>OU342633.1:48906209-50366056 GCA_910589415.1 Malachius bipustulatus
TCATCTTAGCCTGTTATTACAGATAACAAATTAATAATTGTTAGTCTAGTTTTAAATATGTAATGAAATGCGGATTTGCGTTACTATTTCCCGGTTGAATGATAGTGACAGCTCGATTTAACACAATGATATCATTACTCAATCGTTATGTCAATTCTTTAATTTTAACGTCTTAGTTCTGTCATATGTTCTATATTAAATGTTGAAAACAAAGAACCGTCAGACCAACAAAGCTACAATAAACATTTTTCTCTCCGAACTACACACTTCCATGTTGCACTCTCAACTACTGTTGAAAAACGATAATCTTTTGCTGCACTGTGACTAACATTATTACAGGTTTGTGCTGGTAAATTGTGAGAGGTCGTGCAGAATGCATATTCGCGCTGTGCTGATCCGTGCCTGTCCATGCAGGTATAGTGCGGCGTCTTTAAAAAGTAAAAAAAAAAGAAAGAAGGCTATGAGAATCCATAAATGTTATAGTATAAATTAGTTAGCAGAAAAATTATCAAATTTAATTAGCAGACGCATAATGGTAATTATCCACTGGATGTTATGTCACAGCATTTAATTATTTGTGGAAAATAGTCATCATTATGCACTTGCTATGCACTATTTTTAACCCTTTAAGTAACAGAGTCACTTAATTAACCACTTAATTATAATGTTACTTATTTTGTAAGTGGTTAATAAACCAACCTCAGAACTTGTTACGTTTATTTTTACCTAAAGTCACAAACAGTCACCAAATTAACCACCCCCTGGAGCCACTCAGGCACATGCAATTTTATTTTTTTTATTTTTTAGTAGTTATGTAAGATCAGTTTTACTAGAAATATCTAATTTTTTTTTTTGAAATTTATTGTCTGCCACTTAAAGGGTTTAATAAACATGTGTCCGATTCGCTGTAGTTTAGGTGTGACAAGCGTTTAAAAGAATACAGTGCACGTCATTAGTGAGGAATAAATTCCTTAAAAAGGAAAGTACTGTTTTTTGGAAAATACGAAGACAGGTCAATTTTTAAATTTAATTTACATTCTACATACAGTGTGTGTCACAGGCATGGTGCACCCCCTTTTTTTCTTTATTTATGGAGATAATTTTTTGAAATTTGGTACGTCGCATATTCTCGATAGAGCGCACTTTTTAGCAGAAAATTGAATTTTTTCCCAAATCCGGTTTTTCCGGAAATGTTACCAACTTTTTATTTTTAAATGGGACACCCTATATATTATTATATTTTTGGATTCTATACATTTGTACGAATCCAACAATACCACATAAGTACCATTTTAAATGTAAAATTTGTTTTTATTCAATTTTTTATTTCTCAATTATAGTGTGCCATGACTATTTCGTTTTACTCCAATTGGATCATCTAATGCTAGAAAAATCAATTTTTTCAAAGTGCTAAATTAAGTGATTTATGGATAAATAATGCGCACCGGAATGATTTTTTGAGCTGAATTCATTTTTTTCAAATGGTACCATATTGGTACCGAGGTACCATCTACTAGTACTCTTAATAATGGACATTTTGGTGTACCCATTTTGCATCTGTGACGAACACAACTGAAGTCATGGCACACTATAATTGAGAAATGGTATTGTTGGATTTGTACAAATGTATATAGAATCCAAAAATATAATAATATATAGGGTGTCCCATTTAAAAATAAAAAGTTGGTAACCTTTCCGGAAAAACCGGATGTGGGAAAAAATTCAATTTTCTGCTAAAAAGTGCGCTCTGTCGAAAATATGCGACGTACCAAATTTCAAAAAATTATCTCCAAAAATAAAGAAAAAAAGGGGGTCTACCATGCCTGTGACACACACTGTATTGGCGTAATATTTTTTCATACAGGATGAGTAGAACAAGGAAAATAGACCAACCTGTATATTTTTGTATTTTCATATTTCCTGAGAAAATCCAGTAAGAATGGTTTTTCAAGAACGTTGCAGTTTTTCGGAAAATGGAAAACGGCTTACATGCCCTATATTAATTTTTCATGTTATATATATCCTACAATGTGGTTTAAATTTTAATAAAGGGGTGATGAAAATTATCAGATTTTTCATCACCCTGTATAAAAATTTCATCTACGTCATAGTAGTACCTAAAAAGTTAAAATAGGGACATGTAAGCCGCTTTCAAAATGAAGAAATGCGATTTCCACTTGCTTATAAATCATAAACAAAAGCGAATCGGACATATGTTTATTAGAAATATCATGTTTAGAATTAAGTGACCTGTCATCTGTCAAAGTTTGTCATAGAGCTTATAGAACACTCTGTATTACTATAAAATTTGTGAATTCTCATAGATTTTCTCTTTTTACAGTCATTTCTTTTAGAAAGATTCAAACTTTTGTTGTTGAAAATTAATTAAAGCAAAAGTATTATAACGTACATTTGAAAAAAAATTATATCGTTGTTAAGTAATTTTTCCAAGTTTTCATCTTAAGCCGACTACTGTAGGTACATGCGGTACTTGTGCACTAAATATTTTTTTGTTATAATAATATTTTTTGAAACGATATTAACATACATATTATAACGAACACCGCTCTGGAAAAATTCTAGTAATTGCTTCTTTAACCTTTAACATTCTAGTCCCCGATTTGCTTGTTTGTTTACATTCTCTTTTTTTATACTCAGTTAGTCAATGACATGTTCGCGACAGTTCCAGTCACATGTCATGTGACACATCGACAGACAGACGTTAGTTCTATGGATTTCTGGAGTGGGATCGCCGAACAATCTGACATTTCCAGAATCCACGAATCGACGGTCAGTGCGCCGGTGCGACGTTCGAGAATGTACCTGCTAGAACGGAGTAGAACGTGACTACTGATGTGTCGGGGGACTATAAAAGGACCACAGCGCGGCTGCGTGTTTTAGAGTAGTATCCTGAACGTGAAACAGTGAAGACTGAAGTATAGACAGAGCAGAAGTGAAGTGTGAAGTAAGGGAGCCAGTAGTGACAGATAGAAAGAATAGACAAGTGCAAGGTGCAAGTAGTAGTGTTGTAGTCAGCTGTTTGTGTTTTGATTATTTAGAAGAATAATAATTAGAGGTTATAATTTGGATTAGTAAATAAAGTAATTTGTAAGACTTTTTGGTGGTGATTTATTTATTGCGAGACCCGTAACAATATTATAGCATATAGGTAACTTAACATAATGCGTAACGTCTCAATAATTGAGACGTTATAATTATTATAAGAATTTTTTTAGAGATAATTTTTTAACCAAAAAGTTCAATAAAAATTATCCAATCTAATATAATGCTACACCAGGGGAAAGTACGCATTTGTAGGTAGTCCACAGTTTTTAATCGAATTCCTCTTCATTCTAATGTAACCATTTTCACCCCAATTAGGCGACCAGGAGTTCTTTACAATCCAGTAGTCTTCTCCATGCTGAGTTACTCCATACCCGACGACTAGCCCCGCATGGTTTAGTTTTGTGGATATGCAGTCAGAGCCTTCGTATACCCCTCTCTCGTAACGTTCAAATGATGATGTAGCCTCAATTCCCACTACAATTGGTCCAAAGGTAGCAACAATAAACTTCAGAAGATCTTCAGATGCAGGGAGTTTAACAAAATCACGAAGAGTAGCTCCTAGAAGGAAAAATTTATGTCAAAATTTCGATTTTTTACTGTCAAAAAACGATCTTCAAATCAGTTGCTATTTTGGGGTATTTTGTAAAACGCTTAACTTGACTGCTCGTATTTTTCAGTTTTTGTATTCGTTTTTACGATAAACAGGCTACAGGCTCACGGATAGAGGCTAATAAATTTGAAGCCGAGGTGGTTGTCTTTGGTGCTTTTGAATACAGTGCAAAAAAATCGTCAGAAAGATAGTTATGGAAAAAGGGACAAGAATAACAATAATAATAATTATTGATTGAGAAGAACCTATATGCAACAACACAATAATAACTAGGTAGTCGTTTTGTCAACTGTGTATAGAGATTTAGTTAAAAAACGAGTCAAGTGGGATCAAGCGGGCCACGTCTTTTGAACACTGTCCTTAAAAATATGTGTAAAACAGGCTCAGGTCACTTTGTATGTCACTTTGTGAATATGAGGTCCGCATCAAGAAGTAGAGACTTGCAACATGTGTGTTATAGGATAGTTAGAAAGAGGACTGTTTAATGTTAAATAACCAATTCATCATCAGTGGTAAAGTCCTGGTAGAGCTCTGGAGGCTCTTAGCGAAGCACTTTTTTTAAGAGGGAGCATCGGACTTAGCTTCGTGTAGGTAAGACATAGTAGCTCCACTCTGGTAATTTGGCTTCGAGTACTAGCTCATTCAGCCACAGACACATTTGTGGAGAAATAAATTGGTTAATAAACGAATACAAACAACCAAGGCGAGATGGGATTCGAACCACAGACGGTGGCAGCGTCAACGGTTTCAGGCGGAGTAATCAAAGGACCTTAGGTCAGACATACATGGAAAAACAAATATGAAATAAATTAGAAGTCTCAAAATTTGTATATGTTTGCTTTCGAATTCGAGGAACTGAACTAAAGTATTTACAACCCAATAAAAGTTCTGGTTGTACCGGAAATGGGTAACAACTTTCTCATTTTAAATGGAACAGCCTGTTTATCATTTCTCATACAATCTCATTCATATCATTCATATCATACAATCATTTCCAGATTGTATGAGAAAATTCAGTAAGAATAATTTTTAAAATTTGACGTTTGTAAGTATAATAATTATTTATGAGTTATAAACAAATGAAAATTTCTATTTTCAGTTTTCAAAGTACATTTTTCTTTGAAAACGACTCAAGAGATCGGAAAACGGGACACGGCTCAAACATTATTCTATTGTATGTCAATAATTAAAAAAAAAAGGCTATTGGTCACAATAACCAAAGAGTTTCGGTCAAACGATCTCTAAAGTGCAGCATGGCTTTGTTTGGTCAGTACTTGGATGGGTGACCAACATTATAGTGGTAAAAAAAAGTTCCGTGACCGATCGTGCTCCGGGAGGTACGTTAAAAAGGGGGTTCCGGCTGCTTCACGTTATGTCAGAGGCCCTTGAGGCTAGGTACTTGAAAACTTCTGACACTTGGGCTTTACCACAGCCATACAATATTTATTTATTTAATAAAAAAAAATGAATGAACTGTGTATAAAAACATTTAATCCACACAATAGGATACTACATAAAAAACTAAGATAGGAACATGTGTGCCGGTTTTCGATGCATATTTCAAAAAATTTAAGCCGCTTTGGGGTTGTAAATATTTTTGTTCAGTTCTTCGAAATGGAAATCAGGCACGTACAAATTTTCAGGCTTAGTCCAATCGTTTTTCTACTTATGAATGCCATAATGCTCTAGCGTCGTATCCCGAAAAGGTAACAAGCCTAATAATTTAGAAAGTGAAGATGTGTGCGAAAAACCCCGAAACAGGTCGATTTTGTTATCGAGGGGGACATATTTTCGTGACAAATTTAACTACCCAAGTTCACGCCCTTGGCAGGGGTATAGCTACCCCTTTGCTTATCATCATAGGGAACAGCTATCAAGTGATACATTTGTCATTATTTGTCACGAAAATATGACAAAATCCACCTAAACAAATCCACCTGTTTCGGCGTTTTTCGCATACATCTTCAGTTTCCAAGTTATTAAGGCGAGTTACGTTTTCGTTGGGCCAGCCTGTATGTAAGCGAAACCCATTATGTTGGATATCGTTGTAAAGAGAATTCAAGTAGCTTTCAAATGATGTATCACCCGATATCTGTTCCCTATGATGATAAGCAAAGGGGTAGCTACCCCTGCCAAGGGGGTGAACTTGGGTAGTTAAATTTGTCACGAAAATATGTCCCTCTCGATAATAAAATCGACCTGTTTCGGTGTTTTTCGCATACATCTTCACTTTCCAAATTATTAGGCCTGTTACCTTTTCAATGACCCACCCTGTATAGTGTTCTCAGTCTGTAGGTATAAGTGTAGGTACTTACTAATTTTAAAAAAATTATTATTAAAAATTATACAATTTCTTACCAGTATTATTACGTGAGTATCTACATTTGCCAGTTCTATTTTCGTAAGGGTACGATTTTTCAGTTGCTATCCCTCCATTAGCCTTTATGTATTTAAAGGTTTTTGAAAATGTTGACCTGTCACAACCTCCCGAGCAATCCACTAGCTGTTGTGCGCTGAGTTGCACCAACTTTCCTGTTTTGAGGAAATGTTGAGCTTCGATGGCACCAATCTGGAAATGATTGAATTATTTTATTTCAGGCTTCAATTTTAATAATAATTATTATGGATGAAAGCTGTATACGAGATTCCAAGAGAAAGTATCGAGACAAATCGTTAATGATTTATTTCTTAGTTAATCAAACGGAACAACCTGAATATTAATATTTGTGTATTTTTATTAATATATGGTCAAAAATATTCAAAAATTTTTCTATTAACATGTATTCGGAAATGCACTGTTTTTGAGTAAAAAAAGAGTATACAGGGTGGTCACTTTCAACTCGCTCACTATTGGGATCTCCTAAACCATCAAAGATACAGGGTTGCTTAAATTAGATAAAAGTTGCCCAATTTTATGCTCATTCAGAATCTGAAAAAAAATTCGTATAATTTCAGTCGTTGTTGAAATATCCTCAAAAAACTGAAAAATTGAGATTTCTTATTAACCCATATCTTTTTTATTATTGGAAATTAATTAATTATTTTTTGTAGGCTTACATAAGTCGTCAAAAGCTATCCGTTTGACAATACAAAAAATTTCAAAGCCAACTAGATCCCAAAAGTTTTCATAGCCAACTTTTGTTTTTCTTATGGCCGCCATATTGCTTTTCTATGTCATTCGGTATGAAAAAAATAATGGAAACCAAAAACTAATAAGCTTCAAAAAATAAATTTCAAAAATTTTTATTCTTCTTTTTTCGAAGAAAAACAAAAAAAATTCGCTGAAATACGTCAATAGGAAGTCATACTGCTTGCCTCATGGTTTTTTAATTTATCTATGATATTCTATCTAAAAAGTTGTCTTTTTTTTAAGGAAAAATTAAATTTTTGAAATTTATTTTTTGAAGTTTATTAGTTTTTGGTTTTTTCATTGAAAAAGCGAGTTTTTCATTGTAAATGTCCGTTTTTCTCGAAAACGGCTCACGTTAACAGTTATGACTAAGAGTACATTTTTTGTGTATAAAATATTGGCGGTTAAAAGTGCGCTTTTAAAATATCAATTTTCTCAGTGTCGTAGATATCAGGGACAAAAATACTTCAAAAAACAGAAAAAATAATCTTTTTTTGAAATATATTATCTCACAAACTGTGCATTTCCAGACACACGTTAATGGGTCATTTTTTCTGTAGGTATATTTTTGACCAAAGAATCTACCATTAAATTTTTTCGCAATAATAAAAATACACCCTTTATATTTTAAAAAAACCTTCTATTTCAACAGTTTGTATCTTTACTATTATTTTCTTTAGACTAAGAAAATGAGGAAACCGCCAAGCACCAATTTTTACAACTAACTTACCACACTGAATGCATAACAAGATGCACAAGTCACAGATTGATCTTTGACAGGGGTAACAGCACCTCGTTCTCTCCAGTCCACAGACTTCGGCAATTTACTTGCATAGTCTGTGTTGTTCAATTTGAAGTTCAAAATGTAATGAAGAAATTCCTCTGATGTCATATCTGAGAAAACGTTAATCTTCGGTTTGGAGGAAACTTCATATAATTTCATGCGATCACTTTCTTCTTTGGGGACATATTTTTGGTTATTGGCGAGCTGTAACAAATAATAAATAGGTAATCAATAAATATGAATGGTATAATGTTAATTTATACTTTATGTCTTTTGACAAAAAAAATCAATCAAAAAGATGACCAATAAAAATTCCGTTTTGTCAATATGATAAAGGCTATTTGCCATAGAACAACTATTTGTGGTACAAGTTGCAAAATGGTAGTGTTACAAACTAAGCGGATTTGGAGAGTAGGAGTGTTCTTCTAAACGTCAATTTTCGTTTTTCCATTTAAATAATAAAAATGGGTAAAAATTTCGCGCAAGCATGGGCGAAAACGGTCTAATTAGATTGGTCGTGGAGTGGGGGGAGAACAGCGAGGTGCGCTCGATCGTTTTCGCTCATTTTTGCCCGAAATTTATTCACTATTTTTTAGCATTTAGGTACTTGGATTGAAAGCTTGAAAAAAAATGAAAACGAACATTGACGTTTTATAGCTGAACTAGCTGAAATACTTTACAAATCCGTTTGGTAAATTCGAATCGGACGACCTCCAGTTCATTATCAATATCGACAGTGACAAAATCGACTTTCTTGCAAAGAGCCTTTAATTCTCTACAGTTCGTCCATCGGGACCATTTACATTCCTCTATCAGTTTTTTTGTCATAAATAAGCAAAGAAAACCTAAAAAAATTGAGTTTTTTTCAACTGTGTTGTTCATAACAATACATGTTGCTACTTTTACGCTTTTCATCATAAAATTTTGTTTTCAAACAGTTGACGGTTAAACTTTTGACCAAGAGCAACTTTCTGATGTAGAACACATTGGCAATTTAAAATGTACCTTTATGATGCCAATTTTCCCAGTGTCACAGAAATAAGGGGCAAAAAAATTTCGTGCAACCCCAAAATCTCCGCCACTGCATATGGAAAGTTATTTAAGTAGCGCTCAAAAAGTCAATAATATTAATGATAAGATGTGTACAAGAACTACAGTGACTTTATTTAGGTTCCACATCTTTTTTATTTCATCCGCCAACTCTGATGTGTACTTGCGTTTCTTCTCTGCGATAGTGGTAAGAATATTGTGGGTGTTTGGAATGGCAATGTCCGCTATGATGGCTTCCTGCTTCTGCCTATCTCTCACAACAATGTCCGCCTTGTTAAATGGTACACAACGGTCAGTGATAATGGACCTGTCATAGTAAATGGTGTACCGTTCTGTTTCTGCGACAGTTTTTGGCTCATACTTATTTATAGTATGGTGTTCTAGGGTGATCTGTAAGAACTCCTAGTCTGTAACATATTTCCTGGTGAATGATTAACGCTACTTGATTGTGTCGATGTAAATAGTCACTCCTGGACAAGTAAACTGCACGCTATACTGTGATAATAATATGCTGAGTTGTCTCAGGGTTTTCCCCACATTTTCTACATCGCTCATCAGCTATATTAGGGTCTTTGATGATGTGTCTCAGGTAGTTCCTCGTCTTCACCACTTGGTCTTGAATCACCAACATAAGACCCTCTGTCTCAGGGTACAGCTCCCCAGCCTTTAACCACGCGTTTGACGCTTATCAACAAAAGGTTTATAAGATCATGGGGGTGTCTCCCGTGGAGGGCTTTACTTCGCCACTCGCGATTCTTTTCCTCACTGCTGCCTATTTCTTCATTCCGCTGCGTTCTTTCACTTTCCAGATTGATTTAGAGGCGATGTTGATCTTGTCTGGAGGAAATATGTTCCCAAGAGCTTAATTTGATGGTTGTGCAGATTTTTAACATCAACCAAACCCCTTCCTCCTTCTTCTCTTTTCAACGTCATACAAATTGTGCTCGATTTTGGATGATGTTTCCTATGTTTTGTCAATTCGATTCTTGTTTTTCTCATGATATTTTCAAGGTCCGTTTCTGTCCATGCTATGACATCAAATGAGTGTGTTAGCAATGGTACAGCCCAAGTGTTAAGGGTTTTGAACAAATGTTTACTATTGAGCTGTGTTTGGCAAATCTTTCGGACTCTGTGTATGTATTCTGCAAGCAGTTTTTCTTTGATTTCAGTACGTTCTACTAGTTTAGCTTGCTCATAACCTAGGTACTTATAAACACCCTCTTCTGTCATTGAACCTATCCTTTTTCCATTTCCCAATTCAATTCTCTGGGCTCTAATTTTCCCTTTCTCTATGTTTATCGTCTTGCACTTATCTACATTTGTACCAACATGAGCTCGTTCAGTTGATTATGATTTGGTGCGTACAATTTGAGGTCATCCATGTACAGCTGGTGTGATATAGTGTATCGCTGTTCATTGCTCTTCAGCGTGTAACCGATGTTTGTCCTGTTAATTATTCTTGACAATGGGTTAAAGGCAAGGCAAAACCATAACGGGCTCAAAGAGTCTCCTTGGTAAATTCCCCGGCTAATTTTGATTTCCTTGGTTCTGATATGTCCTGCCTTTGTTGTAAGTTGGATCACTGTTATCCATGTCTTCATCAGTGGTTCCAGGAATCGTTTTATATTTGAATGCACCTTATATAGCTCTTATTATTATCACATTATTATTATTATCATAAACGATACAGATATTTTTATTGATTAGTTGGCAGATACCTAGGTATAATAGGACTTTCGGTTTCATAACTTTATATAAGTAATATTTGAACAGTGATTACATATCTATAAAATAGTGTTGGCAGTTACACTTTTGCAGTTTGACGATATTGAATTAACGAAAGCGTGCCCTTTATCGATTAAAGTAAAATAAAATTTTAGATAAATTTTATAATTACTAGTATAAAGAGTTTGTTGAAGTGTTTACATTGCGAAGAAGTTAAAACTTGAGTGAATTGTTTTCCAAATGAAAAAAGATACAGTGATCTTCAATATGATTAGCATAATGATAACGCGCAGCTAATATATTGACGTGGAAACCTTTGTCATGACGTTGAATACCTATACTTTCTCTCAGGTGACTATGACTGAGAAATATTACAATCTTGAGATACAAAATGTTTTTTATCGTGAAAACGTTAAACAAAAATATACGAGATCAACGAAAGCGATAATCTTGTCGCTATATATCAGTGGTGACGAAGAGGACACGTCGCTATCAAAATGGCTGATATCGAAGCGCCATATGTAATTTCAACTACTGATATCCTCCCAACAGGAGAAATCCAAAGGATAACTGAATGATAACAGATCGTGTATGAGTTTTCAAATTTTAAACCGAACCAAAAATTAAAACATCAAAGCCAACAGGATAAAAAAAGAAGAAAGCTGTCGACCATAATCGCTGAATTGGGTGCGGTAAAAGCTGTTTGAAATTGCATCACTCCTCCGGAATACCTATAAAATTTTATTAAGGGCTGATTGACTAACTAAACACCACTCCGAATTTACTAAAAAAAATTGCATTATAGTTTATAATCGATTAAATATTTCATAAAAGTGGCGTGATAAAACAACTGATTATCTGGAAGTATGAAAGTCCAATTCTGAAGTGTGCCAACCAAAATTATTGATAACTATATGGATAAAGAATCCAGATTTGTTCAAGGTTTTCGTCCAATTAAGAAGTCCTATAAATTTGTCAAAAAGTGGTGAATAAGAATATCAAATATGGTAACGTACCTAAATACTGTTAGTGCATGTTGGATGATGAAATGGGGGCATATAGAAGTGGTGAAATGAATCCGGCTAAAGTGTCTAATGAAAAGATAAATAATTTGTGGAAGCTTAAATAAAGAAGATGATGTAAGGTGATTGGTGCTATTAGTGTAATTTTTTGTACTATTTGGATTACTTGCAAAAAAATGAGTAAGTTATTTTTAAAATTTCTCAGGCATAAAAATGTATTGACAAACGTTGCCAAAAAAGTAATTTCGGTGAAGCGACAAGTGGAAAATTTTTCCCAAAACTTAACTTTGATAATGACAATAAAAGTAGCCTTCTAAAATTTGATGATTGTAGACTCAGTGGTTGTCAATCTTTAATTCGATGGCAATTTTTTATTTATTTATAAATTACTCAACAATAACTTTAATAATTTATTATAATTACTGGGCATCTCTTGGCAAAGATTAGTTTATATGTCCCGCAATTCCAGACCCCTACATCCGGACATCACGAATTAAGTTTATATAAGTACCTACTCATGTAAAAAAATTTAATAAACATTATAAGTCATTTTTTCAAAGACTAGTGACAAATTCTTATCACTAAATGTGTTTTTGTCTGATTAATGGCGAACTTCGATTAGAAAATGAAGTTTTTGCAAATTGAAGAAAATTTTCAAAAAGGAATGCTGCGAAAAATTATGATTTTATTATCAGATTACCTCGTCCAAACTTTTGGTTTTATTATAAAATATTTATGGCTTGTTTGTCCTACATACCTACTAAAATAAAGTGAATGCCCAAAATGTTTGAAGAAAAGAAAACCCCCTTAGCTCCGAAACCGTCAATTTGCGGACCCCCATGTTAATATTGAGATTTAATTAATGACTTATTTTGGTCCATACCACACCCTCTCCAAATATTCGATCTTTTTTTTAACACATTATTTTTATGCATACCTACGCTCTTGAACACGAACTCTTAACTGAGTTGGTTTTAATAAATTATTGATTTGTTAAGAGATCAAGTGACACCTCTATAGTAACTCTATAGTAAAAAGAAATCCTAAGGATACCTCATTTGTTTGTCCATTCGTTACAATCGAATTTATCTGAATTGTCAAGCTGAAATTTTACACATTTAAAAAGTCTCATAACCCACATTTGCCCCATAATCAAAACCTGATAACCAAATCTAATAAAATGTCCTAAAGCAAAATCGTAAAAATTTTATTTTCTGAAAATTCAGGATGTTCCAGTTTGTATGTTGATAACTCCGGCAACATGTAGAACATCACGTGAAAATAATTGTATTTTTTTTTATAAAGTTTTGCTCTAAAAGGCTTTATTTTCGAGATACAGGGCTCTTAAACTTGTAGAAGAAAAAAATTAATATTAGTAGATTATCCTTCTATCAACTATTGAAGATATTCTTCTCAATTTTGGTATAGATTATTATTAATTAAGGGATAAAATTTTGAAGTAAAAAATATTTATCCTATGAGGGTCTTTTATCATCTAAGCCTCAAGCTTCTACGCCAACGCAGAAATGCATTTTTAAACTTATTTTGAAATTTTATGTTTTTTTTTCTGAAAACATACTCTTATTAGAGGTCTCTAGGAGGCTTAGTTTTTGAGATATTTGAAGAATTAAAAAAAACCTTCTTGCGCATCAATCGCAGAAATAGTGTATTTTTATGCGATTCAACTATGAAAATTTTTGCCGCCTTTTAAATTGGCTTTCTGAATTTTTCAATAGTCAGGTCGAATTTACGTAGTGGTTTACTGTGAAAATTTCATTTCATTTCGTTTGAAAGCGTGCCATAAAATAGATTTTTACATATAACAAACCAAAAAAAAAAAATTGGCAAAATTTAACAATTTAGTCTCTTGTCCTATATACCCGCCACTGACTAACTTTAAAAAGTTACAGGCGAGTTCTGAAAACCGAACATTTGAAATTTTAGAGAAATAAAAATCATGTAAAAAAATTCGAAAAACTCCGCCATTTCTCTTATTTGCTTCTTTAAATTTTGGAGAGTTACAAGCTATTAGTGTAGTTGTCTACTCCGAAAATTTCAGGTAAATTCCCTCAAAAATGTGCTCATAATCAATTAAAGAAATTTAGCCATTTTTACCATTTTCTTATCCACGCCACTAGCTTACTAATGAAAATAATAAAAATTTTATTGCATTAATTCAAATTTCAAATCATTTTAATCCAATCTTGTTAATACAGGTTTTTAGGAGTTTTTATTTTCTGCAATTGGGGTTGGCAGGAGCAGTCATATCTGCATGGGTGGTCCTGCACTCCTGCCCGAGCCGAGCGCGATGAAAACGGTGCGCTGGTCTGGTGCTGGTGCTGGTTTTAAATCAAGCAGTCCCGGGTCTGAATATTACATTCAATCGTTAAGTTATTAAACAAGCCTTTAATTGTCATCCTCATTATTTTGTTGTGAAAAGTTTTCTTTCTATATTGCTTATACAGGGACTAAAAAATAGCCTTTTTCCCTAAAATTCAAAAAGCCGCCATTTTGAAACGGCTCGATCGATTTTGCTCAAAAATGCAATACCAGACCACTACTTGTGGATAATATCTTCCTCCCATAAAAATTTCAGCCTCCTAGATTGAAAACTGCTACCAGAAAACCGTGCCACAGGACCGGATGTTTCGAAATTTTAAAGGACACCCTGTAGAAGTAACGCGACTTTTGAAAAATTTTTCAACGAAAATTTAACGTCATCCCAAAGTTTCACAAGAGTAAAAAATTTCTTCCACTAATCTTGAAAGATGAAGCTACTAGAGCGTTTTTAAAATTTTAGAGAAATTTCCATCATGTAAAATAAATTTAAATATCTCCGCCATTTTTTTTATTTGATCCTTGAAATTTTTGAAGATTAAAGAGTATTAGTATAGTTGTCTACTGTAAAAATTTTAGTTCAATTCCTTCAAAAATGTGCTCAAAAACTGTTATAGAAATTAAGCCATTTTCACTCTTTTCCTACCCACGCCACTGGCTTATTAATGGAAAAAATTCAATTTTTTTTGCATTAACTCAAATTTCAATTAATTTTCTTTCAATCCTGTTAACTTGATGTGAAAGTTTTTTTGCCATCTTGCTCATACAGGGATTCAAAAAATAGTAAATTTTCCGCAAATTCAAATAGCCGCCATTTTGAAATGGCTCGGCCGATTTTGCTCAAGTGCAATACCAGACCAGTCCTTGTGGACATCTTACTCTCACAAAAATTTCAGCCCCCTAGATTGAAAACTGCGGCCAGAAACCGTGCCTCAAGGACCGTATTCTTGGAATTTTGAAAGGACAGCCTGTAGAAGTAACGTGACTTTTGGAAATTTTTTCAACGAAAATCTAAAGTCATTCCTCAGCTTTACAAGAATCCAAAATTTCGTTCACTAATCTTGAAAGATAAAGCTACAGGAGCGTTTTGAAACTCGAAAAATCGTGATTTTGGAGAAATAAATATATATATATA
This sequence comes from Malachius bipustulatus, assembly GCA_910589415.1. Lineage (NCBI taxonomy): Eukaryota > Metazoa > Arthropoda > Insecta > Coleoptera > Melyridae > Malachius > Malachius bipustulatus. Next base: position 48,921,069 of record OU342633.1, read on the forward strand.
TAAATATATAAATATATATATATATATATATATCGTGGGCAGGTGAATTTTGGAAAACCACTTTTTCGTAATCTGGGGGTCATGATCGGTGGACATTTGATGAGTTTGGGTGATTTTTGGAAAGTGATGTCGTCCTCAATAGTGTATTTTTTTGTTAAAAAATACACTAATATAAAATTTCATAATAAGTTTATAGTGACTTTTATATTTTAACACTGTCTCATATCAACTGTCCACACTACTAACAGACACAAAATAGTGAAATCTAAGAGCGCTTCTCTCTTGAAATTTGCGGTATTATGATGTAATCTCGTTTATAAAAAATAAGAATAATATCTCAACTATAAGCCAACTAGAGACCTTTATTAAGTAAAGTATCTTTCTTCAGATAATTCTCAAGTGGCCTAGAAGTTTTGGGCCTTAGAAGAATAATGAACCCCCATAACTACACAAATGGTTTCGTCTGATAGTTGTCTTCAATAGTTTGAAAGATAAATAATATTATTATTGATTTTTTCTTCCAAGCTTAACACTGTTGTTTTTTGAAAATAAAACGGTTTACAGCAAAACTTATAGAATGAAAAACACAATAATTATTCAAACTGGAACAACCCTATATTGTGAGAAACCTGACCGAGTGACGCAATTAATTTTTGGTGTCAATTTATTATTGTGATATTAGCAATAATCAAGCAAAATATTCAGTTTTCTTTCACAGTCCGGGGACTTAGCAACGGAGACATGGTTAACGGGCAGATTTCTGGTGGCCATTTCTGAAGAAGGTATCGAGTCAAAGTGAAAATTTTTAAAATTTATCTATTCTTGACACGAAAGTAATTACAAAAGTGTTAATAAAAGTAATTTGACGTCGATATTGGCTTTAAAAATGGTCACAGAAATCTGCCCGTTAGCCTAATGAGCCTTTATAATATTGGGTGTTATAATAAAAGTATAAAAATTTACATTACGAGAAAATTTTTGCCTTGTCAAAGCACAAAATAACCGACTTACCTTGTATTTTTCCAATAAGGACTCGTGTTTATTTCTCTCAACACCGACTAGACTTATTACTAAAAAATAACTAACACAAAATACAAAATTTTTCCAAATCATAGTAATTAAATATGAATCAAAATAAAAAAGTAATTATCAATAAATCAATCAACACTATTTACCGAACACTGATGAGGTGAGTATGAGGTTACTCCAAACCTCCTTTATCTATTAGGTATAGGTACCAACTTCTCCCACTCTCGCCTATCGTTAAATGAGGAAAAAAGGAGCATCAAAACTAAAAACCGGCTGATAATTCAAAATTCTTTGGCTGCGATAAAAAATTTAAAAATATGTAGGATAATGAGTACCTATTATATGAATAATATTTTTATTTTTTTCAAAATAAACATGGTTTCAAAAATATTCCCCAATCCTTCAAGCTAACTGTATATAATATTCTTATCTATGTATAATCATTCTATCATTGACGCTAAATAAGTAACTGTAGTGTGGCGCCATCACGTAGGCAAACTTCACAATTACATATTCGATTCGTCATCAAGTACCGCGTTCCCGGCGCCATTCATTTTAATGTATTTTTAATTGCAAAAATAAGGTCTTCCAGGAAAAAAAAATAATTGGGGTGTTTTTTATCGAATTGAGTTTTTACGACTTTCCGTCTAAATCACGGGAACTAGAGCGACGGAAAAACTGGATTTTTGCGGTACGTCGAATCACGAGTAACTATACATATATACTTAATATTACTCCTGAATCTTTCTTTAGATAGCAAATTAATGTAAAAAATAAAAGACATTTAACTAGTACTAGGTATAATAAACAATAATACTGCTATAAATTTTTTTAAGCTGTATTTCAGGCGGAGGGTTCCAAATCATAGTCAATTTCTGAGCAGCGGAATGTTTTTACAGTAACATTTCCCAGCTTGACAGCTGCAAAATATGTATCCAAAACTCTTTTCGTGTTACATGAGCTAAATAAAAAAAAAAACATGAACTTATTCTGTTGATAAAAAAGATGATTTTTTTTAAATGGAGCAATTATATCACCTGATCAATGGGACATTATTAATAGGTATTTTAATTTTTTCGAGTTCTATGTGCACGCAGGAGCAGTCTCTCTAAATGAAGAAATGTGCCATGAAAACGTATTCTCTAACATCGCTCATGTGAAAACTTATCATGAGAATAATTTTAAAAAAGTTTCACTTTATCGAAACGAGCTGTCAATGATTGGGAAGCAAGGTTACGCTGACGCACCGAATTGCGGAAAAAATCCACGAGGAGGCGTGCGGTCCGTGAACGCTTGAATAGCCGATATTTACTTAGCGATACTTACTATAATCATGGCGGTCTTTATCATCCCGATCGATCAAATTGATCAGGTACCTACTCCATTTGAAATTTGTTCAACAAGTGATTCGTATAGCTTGCCGAAAACTCTTTTACCCAGAGACATTAATATTTTTGAAAATAAAAAATCGTAGAATGGTTAGAGTTTTGACACCGTCTGTGTATGTATCTGTACTTATCTGTATGAGTCACAACAGTATATCATAATATCACATATACAGGGTGGCCCAGCGAAAACGTACCGGGCCTAATAACTTGAAAACTGAAGATGTACGCGAAAAACGCCGAAACAGGTCAATTTTGTTATCGAGGGGGACATATTTCGGTGACAAATTTAACTACCCAAGTTCACCCCCTTGGCAGGGGTAGCTACCCCTTTGCTTATCATCATAGGGAACAGATATCGGGTGATACATCATTTGAAAGCTACTTGAATTCTCTTTACAACGATATCCAACATTTTGGGTTTCGCTTACATACAGGCTGGCCCAACGGATGTATATCACAGCATATGAGTCATAGATCTTGCTATATGTATTATCTTTCCGAATCTGCTTTTGCACATATAGGTATGTAACTACCTTGGCATCCATTTTTAAAATGATATTCTTCAAAATTTTGATATTTTTTATTTTATGCTAAATTTATAGTTCTAAAATATGGAATAAAATACAGGGTGTCTTTAAAAGGTACCACCAACGTTCTACCACAGATTCCCGAGGAAAAAATATGCCGATTCAACCGAACTTATCCATGTCCAAAGTTGTACCCTTTTTAAGATACAGCCCTTAAAAGGGGGTCAACTAAATACTCATTTTCCAGAATAAGTCAAAAATGGTTTAAACGAGAAACTTCAAAATTTCACCACCTACTACTATTGTTAAGACCAATAAACTGACGCAGTCTTACAAACATTGACGTACAGGGTGTTCCTATTTTTGATGTCGCGTCTCACGTTTGACCCCAGAACTTTTTTATCCGCACGCCACTGATTAATTTTGTATTTTTTATCTAAAGGTTGAAGTATTACTGAACTTTTTGCGCCCTTATAAAAATTTTGTATCTTGCATGGTTTCCCCGTCATTAATTTTCAATGATACACCCACAGTGCTGAAAACGTATTTGAAAAATGTAATTTTTACTTAAAATTAATTAAATTTTATTTCACAAAGATGACTTTAAATATCAGGATAAGTCTTATCGGTTGTTTGATTCTGCTTCAATCTAATTTGAATATTTGTTTACCTTTTGGTTTTATGCGATTGATATCTTTAAACAAATATTCAAATTAGATTGAAGCAGAATTAAACAACCGATAAGACTTATCCTGATATTTAAAGTACTTTCGAGTATTTTTAAAATACATATGCAAAAACTAAAAATCCATAATAAAAATTAGATTGATTAATTTTTTACAGCGGTTTGAGAGATATCCAAAATTTTCTTTAAACAAAATTATTGTATACCTTAAAGCATGCATAAGTATAGAAGTGCATCAAAAGCTTTATTTTTTTCTGTATAATAAAACAATTACCGGTAAAAATATAATTATTACAAGTCAATTTAAATTCATTCTGAAGTGAGTTCCGCTTTATTAACCATACTATAGATGCTCGATTATTCGAGCGTCCAGGCGTAAAGCTTCAAGTATACTCTGCATTATCAAGAGTACACTCGATAATATGACATCCGTATGACGTTTCCTTTTGCGTGCACAATTCTAACTACCCTTTGGACGATTTGGTCGACCAAGGGCCAGGGGGTGTATGAAGGAATGAGGATAAGCGAGCGATGTCCCCACAATTTATCATCATCCGGCCTGGAGGACCTGAATGTATGCGGCATGTCGATGACAACCGAGTGGCTTTGTTGAAGAATGGAAATTAATTCGCCAAGGAAAGATTACCTCGAAAGAAGTGTACTCTATTCAATAAACTCGAGGTAAATCTGCGTATAAGGAAGTGATGGTTTTCGACTCGCTTTCAATAGTAAAATCGAAACTCGAGAGCTTTATTTTTCTATATTGCACTTATTTTTTTTCATTATTCCTACTTGATGCAAAAAATATACAAAGCTTTGTCACGAATGCGCAATTTCATATAGGTAGATACTTCTGTCATTTTTAACGCTCATTTAGAAACTAATTCATTCAAAAATTTAATGATTTTTTAATCAATGTTTTGAGTCATAAATTCAAATTAAAAAGAAAGTGCCCCACGTTGGGCGCCAATTTGTTATGGGATCCCCTACTCTATCTACTCTTATTATGATTATCCTTTGATTTTTTTTCAGTTTTAAATACAATAAACAAATTACTATTTAACATTACAGTCTTTTGTGGACCAGGAATTTTTTTTTAGAGAAGCTGTAAGAGAAAGGTTTGAAATGAAGATAAATAATTATTTGTAAAGGAGAAAGAAATAGAAAAAGAGAGGAGAGAATTAGGGGACCAGAGGGAGGTTGTTATTTTTTATTAAAAATAAATTTTGTAAATTACCAACAAATTATAAATTTAAAACGATTCAACACATTTTATCTTAGAATAAAATTTGGGAATTATTATAAATTTGACTGAACCCAACTGGAGTAAGAGAGAGCCCTCTTTAATGTAAAAATAATTTTTTTATTGTATTAAAAATAAATAGAAATTTCAAATAATAGAATAAGAATAAATAAGGGAAGGGGGTCCCATAATAATAGATAGAAAAATAAGAAACTCATTTGAAAAACTGTGAAAAGTAATAGACAAAAGAAGAAACCCAAGAGAAAAAGGCTGTGATGATAATTTTGGACGAAGTATGATACCTACCAGAGCATTAGGTACTATGTACTGAAAAAGAAAGATCTTTACTACTGCTACTAGAAATAACCGAAAGCTTTAAAAAACTACAATAAAGGATAATTTGTCAATCCGGACTATAGATTGCAACGATCTGGAATGAATCCCTGATACAGAGCACCCGAACCGAGTAACCGCCACTGTGATGACGTCAACAAATACGACAAATCAATTATTTAGACACCCCCTTCAACTCTCTACAGATCGCCCCCTAAGACAATGCCGCTTTTACGTGATGCTGGAAACTCACCCCTCGATAGGGGTGGAACCCTTCACCCGGTTACGCAAGGGGTTGCCGAACGAATGTCCATTGCACTACGTTGCCGTTTCGTTCGCTGTCCTCGTTTCTCCATCTGACGGTCCATCATCCTCAGATCGGCGGCGAGGTGACTGGATCCGGCAACATCAGAATGAGTCTGATTGGAAGATGTGTAGAAGGGTGCAGATTTTCCCTAAACCAGGCAAAATGAGGGGTGTACACCCGGAAGTTTGAGTACAGTCTGACCTAATGTTATGTCATCTTAGCGCAGTTTTAGGTTTCTCTCCTGTGCTAAATTGTTTGTCCATGAAGAACGTCCACGGGTATCTGGTTACCATCGATAGAACGGGCATTTGTTTGCTGGCCGAAAAGTACACAGAAAACAATAATATTGTGAGAAAATAAAGGCCCTGATTTATCTATATTAGCTGACAGGTCAGATCAAGTGTTCAATAAGCTTTATTTGGGGATTTTAGCACGGCGCAGACTATTTGATTTATCAAACGTTTTAATTCAATGTATTAAAATAATAATTACGGATCAGACTTTCCAGGCTTCAATTATTTTAATTAGAAAGTTGTAACATGCAGTATTTATATATACAGTTATGTACCTATCGTCGGCTTAATCGGCAAATGACGTAAGTCCATTATTTTCAAAAAATGAGGCTTTAGCGCAATCTCTTAGAAAACCGACTAAAGCTATCTGTGTAGAAAATATCGTTTGTCCAGTTTAATACAGAAGTTTTAGAACATTACATAAAGAACTTTAGTTTATTTTAAGTTTTAAAGTGTCTCCTGTAAAATTTTGCATTTGGGACTTACGTCATTTGCCGATTAAGCCGACGCTATGTATGTTTTAATAAGCATTTACTCCAGTTATACCTTAATAAAACTCCTAGTTCCTATTTATAATGAGAAAATAATATTAAAATTGTAAAAAAATAAATTCTAAGCATCCTTATAAAATTTTGAGCCCAGAAGGTGTCTTTTGATTATTTTGATATACTTTGCGGTACTTCCCCGAATACCGCACTCTTCTGAGCTCTCCGGGATAGATCTGTCATGAATATTTCTTTCAACAGTGTCAACATTTTTAATGAAGCAGTTGTCAAAGACGTTTCGCTTCGAAAAGAGACATATTTTCATGAACAACTGATCCAGGAATTGCTTATACAGGGTGTTTGATGAATAGGTGTTGATGCAAACATGAAAAACCTGTAGAAAATGCTAAAATAGCCCAAAACATATCCTGTAGACATATGGGTCGTTGGAGCCTTAATTTTCGAGTTGAACTTCTTCGGAAAATTTAATTCCGAGATACTTGACAATATTGAAACGCGTTGCATTATAACAAGCTTGAATGGGTTCCCATGCACATTGTGGAATATCTTGAAATCTTACAACAAAAACATAAGATGACTTTTCTCATGTAAACAAAACGAGGTATCTACCATAAATAACTAACAAAATAAATTAAATTAAATTAAAATAAATTAATAAAATAAAATAAGTCAGTGACGTAGAAATTATTTAATAGAAAAGTAACAACACACCCAGATCTCCGCCACTGTGAAGTGATAAATAACAACGATTATCACCCGATTCCAAAAATTCTAGATAATATTATTATGTCTGTTACATTTCCATTATATTATATCCGTGATTTTTTAATAGTATATTATGCAACGAGCTTATAATGAAGGCTATTAATACGCGAGTATGATGGTTAAGATACGAGCCGTAGGCGAGTGTCTTAACCATCATAAGAGCGTATTAATAGCCATTATCTGCGAGTTCCATACACTATTTTTTCTACGACCCTTTTTTATTTCATAGAAAAGATTGAAAAATTATATGTTTTAACAATGACCCGTGTACAATTGCTGATCATTGAGGTTAAAGGCTGCTTACGAATATTAGGTACCAAATTTTCTTTTCGTCGCTAAGATTATTCTGCTGAGACATGTTTTAGTATCAAGTTTAAGGGCACTACTCACTACTGCGTAATTTTTATTATGCGAACTTCGAATTCCGAATTTTACGCTTTGATTTTCAGTAATATTTTTAATAACATTGTCAGCCATTAATTACGATATTGCTTACCTGCGCACGCGACGGTCACGGTCGCAGCGTTGCCGCTTTGAATACTATATCACGGACCGCTATACGAATGATATAATACTTTATCTTCCTATCTTTTACACGATATACCTACCTATCAAATTAATTAAGGTAACATAAAATCTTGATACATTTTCTATGAATGTTACTTATGTTCTAAATTAAATAAACGTTCAGAATTTTTTTTCAGAAATACAGAACTTATATCACAAGGCAATTTTTGTCGTGAGTATGACAACTCTGTGACTTCGGTTGGCTTGCCGACCCGATTGTGAGCGAAAACGAACCGATTCGATTGCAAATGCTCCTCTGCCATTGGATAGCTTGACCAGTGCTTTAATGAAAATTTGTGTCTTAATGAGACCCATTAAAGCACTGGTGATTCATACTTAATATGCAGATTAAAGGTTGGGAGTAGAAAAATTCATATTCGGTTTTGTGTAGTTTACAGTTCAAGGCAACAAATGACGCTCCTTTCTTGAACCCCTTTTTAATACATGTAGCCGAGAGCTGCACGTATTATTATCAAGAGTATCTGACCTTAGCCTCTGAATTTAAGACAAGCACATGTCCTCAGTGATTGCAAAGATTATGGAAAAAGTTACTTAATTGATAAAATAAAATATTAACAGTAAATAAAGCACTTGTATGTAATTTGTTAACAGTATAAGTAGTAAAGCACAATAAATAAAACACTAATTAAGTATGTATATGATTCACCAAGTGTCGAGCTCCAAATTAATTCTTGGAATAATCTTATTATTGGAAAACATTTATTAAAGAGATTGTTTTTCGGATAAGACAAGAGTCTATTTATGATAAGCTTGTTTTTTATTCGGCTGAATTATCTTTAGTCCCGTTCATCATATTATTATTTGGAAATGCAAATGAACCGAGAAAGCTAAATGTTGGATATCACGTGGGTGAGGTGTAGAAAAGTTTAACTTCAAATTTTCGACCAAATTTACCTTGTGCATTTTCCGCCATCTTGAAAAAAGGGTTAAATTCAGTTTTTTCATCATAACTCAGTTCTCCATTGTGAGATACAAAAATTTTTATTGCATTTTTGTTGCTTTTATGATCTACAATAAAATATGTCATCCACATTTTTTACGCATCGTTCATCGTTATCCAGATATCGATCGAAAAATCCATAAATTTGGGGAGGAGTGAATTTCTTTTTTTGCTATTTCATTTTTTCTCGTGAAAGATATCGAAAAAATGTCTTATATCAAACTTATAGAGCGTGTTCAGACCTACAATTTTATATTTTTATTTTTTATTTTTGACAAAAATTGCTACCTCTAGCGCGCCGCGAAGTCGGTAAGACTATGCCCAGTTTTGATTTTTAGCCGGTCGCACGGTTGCATCCATACGTCAAAATGGATGAAAGGTTGTTCAGAGAATTATTATTGCAATACAAAATAAATTACTAAACCAGCCAAATTATAAATCAAACACATGAGATTTTTATTGATCAAATAATTTTTGTGTAGTAAAAAATAATAATTAAAGGGGGTCATGTTTTTCAAATATTTTTCGTCGTTTTGATGGTCCTGGCTGTAGAATTTCCTCCTCGGTACACTCTTCGAGTCGTAAAGACTCTTTTGGATTGCAGTAAATATTCCATTAAAAAAAACATAACTTTGATATGCCACTCTCATATGGGACACTCTGCATATGTTGTTCAAAATAATTTTTAATTATGACCATTATGATTCTGTACTGATATTTGCAAAAATAGATGGAAAAAATTCATTATTTTAATCGCTCGAATGAGCTGGCTGGTACACCTGTATAATAGGGTGAGGGTATGTCTCATTGAAGAAAAAACAAAGTAAGGTTAGGTTTCAGTTAACCTTATTAATAAAGTAAAAAATTAAATTCTTGATGCCAAAACGAAGCTCTCTTTTACATTTTTTCTAAATACTTTTCCCTGATTTTTTAGAGACATAGTGCCAGTTAAACTCCCCATTCTATATATTTATATTCAGAATTTATGGAATTTTCAATCTAAATTCTAAATTCCTAAACGAAGCCAGATTCAGAAAAAAAGGTATTCTGTTTTATGCTTAAAATGGGATTTTATACAGGGTGTATCAGAGATGTTGGGCCAAACTGGAAAAGGTGGTTTCTCTCATAAATTTAAGTTAAAAAAATAAGCTTCAGCTCAAAATGACGTTTCGTTCAAAAGATACAGGGTCTCAAACTTAAAAAAAAATATATTTTTTTTATTATAACTCATGTAAATTCAAACTGATGATTTTTATGATACTTGGCATGAAAAATAAACAAACAATGGCCTTTAATTTGCCTATTTCAGATTTTATGAATGTCTTCCAGCAGTAGCGTTGATAGTCCAGGGTTGACGCCCCTTTTCCCTCCCTATCTCTTACGCCACTGCATATTTTTCAAAACTGAAAGTCTTCTTCATTTTTAAATTTAATTTAGAAAAATAAATGGCCTTTGAAAAAATTTGATTTACACTTTCATATTCATATTAACCTTAAAACTGACATATTATACAGGGTGTTAAGAAAATGACGGATAAACTCTTCAGTACATTGTAGAGGACACTCAGTAGAGTACGGGAAAAATAATTTAAAAAATTCTGGTCTTCAATTTGACGTGAGATAAAAAATGCCAAAGTTAACATTTTACTATCTTTGTTTTTCGGTATTTGCAAAAACTAGATGATTTTACAGATATAAAAAAGGGTACTTTAATCGTTATCAATTAAAAAGATTGCTTAATATGTAGTACTGGCTTGGAAAATTTAATAAGATTTTTTTTCTTTTCTAAGATGCTGAAAAAAAAAGCATTTGGCAACAACGGTTTTGATACCTTGACTACCTACATTGTTAGAAATTAGACGAAATTACCAAATAGCAACTGTTATTGTGTTAAATACGTTGCCAAATTTATTATTCAATATTTTGCTTATATCTTTTAAAATGTAGCTCTGAAATTTTTTTAATTATTTTTCCCGGACTTTACTGAGTGTCCCCTACAATGTACTGAAGAGTTTATGCGTCATTTTCTTAACACCCTGTATATCATTGAAAACGAGACGCGAAAATCCGATTTTCATGACCTTGAGAGATTCTATGAGATTTTTCTACCAGAAGTACATTCACCCACCGACTCCTTTACCAACTATATTTACTTCTATCAGCTAGGCTATCGTCACCTTGAAATTTTATTTGCTATTTCGTCAATATGAATTTGTTCAATAAAAATTGCATTGCATTCGTGTCTTATTGGTTAATAAGACACTCCAGAAACTTTATAACATTTCCTCGTCTTATATTTGCCCTATAAAACACTTACGCCAGTATTCACAAACGATGATTTCCTAAATAATAAAATAACGTAATCCATACAGGCTGTTTCATTAAGATAATAGGTAATAAGCGGCCGTATCTCGATCGGGTAAATTTTTTTTGTTTTTTTTGTTTTTTTTTCGTTTGAAAATTATCTTCTTTCTGATTATGGTGTCATAATTATACCGTATGATTTAATTTGTTGGAATAAAATCAAAAAAACTGTTAACACTACAAATCGCGCCCTCTGCCGATTTTATTAGGAGCTATCGCATACTAATGAATACTAAAATTAAAAGCACTAACCTTTCTCTTTCAAACAAGCTCAAGTTTACCAGAATCGGATGAGCTGTTTCGAAGTTACAGCAATTTTATTAATTTCACTTTCAATAACAGCTTCCCCCACTCTTATCAAGATTGGTACGCCTATGAGTCGTACACCAAAATTATGCAGAATTGCCTAAGCTTTCTAATGATGTTACCAAAAGCATACCTAAATGAGGAAATTTTTAAATAAATTCATATTTTAAATATTTAGTGTTCATTTGCGCCCTATGCGCCTAGAGTCTCTATGTCCAGTAAACACCCTGTATATCTCCTTCTCATTTATTACATTAGTTACGAGATTATACAGCGCAAGAACGCTTTGTGAATAAACAATAAAACTTATTATTTGGTTAATAATTATTCATCTTGATGTTAATTCTTGCCAAATTTCGGAATTGGCAGTTAAATATTTAAATGTAATAACGTGAATTTATAAAATAAAAGTTAAGAAGAGCAATTCCTCGACCTCTGATTCTGAAACAGGAAGCGATATGGGAGCACACATGTTTATCCTCTCTATAACCAGACCCTTACAAGGGCTTGCATAATTCCTCCTACATTCTGGTAATTCAAGCCATCGGTTGGAAGGTCTTTGCCCTTATAACATGGGATACAGAATATAGAGTTACATGATGATCTGCTCGCTCTCCGGAGTGGGCAGTTGTGGAATCCGACCAGGTAACTTTTTGCAGGTAAATCTACAGAAATCTCTCTATTATGAGACTTATGCAATTCTCATTCTCAGCATTTCTGTAAAATTCACTCTCCTTTGAAGCAAGTGTATGGGATGAAGGAAGACATTGTGTGAATATGGATGGATCGATTGTGATGTATAGAAATTTGATATTTGAATCGTGAATACTTATTCCCAAATTCAAATAATTGGAGCGATTCTACTATACACTATACAGGGTGTTATATTATACATATATATATACTTCTAGAATGTAGAGAACATTACAATTAATAATATTATTTATTATGTTCTATTCGTTGTTGCAATAGAGAAGCCATTACTGCTATAATTGGTAAACGGACAAACGGTAACTGGATAAAGGTTACCAAGGTCGCTCTAAAAAACCCATGGTTAATGGGGCTCACGCCAATTTCTTCAGAAGACCATAACTAACGAACGCACCCTGTTTATTTTTTTGAAATTTGGTAAAAAAATTCCATTTCGCTGCACAAACGTTTGACATAATAACCGGAAGAAAAATCCAAAGAAAGTTTATCAGAATTTTCAAAATTCGTTTTGGTGTTTTTTAAGTTTCCTATAGGACCACTATACAAAGTATCACTTTGCGCATCGTTATTTGAACGCAAACTATAAGATTTCGCATGTTTATAAAAGTGTGCGGGAAAGTGACATAAGGCTCTAATGAAAATGCAGCATTGAACAAATGAATCCAGAAAGTATAATCTTGAACAGAACAAAAACTATCGAAGGAGCAGGTTCTGTGATCTTTTGACCTAGCACTAAAGATTTTGAGCCGATGGGGCAATATTACAACATATTTTAGACGGAAATCCACGCTCCACGCTATTGTAAGATGCCCTCAATTTAATATCGATCGCTATCTTAACGGACCGTCAATCTACCATTAAAGCATTGAGCTCATTCATACATCATCCGTTCAAAAAAATTTTGGGAATGCGTTTTTTGAAAATAAGAGGAAACCCGTTGAGCAAATCTCTGAAGAGTCTTCCCAGGATTTAGATAGGATTTGAGGATATTTTAAGGTAATACTATAAGTTTGTAGATTCTTGATCTGCACCCACACGCCATCACTGATGTGAACTGCGATACCACATCTGGTTCGACTTAGAAATAAGTATATGAATCAAATCGAATTAAATTAAATTGTTTAGTCAGGATCAGTGTGGCATCACAACGGACAACACTCACTGGACAAACCATAGATACGTCAACAAACAGAATTGTCATAGAAGTACACGTAAAATAAGACTGACTCGTTCAGTTAAGTCGCAGACGATTTGATGCCTTAAAAGTCAACATAACCGAATTGCCATCAATGATATCATGTCAAGGATGTCCCCTGCCCTGTGGAGCGGACGCCAGCCTTGGAGATAGCACCAACCAATTCGACCTCAGAGCAGACTATACAAAGACCCACATCTACGTATATAAACTTCGTAGCTGAACAGTCTTCTGACAATCCTGGGAAATCGAAGAATTGCATCGAGCATGGTCAACAAACCACTCTTGACTCTCCACCATGGCTTAATGCACTTTGGCCACCTCAGGCCAGACTAACGAAAACATCTGCTGAAACTGAGGGAGTTTACCTGCTTTCAAGATTGCGACAACCTGAGCTACTCCGTAACATTAGGCTATACTTAGCCTATCTTCATGACAGACCTGAGTCAACATGCCTTCATGGTGAAACGAAGAACAGCGTCAGATTGCTACTTGCTTCTGAGGGTTTCCCTACTGAGAGAAATGCCCTGATGGCGTATTATAAACGTTTCTACGAGAGCTATGGATTAACCGGAAGTGACGCCGAGGATGATCTTAAGGCCCTTAGATCACACCTTGCGGCTGAAAACACGAACTACCTCGTGAAAGCAAGGGAAAACTCAAGATCATACAATACCCCTTTTCAGAGGAAGTGACGCGACGGGAGCAAGAACTCTCCTACAAACCACCCTCACCTTCTCCTAGCGTACCTTCCCTTCCATACAGCCATCGAATTGTGAGGAGTCAAAACAATTCAACATCTACCTCTCTCACATCAACTGTGCTCTCACCCCATCATTCCAGACATGACTACCGGGTCCTACACATAAACATTCAGTCCCTTAACAACTCCGTGGATGGTCTGGGTATCATGATCTCTGATCTGGGATTTCCCGAGTTTGTTTGTTTAAACGAACATTTCTTAACATCTGACAACATTCAAAAGATCAAAATCGATCATTACAACCTTTCTTCTTCCTTCTGCAGGCAGTCAGGTTACGGGGGCTCGGCTATCTATGGCAGGTCCGACATTCAGTGTAGGGTTGTTCATAGCCTCTGCTCTCTTTCGCAACCACTCGTGTGTGAAATATCGGCAACCGAAACCAAATTTCGGTCTCAGAAAGCACTAATTATATCTACATATCGATCACCTGCCTGCCCTGTAAGAGATTTCATTCGTCACCTAGACGGATTGCTTGACGCGGCCATCCGGATCACAAATAATGTGGTTCTGGCTGCAGACTTCAATATTGACGTACTCTGTGAGAACGCCAACACCTCCAGCCTGACCGAGACTCTCTTCTCTTATGGTTTTCGACTTTGTTTTAGGGACCCAACAAGAGTTACCAACACCTCGTCAACATGCATCGATAACGTCGCGATTTCTGGTATTTTTCAGTTGCTCGATAGTCAAATCTTGCCAACTTTTCTATCAGACCACTTTGGACTGCATGTGGCCCTTGGAGTTTCTGAGACAGCTTACACCCGCGGTCTCGCCGACAAACCCCTGATGACATGGAAGAGAGATATAAAAGACCCCCTTCTCCTTGCACAGCTGCAAAACGAACTCCGGCGTTTGGGCTGGCACGAAGTTCTGGATGCCCCTGATACGAATTCGAAATACTCCTGCTTCTCTGACACTCTTTCATTCTACTTCGACAAATACTTCGCACTCAGGAGATGTAGAGTTCATGGGCCTAGACTCTCCAGTCCCAGGTGGCTCACCTCTGAAATTCGTCAACTATACGACACGATTAATCTCCTAAATCCTTTAATAAACACGTCCAACCAGCTGTTCAGAACTCGGCTGTGCAGCCTAAAGCGACGGTTTGGGTACCTGGTGAGGCAGGAGACCAAGCGCTGTAACGACGTCTTTATCAGTGAATCTGAAAATCCCATCAAAGCAGGATGGACCCTCATAAACAACCAATGCAAGTCAATAAACACTTCTCATAAAATCTTAGAACTTGAGTACCGAAGCAAGGTGACGACTGATCCTGAAGAAATGACAGAGATGCTCAATTCCGTCTTTCTTTCAAATGACTCTCCCACATATAGTCACACTCACGGATCCAACATGTCAACACACGCCTCTTCTTCCTTCGTATTTTTTCCGACGTCACCTCGGGAAATTATAGAAATAGTTTCCAGGTTTAAAAGTAAGAAGTCTTCGGGCTTGGACGAGATTCCCTCTTTTGTTGCCAGGTATTGCATTGCTGAGCTTGCTCAGCCATTATCAGAAATTTACAACAGCTCCTTTCAGACTGGTGTATTCCCCGAAGATCTCAAAGCAGCGTTAGTTAAGCCTATTTTTAAAAAGGGCGACGTCAAAAACCCTGAAAACTACCGACCGATTAGTCTACTATCGGTATTTGATAAAATTCTTGAATCTCTTGTCTCATCTCGTCTTATTGACTTTCTAGACAAAACAAAGATCCTTTCCCGCTCCCAGCATGGTTTTCTTAAAAACAGATCTACCCAGACGGCTCTTGTGGAGCTTACGGACTTCATATCTCAGGGTTTGGAGGAGGGGATGCGCACTGTGGGCTGGCTTTTGGATCTATCCAAGGCCTTCGACAGTGTGTGCCACGAGTGCCTCCTTCGGAAACTGGAGAATGTCGGAGTTCGTGGATTGCCCCTTTCTTGGTTTACCAGCTACCTACAGGGAAGAACACAGGCGGTTCAGATTACTGGGTCTGATGGCCGACCTGTGCGATCACCTTTTGCTCCAGTCTCCTCTGGGGTGCCACAGGGTAGTGTTCTCGGTCCACTTCTTTTTCTTATCTTCATTAACGATCTGGGCCCCAAAATTACCTCCCCAAATTCAATCTGTGTTAACTATGCTGATGATACAACAATTCTTATTAGGATAAAACCAGGCGACCCTCCTAGTCTGATAGATACCATTCAACTCCCGTTGAAAAGAGCAAGTTTATGGCTCAGGGCCAATGAACTAAAACTTAACTTAGACAAAACTGAGCTGATTGATTTTCACTCTAGCCGATCACATCTTCCACCTTTACCCTCCATACCCACCGATGGTGCCTTGATCGAGCCGAAGGGCGTGGTGAAGTTTTTGGGCTTCCACATCGACCAGAACCTAAACTGGTCGGCACACACAGATCATTTATGCCGTCGTCTTGCTAGCGTCTGCTTCCTTCTTAGACGCCTTCAGCACACGGTGTCCCCTGAGGTTCTTCTCTTTGCTTATTATGGGCATTTCATCAGCCACGTGAACTATGGGCTGGCCGTCTGGGGTGGGTCTGAGAGATCTCTGCGAAGGGTTTTTCTTCTTCAAAAGAGAGCGATTAGGATCCTGACAGGCTTGTCAATGCAGAAGTCATGCAGAGGCCATTTCAGGCGGCTTGGACTTCTTACCGTGCCTGCTTTGTATGTCTTCTCTCTGCTCAAACTGATCCACAAAAATCAGGATAGACTTTTACCTTACCGATTCACCCATCACTACAGTACCAGGTTCAATTTGTTTAGACCTCCTACACACCATCTGTCGTCTTCAGAAAGGACATTCACGTACGCATCTATCAAATACCTGAACCACTTCAAAATAGATCCTGCAACTGTTGGGTTCTCAGCGTACAGTGCGTATCTCCGGAAACATCTCACGGAGTTGGAACCCTACACTACCTCTGATATACTGTCCCTCAACCCCCCATCCCTACCTGCAGTCTGATATTAAAACACCTAAAACTCAAAGCCTTGATCCATCCTTATCATAGAGATGGAACTATGCCTCGATCGAGAACTGATTTCTTTTGTGTCTCTGCGCGTCTCGACCCTCACTGTTCCCGGCGTTATGTTGACATGCTGTGTGTTTTAAATTTACTGTTTGTCTTTATGTTTGTTTTTATAATTTCTGTAATGACGCTGTTGTACTGAGCAATGACTGTTGTAATTCAAGTACAATAAAGAAATTTGTAATTGTAATTGTAATTGTAATTGATATTATCAATTCCGATTAAGGTAGGGTACCTGCATTACCGGCACTGACGCTTCAGTGTTGGTAATACAGGTACTCTAGATTGAGGCGGTCGAGTTATCGAAAATTGGAGCTCTCGGATAAGTGCTCTTCAGCGCAGTTGCGGCGGATATTTGGCCGGCATTATATAGCTATATTCCATACAAAATGTAATCAAATATCCTTCCAAATAAAATAATAATAATAATATTAATAATAATAATTTCTTATACACTACTCGATTTATTTAAATTTACAGTTAGCGTCCTTAATGGAAAACGCTTTGATGGGGATTCCCCGATCCGCCACCTTGAGGACGCGCTTTTTAGGAGTAGATAAATTATTCAACGAGAAATTTTACACTCTTGCGTTTTCACCTAATGGTTTCTAAATGAGCTCATTCAAAGTTTTAATACTGTTATTGTGCATAAGTAATTAATAATAAATCCATGACTAATTCCCACTGAAAAAGTCGAAGTAGTCAGATTTCATATAATTAAAAGTTAGCTAATTCTAATAATAACGTCAATAGATAAAAAATGAATGAATTTTAAGATAATAAAAGAGGAAGCTTCCGAAGCAGTTGTCGATAATCTGGGGAGAATAATAGCCCTCTAAAATTCTAGAGTTTCGTATGTGCATAATGAAAGATTGGCTATTCGCTAATGTCCCGGCCGGGCAATACAATGAACTCTGATGGTTGTTTCCAAGAAAACACCCCTAAACTATTTTTTACCAGTCCTACTGACCCTCTTCAGCTTACCTGAAGAGTTCAATCAACCCGGCAGTCCTTTACATCGTTTCCAATTTACAGGGTGTTACTGGTGAGAATCCTACTGGCGTCCGCTTAGAAGCACTGATTTTAAATAGTGGGAGATGTGCTGGATTTGCCGAGGAATCATTTTTCACTTTCAATATGTATTTATAATCATACGGGGGTGAGGAATTTGATCCTTATGGTTCTGGGATGTAGGGGTTGGTTCTAGCGTCCCGGTTACCGTGAAATTTTGCTATTGTGAGAACGGACACAAAGATGCCGATTTCAGATTGTTTTTTCACTTTTTTTTTCAATCGGTGCATTGACCTGGCGTTGTGAAGGTGGAGGTTTGGATTTAGAATATTTTGATTATTGATTTTGTGGGTCCTAGGTAGGTAGGCTGGTAAATATAAAGGACTTCCGCGTTTTTTAATCATCCTGTAAAAAATATCGTTTCGCAGTAAACATCTGCGCTGTGGTGAATTAGTTTAAAAAAAAAATGGATGAATCTAATGTCGATTTAATTATCTAAATCGATGTACCTATAACTATGCATGTTTATTTTGTGAGTTCTCTGTTTTCGCTACTTATATACTGATACTGGAGATATAGAAATAAACGAAACTAGTGTCAAGCCAAAAATTAGACCTTTGATTAGAGGTAGTTTGTGATCTAGTGAAAGATGCGTATTTGAATGAATTAGAACTTTCAATGAATGAAGTAATAAAGATGCAAATACCTAGTTGAGTTTATCTCCATCATTTGATGGTATCATGCTGATTGTTGTATAACAATAATCAGATGTGATAAGTAAATAAATATAAAAAATAAAGATAACTGTTTGTACTAAACACATAATAGGTAATTATAAACAATCAATATAAATAAACAGTGAAACAGTTATTAATCTCTCGGAAAAGTCGGAGAGTGCATACAGAGTTTTACGTTCGGTAATAGATAATATTATTGAGTCACCAGAAAATGCAATTTTTTTGTCATAAAAAAGTGAACGTTTGGTCTCTAGTCTGGTATACTTAGTCGTTTGGGCTGCCATCTTATGGATTCGATTCCCATGCAGTCCCGATATTTTTATTTCCGTTCATTTAACACATTATATAAATAAAAAATTTGAGTGTGCTTATATGAGCTAGCTCTCGAAGCTAAAATTATCAAAGAGAAGCGACTCTGTCTTATCTACGCAGTTGAGACCTATTATTACCTACGTTCCTTCTATTAAAAAAAAGCGAATTTGAAATATGTCTGAAATACCTATACCTTTATACCTTTTCGAATGGCTTTCTGTAATTTTTCATGGTAATATCATTTTACTTAGTAGATATAGGTGTCTACTACGTATACTTGCAGTATGACCACCAGAAAGTTGGCATCATACAGGAAAAATTTTTATTTTTGACTTGTCAAAAAACTTTGCAAAAAATCTCTGCTTGCTTGAAAAGTTATTTTGCCGTAAACAGATATACTTTTTACTTTTTTTCCTAGTTTACTTTTTTATATTTTTACTTATCGAGAAAATAGCTTTTTTCAAAAAAGCTTTTTAAATCTTTTGGAAGTATTTTCAAAATTTGGCTTGACTTCAAATTGCAATATATTTTTTTTAATGTAGCTTCCAAGATCTGTTATTGTAATGGACCATGAAAATTGTCAATTATTACTTCACATCTTTTTACATTGGCCGGAAAGTGATATTTTGTGACAAATTTGACTTTTTTGATGCAATTGTTTGCAATTACTTTAAATTTCTTCAATTGTTTTATTAAATTGAATAATTTAAGTGTAAATAGATTTTTTAGCGTGTTTTTGTTCAAATAAAAATAATTAACAGTGGTGTTTGGAACTTCAAGTAGTCTTCTAGAAAAAAGCCCTCATAAAAAACGTTTCTCCTTAAAAGTGATGGAAAATATTAAAATCTAAAATCAAAAGAGTCAACTTTGTCATAAAATATCACTTTTAGACCAATGTTATTAAGAAGTGTGAAGTAAGAATTAACAATTTTCATGGTCAATTACAATAACATATTATATCTGAGTAAGTCAAATTTTGAAAATATTTCAAAAAAATTGAAAATGCTTTTTTGAAAAAAATTTCGAAAGTGGTATGTTTTTGGATCATGAGACCATCAAGTAGGCTGAAATTGACATATTATACTAAAATCAAATTGAAAGCTTCCTTAAGTTTCCGAAAAATAGGTATTAGCACTCTTTTGAGATTTTCACTTTTATGATTTCGAAAAAACCTATTTTCTTGTCAAGTAAAAATCACTCTATACATCTGATTACGGCAAAATATGTTTTCATTTTTCATACTCGAGAAAATTGCATCATCCTTTAGCTTTGTATTTTTCTAGAAACTGCTTGCTGCATGGCAACTCCACCAAACAAACAGTTATCTCAAGCTATTTTGAGTAACGACCTCTTGCCTTGGAATGAACAAGACAACAGGCGGTTATGGATTAATTTTTAATAAAGAATTTTAAAACTTTAAAATTGTTTTAAAAAAATACTTTTGAACAGGGCACATACGTAATTCACGTCTTATAGAAGGGTGGCTTAATCAGCGTCACAAACAATGCACACTTTTTCCCGTTTAAGACTTTCTGCGTAGAAAATATTTGTGCATAACTTAAAGCTAATAGTTTTTTTCAATAACTTTAAGCTAGAAAATTATTCATATCCGTTACTTACCGTAATGCCAGAGATATGAGTTTTCTTGTAACTTCTTTGTAGCACCCAACTATTGACATCCATCAACGTAAGGAGTACGTAAAGCAATACAGTCAGAAGATGTATCATTTTAATTGAGAACTGAACTAAGTTTTCAAGTCGGGAAGGTCCGGTGCGTCTCAGGATAATATACCTTACTGATCGTGAGTTTTCACAATTAAGTTACAATTTGTTTTATGTTACAAGTTACAAGTTGTAATATGTAATTGTTTGTGAGAAATTTTTGCTGTGAAATTTATATAAAGTAGATTTTATTATTATTATTAAATCCAAGTAAAGGTATATTTTATATAAAACTAGATAAGTTTTAGAAATCTTATCTCATTTTATTTTATGTGAGTGATAGTTTGTAATTTTCAAGTGTCGGTAAAATAAGATAATCCCTATTATTACCCACTGTACACACATAAAAAGATTTATTCCAATCAGTAATTCAATATAGTTT
The DNA here is from genome assembly GCA_910589415.1 of Malachius bipustulatus. Taxonomy (NCBI): domain Eukaryota; kingdom Metazoa; phylum Arthropoda; class Insecta; order Coleoptera; family Melyridae; genus Malachius; species Malachius bipustulatus. The sequence goes on from OU342633.1 coordinate 48,942,206, forward strand.
TGAAAATAAGTACTTGAAATAAGGAAAAACTATTTCCGTTAAGGAATGTCATAATCATCACAAAACTATGTTATATTTCAAGTAAGAATAATATTTAATTGAACATTTTACTTCTTGCAAGAAATTTAACTTGAAATAAGCATTTAAAAATTTGCTTGAAGACTACCATAATGTTAAAATGATCGTTATAAATTCTTGTTTTCAAGAAGCCCATAAGTTTTACTCGTATCTCGTTTAAAGGTACGTGAAACTCTATTCAGTGAAATATTTAATAAATATTGTACTGCCGTACTTGTTAAATTAGTTAAGTATTATAGGTATTGAACAAAAATGTTTCAGGTAATGATATTACAATTGAAAACATGCACTTACTGACGCCATGCAGAATTAATCAGGGAATTAATACCAAGTGTTGGGAAAAGGATAAAGTTTAGTGCAAAATTTTATGAAACGATCAAGCAGGTTTGTTTCAATAAATAAAAAATATATTATAATAAGTAGTTGTACTCAAACGTTTTTATGAAAACTTTGGAGGAAGATACGAATAGGTCATATAAAATGCTGATAATTTTCATGTAGTATTTAGACCATACTGATGATACCTACAGGGTGTTACTGAATAGGTGTTACAAACTTGAAGGGCATGTAGAAAATGCAAAAAATCCTTTGAACATGGGTCGTTTGAACTTTATAGTTTTCGAGATACAGGGTGTTAAAGTTCTTCGAAAAATTTAATATTTTTTGAATATCTACAAACTGGCTGATCAGAGTAACTCGAATTTTTTGACAGCTGTTGTACTAATTGAAGTACATGATTTGATACTCCCATTGAAAAATTATTCAATCCAGTGGCAGAGATCTGGGTGTGTTGTTACCTTTTTTATTAAATAATTTCTACGCCACTGACTTTTATGCAAAATTTGTTATTTTTGGTAGATACCTCGTTTTGTTTAGAGGAGAAAAGTCATTTATGTTTTTGTTGTAGGATGCACTGTTTTCAAGATACTTCGCAATGTAGGAATCCGTATACGAGGTAGAATATCCTAAAAATCAATGCTATTGAGTTTTTCCATAAATTAATCATTTTTGTGATCGTTATTGAAGCGTGTTACATTACAAAAAGCTTTCATGGGTTCCTACATTGTGAAATATTTTGAAAATAGTGCGTCCTACAACAAAATCATGGAATGACTTTTCTCCTCTAAACAAAACAAGGTATCTACCAAAAATAATAAATTTGCATAAAAGTCAGTGGCGTAGAAATTGTTTAATAAAAAAGGTAACAACACACCCAGATTTCTGCCACTGGATTAAATAATTTTTCAATGGGAGTATCAAATCATGTACTTCAATTAGTACAACAGCTGTCAAAAAATTCGAGTTACTCTGATCAGCCAGTTTGTAGATATTCAAAAAATATTAAATTTTTCGAAGAACTTTAACACCCTGTATCTCGAAAACTAAAGCTCCAACGACCCATGTCTACAGGAAATTTATCGCCTATTTTTGCATTTCCTACATGCCCTTTAAGTTTGTAACACCTATTCAGTAACACCCTGTATAAGGGTATTCACTAGACTGTTGCCCTGTATTTAAAAGGAAACTCACTGTATAGATATTTTGTTCCATGTGGCATATTTTTTATAGAACTTCTTTTGCGTTAAAAACTGAAGAAAATTAAGAATAATGATTAAGTTTGATGTGAAATATGTAATATATTATCTACAGTAAGTAAGCTACATAAGTTGGAGTCATATGGAATACTTTTTATATGGAATTAATTATGGAATAATGGAATTAATATGGAATATAAATTTTACCAAAGAGTAAAGTAGGCTTTATTTTTGACAAAATTAAAAAATATTGAAAAACGTTGATCAGATTTGAAAACAACATTCAAATATCCAGTTACAACCTTGAGTAAATAAAAAATTAACCGGATAAAAACTAAAACACGTGACTGATGATAAGTCGATTTTTTACTTGAAACTTTTCCTTGATAAATTCAAATTTTGAATGTTGTTTCAGATTCTGATCAACTTGATCAACTTTTTAAAGTAACAATTTTTGATATTGTCAAAAATAAATTTACTTTGCTCTTTGGCAAGATTCGTGTTCTTGGACAAACCTCGTATACGACTGTAAAAATCTGATATCTGACTATTACGTTTTAGGTTTCAGACCATGGACAACTTTTTATGGAAAAAATAACTATATTTCCTAAAATGGGTAATAAAAAAGTTTTCCATATTATGACTCCAACTTACGTAGACACACTATAAGTATAACTAGGTCAAATCTGTTTTTTTCTTGTTATTTTGAAATTTTCAGTATTTCACTGTCTTAGTCTTATTTATAATTTGTTATTTGTTTTGTTATTGCATATATGTATTTATTTTTTTACGTTATAAAAATAGGTACCTACCTACCTAACTTAGAAAATAAAACAAATTTTCCAAAACTATACTCGTATATATTTCTTTGTATAACTCCACATTCCACCTAATGTAATTGCTTGTTACTATACTTTTAAACACCTATATTAACAATAATTCTTGATAATAAAATACATTTTATTTTTTTATGCAGTAGTTAATTAATAATATGTAATTTCCTTAAATTATTGAATAGCGGATTTTCTTGCTTTAAGTATTTTTTATTTAAAGAGTAGACTGTATTTTGAAATTTTAAATAATAGTTTTGAACATATCAAATATTTACTTTAAAGTCTTTAATTCAAAAGAAATAGTAACTTTCTTTGAATGTATCATTTCTTATTTTTCTTCCATCATTATTCTTCCAAGGGTACGAAAAAGTCACCCTAACACTTTAATATACTTGAACCAAGTTCAGTGAATTTATTATTTCAAGGGTATGAAACATTCAACCTAAAACTTTAATATACTTGAACGAAGTTAATGGATTCATTATTTCAAGAGTACGGAAAATTAAATCCAACACTATGATATACTTGAACCAAATTAGTGAATTAATTATTTCAAGGGTACGAAAAATTCAATCCAACACTTTGATATACTTGAACTAAATTATTTAATTATTTTCTTCAAGATCACATTACTTCGTACAAACATTCAATCCCAAGCAAATTATTATCTTCTTTTAAGAAAATGAAAGTTTTGCTTATACAGGGTGTCCCGTAAGTAATGGTCCGTGGTGAAATGGGAGATTCTTGGTTTAAAAATATTACGATCTGACACGACTTGCTCTAACAAAATCTTGATAATAAAAAAGATACAGGGTGGCAAAGTTGAGATTTAAAAATTTTCTTTTCAAAATATCTCGAAAAATTGTACAGGTACGAACGTGAAAACTTGGGGATAGATGTTTTACGGTATGAGAAATCATAATTTGGTAACCGTGTCGATGTATTTTATAGAGGGCGCCACTTAGGTCATGTTGACGACGTAAATGAACACATAACTTTTTTATCATTCAGGATATCGCGCATTTTATTGTGAAATATTAAAACTACATCATTGATGAGAAAAAAAGGTATACTGGTTGTCAGTCTCAAAAGTTAGTGGTTTTCGAGATAATTGACAGTTAATGATTTTCTCTACTGATACTGTTCAGATTTTTTTGCTTACTGCTAGTACTTGGAAAATTAAAAAATGCCGAGACATAATAATTTTTCAAATTCAGATAAGAGAGATATGATTTCTCCGAGGATTTCTCTTTATTGCAAACAAAACTTCAATGGGCAAGCTGCGAAACGAGAATACCTGTCACGATATCCAAACAGACTGCAACCTGGTAATCGACTATTTCAGAATCTGTATAGGAATTTAGGTGAATATGGTTCATTTGTTTGCTTTTTTAATATGTCAAAGTGAAAAATGTTTAATTGCCAAAATGCTGGTTATTATCTCAACCTACTGCATTAAGATTTCTGATAATAAAAAAAAATAGAAATAATGCAGGAGATTATTAAAACGTGATTATCTCGAAAACCACTAACTTTTGAGACTGACAACCAGTATACCTTTTTTTCTCATCAATGATGTAGTTTTAATATTTCACAATAAAATGCGCGATATCCTGAAGGATAAAAAAGTTATGTGTTCATTTACGTCGTCAACATGACCTAAGTGGCGCCCTCTATAAAATACATCGACACGGTTACCAAATTATGATTTCTCATACCGTAAAACATCTATCCCCAAGTTTTCACGTTCGTACCTGTACAATTTTTCGAGATATTTTGAAAAGAAAATTTTTAAATCTCAACTTTGCCACCCTGTATCTTTTTTATTATCAAGATTTTGTTAGAGCAAGTAGTGTCAGATCGTAATATTTTTAAGCCAAGAATCTCCCATTTCACCACGGACCATTACTTACGGGACACCCTGTATACAAAGATTCGATATACTTGAATAAAAACTTATTTACTTATTTCAAATAATTATTTTTATGTGTGTAGTTTCTCTAAATGGAGAACCAATAGATCCCGAATGATTAGAATGTATGGTTCCCTTAATGGAGAATCGATCCGATGGGGGTTGATGTTAATTAGGAATTTTTAATAGGTCGGCTTGCAAGACCGAAAAGCTTGTTCGTAATCTGGACGAAGGACCAAGGTACAGGATACACCGGGAGATAATAGACAAGATTAATAATTATTATGGCGTTAATTATAGTGTACTCACTGTTATACGCCCAGTGGTACGAGCGAACCACTGTAACCCGTGCGGGGGATGCGGAAGTCCTCAAATAAATGCGGTTTGCGAAGGAGGGTATCAGGGGTACTGCATGTACCACAGCCACAATTAATGCGATCGGCCTTTTTATTCGGACACGACAATGACGAATTTTAATGGGGGAGTCGAAGCTTAGTTTTTCACCACTCGCGTTACGAGTGTCCTCTTGCGCCGTGCATTGAACCGTAATTTTATAGGGATGGGCAGCGAGGGTCGTGCAAGTAAAGGATAAATTCCGTAAGGAAAGATGGAATTAAAATATGCATCTGGATGACGGGACACCTAGATACTATTTATAGCCTATAAGATAATGTAAAGCACCCCGCCGCATCATTGAAAATCAGCGCTCGGTAAAATTAATGAAATTAAAATATGTTATTTAATTGTTTATGCTGATCAAAAGTCTCCATGGGCATGAAGTGAATATGTATACGATATCTGCGATTTTCTATTTTTTTTTTTAATAAAACTGCCGCTAATAAACAAATTTTTAACGAAAGTACATATATATACATATAGATATAAGTTAGTCGACTAAAATGGAAATTCTAGAACCTAGAAAGAGATTTAAACCTGAACAAGATTCAACGTAAATTTGGTGGTCCATGGATTTAGAGCATCTGTTCGATAATCAATAGCTTCTTTAGCAGAATCACAAGGAAGAGAAACCCGACACCGACCTAAACTTTAATAATACCCTGTATATAGACAAAGCCGAGGTAATATCGGCAATTCCGCACCGGAACTGGGCGTCGCCACAAAATGAATCGCCTTGAAAGCTGCCTTACGCAATACATAATTGCATAGACAATCAATTCCTGACCACCCTATATGCCATATAGTAATAGTAATATGGTATGGATCTCTTATTACTCGTACTATAGGGCAGATTACCGATCATTGTACAAAATTATATTTCTCACTTATAATATTCCCAATATTCCATGGACATGGAGCAACCACAGATTACTGAGGTAAAAAAAAGTCGCTCGGACCAAACTTATCTCTATACCAAAGTGCTTCGTTTGTCCGTTGGAGGGCTTCAAAGTCTTTTGAAAATTTTAGTTTTTTTGAAATAGCTCAAAGTCGGCTGATTCAAATTCGATGAAATTTGGTAGGTAAATTTCTTATTAAAAGTACTAATTTCTGATGTACGTGATAATTTGACGGAAACCCGGGAAGGGGTGAAACTACCCCTACCCTCCATTAAAATCGATCGTAATAGTTGATAGGGTAGCAGGAACGCTGTTCATGTTTTTTTATTTGAAAGATACATCTTTTTAGCCCATTTTTGGTCTCCTACAAAAATCTGTATCTCTCCGAGGTGCCATGTGATAAAATTAGTCGAACTAATCAAAATTTTATTTCATTCTTTTAATTTGAAATCAAATTTTCAATTGTCAGATCATTATTTGATCTAATCTCATAAAAGATGTTTAGTACGGTTCGTTTTCTTTCAGGTGTTTGCAAACGGTTTTTTTCAAACGCAGTAAACAGTTTGCAAAACGACGAGGTTCCAAGAAAAGATAAAATCATTTTTTTGCGCAGGATGGAACTTTCCAGGGTCCAAACCGGCGCCCACATCGTGCATCTTTTATGAGATTAGATCAAATAATCACCTGACAATTGAAAATTTGATTCAAAGTAAATGAATGAAATAAAAATTTAGTTATCATCGACTAATTTATTTTATCACATAGCTCCTCGGAAAGATACAGATTTTTGTAGGAGACCAAAAATGGGCTAAAACGATGTATCTTTCAAACAAAAAAACATGAACAGCGTTCCTGCTACCATATCAACAATTACGATCGATTTTAATGGAGGGTAGGGGTAGTTGCACCCCTTCCCGGATTTCCGTCAAATTATCATGTACATCAGAAATTAGTACTTTTAATAAGAAATTTACCTACCAAATTTCATCGAATTTGAATCAGCCGACTTTGGGCTATTTCAAAAAAACTAAAATTTTCAAAAGACTTTGAAGCCCTCTAAAGGACAAACGAAGCATTTTGGTATAGAGATAAGTTTGGTCCGAGCGACTTTTTTTTACCTCAGTAATCTGTGGTTGCTCCATGTCCATGGAATATTGGGACACCCTGTATAGGAACTTCTTGCTTATATGACTCTGTTTAATGGTCCAGTCGGTAATGTAAAAAATAAACCAAAAGCTCATAATAAATCTTATCCAAGATTTTCCTTCAATAATAATTGTTAGTGAAGAGGTTATAGAGCATATAAATTCACAAAAATCAGCTACGGGGGGTACAGGGTACCCTCCTCCCAAAAAATTACCCCTTTGATGAAAAAAGTATTTTTTATACTTTTACTAGATGGTCACTCAACCAATGGCTCACATTTGGTATAAGTATTCTAAACCATAGGAGATACAGAGTCGATACAACGCAATCAGATAAGGCTAATAAGAGTATCCCCGCCGTTCATCGAACATGTAAATGCTGAAGTTTCTCAAAAAGCCAGTGAAACCTCTTTCACTATTCAGAAACACATAATAAATAATAATAAAAAAAGGATAATATTTTTGTTCCTTTATTGTTTATTTTTTATTTCCAAATCCATGGTAAGTGAGATCAATAGAAAGATGCAGGAGATGAAATACAAAAGCTGTATCTTCATTCCCATTTGGCTCTGCTGGAGGTATTGATGGATTAATGCCACAACATCTAAAAGATTTAACAACGCTTACCACTGTAGAAGGAGGATCTAAACTTCTTACATCAATTGCAAATTTATCGAACTTTCTTTTGAGGGTCAAATTAATTCAGATATTTGTAAAATTTTGTATGGAGCTTAAAAATTAGCTTGTAGGTTCAGTACGTGATAAGCTTGGTACTTATTTTAGACCAAAACAGGTCGATTTTAATCAAGAAATCAGAATCGATGTTGCACTTCGGTTACTGGCTGTGATATTTGTCGTCCACATGTATGTAAGTGTGTTAGTTCTTCTGTGGTTGTACCTTCTCCCTTCTCAAAAGGACGTAATTCACGCCATTTCAGATTTAAACAGCATTATCCATCGTTCGTTATCTAGCATCAAATGCCATCGACTTTGGAGCCTGTTGGTTTATTTCGATGTGATGGGAAACGCCCGGATGGAATGACTCTAATCCCCTGGTCAAAAGGGAAATGTCTTGTATGGGACGCTACTTGTTTGAATATGTTACGCCCAAACATCGAAAACGCTCACTGAGCGAAAAAAACGACCGCAACGCGTTGCGGACGGTGCAGAACGACTAAATACCGAAATGACATACATTTTCGCGTTGTGTCCGTTCTTGTTGACCATGACGCGTCGTGGACAATGCTCAAACGGCCACGACGCGTTCTTGATGATTTTTAAAGCTCATAAACCGAGCATCATGCTTTTAATATGTTAAGTAAATTTACAGAAATAGCCGAAAATTTCAAAATCTTTATTGTAGGCTTATTGCTACATGAAACTTTATTTACAATAATAATAGGTAGCTGAATCGCAGGTAGATAATGCTATTTACTTATTTTTGCAGGCACTATTATTGTGGCATTTAGAATTGCACAGCACCTCATTGGCCCTGCAATTGCACTTTTTTGTATTACAATAACGCTTACAATGGCACATGACAAATCCTTGTTTTGATCCAGAAGAAAGAGCTGAAGCTTTTTTCAAATTTAATAAACAACTTGGAACATCCAATGCGTTTATTAACGCTTAGAACTAGGGAACCTGTATTACCGCTTTACTAGGGTAGCGCATTCTCATTCTCACAAAAAGTTGGGAAAAAAGTTGGGAATGTCAAATTTGACTTCATAAACGTCAGATTTTCCATGAACGTGCAACTGTCTAAAAATTCACATAATTTTTTATTAAGTCCGCGTATTAAAACGTATTTTTCTCAGTAACTACGTGTTAGATACTAAAGTCTACAGCTTCGTAGATCCTATATAAACCCGTAATTTTGTTTTTAATACCCACTGAAAGAGGATTATCGATTTCTATTCGTGTTATTATTTTGTTTCATTTTTCAAACTTCGCTTTTTTCCACTTGATACCTACGCCTGTGATCAAATGTGCCAAAAATATGACATCCAGCTGTTCAAACATAACCGTGCTTAGTAAACGTCAAAAAGTGAATGCGCTACCCTAGTAAAACGGTAATGCAGGTTCCCTACTTAGAACTACAGCTAGAATACTCCTAGGGGCAACCCGCCCTCTGTCGATATTTGGTACCTTGACTACGACATTTTGCATGCACAGCTTGCTTCTCCATTCCGGCTCTAGCAGTTTCACGTTGCTCTCTGATTGCATACGACTTCTCCTTCAATTTCAATCCCACACTTCATGTGTACTATTTAAGCTGCATATTTTACATGGTTTGGTAACCCAAAAATCCTCGCAAATGGAACATGCCGCCACAGAGGACACTGCATTGATTACATTTTCTCCTCCCCCTTCCTTGTCTTTTTCAAGTGTCATTCCTTCCAAGGTTTTCTCAAAATCTTCTTCCATTTCCAAAGATTCATATGTTTCCCTTAGCAGAGAAGAATCTGTCAGTCCGATTCTTCATTCGAAGGCAGTCTTAAACCCACTGACATTACTGACAAGAGTAGACAAGAAATATCGGTTTATGGGCTCTCTAAAAAATCATCCAGAACGCATTGTGGCCGTTTGAGCATTGTCCACGACGCGTCGTGGTCAACAAGAACGGACACAAAGCGAAAATTTATCTCATTTCGCTATTTGGTCGTTCGGCACCGTCCGCAACGCGTTGAGGTCGTTTGTTTCGCTCAGTGAGCGTTTTCGATGTTTGGGCGTAACAGATACATTAGCTACATCATACATTGATTCTACCGCTATTCAAGTTGGAGCTGCTGCAGATTTCGCTAGCCAAAAAAAAAAATTAATAAATACCAACACACCTAATATATATCAACACACAATTTCGTGCCATTTGCAGTTCAGACACTTGGACCATTCATTATTGTCAGTTTAACAGTAGAAATGTTATTAGTATAATGGGAATGGAGGAAATAAAGTTCAAGTGGTTTTTTATTTATAACAATAATAATTACCTATATAAAATTATGTAATATATATAAATAAGTAGGAAAAACATGGGTTGTTTTTTTCTACTCCCAACTTTTAATATGCATATTAAATATGAATCACCAGTGCTTTAATGGGTCTCATTAAGATACAAATTTTCATTAAAGCACTGGTCAAGCTATCCAATGGCAGAGGAGCATTTGCAATCGAATCGGTTCCTTTTCGCTCACGATCGGGTCGGCAAGCCAACCGAAGTCACAGAGTTGTCATACTCACGACAAAAATTGCCTTGTGATATAAGTTGTGTATTTCTGAAAAAAAATTCTGAACGTTTATTTAATTTAGAACATAAGTAACATATAAAAAAATTTATCAAGATTTTATGTTACCTTAATTAATTTGATAAGTAGGTATATCGTGTAAAAGATAGGAAGATAAAGTATTATATCATTCGTAGCGGTCCGTGATATAGTATTCAAAGCGGCAACGCTGCGACCCGCGTTGCGCAGGGAAACAATATCGTAATTAATGGCTGTCAGTTATTAAAATTATTAATTATTCTCAAAATCGAAGCGTAAAATTCGGAATTCGAACTTCGCATAATAAAAATTACGCAGTAGTGAGTAGTGCCCTTTAAACTTGATACTAAAACATGTCTCAGCAGAATAACCTTAGCGACGAAGAGAAAATTTGGTACCTAATATGCGTAAGCAAATAGCAACCTATCTTAACCTCAATGATCCGCAATTGTACACGGGTCATTGTTAAAATATATGATTTTTTAATCTTTTCTATGAAATAAAAAAGGGTCGTAGAAAAAATAGTGTATGGAACTCGCAGATAATGGCTATTAATACGCTCTTATGATGGTTAAGACACTCGCCTACGGCTCGTATCTTAACCATCATACTCGCGTATTAATAGCCTTCATTATAAGCTCGTTGCATAATATACTATTACAATATTAATTCAGTTAATGATAAAATATAAATAGAAGAGCATGATTCATATTTGTTTTATCGTGTGAGCAAATGAAAAAGTTATTTTGGAAGACTTTCCAAAAAACTCCTGCCTGAAATTTAATATGTAAATCTGTAAACTGTTATGATAGTTTATGACTATCGTGTTATGACACCATCGTAATAGGAGTAGATGTTTTTCTTTTTATCCTGCATAATCTGCATAAGTGACTACTGCATGTGATAAGTTAATACAAAAAATAAATTAAGAAGCTTCTTTACACCCCATCCGCGTACCCACTGTAACCCTCTTGAAATGAGTACTATTGGTCATCCAGACATCCATTGACCACTCCCTTTCCTATAACGGGTTGCTTACTCATATCACATACGTGGGGTGCATAATGTATGTGGTAAGACGAGTATTTATTCGGAAACGTCATAGGCGTACCATGATGTAATTTATACTATTTTTTTAACTGTTACCATAGAGAATTGCGTGTTACAAATTACACCCCATGTTTTCAATTTTCAATTATAACTGCCTGTCATCTACTTCATCACAATGTAACCTGTTTTTGATTAATTTAACTTAATTATACAGAGTCATAACTATTTCGCGGCTCACTATAATACAGGGATATTGGAAAATAGGGAAACCAAAAATTTAGTACTCATAATATTCATCGAAACAATATTAAAAAAAAAAACATTAAGGCGACCATATATGACGTAACTAATACCTATTGAAGTCATTCTGCCATTTTTGAAAATAATTGCAAAATTGAAATGAAATAATACTCATATTTATATTTCCTTACATCAAAAAAAATTCAAACTCCTTAGTAAACAATATTGTAAAAAATTGAACATTAGGAAAAATTCTTCACTTCAACGGAGCCCAATTTCCGTCTAATTGTGGCACGCCTCTGGTGGTCATCGAAAGGGGCCAAGTCCGAATCCCCTGGGGTGAAATCCCGACGACAAACCGCGGAAAAAACGATAAATTTCATTACTGACACTCACGCGAAACATCACGGCGTAAAAAACACACAGTCGGCCATCTTTATTGCGCTGTACTGATAATGCGGATCCGGCCCCCCCGTCCTTAATCCTGCAGTCCTTATCAACCAACAGGGGGCGCATATTTCAGTTTTTATCTCCCAAATTACCCAACTTCCCTTTCACGACGGTGTTATGTTCCTTGATGCGAGGACAATCTTCTGACGCTTTTGTTTGACGCTGTTCAGCTATTTAATTAGTGTGATAATATGTAATCGTTGTCAGCAGTGAATATACTCTGGCTCTGCATATTAGATAGTGTATTTATGAGCGTTCTTTGGTGTCCGGCTTTTTTATTCCCAAAGCAAATAACAGCTTTCACTGATCCTGAAACATTGAATCACAACCTTGAGTAAAAAATAAAGGAAAAAACATATACCTAGGTAATTATTGTCAGTGAGCAAATTGTGTGCAGTAATTTACATTAATAAAAAAGGCAATTTCGAGGAAGCGGCAAGCAGAAAATTTTCCTCGAAACGTAAGTTTCTGCTTGCCGCTTCTCCACTTTTTTTTTCGATGTTTCTGATTTCCTTGAATTTTTTATACCAAATGAACAAAAAAACAAAAAAAGTATTTTTAAAATTAAAATTCTCCTACATATTGTGGACTTCTACTGCATGGTAACCTTAATAGAATATACTCAGTTCAAATAATATGCGGACTGAAAACAAAATGTATTTTATTTAGAAGTTACATGTCTGGGACCGCCCCTTCAAAGTTATCTTCTCCCGAAGGCACACGCTTATCCCAACGGTGATTCCAATTATTGTTGAAACAGTCCATATGCACTTCTTTTGTAATGTCCTTTAGCTCCTTCGTCGCATTTGTCTTAATCTCGGAAATCGTGACAAATCTCCTTCCTTCCCTTCAAGGGTCTTTTGAGTTTGGGGAACAAGAGAAAGTCACAAGAAGCATAGTCAGGTGAGGAGGGGTGATGGGGAAGAACAATGATCGAGTGTTTGGCCAAAAACTCACGAGTTCGGAGGGCACACCTCCATACATTTCTGACCTTTTGCGCCAGCGGACGTTCCAGAACATAAAAAAGTCTGCATACCTGAGAATTGGACTTTCACTTCAATGTCAGTATCGTAAATCCATGATTCATCACCCATTATGATCCTTGCATGACAAGACGTTTTCATCTTCTTCTGAACAAGCATCAGTTACTGACAAACTTGGACGCGATTGACTTTTTGGTCGTGCTTCATCAGGCGTGGTATATAAATCTCGCAGCATCGCGGAGCATCTTCAATTTTTCGATCAAAATCTTGTGACAAGATCCAAGCGATATACCACACTCCTCAACAAGCTCTCTGAAAACGTCGATTAGCCCGCAATAAGGTTTTGATTTTATCGACGTTGGGGATCGTCAGCTGAGGTGGAAGGACGTCCAACATCGTCTTCCATCGGCTGTCAACCACCCTTAAAACGTTCGTATCACTTGAAAGATACCGTACGCTTCATAGCAACATTATACCGTGAACCATGTTGAGCATAAAAAATGTTTCAGTCGCTGAATTTCCAAGTTAAACACAAAATTTTACAGCAAGACGTTACTCCTTCATGTCAGGTCAGGTCATTCATTCTGAAATCAAACAAACTAGCTACTCAGCAAACGAAGATATCTGCAATCGGAAAAAGACATTTTCATTGGCTGATTTGCACAAACATAGGGACACCAAGCGGATTATTCTGGAACCAAAATATTTTAATTAAAAATTATTTAACCAAAAATATTTTACAAAATTTTTCTGACTGAAAATGACAGCCTCTAACTTCATAGAAATCTACTGTAGTTTTAGAAAACCACCGATTTCACTTCAAAATTTCCTTATAGTCAAGTTATACCTAACAGAATTTCAGAAAAAAAAAAACATTACAAAAAAGTTTTGACCGAGAGTTTTTTCAATTAAAGGGGAATTTTCATGTCAGCTAGCATGAAATGTTAGCAAAAAAAAAAACATTTTCGTGACGTCACGAATGACATCCTCTTTATACCAACCTTATTTACACAAAGCACATACACCTCTGAGCGTGTGAGGATATGGTGTGAGGTGGTAGGACTGAACCATGTAGCCGGATTCATTTGAATGAAAATTACTGTCATATGACGTTCAACATAATGATTTATTTATACGAATGTCATTTTTACGATACCTAACCAATAATTATTTCTCGGAGGAAAAATTCGATTTGTTCTACGTAAATTTATGCTAACTTTTATCAGCGTTAAAACATCGGCTCTAAAAATAAGTTTCAAAAACCAGTGTTAATTAGTTCTGAGGCAAATGTTGGAGAAACGCATGACCCAGACCAAAAATAATACTTGCCAGCGGGAAAACTGTTAGCGAGTAGCGCGGAAGCACAAAAAGTGAAATTTGTAATATACTATTATGTGAGATGAATGAACAAAATAAGTGGCCCTTTTTAAAATATTGTCATAAACTTAAAGTTATATTTGTTCAAGCTTATAGTATTATTGGCATTAGCAAAAAAAATTGTCCTTTCTCGTATACAGGGTGTATCTAAATAACACCGAAAAAAATTAAGGGATGATTCTGTGATGAAAATTAAGGGGGGTATTTGGTATAGAATTTTTCGAAAAAACTCTCCCCGAAAAAGTTACACCCCTCCGAAGAATTAAAAAAAAAAAGGTTTTTATTTTTTATTTTCCCTGTATATTAAGCTAAAGACTCGAAATTTGGTAAATATTAATTGTCAATGAAACTACATATTTTGAATTTTTTTCAACCCTGAAGTATGCTTAGAAGGGATTGAAATAGTCAACCCCTAAGATATTTTACCATACAATTTTTTTTAGATTAAAATTTTTCTTTAAAAAAAAAACACGGCTGAATAGCTCAATTAATCTACAAACTTTTTTATCTCCATAAGTTTTTTCTGAAACTTGCGCACTTAAGAGAAAAAAATAAATGTATTTCAAGCTCATGTTATAAATAGTGTTTTATTGAACAATAATAGCCAACCAAAAAATTAGGCAAAGATTCTTACAACTAAAACAATAGTAAGCAAAGAATGAAAAAAGAAACTGTCGAAGGTCAAGAATAGAATAATAATGCTATTGTTTTTATGAATGTCACTGCAAAGCACAGACCACTGCTAGACCTTAAAAGGCAAAATATCCTCGCGTTTAGATCATTTTTGTGAAAATGCATTTCATTTATTTTTTTTCTCGTAAATGCTTAATTTTTCGAAACAACTTGTGAAGTAAAAAAGTTTGTAGATTCATTGAGCTATTCAGCCGTGTTTTTTTATACAAAATTTTTAATCTAAAAAAAAAATTTTGTATGGTAAAATATCTTAGGGGTTGACTATTTCAATCTTTTCTAAGCATACTTCAGGGTTGAAAAAAATTCAAAATCTGTAGTTTCATTGACAATTAATATTTACCAATTTTCGTGTCTTTAGCTTAATATACAGGGAAAATAAAAAATAAAAACCATTTTTTCTTAATTCTTCGGAGGGGTGTAACTTTTTCGGGGAGAGTTTTTTCGAAAAATTCTATACCAAATACCCCCCTTAATTTTCATCACAGAATCACCCCTTAATTTTTTTCGGTGTTATTTAGATACACCCTGTATATTTCCATAACTAATAAAGAAAAATCATTTAATAACATTTTTAAATCATGTTTTAAAATTGATTTTTCATTTTGAAAATGCAAGGAAAATGTCATCTTTCAATAATGATTGTTCAAGCTTTTACAGGCTACCTATCAGATAGTTACATGAATGAGAATTCTCTTTTACCCATTAAATTAAAATAACAAATCAAGCCGCTGTTCAAATTCACCCTTCTGTTCCATCAATAATAAACGTCAAACAAAAACCAGTATGGGGCATAAGAGGCAAATAAACACTCATGTAGTTATATAAATAAGATCCCTATACACCCTGTATTTACAATGGCGTTTGACGGTGTACACGGTCTTCCGTGGGCGCGTGGCCAGGTAAAAAACAGTCTAAAAAACGCAACAGCAAGGGTTGATGTGGTATTAAGTTATTAGCGGTTACCCCTTGATTAGGCGCACGCGACCAGGTAGAAGGGTTTTTATAAGTTTTTTATATACTTCCTGGTTATGTACCTTCCTAGCGACAACTAATAGCCATTTATTAATTGGATGGGTTGGTGCTGGTAACATTATTGTACTTAAGTTACCTGCTTCTGGTGGGTATTCAGGGTGGTATACAAAAAAAAAAAGGGTAAAGCGCCTGTTACTATAATCTCTTTTATTAACCATAAACTGTTTTTTCATTATACTTACTGTTAATTTTTTTTTTTTTTTTTACAAATACTGTTGAATTTGTAAACATCATAATAATATAAACATCTTAAAATGATAAAATTATATAAAATAAAATAATTCTATTAGAATTATTCTGATAGGGGTAGGTAAATTATGAAAAAAACATTGATATCAAAAGTATGTATGTACCTACAATTGACAATAATGGCACTTATTGCTTATTAATAAATATTTTTTTAAACACACTTATTATGTATTAAGAAAAAAAAATTGAATGTGAAATATAAAAAGCATGAAATTGTGGCTCTCAAAAAACTGACCTAAGTATACCTCATAAAAGTACCATTATCTCGAAAATTAATAATTTTTTACTAAGATCATGTTATGATATTCTGGTCAGTCATGAGTTAGCCTATCAGTTTTTCAAGGGGTGACGTTGAATTTTGAGACATACCCTGTATAAGGGGTGACAAGAATCTACTGTCGCGGTATATGCATGGGTAATTGTGTATTGCTAATTTTGTTATTTCAAAGAGCTACAGATTAAATTTATTTACTTATTAGGAATCTGAAATAAAATTTAGAATAATTATTTTAGTCGTTGCTGAAACATCCTGAAAAAATTTAAATATCGTGATTTCTTATTTATGTCTTAAATAATGTCTTTTTGCCATGTCTTTTTTATTATTGGAGTTTTGTTTGCCTTATTGTTTTCTTTGCCTATATGTGATTCGGTATTTAAAAAATTCATTCAACCAAAACTATATAATTCAAATTAAAGAAAGCAAAATTGTATTTTTTTAAGGCCAAGATTTTTATTTTTTTTTATTTTAGTGTTTTGGTTGAATTTTTTTCAGGATATTTCAGCAAGCATGACTGAAGTCTGAAGCTTGAATTTTCTTTCAGGTTCTTATAGAAAGAATGAAATTCTGCTCAAATTTGCTAATTCAATCTAATCTGTAACTTTTGAAATAACAAAGTTAGCCATGCAACAATGGTAGATTATTGACACCCTGTATATATTTTCGAGTGCGTTCTCTTTAAAATCGAGTTTTCATCCTTCGAAAATACGACCAAGTGGCCCAAACCCAAAATTGCGGGCAGATAATAGCCCAAAAATTGATTCTTTTGAAATATCTCGAAAACCATCGCGGATTTTGGGAAGCGATTTGCGGTATTCCAAAGTGGATCGAAAAACTAAAAAAAGGTGCCTTTAAATACCCGTCCATCTAGCATTTTATTATATAGTTTTGCTAGAAATAAAATTGAGAATGCTAAATATTCTCCCATTTTTTAAATACGTCGAATTTTCTATTTTTTTTTTTTTTGAGAATATCGAAACGTTTGCAACGGAAGCAAGCTCAAATGTCAGTTGTTTGTGTCTAGCCGTGATAACAGCAATTAATCACCTTACATAACATTATTAAGGTGATCCGACGTTTATAAATTCATCGGTTTCTCATGAAAATAGAGCACTTTATTATTTTATGTACCTACTTTTATTATATTACAGTATTTTATCTACTCCTGTTAGATGACAAATCCATTATTTAATAATTTTAACTTTAATACTATTGCCCTATCGAATGAAATTATCAGGTCGATTGAACAATGATCTGGTTATTCAATCGTTAATGTCAGTTGTTTAACTTTACCAAGGAGCATAAACTATAAGAGAGGGATTATTCTACTACAGATTAACTCAATATACAGATTAGCAAGTTTTTACTACAGATTAACTCCTCTCTAGTTAATTCTCTTTGAACTTTACCGCTCTATGCTATCGTACGTGTGTATCAGATTCGAACTACTGCCTACTGTCAATGTTCCGCATTTGTTGCGTTATTGCAGAGTCCCGACACGTCAATTTTATGTTTGATATTATGTTATAAAAAAATCAAAGTCACAGACATTTTAAGATGATTTTGATTTTTCAACTAGTAACAGACGAAGCTACTTATCTTAATATATGAAATGTTTTAGTATCCAGGCTTAGTTATAAGCCTCTGGTCAACCGTTGATGTGGAAGCTGATGCTTTAGAACGATGTCAATAAGTCTAGTCGACTGACAGCTAGTCACCTTAACCAAACATTCACATTTGTTTATGTTTAGAGTTTTACTCAATATTAGAATTTAATATTGTATTGAATAAAATAAAATACTACCTCGAATAATACGCCACCTGATATAATACCAAAAAAAAGCAACAAATGCACATGATACAACCAAATACGCTGAAACACTTTCTCTCAAAACGAGCGACAATTTTTACAGCGCCCTCATGCAGGACTTGGTGTCACTAAGCTGTTTGAAAACATTAGGTACTGAATAAAATAAAAAAAACACTAATGTTTAAAAAAATTCTGGATGGATAATATAAACGTTACACGTGTTTCGCTACTATTAAAGTAGCATCTTCAGGCGTATGTAAATAAAATTATTGATATAGTAACATAGCAACAGTATGGTAACCTAAGTTATCATAAAACAAGTAATAACTAGATTTAAATGAATTTTTAACAGAACTAACTAGATAGTTCGTTTTGATAGTTAGTAGATCAGATTCAATAATTTACTAAATTTCTTATATACGAGGGCGGTCCGATAAGTACTTAGCCTACAAAAGAAAAACGAAAATTTTGGAAAAGTGGCGATTTATTTCTCAACATAGTGTCCTTTTAGCTCGATAGACTTGACCCAGCGATGCTCTAACTTCTTTAACCCGTCTGAAAAATACGTTTTCTCGAGGTCTGCAAAGTATGCCTCCGTGGCGGTGATGACCTCCTCATTCGACTCAAATTTCTGCCCGCCGAGTGACTTTTTCAAGTTTGGAAATAAATAGAAGTCGCAAGGGGCCAATTCTGGGGAATACGGTGGATGGGACAGCAGTTCGTAGCCCAACTCGACCAATTTGGCCGTGACGACGGCGGAGGTGTGAGCCGGTGCGTTGTCATGATGGAAGAGCACTTTTTTATTCGCCAAATGGGGCCGTTTTTTCTACAATTAGGCGTCGAGTCGGCCCAATAATTCGCCATAGTACATACAGCCTTGTGATCGTTTTCCTCTTCTCCAGGTAGTCGATGTAGATCACACCTTGTGAATCCCAGAAAACGGTGGCCATCACCTTTCCGGCCGATAGTACAGTCTTCGCCTTCTTCGGAGCACGTTCACCGGATGAAGGCCACTGTTTCGACTGTTCCTTGGTCTCTGGCGTGTACCAGTGGATCCATGTTTCGTCGACGGTCATGAAACGACGCAGAAACTCCTTCGGATTGCGCTTAAACAACGTCAAACACTTCTCTGAAGTGGTCTCACGGTTGCGCTTGTTGTCCGGAGTGAGCAAACGCGGCATCCATCGCGCCGACAGCTTTCTCATGCCCAAAATTTCATTCAGGACATGCGGTTTTTTGAGATGCCTACTGTCTCAGCTATCTCGCGTACCTTCAATCGACGGTCTGCCAATACGAGGTCATGGATTTTTGTCACGTTTCTTCCGTAGTAGCCGTTTTCGGGGCACCCCTGAGCGTGACTCATCAAAAACCGACGTGCAACCACGCTGAAATTCGTTAAATCAATTTTTGACGGTCGCCATCGAAGGAGAAGAGTCACCGTACACAGCATCCAAGCGTTCTTTGATTTCGCTGCGTGATTTCCCTTCCAAAAACAAGAATCGAATCACCGACCGATATTGCTCTTTTTCCATTTCCGCGGAAAATCGGCGCACACCAGCTTCCACACGCGGTGAATACAAAACTAGGAGTCCGATTCGGCTGAAATTTTGACAGTAGCCGTCTACGAGAATGTACTACACGATAGTAAATTTCTCTTGCGATAGTGGCGCCATCGGGCAGTGAGGCTAAGTACTTATCGGACCGCCCTCGTACCTTTCAATCACTAACGTATACGGTTATATTATAATCAATTTTAGAAACCAAAAGTGAATTTTAACCACCCTGTATAAATGCCCAAAATCTACTGATTAAGGTAATTATTAAAGTTATACAGTGTGATCTATAATTCTAGTGCATTTGTGAGAACTGCCGAACGAGACAATAGATGGTCAAGTCATTAATCTTCACTCTGGCATCCGCACTTATTAAAGGGCTTCATAATTACCGCCGCCCTTCTTATATTATTAAGGGCATCGCAGCATGCTGGCTCTCAGAAACTAACACTGCAATAATAGCCCTTAACGTGCGAGTTAAGCCAGGATTCTATACCTAGACATGGAAATAAATAAAATTATCTGTTTAATTGTTTATAAATTATGCCAACAGAGGCAATTTAGCTTAGTTCAAACAAAGCATTAATGACGAATAAATAACCCTAAAGTTCGTGCGTAGAGACAATAACGCGAACTTGATGAGAAGAGTTATTAATGAGCCCAAAATAAGGCTGTTAACTAGCCCTGAATAGCGAGAGATAAGACGTCGTAATATAACAACCCCCTCGACACCCTTCAACCCCTCCCACGTATACCCAAGAAGGACGTCTTTAGAAAGCTCAGTATATTTCATAAATTAGAAAACTGGTCGGAAGTTGAATTTATTTAAACAGCAGACTGGCACGCGACCGGATACCCACATACGCGTATTTGGAAGGGCGTTTTTTATTAGAGAAAGTCTTAAAAACAACCCTCTCCTCCAGAGATTAAAATAGTGAACTGAACTTATAAATAGAGAAGAGACTTGGAAAGTGAAGGTAGAGGCTCCGTTATTTTACAACCCTTATGCAGGTGGCGGGATGCCGCAACAGTTAATTTAACCCCTTGCGGTTCGCTCGCAGGTGCCTCATCGGTTACTACATGACAAAGTTGAAAGGGGTAGTTTTGAAGGGTTGTTAAAGGGTGAAAACGGTACATTGAGGCCACAATGGGGGGCTTTTTTAGTCGTTCTTAGTTAATTGGACGTGATCAAAAGGTATAATCTGTTGATTCACAATGTGTCGAAAAATTACACACCATGAAGGTATATTGAGGATCATTTTCGTAAATAAATAAATACACTTGAAGTAAGCAGGAGTCTTTAGTTATATCTTTAGTTATAGTACCTACCTTAGTCTTCAGGGTTAAATATTATACTGAGAAAGAGAGCAAAAAAAAATGAACATGAACTGCTGCTCTTTTCACGATAGTTCACGCTTCCACGTTACCAGAACCGGCTGGACTTTTTGAATGAAAAAAAACCTTCTTGCGCATCAATCGCAGAAACAGTGTATTTTTATGCGATTCAACTATGAAAATTTTTGCCGCCTTTTAAATTGGCTTTCTGAATTTTTCAATAGTCAGGTCGAATTTGCGTAGTGGTTTACTGTGAAAATTTCATTTCATTTCGTTTGAAAGCGTGCCATAAAATAGATTTTTACATATAATAAACCAAAAAAAAATTGGCAAAATTTAACAATTTCGTCTCTTGTCCTATATACCCGCCACTGACTAACTTTAAAAAGTTACAGGCGAGTTCTGAAAACCGAGCATTTGAAATTTTAGAGAAATAAACATCATGTAAAAAAATTCGAATAACTCCGCCATTTCTCTTATTTCCTTCTTTAAATTTTGGAGAGTTACAAGCTATTAGTGTAGTTGTCTACTCCGAAAATTTCAGGTAAATTCCCTCAAAAATGTGCTCATAATCAATTAAAGAAATTTAGCCATTTTTACCATTTTCTTACCCACGCCACTAGCTTACTAATGAAAATAATAAAAATTTTATTGCATTAATTCAAATTTCAAATCATTTTAATCCAATCTTGTTAATACAGGTTTGTAGGAGTTTTTATTTTCTGCAATTGGGGTTGGCAGGAGCAGTCATATCTGCATGGGTGGTCCTGCCCGAGCCGAGCGCGATGAAAACGGTGCGCTGGTCTGGTGCTGGTGCTGGTTTTAAATCAAGCAGTCCCGGGTCTGAATATTACATTCAATCGTTAAGTTATTAAACAAGCCTTTAATTGTCATCCTCATTATTTTGTTGTGAAAAGTTTTCTTTCTATATTGCTTATACAGGGACTAAAAAATAGCCCTTTTCCCTAAAATTCAAAAAGCCGCCATTTTGAAACGGCTCGATCGATTTTGCTCAAAAAATGCAATACCAGACCACTACTTGTGGATAATATCTTCCTCCCATAAAAATTTCAGCCTCCTAGATTGAAAACTGCTACCAGAAAACCGTGCCACAGGACCGGATGTTTCGAAATTTTAAAGGACACCCTGTAGAAGTAACGCGACTTTTGAAAAATTTTTCAACGAAAATTTAACGTCATCCCAAAGTTTCACAAGAGTAAAAAATTTCTTCCACTAATCTTGAAAGATGAAGCTACTAGAGCGTTTTTAAAATTTTAGAGAAATTTACATCATGTAAAATAAATTTAAATATCTCCGCCATTTTTTTTATTTGATCCTTGAAATTTTTGAAGATTAAAGAGTATTAGTATAGTTGTCTACTGTAAAAATTTTAGTTCAATTCCTTCAAAAATGTGCTCAAAAACTGTTATAGAAATTAAGCCATTTTCACTCTTTTCCTACCCACGCCACTGGCTTATTAATGGAAAAAATTGAAATTTTTTTACATTAACTCAAATTTCAATTAATTTTCTTTCAATCCTGTTAACTTGATGTGAAAGTTTTTTTGCCATCTTGCTCATACAGGGATTCAAAAAATAGTAAATTTTCCGAAAATTCAAATGGTCACCATTTTGAAACGGCTCGGCCGATTTTGCTCAAGTGCAATACCAGACCACTCCTTGTGGACATCTTACTCTCACAAAAATTTCAGCCCCCTAGATTGAAAACTGCGGCCAGAAACCGTGCCTCAAAGTCCGGATTTGGGGAACTTTGAAAGGACACCCTGTAGAAGTAACGTGACTTTTGGAATTTTTTTCAACGAAAATCTAAAGTCATTCCCAAGCTTTACAAGAATTCAAAATTTCGTTCACTAATCTTGAAAGATAAAGCTACAGGAGCGTTTTTAAAATCGAAAAATCGTGATTTTGGAGAAATATATATATATATATATATATATCGTGGGCAGGTGAATTTTGGAAAACCACTTTTTCGTGATCTGGGGGTCATGATCGGTGGACATTTGATGAGTTTGGGTGATTTTCGAAAAGTGATGTCGTCCTCAATAGTGTATTTTTTTGTTAAAAAAATACACTAAAAGGTTAGTGGAGACTGCTACAGCTCCCTTATTTTGTCACTATATTTAACTGTTGGGCAAGAATACGACCAATTCATTTTCTCGACGATCTCTAATAATAAAAGCATTCAAGACCCTAAAAACCACAATAGAAAAACCACAAGTCTTGATCTAAGCGAAATTGACTCAACTGTTTCTATTTAAAATCCGGTCAATTAATATTTCTTCCTTCCAAAGAAGAAGACTATTCTGAGCTTCTACGCATAGATGAATGAGAGTAGCAGAAGTATCTTTCAGCCTTCTTAGTGGAACCCAAGATTTAATATAAAGAACGTGCCCTGAAAATATAAAAAAAATTACTTTTGCATATTTCAATTTCCATTTTTTTAGAAGGATTTTGAAAGGCTGCGAATTATCGATAGTATTTTAAGACAATGCAATTTACATTGAACAGGAAGTTGTCTAAAAATGCAAAGTGAAAAGTGCAAAGTGCAAAGTTTTATTGTTGCATAGACTCCCGATTATTCCTGTGATTGTCTCCTATACCTTAGAGGTACTAACAGCTTATTACCTCAGTACTTTAGACTCTGTATTATAATTTACGACAGTACTTTGGACTCAGTACTTTAAACCTTAAAGAAATGTTTACTCGCTATCTGCAAAATATTTATCATTCTTATTTTTTTGTTCGTTGTTTTCATAACTTGAAATAGGTATCTAAAATGTCAGTCTAGAATATTAATATCACTAGCGCAAGATCACAGGGTGAAGTAATCCCCTATGAACATAATATAGTTGATTTGGATCTCATGCTTATGACTCCATCTATAATGGCTTCCAGTGGTCATAAAATACATAAATGTAGGAAGGGCGATTTTTGTATTTTTCACACCCTGAATGTGCCCACAGAATACTAGAAACAGCACATGCCCCAATCAAAACTTTATTACTCGTTTTGTTACGTAGATATGTCAGCTTCTGGAACAAATCAAGCGTTAGCGATGACAATTGACGGTAGAACCGGGTGTTTTGTTGTTGAATCAATTATTATACGGGACATTTATTTCTCTATTTGATAAATTAGAGCGCAGTTAAGACTCTAGCTAAATGAAGTCTAGCAGAATTTAAAAAAATGATTGAAATTGTACTCAAAGTTTGCCGTATAGGAAAATAATTTTTATTTGTTATTCATACCTACATATTGATAAACTCTTTTGGATAAACACCACTTTTAGATAAAAGAGGAATAAGTTGGTTGCCAGTCAAAGTTCTCTGCAGGCTGACGATTTATCAGAATAATTAAAACAAGGTCAGTCCTCCTTGCAGGCTCCTCCAAAATGCTCAAAGCGAAAGTTTTCGATTGCATTGTTCATCCTGAGAAATATTTCATTTTCCAGGATTGATCCATTAATTTTTAAAAATCATCTGTTAATAATTAAACCCTTGTTAGTTACAGTTTTGTGATCGTTTCATGACTTTTCTGGAATTTTTCTTCTAAAAACTTTAGGTACCCCTCCCCCCTCAATCCTAGAAGATACCCCTAGACCTCCCGATTTGTCTGTATAGGTAGGTCAATTATCTGTTCAATTAATTTATTTTTTCCAAATTTAAAGTTGAAAATATTAACCAAAAAGTATCGGATAATAAAGGGGGACATACAAATTTTAAATATAATCCTTGAAAAGCTCATTGTCACGTAATGTGATGTCATCTGTCATTAAGACTGAAGTAGATAATATGTTTTATGAGTATGACCAACCTTTCTTAGTTCTACTACTAATGTGGAGATCTTTTATGAAGTGTTTGCATCTTATTTCTGTTTATGTTCAGGAAGGTCTCCTATTTATAATGGTGTGGACGGGGATATCGCTTGCTGCAAGAACCACAAGGGCCATATAATAAAGTCCAATAGAAAATGCTATGATTCCATAGTGGGTGTAAAGTCCCTGGTACCAGCTAGTAAATACTTTGTTTTTAAGCAGTTTGTATTAATAATCTTCAATTATTTTACAATATTCAGAAGTTCATATAGGTATCAGATTATTTTTAGCAATGATACAAAGATCACGAGGAATCAAAATTAGAGTATTATCTAAACAAATTTTATTTTGGATCAAAAATCATAATGAATTGTTTAGATAGAGAAAATTAACAAAGTCTGATAATATTACGAGCTGATGAGTCGGAGTTTCGTTTTTCATGAACTATACCGGTATGAGTGACGAAGACCATGATGTTCCCAATGACGTAATTGCATTGGCATAACACATTGCGAAGTGTCCATTGCAGGAAGGGTCAGTCCCTGAGGACCAAGGGGTTGTCTCCCTCGTTCTCTTAAAGGGGGACACCCCGTATAGACAACCAATAGGGTAGCAGTCCTCATATAGAGGGGTTAAAATGCAATCAATACTCGAAATGGTCATTCTAGAGGACATTGCAATTGCATTGTATTGGTAGTATCCATGCAGAAAAAATATAGAGAAAAAATTCTCTTTGTACCTAGCGGTTTTTTTTTTTTTGCTGATAAAGAGGTATTTATATCGATAATTATTGGCCATCATTCGGCCATTTTATCTTCCTGTATTTTCTCAATCGTGATCTTCTTTTCAAATTATTTTTATTCAACATATAATTTTAAGTCTTATCTTCATTTTGTCTCGCATATATATGGGCACTTTTAACGAAAAATAAAAAAATTTCTCGCTGGTCGAAAATTAACTTACACTTTTTTTAATTGAACCGTATGCTGCAACAACGTTTTAAGTGCTAAAAGTAAATTTTGCGGGAAGTCGAAATAAACATTTTTTGTGAACCAATATAATATATCAATTTCGAGGCCATCGTCAAGGGCAAATGCGTTTTTCGTGTTTTTACACCAGGAAAAATGCTATTTTGAAAATGAACTTTAAACCACTGATTATTTCTGCATAAGTAAATTACTCCCAGTCTAAAGCTCTAATTACGTGACCCGTTTTCGAGAAAAACGGAATTTATGATGAAAAAAAAATGAAAAAAAAACATATTTCTTGATACCCTGGATCAGAAAAAGGTCTATGGACTCATGTTAATTGGAACTTTTGTTCATGAAATGAGCCAAAGAATCACACTTTTTCTTTTCACATATTGTGTCTCAGAGCCGCTAAAGATACGAGGTTAGTTAAATAAGAGAACAGCTGCACAATGTTATGCTTATTAAGAATCTGAAACAAAATTTAGGATATTATTAGTTGTTGTTGAAATATTAGGTATCCTTAAATATCCGGTAACAATTTTCTAAGGGTAGTAAAATTGAGGCGTTGTGAATCCCAAATTTATAATTAGCACATTTTTTCAAGTTCAAGGACAAGACGCACATTTGGTCACTAAAAAAATGTAAAAATTGCAAAGATCGAATGCGTAAAAAACCTTCTTGCGCATCAATCGCAGAAATAGTGTATTTTTATGCGATTCAATAATAAATATTTTCTTCCTATTTTTTTTTATAATGAATATAATGAAAAAATAATCCGATTTTTTGGGGGGGAAAAGCGGAAAACCACCTACCTACCAAAAAAAAAGAATAGCCCTCTCGTGGTTTCGAACCCGCATCAACAGTTTACTATTTAGGCAAGGACACCCTTGCCTAACTAACTCAGTCAAGGGGCCTTTCAAATTTGTAGCGATGATCGAGTAGGTATATGTAGTACGTCCAATACTTCATCCTACACATTTTATTTTTTAAACTGGTCGTATCTTTGTTATTAAAAAACCAATTTGAATACTTTTTTCACCTGCATGTAGGTGATTTAATTGTTGTTGCGTTTGCTCTTCTAATTTTCAGAACCATTCATAATTGAATGTGGAAAAAAATAAAAAAGAAATTGCGAACCATTTCATCGATTTAATAAGTGCAAGCTAATTTTGCACAAGCGAAAAACTTTTTTGTTTTTCGTTTAAAGTGCTACATTAATCGAGGCGAATTGAAGCTAAGACATCAAATTATATGTTAAAGCAAAAAAAAATTGAAAATTTCGGTTCAACTTCTTCAAAAATGGACTCATAAACGGTTATAGAATTGACACTTTTTCACCCTTTTTCCTACCCACGACACTGGCTTATTAATGGAAAATATGCTAATTTTATTGCATTAACTCAAATTTCCAATAATTTTCTTCAAATCCTGTTAATTTTATTTCAAAGTTTTTTTGCCATCTTGCTCATACAGGGATTCAAAAATAGTCAATTTTCCAAAAAATTAAAATAGCCGCCATTTTGAAACGGCTCGGCCGATTTTGCTCAAGTGCAATACCAGACCACTCCTTGTGGATATCTTACTCCCACAAAAATTTCAGCCTCCTAGATTCAAAACTGCGACCTGAAATGAGATGACAAAAACCGGATACCTGGAATTTTGAAGGGACACCCTGTAGAAGTGATGGGACTTTTGGAAAGTTTTTCAACGAAAATCCAACGTCATTCCCAAATTTTACAAGGACCCAAAATTTCGTTCACTAATCTTAAAAGATAAAGCCACAGGAGCGTTTTTAAAATCGAAATTTCGCGATTTTGGAGAAATATATAAATATATATATAAATATATATATAAATATATAAATATATATATATATATCGTGGGCAGGTGAATTTTGGAAAACCACTTTTTCGTGATCTGGGGGTCATGATCGGTGGACATTTGATGAGTTTGGGTGATTTTCGAAAAGTGATGTCGTCCTCAATAGTGTATTTTTTGTTAAAAAATACCTAAAAGTGCAGGCGGAAAAAATTGTTTTTCTCACTTTAGTAGGTATTAAGTATGTTGCGTTAATTTTAAAATTACAACAGTATTGACACCTTTCCCTATGAGAATAATGATTGAATATTAATTGAAATAGAAAAAAGAGCTGATAAGGTCAAGGTCCATTAGAAATTTTGTAGATTATCGTTTACACAGTGCGTTCCAAAGAATTACATCCCCTCTTATAAGGAATAGCATGTTGCAAAAAATATCAAGTTACCTAAAGTTTAATTCTTATTTCACCTTTCGAATGATGTCTCATATTTGACATTTTTTGGTGGAGATAGTTAAGAGTGAGGAATGACAGATGAACCAGGGATATTAGTGTTAAAGTGCCCTTTAGAATTAAACTGATAGCTTAAACATTAAACAATTTCGGAAACTGTTCCTGAAATCAAGGGACAAGTTTTACAGCGCCGTCATGCGACAAAGGTTGTTACTGTTAATAAACGTATTGTAAACGACTTTATCGTTTAAGCCGAAGTACTCGAAATAGAGCCAGTGTTTTTAAGACCAGCTACCCACGAGTACTTTACAAATTAATAAATTGTTGAATATTTTAATTATTTCAAATAGCTGTCATTAATATATTATTTGACATAACAGTGTATACTTCAATCAGAACAACCAAAAAGTTGGCATTTAGACTTCGTTTTTGATGCAGTCTCAGAAAGATGCAACAATTCTCCATTATCTCTGCTTGAAGAATTCTTTAAATTATACAGCAACAAGTAAGATATAGGTAACAAACATAATATTGAATAAAACCAGAACATTGCATTGGAATAGGTACTTTTTAATCCGGGAAACGAAACTGATTCAATCTAGGAACATTTAGCTCCACGCAATCTTGATAAATAAAAGATTACATACATGAATAACTTCCAGTTTAATCATTCGCCCTTTGAATAGAGGACCTCTTTATATTCCCCAAGAAAACAACAATGCATGTTTCCTATACGTCTGAGTCGAGGCAGCACCAGCAATTTGACGCAACTGTGGCCGATCTCCCTTTACAAAAGCCCTGACAATGAGGAGTGGACTTGCAAATCCGCCACAATGGTCCTATTCCTTTCACGTACCAGGTAAAACCAGGTAGAGGTAGATGCAGATCGAGGCGTAGGAGATGGAAGAGTGTTGTGCTGACCTGCCCTTTAACAAAAGGCCCCGGGACGTGGGAAAGGGATACGGACTCATATGACATGCTGAATGCTGTTATTGATTGGTTATCGGACGTTGCGTGGACGTGGGAAGGTATAGGATTTATAGCAAATATCGGGAATTGTTGTGGAACTTTGCATCATCATCACTGCCGTATTTATACGTTTATACACCTCATGAATACACCATCAGGAAATGATTATTTTTGTTATCAATTCAAGGTCCGTATACGAGGTGTCCATGTTCAAGGAGGGGTGTGAATAGAATAACATACGATCAAACTTTAGTATAGCCAGATATGTGATATAGTTTTGATATAACTTATGGCAAAGAGTACACGTTGTCGGTTTTCTTAGCAATCTTAAACCGAATATTTTGAAATATTCGCGACAGAATTTCCGAAATCGGGAAGCTCGCACAGAACACTCTACGATGGATTTTTGACAGCTACAATAACGAATGTTTTCTGAAGATATGTCCAGTTGCTGTTATAAATGCTTGGCGAAAGTTTTAGAGCTGACTCGGGTGAAGTTAACGACGAAAAGTTAGCGACGGGAGTGGCTAAACATTCGGCTCAGGTAAGATGATAATATCATTACTTAATTGGATATTATTTCTTGAACGTCACAATGGAATGCCACTTCATGACGTCACGTCAAAAAATCCTAGCAACTTATAATGAATATTCAAAAAATCATTGTGGCCGTTCTGTGCCCGACAAGGCGAGTTTCACGGGGGCGTGATAGGATTGTAGAAAGATCAACCCTATCACGCCACCGTATATAAACTTTGTATTGAATTTATAAATGATCTACTTTTTATAACTTATATTCCTTTTTTACCATTACCACTTCCTACAGTTGAAGAGGCAGGTCATTCCTAAAGATCATCCAAGTGTTGGGCAGTCTTCATTGACTGTGGCGCTCGGTCCATAGCGACATTCGACGTCTACATATTTCGGCAGAAATCTACTGACACTGGTGTGATTGTGGAATTTCCCATTTGAGGAAAGCCGTTTACCTCGGGCCTCTGTGTAGTGCCTTTGAATTCCGAGGGGCCGTATTGGCTTAAAATACTTAACGGTCGACCTGCCCTTGCTCTGCAGCTACCTACCTCGGGCCTCTGAGTAGCGCCATTGAATTCCGAGGGGCTTAATAGCTATAAATTACTGGCGGTAGCATCCTTGGAGTTTCAACTATATTTTCCATAATATCCTTTACGAAGGATTATACACACTGCTTAAATACATCGGTCAGACGAGCTTGCAAACCTCGCAGTTGTATTTATGATAGCAGTGTAAACACACAATCTTTGAAATTCTAGTGTAGGCTCTCATCAAAAATTTATTATAGTTCGCGCATGTGCAATGGAGACTTTAGGTACTTTTCGCTAATATTGAGCACCATACGAATATATAAACATTTTTGGACTAGAATTGTCATAGTGTATCTACATTTAATTAACACCCTGTATATTGATCCGTTGTCGATGTACACTGCTTTGAAATACGAAAAGTGCGATTTTAACTTGTTTATAACTCATAAATTAAGTACGTAGTAGTCGCCTTAAACTTCAACGGTGCAATAACCATCCTGGTTTAGTTTTAATGTAAGTTGTAAAAATATACAGGGTGTCCCCTTTAAAATAACGAAACATCCGACCATAAATAAATAATTTCCCACTACCTATAAACGAAGCATACATTGCATTAAGAATTAAGACGACAGTTATTGGTATTATTTTTGTTTAAAAACAAGATCTATGCATACTCTTGGTTTGAAACACCCTGTAAGTCCTAGTAAGGCGCCAGGATAAATAAT
Organism: Malachius bipustulatus; assembly: GCA_910589415.1. Taxonomy (NCBI): domain Eukaryota; kingdom Metazoa; phylum Arthropoda; class Insecta; order Coleoptera; family Melyridae; genus Malachius; species Malachius bipustulatus. The sequence goes on from OU342633.1 coordinate 48,973,145, forward strand.
AAAAGTCAATGAAGGGTTCAATGCATATTTGGCAGCCATTTGAAGTGTTAATAAACATAACAATCGGCTCCGCCTATCATTAATTAATTCAGTTCCACCCTTAACCCTTCCCGATTGGCTGCAAGTGCCCTAACCCTTTGGTTATTAGATAACCGTTCACTTGTCGCTCGGCGTTGCCCCTCGTTACCAGTAACTGAACTACAACCCTTCCGATGAAGATGGAGAACCCTTTCGCTTTCAACCGGCGGCCATTGAACGGTCGTTCACCCTTTGCGCAGAGGGCTCTCGCTTTTACCTGCTAGAATTGAAAAGGGTTGTTTTGCAAGGGTTGTGTAATGTCGCTTCACCGTGGGAATGCTACGTTCGGTAAACAAGTGATGCAAGGTGGTTTTTGATATTTTCACATGAAATTGTATAAATCTGTTTTGATGTTGATGCGTGAGAAAAAGATTTGCCGAATTTTATTATGTTATTTACAAAAGTGGCATATTTATGTAGGTACTTACCTAAATTTCGTGTTCAAATGTGTGCTCAATTTTTGTGAGATTTAAATTTAAATCTAGAAAATTTTACTTTTTAGATATTCAAAAAATTTAAAAATGTTCGAAGAATTTAACACCCTGTATCTCGAAAACTAAACCTCTATAACGATCCATGTCTATAAGAAATTGTTCGCCTATTTTGGCCCTTTAGGTTAAAAAAAACTAAACTTTATACTTCAAAGATTTTTGTGTAGTGATTTTATTCATACACCTTCTTCAGCTGCTACCTGCCAAAGCCAAGATGATCCAAACTTCATATTCGCTACATCGTTCCTATACCTGTGTTGGGGTCATGTGCACATGCGCACTCTCGGTTATCTTATGAGATACAAAGTACGCTAAATTGGGGGAAAGTTGAGTATTTTGGTAATAATCTGAAAATAAAGTTAAGAGTTCAGCGGAAAAAGCTGAAAAATCTAAAAAAATTACTTTCTTCCTTACTTTCCAACGTAGGCAAAGGAGGTGACTCCAGACCTCGTGAAATGGACCAAAAGATACAATAACCTCATCAACATGCCTGCCCATAGACATACTCCTATGACGTAGCTCTCAAAAAATCTGGACAAAACCGACACACCATAACACAAGGGGCAGCAAGAATGCCAATAGTCGCAAACCTAAAAACTCTCAGTTAGGGCACTAAGTCGACTACTGTCACCTGTCGCTACCAATCGATAGTTGACATCACTGCTGCAAAATTGCAAATTACATTCAAGGTTGGTGAGTCTCCAATGAAGACTATGTCAGATCATAGACTTATAATCTTCTATATGGAGGTAAAGTCTATACAGGCTGTCCCATTTTAATGTCCCACCCCGGATAACTTTTGTCAGTGACCTTGAATCAAAAATTGTTTGGTACAAAAGTTGTACAACTTGGAGGATGACATTCGATGGCACTAGTACTTTTGACCTTGGGTACAAGGTCCAAGGTCATTCAAGGTCAACTTTGTTTTTTTAAATAGAACTTCCAATTTTTGACATCGGCAATCGATTGCGCGTGAAAAAATATGAGACTTTTGTCTGAAACTTTTTTTCTGAAAAGGCAAATTTAATCGACTTATGCAGCTGCCAAAATTAAAAATTTTTAAGCTTTGTGAATTTTTAACTCGAGAATGGTAGCTTTCTAAGAAAATCCGCAAGAGACAAAAAGTGCTTGGATTTGCGCAAGGAACCGTCACGAATTTTCTTGAACACAGTTTCTTCGTTAATTTTGAGCTATTTGTACCGAATGAAAAATTAAACTTTTCTTGATGGAAAATTGTTAATTTTGAGCTGCTTGTACCAAAGGAATAATTAAACTTTTCTTGATGAAAAATCTAACTTTTGGTTCTCTTCTAAACCTCACCATTCTCGACTTGAAAATTCAAAAATTTAAAAATTTTCACTTTTGAAGGCTAAATTGATTGAGAAAATTTGCGTTTTCAGAAAAAAAGTTTCAGACAAAAGTCTCATATTTTTTCACGCGCAATCGATTGCCGATGTCAAAAATTGGAAGTTCCATTTTAAAAAACAAAGTTGACCTTGAATGACCTTGAACCTTGTACCCAAGGTCAAAAGTACTAGTGCCATCGAATGTCCCCCTCCAAGTTGTACAACTTTTGTACCAAACAATTTTTGATTCAAGGTCACTGACAAAGGTAATCCGGGGTGGGACATTAAAATGGGACAGCCTGTATACATAGAAGAAACACAATAGTTTTTCCAAACAAATATAAATGGATTGTGATCGTTGAGAAGGACTCTGTGTTCTGACGCAAACAACGGTCTCGGCTTATGAGAAATACTGGAATACTGCACTGCCAAAAATAACTTGATGATACTTGCGCTGGAGCGGATTAAAAAGCAAATGACAAGAATCGAGATTATGACTGACTGGCCTATAAAGAACAGTGAAAAGACTTTAAAAGTGAACTTCTCAAATCATAAGGGGGTCTACAGTACTACAGTAGCAAGTAGCAGCTCGACTCAAATTAATCAGGTATCAATTTCATGTATCACCGGTATCTAAATTCAGCAGAGACAATTGAAGTTCTTTTTGCTCAAATGTTCCCTGCTTCTATGTTGTTACGAAAAACTCCTGGTAGGATACAAAAAGGGAGAACTGGGACACTGCTAAGGTGGTGGTCCAAACAAGAAAAGTATAGTCACGGCTATTCAAAGCTTATTCCGACCTTTTAAGGCACCTGGGTTGGATGGAGTGTCTATAATTAGGCACTTCTAGAAGAAGTCCACCAGTTATCTTTTTACAAAACATGCAAAGCGTACGCTTACATTCCAAACTTAGAGAGGTTGAAGTAACTCTTCAATCGGAAAGGCTATTTATTCTTCAGCTAAATTTTTCCTATCCATAATTCTTACATCTGGCAGAAACTGCAACCAGAGCTTTAATCAAAGACATAACAACATATCAGAACTTCTCTGTTTCTACGATGTTCGTAAGGTTTGTAACTTGTTCTTCGAGTTCCGGAGTCGCAACAAAGGAATATACAATTGTCCTCTTTCTCGAATACCTTCTTAACATGATATACAGGGTGATCCATTTTAACCTGACCAGGGAAATATTTCGGAATTGTGGGGTTATTGAAAAAAAAGTTTTCAACAAAAGTTGTATGGTTGTTAGGAGAACGTAGTTTGGGGGCACAATCATCCCCCCTCTCCCCCACCCCTCGCGGGAGGTGGGGACAAGTAATTTTTTTAATGGGAACCCCCAGTTTTTATGGCGTACGTCGATTGAGTTGACAAAAACGTCAAACTTTTGTTTGAAACTTCAGACTATCCGTCGCAGGAGATAATAGACATTATTATTTCGTACGGTGCAGTTGGCGAAAATGCGCGGGCAGCCGCAATTCATTATGCCAACAGATTTCCTTTACGGCGTCATCCCAATCATGTCACCATTCTTGCTTTACTGCAGCGGAGTCGAGGTGGGTTTCTCCACCGACAAAGAAGAAAAAGGCGGTATGATGATCCAGAAATACTGACTGTCCTGGGGATGGTATTTATGAACCCCCACATCAGTCAACGTATGATTTGTCGTTTGCTGAATATGACGTATGGGACGGTCAATCGAATTTTGAAGGCTACTCACTTCCACGCTTATCACATCTCTTCGCATCAGGCATTGACCGAAATTGACGCTGAAGCAAGAGTCAGATTTTGTAGATGGGCGCAAGAACAAATTGTTCAGGATAGACAATTCTTCAATCGCGTGTTGTTCAGTGATGAAGCTACCTTTAAGAACGATAAGACAATAAATCGGCATAATTCTCATTATTATTCTCGGATGCAGCCGCATTATGTTCGTGAGATTGATTATCAACACCGTTGGAGTATCAATGTCTGGTGTGGCAGTGAATGGTCAGCTGATCGGTCCGCATTTTTTGAGGGTAATTTTTTTCATTCAATATCAGCGATATCTCATTCTTACAGTCAAGTTTCTTCCCGTTCTGCTACCCGCAAATTTTCAATTTGTTTAAGTTTCGCAAATTCTACAATTTCTTTCTCAGGTATTCTAGATGGCCCGACGTATCTACGATTCTTGCAACAAGATTTTCCGGTGCTGTTGGAGGATGTCGATTTGAACACACGTAGACAAATGCGGTTCCAGCAAGATGGTGCCCGCCACATTATGCTGTTGCTGTAAGGAACTATCTGGAAGCTAGATTCCCAGGTCGGTTGATCGGAAGAGGATGTGGCATTCCTTGGCCAGCAAAGAGCCCGGATTTAACATCCCCTGATTTTTTCTTATGGGGGGTATTTGAAAGAGGTTGTTTATGAGAGAGACCCAACAACATGGGAAGATATGAGGCAACGAATTATCGAGGCGTGCCAAAACATTCCGATCCAATTTCTCGAGCAAACTCTTCACAGCTTTGAAAACAGGGTTGCGGTGTGCATTGAACATGTTGGGCATACATTTGAACAGTTTCTGTAAAAATATTTCTGAATAACTAATTTAGGAAATCTCAATTTTGACAGCCCGATAACTAAACAGGTTTTCGTTTAAAAAAAAAGTTTCAAACAAAAGTTTCACGTTTTTGTCAACTCAATCGACGTACGCCATAAAAACTGGGGACTGGGGGTTCCCATTTAAAAAAATGTACTTGCCCCTACCTCCCGCGAGGGGTGGGGGAGAGGGGGATGATTGCGCCCCCAAACTACGTCCCCCTAACAGCCATACAACTTTTGTTGAAAACTTTTTTTTCAATAACCCAACAATTCAAAAATATTTCCCTGGTCAGATTAAAATGGATCATCCTGTATATCGTGTGAGCTGAAGATTATCATATGAAAATGATAATCTTTCAATTTACAGCGCATGATTCAATCTCAGGCTTGAAGTCATTTTCTAGGTCTGCCTAAATTATGTTTTTGTTTGATGATACAATATTTGAGAACGAATGTCATATGTGATTCTTGTGATTTGACAATGTGATTGATACTTTTGAATGATAAAGCTATATTTGTGTAAATAATCATTTCTGTAACTTCGGTTTAGAGCTTACTTGTCTATAAAAGCGGGAGCTCTAAGAAGAAAATATCTCTGATTAATCAAATTCGTCTTCGATAACAGCTATTAGGGGGTGCGCGATTGCCGGAGAGGAGTAAAAAGCAAAGTTAGAGGCATCTTTTAAAATGCTACGAATTATTAATAACACTCTTAGTACAAAGTGTTGTAGCGTTCCTCTATACTTAATTTATGAGACGTTTGCCCCCTTCTCTTATATCCTGCTTCATTACTGCTTATTTCTCTCAGTAAATCGTTTTATCAGAAATGTTAGATTCCACTTTCGCTTTTTTTTTATTTCTATAAAACATCTAAATCGATTAGTGAAATTTAGTCTCTTATTTACTGATTCTATTTTGGAGATTAATAAAGAGTAAAATTTTTCGTGCTTTCGCTAAGAGTTCGCCAATGTTATTGCGTATTTTTCTTTTCACTTATATTCTATTGACTTTTTCGTTTCTGTTGCCTAATTCTCGCAATAAAGCAACGAAAATCCTTGTTAATGGTGTTACTTTTCAATTTTGGAGGATGTTAGGAACAAAATCCGTGAGTGAGTGCAGAATCACGTATCGAGAATTAGATAATCTCATATGTATGCCACGTTGCCATGTCAACTATATTTCAAACCCTTGCTGCAAAATTCACTGCTGCAAATATACATAAAATTCTACTCTAATGGATACGAAAAAAATTTGATCAACAAATTTCTGTACTACTTTTTTGTCTCTCAACATTTGGTATCATTTCTGGCTATTTCCTGCAAACTACTGCAAAACTTTGTTGTAATGAAACTTAAAAGAAAATTTATAGAAACTAAGCTAAAATACTCAATCTAATAGTGATCTATAAACATTACAGCGAATTCCAAAAGGACCAGATTTCTAGCGCAAGAAAGACATCCATAGCACTAGGTTTTCCCAGTTATAATTTTTGTCGCATGTGTCGAGAATTTACCATACACCGTCACCATAATTATATTATACAAAAGAAAAGGGTTTGACGTCGCATGACAATGTGGAGTGGAGTGACACGCACGAGAGCAAACATCGCATCAAGCAGAATGGAGTGGGAAGTTTCAGGAACTTGTTCGCTTACTTGAGGTTGGAGTTCCGCCAAAGAAGAAGTATTTGAAAAGTGATGGGTTACCCCATCCTATAAACATGATCAAAATAAAAAATTGGTAAAAGTAAGAAATTGAACAAATCTTTATTGTAAGAAGAGAATTCTGGGATAAAGTCTCACCCCAGACCCCAGATTATACGAGATTTTTCCACTATAGTATTGCCAGGGACAAAGAAAGCTTACGGTTGGAACAAAGAAAGAAGAAGAAAAAGGAAGGCCATCTGATCTGACGACTCCATAGATGTGGAAATGGATAATGCTACCATTGTCTGGTTTACTAATATCAAGGAAAACGAAAGGTACCCAGAAGCTAGCGGACGAGGGAAAAATGTTTCAACATTCTACTCATTTATAAAATTTACAACAACGAGATTCTTCGCGATATGCGTGCGGAGACCTATTTTTTATAAGAGGTAAAAAAATCTTCAGCCACCTTGTGACAATAAGCCACTTGTTTGGGGAAGTTATCAGAATTTCGTGCTTCATTTAGAAGTATGGTTTTGGAAAACTTTGCAGAAATAACACCAGACAGACTAAATGGCAAGTCTAGGCACGTTCAGTAATCTTGAACGACTCAGAAGGGATCGGTGAGAGGAGAAGATTCATGGAGGTTCAATACGCCATCCATCAGGAAGATTGGCCACCCTCCGGCTGACTCAATACATTAGGAAGGAAGATCCATGAGGGAAAGGAGATCCTTGGAAGCTGAGTACACCCTGCGACTCAATATACATCAGACAGAGATGGTCCAGGAATATGGTCGTCTCAGTGAACCAGATCATGGGAAGGGGTTGTTGCCAAAGTAGTAACGTAGTAAAAACCATACTAGAATTGCCATGGAGATAAGGTGTCCTGTTTTTCTCCTTGGACTCATGATGCTCGTATAAGCAGGCGTCAAGAAATCAAAAATTCCTCATCAACCCAAAAACTATTTGGAACAACTATAGATGATGGTTTTGGGACCAATAAGTTACGGCATAAAACATGCCCTTAGTACTTCTTATTGAGGAGATTTTCACAGCGCAATCTGTGGTAGTTGCTCTTTGACAGTAGCATGTGTGCTGCGGAGTCTTCCACAATACCTTCGACGAATTAATGATCTATCCGCCAAACTTAAGGCTAGTATAAATCCTTCTCCTAATCTAAATCACAATCCTTATGATCAAGTTTATGAAAAAAATAGGAAATGAAGAGAGGAACGCTGCAATTAAGTCAGTTTGATGGAGCTTCTTAGCATGACCTTACAAGAACTTTAACTGTGTATTATTAAGATCACGTTCATGGTTTAATGTTCTAATACGTGATTCAATTCAATACAATAATTTTTCAAAAACTATGAAAAAATTACATTGAGTTAACAATCCCCGATAATAATATTTACATCAATCTCAACAATATCTACATCAACAACCAGTTTCAGGTTGTTGTAACTCCCGGCATGTTGGATAAAAATGTCTATAACAGTGCAGATTTATTCCAAAAAATATCATCGATGTAAGGAATGGGATAAGTAACAATTCATTAAAAATATTCTTGGCAACACTGCATTTGAGAGCTTTCAGTACGTACCTACGCTAATTTGGGAGCCTATAAACGGCCCTTTCAGGAAATATTAATTATTCAAGATGACGATATTCATTCCAAAGCACTTCTCTCTAATACAACAGCTAAATAACTTGAGTGCTCCTTTCTGCATGTTCGCTGGAAGCAATCAGCGATGACTTACCCCGCGATACCGGAGGTAAATTGCGCGATAAAAACTCTGAAGGAGATCGAGAGGCTCAACAACATCACGAAGATGAGGAATTAAGTCCGAGATAGTACAGGGTGAATCGGCGAGTGCACGGAGGGGTTGCAACCCCTGTCCATGGAGGGGTTATTTATGGCGCTGGACACGGTCCGGCGTGTATAGAAGGGTGGTGTGCTTGCAGCAGCCGGCTCATAAAAAATCACCCCTAACAGGCAGCCATCTTGATGGAGATAATGTATTCGGTGTAGCTCGTGATGTGGTCTATTGTTCGCCCTGTATATACGACCGGCTTCTGGTATTTTCGGATTTCTAAACTGGACCGTGGTCTTTGCAACAACTTTCACAGGTTGACCGTTGAAAATTAAGTGTGTTAAGGACCTGTGTATTTAGGTTGTGACAACGGTTTCTAGCTACGTTCCTATACTGTAAAAAATTGACACCTTTTATCTATACGAGATCCACGCACGAGCTAATTTTTTACAATGCTTTGTGAATGCAAATCATTCTAAAGTGATGTGGGGTAGGAAGATGAAAGCTATTTCTTGTTAGAAATATGTGATCCATTTTTTTGTGTGGACTGCAAACTAAGCTATTAATTAATATGTGAATCACAAAGGGTTGGACTTAATCTTAGTAACATTGAAGATGCAAGAGAATGTGTTTTCAACAAATTTTTATTTTCGTTATTCAAGGCTTCAATGGAAAATATTTGTTCACCCAATATAAACCACCGTAAACTGAAAAAAAACGTAATTATTGAAACGTCACGGCCAACCACGCTTTCGGCCACGATTTAATAAACTGAAAAAATAAATTTTTGTTGAAAATTTACTTAAAAAGACTGAAATTTTATAATAATAGCCAGTCACGCTTTCAGTCCTGAGCTTTAATAAGCTGAGAAAATCAATTTTGCTGAAATTTTTGCTGAAAAAGTCCGAAATTATACAATAACGGCCAGCCACGCTTTCGGCCACGAATAATTCAATGAACTGAGAAAATAATTTTTGCAGAAAATTTGCTGAAAAAGTTTGAAATTTTGTAATAATGGCCTGCCGCATTCCAGTCACGGACTGCAAAAACTGAAAAAAAAACAAATTTTTGCTGCAAATTTGTTGTAAAAAGTCTGAAATTTTATAATAATGACCTGTCACACTTTCGGCCACAGACTTGACAAACGAAAAAAAAATTTGCTGGAAATTAATCGAAGCCCTCTCCTTGGCCGAACGAGTGGCTGGCCGAAGCGTGGCTAACTTCACTTGGGTAAATCATTTTGCTCCGATATTCGATGATTATCGACACTTTTCAGATTTCTCACTAAATAAATAAAAAAAGCTAGTCTGCTATAAATGTTACAACATCGGAATCGCAGAAATAGAGCCTAAAACTGCTTTTTGCCGCAATTTTAATTCTTACAACAGCCAATTTTCCCCTGACACAACAGCAAAGTAAACTCCAGCAGAACTGCAGAACCCTCTGTTGCCGAGTGCTCAGGGATATTTATCTCTATACTTGATGGGGCCGGTGATCCAGCTGATTGGCGCCTTTTAGTTTTAGGCAATAATGTCAATTTATGGATCGCAGTCTCGTCTTGGATTTATATAAATATTCATTTGTTTAAACTGTTTCTATGACAGACTGACCTTTATTTAAACGAGATTGCTCTTGAAAAGAAAATAACCAGAATATAAATATTACATCTTACATCTATACAAGGTGATTCAGTGGTAAGTACCATAAATTGAAGGGTTTGTAGACAAAGTTTAAATATTAAGAAAATTCATATAAATTTTTTTCCGAAAATGTTTCTTAACCGAGGTAGATACAGGGTGTTTAAGTGTTAATCTTTTTATTGTATCTTTCTATAGAGTGGACCAATAATTTTGAATTTCTATATACAGATTTCCTATTTAATAACCCGCATTTGGAAAAATTCTGGGTATAACCGAAGCACCCAGTGGACTAGAATGCGGAGTTACAGGCCACCTTTTGTCTCGTAAAAAAATCTTAACGGTTTTTTTAAATTTTTTTATTTTTTTTTCGGAATGCTAGATTAAATTGCTATAAAAAATCCATATTTATAAAATTTCGATGGGACGCAACATTTTTGAGAAAAATAAAGGTAGCGTTTTTAGCTTTTTTTTAATTTAATTATTTTTATTTTATAGTCTAAGATAAGTATCATAAAGCAAAGGGCTTGCAGACAACGCCGAAATATTAGGAAAATTTTGATAACGTTTTTCCGAAAATGTTTATTTAACCGCGATACAGGGTGCTTAAGTGTTATTTACAAAACAGGTTTTTCAACACCCTATAATAATAAGTATCTCGGTTAACAAACATTTTCGGAAAAAAAAATTGTATCTGAGCTTTCTTAATATTTTAGCTTTATCTGCAAGACCTTCAATTTATGGTACTTATCTTAGACTATTAAATAAAAATAATCAAATAAAAAAAATACTAAAAAAATTTTTTCTCGAATACCATCGAAATTTTATTAGTATGCCTTTTTCTAGCAACTTAATCTAGCATTCCGAAAAAAGAACAAAAAAATAAAAAGAAACCGTTTATAATTTTAACGAGACAAAAGGTGTCCTGTGACCCCTGCTTCTGAGCCACTGGGTGTTTCGGTTATACCCACAATTTTTTTTAAATACGGATTGTTAAATAGAAAACCTGCGTTTACAGAAATTCAGAATTATTGGACCACTTGGTAGAAAGTTAAATAAAAGAACAGTTTCGCAGATTGACACTTAAACATCCTGTATCTCGGTTAAAAAACATTTTTGGCTTTTCGAAAAAAAATTTATTTAAATTTTTCTAATATTTTAGCTGTTAATACAAGTCCCTCAATTTATGGTACCTATCACTGAATCACCTTGTATATTTAGTCCAGATCGAGTTCCATTTTTTAAGTTCTAAGTGCCTATTGCTATAAAATATCTACATATATAAATATCTACACACATCCGATTGCTTTTTTATAAGTCTTTGTGTTTTTAAAAATGTTTTCAAAATTTTTTTAATTTTGTTAAAGTATACATAAAGTAGATACTTAATATAAGTACACTTCCTATATACCTAAGTAGGTACATAAAGTGTACCTACTTATGATTCTTATAAAAGACATACCTACTTAACGGCGCACCTCTAGTTAATCTATTATTGTTCAAAAGCATTGTATTTTAATATTGTTATACCTACTTACTTAAAAAAATTGTAGAAAATAATTTATTCAAAAATAACCTAAGTGTCTATAAAATACATCGACACAGATATCAAATTATAATTTTTCATACCGTAAAACATCTATCCCCAAGTTTTCACGTTCGTACCTTTACAATTTTTCAGGATATTTTGAGAAGCCAATTTTTAAGTCTCAACTTTGCCACCCTGTATCTTTTTTATTATCAAGATTTTGTTAGAGCAAGTAGTGTCAGATCGTAATATTTTTAAACCAAGAATCTCCCATTTCACCACGGACCATTACTTACGGGACATCCTGTATGTAGGTACTCTCCTAATTTTTTGTCAAAACTATTTTTTATGGTTAATTATTATACTTAATGCGAAATCTAGTAAGCCCAGGAAAGTTCTGATTATACCAGCTCAAAAGATACAATAAAAAAAATGTTTTATTGTTAAAAATAATTTGTTAGTATAATTTTTTTATTAAAAATAATTGTACTTTCTCGTGCGGATGTAACAAAATTCTGTAAAAGAGAAAATATAAGACTATTATAATGAGGTATCAGATTAAGAAATTCGTGGATATGGTGTATACAGGGTGAGGCGCGAGAACCTTAGGGCATTTTTATATGGAGAAGTCCTGGGAGTAGAAGTCTAAAAATTTGTACGTGTAAAATTTCGATTTTGACGAGCTGAACTAAAATATTTACAAACCCTCACCGTTTCCGGTTATACCGAAAGTTACCATCAACTTTCTTATTTTAAATGGGACACCCTGTATATTATTACATTTTCAGATTACCTGAAAAAATCTAATAAAAGTGGTGTTTGTAGTTCAAAATTGGAACGAGTGGTTTATGAGTTATAAACAAATGAAAATCGCAATTTTCCATTTTCAAAGCAGCTTAGGTCGAAAACGGGTCAAGATAGATGAAAACGGCTTACATGTCACTATCTTAACTTTTCACATAGTATCCTATGGTGCTGATGAAATTTGTATACAAAGTGATGAAAAATCAGTGATTTAAAAAAAAAAATTAATAAAAAATATTTTTTTTGTAGGTACTCCAGCGTAGTATACAAAAAGTTAGGATAGGGACATGTAGCCGTTTTCCGATATCTTGACCCGTTTTCAAGCTAAGCTGCTTTGAAAATGGAAAATTGCAATTTTCATTTGTTTATAACTCATTAATTGGTCGTTACAAATTTGAACTGTAAACATCATTTTTATTACTGTTTTTCAGGCAATCTGAAAATGTAATAATATACAGGGTGTACCATTTAAAAAAAGAAAAATATGGCAACTTCCGGTATAACCGGAAGTGGTGTGGGGTTGTAAATATTTTAGTTCAGCTCGTCAAAATCGAAACTATACATTTACAAATTTTTAGACTTCTACTCCCAACACTTCTCCATATAAAAATGCCCTAAGGTTCTCGCGCCTCACCCTGTATAGGTATAAGTAGGTACTATATAAACCAATTTACAATTTATTTTTTAATTTAAAAAAATAATAACAAAACAGGATTTAAATTTTCTAAACCTTTGGTATACCTACCTGACTTTTTAATGACCCTTCATCCGAGTAAATCTGTACAGATTGTACAGGGTGTCTGCTTAAGGCTGGCCACCGGCTATATCTCGGAAACTAATGGGCCTAGAACCTCAAAATAAAAAATTTCCAGACATAAGTGATCTCGAGAAATTAATGAAAATATTTTCAAGATGGCCGCGCTTCCGGAAATACCTGAGTTGACACCTACTTCGTTATTTTAACGGGAACACCCTGTAAAATATTATATTTTTTAAATGTCTGAAAAAATCGAATACAGGTGGTTTTCACCATTGGAATTTAGATTGAGCGGTTTATGAGTTATAAACAAGTGAAAATCGAAAATTTTCAACTTCAAAGCAGTCTAGAACTAGAACGGCTCAAGATATCCAAAAACGGTTTACATGTCCCTATCCTAACTTTTCACGTTTTATCCCAGTATGTGGAGTAAATTTTAATACAGGGTGATGAAAATTATCCGATTTTTCATCACCCTGTATTAAAATTTAAACCACATAGTAGGATACTATGTGAAAAGTTAAGATAGGGACATGTAAACCGTTTTTGGATATCTTGAGCCGTTCTAGTTCTAGACTGCTTTGAAGTTGAAAATTTTCGATTTTCACTTGTTTATAACTCATAAACCGCTCAATCTAAATTCCAATGGTGAAAACCACCTGTATTCGATTTTTTCAGACATTTAAAAAATATAATATTTTACAGGGTGTTCCCGTTAAAATAACGAAGTAGGTGTCAACTTCCGGTATTTCCGGAAGTGCGGCCATCTTGAAAATATTTTCATTGAATTTCTCGTGATCACTTATGTCTAGAAATTTTTTATTTTGAGGTTCTAGGCCCATTAGTTTCCGAGATATAGCCGGTGGTCAGTCTTAAGCAGACATCCTGTATATATTATAAAGATTAAAAACTACAGTAATGAGTAAAAACAGATAATCAAATGACCATCCATCTTATTCCATTTTACTATAATGAAGCCGAAAATAAAACACCTAGATCTAATGCACCATTTTTTTTTTTTTCAGAAAAAAACCATCAGGAACTTCCAACCAACCAACATATATAACATAGAAGAAAGAAGAAGGGCTGAATTTTTTCATACACTGCTGTCAATAGTTCAGGATATAGGAAGACTATTAGTCAGCTCCCACTCCCTGCTTATTCTAAGGGAGGAAGTGCACATGTTCTGCACCCCTTGATATACGGCCCGAACCTATGACACCATCCTTGATGACATCCGCATTTCTATCATCATCGAAAGCTTGCCAGCTAAATTTTAATTCTTAAGTGGTCGCTAAGAAATCTCGAATTTCTATACCTACCACCAGAGCGAAATTAAATAATAATTGAGGCTGCCAAATAAGAAACATCGTAAGTTATTATGTAAAGAAATGGGCTTTTTCCATTTGTTATAAAATAATAATATAGCATTTTATTCACAGGTTAATTAGTGGAACTTAAAGAACCAAATTAATGTAGCAGAATAAATATACAGGGTGTTCATTTAGTATATGTCATGCTTACTTCCTGTAATTTGGCAGTGTTCTTTGTAGTATGTATTAAGGGGCTAATTTAGTCCTAAACGTGATTAAATTTATTAAAACCTGAAGGTGTCCCGAGAGCGGCACTTTGTGAATATTCTTGACAAAAAAAGTAGGTACCTACACCACAGAGTTTTACTTTTTTTAATTAAGCAGCTAAAAGCAACTAAAAAAAATCAAGGGACAAAAAAGTTGTATTTTACCCCTCACGGCAAAGCAGAAAATATTCCTTCAAACGTATAAGTTTCTGGAAGGGGTAAAATAAAACATTTTTATCCCTTAATTTTTTTGTACCTTTAGTAGTTTAAATAAAATAAAGTACATTTAGCTGCATACTCCTGGACTACCTACAGACAAAAAACACGGGGAAAATACTATAAAAAAAATAAAAATAAAAAAATTGGGTAGGTAATTTCGATGTAAAGAAATTAATGTATTTAGTGTTTATTTATTGTTTTTGTTACTATTAATAAAAAATAGGTAATAAAAAAAATTTAATTTCCAAAAGAAGATTATGGTCAGTTGACACTGCCATCAGCTATGTGCAGCAGAATCAGGCTACTATCGATTTAAGCTCAAGAGCTCAAGTAAGTACGTATCTGGATCTTTATTCATCAGGTCAACGCGTTCCTTGTTCACGTGATCATGATGATACTTGTTCAAATAATCTTTCTTGGACCCAAGTAGCTGAGGTATGTATCATTTTTTCAAAGATTACTTGTTTTCATGATCTCCAATCAATAATTTTCTCTTCAGTCAAAGAAATCATGAACACATTTCAAAGGAATATAATTTTTATAAATAAAACAAATATTTCTTTCTGAAAACGAATTCTGTATTTATTTGAAACATAGTTCGTACTACACAATCCTCTAAAATCCTCGATGTAGTCTACCATGATGACTTATAGAGGTAAAAAGTGTAAAAAAAAGGTCATTTACCCCTAATAGTTTTTTCGTACTATTTAAAGTTGAAAAATAAAAAACACAGTTTTATCCTAAATTAGTGCGAAAAATTTAAGGGGGTGATTCCTTGACTCATTCTATTTTTCCTGTTTTTTGAAGATCTCGGGAGACGTTTGCGATAGAAAAGCTTTTGTACATGTCTTATTTTATTTATTTTTTATTTTTATTTAAGCTAACTTTTTGTTACCAATTCATTCTTTTTAATGTGCAGTAATTGGTGGAGATTTTAGGATAGAGCAAAGTTTTCACCCCTTTAATTTCTGACACATTTTGAAACATCCAAAGCGAGTTTTTTCATCGTAACTGGCCGTTTTTCTCGAAAACGGTTCACGTTAGTAGTTATGATCAGGGTAATTTTTTGTGTGGACAATATTGGCGGTTTAAAATGCGTTTTTTAAAAATGTCAATTTGTCCCGTGTCGTAGCAGATATTAGGGGCAGAAAACCTGAACCTAACAGCCATGAAAAAAATATATTCAGCACTAAAAAAGTAGCTAATATGAATGGTAAGATATATACCGAAGTTGAACTCTTTATCTCAAACGGTTCCTGAGTATCATCAAAACTGGAAAAAAAGAAAAAAACAAATTCAAAAACGGTGCATTTGCGGATACACGTTAAGAGGAACCTTTTTCCCTATAATAAACAAAAGGAATGGCCCCTGATATTTTTAGCACTAATTTAGAGTGACCTGTATATTAAAGAAAAAACCTAAAAAAAATAAAAAAAAAAAAAAAATTATGTCAAATAAATCAAACAAACGTTTCTTTCTGCGTGCATGCATGCATTAAATTTCACAATATGGTAGGATTAACTTTAAAAAGTCAGATGTGACGTCTTACTAACCGTCCGAATTAATATTTTTAATTTCACCAGAAAATGTCAAACAGTTAATTGTCAAGTTGTGAACGAGCGTAATTATTGAAGGAATCATTCAAAAAATGAATTGAACCGCTTACGTCAGTTTGAGAGCCACTGACAACTACATAAAATTTATTCACGTAATGACATTCTATTCTATCCTCTGTGTTGTGCATTTAATTCTCATTCAAAACCAATGTTGACGTATACTTATTTATGCGGGATGGAGTGTTTAGACAAACTGGACGGTTACTATAAAAACACGTACATGAAACAAAATAAATCGAACTATCAAAAGGATGTGTATTCTTAATCGATACGTATGACTTTTTAGACTTTATTGGACTATATGTCAAATTATTTTTTCATTTATAAAATGTCAGTGCTCTTTTGTCAAATAATGCGAAATGTTTAAAAACAATACTACTGATATTTTGTAAATTAAATAGAATTTGACAACTTGTGAAAGGTTTTTTCTCTTTGCATTAAAGTAAGGAGTCATTAAGGAGTAACATCAACAATGCCGGAACTAATTATTTCATATTTAGGGAATCCCTGAAAACCTATGATGACGTCTGTAATTTTAATGGCATCGACTCGCCTACCTATTTAATACGATATGACTTAGGTATATAGAAACTATTAATTTGGAAATCTCCCCAGTATTTTTAAAAGTAGAAAGTAATCTCTTCTACCTAGGTATTATAATACTTAGCATCTTTCAATATAAATACTTACAATACACGGTGGTCCCCCGTTAAAAAAATCTTGAAAGTGTGCCACTAGAAACCATCAAAGTTAATACAGATCGGCTAGTCTATTGTGAGGATAATAAGGGTAGAAAACTCGTGCCATTATAGCTAAAAAACCACCCCGTGTTTCATCATAATATATGGCAGACAGGCCAGTGTAACGCATAATATGTAATGCGTTATTGTAAAGAATCATCCCTACTTTTTGAATTTATTTTATGCGATTTTTTGTGAGTGGAAAAAACTAGACAGATGCAAAACTGGGCAGGTAAATGATATTAGCTCGTGGATAAAATTTGTCAATTTTTTTCCAATTGAGGATCATTAAAACGTAGCCGTAAGTTGTTTGTAACTTCAGTGATTTTTTTAATATATATCGGGATTATAGGGAATTGTAAAACAGGGATGATTCGAAATATAAGCTTGATCTTCGTTATATTAAAAATCTTATGTAAATTGTGATTTACAAGACTTTTTATGTTTCCTTCCTATTCGAATTGCGATTAAACGAGGACGAGCAGCAGGGAGTTCCAATTGGATTAAGTAATTGAAGAAAGTCGTCAATAAATATGCATCTAATTAACGCTGATCTAGAGACATGAAATAAGAAAACATATATTTTTATGCCTTTATATTATGTAGTGAGTCACCTGTTTAAATAATATTTTTTAAATTTTCAAAAATTCTGATTATTTTGTTAAAATTTATTGAATATTACTTGAAAATTGATGAAAATGAAACATTTTAGTTTTAAACATTGAAAAGGAAACGAATGGGTTAAGAAAATTATAAAGGGAGGCATTTAAAAAAACATACTATACGGTAGATGACAAAAAATTAAGAAAGTTCGTTTCGTATACATTTATGTACCACTTCCTTTCGTTTTCAAGAGTGTTAAAAAAATTCAAATATAATTTTAATTTGCTTTTTTTAAAGGAGGTAACATCAGCCTTAACTGTGTAGATAAGACAAAGTCGCTCCACTCGGAAATTTTGGGATTCGACAACTAGCTCATTCTACCCAGTCAGACTAGTGATGGGTAGCCGGGAATATTCCCCTGGGATTTTCCACCGGGTACGGGAAAATTCCCGGGAATTTCCCCAAACCTAAATTCCCGGAAATAACGGTAATTTTGCTAAAAATAACAAAATTAATAAATTACCTAATATTAGGTTCAGTTTGGTAAATCTAACAACACTGCTAGCTGTTACCCTTACCTTACTCCTTACCCTTACCCACTAACCACCATTGTTACACTTTTATTGGTCATGTGCCTGAGCGGCAGTTATTTTTTTCGAATAAAGATATTGATATTTTTATTTATTTTTTTATTGATTTCATCTTGCTTATCATGAATAAATAAAATGAAATAATAAGCTGAAATTCGCAAAAAAAATATTGGATTCGGTCGGGATCGGGAATTCTTGGGGAAATTCCCAGAGAAATTCCCGGGAAAAATTCCCGGGAATTTCCCAAGGATTTCGTTCCCGGAAATTTACCCATCACTAACCCAGACACACTTTTTCAATTTAAATAGAATAAAATAGACGAACACAAACATCCATGGTGAGACTCTGATTCGAACCCGCGAATACTTCAAATACTTACGAACGAAATACTTAATAGCAGATAAAATTAATTGGAAAGTAAATATTTATTCACCTTGAAAAGATAAAATATTGCAGTTATTGAGTGTTCGATCTTAATTTGTGCTAAATCATGTAAATAACTAACAAAACTTGAAAATTCTTAGGTTTGGTTTATTTATAACCAATAATCGCTAGAGATTGGTGTCCCTAAATTGATACCACCCTCTTTTGTCCTAACTAAAAAAAAAATTAAGATTAGAGCAAAAAGGCTGCAACAATTAAAAATTAAAGCATTTGCTTTAATCGACTAGAACTAGAACCTAAAATGGATAAAGTGCTGCAACCTGCATGCATGATGAGGGAGTTTTCACAGTAACGGTTATTTTAATCGATTCAAATTACACTACTTTATCTATCAATATCTAGTTCGAAATTGATAGTTCCTGTCGTTATTTCAACAATAACAGACAAAATTAGATTTAGTCCTTATGTTTGCAATATATCTGCTCTCCGCGCCGGCTAATTGCGGATGACATTTACAATTTACAAATCAAGACACCTGCGCTTGCAATCAACAGTTTCATGGCGTCTTCTCTTCATCTACAGGTGCTGTTGCATCTTCTATTTGGCGGAATTCTTGTTATCTGTAATATAAATTTCTATCGTTTCCGGTCATTCAAGATTCAGCGGTAAAGACATTAAAATTGATAAATTAGTCACTCACTAAACTAGAGGTATAGGTAAAGGTAACTGTAAAACTCTGATCGCGATAATTGACTACGTAACAATTATTTGTAAAGCGTTTGAAATCCAAACCGATAAGAATTGTTGGATATTTTACGGAAAGAAATGATAATATTGCTTGCGTGATTTGTCGCGGAAGGGTGCCTTGCACAATGTGTCCGCCGTGTGTGCTTATAAGGGTGGTTTTGGGGTGAAATCTCCGATCCTGGCCCTTCTTCTGAATGTGAAGTATTGAATGGTAAACATCAGTTTGATAGATGGCTACCGGTCTGCATATGCCAGATATAAGGAACGTTGTCCACTTGTGTTATACCATTTAACAAATAACGACTTTTTCCCCTTTATAACTTATCTTTTCTAAGAAACTGAGTTGAGATTTTCGGCTACTCCCTTGAATATTTTCCAGATTTCATCCGATTTAATCCAGATATTATTATTATTACTATCAAAACCACTTGTGGCGGGATTAAAATAATAATTTACATAATATACACTGAGAAAAATGTATTATACAAATGATTATAAATATAATACTAACTATTATATTTTCTAATTCGTATTGGGATGGCCAACTTGGATAATAAGAGTTATAATATTATTATAATGAAAGTTAGATTATAAATTCAATTATATTAGATTTTTGTTTGTGATATATCTTGTTTAATAATATTTAATAAATTAGTATAATAGAAACCATTATATTGTAAAAACTTAAATTATTAGAAGATTCTAATAAAAGCTAAAAACAATTTTTATTAGGTTTACTATATTGTTCTTATTATATTAAGTAGCTTTATAATTGTCATCTATTAGGCGTTTCTCATAATTTTTATTAAAAGTTTTTAATAAGAATAATTATTTTTCATAATAATTTTAATTATTATATTTTTCAATAATTTTTATAACATGCAGCAGGTATGTTTAAATAGGGGATATAAAGAAAACAGTGGAAATAGATTTTTCCTTTATTTAATAGCATAGAAATTCATCATGAAACAAATTTTTTTAAATGCTTAGAAATATTTCAACTGCGCTAATAAATAATAAATGCCAAAGTGTTCATAAAAGTAATTAACAGTTAACATAACGAGGATAGAAAATATAAAATTTTTAAATTCGATAAGTACGAGTATGTAGGTATATGTAATAAAAAAACTTTAAGTCAGATTCCAAATTGTTCAGTAGTCTCGTCTCAGTAGTATCCGCACTTGCTGCTGTAACCGTGCATGGCAGCCTCGTTTGTCATAATGTACCAGCCGTGGAAGCTTCGCTTGTCATGGGACATGGGGGGTGTCTGCATGGGCTGTCTAAAATAGGAGAACTACAAGATTAGTACAATTACCTACCTGTGAATTTTTCAATAAGTTTCGTAAATCCCGTGATTCTTCTATAGCACCATAATTAATACTTAATTGGAATTTCGCACTATTCAGATATCATGATTTAATTATTATTCCTCGAACTAACCATCCTATTTGTAATTGCATTGATAAATGGTAACACAATTCACTTCGCAGTTCACAAATACACAAGAAATGCCGCTCTGACCTCACTGCAGAGTTTTTCTCTTGCTTTTCCTCTTTTATCAATTCTGTTTCACTATTTGTCAAATATCCGAAATGATTTGAGAACGACATTTGAAAATGGAACAATAATCATTACACAGAACTGACAAAGGAGGATAAGCAAAAGAAAAACCCTATGTAATGTAGAAAAATAACACTCAGGGGCACACTGAAACGCACGACCGACACTTTCAAAACTTACAACATAAATGATGCATTTTCTAGATACCTATATCGACTTTATAAGAAAATAACTCCTAACTCAATAAGAAGAGTACAATAAACTTTATTAGAATCTGTATAATAAAATACCATACTTATTAAATTTTCAATAATGATTATTAACTTGCGAATTATTAAAGTAACATTTTATAATATTTCATAATAAATACAATTAGAAGACATTTAATACTGGCGTCTTATAATCTCCGATAGTAATACTTATTATACTTGGAGGATAAAGTATTATATCTCATAATACAAGCGTTAGTATATATTTGTTATTATTTTCATAAAACAATTTTGTCAAATCAAATAAAATCTATAATTGAAACAATTATACTTTCTTTATTATACACTTTTTATTATACAGTTTTCTCAGTGTAGTGAGTGCATGACTCATAATATAATAATTTCATTCATAGGTATATAAAATGTATATATTCAATTTATAGAAGTCAAAGTTGAAGTACTATATGTCTCAAAAATTTAAACGTTTTCATAAAAAGCACCTGATTCCTACTGTTGGTACTTGTGTAAAGATATATCTTTCTAGGTCATTTACGATTTTGAAATCACTATAGGTAAATATTAATTTAATATAAAGGAATAATTCTGTGCCGCAAGCTTAGAAATTTTTGAAAACTCGAAAATGCTCAGTTGAAATTTTTGTTTTTGCTAGAGGTTTCAAGATTTGTACATGGATGAAAAATAAAATATCAAACAACTTCTTCCAGTGACATTTTACAACATTTTAAACCTAATGCCATATTTTTTGGCAAATAATGTCAAGTTTGACAGTTTTTTTTTTTTTGATTCCATGTTTTCTCGCTTCTTACCACAGCAGTCTCGAATTGGTGACTTCTCTTCTTCCTTTTGGAATGATACAATCTGATTCATTGAGCGCAGAAGCTTTGAGTATTTGGCATGATCGCAATCTAATTACTCCGGAAAATATGTTGTCTCAATCTTCATGGGAGACAATTGCTTTTCAAAAAAGTTTAGATTCCTTGATCCATGAAACAACATCTCTACAAGACAAAGCTAGACTTCTTTCTGATTCTCAACCACATACCGGTGACTGGCTATATGCTCTTCCATCTCCTCAGCTTGGAACCCACCTTTCAGATGAGTGCTTTCGAATTTCCATCGCATTTCGCTTAGGCTGTGATTTCTGTTATCCCCATCATTGCCGCTGCGGAAACGAAGTAACTTCGAAAGGATCTGTCGTGTCTATTCAGTGCTGGTCGTCTTTCGCGACATGCCGAGGCGAACGAGATTATCTCCCGAGCTCTAAGATCTGCCCAAATTCCGGTAATTAGAGAACCTGTGGGATGCTCTAGAGATGATGGTAAGAAACCTGATGGAATGACATTGACTCCATGGCAAAGAGGCAAATGCTTGCTGTGGGATTATACCTGTGCAGACACCTATGCAGCATCTTACCTTCATTCCACTTCCTCCAATCCTGGGTCTGCGGCAAATACTGCAGAATCAAAAAAAAAGAAACAAATACCGGCATCTTGAAGATCGCTTCATTTTTGTGCCTATCGGACAAGAAACTTCAGGAGTTTGGGGGAATGAAGCCTTGAGATTTCTGACATCGGATGGTCAGAAAATTACGAATGCCACGGAGGAATCCCGTGCGACATATTTTCTGTTCCAACGATTGAGCATTGCTCTACAAAGAAGCAATGCAGCGTCAATGTTGGGAACACTTCCACCTGGGAGGGAGTTTTCAGAAATTTTTTATTTGTGATTCTATTTTTTTTACTATTTTATTTTTTTTTATATTTATATTGTTTGATGTTTGATGTTTCATGTTTGTAGAGAGTTCGTTAATTAAAAAAATATCTAATAACAGAAAAAAAAAAGTTTGACAGTTATAAATGAAAGCTGATGTGCGTGTCCTTTGACATCATTTTCAACATTATTATATGATGCGGACTTTATATTATGTGATTATAATATGAAATCCGAGAAAAAATACATGGTCATCACTTTCAAGACAGGCCATAATGCACTATAAAAGTCAAAATTTGCAGATTGCTGTTCCACATAGTCCGATCACACCCGGTTTCCTGACACTCCCATTGGTATAACTAGAAAATGACTGGATGAAGTAAAACGGTTTAAAGCTTCCTTTGACGTAATATGCTCGGATAAGCGCTGTTTTTGAGATACAAGGTGTCAAAAAATATAGTTTTTCCAGTTTTTTTGAAGATACCTATTTCAGATAACTTTTAAATGCTAAATATATTATTTTTTTGGCCAGGGTTGGAGAGCTTAGGCTTGCGTGAGGCTTTTCCCCTAATATCTACGACACAGGGCAAATTGACATTTTGTAAGTTAATTTATTTTTCAGTTGTAGAGCAAACTTACAGGAAGGAGTCCAGAACATTCATTGAAAAACTTAGAGAATTGAATTTTCTGTTGCCTAGGATGAAAAACTCGCCTTGGATATTTCAAAATATATTGTCTCGGAAAATGGAGGGTATAAATAACCTCGTGCAACCCTTAAATCTCCGGCAATGGCTAATTCAAGAAACTTAATTAGTTAACTAGAAACTTAACCTGATCGAGCTTTATTAAGCTCGACAGGTTTCAAACCGATGAGATCCAAACCGAACGACAACCTTGTCCTACTCCAATCAGATATAGCAAGTGCCATGGGTGAAAAACAAGACATCATAGCAGTCACCTTCGATCTCGAAAGCGCATTTGATTCCGTACCAAGACCTACCATACTCAACAAACTCAAAAAGAAAACCTTAACGAAAACACCTATCATTTTATTGAGAATTTCCTTACTAACAGATCGTTCAAACTGAGAGCCAATAGGATTACATCGACCTCATATTCTTTAGAGAATGGCGTTCCACAAGGACAAATCTTTAGCCCATCGTTATTCCTCTTAGCCGATAATAACATATGCGCTTCTGTTAAACCACCCATAAAATTTATCTTTATGTCGATAACCTGTTTGATGATTACTGTACTGATGCCATGGGAAAACTCAAAATACAAAATGCAGTTGATAACATCAGCAGTTGGGCAAAAAAAAAATTTTTCACTTTCTCAACCTCCAAATCTAAAGTAATAAAATTCTCCAGAAGATATACAGCAGCACCACGTCCCCCCATTTAACACTAAACGGTGTACCACTAGAATCAGTAAACCACCTGAAGATATTCAAGGTTACATTTGACCAGCAAACTCACTTGGAATAAGCATATGGATCAAATAACCGTCTAAATATATTAAAACTCCTATCTCACAATGTCTGGGGGGGGGGCGATGAAGAAGCTAGCAATCCGTGTTGCGAAAGTTAGACACAATCCAGAACAATGCACTAAGAATTAGCCTTGGCGCCTTTAGATGTAGCCCACTTCCAAGCTTCCATCTCGAGAGTCGAGTGATTCCCCTTGCATCTACTCGCCGAGAACAATATCTCCTTTCGTATGCTGCCAGACTATCCGCAAACCCCAAAAATCACGTTTATTAACTACTAGTTATTTCCACCCACCCAAACCTCCATGCGCCCCCACAAACAATTCCCCATCATTTATCCGCCTTGCAAGGAAATTTTAACCTGAGCGAGACAACTATAATCTCAATCCCTGAAACCTCACCCTGGACAAGACCTCTCCCAAGCATCGCTCAACAAATTCAATAAATCAGAAACTCACAAAAGCTAATAAAGAAACAGTACTTCCTCAATTTGATAAACACCAGTCAGTTTGACACTGTTTACTATACAGGCGCCTCCAAAACCCCAGATTCAATTGACTACTCCGTCATCACCTCGCAATAAACCCTGAGGAAATTTGAGCTCTCACCAGAAAGCAGCGTACTTCAGGCGAACTTTATGCAATCTTACAAGCCCTAAAAACCCCTACTCAAGATAACCAATAACGATTGGCAGTATGTATAGATTCACTCGGCGCAGTTCGGTCAATACATTATACACCATAGTTCAAATACACGAGAAATCTCACCTGCTTTCCGTCAAACGAATCTCCGTTGTCATAATCTGGGTTCCATCGCATACTGTAATACCGGGTAACGAATTAGCTGACCAAGCCGCCAAAGAGGCAACATCAATAGACCTACCAGTTAGAAATATTCAACCCCCCAAAGATCTCCAGGCCAAATTCAGGAACGAGACCACATGTAAATGGCAAATCGAATGGGGCTGGTCCAACACCAAGCTGAAAGCAATCCAACCGACGATAAACCCACCGAAACTAGAACAGATGACCAGAAGAGACAATATCATAATACGAAGATTAAGAATCGATCATACCCGCTTTAACCCACGGTCATCTAATGGCGTCCAGTACCACTCCCGCCTGCCAACATTGCAATCAAGTGGCTCTTACGATATCATTCTCCCAGAATGTACAAAATATCAAGAGGCGCGCCAAACATTCGGCTTGGGAAGAAGTTTGAAGGAAACAGCCTTCTTTGATCGCCACAGTTAACCCCAAGTAGCGACCCCCAGCAGTATCACAGCCCTGTAAAATATTACCTATATGTATGTTCAATCCGTTGGTACCTGTGTCAATGACCAGTGTTGTCGAGACACGTTAATATAAATAAATAAATAAATAAATAAATAAATAAATAAATAAATAAATAAATAAATAAATAAATAAATAAATAAATAAAACATAAAAAGTCTGAACTAGTTTGAAAGTGTAAAAAAAAATGGGTTTAATTTTTTTACATTTATATTTTTTGGTGGAATATATTTATTCAGAAAATTGCTTGACTTAAATTCCTTTGACGTTTAAAATTTATCAACTTTTCGACGCATACTTCAGGAGTCTTATTACTTGTAAGAAATTAAGCACTACGACGTATTTGAAGTAAACATTCGTGCAAAAAGCACTCTTCGTTTTTTTTCTATTCTCTTCTTGCACTTTGAATAAATATTTTTGCAGCATGAACAACAGCCTTTTCACTAATATTTTCTACACAATAATAATTATCGGGGCTCAACTATTAGTGATATCCAAATTCCTTGTAAAACGTGTTGTTTCTGCTCTAAGTAGGAGATTATCAGGATAATCTTCTCTATGTTCGAGAATATACTTTCCGTTAAATCATCCTGTATATTGATGCATTAACTGAGTCAAAATAGCCGTCCACCCCGGTCGCCAGTTGGCGTCCGAACTACCCCCAGCACAAGGGGTAGGTCGTTTGAATGCAATTTGTATAATGCATAATATTTTAGAAATTAGGGTTTCCTCTATGTCTCTCGAAAAATATTCGCAAGAACAGCTGTTATTTCTCCATTGTTAACTCATAATTTATTCGCGTTTCATTCCATTTACGCTTTTTCAACCTTCGATCTTTACAAAAGGCTTTGTAATGAGAAAATACTGATTGAGGTAAAATCTTCTTCTATGTGTTTAACTGCCCTCATAACCGATGACAACGTTCATTAACATTCTGTTTTATTAAAATAAATAATTCATTCGAGAAACGTGATTGATTATAATACATTCGCGAAAGGGTACAATTTTTACCATTTTGAAGACGTATCCTGAAAATGCATTGGAATTTGATTCCAAAACTTTGCAGCGATTTGTTTTGGCAAATGTTGCATCTTTCTAAAACATTTTTTTTATTTCTGGTAGCTCCGATCAGTGGCGGCTGGTATTAAAGACCACAAGGACATGTGTCCACCCCAACCGCTAAGATAAATACAGAAATAAAGTCGCATGTACGGCTAAATGGTCCAAAAATTAGGAAATATGGCCCAACATGGGAAAATAAGGCCGAAAAGACTGTTTTTTTTTCATAGTATCTCGAAACCTTTGACATACTTGGAAAGGGGATCAAAAAACAAAACAAAAATCCTTTGACCAGTCTATTAGTATGGTTTGCTGGAAATAAAGACCACAAAAATCGCCCATTTTTGAGAAATAAGTTTTTTTGAGAAAATACAAAATTCATTAATTAGACGTTGGCCAAAAATAACTTTTTTTGGGCCTTATACTATCCCAATTTTTGGTCCACTAGGCCACCCTTACAATGGACAAAAACCCTGATTTTTAGAAAGAGCTACATAAAAAATATATAAACCCCCTTCCTCCCTATTTTGGTCGTTCGACCACGTTTTTCTTTGGTCTCAATGGTTCCGTACCCGGACTGTGTCATTTGATGTAACCTTTGTAATTGAAATTTTTCTGTTAAATTAAAATTCTGGAGACATTATGGAGACATTTAGGTACATTATAAATCAAAATTCAAAACGTTTATGTTTGCTGAATAGAAAACTTAACTACCTTTAAAATGACATGTCATGCGATCCTCGTTCACATTTCAAAATTTCCGAGATACCCCTTTGAAAGAGTTGAAGCTGAATAGGCGGGGATTGCGAAAAGTATTATAATTTAAACATAAAAATCGAAGGGTTCTTGGATTTTGCTCAAAAAACGGTCATTTTCCTTTAATAATTGAATTTATGTCGGACTGTAGACTATAGCACTGATGTATATTTTTCATAAATATTATTTTGTTATACATTTCTACGGTGTTTTTGCGTCAAATTTGCTCTTCTTGACATTAGAGTAGTCAATTTAACAGGTAAGTGAATCTCTAAATTATTATTAAGGGGAGGGGAGAATTAATTTATTAAAGGATAAAATGGTTTCTAATAAAAATGTAGTTTATCAAGTACCGAACCTCAGACTTATTATTGTTGTAATCTTCATAACAATATCATGGAGTATCCTCAAAATATTTCTGGAAATATTATTTCTGTCAAGAATTTAGAGCTCCTAGATTAACGAAGAGGGATCGCAGCTTTTAGAAAACTTAAGCTGACCTACAAGTAAGGTTCTTGTTCCTATCTACCATTAATTTGACAAGCAATTCAATTCTATTATTCAACTTTATCAGATTAAATACACACAAGACTGAGTTGCTATATTATAGGTATTACCTGAACCCACCCCATCCCAACTACTTTATGAATGCGGGATTCGGGATTGTAGATTCACATTCACACGTGTTAGTGGAGAATGTGGTGCAGGAAAAGGGAAAACAGACTGACCTAGGTCAGGATATGACGTCACGTATGAATATCCACCTCCACACTCGCGGCCTGATGCGATGCGATTCTAGGAAATACGATGCGAAATCCAGGGTGCCGTGCCACGAATGCCACGATGTGAGTGGAGTGTGTATGGCAATTGAGTGCGTTCATCGGGGTTGCCAGCAATGTCAGTGATGCTCGATTTGGAAGTTAATTATGCCGGCACTGTTGGCAGGGAACGCTTGATGAGAAGTCGCAACGTTGCTAGAAAGTTTACCATTCAAATCAAGGATGATTCAATAATCAAATAGAAATTTGTGCCATTTCCATGTGTCAGTATCAGGGATGTCAAAAAATATCAGTCCGGGACTGTAAAAAAATGACAATTTGCTCGTAGTTCATATACCTACCACTTTTCTTTCAGTTAAAGTAATGTATATCATCAAAAGGGACCGCTTACACCGCACCTAGAAGAGACCTTTGGCTGCCAGGAACAATAGTGTTTATAAAATGCAATAAATAATTGGTAGAAAAATAATTTGCTCATGGTTGATATTTATTTGTAAGCTGCTGGTTAGGTTGCATCAGAAAATGTCGAGAAAGTACTGCATTTTTGCTTATCGGGACAGCAGTTAACTATCGCTTACAAAATGATGTCCAACAAAAAAAATGACGTCGAAAAATTGCTAAAATGTCTATGGTCCATTTAACATGTCTCTCTAAGACAATTGTGAAAAAAAGAGTTTTTAACCATGGGAGTAACGATCAAGAGGAAGCCGAGGCTGACAAACCATCTTTCTTATCGCAAGCAATGTATAATTTGATTGAGAAGCTCTTAAGATTATAATATATAGATAAGCCACTGAACCAGAGACAGCATTCTCTTCAATGAATAAAATCATATTAATCGGCCCTGTATCAATTAGTGATGAGGGTCTAAACACGCTGCATATAATAACAAAAAAATTGTCCTCGAGTATTTCTTGACATTACAGGGACGTTTAATGATCACCTACTTTAATTGCATGGCCTCTGTCGCAAAAAGGAATGCTGTGGAGGACATACAACCAGGTGTGGTGAAGTGCACTTGGCAACTCTGCTGCCTGAATTCGTATCAATGTGGCAACATCGCCAAGCAAGGAATGTCAGACAGCTAGCAGGGGAGAGAGTCTGACTGGACTTGACTACTACTACGACTGCTGCCCACTAAGCAGTTTGTACGTTTCTTTTCATCTTTGTGTTTAACATACTCAATTAAAGTCTTTTAAATTTCTTGGTGTTCTTTCAAAAAACGGGACTAGCGAGATCCCATCAACAGTTGGCTCCGAAAGCCACTGTAATTTTTGGTCCTTCGAGCCGAGTGTCGATTCACGCAAGTTTGGCACCTCCAAGACCTGGCAGACCACGGTAAGCATCCGCAGCTATCATCATCGTCCCAGTGTCAACGACAAGACGATTCCAAGGTGGCTAAATATTATGTTGGAAGGGAGAGGAATCCATGCAACTAAATTTGGCGAGTCACGTACTGGGGGTCACCATTGCCAAAGGATGTCCAAAGGGCTGAGTCCTATTTACATTACTGTGGGACATGGTAATGGATGACTAAATCAATAACTTAGACGAGCAGGCTACTATACCCAGGGTTGTAATCAAGATATATTAGGGACATATTAATACAACTTCGATCCTCGTGAAAAGGGTTCTGGAATGAAATACGTAGAATGATAAGGGCTTCTCTAAATTCTGCAAGCAGAGCACTTTTATGAAGAGACTCTGGTCCCTTGAAAATCAGAAGGACGGGTTATCACACCCTTTGAACCCCTTAAAACTTGTATAAAAAAAAGCTCAGATTTGAGTACTGCAAAGAAATGAATGAAAGCAAATTTCATGAATGGTTACAAAGCTCATGATGAACGAATGACGTTGCATCTCTACATTCATATTAAAATATAAAAATATTACAAAAAAAGAGGGTAAAAACCATAAATATTTTTGAATATGTGAATAAACTTGTATTTTTTTTAATTTTCTGCATGAACCTCCTGTTTATACTATTTTATTAAAAGAAAGTCAAAGTCAATCTAATAAATCTCCCATATTATGTAGGTAGTTATTATTAAACGATAATAATGAAGTAATAAAGCAAATATTACCTAAAATTAGAGTCAACTAAGCGGCAATTTAACAGTATTTACCCCTAATATCTACCCTTTTGCTAGAATCATCAATCATGGGGAGGGTTTTACTTCCTGTTCGCGTACCTGCCAGCGACCCTTGAAAGGCAGGGCCGGCAACCCTTCACCAGCAATTACACGGTAATCGCAAGGGCGGCCAAAGGGTTCATATCTACACGGCATATTGCCTGCGATAGGTCGCTTTGTCCAGAATAAACGACCGTGCAGCCAGTACAATTCGTCCTTCGATTATGTCATTATTACAGTGGTTGTATCCCTTGTTTACTAGGTAGGTATAGGTATCTCTTTACCATTTATCAGAAAGGGGTGATGTCACAGAAAGAATTATTATATGGTTGATTTAATAGAACATCCTGGGCTGTACTTGTCCCTAATTGCCTCCTATTTATCTTTCTTTCTTTCTATGGGCAATAAATGCTTCTGAACCTTTGAATATGAGTTATCGAAGATAAGATATAATGTAGATGGAGGCACAATAAAGGGTTGCAGAATAGTATAAAGTAGTTTTTAGTAAAGATATTTGAAAATTTAAGCAAAAATGTATGTCTGTTCTCACTGTTCTGGATCTTTTCTTCCACTGTATGCATCCATCCATCACCTTCTTAAATACTCACGATACTCAAAACTCAAGCCTAGGCCTTCGTAGGTTCGAATTAAAAAAAAACAAGGATTTAGAGTTCTATGACCTAAAAATCGTCGTACAGTAGGTACGTATTAAAAATTACACTTCATAAATAATTGAAACTTATCCCATTTTTTCAAAAATGTCGCTTCTTCCTCGGTAGCAGCAGAAAAATGCATGCAGCCTGAACTGTAAACCTCTTCGTGAGAGCATTGACTTAATAGAACGTGTTGATATAGATAGTTTAATAGGAATAAGTATCTTTCTTCAATAAATAGGTGATCAATCGAGTCTGAATTTACTTACTTTTTAAACGAACCATTTAACAAAATTTATCGTCTTATTTTATTGAATTCTACAAGATATAAGGTTTAAATATATGCAGAACTATAGTTTAAAGTATAAGTAAGTAGACTAATAAAGTTATTTCTACTTGCATTACTTCCCTCATTTTGTTTTCAGGTCTCCCAAATATTGGAGAAATTGGAGGTCACTTCGCCCAGTGCATTCCATATTTATAACGGCACTGAAAGATAATGAGTACCTACATCGAGAAATGCAAGGTCCCAGGACCTAGGAGAAAAAATAGTTTTTTGTTAACTGAGCTATTGTTCAAATATAATTATTTTTCACCTCCATTATTTATAGAGAACAAAAAAAAAAGATTTGTAGAGAATATAAAAAAATTATCGTGAAAATCTGTGATTTGTTACTTTGTTAATTTTTGATTAATGTTAAGCACACAAGGTTCAAAAAATACAAATTATTATGAAAATTCAAATGGCCGCCATTTTGAAACGACTTGACCGCTATTGCTCAAATGCAATCCCAGACAACTTCCTCCAAACACCTCAATCTATTTTCAAAATATTCAGTTCATCCCTGGAGTGAAAACTGAGCCCTGTAAGACAAGAAGGGGTTTTAGTAAAATTTTAAGGCACATGGACGAACATCCTGTACATACCACGTTATCTTAGCAATCTTTTTAACAAAAATCCATAGTCTTTCAAAATTTGTGCTTAAACCTTGAAAGATAAAGATACAGAGGCGTTTTTTAAATAGGTAGAAAAATTGAAATTGTGAAGAAATAAAAATTGTCAAAATTCAATATAAAAATTTAATATCTTCGTCAATTTAATATTATGCTTCCTGATTAATTAGTGCAGTTATTAGCTAGTTGCAAATGCCACTAGCTAACTAATAAAAAAATTGAAATTTCTTACAGTGGCATAAATTTCAAAAAAATGAGATGACCGTAGATTTAGTGCGCGCGTTATCAACTCCACGGTAGCTTTCGCAATGACAACGGACTTTCTTAAATAGTCTGTCTATTTTTATCTTACACGGATTTTTTTTTTTTTTTTTTTTTTTGAAAAAGGAGGGTAAATCCATTATGGATACCCATGCATTGGGTTATGTGGGAGTCCCACCCACTAAAAGCCCCTCCTTTCGAGGGCCGTCTTGGTCACCGGAAGCACCTCAGCCTCATGGGCTTATTCTCTTACACGGATAGAATAGAAGATCTAATGACAGAATTATTGACCAAAAAAACTGAAATTGGTGCCTTCGTTGCTTTGTGGTAAATTATCTGCCTGCAGCAATTATTTCACAGCTCTTGGAGACATCTATTAGGGTAAGTAGGTATCCATGAGATAATTTTTATTGTATAGAAATTCTTTGATTAGTCGATCATGCTCATAATCCATAGTCAACTTGATCCGAATAGAGTTGGATACTATAGATGGCTACTTCCGATGATATAACCGTTGATTGAAAGAGAAGGTAACTGTATTTAAGTTTTTAAAGAAAGCAACGACTTGTATACGAGAGCAGATGACATAATAAACACTCTTGGATTTAACATTTTTTTAAATAATAACTGAAATAAGGAATCGCCTTCCTAGTTATTTATTATTTATTTATAACAGTAAGTAGGTATCTACTAAAGCAATGAAATATTTACAATAATTTTGAAAGTCCCAGTTCCAGCAGCTTACATTCAGTAAATTCTATTCTCCTTTACACCCTTTGATGAATACAGAACGTTCAGCAATGCATGAACTAACACACATTACACCCTATAACGCCCTTGAAAGAGCGCAGTTGGCATCAGCACACAGTCCTCGAGTGGGACACCTCTATACCGATCAAATGGTGCATGAATTCAAAGTTGAGATATCCTGCTTTACGCCTCCATAATTACGCTCCAATAGACATCAATTTCAATCGTGATTACTCTTTCAAATTCCTCTCCGTTAGAAAAAAAAAAAAGAAACCGTCCAGCAACAGTTTTAGTTTTTGCACTTTACCTAACAGAAGAATTCATGACCATCTGAAGGAATGCCAGTTCCAGACGATATAAATCTCCTGATAATAATGAGGTGTCCATGTGGCATGGGACCTCAACAATGGGTTAATAATTCCCGTTTAGGGTTCCCATTGTCCGGCAGGCTACTGGGGGTGGTTTTTTTGCTTTCCCTTTCACCCTGTCGCCATTCACCGGCACGATTTATAACCCTATCGGTGACAGAAGACGATCATCTGCGTCCTATTATTGTCGTGACGGTGCAGTAGGCCGGTGTGTCCACTGTCCAGCTCACAGATGACTAGATGTTTATTTAAGGGTATGAGCGTTAATGATGTTACCTTTTCTAATGTGAAATCTACTATTAGGTGAGATTATTAATGATATTTCAAGACTGGAACATCTTTGTCCATCTTCGAGTCGAGTGGCGTTTTACCGGCATTCTGATGATATTTTCGGTTGTTTCCTTGATATTTCTGACCTGTGGTTAGTGCTGGAGCTGGACAGCAGCTGGATACAATCGAGAATTAAGGATGTTTAAGTTGAAAATTTAAAAGGAATATACAAACGATTGCAAAACTTTTATTTCACCATAGTTATTCTGTCATATTTTATAATAATATAACTGTCATTAGAGGTGGTCCAATTTGTAACGACAGAACTTCAGCATTCGATAGATAACGTTAAAATAATGGCATTTTATTTATACACTTATATCAGGGAAATCTGCCTTTTCTAGATACAGGGTGATGAAAATTTGGAAAAAATAGTTATTTATGTATCTAGTGTGCGAAATTGAATTTTGGCGCTTGAAAATTAGAGTTTTTGTCGAGGCGTGAGCCGAGATAAACACTTGAAGGAGTACCATTGAAGGAGTACCATTAAAGGGAGGCTATAGCAAAGGTGCCTCCTTAAAGCGCTGCCGGCGTCTTACTCATGTCGTGAGCTACTAAAAATTAAAAATTGTCATAGAAAGTCACAGTCTACTGAGTATGCCCTCGAATATAATTCCTAAGATCATCATAAACCGATTTGCTTATCCTTCTCCCGGGAAGAGACGTGTAGGAGTACGACAAAAATTAACTCCTGGCAGCAGGTTTCAGATGGTTCATCTGATGGATCAAAGACCACAGGAACTGGAGCTAAGGTGTGCAGCGCTGGCCCGAAGAAGAGAGCTTGGGTCTTCACGCAACAACTTTCCAGGTCGAAATCTATGCCTTAGAGCTCTATGCGCTGATCCAGGGAAAGATTCACTGTCAACGCAGATCAATAAAAATATTTTCAGACAGCCAGGCGGCTCTATAAGTTACTGCTCCAGGCACTGTAAGTCCAAGCTTCTTCAAAGAGGCTGACCTGATGGGGTTAATTGTGGGACGACTAAGTGTGAGCCTCAATAGACCTTCGGGCGCAGTGGAGGTGTCACAATGGCCCACTCACGATAAATCTAATCTACTAAAATTTGTTGTTGCGTCAAAGCAGGTTTTTTGTTGTCAAACAAAAAGCTGATATTTCAACATCAGTCGCGTCCTGCAGCCATAACGGACACGAACGAATGAACAAAGTCAACACATATAAGAGCTCTAACTAAAAAAAATAATTAAATTAACACATACGAACCAAAACAGCCTGGTAAACATGACATGAAGATATGATCGAATTATTTTCTTTGAAGCTCCCACAACTGGCAGATTGTTGCGCGTGACGATTGTTTGTGGTAATTCGTTAACAGCCTTTAGGTGCTCGTATTATGGACGTAAAATAAGAAAAATATAACACCACGCCGTTAGCAGTAACAAAGTTATTGTTTACAAGATAAGTAGAATTGTCGATAAATTACATAAAAATTCGCGTTGCACAATAAATGTGAACAATTGAATACCTAAAAACGTTATACAAACTCACATTCGGACAAGTCTTTGGAAGGAACATTCAAAACCAATCCAGGTATCGTTTACAATGCCTTCAGTGTTCAGTTATGATAAAAGCGTCAACCAGAGATCAGCCCTTTCAATGCAATAGAAGGGCACATAAATACCGGAGGTGAAAGGATTCAGTAACAATAGATGTGTGGTAATCCTTCCAATGCGCCGACGCCACAAAAGGCGCTTTTACTACAAGTCATGCGTGTAAATATCAGTCAAAACTTTGTCACAATTATGACGGAAGAAGTCTTTCTAAAAGCTACCACCGACGTTTGGTAATATTGGCTGATGTGTGAAAATACAGGGTTAAGCTTTGCGGTTGAGAATTGCGTCTTACGTCTTAAATATTATTCCTTAAGAATTTCCGGGTTTGAAGAGTGCAAATATTTCCAAGGATGCATGGATACCTATAATACCGTTGTCCGATTGGATACGCTTTTGAATTCCACAAAATGATGTAACGAAGGATGCAAATTCTATTGTAGGATGACAATAAATCTGTTTTCTTGTTTGTGAATTTATGGTGGACTATATTTACGTAAATGGTGAAAGAACCTTTTAGACTTTTGCATAAAGTAGTTGAAGGACACAAAGCAGAAGATTACATTATAGCCGAAGCTGAAATAATTATTGTGAAGACTTCGTCCTAATTTTTACGCAATATGGTCGTTTTTACGACTTAAAACGGCACCTTATACTGCGCAGGCATTATTTGCATTGAAAGGTCAATAAATCTCCTCTAAATAACTTTTCACTTTCTGTTGTAGGTAATTTATTTTATAGGTATATGACCATGGCAAATCTTCCCCATTTTATTTCCGTAGGTACAAGCCGACCTTATACAGAGTCGATAAACTGTGCCCCCAAGTTATGGATTTTATATTGCAACGAACTTTCTGAATCTGAATCTCTAATAAGATCTTTTTTTTGCCACACCCTTCACGACGAAAAATTATGAAAGATTTTTAGATTTAGCAAGTTAGAAGAAATGCATTTTCACAGTTTACATATTTTCTAACTTTATCTTTCATCGCAGAAATCTCTTCAGTAAATGATATGTTCCTCTTTCTCATATTAATGTGGTAAAAATACTCAAGTTTCGCTACTTTATTTTATATGAGTTCTGCTATTAGTAGATGTTAACGAACATCTAAGCTCAAAAGTCATCCCATTCTTGAAAAAATCTCCCGTTTGACCCAGAAATTTCTAAAAATTTGTCTGAATCGTTAAAATTCAAAGAATCTAATTTTTCATAGCCTCAGATATGATCCAAACCTCAAGGGAATAAATAATGCAGAAAGCACATATATGACTTATGAAATAATGCGCTGCTGGAAGATCAGGTAAAGATTTCGACTTAACAACATTGAACTAATTTGCTTTTATGACAATTTGATGCGTATCTTTGGCGACTCTCTCAACGTCACACTATTCCTCACTAGTTGCAGTAACTGTAGTCCTCCACGGTTGCTTATTCTTCCAAAGTATGTATCTACAATCAATAACGCAATACTTATAACGCAATTAGTCTCTCTGCTATGACAAAAAAACCTTCTTGCGCATCAATCGCAGAAATAGTGTATTTTAATGCGATTCAATTATCAATATTTTCACTGCTTTTTAAAATTTTCTTTCTGAAAATTTCCATAGTCAGGTCATATTAGCGTAGTGGTTTACTGAGCAAATTTCATTTCATTTAGTTTGAAAACGTGCCTTAGAATGGATTTTTAAATTTAACAAAACAAAAAAAAATGCAAAATTTACCAAATTTTGTCCCTTTTTCTGTGCCTGCCACTGGCTAATTTACCAATTTTGTCCCTTTTTCTGTGCCCGCCACTGGCTAACTTTACTTAAAACATAATATTATTTACACTACCTTTAATAAATTCGAAATCACTACCTTTAATAAATTCGAAAAAAGTGAAAGGGGAGTTTTGAAAACCGCAAATTAAAAATTTTAGAGGAATAAACATCAAGTAAAAATATTCGAATATCTCCGCCATTTTTCTTATTTGCTTGTTGAAATTTTTCAGAGTTAAGTGCTATTAGTATAGTTGTCCTACGAAAAAATTTCAGTTCAATTCCTTAAAAAATGTGCTCATAAAAGGTTGTAGAAATTGAGCCATTTTTACCCTTTTCCTACCCACGCCACTGGCTTATTAATATAAGTAATGCAAATTTTATTGCATTAACTCAAATTTCAAAAAATTTTCTTCCAATCATGTTAATTTCGCTTAAAAGTTTTCGTTTCTAACTTGCTTATTTAAGGGTTCAAAATGTAGCAAATTTTCCTAAAATTGAAAAGGCCGCCATTTTGGAACGGCTTTACCGATTTTACTCAAAATACAGTACCAGACGACTACTGGAAATTATCTTACTACCAAAAAAATTTCAGCCCCCTAGATTGAAAACTGCGACCAGAAACTGTGCCTCATGGACGTTTTTTTTTTTTTGAAAATTTGGAGGGACACCCTGTAGAACTAACGCAGCTTTAGGAAAATATTTATTACGCAAATTAAACGTCATCCCTAAGTTTCACAAAAGTAAAAAATTTCTTTCACTAATCTTGAAAGATGAAGCTACAGGAGCGTTTTTAAAATTTTAGAGAAATAAAACATCATGTAAAAAAAATTCGAATATCTCCGCCATTTTTCTTACTTACTTCTTGAAATTTTCAAGGGTTAAAGGCTATTAGTATAACTGTGTACTGTAAAAATTTCAGTCTAATTTCTTCAAAAATAAACTCATAAACGGTTATAGAAATTTAGACATTTTTACCCTTTTCCTACCCACGCCACTGGCTTATTAATATAAGTAATGCAAATTTTATTGCTTTACCTCAAATTTCAAATAGTTTTCTTCCAATACTGTTAAGTTAATTTCAAAGTTTTATTGCCATCTGGCTCATACAAGGTCTCAAAAAATAGCAAATTTTCCGAAAATTCAAATGGCTGCCATTTTGAAACGGCTCGGCCGATTTTGCTCAAGTGCAATACCAGACCACTCCTTGTGGATATCTTACTACCACAAAAATTTAAGTCTCCTAGATTGAAAACTGCGACCTGAAATGATACCACAAGAACCCGATTTCTGGAAATTTGAAAGGACACCCTGTAGAAGTAACGCGACTTTTGAAAATTTTTTCAACGGAATTCTAACGTCATCCCAAAGTTTTACAAGGATCCAAAATTTCGTCCACTAATCTTGAAAGATAAAGCTACAGGAGCGTTTTTAAAATCGAAATTTTGCGTTTTTGGAGAAATATATAAATTATATATATCGTGGGCAGGTGAATTTTGGAAAACCACTTTTTCGTGATCTGGGGGTCAGGATCGGTGGACATTTGGTGAGTTTGGGTGATTTTCGAAAAGTGATGTCGTCCTCAATAGTGTATTTTTTTATTAAAAAATACACTAATACGACCTCAATGCAATGAACTCGTCTTCTGATCTCTAAAGACAGATCTGACTAAGATCTGTTAAAATTAGATCAGCACTGCACAAAAGTAGAGGAACACATGAAGAAGGCAGTATAAGGAAATTCTCGAAGCTCTCCAACTCCCATGCAGGTTTTTGTGTGTTTGCATTACGGAGTGATGTAACTTGGAACTTTGAATGGATTTTTGAATGACGTATTCATATTCCATGTAGACTTTCTGCACCAAATGTTTACCATATCGTCAGTCGCTGCGAAGAGACGGTTCCTTGTTCGAAATGCTGGAAAAACAACCACAAGATGGCTCAAGTTTGAGGCGAATCGATCTTTCTCATCATAAAAGAGATCACCCAGTTGTAAATTGTACAAAGCGTTTCCAAAGTTTTAAATCTGCTTGAACCCTTTGTATACATCCTCATTAAAGAATGGTAAAGAAAGAGTTGTTTTACATGAAAACAATTACGCATATTATGCTTGGGATGGTCGAAAATGATTTATTTATAATACTTTGCTTTACATAGTTTTGTCTTTGGTCTATTTTTCTCTTCTTTCTAGAGCTCCTGGTATCATTCATTGGGGATGTGGCAATACTGCGAATGTCAATCTAAATAATTCATCTATACATCTAACATTCTTCCGATAAAATCCTCCTGCTATTTCAGTTTACAAACTTTAGTTATAACGTACAATTAGTTTACTCCATCTAAACCCTCGGTAGATGCGGAAGATCTTATTGTCTCTGATACCATTCTTCCATACTCCAGTTTTTAAGCCGACTAATC
This sequence comes from Malachius bipustulatus, assembly GCA_910589415.1. Lineage (NCBI taxonomy): Eukaryota > Metazoa > Arthropoda > Insecta > Coleoptera > Melyridae > Malachius > Malachius bipustulatus. Next base: position 49,012,368 of record OU342633.1, read on the forward strand.
AGTAGACTATCATTTGTACATTGACTTAATTCATGTTTTGGTAAAAAATTACATTATTTTTAGTAGCTCACAAAAAATAAAGTCTCCAATTTGAAAACGGTTCTGCTACTTTCGGTTCTGTACGAGTATATGACGTTCATATAGCTAATAATTAAATTATATTTTTCTGAATGTAATAGTTATGTAAAAAATATTTTATATGCTCTGAAAAAAAACTCATATTACTGTCTAGTTCTCGTATTTCCTAATTCCTATTTTAGTGTTAGAAATATCTTCAGTGCATGCAAATATCCGTAGTGGTCAGTCGGCTAGTTTCAAAGGGATCTATTTTAAAATATATGGGGTAGAGTCAGGGCTATTATTTAGGGCCTGTAGACGCAATATGGGTCCTGTCACTAATAGAAGGGTCGCTTGAAGAGAAAAGAAACTCTTGCAAACTGGGGCGAGTGCATTTAAATCGCCATACATAGGTAGGTATTTAGGTATCCTTTCTGAGAAACGCTAGTTTTATTTAAAATGCAGCACAGTTTCGCAATATCTCCACTAAATCTGCATGAATATTATTTCCTAGTCAACTACCAGGAAATGAACGGAATCTTTTATAAATGCATAATAAGGGTGAAACTTCGATATTTCGATGTTTTCAGGTCTGCATCTGTCGCTATTTCGCCCCCCGCGTCCCTCTAGCTGGGTTGTTTACGTCATCTGGATCAGATATCGCCCACTCAGGCTACCTTGAAATAGGAAAGCCGGTAGTTACCTACCTACTTGAAATAAGCTTTGTGAAAAAAATTAATGAATTTAAGCTACTTGACTTTTAGGTTTACCTACCTAATAAGATAAATTCTAAATGATTCCTTGATGAATTTTAAAGACAAGTTTGCATAAAAAAGTTAGAAGATATCAGCCCTTAAAACGCGCTGCAAAATACGCTTTTATCTACTTTTTTTTCTGAAACGATTTAAAAAAAATTTACTCAAAAACTAGGACCAAAAATCTTTTCATACCTAATATCATATCATAATATTATTGACCCCGCTTCCTTTCAAGAGGATTTTGGGGTTCCCTTTGGAGTTTTTTTTTACTGTCTCTTAAAAATTCTGCGTTAGCTTAACACTTTTTCACACAAAAAAAATTAAGCTAGGGGACTTGCATTGATAGTTTTAAAATAAATAATTATTGATTATGTGCATTAAATTATTAATTAATTAGGTACGTCGACAAACTTCGTGATATTATTCATTCCTTAACCAATAATTTTTAGACAAAAAGGGCCAATAAACACATATGTCTCAATTCAAAACTATTAAATTTTGAAGATACTTAAAATTTAATAACAATTAGAAACACCCTGTATTCTCAAAAGTAGGTAAGACATTTTAGGGTCTAGGTTTACAGAATCTTTATATCTAAAAATTGGCTAATGAATAATAAATATCCTAAGTTTACCACCGTGCTTAATAATAATAATTAATACTCTGTTCTCTGTATGGATATTTTAATATCTGCCGATTTTACTTTTTTATGGAAAAGTATTAAGTTACGCAAAATTTTTAAGAAGAAAAACAACTAAATAAACTGAGTCTCTAAAGCAATAAAATAAAAATATCAAAAAAAGTTTCTTGTTAAATCTCTAAGTAGTACGGTTCACCCCCTTGTAAGAAAGGGTGGTGAATAAAATTACCATGTGATTAAGGCTGTTTGGTGATAGTTTTGGCTGTCACTTTGAAACAACCCCTTAATATTTTTCAAGAAATCTTTAGGTAAGTACTTGAATTTTCTATAAAGATCAACGAAACACCCTATAGAGGTGTCCCTGAAATGACTCTCTATACCAAATGTTCCGCGGGTGAAACTAAGTCGATTTAAGTCAGCTTATCTTAGTCAAAAGTTGCTTGGTTTGGCCGCTGGGAGATGTCAAAGTGTCAATTCTGAAATTGTTATTTGATTATAAAATCCGAACCCGCAGAGAAGCGATTTTGATGAAATTTGGTCTGCATAGTTTTATGGAACAGAAAGAGCAATACTAAAATTAGACATGATGTTAATTCATTGACGTATAGATCATACTTAGGTTTTTCAGATTTCTCACCCTTTGAAATTCTACGCCCATGGAATTAAACATTTTTAAATATCGAGCGTAGATTATTTGGTCGACTAATTTTACACAAAAAAGGTCTTTATAAAAATCGCCTAACCTTAATATAGTTTAGAGGATTTGAATGTTTTTATTTCATGGGATTTTCTTGATTTACATAAAATAATAAAATTAATTTTAATTTCAACATTCAAATGCGATTATCTTCTAAACGATTAGATTAGGCGCCTTTTATCAAGATTTCCTTTTTGGTAGAAAATGAGTCAAGTAATTACGCTCGTTATTCAAATGTTTTTATTTTCTTTGGCGTAGAAGTTCAAAGTGCGAAACCTTAAGAACCCATCATTTACGCCAATGAATTAACGTCATGAGTAATTTTAGTATTGCACTTTTTGTCACATAAAACCATAACGTCATACCAATTTAGCTTTTATAATCAAAAAACTATTTCAAAATTGACACTTTGACATGTAAGGACCATTCTTGAATAAATAATAGACAAGGAGAAATAAAATAATGAATCTAAACCAATGATAACAAAATTTATATTTTATACGACCCGTTCTCTTCAGGCGACCAGCTCAAACTGCTCGAGTGCGATTAAATCTTATCGCAGATAGCCGGTCATTTAAATGATTCACAATAATTCTTATAATTACAATTTTCAGTAATAAAATAAATCTATTCAAACAAAACAAATGAAATATAGGTAAACTTAATTATTATTAGCGGCGATCGGGAAAATCGCCTACAGACATAGACTTATAATAGTTTGACCCGAGGAATATTTGGTAGAGGACTGTAAAGTCATTTCGGGACACCCCCTGTATACTTGATTACACCTTTTCATGCCAGAAATAGTATATTGTATACCTAGGCGGTAAAGTGGCACTTTTCAGGCCTCAAGAAGATATGGCCAGGCGAGGCGCAGCCGAGGCTGGCCACTTCTTGAGGCCTGAAAAGGCACTTTACCGCCGTGGTTTACACATAATTTTTTATCCTACACAAAATAATAATAATAATAATTTTATTTTTTTTTTGAAAAAAATTTGTTTTGAAAGAAAATTTATTGAATACCTACATTTATGTTTGCTTAATACATTAGTATCAGTAAGCGTAGATTAGTTAAATTACAATCAGTAATTTATTTATTTATTTATTTGTTTATGGATAACATTAATAAATAGTGAAGATTTTGAATATTACAAGTATTATTGAACGAAATTCCTTGTTTGGATAAATTTGACATCAGTAAGTTTAAATCATCAAATCTTCAATAATTAATTTTTAATTTGCTGGGTCTTGCTGGTCTATTGACAATTGACATAGACAGATTGACATTCAGCTAGCACAGAATTAGACTAATCTATTCTGTGCAGCTAGCTTGCTTGCTATTGGTTCCTTCTGGAAATAGCATTTCAATTGCAATTGGGTGGCCCTCTAGCGTGAAAATATAAAAATAATTTTACCGCCTAGGCAGGAAAAGTGGCACTTTCTCCGGGGGCATGCAGTCGAGAAAGTTCAATGTTCTTATGGGGTAGGATAAAAAAAATATTTAGTCAATGTGGTCAAATACTGCTTTGCACACTTTTTCTGTGAAAAAAATTCGAAATTCAAAAATTATTATAATAATTATTTCTGGTCTCTTGACTTGAATAAATGTGAGTAGTGAGTAGTGACACGAGAATTTTCCATCGAAAATTAGGGTGCTTTTTCGATATTAAATCAAAATAAGGTGAAAAAATTAATATTTCAAATCCAAAAAACAGTGTGTTTGGTACATGAAAAGGTAAGTTTTCGCCAAATTTCATGAATTTTTTTTGTAAAAGATAAATTTATTTTTTGTAAAAACCAAAACTTGATTATTTGAATTTTTCACATAAATTTTATTATGTGAGCTTATGTGAAAAAAGTGTGAATAAAAAAAACCTTTTTATTACCTACCTAATACAACTTTGCCATTAAACTTTTTTTCACGGGATTTCTAATTTTTCCGGAAATCGAGATAAACCAATTTTTACTCTTAAAAACTCACCCCCTCCCACTTCCCGACCTCAAATCGCCCGTAATTTATTTTTTCTTTCATTTTTGTTATATTCTCTTCATTTTTCCATGGGTTTCATCCTACTATATTTTTTTGTTTCAAAAATTATCGATCCTGGTCTATTATACCTATAGGGATAAGCCAAAATTTTCGAAAATTTTGTGAATACATACCTACTTAGGTAACTTATTGAATCCAAAAAATTTAAAATTATTTTGCAACTTTTTTTGTGAATAAATTGATCACTCAATATTATTCGAGGGTTGACTTTTTTTTAACTTATAAATGGCGGAGATAGACTCCCGGATAAATTTTTTTTTCTTCAAACGTCAGTAAATCAGACATTACTCGACTCAGTAGCCGGTCTCAAAGTTTCACTTTTCCTCCGCCGGAGCTAAAGTGTTGCCAAGCAACACTTTACCTCCGCCGGAGCTAAAGTGGTGCCATAGCAACATCAACATACAAACACATACCTGTATTAAGAATCAACTATTGAAATTTTATTAATGTAGGCCCGTATATTCATCAATAAAATTCAACCTAAGATATGAAAACTCTCTAGTTTATTATTATCTAATAAGGTTAAAAGGAATTTGGTATTAATCAAACATAATCTTTGGAAAATCTACACCGAAACGAAGTAATTCTGTGAAACGTCATAATTATACCCGAAGCCGGACGGTCGACAGTCGACTTTAGTCGAGTCGAGCTCGTGCTCGGCTCAGTCGGTTCAAACGTCAGAAAAAAGTTGGGTTATTGCGAGGTAAACAAAAATAATTATTATTCCGTATTGAAGTTTGAATATTGAACACAAGGATAATAATTATAACCATATACCTAGGTACATAAAGGAATCCAACATCTTATATTTTTATTATTAGGTAGGTATTAGTGTACAGTTATTGGTACCTACCTACAATGACCTACATATTTAACATTCAACTTCTGACTGACTGGCATCATCATTAACAGAAAATGAAAAAATTGACCAAGCAGGGTCTAGCAAGAGGTAGGTAGATGTTATCATTAATTTTATAACTTACTTACAAACTTTTATAACGTTTTTAATTTTGATTTTGCGATGCTTAGTAGTTTAGTTACATAATTATTATTTTATTATTTTTCTTTAATAATTTCAATAATAATTTCTCGATGTTCACTGACGTTGATGACAGTGTCAATTTGACAGCGCCGCGTTTCTATAGAAGCAGCCCATAATACTCTTAACTCATCTACTTATAATACCAGTCCAAACCTTTTGAAAATTCGCTTTCCTTCAATTAAAAATGATGTTCTTGCTTAAATTTGCCCACGTTTGAAGAAAAAATAGTATATTTTATTTGGAGGAAAAGTGACTTTTCATGGCTTGCTCTCTATTATCAGCCTCACTTCGTTCGGCTGATAAACACGAGCGCGCCATGAAAAGTGTCACTTTCCCTCCGTATAAAATAATATACTATTATTTAATTCTAAATTCTAGCATATCAAATTCTAATAAATCCTTCAATCTGCATTTCGCCGGGTAGGTAGGTACAGCTTTCTGAATCTGAAACGTGGTATTTCTAATGTCAATCACTAAATAATACTTTAAAATAATTAGATATTTGTGATTAGTTAATAATTAAGAAATCAATTATTATTAATATTTTAATTGGAGACGGCGTTTCAACACGAAAGGGATGGTTTTGTTATACCTTTAATTCCAATGTAACTGACGCCATCTCTTGACGAGTGAGCTAGCTAAAAACTGCGTGGTCAAGTTGTTGGTGAGGGACCCATTTACTGAGCTATTCGCCGCCCTGCTGCTGTGGTCGAAAATTTTAAATATTGTTACTCTGTCCAGTGTTGCCATGTTTAAAACACCATGAGGCTCACAACGAAATTATTCTTCTAGTAGAAGTAGCCAAGCTCTCCACCATTTAAATAATTTCATATTATTTTTATAATTATTATTCAATTTTCCTCATATGTGTTAATCATATCTATCCTATTAGGTAAAGAAATAAGGATAGTAAAATATTTTCAAGTTTGTTGTTGAGTGTAAATAAATACTGCATGGTGATAAAGTTCAACATAATATTCATAACTTCGTTATTTACATTTTTTTTTTCAAAATCATTGAATTCATGGATCAATAATTGAGGCCTGTAGGGATTAAATTTTTCTTTTCTCGTTAGTTTAACGACAGTTGAATGATCAATATCGTGATTTAGAGCTATCTGCCTTGTAGAAGTGTATCTTCAACTTCAAGGAGTACATTCATTTTTTTTATCATCAGATATTTTAAACAGACTATGACGAGGTAAGTCTTTCACGCTTCCAGTTTCAGAAAATTTTGAAACTATCCTACTTACTGTAAATGTACTAATAGGCGGCCTATATCAATTACACTGTATTCAGTTGTATTATGGCGTGTAAAGACACTTGTGCATAATTTCATAAGACACTTACTAGTAGGTAGTGGATATGCAGCATAAGATAGAGATTAAAGAAACAATATTCATAGATAATAAATATAATAAAATAAAAAATAAACATAAAATTAAATACTAAAGAAAAATTGGTAAGTAAAATTGATTTTATGAAATCTTTGTTAATGAATTAATATTTTATTTATAAATAACTTAAAAATTAGCATTGATCAATTAACAATTTTTCACTAAAAAAAAAAAAAAATAGAAGATATTATGTTGACTGTGAAACTAAATACTCTTTATATTTCTTCTCTTGCTGTTGGTATAACTTTTGCAACTTCTTCAGCTGTCCTTTACTGATTTCTTTTCCTTCGACATCGTGTGTTGGTAAACCCTGAAAAAATTATACAGTTCATAAATTTATTACAAATGCATTCTTTAATATCACACTTATTTCAACAAATGTATCCCAGAATTCTGTCAAAAAAATTATAAAACACTTACCATATCATCAAATTTAGAATATTTGTTTACTTCACTCTTGAACATTTCACTGGGAGGAATTTTCCTCAAAGCATCTTTTTGAGCTTGCAGCTTTTCCATCTCCAATTTCCTCAACTCTTTTTCTTTCTCCTTCTTCAACTCCGCTTCTCTTTTAGCTTCTTTTTCTCTCAGTAAAGTCTCTCGGTCTACCAACTTGACAGCACTTGCTTCCCCTAAAATTTTTATTTATATTTGTCAAATTTAAGTTCACCCATCAAATTTATAATATATTGCAATTTTTCCTTGCAATTTGTGCTGAATGATTAAATCCAATGAATAAGATTTAAATTAAGAAGAATGGAAAATATGCATTAGATTCATTTTGTATGTTTCAGTTTTTATTAATAAAAACTTGGTGATAATTTATTATTGAAACAATGGATATACTTATTATGGGATAATATGAAAACTTCCATTAATGCTTTTTTATTATTAAGCCCACATTTTTCTCTATCAAACTATAATCTATTATTTATTATTACTATTATTACTGTTATCCATTATTTACTATTTTAAACATGTTATTCAGGGTGTTGCAAATTGCAAGGATAAACTTGCTGTGCTTTGGTGTAATATAGTGAATAGTTTTACCTTCTTTGTCTTCTAATCTGACACCAACGTTTGGCAGAATTTCATCCCTCAATTTATCACACTCTTTTAGAATTTCCGTTGCTTTCAATCCACGGGCTTGGGAACGAACTTCATCTCTAAACTTCGCTAAAATACTTAGGTATGGCAAAATTGAAGACTCCAACTGAAATTGAAATTTGGTCCATTAATGAAACTCAATTAAAATAACTTACTGAAAAATATTAATACAGGGTGATGGAAATTATCAAATTTTTCATCGGCCTGCATAAATTTCAGCTACACAACTGATTAATTAAATTTTCTCAGGCAATATGAAAATGTAACAATGTACAGAAGAAAAAATTAATCAAGGAACTGTTGAGAATTTACAAAACAAACCTTATGCATTTTTTGAATCAGAAATGTCTAGATTGTGGAAAAAAATTCCAAAATAAAGGGTACAAAAGTTAAACCGTTATCTACCGTACATCCCTGGTTCAAAAAAATTCATAAAAAATATTAAGCAGTTCTGGTGTTATACAAAAAAATATGTAATTTTTTTAGAACATTCAACTGTCGATTCAATTCTAATTTAAATTGCCAGTTTTGTAGATTCTTTTCAGAACAAAATTATAAATCTTTCGCAAAGCATGTGAAGTGAGAACTGAAGACATGGACGGTACTGTTTCGTCCTTATTGTAGTCTCATCAGCATTTCATATCAGACAGATACACAACACAGTCTTCCATGATATCAGTGACTTTTAACCTCCAATGAATTTTAGTACCTAATAGAGAAACCTATGCCACAACGAAAATACTTACATTATTGGAAGACTTATCCGATATAGGAAATCCCAGCTTAACAGGTTCATTAATTGTACCAAATACTGTCAAAATTTTTGTTATGTACTCGCCGATATCTTGTAATAAAATTACATTTAAAGGTTTCCTGTCTCGAATGTAAAGATTACTGGCTGAGACGAGATCTCTTAGACATTCCAAAGTAGTTCTTGTATCAATATTATCTAAAAAAAAAATTTATATTTAAAAATTTAGGTTAGATTAAAAGCTATACAATACATCATACCACAAAGAGCCTTATGGACATTTTCCGTTGTTTTTATGTACCGCTCGTTCAGTTCCAATTCGTGGGATTCCCATTTAACGAACACATCAGCCATGCTTGCAGCGTTTAAGATATCTCTGGTCAAGTCTTTAACATTTAAGAAGAATTCCTGAAATAAAATTTACCTAATTTCAAGTACATCTTGACAAAATTTTTAGAACTAGCTTCTGAGATGAAAATTAGAAATAATACAGTGATAAAGATGATAAAGATTTAGTCAGAATGCTACATTTACAAAAAAAACCATCAGCTTTGTTTGCACAAAACTCCACTGGATTTAAAACAAGTAACTTACAATATTACAATTATAATCAAGTTCAATCTCTATTTACTGTTTAGAAATTAAAGAAGTGACAAGGTACTATTAGTACAATTTGCGAGTGTAAAAGAGAAGAGTTGTGTTTAGTGCTGAGTGAAGGATTTTGTAACAGTAGTAGATAATAGGAAGAAGAACTTTGACATAGTTATTCTTACACTTACATTAAATAGTTTTTCATACTGCAAAGCGATCTCCATGGTGTTCTGACTGTAATCCAAGGTGTCACGCCAGGAATGTAGCAGGAAAGCAAACCTCAACTGTCTGGCAGTGTATTTAGAGAGAGCTTCCTGAATCGTGACGAAATTCTTCAAAGACTTCGACATTTTACATCCGGCTATCGTTAAATGTCCCGAATGGAGAAAATATTTCACCCATTCCGATGAATCAAAGTGTGCCTAAAAATTGATAAAAAATTTTAATATTTGTTTCTTAATAATAATTTTATGTTCAATAAAAATTGTCAGTGATGATGAACCTATGATAAACAAATAAAAGATAAAACGGTACCTCACTCTGGGCGATTTCATTATCGTGGTGTGGGAATTTCAAATCAACTCCGCCGGTGTGAATATCCAAAGTTGGCCCGAATATAGCTGACGCCATCGCCGAGCACTCTATATGCCATCCGGGCCTCCCTCGACCCCACGGGGAGTCCCAAGCAGGTTCACCCGGCTTGCTTCTCTTCCAAAGGGCAAAATCGTTGGGTGACCGCTTTTCATTATACTGCTCGGTAGTAGTGAGATCTCCTAAAACATTTCATTTAAATTGGTGTTAAATGAAAGTAATAAAATTTACATTAACAGCCCTTTTTTACACCAGTGCTAAATATTACCCTACTTTTATCAACTTTTACTTTTATTTACTTTTATTAATAAAAGGCTACATTGCTCAGAATGAAACTTAGAAATTAATGAGTCTCATGGGCAATTTTATAAAGAAATTACCTTCGCCTTCTTGTAGACTGTTTGTATCTCCGTAAGCTTCAGGAACTAACTTGGCATAATGATGTTTGGAGCAATTATCGAAAGCAGCAACATCAAAATAGACAGAACTGTTGGCTTCATAACCTAAACCATTTGCGATTATTTTCTCTATGTAAGTCACGATTTCCGGTATGTATTCGCTTACTCTTGTTAAAACATTCGGCCTAAGTACCTGAAAAATCAACACCGATAAGAATAAAATAATAATTCAACACTCTAGCAATTACATACATTAAGAGCATCCATATCTTTATGATACTCCTCTTCAAAATGCCGAGGCAGTGAATTAAAAATGGCGTTATCGGTTACTGTGCCCCCGTGTAAAGAGTCCAGCCAATCGGCCAGAGGGTCTTTGCAATCGTTGATGAATTTATGTTGAGCATCGCTCATTTGAACGCCGTCGCCACTTTTAACAGCTCTTTCTAGTTCGTCCACCGAGTTGGTAAGCCTGTGAGATCAGATGTTTGTAGGAAAATTATTTTATAGCTTTTTTTATACAAACCTTGTCATTAGTTTTTCCAGCATTTGTTTCTTATCCGCATCTTGAGTTTTTTTCACAGCACACGATAAGTTTGCCATCACCTGTAAATTAGAAAATTAAATGTTTACGTAATTAAAAGTTAACTTTTTAACGAAAGCAATTACACAACGCATCCAAAGAGGATATTTACTTCTGTAAAATGAGCGAATCTTCTGAATGGGTATTAATTTTATGTCGTAATGGTTGATCAGACACCAACACCAGTGGCTGTAATTCAGAGGTGGCAGAGGAGGCTAAGCCTCCTTTGGAATTCTATTCTAAAAAATGTTCTCTTAATTTTTTTTAAGTAGGTATTAGAAATAACAAAATACAGTAGAAGCTCGATTATCCAGAACAAAATTGATTTTTAAAACTGCCTGATAATCCACAAGTTTTATTCTCTACCTTTGAAATAAAAACAATTTCTAAAGATTTTCAGTTAAAAATTTCAAATAAATGAATAGGTGTGCAATAAAATTATAAATAGGTACTATTTGAACTTTTTTTCAGCACAAATGCTGAATAATGTCATTAAAATATAAAAATATAGAAAATGTTTACCTTTTTAGAATCCTCCAATACAATTTCTAAAGGTTTATCTTCTTTCGCATACTTTTCGAATAAATAGTTCTGCCTGGCTCTTTTAATGATTTTGTCATCTATGTCTGTAATATTCATGACGTAAAAAATATCATAGCCAAAGTAGTCTGACAGCACCCGTCGTAAAATATCAAAAGTAATGTATGACCTGAAATGATAAAAAATAAATTCTTTCAAAAACTTAAACTTAAATAATAATAATAATAAATAAAATATTGAGAAGAAGGGAGAGGATAAGGTATAAATTTATTAATTAATGACACATCAATTTAGAGATTATTGCAATTTGCTTCATAATAATTCATTTATAATGTTACACCATGTTCCATCCAAACTTTTGTCCAAAACAACTTTTATACAGGATGTCCCAACGCATTCTAGTCGGTCTCTGTGGGCCCAACCGTTGGAATAAAAAAAAATTGTGAATTCAAGTTATAATTATTTTACATTAAGTTTTAAAATTATTTTGGACTATAAAGCGTGTCCCATATTATGAGAGTGGCATATCAAAGTTATGTTTTTTTAAATGGAATGCTCTTATGCTATTGCATTTTTAGATTGTCTGAGAAGAAAAAATAAGAATAGTTTTTAGAGTTGGTGTTTAAATTCAGATTGAGAAGTTTAGGAGCTATAAACAAGTGAAAAACGGCTCAAGATAAAGGAAAATTTCATGGTACAGAAAAATTTGTACTATCTTTGTATTTTTATTTATTTAGCGATGGTTGAAACATCTCCGTGTCAAGTAAACATCAACGAGTGAATGCACTACCCTAGTAAGCGTCAGTGTCGGTAATACAGGTACCCTACATGCAAGCTACCTTATCTTGGGTGACTCACCCTGTATACACCTCATATTCATATTAAATAATTTTCGGTAGTAATGATTGATGTTGTTCTCTGAATTACTTGACTTGTTTTGTTAACATTTACTATTTCTATCATTTTTTACGAGAAAGTTTATTTTCTTTTTCTCCTCCATTTTTGGCTCTTGTCCTAATAAAGCAATCAGTGTGCCAATTGGTAATGATAATAAAGAAAGCTACCATATCTTGTTATCAAATAACTAGGTATGTAGTGAAAATATTGGAAATTTATATGTACCTACCTCGCATGTCCCATATGAGAGGCATCATAAACGGTGGGGCCACAGCTGTACCAAGTTACTTTTTTCCCGTCTTTTGGAACGAAAACTTCTTTTTGTCTCGTTAGGCTATTAAAAAGCTTCAAAGTTGGTTTGTTTGAATCCTCAAAAGGACTCCACGGTATCTGCGCTCTTTTAGACATCCTACACAAACATTTTAGTTAATACCACACAATAAATATTATAATACCTACTAATCAGATATTTACTTTATGAAAATATAATATTATCCAATATGTAAAATTTACAGGATTGAGGACACTCTTTATGTTTTTTTGTAGCTTAACAATTCTTACTGCAATTTATAATTCGGTGAAAACTGAATAGCTAATACCGGTCACTAATTTGGATTGAGGAAGATTATGATTATGAAGATAAGCTACGTGTACACTGTGACTGTAGATATTACTAATGTAAGTACAGTGTACACTCTCCAATGAATGATATTTTAAAGACGGATATTGGGATTTACAATATTTACATTTATAACATTACTACAACTTATAAAGGAAAAAGGAAACGAGGCAAATCTAAATAATCAAATTTTCCTTTCATTTTTCCTCCTAACCTAAAAAGAAAGCTTTCGCCTTTTTTTAACTAACCTCAAAAATAGTTCTTATTTTTCACCACTTTAAATGCGCCGGCGCATAGTGGTGAAAAACAAGCGACTAGCGGTGGTTATTTTGCCTTCGCAGCTCTATGAATCCGCGCGCGCACGTACGTATTATCGATATTTTGCTTCGCAATAATAGAGATATAGAAAAAAGTTGTGCTAAATTGTATTTTTATCCCGGATACCGAGTTTCATGACAAAATTCGCCATTGAATTTTTTAATTATTTCGGTCTAATAACCTTGATACAAATAAAAATGTATGTCAACGCGCAGTCTGTGACGTCAGTCAGGTGACAGTTACATATACGACTCGCCAATAAAATCGCGATTTTAGCTTATTTTGACGTTTGTAGATGTTGTAATAAATAGTAATTAGCTTGACAAAATAGTCTTACAAACATTGACATTACGTTTCGGTAATTGATAATATTGATATAATTGAAGTTAGTTTGACGTACCTACCACAAAAAGCTCGCTAAAATCGTTTTTTTTTTCATGAATGCGTGTAATTTTACGAAATCATACTTCGTATTTCAGATAACCAACCAATCAGAATTGTTATATGTTGTATAAAATTACGAACTGTCATGATTTCGTGAAAGTATACAGTCATTTTACGAACCTCGTGAATACCCCGAAAGTTTGCTGAATCCACAAGAGTGCCTAAGCCATAATAATAATAATAAGAAGAAGTTGTTCATTTCACGAGGCCACAGTGAGGCCAACTATCCTTGACTCTTGCGCCTCGCCTCGCGCATGATACACATACGCAGGTGGTTAACAATTCGATGCTCACCATTGGGATCTCGGAAACGGTAAAAGATACAGGGTGGGTTAAATTAGAGAAAAGTTGCACAATTTTATGCTTATTAAGAATTTGAAAGAAAATTTATAGAAACTTCAGGCGTTGCTGAAATATCCTGAAAAAACTTGAAAATGGAGATTCCTTATTTCAATCATATCTTTTTTATTATTGAATAGAAATTGAAATATTTTTGTGGGTTTACGCATAAGTCATCAAAAGGTATCATCTGTCATTTCCAAAATTTTCAAAGCCAACTAGATCGCAGAGTTTTCATAGTCAACTTTTGTTTTTCTTATGGCCGCCATATTGTTTTTTCGTGTCATTCGCTATTAAAAAAATCAAGGAAGCAAAAAATAATCTATCACATTCAAAAAAAATTTTTTATTTATTTTTGTTCTTTAGTCGAAAAAAATAACCTTTGTTAATGTCATAAAAACCTATAGAACCTATAAAGCAAGCAATGTCAAGTGGCGACGTCATATTTAACGTGATTCGGTGAAACCATTTTCTTTTTTTTTCGAATAAAGAATAAAATTTTTAAGTAATTTTTGTTAATTTGATAGATTGCTTCCGTGATTTTTTTTAAAAGCGAATGACAAGAAAAAACAATATGGCGGCCATAAGAAAAAGAAAAGTTGACTATGAAAACTCTGGGATCTAGTCGTAGTCCTTGGAAATTTTGGAAATGACAGATGATACCTTTTGATGACTTATGTGAACCTACAAAAATATTTCAATTTCTTTTCAATAATAAAAAAGATATGATTGAAATAAGAAATCTCAATTTTTAAGTTTTTTCAGGATATTTCAGCAACGCCTGAAGTTTCCATAAATTTTCTTTCAGATTCCTAATAAGCATAAAATTGTGCAACTTTTCTCTATTTTAACCCACCTTGTATCTTTTATTATTTCCGAGATCCCAATGGTGATCATCGAATTGTTGACCACCCTGTATACAACAGTATGCCAATTATTGCTCTGTTTGATTGCTTTTTTTAATTATGGGTGTTATAATGAATGGGGGTGTCGGTGTACTAATTTAAAAAGAACAAGGTACATATGGGAATCTCGGAAACGATAAGAGATACAGAGTCAGATAAATTAGAGAAAAGTTGCACAATTTCATGCTTATTAAGAATCTGAAACAAAATTTATGAGAACTTCAGAGTTCAGACGCTACTAAAAAATCCTAAAAAACGTGTTAAATCGATATTTCTTATTTTATGAAAAAAATTATATTGTTTTTTTCATGTCATTTGGTATTTAAAAAATCAAGGAAACCAATTAAAATTCAATCACATTAAAAAAATCAAAATTTAATTCTTTAAAAAAAACTTTCTGTAAGCGAAAGTAATAAATAACCATAAGCAAGAAATGTGACATCATAATAATTGACTCCATTCGGTGAAAACACTTTCATTTTTTTTCGATAAAAAAAGAATGAATTTTTTGCAATTTTTTTTAATGTTATTGATTTTTAGTTTCCGTGATTTTTTTTGTACCAAATGACATAAAAAACAATATGACTGTCATAAGAGAAGCAAAAGTTGACTATGAAAATTATGGGATTTAGTTGGCCGTGAAAATTTTTAAATTGTCAAATAGACAGCTGTTGACGACTTATAAAAGCCTACAAAAAAATGTTTATTTATTTCTGACATTAAAAAAAATATAAGCAATCTCATGTGTATTTTAGTCTTCCAGCCGCGTGACGTCAGAAGACCGGTATGCAGCCTGCGCAGTAACAGTCTATTGTTGTACCGTGACCGTGTATACGTGACGTGTGTCGTGGACAAAGACAAGAGAGAGAAAAATAAGAAGAAGCTACAATTGAAAAATGAAAACAAACAACAAACCCGCGGGAACAGGAAAGAAAAGTGGAAAATTATTACGCTCGATCGCAAATGTTTGAAAAGTAACAGGGTAACAAAATATACGATACCGATGTAACAAACTCTATGTTTGATAAATAGTGGTGGTTTCGTCGTCGTCCAGTTACAATGGCATCCCGTTCGGGCAATCGAATGAGCTCAAGTCAACATATTCTATCCCAAGGCCTGCAGAGCAGATTGAAAGTTTTGAAGGAAACTCTTAAGGAATGCGGCGCTATTTTATCTTTGGACGACGAACCGAACATCTTGAGTCAAGAACAAGCTCTCGTTGTGCGAGATCTCGAAGACACGTTCGAAGGTAAATCGAAGCAAACCGTCGACATTCACGAGTTTCTGTCCGGTCTGAAAATCTTATGCGGCAAGGAAAAACATTTCAGAAAAGCCCTACTGCCGACAGAGTTTAGGAAAGCAGACGAGACCAACTTGGTCGATGTGAAAATGCAACAGGAATCTCTAATAAGGTAAATTGCAATCAGTAAAGGGTGTTTCCAGAGTGAGGACCATAACAAGCCTAACTATAATTATTGTCTTACCGTTTTGTCAGAAGTTATCATTCCACTGCCATAGGCTAATGCTTTTAAACAGAGTATTGTAGGTCTACATGTTGATTTAATGTGCTGGCGCTGGTTTCTTCTATCCTGATTCAATCTTCTACCTACTCTATTCTATAAGCAGGTCACTGGTACTCAGTCCAGTCAGTCAACCATCAAGTTTTTCCCCGTATCACGGTGGGCCAATCAACCCTGGTTTGATTACCATTATTGTATAATAATCAAATATGCTCGAGACATTGCAAACTGCAAAAGTGGTTCCTCAGTTTTTGTGGTTCAAGATATTTCATAAAATACCATATTATCAAGGCTTTCCGTAAGAAAGTCTTGAGCGGACGTAAAGCAAATAACTTTTTTTTCAACTTCTAATAGTTTATACACAGAGTTGACTCCCATTGACTGTTAGAGAGAGTGCTAATGACCCCAAACATGTTTTATGATTCAAGCAAAGCAACCAGTGTTTTTTAGAAGGTTGTTTTTCAACGTTTCTTTTTCCAGGTTATTACTGAAAGTGAAATGCCACCAACAAAGCGTCCTTGATATCCTGCTAGATGAAATAACAACCGTAGTGAGCGAAGAAAGCGAAGACACTTCATGGTTACGTCTCCTCATTCACCCCATGCGTTACTTACCATACCTCCAAAACGCATCCGCTCTCGCAATCAAACTGCTTGACATCCTCGACGTGGGCACCTACGCATCACAACTAGAAATCCTCGACTCCCTTCCGGAAATTCTCCCCGACAGCCAGTCCTCTGACGTCACCAAGCAACTATGTAAACTGTTGGACGAAAAAGATGAACTATCAGGAGCCATAATCGACTGCCTCAATGCACTACATTTAGGCTCGGACGTGCGACAACAAGTCCAGGACACGATTCTGGCTAAAATTTTATCCGGAACGTCGATAAAAATCTTTCCCATTCTCCTGGAATTCTTGCTGACTGAGTGCAAGTCTCAGAACTTGGTCCCGACTCTCCTGCAAATACGCAACGCTCTGGACGGTGTACTGACCGAGAAATCCACGGACCATGAAACATCTCACGCTCTGATATTTAATAAACTTCAGACGTATGCGACAACACCTAAAATTGTATCAGAATCCTGGCTAAGCATGATTGCCGGGATTAAAAGTCACGCGGATCATAAACCTGTCGATTTTCTTATTCTCTTCATGCTGCACTGTAATGCTAAAATGAAGAAAAGGATTATTGAACTTATTTTCAAGAAGCGAGTCAGAGATGGGCTCTTTAAGCCAGCACTATTAGAAAAACTGTTTGAGAAATATTTCACCAAGCAATTATTCCTTGATTACTTTCAAACAATGGTCGATATCGGTTGTAGCTTATTAAGAACATCGCAGAAAGAACCTCTGATAACTGAATTTGCTTGCACCTTCTTCAAAGAACTGTTCAAACATCCAAGCGCTGAGGTAATTTATCGTCAAGAACTGCTCAACAGCTTGATTCTACTAACAGGAACTAACGACAAGAAAGACATTGCAGCAATATTGAGTATATTTTCAGATCTCCTTAGCGATATAACCAAAATGCAGCAACATACGATCCTATTAATGCGCCTTCTTGAAAAAATTGATTCCTTTGATCTACCTGATGTTAAAAACGTTTTCGAGATCCTCTGCTCTCTGACTTGCGGAGAACGAGCCGATGAAGCCATGTCGGGCCTGAAGGACGAAATCCACATGATTGTACGAAAACAACTGTCAAGTTCAAAGCGAGAGATCAAACATCGTGGGATCATCTCTGCAGTGGTGATGTCCAAACACACAGCAACCGTTTTTAATGAACAACAGAATGATTCCGGCTTGTCAGATGTGTCCCTGAACATATCCAGCCTACCTGCGGGACCGGCCAAAGAAGCCGCAATTCTGCTAGAACTGGCAAACACGTGCTGCATGGGGTGTCCGGAACTCATGGGATTGTTTTATGATCAGTTAGCGGCGATGGTGGTCACTAAACAGGATCTGAATAAGTATTTCGTGGCTTGGCTGAACGAGATTATCACAAACGATTTCCAAGAGACATTTGTAAAAGAAGCCGTAGAAATTGACAGGATAAACGATGTCAAGTGTTATTCGCAGTTTTCCCAGAACAACGAGAGCGAAATGGAAACACCGATAGCAGTAAATATTGGTAAGTTCAGCATTTAAGTTAAAACACCTTATCATGAGGAAATATACAAAAAACTCTGATTTGGTGCTACTAAAAAAATTTTTTTTTGTTTTTTTTTTCACTCATAAAAATGTGAAAGCAGAAGTTATTGTCAAATCAAACATTTCTTCAAAAATTACTTTCGTTAAACCAAAGCTAAACTTGCAGATTGTTGCTTGTTTAAGGATTGTCATTAAGAAAAAAAAAACTGGAAACAATTATGTATTGATTGATAAAATTTTACTAAAAAGGTATGAAATAAAATTTGGTGCCAATTTAAGACAACATAATAACATCTTAAATGCAACGTTGTTTTTTTTTTATTTACAGCCGAGCTGACTTTGACACCTGAAAAATTCGAGAATAGTTCAATACTGATACTAGCACCTCAGTTTCGCTTACTGAGACTCCTCCATCGTTGCTATCAAAATAACGATCTATCAAACATCGACGCTTTGCTCGGATGCCCCGTAGTGTTACCTGACCTGAACGACATTGAAATGTTAGATTCCCATCAAATAAGAGGTGTGGCCGATTGTATTTTTCACTGCATCAACTGGTTCAGGGAGATCGTCAGCGGATTCGTCACACAGAAATCTAAAAAGCTGAGAGTGAAAGTGTTGAATCGATTGAGGGACATCCTGGAGCTGGAGGAAAAATTGCAGATATGCATGCAAAATGTGCCGGATCATAAATTACCGGTCAGTTATTATGAATCTTCGATGCAGTCCGTCAAACAAGTCATTCAGAAAGAGGCCAAACTTAAGAAACCTCCCAAGAAAAAGTTCAAGTCAGCCGAAACTGTACATGATGATACAATCGCTTCTACTTCGGCAGCCGCCAATAATACAACATTAAAAGGGAATCCTAAAAAGAAACCACCTATGCTTGAATGTAGCAAAATCAAATTCCGCGAAATGGATTCGGATATTTTGGTGCTCTTACGGTACACCACGAAACTAGACGATGATCTAATTCACAGCACTCCATTGACTCAGTCATCGACAATCAGTTTAAAACAAGTCAATTTCATTCTTAACGATTTTGTTTTAAAACTGAAAACGATGAAAGAATCTCCAAACGATTTTATGGCGTCAAAAACGAACCCTCAAGACATGTTGAAGGAATGCGTTCATATTTTACAGAACGTCAATAAACATTTACTAGTTGCCAGAGAAAAATTGAAGACTCTAATAACCAAAGTGGATGGTGTATATGATGCACCAGATCTTTTCAAAAACGAAACCATGGATTACAGAAACTGCTTCGGGCTAGCTTTGGAAAGTTACGAGCTGGTTTTCAGTTGGACGGGCTTCCAGAGCTCCAAATACCTGGACCTCTTAAGACAGATTCTTCAATCGTTGAGAATGCCCAGTCAATCGCAATATAATTCGGCGCTCGTTTTGATAATCGATCTGATTAATAGACTTTCCGGGTACATCGAGCAGTGCTTGGACTTGAATCAAGCTTTGAGTATCGTGAGGACCATGCAGTCTTTGTACGAGATTATGAACAGCGATAAAGAAGACGTTAGGAAGAAGATAATAGCAGTTTGTGGGAAAATATTAGCAAGAAAATGGTATAATAAGAAAGGGAACTTGGATTCTGGAAAGCAATACTCGGAAAATCTCGATAAGCTGATTAAAATCTATTTGGGTAAGTAATTTTCAGTTGATTGTGTTCATTTTAACTAGTATAAAGCTTGTCAGAGGTCATACGATCATACTTATTGAGGCCATTAACTTATTTAATTTTTATTTTCCCAGTTGTCCGATCCGGTCTTTTGACTCAAAATTGATTAGGCAGATTTTTCTTTGTATATTGAAAAATGAAAAATATCAACTTTTTCCCCACTTCCGGGGTATTCTCTAATACATAAGTACTAAAAAAAATTCGGACTTTCAATTTCCAGCAAAAACCGGTAGGCTGACATTTGGAAAATTACCAGAATAGTGGGGGGAAGCGGTAAAGGGAAAAATTTGAATTGAGACTTAGAAGATGCCAAATAAAAAATTACAGTTGACATGTGCAGGCTTTTTTGCAAACACAGTTTTTCTCTGAATCATGATTTTATTCCATAAGAGATGTACTCACTGTATTCACAGATACAAATAGTGTGAACAATTCGTTCTTGAGCTGCCCTGTTGTAAAATCTTTTTTTTATTGTGCTGTTTTAACCCGTAATAGTAACCCAAGGTGATTCTAAAGTTACTTTAATTTCATTATGAAACTTTCCCAGAATATTTTAGAGGAAAAAGCACACCTCATTCTACAAAATCCAAGATCAGTGTCTTTCAAGACCACTATAATTTCAAGTATTCATATTAGCGAGTATTGTTAGAAAAAATCAATGGATTCACCATCTCTCAAAACAGCACTATTCCAAATTTTCTTCATATTGGCTATTAATCCAGTAACGTACCAAGATTTATCCTAAAATAATCGCTTTATATTAAACACTGACCTAGTAGGCCTTGGATTTTGTAGAAATGAGTCACTTTTTCGCTCCAAAAATATATTTCATCAAGCTTTACCATTTTAAAGAAAAATCCGGGTTAAAATCGCACAATAACTTAAAGAAATAACAGATAAAAAGGATAAATCGCATATTTAAAACCTTTGGTTTATTTTTTCCAGGTGGTGCCAACATAAAAACTCTGTGTGCGATGGTCAGCACATTGCAGACTCAAGTTAAATCTTTGAATTCGAAAGAAGACAGTCTTCCGATGTTCACCAGCATCGACAAACCGAACTTTTATATTTTCTACAGGGGCATTTGCAATGCCCTCCAGAATCAAGTCAAAGTAGAAATTCAATCACTGACCAACCAAGAGCATCTCGTGCTGTGGAAAACCATCGCATTCACCCTCCAGGGCCTCATGGCCATCGCAAAAGACCAAGAAACCAAAACCAACCTTGTCTGCTTTCTCAAGAAATCTATAGCGATTCTCAAGGTAATTTAGCCTTAGAAACTTTTCAATTAGGATCCCGCTGAAATGTTAAAAAAAAAATAATTCCACTTCCCACTTTTTTTCACACAAAAAAAAGTCTTGAAAGAATACAAAACTTATACAATCTTTTTGATTACTTATTTATTTTCAAAACACTTTCTATGCTCTTACTGCAGAGATGTAAATCTTTCAGGTGTTCCTCTCTCATGGCATTCCCATAATGGAAATTATGCTGCGCTCCAAACCGGATGAGGTGGTGGAAATCCTCAAAGCCCTGCAAACGAGCACCCGTTTCCTGCACCACCTGTGCTGCTACTCGAAGCTGAACAAAGACACAGGTCTGCTGGCGCACGTGCCTCAATTCCGATTAGTGTTAGAGACGCTTGTGTACCGAGTTAAGGCGGCATTAGTCGCCAACAACTGCTCGGCGGCCTTCTGGATGGGAAACCTCCGGAACAGAGACTTGCAAGGCGAAGATATCCTTTCCCAGAACTCCAGCAGGACTGATAGCACCGTGGAGGGGGAGGAGGAGTTGCCTGAAGACGATGAAGGAGACGATCTTCTAGATGGACTAGAGAGGAGGGAGAATAATTCGGATAGTGAGGTGTATTAGTGATATGGAAGGGTACTGTAAAGTTTAGAGTTCAATATTGTAAATAAAAGTTATGGGAGTGGATGGGGAATGAGAGTTTTAGAGATTATCGAAGATTTTTTGAGAGTTTCAAATTGTTAAATCTGACAATACTCACATCACTTTAGAGTTTTTATTTTTTTATTAATGACTGCATAAGAATAAATGCTGCTAAATTGCTTAGTTGTATTTCCTTATTATTTGAAAATAATGAAATATATTTTGGTTAAATTTATCTGCTATTTTTTTCGCTATTTTTTCAGAATTTAAAATTTCTGAATATTTGAAGAGGTTTTTGTTGGATTTTTATATAAGTTTTCAGACATAAATTGCCTTCGCTAATAGTTTCAGTGAGGATTAAATGAATAATTTATTTATTAGGAATAAAAAGCAACATAAATTAATTACCTCCTGAAGAATATAACCTTCATCGAGTATTCCCTTCACTCTCTGGTTCTTATATAACTAACTATAGGTAATATTAATAGCATAAGTAAAGTAATGTATATTTTTTTTAATATTAATCTTTTACAGACCATCACATATCTCCATCAAATTAAAACTGCAAGCTTAAATGTCCTCAAGATCATCAAGAATTGACTGCAAGTATCGAAAATTACCACAATATTATAAACATGCATGATCACAAGCTCAATCAATCCTACTGTCCTCACTCTGTGACCTCTGAAATGTATTAGCTGGCTTGACAAAAGTCTATTTAGCTATCAACCCAAAATACAAATCATCTGAGTCATCTGACATACTATTTCTCATGGGATGGTAAGTAGAAATTTTTGAACTCTATTTTTAAACAATAATCGAATGAACACTGGAACATTCTTACTCTTTCAAGTTGAAATACTTACAGCCAGTATTATAAAGACTCATTAAGTTAACGGGCATATTTCTGGGGCCGTTTCTAGAAAAGCTATCGACCGGAGGTGAAAAATATGGCAATTTAGTGATTCTTGGCATGAAAGGAATTACAAAAATATTAATAAAAGTTATTTGACATCGATATTAGCTTTAAAAATCAGAAATCAGCCCATTAGCTTAATGGGCCTTTATAATACTGGCTGTTAGTTTATAAAATTAATCTTTATTTAAATCAAATTAACAAAGACCTCGAAAATCTAAATAATCAGTTCTTATTGAGGTACACACCCTACTTAAACACAACTGTGTTCTTCACTTCTGCAGACTATTTCCACCAATATTCACTGTCACAATCACTTCACTCTATACTCTGTGGTTCTTCAACCTCAACTAACTGTAGCTACACACTTATATACACACTGGACGTGGTTCTCGAAACGTTCTAGGAGCTTCACTGGTGTTGTAGCATAGCTTTACTTTACACACAGCCACGCGCTTTCGAACATGTCGTGGTAAAATCAGGTGGTAAAAAATTATAACATTTGGTTGTTAATTACTTTGTAACTTTGTTGCCTTGGCCCTGACCTCTTCAGTCTATTCTAACTGTATTTGGGCCGCGGTTGGCAATGCAAAACCAACCGATTTCTAATCCTAATCCAACCAAATCCTAATACAAATAGCTACAAAAAAGATAGGCGGAACAAAAAAAGTTACAAAAAATGAACTTGGTCTGAACTTGTTCCGTGTCCGCTACGCTAGCAAATTAGCGTTTTCTCGGTCCCAGTATGCGGCTGCAAAAAAAACCGGCAAAACAAAAAGCTACGAAAAAGTTACAGAAAATGAGCCTTGTTTGAACCTGTGCCTTGTCCGCTAAACTAGCCGATTCGTGTTGTCCCCAGTCTCCTTATGAACTGCAAAAAAAGTTACAAAAATGAGCCTGTTCTGAACCTGTGCCGTGTCCACTAAGCTAGTTGATTAGCGTTTTCTCTATCCCAATACGGGGCTGTAAAAAAACACAGGCAGGACGAAAAAGTTACAGGAAATCAGCCTTAATTGTCTGAACCTTTTTGCCTTGTTTGCTAAGCTAGTGGATTCTCATTGTTCCCACACCCCGTATGAGCTGCAAAAAACGACCGGCGGAACAAAAAAGCTACAAAAAATGAGACTAGTATTAACCTTTGGCGTGTCCACTAAGCTAGTAGATAAGCGTTTTTTCGGTCTCAGTATGCGGCTGCAAAAAAAAAAGACCAGCGGAACAAAATGGTACGGAATAGTTACAGGAAATGAGCCTTGTCCACCAAGCTAACGGATTCGCGTTTTTCCCAGTCCTCGTACGAGCTACAAAAAACGACTGGCAAAGCAAAGAAGCTGCAAAAAAATTAACCGGGTCTGAACCCGTGTGCCGTAGTCATACGTAGCTCATACGAGGCGGCGATTTTTTTTAGCGGATTTTTTCTTAGTCCCAGAACTAACTATAAAAAAGAAAAATAACCGGCGGATCAAAAAAGTTATAAAAAATGAACCGGGTCTGAAACTGTGACGCTATTATAATCTGATGATGGTATATTATTTTTTGAAAACGCCATTGCCTTTGTAAGACTTCCAACTTATTTAGGTAGTTGCTATTTTCCCCTTCCCTACTAAGAAATCGATAGAACAAATGCGATTCCAACAAAAATAAATCTGAGATTTCTCAACGAGTCGTTAAAAAAAAACAGTACGTTTCTGACCCATGGAATAGAAAATAAAAGTTAAAATAGGGACATATATTGCGAAAATAAATCTGAGATTTCAACGAGTCGTTAAAAAAAAAAAACAGTACGCTTCTGACCCATGGAATAGAAAATAAAAGTTAAAATAGGGACATATATTGCGAAAATAAATCTGAGATTTCAACGAGTCGTTAAAAAAAAAAACAGTACGCTTCTGACCCATGGAATAGAAAATAAAAGTTAAAATAGGGACATATATTGCGAAAATAAATCTGAGATTTCAACGAGTCGTTAAAAAAAAAAACAGTACGCTTCTGACCCATGGAATAGAAAATAAAAGTTAAAATAGGGACATATATTGTAAGCCCGGTTTCTATATCTTGAGCAATTTTTGTTAGGTCAGGTCTTGAACTTTGGAAATTGCTATTTTCACTTGTTCGTAACTCAAAAACTTCTCACGTCAATAAACAAGAAAAAAACAAAATTGAAAAATTTGGTTTCTTCAGAATAATTTGAAAATCAAAATAATTTTTGAAATCTCTCTCTGCCATTGCATTGTCCTTCTGGTTGCCCAACTTTTTCCCTGCTTAACCGACCCTGTATTTCCCGCGGTTTCCAATACAGGGTGTTAAGAAAATGACGGATAAACTCTTCAGTACATCATAGGGGACACTCAGTAGAGTACGGGAAAAATAATTTAAAAAATTCGGTCTTCAATTTGGTGAGATAAAAAATGCCAAAGTTAACATTTTACTATCTTTGTTTTTCGGTATTTCCAAAAACTAGATGATTTTATAGATATAAAAAAGGTATCGGTATCAATTAAAAAAAATACTTAAGATGTATTACTGGCTTGGAAAATTTAATAAGAATTTTTTTTCTTTTCTAAGATGCTGAAAAAAAAACCATTTGGCAACAACGGTTTTGATACCTTGACTACACCTACATTCTTAGAAATTAGACGAAATTACCAACTGTTATCGTGTTAAACGTTGCCAAATTTATTGTTCAATATTTTGCTTATATCTTTTAAAATGTAGCTCTTGATTTTTTAAAATTATTTTTCCCGTACTTTACTGAGTGTCCCCGACAATGTACTGAAGAGTTCTGTCTGCTTAAGGCTGGCCACCGGCTATATCTCGGAAACTAATGGGCCTAGAACCTCAAAATAAAAAATTTACAGACATAAGTGATCACGAGAAATTCAATGAAAATATTTTCAAGATGGCCGCGCTTCCGGAAATACCGGAAGTTGACACCTACTTCGTTATTTTAACAGGAACACCCTGTATATTATTATGTTTTTTAAATCTCTGAAAAAATCGAATACAGGTGGTTTTTACCATTGGAATTTAGATTGAGCGGTTTATGAGTTATAAACAAGTGAAAATCGAAAACTTTCAACTTCAAAGCAGTCTAGAACTAGAACGGCTCGAGATATCCAAAAACGGTTTACATGTCCCTATCCTAACTTTTCACGTTTTATCCCAGTATGTGGAGTAAATTTTAATACAGGGTGATGAAAATTATCCGATTTTTTATCACCCTGTATTAAAATTTAAACCACATAGTAGGATACTATGTGAAAAGTTAAGATAAGGACATGTAAACCGTTTTTAGATATCTTGAGCCGTTCTAGTTCTAGACTGATTTGAAGTTGAAAATTTTCGATTTTCACTTGTTTATAACTCATAAACCGCTCAATCTAAATTCCAATGGTGAAAACCACCTGTATTAGATTTCTTCAGACATTTAAAAAATATAAAGTTTTACAGGGTGTTTCCGTTAAAATAACGAAGTAGGTGTCAACTTCCGGTATTTCCGGGAGTGCGGCCATCTTGAAAATATTTTCATTGAATTTCTCTTGATCACTTATGTCTGGAAATTTTTTATTTTGAGGTTATAGGCCCATTAGTTTCCGAGATATAGCCGGTGGCCAGCCTTAAGCAGACACCCTGTATTAATATACACTACCATTGGTAGCTTCGTTATTATTGTAGCTATTAAGTCGGTTCAATTAGCAAACATGAAGAATTTTGTCGCTTATTACTGTCGTGAAAACAGAAAAAACAATTGAAAGTTCACGTCATGAGACAAAAACGCAATTTTTGGATATAAAAATAGAAATATCTCATGACGTAAATTTTCAATTGTGTTTTTTTTCATCACTGTAATTATTAAATGACAAAAATTCTTCATATTCGCTAATTAAACCGACTCCATAGCTCCAATAGTTAGTAATGAAGTTACAAGCGGTGAACAGAAAAAATAGAAATTAGCTGATTTTTCATTACCCTGTATACATACTCACTTCACGCCCATGGAGACTTTTGATCACCATGAACATATTTGAATTGCAGCAATTTTAACCTAGTGGCAGATATCTACAGTCGGGAAAAAGTTTTCCAACTGCGGTTTTCAATGACACATTTCTCTTTCATTATGTAAAAATAAATTATTATACTATTCCATTTATTTTTTTTTTTTTTTAATCGCGATATTTCCTTACAAGTCAGATTACGCTCTCTAGCAGTTGCGGTGTTAACAAAATGAACAATTCGTAAAATGCAATTAACAGAAGAAGGAAAACTCTTTGTAACGATACTAATCATGTTAAATTCCGTTAAGCTGAACCGGAATAATCGACATTTGAATAAACAAAGTTTTGATGTACCCCCCACCACTTTATTTATGGAGTTATTGAAAAAACTGCAAGATAAAAAAATCGATACACATGATATTTTGAATAAAACCCCAATTTTGAAAAATGCTGCGAAAATTCTAATTTTTTATTTGGCCAGGGTTGTTACGCCCCCTAGCGGTCTTTCCTTCAAAAAATTTGCCCGAATCTGTACGACGTTTCGTTTCTGAGATATTCCCGTTGACCATTCTTAATGACTTACCCGGTACATTCCTCATGCCGTAAAATAAATGACTCACGTTCACGTATAGCAGCTCAGCTTATGAAATAATTAAAGAAAAATCCAGTGGCGGCGTTAAGGACTTGACATCCCCCCTCCCCTCCCCCCGCGAATTTTTCAATGTGTATTTATCATCATATTACTATAAAATGTGACGATCATTAGATAGCATTATCACTAGAGTAATATGAAAACGAGAGTGTTCCAAAAAAAGAAAATTTACAAAAAAAAAAAATTATGACGAACAGCTTCCTAGAGGTCTGGGAAGGTACGGCGTATCGCCCAAGGAAAAGGGGGGTCCTGGGAGTCCTCACCCGATTTTTTTTTTAATAGTGTTAAGATACACCACTGAAAAATGAAACTGTCGCGCCCCAAAATTTTACCTGATTTTCATTGGGTGGGTATAACTTTCGATATTCCTAAGAGATTTTGGTTTTTTTTTTTCGCATCGGCTGCCTTTTCTTTACATTTCTTTTTTATTGGATTTAAACTAAAAAATCGGCCAAAGAAATCCTACAGGGTGATATGTGAAGGAGTGCAAAATCACTCAATTGTTTTTATCTCCCAGGTTTCCAAATATTTTTTTTTTGTTTTGATGGGAAAAATTTGAAGCTGGATGTCTCTTCTTCAGATGGTTTTGAAATTTTCGGTTCAACACTGTATTTACAGGGTGATCTCAAAAAACTTCTGTTTGCTCTTGAAGTGATAACAGATTTTTGAAATTTTAGCCTTATTATATTGAAACTAAATTTGTTAAATTTAACCTCATAAGCTGAAATTTCAGGCAATAGAAAATTGACTCAGAAAAAAACATAAAAAACAAAAGATGGCACAAAAAATTAACAAAAAAATTTCTTCTGGAAACTTTTGTTTTGAGAGGAAAATTGAATGAAATTTTTTTTTTTTTTTTTTTAATTTATTTGCCTGATCAACAAAACCAATTTTGTTTTACAGGACACAGTTACACAGTTAGATGCTTAACTAAAATAACAATATAAAACATGACGGTATGGGAACAACATAAGGTCCGGGTAATAACATGTGTTTTAAAGATTAATAGTGGTAGGTATATGTATATACAAAAAAATAATAATAATAATAAAAATTCTTTATAACTATGGCTTCAATTGTTTTCCAAAACTTCCGTTTCTTGGTCAGCTTGAAAATTGCAGATATCTTGGGGTAGCTTGCGTTTTAGTCTTTTGTGGATGTTTTTTTCGCCTAGTCCATGCTGGGTGGCAGAAGAGCAATGGTTTATATTTTTATGGAATTTTTGGGCCAATTTCATGATGAAAACTTTGATTGGTGTGACGCCTAGTTCGTTGTGGAGTTGAATGTTCCTAACAAACCACGGTGCGTTGACAGATATTCGTAAGACCTTGTTCTGCAGTCGTTGTATTTTTTCGTAGTTGGTTTTAGATGTGTTGCACCATACTCCACAAGCGTAGGTTACTATTGGTCTTATAAGTGACGTATACAGCATAAGGCTACATTTGGTTCTCAGGTTTGACTTCCGATTAAGTAGGGGGTATAACTGAGCGAGTCTGGCGTTGGCTTCGTTTAATTTTTTGTTGATGTGAGACGACCAGGTGAGCTTAGTATCCAACAGAACGCCTAGATATTTGACTGCCTCGTTTTGTGCTTTCCAGGGAATGTTTGTTTCGCTGACGCTGAGGGTTGACGTTTCTC
Source organism: Malachius bipustulatus (assembly GCA_910589415.1). Lineage (NCBI taxonomy): Eukaryota > Metazoa > Arthropoda > Insecta > Coleoptera > Melyridae > Malachius > Malachius bipustulatus. The sequence goes on from OU342633.1 coordinate 49,041,541, forward strand.
TGATACGTTTTAATGTAAATATTTTGGATTCGCATTTTGATATGTTAATATTGATACTCCATTTTTCACACCATCCTGTTATTATGTTTGTTGCCCTTTGTAGTTTGTCGACTGCTACCTCTAGATCTTCGTTTTGGGTTGCTAATGCTGTATCATCGGCGAAGAGTGCTATTTCTGTGTGATCTGGATTTGGTATATCATGCATAAAAATATTAAATAGCATTGGTCCTAATAAGCTGCCTTGTGGCACACCTGATTTTATTGTCTTATTTTCTGATAATGTATTGTTTATTCGGACTGAGAATTTTCTGTGCTGAAGAAATGAGATGAAATGACCTGACCTGACCTGACCTGACCGCCGTCAAGTAGGAAGGGAGGTTTAGCTTCATTACTTTATAGATGAGTCCGTTTATCCATACCTTGTCGAACGCTTGCGCTAGGTCGATAAATAATATGGGTGTATATTTCTTGTTTTCGAATCCTCTTTCGATTATTTCTGTTAGTCTTAATAGCTGATGGCTTGTTGAGTGTGATTTTCGGAATCCGTATTGTGTGGGTGGTATAATATCTTCAATTAGTGGGTGTAGTCGGGTTTGGATTGTTTTTTCATAGAGTTTTGATAAGGTATTTAGAAGGCTGATAGGTCTATAGCTGGAACAATTATTCTTGTCTTTGCCAGGTTTGTGAAAGAGAATTATATGTGCATGCTTCCATTTCTTTGGGAAGTAACCTAATCTCAGTGATGCGTTCAGGGTTGTAGCTATATAGGACACATATTTTGGTGTTAAGTGTTTCAGAATTAAGTTGGGAATTACGTCTGGTCCTGGGGATTTTTTTACTTCTAGATTCTTGATATATTTTGTAATTTCTGTTGTAGTTATAGGTTGAATTGCTTCGGTAATGATGGGAAGATGAGTTTCTACGTAATTATTGATTGTGTTGTATAAGAGCCTGTTGTTTCTAATTGTGGGTGTAAAAACGGATTCTAGATGATTGGCAAAAACTTGACATTTTTCTTCGTCTGTTGTGTATGTCATATTATCAGTTCTAATGGTTGGTATTACTTCTTGTTTTCTGAGTATTCTTTTTGTAGTCTTCCACATCCCTGGATCGGAAGGCGTCATAGTCTCTATATGTCTCTGGAATGAGAGTATTTGGTAGCTTTCTAGTTCTTGTTTTACGCGGCGCTGAGATCTATTTAGGAGGTTTTTCACTCGCTGGTCCTTGGTTGTTTGCCATTTTCTTCTTAGTCGCCTTTTTTCATTTATCATATCAAGAATGTACTTTGGGGGGATGTGTCTGTTGTGATAAGGTCTTTTGTTGGTCTTTACTGTTGAGGATCTGGTTGCTTCTTTTATGTTTTCTGTGATTGTTTCTATGGCTACATCGACATCTCTGGTGCTTTTCAAATTACAAATTCTTATATTTTTGGTGTTGAGTTGATCTTCAAATATTTCCCAGTCTATTCTGCCCTTGATTAAAGTTGGTGCAGGTGGTCTTGGGGGGAATGAAAATTAACTTGTCTCCAAACAGAACTGCAATAATTATTGTGAACACTTGAAGAATGTTGATAATATGATAACGCAGCAGCCAAATACCTACATCTGTCCGTTTTCTGAGGGAATCCGCGCTCTTTCTTACCTGACAACGGTTTTTAGCAATAATTTACTAATTAAAAAGCGTAGAGCGCAGAACTCCAATGATGCATACGTTTTAAACATAGAAAAGAAAAGTACAGGATATTTTATTTGTTTGAAAAAAGTTAAAACTTTTCTGAACGTTCTCATACATTTTTACAAGGGATATAAAATTGCGGACAACGGCGCGGGGCCCTGTTGCAGCTGCCCCCCTCCCTCGCCGCGTGGGTGCGGGGGCCTTATCGCCGCCACTGGAATAATGAGTTAAATGATAAGTGAGAACCAATGACATTTGAAATACAAGAAATCAGCATCGAACGCCGTCATCTAGCATTGCGTGTTGTGTCGTGCCTAATTATTAAGTCCAATTTTATAAGTGTTAAATAAGTAAGTATAGGTAGGTAATAAATAATTTAACAAGTTATAAATGGTAGATAAATAAAAATTTGAGCTTAATTTTATTACCGACCGAAGAGAGAAATATCTACGTAATTTATGGTAGGACCCCTATACAGCATGACGAACCTGCACTGGTCGCCAAGAAGTGACATATAGGTATTTTACCTGAGCATTTGATAATAATTGACTTGTCGAAATGGATTGTTAAAGCCGAGATTAATGGATTTTTGTGACCGGAAGTTGTAAACCGCCTCTCGAGTTTATAAAGGAAATAATGGATCCATTCAGAGCGAGCCCAGCCAAGGATTCGAGGAGGCGCTAAATGGCGTTATCCAGGGTAAATCTCAAGAATCACTGTTTAGGGGCCACCACGAATTGTTTGAGGATGCCGCGACGTCTCTCTTGGTGGCAAAGAAACCTTGCAGGACGTCGAATACTCGGCATTCCTATGGAATTACGCAGGAAAGGAGTCTGTTCTTGTTGAGTGCTTACTTAAGAGAAAATGTTGGCGGTCCAGATTTCATGAATCAGATTTAATTACTATTAATGGTTATTGTGTTATTTGTGTTAAGAATATTATGAACTAAAGGATTTTTCTAGTAACTTACATACGTAGGTATACGTATACAGGGTGTCAATTTGAAAACTTGCCACCCCCCCAAATTCTTCCTTGAAAATTTTTTTTCAAAGAAATCCCGAAACAGGTTTTAAATTTAATTTATGTTCTATTGACGTAAAAATATTTTATACAGGCTGTTCCTTGACTCAGTAATGACGACATTGTCTATTTTTTAAATGGGACACTGTGTATATTAATACAATTTCAGATTGTCTGAGAAAATCCAGTAGGTTATGTATGAGTTATAAACAAATGAAAATCGCAATTTTCCATTTTGAAAGCAGCAGTGTACATCGGACACGGCTCTAAATATCGCAAAACGGCTTACATGTCCCTATCTTAACTTTTGAAGCGATATCCTATGATGTAGATGAAATTTTTATACAGCGTGATCAAAAGTTTGATAATTTTCGTCACCCTGTATGAAAATTTCATCCACACAATAGGATACCGCTTGATAAGTTAAGATAGGAACATGTAAGCCGTTTTCCGATATCTGTAGCCGTTTTGCTACCCAGTTGCATAAGCTGCAACTGTAAAAACAATTTTTATTGGATTTTCTCAGACAATCTGAAATTGTATTAATATACAATTGTCCCATTAAAAAAAAATAGACCATATCGTCGTTACTGAGTTAAGGAACACGCTGTATAAAATTTTATTACGTTAATAGAATATAAATCTGGGTCCTCTCTTATTTTCCGTCTTTATTAATGACTTGCCGGATCATTTAAACTGTGGTAAATTGCTTTACGCAGACGACCTCAAGATATTTATGAAGATTGATTCCCTAGACGATTGCGTGGTCTTGCAGGAGCAGTTGGAATCTCTTATACATTGGTGCAGAGAGAACAGATTGGACCTTAATATAAAAAAATGTAAAATCGTTTCCTACACGAGAAAGAAAGAGCCCATACAGTATTCGTATTCGATTTCATCTGGTTCTTTGAAACGCGAGACGTATATAAAAGACCTTGGGGTCTTGTTTGACAGTCAATTATTGTTTGGTCGACATGTACAGGGCGCGGTTTCTGATTCACTCAGGATGCTTGGCTTTATTATCAGAAATACGCGCAGTTTCACCAACCTGTCTGCTGTGAAATCGCTCTACTTTGCGTTTGTTCGCAGCAAACTTGAGTATGCTTCTGTTGTTTGGAATCCATATTACGAGACTTACAAGAGTAGTATAGAGAGAGTACAGAGGAAATTTTTAAAGTTTTTGTTTTTCAAGAGGCACGGAACATATCCGGATAGGGGATACGATTATGGATTGCTTCTTCGTGAATTTGATTTTCAGTCACTTGCCAGTCGAAGAACAGTGTCAGGTTTGGTCCTACTGTATAAATTAGTTAATAGTCGCATTGATGCTCCTGTGGTCAGGGATATGTTGGAGCTCCACCCGGCAAGAAGTGGTTCTAGAACGCACCAAGCATTTAAGTTACCTAGGGCTTACACTAACCTCATGCTAAAGTCACCTTTATATGTTATAGCAAGCAGTTATAATCAGATCTCTGCACGGTGTGACATCTTCAGCTGTACATTGGGAACCTTGTTGTCTGTTGCTAAAGAGTACTTTTGTAAGCCATAATAGTATACCTGTTGTTTTTTGTTTTTTGTTTTTTTTACCGACTGCTTTTACCGACCACACTAATGCATGTTTAATTATGTTGGTTGATTAATTATGAAATGCATATTATGCATGTTGATCTTATATCGAGATGGACTGTTATCGGTTTGGCAATGTAGAATCACCTTTTACTTTTTGTGTTTTACTATTGTTGATTGCTAACCTTGTAATTGGAATCTGTATTCCGTTGGGTGAATAAAGAATAAATAAAAATAAAATAAATAAATAAATATAAATTACATTAAAAAAATGACCTGTTTCGGGATTTCTTTGAAAAAAATTTTCAATTCAGGGGTGGCAAGTTTTCAAATTGACACCCCAGTATATATTAGGTACTGAAAAACAAGCAGAGGAGAGTCAGGGAGTCGAAGATTTCAATCGATATTAAAAAAAATCATTACAGTGCCATCCGAAAAGTACGCACCAAATTGGAATTTTTTTGATTAGTATTAACATTAAAAAATCACCTGTAATGCTAGGTACGCATCAATAGAGGGGTATGTACTTACCTAAAGAATCTAAATACCTACCAAGTAAAGTAATTTTGTGTCACTTTCCTGAATTTTTTTATTTTTCGGAATTTCATCATTGATGATGATTTAATATTTCGTCAAAATTTCCAATAAAGCTCCTAGAAAAGGAATCGCATCAAAAAAACTTTGTATAGTTTTTTGAAAATTTGTTCCGGAAAAAACGGTCTACGGGTATTTAATAGACAAATTATACAAACATTTAGTTTTCTTTTCTGGTTTTTATATTTATGGGGAAACGGATTAGGGGAGAGTGGGGCAGTTTGAAGTATTAAGACTTTTTTACTCTTATTTGTTAGTTTACGTATACGTACTCGGTTCATTATTCAAAATTTAAGACAATTGTAGCATATACCTACTTTGTCTGATGTTAAATAGTGACTTTAGGTTTATTTTTTTATACTTATTAAGGGACCTTCTAATACAAAATGCATAAAGTCCGAATATGCCCCAAGAGGCACTTCAGAAGGGCCATTGGGTGGTTTGGGACAACTAACTAGCAAATATTAAAAAATTTGTAAAAAATTAATATTTTCTCATTATTTGCCATCATATAAAAACTATTAAAACGAAACAGTCCTATAATGACTTGAAAACTGAAGATGTACGAAAACGCCGAAACAGGCCTATTTTGTTAACGGGGGGTACATATTTTGGTGACAAATTTAACTACCCAAGTTCACTTTAGAGCTTGTGATCAGGCCCTCGTTTATAAAAAATTGCATTGTCTTCAACTATTGCAAAAAATTTGCCAAAGTTTTTGCAATTTTATATTACACCAGGAGCCTAAAAGTAACTAAACTAATAATTGTGGAATGCATATTTTCTGCGCTTTTTTATGAGTGCAAAGTTTTTTATGGAACTGAGGCTTTTTTATGTAGGAAATATTGGCGTTTTCAAATGTGCTTTCAGAATTCCAAATGACCCAGTGTCGTAGAACTCAGGGGTTGAAAAACCTCAAGCCACTTTAAAATACAGGTCCCTGCAATTTGAAAAAAATACACTAAAAAAAGTTGGCCCAATATTAACGATAAGGTGCACAAAAAGCTCAGTTATGTTTCTGAGATATCGTCAAAAAACTGGAAAAACAATTTATTTTGACACCCCTGTGCTGGACGTTTTGTAGACTCATGTTAATAGGAACTTTTTTCATAGAATGAGTCAAGGAATCACAGCTTTTATTTTCAGATACATGTTTGAAATTCATGTGATCCAGAGACGTGAAATCCATTATTATTGTTACTAGAACCGGAAGCAAGAAATTTATCGAGTATAGTTATGCAAATACCTAATTGCAAAATTATATCTCAAAAAATATTGGGAAAAATGGAGGTGTACCATGACCGTGTGACATCTTGTAGTAAAAGAAATGATGGGAAACAATTGATTTCTGGGGAACACCAACCTCCATGACCAAATCTAATTGGTACAAAAAGTTTTTCATGCTGACTATTAAAGCGGTGCAGGAATGAGGAAGCTCCCTTGAGAGAATTATGATCATTATTTTTTATGAAAGACCAAATTAAATTCTCTTGAAAAAAAAATTGCAAATGTTTCTCAAAATCTTCCAGCGAAGAATTACCTGATTGATATGGGATAGGTAGGCGAAGCCAAAAGGTACCATAGGTACTGGCTGTGGTATAGGTACTATTATTACGCTAGAATAAATAAAATAAATGTAAAAAAAAAGATGTTCCGCCACTGGGGGTCACCTGCCGGCCGCGAGATCAAAAGTAGAGGGACAGAAGAATCCGGTCTTGGACTGGACCTGAGCTGAGCTCCTCGGCCGACTAGTTGTTTCATTCATTTTCATTCAATCAACCGACGAAACGACGTCCATCGCGGTGAGTCGAGAGTGTTGTGTGTGTGTCTAATCACTAATCAGCTAACGCGAGCTTTCCTACGCCGTCCGCGAGCTACACTCTAGACCTCTAGACGTTCACTTTTCAGTTTCCCGAGTGGTCTCCATCTCCAACTCCAAGGACAACTATATGAAAATATTCATCTAGTGCTAGTGCTAGTGCTAGTGTGTTCCGGAGTTTTCGGAATAGTACCCTTAATATTTGGACAACAGAAGTAAAATGTAAGTTTTTAAAAATTTTATTTAACAGTATAGTTACACAACTAAACCCGCAGGTGATGGTACGAAACGAACGGTGACGGTGCTGGTGCAAGTAATATTTATTTTTTTATTTGTGTTATTTCTGGTTAGATCTGTAAAAGGAAGTTTTGTCGCGTTGCGACTAACACGCTTTCGTGTTAATTAAATAATATTTCTGGGAAGTGTTTTAATTACAGAACGTCTAGGTACTTGCAGAAACTGTAATAACAGTATGTGTGTCATGTAAATAAACAAATTTAGCCTTGATTGGTCACACTTTTGGCTGATTTTTCGGTTTAAAATAGTTAAAAATACTGAAAAAATTGATATATTAATTATTACTGTTTTTGCGAACGAATTAAAATTATTTCTAATAATGGTAAAAAATAAGTAGGACATATTATTACAATTTTTGAATAAACTAACTGAATGTCAATTTTTTATATAATATGTCTCTAAATTTTTATTTTTTATTCACTGTTTTATCCATTCCTTATTTAATTACATGGTAATTATATACATCCGCGGCTCCTAAGTTTCATAATTTTTTTCGGGACCGAGGAGCGAAATAGGGGTGCCGGGTGGGTAAGAAGCTAAAAACAGCCATTGCAAACTAATATCAAGGTCACAACTAAGGCCTCTTTGACACTACGGTCGAATTTCTATTTTTTTCTTCACTTTCAGGGTAAGGAAAATCTTCGAGATTAACAGTAGCACGATTTTTATTTTGAATTTTGCATTAATCTCCCAAAAATCATTGCATCAATCCCTGTGGACTGGACACGATATGTGAAAGCGGATTTACCGTCAGTACGTCTCTGCACGCTTCGAAGCGCTTGGCATTGTCGTGAAGTGGGTACATCCGTGATTCGCGGTATCTAATCGGCGCCTCTTGTCAGGACCGCACTCACCGCACTCTCAAAACCGATTTTCTAGGCCGTTTTTTTGCTTTCCCTTTCTTTTGCAAAGCACTTCCTGGTGTTACTTTAGTTAGTAACTTCAAGTCACATGAAAATTAAGTAGGAATAAAATAACGAGTAGAATAAGATTTAAATATGTAAAAATTATAAAAAAAGGTCATTATTTACATCCGCGTGTCCTACAGTTTCACTATGGCACTTACACAATAGGGGTGGAGGAGGTTACACCAGGAAGGTAATCATTTGCCTTGCAAATGCACGATTAGCCCAAAAAAGGCACTAAAAATTGGTTTTGAGAGTGCGGTCCTGCTTAGTACGGCATTTTTCATATAAGCATGCAAGCTCAGCCTGTCGAGCCGATGATGCCGGATATGATGTCTCCGCGGAATGTGCCAGGACCGGCGTAGGCTCTAAGCTAACTCGTAACGTATCCGGAATATATGTAACCAGTGGCCGATGTCACACTTTTTGGAATGCAAAATTCAAAATAAATGCACAATTCAAAATAAAAATCGTGCTACTGTTAATCTCGAAGATATTCCTTGCCCTGAAAGTTAAGAAAAAATAGCAATGCAACCGTAGTGTTAAAGAATAAGAGGCCTTAGTAGTTGTGACCTTAATATTAGTTTGCAATGGCTGTTTTTAGCTTCCTACCCACCCAGCACCCCTATTTCGCTCCTCGCGATCCCGAAAAAATTGATGGAACTTTAGGACACGCGGATGTACGCAGAATACGTGAATATAAAAAAATATATAAATAAGCGAGAACTAATAACAACAATACTATCTAGCAAAAAAACATTATTTTATTTAATTCAAGAAATAATATTAAAAATTAACCGAAAAAATAAATCGGCACAATTGGAGGCGTTTATTTTACCGATTGCCGATGTAGGTATGATTTTTTGGAACCATCGGTGCCAACCATCGATGCCGATATAGACCGCTCGAGCTAAACAAACATTAAACAAAGCACACAGCGAGACAAGAAAAACACGCGGAAATATCTTCAAACTCAAGTTGAACTCAAAACGTATTTTTTTTTAATCTGCTGAACACCGCAGCAGAAAATATGAAGACTGTGTATACAGGGTGTCCGGAAATTATGAGCAAAAAATTAAGGGGGTGATTCTTCTTGATGAAATATTGCCAAAAGTATCTATAATTTTTTTTCGAAAACTCAAAAAGAAGAAAGTTATAAGCCTCCAAAGTTGATTTTTTTAAATCAATATTTTTTTATAACTTTTTTTCTAGTGTACGGATTTTCTTAAAATTTGACACACTTGTCACTGATGTTGCTTTACATCCTTGGTCCAAATTAGACTTGAATCCCTCGAAATCAAAAGGCCTTAACTGCCCTTGACCTTCAAAAAAGGCCTATAACTTTTTTAGTAATATTTTTTTCTGAGTTTTGAAGACGCACAATTGAAGAACGTGAAGAAATATTCGGAAAAAGTCCTCTTTGTCTATCACGATAAAATGACCCGTTTCCGAGTAAAACTGTTTAAAAAATTTTCCTGCACTAAAATTGATCACCATAAACTATGATCATTCTGCAACAACACCAAAGCATGCTTTGGAAACAGCTGCAGGATTGCCTAGTTATGTACAAAACAGAGACATTCGTATTATAAATAGACTGGAAATGATTTTTTTTTGAAAATGAAAAAAAATTTTAATCATTTTTTTTTAATAAAATAATAAAATAATTTTAATTAAAAAAAATAATAAATTGCTGTCAAAATGAAATCCAAAGCAAACGTCTTGTTTCCTAGGCAACCCTGCCACCGTTCCCAAAACATGCTTTGGTACTGTTGCAGAATGATCATAGTTTATGGTGATCAATTTTAGTGCAAGCAAATTTTTGAAACAGTTTTACTCGGAAGCAGGTCATTTTATCGTGATAGACAAAGAGGACCTTTTCCGAATATTTCTTCATGTTCTTCAATTGTGCGTCTTCAAAACTCAGAAAAAAATATTACGAAAAAAGTTATAGGCCTTTTTTGAAGGTCAAGGGCAGTTAAGGCCTTTTGATTTTGAGGGATTCAAGTATAATTTGGACCAAGGATGTAAAGCAACATCAGTGGCAAGTGTGTCAAATTTTAAGAAAATCCGTACACTAGAAAAAAAGTTATAAAAAAATATTGATTTAAAAAAATCAACTTTGGAGGCTTATAACTTTCTTCTTTTTGAGTTTTCGAAAAAAAATTATAGATACTTTTGGCAATATTTCATCAAGAAGAATCACCCCCTTAATTTTTTGCTCATAATTTCCGGACACCCTGTATACAAGCGTGTTTGTCCCCGCGGATTTCACTAGCAGAAACTGATGCTAGAAGAAACCTGGCAGGAGAGCCAGTGACACTCAAACCTTATGGACAGCCGGAAAAGCTGTCTTAAAATCTATTTGGGGTAGCTATTTGATGGGAAATTTAAGCCCTGCTTAAAACAAGAACCTAATAGTTGGCAGGCTGGCGTGGGCGGGGCCGTGAACAAGGGTAACTTCCGGTCCCTGGAAAAAAGGTTGCCAAGTTCATGATTTTAACGCGCTAAAACTCGGGAGGTTGGCGGATTCTGCTGGTCCGGCGCCGACGCCAGCCGCGCATACAGTTGATTCGCGACGTTGTTACTCCTACCTCACATAATAACCGAATAGCTTGAAATAACTTCTAAGTGAGAGGTTTTTAGGTCAGGCCTCAGGGAAATAAAACAACCTCACTTGTGCTTTAAAATTAAATTGCTTCATTTTGAATATACATACCAAGTTTTACCCCTCCCCTGCCCCCAGAAATGCGGCATAGAACACAGATGCTATGTCTTCTCGGTTCTATGGAATGGAGTCAAGCATTTGAGATGTGGTCATACTGACAGAAGAATCTTGAGAATACGTTGGGTAGACAGGCTAACAAATGAAGGAGTACTGGAAAGAATTGGAAAAGAAAAAGAAAGGGAGATATTAAACACAGTTAAAGTGAAGAAGAGGGGCGAGAGTATATAGACTGCAGAACATTATGCAAGGAAAGATACAGGGAAGAAGAAATAGAGGAAGAAGACGTATTTCCTGGTTGACAGATTGTGGTACATTGAACTGTTTCGTGCTGGTGCTGCAGCATCAAAAATGAGAATAGCTGTGATGATAGCCAACCTGTTCAGAGCAGAGCGCACTTGAAGAAGAAGAAGGTTCTGTTGATCATTGATAAACTCCAGGCTCTGTTTTAAATTACCTATGACAGTTGCGGTTATTTGGGCGATTTTATGATATTCATTCATAGGGTACTGGTATTGAGAATGCTTTTCTTGTAGATCACCCTCACTTATAATTTAACATTGTCTCTATTTTACAGGTTTGGCAGTAGCGCGATATCTACATGGTGGCTAGCGGTGGCAACGGCAGTTGTTTTCCTGGGGACGGCGCAGTGCTGCAACGAGGCGGTGTGCGGGAGCGTGGTTAGCAAATGTCTGCTAACTCAGGCATGTAAATGCGACCTGGTTAACTGCACCTGTTGCAAGGACTGCTTCAATTGTCTCAACCATCTCTACAGCGAGTGCTGCTCCTGTGTCGGTAAGCTTGTTTTATGGTCACACTTTTAATAGATCAGTTGTTACAAATGTGAAAAATTACGTTCAAGGAAACGTGCTGGATGAATTTAAATTTTTATAGAATTTTCCCTCAATGTTATTGCTAGATTTTGGATCTTCCGAAGGCGGAAAAGCTCGGGAAATTCGTTCGTGAATACAAACTTACATGAATTATCTCGTGTTCGTGTACCTACCTGAATTAAAGTAAAGCGCCTGTTCTTAGCATAGATTTAACGAATATGTCGTTGAGCTTGATTAATTTGCGTCGTATTAGTTGCAAAAGCGAGAAATGCAGCGCGAACCGCGAACCCGCCAAAACGCGACGCGCGGATATTAAAGGCTTCAAAGTAGTACGGCAAAAACAGCGCAACTTCAAGCATGGATTGGCGGACGAGGGGCCAATAAATCGGAATATTTTTGATAAATTCTGGAAATTAATTAGTTTAAATAGTCGTCGATGCCCTCATCTACCTGTGATTTGCATTGTTGAATTCGTAATCGATAATTTACGGGCCATATAAAAAAAATAAATGATGTTGATTTTGTGAAACTAAACGTTGGCCTGAAACTTTATAAACGCCACCTTGTAGAGCTAAAAAAGCAGCGAAAAAACTGCCCTATCTTTCCAGATAACTACAGAAAAAAAATTTAAAAATCTAATTTTTTTTTTTCAATATCTCCGGAGATTTTTCTGGTTTTCTCAACGGAATATTATCGATCCCTAAATTGACCAACTTTTTGCTGATTTAACCCACCCTGTATCTCTCCCGGTTTCCGAGATCCTCATGCTGGTGATTCTTACCCTGGGACACACTGTATACAATTTTCAAATTTAACAAAAAACGTTCCAGATTTTTATTTACAATAAGGATCTCAGAAACGCAGTTACTGGTGCGGTCAGAATGGAAAAACCTACGTACTTTAGTATGTAGTCAGTTAAATCGAAATAATTACAAAAAGCTCTGGCACACTATCAGTTAAGTCACGGAATGATAGGGATAGGCGCAAGAAGTGTTATTGTTATTAGAAGACCGAAATGTTTAACTATAAAATGACAATGTTTGTTTTCTATTTAAACGCTGAAAATGAGTAAAAATTGCGCGCAAACTTGAGCGAAAACGGCCGAGCGCGTGAGAGTGGGGGTCGAACAGCAGTTGAGGGGAAAGCATAATGCAAGTGCTGTTGTATCCCTCATCTGCTGTTCTACTCCCACTCTCGCGCGCTTCTTCGTTAATGTTCATGTTTGCGCGCAATTTTTACCTATTGTCTAACATTTAAATGGAAAACGAAATCTCAACACTCAACTCAAAAAATGACGATTTTGATAATTTTATAAAAAAATAATATCCCTTAATAATGAACAAAAAATGCGATTTTTTGCGCAAAATTGTTTACAAAAAAAAAAAAAAAATGGTAAACTCGAGTACAAAACTGCTCAATTAGGATCTGGGGGCTGATCGCACCGGCGGTATTCGGTTACTACCTATTTTTGTCAATAAAAAACCTCTAGTTGCTTGTTCCAAAAAGCAATAACTCAGGAAATTGCCGCTATTCCACTTGAAATGATCCAAAGGGTTAATGAGAACATTTTTACGAGAGACTTCCACCTTTTGCCGGACCCTATAGGTACTTAACAGGAAGTTAAAACACTCTGTTAAAAGTTTTTCATTATATTCGAGTACCTACCTACGCACGCGGTGAATATGAAATTTTCCATTGTATAAATTCCAGGAATCGTGGGCGAGGAGTGCGCCAAGTTCGTTTATTTTATTCCAAAGTATTTAAAATGGATTGACACAATAATAATTGTTATTATTATTGTAGAGTGTAATAATTCTTAGAAAGAGTTGCCAGGTTTATTTCTACTTTCTAGTTAATGATACAATTTGTCCTATGAATCCTTGTATTTTTAATATGTACCTACTTATACCAGAACCGGAAACGTTTGGTGAAAATTCTACTATAACATTGGCATCAGTGTTAGTGTTAGCATGGTGGTGATTGACGATCTCCATTCAAAGGAAAATTTCGCAACACTTGATTTATTTTTGAAATGCACACTGGTACATAAATTGCGCAGCTGTAAATTCATTAATAGAAATAATTGTTTATTATTCTTCTCGGAATGCACTTTATACCGTGCATTTACGCTATTTTTGTATAAAAAAAAACTTCAAGAAAGTTCATCCATTAATTTGCTTTCTTAATTTATGTTAATATTGAACCTCAACCATGCATCAAGACCAGGATAGTAGCAAAATAATAATTCAATTCTCGTGTAAATAAATAATTATGCAATGTCTAATATATTATTGTACTTACAGGTTTTCTAATTTAAATAAGTACACTTATTAGTATTCACTAATGTTATTCATGAAAATATATTTTAATAAAAAGAAAAGAATCCGGTATTGTCGGAACACCTGCGTGCTCTGAAAAACCAGTAAGCAATAATAATAATTATTATTACCATCTATAAAATTATTATTATTGGTTGGTAGGTAGCAAAATAAATTTCATCCTTTATTTTTATAATTATTAGCTACCTAGAATAGAAAAATTATAAATAAATTGAGTAGTTGAATAAATTGAGAATTCATGAACATTTATATGCAATATATTCGCGGAGACTAACTGTACAGGGACAGGGTGAGGCGAGAATGCCTTAGGACATTTTTATATGGACAAGAAGTGTTGGGAGTAGAAGTCTAAAATGTGTACATTAGTCCGGTCAAATTAGACCAAAAAATAAGAGTGAAGGTACATAAATTCCCAACAAGCTGAAAATGGGTAAAATTGTTCAAAACATTAAATTAAAAGTTCCCTATCGTTCCCGTATCTGGAAAAAAATTACTAAAGGTCAAAGGTCAAAAAAATGTTTTTTTTTTGCTATTTTCAGCAAAACGGTAAATTTTATCATAAAATTACCTCAGACAAAAATTGTAGATCATAAAATTATCTATAAAAAATGTATTCATAATTGTTTTCCTAAGAGCCACCGTTTCTGAGATATAGCTGGGGAAACCTCGTTAAAAAAAACGCGCCAAGTACACTACCTCATAGGTGGCGTGGAAACGTGTGCATTTATGATGATGATTCTTCTAAAACTTTTTGAACCGCTATATCTCAGAAAAAAAAATAAAAAAAAAAATATACACTTACCTTATTATTTTCCAGTTTGGTGCTTAATTCCTTATAAATAGATAAGCGCTAAAATATTAGAGTATATGTAATTTAAATAATTACAATTGTAGCATTGGCCGGAGTAACGTTGTAACTTACATTTTGACAGGAGGTGCAAAAAATGAACCTTGCGACGTTATTGAATGGATAGTTTTCATTTGGCGACTCTTAAAATATCATTTAAATATGGTTAAAGGTAAATCATACAAAGTTTATCGTTTTGGTGAAAGCATTCTGCCTATTTAAACCTACCGAAGTGAAAAAATCACTCTAAAAAATTATGTAAGTTACAACGTTACTCCGGCCAAGGCTCCAATTAATGCGCGGGCGGTAGCGTGGCGGTTTGGGTCACTGACTGAAGCTGAACGTTCGAATCCCAGCTCGGCATGGTTGTTTGTGTTCTTTTATAAAACAATTTATTTCTTTAAAATATTTCTGTGGCTATGAGCTCAATCTCGAAGCCAAAATTACCAGAGAGGAGCGACTATGTCTTACTTACACGGTTAAAACTGATGCTCCCTCTTTTTTTTTATATAAAAAAATTACAATAATTAACCATTTATTATTACTTATATGCAGGCATGTGCCCGAATCCAGAGGATGAAGCCGACGAGTCCCCCTCAATTTCCAACTCTCTCTCCCGCAAATCATACGTGGAAGATCTACCCAGTCCCGTGCCGGCTCTCTTCCGTGCCCTCACCGAACTACCCGACGGTCAAGGCCGCTGGAACGTCACCGTCTTCCCAGTGGATTTGGACCTCGCCTCCTACGCCCCCAAACCGGCCCTGCCTGCTATACACGTCCAAGATGCCGATTCAGTGCCGATGGTGACCCCAGCAACTGTCACGATTAATTGCACGGTGGCGTTTGTCAGCGAGTGCATGTCGTTGGATAAGTGCAAGACCAAGTGTCAGTCGATGGGAGCGGCCAGCTACAGGTGGTTCCATGATGGTTGTTGTCAGTGCATCGGGGATACGTGTATTAATTACGGGATTAATCAGAGCAGGTGAGTGTTTAAATAACAAAATAAAAACATTTGAAGGGATCAGTTTGACCCCCCCCTTCCCTTTGATAATAATAAAATATTAGGACTCCACTATGTATTAATCCAAAATGTATTAATTAAAGCTGACGAAATTTACGAAAAAACCTTCTTTGAGGCAATATTTGACTAAGTTTGTCTCAGATCTCTGCAATAATATTTCGATTTTGACAAACTTAGTTAAAACTTGCTTCAAAGAAGAAGCTTACTGCGTTTTCCCTGGATTCACTAGCAAAAATTTAACAGAAAACAGACACCCGTTTCTAAAATTAAGATCATTCCAGGTGTAAGAACTGTCCATTCAAGAACGAGGAGGACGAAGAAGATTATCCCTTAGATGATGACGATAGTATTTTGTATGACGAGGATGAAGAGTGAAGATTTTATCAATGATTCTTCAATAATTGTCCTGTGATATTTCTTCTCCTGTTGTTTTTTATGTTCAATACCCTTTCACAAGCAAACCGGTCATTTTATATTATTTATTACTATCAAACTGTCTTAATAATAATGATGATGATGATGATGAACACATCTTCAGTGCACCTAGATACCTTCTTATTTATTAATAATAGTTTAGCGAGTTTTGTAACATTGAAGGAAAGTTTCAAGAATACTTAATTCAGAGGACTTCAAACCTAAATTATATCAGAAAAATGATGCGACAATGAAAAGGGGTTTTTGAAACTGGAAATGGTCTACTAATTATTGTTGTTTAATTTTTGACTAAATCCTCATTTTGCAAATACACTGCTGGACAAAAAATCCGGACACCTTTACTTTTCGAGTTTAATTTTTTTTTTTAATTTTATTCATCGAAATAATGAACTAGCCTACCAAAATTGGGATTTAACAAAAAATCGCATCAAACTCTAGTTTCCTTTTCACTAATTATTTTTCATCAAAATCTTTTTATTGCTGTCCGGATTTTTTAGTACCGCAGTGTATAACTTTTTTGGATCATTTATATGTTACCAGTTCATGTAAAAAAGTTTGTTTGAAAGGGCTAGGTGTACAAGTAGCTATGAAAATAAGAAAAATGAAGTGCCAATATTAGCGATCTTAAGCACACAATGAATTTATTTTGTAATACTTAAGTGTAACAAATCTAGATCTAGATTGTGGGTACCTATTTACTAACCTGTATAGAGGCTTTATTTTTAAATTAAAATTAAAGTATTACCATGATTTTTCATCCACTTTCCCATATTCCAAACTCACCTTTCCAATATGAGGTTGGTAGAAAAAGCTCCGCATTTTAGCTAAAATTCTGCTTCAATATTTTGAAAATATTCCATAGTTCATTAGATAGGTACATGGAAAAAAGTAAAATTGGTCATTATAAAATAAAAACTTTATAGAATAGCTCAAAACCGGCTATGGACTGGCTGCAAAATTTCATTTTCTTAATAAAACTTCTTTTTTCAAATCCATGTCTTTTCCAATGTTTTTTTATTAAAAGATATAGCTTTAAAAAAACTTTGTTTATATTTATTAAATTCAAAAATGTTGTTCATAAGATAAAAGAGCAAAAACATTCACTTTCTTAATAGCTTCCTTACTGTACCGGGTGGGCAGATAAGAATGCAAAGTGCTGTATCTCGGGAAATATTGATCCTACAGTTTCAAAATGAAAATTTTCCAGACATAAGTGACTATGCGAAATGCAATGAAAATATTTTCAAGATGGTCGCACTTCCGGAAATACCGGAAGTTGACACCTACTTCGTTATTTTAACGGGGACACCCTTTATATTATTGTATTTTTAAATTGCCTGGCAAAATCGAATACAGGTGGTTTTCACAATTGGAATTTTGGTTGAGTAGTTTATGAGTTATAAACAAGTGAAAATCGCAATTTTCAATTTTCAAAGCATCTCACATTTAAAACGGCTCAAGATATTTAAAAACGGCTTACATGTCCCTATCTTAACTTTTTACAAGGTATCCTACCATGTGGTTTAAATTTTTATACAGAGTGACGAAAATTAACAGATTTTTCATCACCCAGTAGAAAAATCTAAACTATATAATAGAATACCTTGTAAAAAGTTAAGATAGGGACATGTAAGCCGTTTTTAAATATCTTGAGCCGTTTTCAATGTGAGATGCTTTGAAAATTGAAAATTGCGATTTTCACTTGTTTATAACTCATAAACTGCTCAACCTAAATTCCAATTGTGAAAACCACCTGCATTCGATTTTGCCAGGCAATTTAAAAATACAATAATATAAAGGGTTTCCCCGTTAAAATAACGAAGTAGGTGTCAACTTCCGGTATTTCCGGAAGTGCGACCATCTTGAAAATATTTTCATTGCATTTCGCATAGTCAGTTATGTCTGGAAAATTTTCATTTTGAAACTGTAGGATCAATATTTCCCGAGATACAGCACTTTGCATTCTTATCTGCCCACCCGGTACAAGATGTGTGAAATAAGTGTGGAAGTAAAACTGTGCATAATTATAATCGCCATCTTCTTAGAGTATGTCTTACCCTTTTCTTTTAGTTTTACTTTTAGTAAAGTATGACAGCAATGAGCAGGTTTCTGAAGAAGGATCTAAACTGGTTCCACAAAACTGTTGGTAGGGCCTTTGCACTAACCGCTGTCTGTTGGTATATTCATTTTAATCTTAGAAATTCATCTGATGAAATTTGTTTATTTGAGATCTCTCTTTCCTTAAGGACAAGACTTTATCAAGTTATTTCAATTCAGAGAGCCTAAAAGTGCATACGAACAAAATAAAAAGTTTATAGTTTTGTTTTCATATAGTATAATTATTGTTATTATTCATATAAATACATCATAAAACAGTATAAAAACAAAAAGGTACCAGACCATATAAAAATTTCACAGACTAGACTTAACATTAAAAATTCAATCTTACTCACAGATAACATTGATCCGATATATCGACAATACAGAGATAACTTTTTTGGTTTGCTAACTTACGCTTTAATGCAGGTAACTCAGAGTTACTAAGTAATTGTTTTTATATTTCTAAGTTATTAGATACAATTATTAAAAAAATTCTATATCACTAATGATGGATACTAACAATAATATTGCAAACACTATTTTTTATATCACAGCTAACAGCCACTGGCAGTGATCAACATTAATAAAAATAAAAAATCGTCAGTGACAATAATTTGTCTTAAATACTACTTGTAATTAATAAACCCATTTGACTTCTCAAATATCGTGGTTCGCTGCAGGCTAAATAGGAAGGAAAAAAGAAATGCAAGCAGATATTTTTATTGATAATTTTGCTTGTTGGTATGTTGCTATGGTAATGGTAATTTAATTT
This sequence comes from Malachius bipustulatus, assembly GCA_910589415.1. Lineage (NCBI taxonomy): Eukaryota > Metazoa > Arthropoda > Insecta > Coleoptera > Melyridae > Malachius > Malachius bipustulatus. Next base: position 49,060,488 of record OU342633.1, read on the forward strand.
CTTTGGCACTATTACTAGTGACATAATTAATTTTATATTATTGTTTGGAAATATTTATTTTATATACCTAACAAGAAAAAAGATCATCTGCCCTACCGGATTTGAACCCATGCCCGATGGAAGAAACATCACGAATTAATGCTGCCAACCGCTGGGCCATTCTAACCGACTATCCACCAAGGAAGATATTGGTGCCAGTGCAGCAGAACTTTTATATGGAGGATCCCCGGAGAATTCCCCCGGATGAGAAATGCCACCAGACCCTAAACTTGTTGTGGAAAAAATTTCGTCAACACATGCGACATGTTCGTTTAATTCATCCAACCACATCTTTACTTTCCACATTAACAGTAAAGAAGTCAACGTTAATGTGGACCGTTTGAAACTGGTGCTGAAGGTCAGTCCGATTCTAACACTGCAACAGCCATAGACAATAATGACACATAGGTACACCACACCAGTCAGTTTCATTGAAGACGAACCCAGGACCACGCAAAAAAACTGTTACCATTGCCACCTGAGTATGATATTGTCACCTGCTCCCCAGCAGGTCACTTGAAAGAGGGGGGGAATGTGAAAGTTTGAGGAAAAGTACTCTCTTAGAAAAAATAAACGGTCAACGACATCTGTGCCAACCTTATTTTTGTCAGGAGAATAATTTTTCTTAGCCTCTTGTTAGGAGAATATGCGCAGTCGTGCAACAATGTATCCATCCACCCTCCTTCATGTCTAGGGAACCACAGTAGTCACAATTAACACACCATGTTGGAGCGTTTTGGGTAAAATATTATATGTATAGACTCCACCCATGGTTTAAACAAATACGATTTTGAACTTGTTGGGATATTATGTGTATGCGCATGTGCGCAAGACAGTGAGTGATGCATAGTGTCTTTTAACATCCAAGTGCAACGGGGAAGCCAGAAGAAGAAGTCGACGAACGAGAGTCGAGGTCGAGACGGAACAGTCGTAATGTCGGGAGTAGAGAATGAGAATCTCGCCAATTATTATTATGTGAATAAATCTAATTTTATAAAAGTCATCAGCAGTTTAATTAACAAGTCAAACATATAACATGGTGTCAGAAGTCGTTGTCAGAAAGATGAGGCCACGCCGCCCCCGAAGTCATCGGGAGACACTAACACCAGTGTTAGGAGTCACAACACAGGTGAGGGTGAACAATATAGCGCACAAAATATGAGCAGCATAGGAATGCTGAAAATATCAACTGGCGAGAACAATGTGGTCCACTGGAAGAAATAGTGGCAAAATTTCGAATTATATCTGCTTGCCACAGGCCTGCAGATATAAATTTTTTATTTTTGCAAATATAAATTTGGACAAAGCACCCCACAAAAGAAAGACAGCGATCATGCTTCATACAATAGGAAGCAAAGGTTTGGAAATCTACAACTCCTTTAACTTAGATTTGGACAATGTAACTTTAAATTTGAAAAATATTTCGAGCCTCAGAAAAAATTGACCATGATCAGACATTCTTTCTTCACCAAACGACAAAAATCTGATGAAGATATTAATGAGTTTTTGACTGATCTGGAAAACACACGTATGAACTGCAACTTCGGCAATCTAAGGGAGTCATTAGTCAGGGACATCTTCATTGCTAACATGCATGATAATTACATGAATGTTCGTCAACGTCTCCTTCAAGAAGTGGATCCATCGCTGGAAAGGACGATCGAGATAGCTAAGACGGTGGTTCTTGCTCAGCAAAATGCGGAATCTATATCATCCACGGAGAACGTCCTCCAAATCAAACATCGGAGAGCCAGTGTTCGTCACAATTCAAGGTCAAGGTTTCCAAATAGGTCACTAAGCCGAGAAAACAGACCAGTAAGTCGAGAGCGTCAACACAGTGCCGCCTCAGGCAGTAACCTTTGTAGAAGGTGTGGACAGAAACATCGATACAAGTGCCCAGCTTTAAATGTCCAATGCAGGTCATGTAAATTATTTGGTCATTTTGCTAAATATTGTTTCAAAAGTAGGCATAATATGTTATGTTTAATCTTGACTGTTATTATTATTATTGTTATTAATAATATTCATCACAGAAAACGATTGAAGAAAAGTCAAGGTAGTTGTAAGATGAATTCATTGTGCACCAGCCAAATAAAACTACCTAACTGAACAAAATGGGACTTTTCAAGCAGTATACTATAAAAAAACATTATAACCATGAAAGGGATGTCCATGAAAGGGATGTAGATAAAACACTTGCCTATCCTAAAAGTAAGATTTAAGAATATTTAATAAAATTCAGCACCTTCAAACTATATCACCTGTTAAACTATTTTTCTATTTATAACATATTGTTATAACCCATTTAATATAATTCTGTACTATAACTGAAAAACTAACTACGATTAACTTCATGTCTTAAATAGTTTTTCTAATGACCCTTTACCAATTACTAATATTCAAATTATTTGTTTTTCAGAATATTTGATGACATCAAAAATGAATGTGAATGTCTAATTAAAAGAAAGGATATCAACAATATTAGACATGCATTTGGTATAAATGTTGTTAATGAAGGGAGATGCCATAAAAATGATGCTGAGGAAGAATTTAAGAAAAATGAAAATTCCTCGGTATTGTTCTACAAACGTACAAACCCGAAGGAAAATCTGAAGAGTATCTTGCAGACAATGATTTTTGTTTAATTTTCATGACTAAGTCACAATTAACAAACCATGTTGGAGCGTTTTGGGTAAAATATTATATGTATAGACTCCACCCATGGTTTAAACAAATTATGATTTTGAACTGACTACTGTTTTAGCGGTTGATGAGTATTGTGAAGGGTTTCCTGCAGCTTGCATGTTCACTAATAGGAAAGACACTTCTATTTTTTAATTGTTTTTTAAATGTATTAAAGAAAAAATAGGTCATGCCCTAAATATAAAAACTGTAATGACAGATATAGATATAACTAATGTTTTTATTAATGATTGGGTAAATGTAATGGGACCTCCAAAATATTTTTTGTACTGCCGTTGGCATATTGATCGTGCCTGGCAAAAAAATTTGAACAAAATTAAAGACTCTGAAAAAAGAGATTGGGTTTATAAAACTCTAAAATATCTGCAAGATGTAGATGTAGAAGATAAGGTAGAATTTTGTTCAGATTTAAGTAAAACAATTGAGTTGTTTTGTTCGGATGAAGATACATTGCAGTTTGAAAATTATTTTAAAAACTATTATGCAACTAATTCTGAAAATTGGGCTTTATGCTTTCGTAAAGAAAGTAGAATTAACACAAACATGTACATAGAAGCTATGCATAAAGTTAAAAAATACACTATGGTGAAGTGCACTTTGTTAACTCTGCTTCCTGAATTTCTATTAAATGTGGCAACATCGCCAAGCAAGGGATGTCAGGCAGCAGGGGTGAGAGTCTGACGGGACTCACCGACTCAAGCACTACCACGACTGCCGCCCACTAAGCAGTTTCGTTTCTTATTCATCTTTGTGTTCTTTGTGTTCATGTTCAACATTATCAATTAAATTCTTTAAAGTTCTTGGTGTTCTTTTAAACGAGACTAGTGACTAGCGAGATCCCATCATCAGGTGGCTACGAAAGCCAACATAATTTTGGTCCTTCGAGCCGGATCTCTGCTAAATCACGCGAATTTCATTAATTATCGCAGTTAGACGTGATTGTCGTCGCGTTCACTTAGCAAAATTCGAATCCAGCGTCGCGAGTGCAGTGTCGATTCACGCAAATGTGGCACCTCCAGGACCTGGCAGATCACAGCAAGCATCCAGCTATCATCATCGTCCCAGTGTCAACGACAAGACGATTCGAACCAGAAAATTAGATCAACCAAGAAGAAAAGATCCAATTAGCAGAACGTATCAGCGCAAGGGTCGAGAAGAGTGGGTCGGTAAGTCGCAAAATCCACATGCAATTTATCCTCTGATTATTCCTATTTTTACCATTTCATTCATATATATCTATTTGGTTCCCACACATTTTTCCTTAATTTTGCCATAATTCTATCTTGTATGAGCGGCGTATTACATATAAAGGATAATTAATTATTTTTGTTTACATCAATTACAAAGGCATTTTTACCGTATACCTAAATTAGGTACTATATCATTTATTTTTATAGGTAGTTACTTATATTATTTTATAAACTTACGTCACGTTATATCATTTCAATATAATAATTTTTATCAAGGATTCAGGTACCTATTAGTTGTTGATGAATTCAACATCGGCTTTTTTTTTGTACATGAAAGCGTTGAGCCCCTCTTATTGGTGTTTTTACATGATTTAAGTTTGTTCATTTAGACAATCTTTTTTAGAATTTTAGTTCGTTTATTTTTCCTCTAATAATCGTTCAAAAATGAGTGGAGAAGAGGGAAATTTAGATGCGGAAGAGACAACCGAGAAGGTAGCTCTTCGTTTACTCCGTAAGGAAAGGGGTTTCTTAAGGGGCAAATTAACGCGTCTGAATTCACTTATTGATTCATTCGAAGTCAATACCGCAACTGAAAAAACGGCTAAACAACTTTAATCAAAAATTAATTATACGCGAAATCCATGAAAGGAATTTACATTGCGGGGCTGACACGGTTTTAGCCATTTGCAGAGCAAATTATTGGCCCATCCATGGCAAGTCGACGATAAAAATGATCCTACATCAATGTGTTCAATGTGCCAAATTTTCAAAAATCAAAACTAACCCTATCATGGGAACCTTGCCGCAGGATCGGGTCACAATTAATAAGCCATTTTCTGTATGCGGTGTTGACTACGCAGGTCCGTTTAATATCAAGCTAGGCCCAAGAAAAACTGGCAAAGCATACCTATGCGTATTTGTATGTTTTTCAACTAAGGCAGTACATTTAGAATTATTAGTAGTCTTACTACCGCCGCATTTTTTGCTGCTGTTGAAAGACTTCTAGCTCGAAGAGGAAAAATCAACGCAATATATTCCGACAATGCAAAAACGTTCGTAGGTGCAAGCAGGGAATGGAAGACATTTCTGTCCGACCACAAGATCCGTAATGAATTATTTACATTTACATCAAATCAATCAATAAACTGAAAGTTAATTCCAGCCTATGCTCCCCACTTTGGGGGTCTATGGGAAAGCACCGTAAAGTGCGCGAAACGCTTCATGTATAAAATTATTGGCAGCACTAAATTATCTTTCGAAGAACTTCATTCTAAATTACAAGTACGTTTACAGCAAACAGTAACGTATATATTGTACAAAATTATGATAACAATTCAGAACAACAACAATGTGTGGCAACACTGTCAAGCCACTCTAGTGGAGTACAATCGGCGGTCCTGGGGGCTAACATGTCTCAAACGCCGTTATAACTAGAACTAGGCAGAGAGAGTGATCACCGAACAAAGAAAACAAAAGAGAGAGCTTACGATTTGAAAAGATTGAAAGCCAAAGAATCCAAGCTCGGTGATCATGTGATAATTAAACGCATGATTGCAAACAACGAAGGGAAAAGTGAAAGCTCCTTCCCAAGTACAATATTTTATGTCATCACCAATGTTCTTCCCCGCAACAGGTATTTGATTGAGGACTTGCCTGGGTCAGTAAGATCACAAAAGATATAAAGGTGTTTGTTCCGTAGATAAAATGAAGCCCTACGAAGTGCAAGAAAGTAGCGAAAGTAGCAATGCAGATATAGAGGTTGAAACTCAACCAAGACAGGTACAGTAAGGTTGGTCTGCAAAGTGAATAAACCATCATAAGGTTGACCCAACAGTATTGGAGACAACGGTTGCAGAGATTCGAAATGTACATTTTAGACAGTCGATTTGATACAGATACGGCAGAAAGAAGGGTAGCATTAATGGTACATTATATGGGCAAGAAAGCTCTAAAAATTTATAATTCCTTTAATTTTCCTTACAGAAATAACTAATCAAAGTTTAAATTGTGAGTTGGGAAGTTTATAGAAGATTTGTTGTTAACAGTGTTAATTAGTGGCTTAAACGATATTAAACTGAAAGAGTTGCTATTATCCATGTCAGACTAAACTTTGGCAACAGCCGTTGATAAGTGTAAATCAGCGGAATTAGTTGTTACAGAGGTTTTTAAAGTTGATAAGTGTATAACCCTGTATAACATCGCTGGTTGCTGCCCAGTATTCGCTCCCACCCTACTGGAAATAACCATGCAGGGTTGCGAGTTGGGGCTGGACGGGCCCAGTAGTAGCAAGTAAGCACTCACTCAAGTCAGTCCTCTCAGGAGAGTAAGTTCCTACTCGCCTGTGAGAAACTAAATCTATAACACTAATAATTTAATAAACATCATAAATTTACACTTTACATACATACATAAATTTATTTTATCTTACATTGACCCTAACCAAGTGTTAATATTGCATTAACCAAACTATTTATACTAAATAGCTAGATTTACAGCCTAGCTCAATACCAGTGCAGGTGTCAAATCAAGAAGTGAGATTGACATTAATAAGAAAATAAGCGGTGTTTAACCAGGTTCTAGGTGTAACACCCATTGTTGGTTCTACAACCAGCGTATACAATAAGTATAGAGTAAATAAAACTGGTAGAATAGAAATCAATCTACAACGAAAGGAAATTTCAACACACAGAAGTCATGTGGTAAGCCATGGAATAGGGAGCACAGTTGTGTGCAAAAAATCAAGTTTGCTATAATTGTAATAAGATCACTTTGCAAAGTTCTGCAGCTTCAGGTTCAGCAAGTCAAGAAATAAGAAATGCATATCAAGTAGTGGTTGAAGAGAACCAAATCAATAAATTGGAAGAATGTCCTCGAGGGACTGGTGACACAGGTCAAGAATGGACGGAAGAAGTAATAATTAATGATCAAACTGTTCCAGCCAAACTGGAAACAGGCGCACGGGCTAATCTTATGAGCCTGGACACGTTCAAGAGTTTGAGATTGAATGCTAAGTCGTTCAGCTGTAGCAGTCAAAATCGATTAACTGCTGTTGGATATAAAAAATTCCAGTAATGGGAACCTGTGAGAACTACCAAAATTGATGTTTTCGTATAACAAAATTCTCAATCGAGGCTACAAAAGAAAATTGAGGAAGAAGAGTCAAAGCTGGTTATGTTTCTACACGAACATAATTTGCCCTTTTTACTCATGGACCACTTGCCAAAGTTGATTGAGTCTGTTTGTTCTGGCTCAGAAATTGATCTTTCCAATCTTTGAAAATTTCGAGAACAAAGGCTACAGCGCTAACTAAAGATTGTTTTGCTACAGAAGCGTTACAAATTATTCAAGAAGACATTACTGATGTCTCTGGGTACTCTTTAATAATAATTGATGAAACTACTGATATTAGCCTTAAAAAATTACTTGCTATTTTGTTACGGTATCACAATGGTCATGAAGTGAAAGATATATGAAACCTAGCACAAAATGCTCTACCCCAGTCAGACAAGATGGTTATTATCACTAAAGGTAATGGTATCTTATTCTAATTGTACTTTTGTAATGTATTTGTATTTTTATTTTTTAGGCTGTAGTGGACAGAATATTAGAACATTGGAACTTCCTCATACTGTTTTTCCAAAGAGCATGCCTGGAAGATAATTTGCCAAATGACAAGGGCAATATTAAATGCCCCAAATAATCCTGTTTATAGAATTTATTTGTTATTTTTGAGTTTTGTTTTGGAGCTAACAACCAAAGTAAATGTCGAGCTGCAGTCTGAGACACCCAAGCTGCCGATAGTTTTGCCCAGATTATCTGAGCTGTTTAAGACGTTCTTAAAATGTTTTATTAAAAAAGTGTGTTAGATTTGATGACACTCAAAGATATTAATGTCAATAATCATTATGTTGTAATTGAAGATTTGTATTTAAGAGCAAAGACAGATGCTTTTCTAAAATTGAAAGCAGATGTTTTATCAAAAGAAGAATTGAAAAGTTTTAAATTAAGAGTGCTCGAATATTACATAGAAATGTCTATACAATTGAAAAAAGGTTTGATTTTTCAGATAAATATTTGACCTATGCCTCGAATTTTACTCAGGAGGTAGTTTCCTCTGGAAATGTTATGTCTGTTGCTGAATTAATTAATTTATTCCCTAATATTGATATTGAGCGGCAAATACTGAATGGCAGCTTCTGAGAGAAAACAAATATTGGTGGCCATGATGTTGATTTTAATTTGTTCTGGAAAAAGGTCTGTGAGATGAAAAATGTGATGGAAGAACCTATGTTTGAGAATATAATGAAGATAGTCAAAATCGTTTCAAGTCTTCCACATTCTTCAGCTACTGCGGAAAGAGTGTTTTTTTTTTTTTGTCAATTGAGTTTAATAAAAACATCAACCAGAAACAGATTGTCACTGAAAACTTGCGCAGCTATTTTACAAGTTAAAGATAAAATGAAATTTGTAGGAGGCTCTGTAGCATGGAAACCAGGACGAAATATTACAAAGTACGATGATAAGAGTTTGTATAAAATTTCTCTATAAATAATAAGACTGCGAATTGCTAACAAGTAACAAGAAAAAAGACTGCAATCGAATTATACTTGGGTGCCTGATTTTAACTATTATAGGATTTTTATGTTTTAAATAATTTGTTTCTATTTTTTTTTTATACCCACAAAATGGGTGTTTAGTTAATTTTCGAAGAGTTATATTGTTTCTATTATTACAATATTAAATATGAGTAGGTACTATAAACAATTTTATGTTTATTATTTTTTTAAGACTTATTTTCATGTTTTAAATAATTTGTTTATATTTTTTTATACCTACAAAATGGGCATTTAGTTAATTTTTATAGACTTGTATTATTTCTGTTTTTTAAGGTGCTTATTAATTGTTTTTACAGTATTACACTAAAATACCTTGTTATTACTCTGAATAAAAACGTTAATTACCTTGCTTACATTTTTTTCTAACAAATAATTTTCAAGAAAACATAACTCCAAATCTGTCTCTATGGAATCATTAAACATCTCTTTTAAAAGTAGAAAGTTGTGCAAATTTTCTCTTATTACTGACCGTGTAACTTGAGACATTTTGGAGATAGCCATAGTGTACGCACTTGCACAGGAACACTTGTATATACACTTATTTCTTATTTCTAGAAAAGTGTTGAAAATACTCGTGAAAATCAGAGAAAACATTCAGGGACTCAAAAGACATTAGAATCTTCGACATCTTAGAAGACCTTACAGTAAATAGTAACAATGACATGAAGACGACTTCTGTGAGCAGAGAAACAATTCCTAACAAACCGCTCACTAAATTCAAAAAATTATTAGAAGTTATCAGAAGGGGTTTGGCAACATTATTCTCTCTAACAGATTACCACGAAAAATTTCATGGACACTTGTATACATATACACTTATTTCTTATTTCTAGAAAATGAAGTACTGAAAATACTCATGGAAATTAGAGAAGACATTCAGGGAATCAAAAGACTCATTAGAGTAAATATAGAGCAGTGGTTACTGCTCTGTAAACAGTAACATGTTGATTGACATGTTATTATTGTCACTGTTTTCACGATTTTCCGCAGCCACCGGTTTACGCTGTAGCGTCGCATTCAGGCTCAGGCATAGTCACCCCGTATTCTAACTCGTCCACCAAGCATCGAAGATTTTTCACGATCGCACACAGGACCGGTGCTGTTCGTTGGTCGTCAATCGATATAAACCACATCAATATCAGGCATTGATAACCAGGCAAGGACAGGGAAAGGATAAATTCGTGGATTTGACGGTCCAAGAGGATTTTTCTCTCCTGCAAAATTTGCGACCAACATTATGTCCGGCTAGTTAGGTGAATTTATTTTCTCCAACACTCACCCCCCAAGTCGGGATCCACTGAGCCAGGGACCACCCAATTACTGTAGACAACAACACTAGATATACAGAACCATATTTTGTAATAATATTTTTTCTGGTTTCAACAAACCACATTGTGCAAAGAATTTTTGCAAGATTTCATCGAAGAAGCTGCATTAGTGAGAGATAATGGAAAATATATTAATGGAAAAGTAGTTCAAGTTTCTATAAATGCAATAATTTATGATGCTACAGCAAAGGTATTTATTACGGAAGTCGAAAGCCATTCGGGTTATTTTGGATGTAGTAAGTGCATACAGGGAATTTTTTATTAAAATAGGGTGATATTTCCTGAAATTAATTCACCATTAAGAACAGATGAAATGTTCAAAAATAGAACACATCCAGAACATTACAGGCATTTTTCAGTCCTAGAAAATCTTCACATAGATATGGTGACATAGAAATGTCATAAGTAGACATTTCAAGGGGGCCGGTATGGTGGATATTCTTGGCCAGCTCGCTACACTCTTGTTGAATCTGGCAACATGGCCATACGGTAAAAGACGGTAGCCGACAAAGGGCAATAATATTCATCCAGCACCCGCCGGGGTAGCAGTACCAAGTACCACCCTCACCCTCGAGTGAGTCTCGTTAGAAGCGATTTTGTACTTATTATTACAATGTTAATTTTCACATCATAATTTTTCTTATAAAGTTTTTATTAATTATATTGTCACCAGCACCAGCTACATGGGACTTTTAATTTAACTAGCGACATTAGTCATCAACTTCATCAAAATATGATTTGATATTTGAAATAAGATGAAAATCGAGATTTGAAAGAGAAATTAGGGAAATTAATCAATAATTCACAACATATAATAATTGAAGAATAGTTAAAAAGGCAAATCAGGATCACCAGAAATAGCAGAAAAGTAAGTCTGTCTAATCCTTCCTTAATTGTTTTCCTTTCTAATTGTCGAATTGTTTTTGTTGCAGTATCATCGCCCCATTACATTAAGCAGCAATAACGAAGAAATATCATAAATACCATAAACAATAAACAATCATATACAGTCCACATAATTATGTAAGATCATTTGATCAATCGATAAATTCCATTTTTCTGTTAATTGTTTTTTTTTATAATAATTTTCTCGTACAATCAAACACGTTATTTAAAAAAAAACATTTTGCCTTCTGATTTTTATGTTCATTGAAACAAATACTTACGCAAATTCCTTGTTAGGGTGGTTTGTAAGCAATTTTGCAGGTATGTATGATAAAAAGTATTTAAGTTATAATGTGCACAATGTAGCTACCTGGCTGCTGATGTGGAAAAATTTGGCCCACTTGATAGTTTTAGTGCATTTAAATATGAAAATCACATGCAAAAATTAAAAAATAAACTGCGAACTTCCAGCAGACCTCTGCAACTTCCCAACATAAATAGTCAAACAAATATTCAATGCTTATTGATGATGAATAAAACACTGTTTTATTCATTATTAATTTATTATTAAAAGTGTTTTATTCATCATCAATAAGTATGCAGAGATTCTACAATGTAAGGGTTGAAAACATAAATATTCAATGTGGAGAATTAATCTCAAAGAAGCAAGTTGTGTTTAATGGTTTTTCAATATCACCAAAAGAAAAAGACAATTATTATTTCTCATTAAAAAATGATTCGTTGATAAAAGTGAACGATATTTTCCAAGAAAGTACACAGACTTTTGTCAAATGTGAAGAAATAGTAGAAAAATTGTCATATTTTTTAGAACCATGTGATTCTAAAATTTTAGACATCTGCACAGTCAAATCCCAAGATAATTCCAGAGTTGTTTGTGACATACCAGGGTCTCAGATAAAAAGAAAAGACATGAAAATTGAACTAACCAAAGAAGAATTGTTAATAATTATGTAGAATATACCTATATGTAATGTAAAATATAGAATCTGACAACCATGTAAGGTTGACCAGGAACTACCCCATGTTGTGTCACCCACTCATCATTCATCATCAACAGTCGTAATACAACACTTATAGCAGTAACTTGTGTTTCTCTTCATCTCACATATCACATATGTAACATGGAGCTGCGACAAATGTGAATAAATTAATAAACTACATAAAGTTATAAAGTGAGTGTAAAAGTGAGTTAATTGAAAACTGTAAATAAATTAATACCACAGTTAATTAAATTTAAACAAGTGATCAATTATGGCAGGAAACGCGTTACCACCATTATCACTCTCCGCGGGTAATCCGGTAGATCTTTGGGAACAATGGTTAAATCGTTTCAAAATATATTTAGTGGCTACTGAAGTGAGCAAAAAAGATGAAGCCATACAAATAGCACAATTGCTTCACTTTGCGGGTCCCGATTTGCAAAAAATATACAATACTCTTCAGTTTGCGGAAGAAGAAAAGGACAAATTGGCTCCGGTAATCGACAAATTAAATAAATATTTTAAGCCACGAGAAAATCTTAACTTTTTAAGATATAGATTTTGCGCGATGAGGCAAAACAGTTTAACTATGGAACAATTTGTAACAGAACTACGCAAACAGGCAAGCGAGTGTAAATTTGGAAACCTTCAGGACGATCTTATATTATTGTGCATTGATAAGTGGTACAGGTAACTCAGAAACCCGAGAAAAACTCTTACAAAAAGATGACTTAAAATTAGAGGATGCTGTAAAACTGTGCGCTATTATTATTGAGCAGGCGAAATCGCAAAACATCAAAATAAGCAATAATTATCACAATAATTATAATTCACATCAAATAAGCTGCGGCGGTGAAGAAATTAGTGCTGTAAATACAAGTCACTTCCATCACCAATCAAGGAGGGAGATGTCCAGAAACCGATCCACCAGGTCCAGGGAAATGTCTTCCTCAAGAAATAGCTACAACAACAGCAGAAGACCAGTAAGTCACGTCAACGACCCTCTCCAGTAGGACCCAGGTTTGGCAAATTTATTAATAATTGTAGTAGGTGTGGTTCATCTCACTCACTTAATCAGTGCCCAGCTTCTGGCAAAGTGTGTGGAAAGTGTAAAAAGCACAATCATTTTGCGAGTATGTACCGAGTAAATAAACGTCAAATAAATTCCTTAGAATTAGAAAATCTTAGTTTAAACAGGAACAATCTGGAAACAGATAATTTCGACATAACGTCGAAATACGTTATGTCGAAGTGTGATTATTCAGTATTGAATCAAGAAGAAAAATATACAATGTATTTGTCAAGTTTTTTCCGACCAAAAAAAAGGAGATGTAGAATATACCTATGTTATGTATTATATAGGAATCTGACAATCATGTAAGACTGATCAGGAACTACCCTATGTTGTGACACTCCTCATCATCAGCAGTCGTAATACAACACTTATACCAGTAACTTGCGTTTCTCTTTATCTCACATATTATACACGTAACAAAAACTGCTTCCGATTTATTAATTTCAATGAAAAAGTATATTCCGAATGAGTTTGCAAGAAAACCTAGCAGAATAGAAGAAGTTGACAGATAGAAAGCAACCGAATTACAGCAATTTTTGTTATATACAGGACCTGTTATTTAAAAAAAATATTTTGTCTTCTGATTTTTATGTTCATTTCAACACTCTATCTGTCGCTATCAGAATTTTATCTGATCCTGATTTGTGCATCGAACCAAGCTAAATTAAATTAAATTCCTTGTTAAGGTGGTTTGTAAGCAATTTTGCATGCGTATATGATAAAAAAAGTATTTAAGTTATAATGTGCACATTTAGTTCATCTGGCTGCTGATGTGGAAAAATTTGGCCCACTTGATTGTTTTAGTGCATTTAAATATGAAAATCACATGCAAAAATTAAAAAATAAACTGCGAACTTCCAGCAGACCTCTGCAACTTCCCAACACAAATAGTCAAACAAATATTCAATGTGGAAAATTCATCTCAAAGAAGCAAGTTGTGTTTAATGGTTTTTCAATATCACCAAAAGAAAAAGACAATTATTTCTTATTAAAAGGTGATTCGTTGATAAAAGTGAACGATATTTTCCAAGAAAGTACACAGACTTTTGTTAAATGTGAAGAAATAGTGGAAAAACTGTCACATTTTTTAGAACCATGTGATTTTAAAATTTTAGATATCTGCACGTCAAATCCCAAGATAATTCCAGAGTGTTTGTGACATATCAGTGTGTCTCAGATAAATAGAAAATGCATAAAGACAATAATCATAGGTATACAATTTCAGAATGGACCACTACAAATATGCGGTGGTAAAATTTCTAAATGCCAATGATGATGATGAGACTGATACTGTGTCAGAAGTCCCAATTAATTGGTTAGAAAGCAATAACACAGAATGTTGGTCCCCACTGTTGGAATCTCCGTATGACAACCCCTCTGTGGCAACATTGTCAACCCCGCAGGTACATAATCCATCAGACTAGGGCAAGGACGAGAGGTGGGAGAGCACGGAGGGTCTAAGGTAACCGGACACATTTGAGAAAAAAGTCTTCTGGACAGGTGAACTGTTAACACCTTCCTGAGAGCGGCAGCTCTCTTCGTCCCATATGTAACAACTGTGAAATAGTTGGTAATACAGACATTTAAATTCACAAGTGCGGTGTTTCCTTATTGTCAACTGCGGCAGATCACGGTCGCATACTTAATTGCGCGGTTATAACAATAACCGTGAACCGGGTAACGTTCATCAACAAACATTCAAAACAGCCACCTTCAAAAAATGTAAATTGGCTGATAACCAGATCTGTACTTCCGAATAAAGAGACCTGGACGAAATACCAAATAAATTTGGAAAAACTGTCTAGTAATTATAATTAAAATAATACTATTTTTCGATTTTCTTCAGAGTCCCTATAATCAGCTTGAAAAAGGGCTGATGACGAAGAATACACTTCATGTGATGACACTATCACAAAACGTGCCATAAAACGGAAATAATTTGATGACGAATGGAACAAATCGGATTCTGACGATGGCCCGTCATTAGATGCCAGCCAAGCATTTTATCAGATCCCTCTAGAAAGATTCTTCAAATCTTTGTACATTCGGTACAATTTTTGGCCGCTATAGATTTAAACGTTTGCCATAAGGGGCAACACAAAAGAGGAACACGACTTAGTTTTAAAAAAGTACTCGAAATCGCAAGGGAGAACAATGTAAAATTTAATTTGTCAGTGTACATTTTAATTTAAAGTGTACATTTTGCGTGGAGGAACTACAATTTATGGGGCATGTCATAAGTAACAAAGGCATTATACTCAGTCAATGCATTTTTAAACATGAAAGACCCGACGACGTGTAAAAAAGATGTACAAAATTATGTTTCGTCTCCTTGTGTTAATACCGCATCATTTTAAACCGAAACTTTACACCTCTCCACTCCCTTTACAGCGGCCTTTACTAGTATTGAAGCATGGGTCAATGACATGCAAAACAGCCAATGCGTGTTATTTTACAAATGTCAGGATCAGGAAATATCAAAACAGAATTCCTAAAGCATCTTAATTCCACTAGGTGGAACTTCAAAAGTAGAACTGTTAATACTGTATTTATGAAAACAGAGAAGTTCTTATTAACTGTATGGAAAAAATTCGCTCCACTTCAAGGCAATCTGATAGTATTACAAAAGCAGGAGCACTTTTGAGATTATTGAATGACTCAAAGTTTGTTTTTTGATTGACAGTGTTTCATCGTTTCATTGCCTCATGTTGATATTATATTCACAGCTGCAAAAAAGGACTACCGATTCTGTAACCATAAAACAATGTATTGCAGAGTTTGAAAAAAATATTCAAAAAGAAAGGGATACGAAACTTGAAGACATCGACTTGAGTCAATCTAGGAAAAGAAGGAAAATGGACGAAAGAAGCTCATATGTTTCCACGACTGTCCAAGCTAACGAAGTCTGCGACACCATAATATCAGAAATGAATACAAGATTTTCGTTCACAGATCATCTGGAGATAGCTAACTTATTTTCAGTGGAAAAATTTGAAATATATTCATCGAATTTTCCAAACCAACATTTAGAGACACGTACCTTCAAATTTTTAGATAAAAACAAATAAAAAACAGAATTGGAAATAATTTACAAAAGAACGGATTTCAGAGCAGTCTACCTTCTTGAGTTTCTGATAGAAAATAATTTACTAGCAGATTTCTCAGAAACATGTTTAGTATTACAAGCAATTATTGTAACAATGCCCATGATGTCTGCAGAAGCAGAAAGATGTTTCTTGACACTGAAGAGGATAAAAAAATTTCTCAGGAGTACAATGAGCCAGAATAGACTAACGCAATGTTGTCAATTGAAAAGGGAATGATTCAAGATATTGAAAATTTTAACAAATTGGTTATTTAAGAATTAATTTCAAAAAGGACAGAAGTCTTCAGTTCCAATATAAAACTTGCATCTGAAAATATAGAAAATTTTGATTTTAACTGACTACTGACTAATACGTAGTTGAAAACATAATTATACGGGAGACAATATTGAAGTAAAAGGTAGATGTAGTTTAATTTGCAATTTAAAGAATAATAGTACGTCACATAATATTGAATTCTTTATCATTAATAAAAATGCAGAGGCAATTCTAGGCCTACGAATTTAATTCTCAAACCAAATAATTCTCAAATAGATATGATATCGTCAAAGGATTTCTAACAAAAAATAATAAATGAAATGCAGAGCTTTTGCAGAGATAATGCAGAACTAACAGACAAAATTAAGACAATAGTTGGAAAAGGTGCCAGTCCCACAAATTAAAAAAACTCGTCAAACTGTGCCTAATGATTTGATACAAGTTACTTACGCAACAAACAACTTGCACATCTGGCGACATCTAAAAGCAGCATAGATTTAACCTTCATTGGGTTATAGTTGCCTAACTGCAAGAAAAAAGACTGTCAGCAGTGAAAATAGTGATCATGTTTTTAGCACTAGTCGTTCTAGTGATCCAGATTATGAACCAACTGAATCAAATGAAGATATAGGAGGCAAGAATTGAAGGGGTGAGTGGATGAAAGATATAAGTAACATTTTCACAAAAATTGAGTTGTTGTCGTAGATGAAGGAGGTATGTTGTGTCTGACAGCAGTCCTCCAAGAGCCGTATTAACAGAAAAATTAGTGTCATAAAGAAGGTACGTGACAAGAATCATTTATTTTGTAGTGGATGAAGGACGCATGAAACATAAAGAGCACATACCCCCTTCTTCTAATAGTACCATGAATAGTCTGTGTTAAGTGCCTTCATGCACTTAACAGCTAGCTGAAAAAAGCTGTTCACATGTTTTAAGAATTTTGTACTTAAAACGGAAGTACTTATTATTATTTTCATTTTCTAATATAGATTTCCGAAACATGCGGATAGACTTGATTCATGGATCAATAATATGAAGATTGCTGATTGGCGGTCAAGCCAATAATGACAGAATTTGTTCCAAGCACTTTGAAAAGGATTTTTCTATCAGACTGAACAGAAAGTGTATCTGTTACATAAGGCTGTCCCTGCAATATTTCAAGAACTTCCTGGATATTTACAACCGAAAACGGTATGTTGTTACCTGTCTGAATTATTTTTTAATGTGTAGATTTTTTGGTTTGTTGATTTTTAGTATACCTAATGACATAAAAAAATCACCATAAGAAAAATAGAATTTGATATTGAAAACTGTAGAATCTAGTCGACTTTGGAATTTTTTTAAACGTCAGATAAATAGCTCACATTGACCTATGTAGTCTAAAGTAATAAATCTCGATTCTTTAGTTTTTCAGGAACAACTGAAGAATGTAAAAAACAAATTTCGCAGAATACTCAGCTTATTATTCCCTAGCAAGTTTTCCCTAATTTGACCAAGCTCGTATCTTTTAAGGTTTAAAAGAGATTTCCAAACTGTGCATTGAAAAAGGTGTCACACGTAGCTATTTTGTTGTGGAATAAAATTAATGTCATGTAAATTTATGGTAAATTGTTTACTACAGGGCAGAAAAAACTACTCCAGAGGCAAAGCCGTCAACTTCAGCAGTGAAACAAGTTAGTGAAGATACACCCCGAAAGAAAAAGCTTACAAGCCAGTTATTTCGTCACAAGTTACTGTTAGTTGTGCGAAAACAAAGAAAATCCGTGTACTGGGACAATCAATAAAGAGATTGAAGAGAAAGGTAGTGTAAAAGAAGTTATAAAATTTTTTTAGGAAAAAATACACCATAAAACGATTGCCAAATGGTTCCAAAATGTGAATGCAGAACCAGGTTTTACTAAAGAAGCTTTCAATGCTTTGAAAGTTAAAGTTCAACTGTCCGAACGGCCAATCATTTACGAAATGGCTATTAGGAAACAACTAGAATGGGATGGGCGAAAATTTCATGGGTGTGTAAACTTTAGTGTTGATTTAAATGACGATTCAAATGCTTTGGCTAAAGAAGCTTTTGTAATGATGTTAGTTTGCATTAATGAAACATGGAAAATACCTGTGGGGTATTTTTACCCCACAGGTACAGACTCCTTGAATGGCAGTCAGAAACATTCAATTGTATCCCAATGCATACATTTAGTAGAAGGCGCTCGAGCCCAAAGTAATGTCTGTAACATTTGATGGTGCACCATCAAATATAGCGATGTCAAATATGTTTGGATGTTCAATCAATTTTCCCAATATAAAGACGAGTTTCCAAGTTACTGATCACAAGATGTATTCTTTTTATGATCCATGTCATATGATTAAGTTGGTTCGCAATACATTGGGTGAAAAGAAAGTGATGATTGATAAAGACGGGAATTTTGTAAAATGGGAATACATTGAACTTCTAGAAAAGTTACAAACTAGCGAGGGACTGTATTTGGGAAACAAGCTACGCCGTGCTCATATTAACTTTTTTAAACATGGTGAAGTTTACATGTTCACCGCACCGGTCCTTCTCTTTATTGTAATAAACACAAAATTTTCGAACTTAGTTTTCAATTAGCTTCTTCCCTCGCAGCAATCAGCCATACATATAAATCATCAACAGACATAAAGTCACCATATTTTTGGTCCTTCGAGCCGGATCTCGCGTAATTATATTCTACGGTTCACAATCAGCGCCGTGAGTTCGCGAAAGAGTTATATCGAAAACCACAGGACATCAGGCAAACAGCCATCAGGATCCTGGGTTCCAGAATAAAAAGGAAGACAGCACCAATCAAAATTTGCCCGAGATTTGCCCAAGCCGGGGGCATGTTCGTGCCTCTGTAAATTGTTACCATTTATCTTAACATTTTGTTCAATTTGTCAACGCAGCCCAAGAGCGGTAAATCAGTATTTTGTACAAAAAGGAATATTCAAAATAATTGACCACAAGTTTCCTGAAGTAGGCTTGGATTCGGACCGGAATTTTGGCCGAATAGAAAAAAATTAAGGAAACACCAAACTATTTATACTCCACAACAATACCGTGAAATTATTGCCACTCCCAGCAAAAAATATGCTGTGGTCATTGATATGCAACATCATTTCAAAAGCCTGAGAACCTCCCAAACAAAATGCAACTTGTGAATAGAAAAAAAGATGTTCTGTTATAACCCGTTTTGTCATTTTAACAATGGTGAAATATACAGAATGTTTGTGGAAGAAGTATTAAGACCAGATGAACAAAAGAGTACAAAACAGCAAAAGGAAAAAGCAGTAGTAAGTTGAAAACTAAATATTCTTCATAATATGTTCGTAAACATTCCTATCTGTTACTTGTGATTTAGGTCGAAATATTGTCTGACGAAAACAAAAAACGTTTCGAACTGAGTGGCTCAAGGAGTTTTCCTGGTTAAACGAAAAGAATGGTCAAAGTTTTTGCAGATATTGTCAAAAACTACTAACAGGAAGCAGAGCTCACCTCAACAGGCACCAGCAACGAGAGTACCATAAGAAGAAAGTGACAGCTGGAAAATATATTACAGCCTGTCTAGTCTGTTAGTGACCGATCCAGCAGTAAGGGCAGAAAAGACTCTATTCGGTAACTTGAGCTCAGTAAAGCAGCAACTTCACATAATAATTTCAACCGAGCAAGTCTCGAGTAACTTATTCATTCAGCGACAACAGTCGCATCAAACATCAAAGCCGTAACTTCACGTACCACCCGTGTTGCCTCCATTGTTGTAGATAATAAACAATTAATAAACATTAGAGAGGCTTTTACTCGAAGTTAAACACGAATTAATTTGATAATCCCAATTTCTTGAATCGGTGCAACGCATCATCAAAAATTATTCCACGAGGATAGGCAATTATTTGCAGACAACAGACAAAGTTAAAAGGGCTGAATATAGTTTGATAATGGGACTAGTTGAACACAATTTACCTTTTTTATTAATGGATCATTTTCCATTATTGCTAAAGAAAGCTGCACCAGACTGCAGTATATTAAGTGCAGTCAATTGTGGACGAACAAAAGCAACATTGATGGTGAATGCAATGGCTAAAGAAAGCAGTAATAATAATTATTATGTAAATTATTGAAAACTCACTTCTCGTCTGCTACTTGTGTATACAGAGAGAGAATCGATTTTTAGGATTCTAGACAAGAAGAATCAGAGACAATAAGTAGTTGGTCAGCAAGAATCCACAACCTATCAACGAATTGTGAATTTGGCGAACAACTGAAGGCAATTTTGAAGGATAAATTCATTTGTGGGTCGATGAAGGGTAAAATCAGAGACCAGCTTTGGGAAGAGAAGACATATATAACTTTAGACCGTCTTTTGGAAATAGCCCTAAGCACGGAGTTTTCAGCAATGGTGTAGTCCAAGGAGGTAAATGTTGTACGCAATTTTACAAACCAATCGCAAAGAAGAAACACTCAGCAGAACAATCATAATGACAACAGATCAAGAGAATCATACTCTGAGAACAGCAATTCAAAATGGAAATGAAAGGTATGTGGAAAGTTCCATACAGGCAAAGAGGTAAGCAAGTACATCAATTATAAATGTAACAAATGTATAATACATTTGGGACATTTGGCAAGTGTTTGCACTAAAGGGCATACTAAAATAAAACAAAATCTGTTACAAGTAGATAAAGGTGACGATTGTGTAGATGTTTATAATTTAAACTTTGTAGACGATAAGCCAGTGTATTTAAATGTCTGTCTTAATAATGTAATAATAACAACATATAAACATGCAATTAAATTAAGGTGCAGGGTTGTCAATTCTTGATTTTAAAATATATAAGAAATATTTCTTAAATTGTATTCTAAGATAATTATCAGTTAGATTAAAAAGTGTTTCAGGTTGTATAATCAATCCAGTAGGTTGTATTGATGTAAACTTGAAACACGAAAAAGTAGTGAAAATGTCACTTTTCAAGTCATTAAAAATGAAATTTGCTAGGCAGAGATTTATTGAGAAAATTTAACTTCAAATTAACCAACAAAATACTAAAAATTGATACTGATAGTCAGTTAAGTTCATTATGAATGTAATGAATTCAATGAAATATACGACAGTGGATTGGGTTGTTATAAAAATAACAATATTTCACTTCAATTGAAGGAGAAGGCTACGCCAATTTTTTTTTAACCAAGACCAGTTCCGATGGCGTTTAAAAACAAAATTGAAAAGGAGCTAATAAGACTCGAAACTGATTGTCCCTATCACCATCACCAAACATGATGGATCAATTAAAATTTGTGGCGATTATAGGGTAACATTCAATAATTTTTAGTCAATGTTAAATATCCATTACCAACCGTTGAGGATATTTTAACAAACTTAAATGGGGGATAGTCATTTACAAAAATAGACCTAAGCAATGGTTATAATCAATTTCAAGTAGATGATAATTCTTCAAAATCAAAAGATAAATCCAATATGAAAGCAGAATATAGCTCTCATAGTCAAATAAAAATGCAGCAAGAGAACCTAAAAATCTTGATAAAGAAAGAGCAAAATTAAATCCCGAATTGTGCGCTGCTGTTTTTGACTTTGAACAAATCCTTCCTGTACCAAAATCTAATGTTGAACTTGCTTATTACAAACCAAAGTTATCGACATACAATTTTACAGTTTTTAATTTTGCAAATTCAGAAGGATTTTGCTACATGTGGCACGAGTGCATTGGAAAAAGAGGATGTTCCGAACTAGGCAGCCGTCTTTTGCATTTTATTGACCATTATGTTCGGCTAGGTGTAAAAGAGTTTTCGTTTTACTCAGACAACTGTAAGTACATACTGGGCGGAATAGGAATAAATTTGTCTTCACCATGTACAATTATTTGTCTCAGAAGTATACGAAATACCTTTTTATAAAAAGGTCATACGCAATCTGAAGGAAATTCAATACATAGTGTGATTGAGAAAGCATCAAGACATGTTCCTATCTCAAGTCCAGAACAATGGTACACCCTTGTTCAAACTTGTAAGAAAAGAAAACCATACAATGTTGTTGAAATGGAACAAGAGCATTTCTTTGACATAAAGGCTCTAACACGGGAAATTTCTGTGAACTGGGACCGAGATGTAGAAAACGAACGGGTTTATTTGAACAAAATACGCATTGTGGAAACCAGCAATGAATTTCCAAACATGCTTTCATTCAATTACAACCTGGACAGAAATACCCCTTTCAAAAAAATTAATATGCACGAGAAGGGAAGAAGAAATATAAAAGTATATAAAAGTAATATTGGCTATAAGTCCTGTTAAGCCATTTTTGAGAAAATCGGGAAGTTTTCAATTTAAGATGTCCTTTTCAGATTAATTAAAATTAACTTCAACAATAAAAAAAATGGCTCAAAAAGACAAAAATGCTATCACAAATTGAAAATCTTACGTATTGAATAAATATTATTTGTCAAAGTTAAGGCAAGGCTATGACAAAAATTATGCCATCAACAAATTATGTTAACACCTGACTTGAAAAACACATTTGTGCTATTTGTGTGACTATGTTAAATGTAACTAATTGAAAAAAAGATATGAAAATACACACAAATAATAGAGTATGCAGACTTCTGCACCAAAAAAGTTAATAAGATTCTTAGAATCTTAATATCACAATATAATAATATATTTTTTATAAATCCAGATAGAAATAATCAATTTTATTAACTCCAAGTTACCGAGGTCACGAAAGTTTACTCTGTATTGTTGTCGAATCTTTACAATAGTGAAAAATTGATCCCTTTCACTTTAGTAACAAAAAAAAGAACTTAAGACTTCCATGTTCTAGTTCCATAAACAAAATATAACAGGGTTGGATTCTCACTGAAAACCCTCATACATTATTAATGGTATCGGTATCCCTGAATTCCGAAATGCAAAGTGTTGTTGGAGAAGGGGCACAGGCCTGGGCTACAAAATTGGCAATATAATTTTAAGAATCTCAACCGGGACTTGTGGGGGCTATTAATTAGTGACTTCTTGCAAAATTTGTGACTTGAGCCCCTTTCAACTTGAAATTACGCTCCGGTTCAAATTTACTAATTTTTTGTATTAATCCTTTCACTGAGATTATATTCCCTATCAAGGGCAAGCAGATAAATATATGCCAGATAGATTTCCAAGAGAAAAAAGTTGAAAAAAATCCTGATATATCAACTTATTTGACCTCGAAATCAGTCAAATGTTCATTATTTTTTTTCTCATAAACCATGTTTTTTTAAATTACTTTTGAGCCTGTGAAGTTCAATTTTTTGATTACCATAACTTCATTATGTGCACTGTGCCCCTGTACGTATTTTAGTCAGCGAATAGATGATTTTGGATACCTTTGAACGTTCTTATTGAACATGGAAGTAAAAATGTATTCCGGCAAACCACTAACTGATTTTCGCCGTTTTTAAATTCATGAATTCGTTAGCATAGACACAGATCAGATACAGGGGGAAAATATCCTCCAATTTTAGCAGATAAAAAAAGTTGAGACTAAACCCCCTTATTCTGTCACCTATATAATATTACATTAATGTAATTTTACAAATTTCTATATGCAGATACATGCAATATTACAGAATTACAGAGTCATAACTGAATAACAGTAAATGTCATTTTTATAACAAAGGTTAAAGAATAAGGGGGCAAATTCCCATTACTAATTCTCAATAAAGACTTGCCCTTAGTGAATTTCCCAGATGAGTGTGTTCAAGTAGGACGAGGAAAATGAGCGATTCCACTGTTCTCTGTCGGGGGATCGTCGGTGTCGCTGTCCGGGGGCTCCTGTGACTCTGGCAGTCTGAGAAACGGTAGATGCTCACTCCCACTCCACATGGAGTAGAAGTTGCTGTGTAATCGCATGTTCTCCTATAACCATCAAATTATACACACTATTATTTCATAATAGCCAATTTGGTCACAGTTTATAAGTAATTTAGAAGCCACCAGTAACTCTTTCTAATTATTGAATGAAAGTTTTAGTTCGCTCTTCAGGATAATAATAATTGATAAGCTTGATGTCAAACTTGAACAGATGACAGATGATTAAAGTTTAAGAAAAAACAAGTATTGACTACAAAAAACACTAAAACAGTCATTTTTTAAAAGAAAATGTACAGTTAAAAATATTCTTATAACTTATACATACCCCTCCACTGTCCCTATCGCCACCAGAACTTCCGGTAGTACTCCTACTGTGAATCGACAGGCATGATGACGAATCAGTAGATGAAGAACTCTTTCTGCTAGTCAGTACCTGAAAATAGCACATCTTGAAGCATAGTGAACCCTTTACAGCAAGATGGCGCAAAAACTGTTAAAAATGAACTTATTTGAGATGTCTGGGATAATTTTGGATTAGTAAAATACCTACTACGAAAGGACAACTTTTTTAGTACAACAAAAACATTTATATAAAAAAAAATAAAACCAACTTACCCCCAGGCCAGAAAACATATCCAGCTCATGAGCAGCATCAACACTCTGCCAGTTCCCTCTTCCAGCGTGCAACATTCGACGGTGTAACCGCTCCTCGTGGCTCTCCCACGGATGTCCAGTCTGGGGAATGGAAGAGCGACCCGGCCTGCATGACAGTAACTGGATCGCCTCGGCCAGGCCCTCGGCTGAAGGAAGCAGGGCGGGCATTGGCGGCTCGGGAGTAGCTGAGCGGGACCGTTCAGGTGGTGGGCCTCCAGAAGGAGGAAGGAGGCGAGTGTGAGTTGAAGGCTGCGGCATCTCTGTTTTTCCTTCAGGAAAGAAAAGAAGGAAAATTGTTAGGGAAAACCATAAACCGTGGAAACAATACAGATAGTAAATAAAAAATAAAAAAACAATAAGCTAAAGTGTTTTATTTTAGCTGTTTTTTATCTTATTTGTAGACTCTTTGAAAGTATACTCAAATGAAAAAAATTAAAAAACAATTTATTTGTATCGTAGCAAACTGATTATGATCATTAATTTTCACTTTCCCTGTTGTTATGCCAGTCGAGAAGTGTCTAAACTATTTCAAGCTCTAATTCACACTTGTGAAAGCAGATTTCATACTCATCCTGAGGACTGCAACTTACCCTGAGGACAATCCCAAGGCATAGACCATCTCCTCATGACGCCCTCCCCGATCCCTTCCTGGCCGGCAGCAGCTGCCGCAGCCACTTCAGACCAGCGTCTCTGCACGATGCCACCTAAAGCGGGAAAAAGTGGAAAGTGGAGTGGCGAGCGAGGACCTCTGCCGGTAAGCTTGCTGCCATGAGATGAGGCAGTCAGGGAGCCCGGCGAAGGGCTTCGCTGGCGACCGGGAGGCTGGGGGCTTTCACAGCGCCTGCCTGGTCCTGGGAGGGTACATTCGTGGGGGCCCACTGGTGAGGTGTGGCAATGCGGGCAGGATGCTAGGGGACCCAGAGACTCGCATCCGGCCAAACAGTATTGATATTGAAGGTTGATGAAAGTAATGATGTTTTCCATTACGATGGCTTGATTGTGTTCCTGGAATTGATCACAGATTTGAATATTTCAAGTTAAGCCAATCAGATTGACAGGGTCAATATTATTGAAAATAAATTAAATTAGTAAATTGAATAATGACCTGCTGCCTGATAGCATCGGCTTCAGTAAAAGTCTCTCCAATAATCATATCCTGAACGGCTGAAGCAATATGAGCTTTGACAGCATTGCCGGCATGTACTGTCGACCTGGCCAGCTCCTCCCAACCGGCAATGCACTGAGATGCCAAAGGGGAGCAGTGAGGTGGCTGAGATAGAGTGCAGAGTGATTGAGCCAGTCGTACACCACTGGCACAGAGGGCATTCAATGTCTGTAATAATAAAAAAAAAATTAGCAAAAAGCTTGCAGGGGATGAGGGTTAAAAAGAATTTTTAAATAAAAGATACCCCTTTATAATAAAGTTATATGATTGATCCAATACCTGTAAATAACATATCCAGCTATTGAGACAATCAGCTGCAGCATGTTTGAGTGCGTTTGGACTAGGTGGTTTGGTCTCGTCTTCATCACATCTCCTGGAATCTTCTGGGGGGTTTTCAGCATTATCGAAGCTACTTGGAGAGGCGCTAGGACCGGCTTGCTCAATTTCTCTGAAAGTTAAAATGTTACAAGATAAATACTTAATAATAATAATAATAATAAAAAATAGGCAATTATATCACTTTGAAAGATAGATGAATAACACACCAAACACTATAATACTTAATAGGTGCTTACTTGTCCATTTCCAATAAGGTTTGCAGCTATTTGTCCTGCCTGATTCAGTTAGTGGTTATCCGGTCAGCTTATCATCATTAGGTTAGCTAGACGAATCGAGGACGATCTTGCCGGTTATGATGAAATTAAAAAATCGGGCAGTGGTTTCGTGAAAACACCAAATATTGCCATTTGAGATTACTTGAAACTATACTTCTTCCTGCTCCATTAGTAAGGTACACCTATCCTATATACCTACTTTAGTATCACTAGATCTGGCAGTGTTCATTTCTTCGGCTATCCTTTAAATTTCAATAGCACCAAATTAGTTTCTTCACTTTCTTCACTAATTATTCATTTCTGATTATGAACTGATTTGTAAATTGTAAATAGTAAACAGATAATTTTAACAGATAAAATTGCCGACAACGACAACGGGCACCGGCAGTCTCACCAGTTCACCACCGCCACCGCCAGCGCCACCACCGGCACCGGCACCTTGTCTCTTGTCTTTATGTCTTGTCTTTGTAGTTGTAGTAGAAGTAGGATAAGGATAGGCGATAGGGATAGGTAGGAGTAGGATAGGAAGTAGGATGCTCGTTGCTTGTTGCTTTGTTTTTAACCGTAACCTAAAAAATTAAGACACGACAGACACGACACAAGACAATTGGAAGATCGGTCGGTTCCGTCGGTTCGGTGTCGGTGTCGGTCGATAGCTCGATACCTACCACAAATGCCAAATATGCAATATGAGCTATTGGTGTGCGTTCACAATAACACTCTGTGTGGATGATAACAACCTACCGGACTTGTTTAGCTGCTGATATTGTGTTCTTTTAAAATGAACACTCTCAGAAGTTACAATCGTTATTTGTGTACACCGAATTTTTTTTTGATGTGTCATAATGTGTTCTATTTTTGATTGTTCGTTCATTAAATAATATTCAAGGTTTATTCGATTATAAAAAAAAAACAATCCTCTAAGACCTATCTTGACATATCTTAAACACTTGTTGAAGTAGTGTTTTTAGTGTTTTATCCATGTAATTTCTTGAGATTAAAGTTGTCTTTAGCTGCTATTTTTCGCTCAGCCGCCTTGGATCATGATCATGAAAGTTGTGATCACGATCACTGATAAGAGATAATCGTTTAATGACCCAATGCGCGTGTCCGTGTGGCACTTCCTCTTACGGACGCTAACAATATATCGTGTGATCCACAAAATTTTTCATCAACTATTGCCTTGAATAAAATGAAGCATGTCTGCCAGATAAAACACAAACAACTGGTAGGTGTGTAAGTGAACTACTCCAATCAATGATCTACAAATCATAGAACAATAAACAAAAACATGACCACTTGCATAATGAACTTTGTTAGAGTAAAGAAACTAACCTGGAACAGTAACGATATCTGCTGAGTACGTGTGGTGCTGAGTTTATATTATTACTAATTGCAGTTTGCATTGGTTGTATTTCAAGAAAGATGAACAACTCGAACCATTGTAGTGTATCTGTATTACCGACACAGACCCTTACTATCCTTAGTGTCGGTAATACAGGTACCCTAATTCGTTGTTATCTCAGAAAATCTGAATATTCTGTCTTTCTGAATAAAGATAAAACAATATTTCAACTTGACGTTTCGGTTCGAGTTTAGGTTAGACACAATTCAGCGAGAAATATTAAAATATTAAATTCAAGCAAGTAAATGCGAAGCCGAGAGAAAAACAAGAAAAAAATTAAAAAGTTGTTGTTGTTTACGTCCGGTACCTATATAAAAGGGACGGAAATTTTACAGTTAATCGATAAGGTCGCAAAAACTCGTCCTCCTCGACCTACTGCCAGGAAGCCCAGCATTGCCGGCAAGCGGTAGACGGGGCGCCGTTTTTTACTGGATGAAGGGCCGGGAAGTTATATACCGGATGTTCACGAAACCTGAGCATAATAAATGATTATTTTTCTTTTACTACATTTTATGAAGTTAATAAAGTTACGTTTTATATTTTGATATTGTGTATAATTTGTGTAAAGTCCACCCAAATATCCCGTCTGAAGGCATTTGTTAATTAACTAATTAACCAAAAATTAATATACGTAATCTCAATAAAGGAGAGACGTCACAACTGGCCCCCGAGCAGGGACTTGAACCCTGGACCCTTGGATGTGACGTTACATTATTAACGTCGCAACGCTGTAAAGCGACGCCATAATATAAAGAATTTATTATTCCCACGAAAGGCGGGAAGAAATCATTTAGGAATTATTCAAGCATTAAAATATTAAAATCCAAGCAAAGAAATCGACAACAACAAGATAAGGGAGCCACTACAGTTGTGACGTTCTCTCCTTTATTGAGATGAGTACGTATTAATTTTTGGTTAATGGACTTACACAAATTATACACAATATCAAAATATAAAACGTAACTTTATTAACTTCATAAAATGTAGTAAATGAAAAATAATCATTTATTATATTACCGGGCTTCGTAAACGCCCGGTATATAACTTCCCGGCCCAGCATTCAGTAAGAAACGGCGCCCCGTCTACCGTTTGCCGGCAATGCTGGCTTCCTGGCAGTAGGTCGAGGAGGACGAGTTTTTGCGACTTTATCGATCAACTGGAAAATTTCGTTCCCTTTATATATAGGTACCGTACGTAAACAATAACAACTATTTCTTTGCTTGGATTTTAATATTAATACTTGAATAATTCCTAAATGATTTCTTCCTGTCTATCGCGGAAATAATATTTTCTTTATATTATGGCGTCGCTTTACAGCGTCGCGACGTTAATGTAACGTCACAATAGGTAGGTAGGTCTATTGCAAAAAGATTGAATCCCTAAATAAAGTGTCAACTTTTTATTTTCCGCAAATTCAATAGTGTGCTTCCTTGCAGTTTTCAATCTAGGAGGCTGAAATTTTGGTGAGAGTAAAATATCCATAAGGAGTGATCTGGTACTATTTTGAGTAAAATCGGTCGAGCCGTTCCAAAATGTCGAGTTTTAGAATTTTAGACAAAATTGCTATTTTTTGAACCCCTCTGTGTACAAGATTGGAGGAAATTTATTTGAAATTACAGAGTAGAAAACTTATACGAATAACCTTTAACTTTCAAAAATTTCAAGAAGCAAATAAGAAAAATGGCTGAGATATTCGAATTTCTTACATGATGTTTATTTCTCTAAAATTTTCTATTTTCAAGATTCTTCTGTAACTTTTTTCGAATTTATTCAAATAGTGAAAAAATATAGCATTTTTAAAGTAAAGTTAGCCAGTGGTGTGCATAGGAAAATGGGCAAATTGTAAAATTTTGGCAAATTTTTTTTGTTTTATTAAATTAAAAAATTCATTTTATGGCATGTTTCCAAACGAAATGAAATGAAATTATCACAGCAAGCCACTACTATAAATTTCAATCAATTTCGCATAAGTACTTATTGTACCAAATTTGTTCGAAATTGCTTCAACGGTCTGAGATGAGTTATGGCAAAAAAAATTTGAAACTGCACTTTGGAGGGCCGTATCTCCTTTGGGAAGAGTTTTTCAGAAAAATTACAATATGCGTGTCAACTTATTTTTTTCAAGTACCATCCTCTTGTTACAGTCATATTTTTATAAAATGAACTATACAATTTTTGGCCTCCCGGATATCCGTTATTTTTTCTCTTCTAAAACGTAATTACTCAATTATGTCGTAAGCGAAGCTTCAAATCAATACTTTACAAGATTATACTTACCCTCCAAATTAAACAAGGAAATAAAAAAAAGAGTCATTTTTGAAAAATATCCAGTGGCGTACAAAAAAGGCGGGAAAATGAAGACAATCCCCCAGTATCTACGCCACTGGACAATTTTGACAAACGTCATTAACGTCACATTTATAATGAGTGTTAATTTCATAAGTACTTGTTGCAAATTTGATCAAAATTTCTCCAACGGTCTGAGAGTTATGACAAAAAAAAACGATTTTTGACGCTGAACTTTGGAGGGTTGTATCTCCATTGCGAAGCGTTTTTCAAAAAAATGACATATCATGCGTGTCGACTTGTTTTTTGATGAATTATTGACATTCAAAACCGGTACACCTTGTGAAAATAAATGCAGCTTCCTAATTTTACCAACGACGCTTCATTTTCTCTTCTCCGCATGTTTCGAGATTACAAAGACCATCATCAGGTCCTCCAAATATGACTCAACAACGATTCTTCACGGTAGACCGCCTCCCGCGTCGACCACTCCACAATTTCAGCGGTTGTGCAAAAGGAAAGGGAAGTCGATTGCCGTTAACGAGCTCCAGAGAGCGGACAGTTGGCTATCCGCGCCGTCGAGTGTCTGCACGAGTCTCTGAAGAGCTGAGCGATGCACGAAGCCGCTCAAGCAAAACAGGTGCACGACGCGATTAGGGAAAGTGCGGGTTGTCTGTGTGTCAGTTGGTGAAGTGATCGTCCCTGGATTGAGGATATGCCTGTCGGGGCAACTATGATGATGTTGTCCGTTGGACTCCTGCTGCTAGGCGGGGCGTCTTTTGGGACTTCCAAAGAGACAGGTAATTTACAATCTTCTTTGAATTTTTCTTGAAAAATAATTATTTTCAAGAGTATAGGTAAACTGAGTCCCAAAACTGACAAAACAACAAACTATAGTGGATAGCGGTCATTTTAGATGTCTTCAAAGGGTGGCGATTTCTCTGTTTTCTGTAATATACAAAATATCACTCAAAACGTACTATTATTGATGAGCATATTGAGCAGCAGTATGCTTAAGGGCTCTAAAGTCGTCCATATATGGTTGAAATTACTATAACGTCTCAACGAGGAGACATTTTTTGGGGACGATTTACAATAAAGAATCAAAAAACTTCCCCCTTGCTTTCATTATAATTTTGTGGTGTCACCTGCTTACCCATTAGGTGGCTAAACAAATATTGATACTGATATTAATAATATAGCTGCTACTTGCATGAAGAGGCAGCAATAATTATTCTTAAGAAATGAAGTGTTGGACTGACTTCAATTTTTTTGCAAGCTTTCAATGTCATACAATAATTGAGACCCTCCAAATTGAAACACTCACTTTAAGTCAAAATTCCTAAGTGCAACAAAACTTTAGCAAATACTACCTAAATAACGGCGATCAAATATGGACCAAAATAGCCTATTTATAATAGCAATAGATATACCTACATGGCAAAAAATATCGATAAAAAAACACGGAGAAGTTGATTGATAAACAGCTAAGTACTGAATTACTTGGAGAGATCTATAATCAACAACTATCACCCATATGGCTGCCGAAGACAACTATTATCATACTGCCACACATATTCTGTGGAACAAAACAATACCAATCATACACTCTGGTCTTGGATACTTATTCGATAGCGTTTGGCATAAAGGCTTTCAAACTACCAGCACCAGCTGTTGGACTTTCTAATAAGAGCACTTCGCCTCTGCACGAGAGTTTCCAGTTTTTTTTTTCAAAGTCAGATACAAAGAGTTGACGACTATGCAGCTCATTGATACGTGTATCACAGCTTAGGGACATAAAAAAATCAGTATCGCCTGAAAAGTCCCAACATTACATACTCACTGCTGATCAAAGAATTGAAAATGCTGAAAATGAAAAATTGAGATTTTCATTTGTTTATAACTCAAACTACTTCTGAAAATGGAATATTATACGATGGGTCCTATTCAAAATAAGAAAGTTGATGACCAACACTTCTTGTATAACAGGAAATGGTAGGTATATGGGATTGTAAATATTTTAGGTCAGTTCATCGAAGTTGAAGTCTTAAATTAATATTTAGACTTGTAGTACAATCGTTTTTACATTTTATAAACGACCCAGGGTTCTCGCGCCCCACCCTGTATATATTCATGTTTAATTTAATGATGGTGATCGTATTGCAATGTACCAACCCCAGTATTGGGACATGTTGCATGCACCAACCACATACT
The DNA here is from genome assembly GCA_910589415.1 of Malachius bipustulatus. Taxonomy (NCBI): domain Eukaryota; kingdom Metazoa; phylum Arthropoda; class Insecta; order Coleoptera; family Melyridae; genus Malachius; species Malachius bipustulatus. The sequence goes on from OU342633.1 coordinate 49,092,895, forward strand.
GGGTTTAAATTGCAACACTTAGGTATTTTTTTGCAGCAATTTTTCGCTAGGGCTGTTTTAACTATTCATACCAATTTAGAATTTACCCCTTCTATTTTAATAATTCTTCTCTTTTTTCTACAGCGAGGCAGCTGCAGCAAAACACCATGTATTTTGTTTTTTCATTAACAACGAGATAATTTTTATTCCACAACCAATTAATTTTTAATTTTAATTTTAATTTTAATTTATTTTCAATTTCCCAACAGATGCAACATCCAATTACAGGGTACCATTATAATAAATTACAATAATGAGAAACGACACATATTACGACCTACATTAAAAATCTAACTTACAAGCTAAGCACAAACAAAAATGAAGATATGCATACATTAAAATTAAATAAAATTAAGGACAGAAAAGGCACGTGATTACGCTATGTCTGCTAAAAGGGCATACTTCTGTAATTCGTGTGATTGCTCATGCTTATCCCCGGAGAGGGGTTGGTGTCTTGCCCCATTTATACAAGAAGCAGGCGTATCTACCGTTCTAAGTGGACCAAATCGGTCCCTTTCGTGGTAAGTCGTACCGCGAGGGTTTTTGGGTCATAAAAGGCTTTCGATTGTATGATGCTTGGCGGCCCATTGTTGGAGCCTGATGGTGGTTAAGTCAAACCCCTCTCTTATGGCAGTTACTGCTGTTTTGGTGGGAAGCTTTCTGGAACGCAGGCGATTCTGACTGGTGAATTCAATATCTTCGTAAGAGCGTTCTTCAGATGGTGCAGGTTTGGAGGCTGGATGTGGCTTAGGACTGGAAGTCATTCTGAGGGACTGGATTTTATAACAACTCCAGCAATCATCCTCATTGTGTTGGTGTTTTGAAGCTGAGTATCACTTCTATGGGAGTGAGAGCTGTTAAGCCATATACGCGCACATCTGAGGAAACAAGACCCAGAGCTGACGAGCGTAAAGTGGATGCTGGCGCTCCCCTTGTTGTTCCGCATAATTTCTTTTTAATGTTATTTCTTTTTTCTTATATTTAGTTTTTCTGCTGTTTTGGATAAATGCTCCTCAAACGAGTACCTCTTTCTTACTGGCGTTGGCTGAAGTTTCTATTTTCGAAAATATTTTGCTAATTTTCCCAGATAGGCTGTCTCTTCAAATGCCTTACATGATGTCAATCGTCGACGTAGTCGTACTTCTTAGACTTCGTGCCTGTCATATCTGCAATATAAAGACTGAATAGTAGGGATACAGGTATGAATGGCTCATGAATAGCCTGATCCCATAACAATTTTGATTATCCTGTCATTCAGCATATTGTTTGCTTACATTTAATTGCACAGAGGAGCTTGTATACTATAGCGCACCTCTTTCCAGCCGGTGTCATAAGTCGCTATTAAGAGGTCGCAAAAATGCCGCAGATGTTTTGAATTTTATTTAGAACGTAGTAAAGCGAGAGGACTTGGTCCACATAGCTTCGTTTTGGTCTTACGCCTTCCTGTTTAATTGGGACACTTTCAAAGATCGTTGGACTGATTCTGTTGTAGATAACCAGCTCTAGACAGGGAAGAAAATGAAACACCTCGTCACCTATTGAAGAACTGCGGAGCATTAGAACGCGAGAGAAGAAATGTTCTGGGACTACATCAACTCAACGGTGGGACTCTACCCAGCCTCGACCCCCTTCAAATCCTGAAATTCTTGAGGGAAACAGAATTGGAGAGGCTGCTGCAAGCTGCAATGAAGGGAATAAACACCAGAGAAGCAGGAGTAAAGGGGGCACAATAAATCTTGCAGAGCATCTGACACCCTCCCCTCACTATCAATATAAACCATCAGCTCTAGAAGTTTGTATACGTAACAGATAATAATGCAATGGGCCTGTGTTGTAGCTCTTATAGGTGAAATTGCTTGTTTTCCTGGCTTTAGTTTGGCTATCACTTTAGATTGTTTGATTTCTCTGGACACGTTTCCAGTCTGTAGTAAGTCAGTGAAGAATTTAGCCAACCATCGTTTTTCATATTTGCAGCGGTGTATTAGGATTTTATAAAATTTCGGTGCTTTTTCTGGTGCTACATATTTGAGGCTGTCTCTATTTCTGTAAGTGTTGTTGGACTAGTGTGTGCTATCTCTTGCGTGGTGCGTTATAGGTCGTTTCTGAGTGCTCGTTTTATTTCTGTCACAGAGATAGCTGGGTTTTGTCTTTGGGCAGGCGTACCGCTTCCTAATTTCCTCAGCGAAGCCCCAACTTGACGGTTTGAGGTCTGTAAGCTCATACATTCCACTGTTTATGACCATTTTTGTTACCTAGTAATATTTATGGATAAATGTTTATGTTCTAATTCCGTGTACCTATCTGTTAATTACAAATTAAAACTAATTGAACTAATTTTTAATTTAATTAATTAAATTAACTACATTTTAAATAAACTATGTAATTAAAAAAAAACTATTTTTTCAATATTAAAAAAAAATATTTCTTCAAATTTTTGTGGGCTTCCAGGTGTTGCTTCATTTCGCGGTTCTTTCTCTAGATCTGGAATATCTGGAAGTAGTCTATTTAGTGTTTCTCGTATAAACTATTCCTCCATCTTTGTATTGTTTTCTTAAGGTTATCCTTGGCGCCATCTGATTCAGAACCCTTCGTTCCTGGCTTTGTCCCAGTGATCCATGTTTTCTTCCCATGTATGGGAGTTGTTTTTTCGCGTTGGAGGATTTAAAAAACAAGTTCAAAAACAAATAATTGAGTAGAATTTCAACATACCTACCTAAATAATTTTTCAATCAACATTTCTTTCAAATTTTTTAATAAAAAGCATAAATGTTAATAAATCGGAAACAAATGAAGTGAACATTTTTAACTGAATATTTCTTGCTTCTATGCTTCATGAAGCACGAGAAATAAAATATATTGCACATTATACATTATATAGTTACTTATTACATCCTGTAAGATATCTTGTAGGGGTATCATATACTTAATTAATTATTATGTGATAACATTATTCTATATTTCAATAATAGAAGATGTCGGCACTTGAATTATTAAAACATTCATTGGCCCATGGTGTTAATTAGAGACTCATTGTATTATAACCCATATCGAAGATCGAAGCATTCATTTATACCTAGATTCCTATAACGTTTGCTCATATTACATTATTACCGTATGGAAGTTTCGAGCTCAACTGACCGTTGAAGTCTCCTTGCAATTTATGCTTCAGTCATTATTTTAACAGATTTAAATTAGCTGTTACTTATTTAAATCATTAAAAAAGAAACACTTAGTTCATGACATTTCTGAAACGTTGTGTTTTTCAACAATAAACAAAACTGGTACACGTAGTACGCGACCTTATAAAGTTCTCAGAGTATATTTCTTGGTTGAGTAAAAGGAACGAGTTTAGAATTCAAGGTGAATGTGAGAACACACATCAAAAGTAGTTTGTGTAACTGTTAATAAAAGGTACCTACTGAGGAAAGGCGACATATAATTAAATGTCCACTGGTATTTTTCTAATTATTATACACGCATTTTCTAGGAGTTAACCTACGTGTTTATAACATTATTGTTTTGTTCCTAAGTATACCCACTTTTAGGTAATGCACTTTGTAATTATGTTAATGTGAATATTTGGATGGGCATTGCCAGGCATTTATGTTAATTAGATAGGTAGTTATCTATACTTTACTGTAAATGCAGCTAAGGGTTTGTGTCATAAAAACTGTTAGATATTGATATATAGAACACCTGCTCCTCTTCATATTTTAAATAAAGTTATTAGAATTAGAATGATAATATTATAATTACTTAAATTCCATTAACTTTACCAAAACTGTGACACTTTATAATAATTAATAAGAAGAAAGTTTGCTGGTATTTAACAATTAAATAACAACATGAAATATTGACATTTGACATATTGAACTAATAATATACATGATAATAGTGATTGATTGATTGAGAGGGAACCGTTTGCGGCCATAATGGCTTATGATCCGTTGAACGAAAAAATTTTCAAGATGGCGGACCGGAAGTTGACATCTCTCTACTTTCCTATTTAAAATGGGATATGGTGGGAATATTTTTTATTGCATTTTTGGATTTAAAATGTTATTTAAGAGGGACTTTGTACATTGAGATTTGAGTTAATTTCAATATTTTCATCACTCGTCACATTGGGATGAATGGGATGATGTCGAATACTATAAGAGACTTAATTTAACCTTTTCAAATTGTAAAGATTCTATTCGTGGAAATTTCTTTCAGGCCATTGGTGTCAAATTTGGATGTATCTCGTTAAATACACGGCGAATTCTCAGAATAATTTTGTTACACTCTCCATGAATATCAAATCAGTTCAAAATTATTATCAGTGTTTCAATACTCTGCTTGATTTTCCATTTTGAATGAATATACAACTGAACACTATAAGCAAACAGGCACTATAACCCAGTTCTGAAATATTTCTGATTTTTGGATATGTTGTTAGAACCATTACTAGTAGTAAAAAGTAAAATACCAATTTTTCATCAACGAAAGCCTTGTGCGTTTTGCGCAATACGCAAAAAACTGACATTTTAACGCAAATTTTTTTCATTTTTGCCCTTTTCGCGTCTAATATCACTCAAACCATGCGCTTCACAGAAAAATTATTCAACAGATTTCAAAGAAAAATAAAATTGGCTTAAGTTAAGTGTAACTTTTTTATTCTAGCTTAAGTCGTTTCTGAAATATTTCTTTTCTAAGATTTTTACTGTTTTTGTATTATTTTGGAAAATATTAAAAAAAAAAAACAAAAAAAATAAACACAGATCACGATATTTTTACAACACCTCTTTCCAAAAAACGTAAATAATATTATGAACCGAGTTATGAACGTCCATAGATCATCAATTGATGAAGATGTGAACCAACTGGTGATTCTCATAGGTTTGATATCTCAGGTAAAAAACGTGTTTTTTTCGGAAAAGTAGTAGAGTTGAATCTGGTTATGTTACCTACGTATTAAAGCTCGACGTAGAAACAAGAGGCGACAAAATATAGACCAGGTATTTTACTATTTGTTCATGCGTTCAGAAGGGGATACCACTTCTGCAGCTTTTATAGCAAGGAAAAATAAAACTTAGTCCATAAGTGTAGCGTAGTCCAGAAAATTTTCAATTTTTCAACATGCTACAGTATTTTTGCAAGAAAGTCCCGTAATAAAACCCCTGCCAAAGCAGGAGAGAATTATTTGTTGTGTTTTGTCTTCTGGTTTATTGGGATTTAGGTTCTTGGTTAAAAATATTGTTGTTATATGCGATGCCAATATCAAAAATCGATTTGAAATCGATTGCATAAAAATGCATCACAACAAATTCTTGTGTTATTCCTCGTTGAAAAGTATTTTCTGAGATACTTATTAGGCAATATTTACTATGAAAGTTAGTTTTTTCCATGCAAGAAAATTGTAAAGAGTAAAAATCTTAGAAAGCTATACTTCAGAAACGACTCAAGATACAATGAAAAATTTAAACCTTAATTAGAGCAAATTTTATTTTCTTTGAATACATCCTAACAAATTTTCTGTGAATCGCATGGTTTGGGAGATACTAGACGCAAAATGGGCCGTAATCGTAAAATTTGAAATAAATTTCACAAAGCTTTCGTTGGTGCAAAAATGGTATTTTACTACTAGCAATGGTCCTAACAACAAATCAAAAAATCAAAAATACACGTTTTTTGCAAGGAATGACCTGTTTTTGTGTGTAATTAGATTGGGCTACTATAAAAGTGGATGATTTTATTAAATTCCCTTAACTTTATTAAAAATCTTTTTTTTTTTTTTTTTTTTTTTTTTTAAAGAGGGAGCATCGGTCTTAACTGTGTAGGTAAGACATAGTCGCTCCACTCTGGTAAATTGGCTTTGAGCACGAACTCTTTAGCCACACACACTTTTAAATTATATTTGCCTTTAAAACCTTCGATCGCTTGTTTTACTTTTCACAGACATTCGAAAATGAATCTGAAAAGTAAAGCGGGCCGAGGTGAGTTTCGAACCCGCGATCTATGGCTTCGTGAGCCAGCGGAGTACCACTAGGCCACGCAAGTCACTATAAAAATCTTTTATAATTCAATAATCATCGAGATGGATATAAGGGAATGCTATGATACAGATTGATGGAAAACTAAATTTTTCATAAGAGCATGTAAAAAAATTAGTCATTGTATTTGAAAAATGCATTTTTAATGGATTTTGCAATAAAGGAAAGTTCAATTCGAAACACCCTGCTCGACGTAAAGAATAAATGGCAACAACTGGTCAATAGATTTCAATGTTTAATCTATCCATAGCCTAAATTTAAGAAACTTGCTTTGAAAATGGCAGAATTTCTGATATAAAGTATCACGTTGTATTTTGAAAAAACCCGCAAAACCCAAAATTCCGAAAAACTACTGGCATTCATTTTAGGTCAAGATGTACAAAGTTCCTCTTTTTACATTTTAAATCCAAAAATACAAACAAATATACCATTCCATTTGACACAGGAAAGTAGATATCAATTTCTGATATTACCGGAAGAGCCGCCATATTGAAAATATTTTCGTTCCACGAATCATATGCCATTCTGGCCTTAACCAAAATTTCAAATCAGTTCACAACCCCAAAGAACAGGTGAATTTCATAAGGTTTGCCTAATTTTTCCATTAAAAAAAAAACGATTTTCCATCAACATAATAATAATTTCTTTTGCATTATTTTCTTCCTTTTTCTCGCTCAGTCATAGCGGCTAAGATTGATTCAAATATATCAAAGAGAGTTTTTCTGGACTTTTTTCATAGTTAGAACTTACAACTTCTAAAAAAACACTTAGGAACAAAACCATTTACAAAATAATGATAATTTTTACCCGGGGGTTAAGGTAAATCGAAAAAATCAATATTGATGCCAAATCTATAAAAAAAATTCTCGTAAGGAAGTAGGAATCAAAGATTGGTAACACAGATAAAAGGTGATTACCATTATACCATGAAAGCGATAGGTATGCTATGTAAGTGCAATAGAAGAATCGATCAAAACGGCAGCAACAAAAAATTATCAGAAGCGGAAAAATGACCATGATTACTACTACATTAGATTTGGAAGAAAGAAGAAAGAGCAAATCAAACCTTGAAAATCAGAGAGAGAACCAAGACTTTTTAAAGGAGTGATATGACAGCAAGAACTGGCCTTATGAAATAACCAATCGAAGGTTTTTATTATTTCAGAAGTCTAAAAATTCGAAAAGCTGCAACAATTTAAAAGCATAAATATTGCGAATATAAATCTGCAATCACCAAGGAATATAAGATTGACTTTCTCTAAATGAGCAAACATGCATGCATGCATCACGAACGATATTGTAACGACTCACTTTTTTTTCTTACAATGACCTATTTATTAATGGTAAAACAACAATAAACAACCTTCTTGTCACAACAAACAATTCGTCTTATCTCTCGTTAAAAAAAATAAGATCTTTTCAACTCTCGAACCAATAATTGAATTTTTTATCTGTTTGTCTAGATTTTTCAACTCCATCTCCATTTAGTCCAGTCAAATAGACCTTTTCAATTGCGTTAATTAGAAGTTTAACAAAATTTTAATGGCGGGTATGGGGCGCCCTTAGACTATATTAATAAATATTTATTAAGTTAGTCTGAGGGGGCGTCACTAGAATACTCCGGCCAAGCTTGCCCTCTCGGATTCCGGATGTTTCGAACTTTTATTGAAATTTCTTATTGTTCAAAGGATATAAAATCTCGGAAATGACATTTTAGACGGTGGAAACAAAACGTTCAATCGGGGGTGAAAAATAGACTGGACAAAAGTTATTGTTTTTGAGTTTTTCTCCAATAGAATAAAATTTTTGGCATGTTTGTTACGAATACAAAAGGCGCCAAACGTCGACCGGTGATAATGTTTTTTGAATTTTTTTTTTTAATTTTACACATAACCAATTAAAAAGCATTGAATTTAAATGAAACACGTCCGCTGTATTGAATCAGCTTTTTGTTTTTTTGAAAATCGGATAACGAATCCTTAAATCAGTACCTAACTCCAAAAACCTCATAATAACGATGAATATGCGATGGATTTTTTTTTAATTGAAAATGCACCTGCACTCACTGCAGGGTAATCCCTATGACGCTCTGTGAGCGGTGCCACGAGCTGAGATATCAACTAACGCTGAATTTTAATTGTTGCAGGTTGTATTCCTCGGGAATTATGAATTTGGTGAAAATGTGGTGACTTGAATTAATTTTCAAAAATATTAGTGCTGATCTTAACGTTCTCTGTATTCGAAGGTACACCATGGAAGGTACTAATAAGCATGCGCAATTTGTTTAAGAGAAACTCAATAACTACAAATTTTGTGCAGTACATTTTACACCCCTGATTGACCATTTTGGTGTAAAGTCCAAAAAACCATTTCCCACCCCTAAAGTGTCATTTCCGAGACTCTTTTGAACAATAAGAAATTTCAAAAAAAAGTTTTAAGAAGTTGCTGGATATATCCTTCTTAACAATTTTTGTAAAAGTACTTTTTTACATACAATCGATATTTACCGAGCTACATAATTTCATCCCTTAAATTCAAGATAAACTTCTAATTAATGCAATTTCAGTCCTTTGTTTTTTGACTAAGTATTTGACTGGACTAGTTAGTAATAATAATAATAATAATTAGGAATTCAAAATATATGTAAAAAAATTATAAATACTAAACAATTCTTATACGATTGGAGTACATAGGAATATTAGAAATTCTGATACCGTATCTCGAAAAATTTCCAAATCTTGTCGAGGAAAACTTGTAAAGTTAACTTAAGTTTTTGAAATTCTACCTCAGACTTTATTCTGCTTCAGTAAACGTGGGATCCCTATATGGAGAAAGCGATGAAGGAAGCTCAGTTTTAGTTGCTGAAAATTATTTTGCGCGCACGTCAAAGCTCAATAAAAAGATCATTCTCACTCCCAGCTTAAGAATGATTCATTTTTGCGCATTTAAAAAATTATTATGAATAATTGTTATTAAAACAAAGACTTTAAGTACATGTTACATTATGTAAATCGTTATTACATAATCAATTTTTTATCGCGATTTCATAATAAGCTGTACGAGTAAAGCATGAAAATTTTGCAACTATTATTGTAGATATGTATGTGGAGTAGGTAATGGTGTTTGCCATTCTATTGTTGAATTTTTGAAGAATTCCACTGGAAATAAGATTAATTACGTCTAAATAGAATAACAATAGGCGTGAAAGATCGGTTTCATACAATCGCGCAAGAGCAGTTTATTAGATTTAAGTCAATTTCCTCTATTACCTATTATAACCAAAGCCAATTCAGTTGAAAGGAAATGTTCCGTTAAAATCTGATTTTATAGAAAGATTTAAAAAAGTTATCTCTTTTAAAGGTACGTCTACCTACTGTTAGTTTTGTATTATTGGATAATTCTTACAGAACTCGCATAAGAAGAGAATAATTATACTTAATTACGCGTATACATCGAGGATGGCATTATCGCATTGACAAAATTATGTCAATTATAGAGTATTCCAGATGTATCTACCTAATTACATAAGTTATGAGAAAAGTGAGTATTATATAATGGAAACAGGGAAAATTAAAAGGCGATCAGAAGATATTAAGAGGATCATTATTAGAAATGAATATATGGAGAAATCAACAGTTATGCAGTATTTTTTCTAAGATAACTGACAAAGAAATCGATAGAAAATTACTTACTAGCTACACGATAATTGATACAATACGAGGTCCAATCAGAATATGTTTGAATTGAGCGGCTCGAACAGTTGGTTCCAGAGGAATCCGCTTACATTTGCACGGATCAGCTGATGAAAACGTCATTTTCCGACTGCAGACTACGCTCAACATAGCTGATGTTGCTATGAAGCTCACGACATGTTCCACGTGCCATGAACGGTTTAAGGGTGGTCGACAGTCGATTGAAGACGATGAGTTTCCTGGACGTCCTTCCACCTCAACTGATGACCCACGTTCAAGAGATAAAAATTGAAGATGCACTGCAAATCTGAGAAAGAAAAATTCTGAGGTAATCCAAAAAAGCTAGCCAAGTTCGATTCAACGTCAAGGTGATGCTGACAGTTTTTTGTTATGGTAAGGCACGAAGCGTTGTCCACTGTGAGTACCTCCTCCAAGTCTCCATAGTGAACCAGGCTTACCACAATTAAGCTCTGAAACGTCTGAGAGACAGCTCAGTCGCAAAAGGCCAGAAATGTGCAGGAGTGAAGACTGTTTTGTTTTGATCGAGCCAATCACTGTTCTTTTCCTCCTCCCCCCCCCCTTCTACTCACATGACTTTGCTTCTTGTGACTTTTTCTTATGCTCCATACTCCAAAGGCCCTTGAAATGAAGAAGGTTTGAGACGATTCTTGTAATTAAGGCAAATACGACGAAGAGCGGAAGAACAATGCTAAACAAGCGTACCAGGACTTTCAACAAGTGGACACACCGTTGGGAAAAGTGTATGCGTTAGGAAAGAGATTACTTTGAAGGGGACTCAGACATGTAACTTTTAAATAAAGGGCATTTTGTTTTATGACGTTATTCCGCCTATTATCTGAACAGATTTCGTAAGCTACCTACATAATAGGTATTACGGTAGACCTTCATTGGAAAGTGCAAGGGTGAACTGGAGACGCTTGACTGCTTGGCTTAGGGTTCTTACCCGTTCATCTTTATCTATCCACAATCCACATCACTTCCAGTATTTACCACTTTCCTTCAAGCTGCAGATGAACTTTACCCCCTCCATCTCTACTTAAGCGCAAACAGAGGGTGTTTCGTCCTTGTCGAATAATTTGATTCGTATCCTCGAAGATACGACCGTTTCCTACCCCTTCCTATCCTTTTACACATCGGGAAGAAGGAAAAGGACACCTGACCGGAGAGACCACACAAGAGTCGAGTTTCAACATCGAGACGGAGCGCCGTTCGTGCCAGATTCGTTGATGCTGGTGATACATGATACCTAATAGTTCTTTTAATCTAAAAGAAGCGGTATAATAATTAGTGGAACAATCGTACCTATATAGTGAAGTACAGTGAAACAGTAATAATAGTTAACATCTCGCAATTAAAACAAGTGCCCCTTCTCGTCGGAGAAGACACAAGTACAAAATCAGTAATCTGATAACTATTAATTGATAAAGTTGTGTTCCTGTCGATCATTGGCAATTGCCTGGTCCTTCGATCCCCCCCCCCCCTTAAAGTTTGATCCTTGTCATCACGTGGCGCTTCGTCGTTACCATCTTATTGGCTTCGAGCCGCATTAATTTAGCCGTTCGACAGGATCATACGTCGTCGTTAACATCTTAAGTGAAGAGTTCTGAATAATTTGTTACCGACAGTTTTTTTGGATCTTAAGGATCAAATCCAATTTTACTGTAGGTAAAATTAAGGGGGTGAGAGCCGTACAAATTCAGGGTTAAGCTTTTGTAATGGTACCTTACACCCAAGTAAAACTTCATCTTACTCACTTCTTGTTCCTAGAAGAAGTACAATTTGCTTGTACCTTGTACCTATACTACAACAAACATAATATTCTAAACATGGGATAAATGAAGTAAAAACGACTGTAACGGGATTTTTCTGTGGGTAGAGGTGAGTTCCCAGGAATGGATAATTGCCCCTTTGTACCCGTAACAAGTCGATTAAAATTTATGACATTTATTAACAAACTATCGTATTTACATATATCGTAACTATATCAACATTGGTTAAACCACTTGTCCTGTATCCTTGGTTCTGTCCAGACCGATGAGTGTTAGAGTGGGCCGGCTCTCGTTCCGCAAAGTGGTCTTACTGGCCACAGATAGCCGCCCCGGGGCGTAAACTGTTCATATTGGCTGCCTCCTTGTTATCGTCGTCGATACATTCACGGCCCTCGGCCACCGCCAGTAATTTATTCGCAGTCGAGCCGTCTGTGTCGATCTCAGCTGTCCCCGGTACACGCGCCGGGGAGCTACTCAGGAAACGTCCTCCGTCCGTCGGCGGGCGCTTCTGAAACAAAAACCGCTCCCGATGTCTCACTGCAACCTCGGGGCGGCTATTAGGGAATGAAGGGGTCTGCCGGCACCTCAATGCAGCGCCGGCTGATTACGTATCCTGATCGGTCGCCTACCAGAGCTCACTGCACTCTGGTTGTGATTCCGATGTTGGATTACGGTTCGGTCAATTCAATTCATCGACCTCCTGTATCCGGCGGGGCACTCACTATATGCCCCAGCTGTTTTCCAGGCTCAGTTCACCTAGGAGAGAGAGTTGTTCGAGTGAGTCAATTCCTCACGATGCTCTCTCTGAGTCTTCAGCTGGTGCTCTTTATATAGCCGGTGCTGGTGGAGATAACATGCTAATCACTGTCGTAAAAACTGTATCATTCCAGATAAACCCCTCTAAGAATGAAATAAATAATAATTATCAACGAAAGCCTCGGATTTCGTTACACGACTAACGACCGGAACATATGATAAGCTGGTGAATTTGGGGTGTGAAGATACAGGAGGTTGTTGAATTCGGAAGGCTTCCTCTGCTAAGTTGACTATGAGGAAGGAAACAGACGTTTGAATAGCAGGAAACCAATAACCTTAAATATATGTATAAAAAAAACTTTAGAAGTCATGGGTAGGGTAGGATAGAGTTAAAATCGTATCTAAGAGGCTAAAGAAGCTTCTTCTAAAGAAGAAGAAAAAAATAAGGTAAATACATTTACCTTGTATAAATGTTTAGTGTCGTGTGAATGTTTTATAACAATTAAAATCCTTAATTAAATTTTTTTTAAATTAATGAGGCATAGGATAGATATTATAAACTTTTACTTATTTAAATCATCCTCGTTAAATATATCTACTGACAGTATCACCGCCTAGCCGTAAACTTTCACAAGGTAGGTATGATAAATGAGGCTATTAGTGTCGGTTTCCATAAAACGCAAAAATACAAAATACACAGGATGTTTGTATATTATAAACCTACACTCCAACATTTATTCTTGATTTTACCTATACAAAGATGACTTATGATGACTTACTTTACCATCAGCTGTAAGAACAGACGTATTTATTGTAGAAAAATAGATACTCACTGTTCTGAAAAGTATATTATTATATAAGTTGCAGAAATGCATTATGTGTTAGGAGATGAAAATATTAAAATTACAAAGTCAGATTATAATCAGATTTAAAGATATGGATACATAATTTGGCGAGCCTAGGACGAGCCCAACACGAGTCTAGTCGGCTCGCGGATATCACGATGTCTACGCGAGCTTTCCACGAAAATTTTCATTTCGATCTGAAAAACGATCCCTCCAAGAGCGAATTTTTCAGCCATATCTAAAAACCCATCGATTTTTTTTTAATTATATAAATTATATAAATTAGCAAAATGAGTATACGGGATGAGTGGCCAACCCTCCCGCTACTCCTTAAAGATTAAGGTAAATTTTCATTTAAATTATCTTAATAGAGCTGATAATTTTCTTCAATTCTTGTATTTATATTAATAACTTTCTTGCTTTTCTTTCACAATGATTAGGAGAAATGCTGCACGGACATAATAATAATCCAGCTATCTACTTCACACCGATTATTACTAAAACTTTCAACTTCATTGAGGAATGAAGATTATATTTTAGAAAAGACAATTATCATGCATAGAACCTAATTATTATTGATCTCGAGTACGAGAGATATGAAATAATAATGAGTGTGTGGATTAATAGAAAGCTAGAAGACAATAATTTTGCATGCAACGCATGACGCGATAACATAACACTACTACTTGTCGATACACTCTCTAATTGCGGCTAATTTGCATCCGACAGTGTCCTGATGCAAGTACCATTGTAATTTGAAATAAATTCGCGTGGCTAAAGTCAATGACAGTGTGTGTGCGTTTCACACAGTGATTCCAAAAGGGAATAACAGACTATAAGAGAAATTATTCTGATCTGAATGCTAATTAATTATTATTGTGATGAGACCAAATTAATTTTCCATAATGAAATGAATAATGACAATGGTTTTGTTAGTAATAAGCTCAACATTTAAAAAGACTCACTTAAAAGACAAGCCATGCTCACGCTGCTGTTTTGTGATTCAAAGACTAGGTGACCATGGTTGATTTGATTGGTTGCAAGCACGGTGTAAGATAAATAAGGTGAGCGAACGGAAGCTGTATTTTAACAGTGAGAGTCGGACGAAAATCTCATAGTCAGTGTATGAGAGAGTCAGGCCATCTGGGCTTTGCCGTCTTACTCCTACACGTGGAAATTGGCACTTTCAGGATGTCATGCTACTCTATTTTATTTTTTTCTGAATAAGTGATAAGCAAAAATGGGTAAAAACCGTGTTGTGCTTAATTATAGAAGTTGATGCGATGAGACTGCCATGGATATTTCATCTATTGGCACACCAACATTTAAATATTAATAAAATTAGAGCACACGTTTATCAGTGAATATGCGAATATCTAAACAGTGCGACTGACTGCGACAACACACCAGTTCTAACGTGACGATTTTGGCTACCTCCAGGGCTACATTTAAAGCTCTCGTCAGTTATCTTACACAGTGGTTACCAGTAACCTATTTCTTAACCTGCTAGAACTGTACTATTCTCCTTTCCTCTATCCCGATTGTGAAGTCAGTGAAGGTTGTGATAATCTCTCTTGATTATTGTTAGTCGCGTTGCAGGGGCCTCTTGTATTACTTCTTCGCTAACATTGACGCGTTTTAGGACAGACGAAGGACGAAGAAAACGAACTGTGTTCATACCTGATTACATAATATGGATATTTTTTTTGCAACGTTGGTGACCTATCAACAACGAGCTCGCTATAAAAGGCAGGCAGTCCATCAAGGCAGTTGGGCCCTGGCTGTTAACCAGGAAACGTTCCGAATATTGATTAGTGCTCCTTCCCCCTCTTTTTTTCCTACCAGATAAGCTGAGCCGATAGAAAAGGTTCTGTCTTATTGGTGGATGGTGGATGTGATCAATCCTCGAGGTAACCATATCCTCTGTCGGTGCTCTGAACCCGCAGAAGGAACCAGCCGCCCTTCCTCGACGGAAATTTGAACCGCAAGGGTGCCCGATCGAGCGAAGTGCTCAAAGAACAGTAAGAACACCTTGAGCTCCTGAGGAATACCCTGGGTGCATCTTTGCGATATGTTAAGTCGCGAATAATCATTCCAAGAAGACGAACATCTCACGAAGGCCAGGAGTGAGAGATGTGTCTGATCGTGGATCGACTATCTGAAAGCCAACCGGTCGCATACCTATCCTAGAACAATAGAAATCCCGCGGTAGCGCCATGCAGTGACTACCTACCTTATCGAAACCTTAGAAAAACTCCAACTTGTCTTGAGTTTATTTTTTCTTATTTTTTCTATTTCACTCGAGAAAAAACTCTTACAAGCTCAATTCCCAAGGAGGTCTCACTCAACTGAAATGGGCACTTCGATTAACCGAATGATCCCCGTGTCAAATAGTTACATAAATATTTATATTCGGGATAGGTTCTTTTGAAATTTAAATCCGTGCTCAATCAGCTCGTTTTAATTAATATATACGGCATGAGTGGCCAACCCTCCCGTTACTCCTGAAAGAACCAATTATCAAACTTATGTTGTAGAAAAATCAGAACAAGCAATATGATAGTAAAAAAGAAGAGTTTATGACTAAATTGAGATCATAAAACAATTTCTTCACAAGAAATTGAGCTTTAAAAGCGAATCGCTGCGCATCCACAAATAAAACATTACATAACTCAAGTAATTTCATGGAAAAGTTGCATTGAAAGGTGATAGTTCGACTTCGCATTTAATTTTGGCTCGAGCGTAATTGACATTATCATCATTATAAGAGTTGCTTTGCTTGAAGAGGCAGCCAGGCATGCACTTGTGTGGGTGAAGAAAGTGGGGACGGCTATTATAAGCTACAACATAATAGTGTACAGTGTACCAGTTTTGTAGATTGCCGGTGTGTCCCCCTGCCCTGAGGAGCGAGGATTGCCCGTTTCCTACGACCTGCTGTTTGCACGAACGCGGTCTCCTTAACCAGATCACCTTGGTGATATACACCGAACCTTTCCATATAGGCAAACCTAGAAGTGGGTGTAGAATTTATATAGATATTAATTTGTCTTATATTCTCTAGATCTCGACTGCCATAGAATAATAATCTACTTACTTACCTACAAAAGTTGATCGAGAATAGATAGGTCGTTCCTAGAGCAGTTCTTAGGTGGTTCTTAGAGCGTAATTGAACACATTACTTTTTCACTCTTTGTGCTTTTATCCATATGTTGCAATGAGATGGAAATAGAAACATGATCATCATTGTCACTACAGCTCTGGGTGAGTTTTGGCCGCGTTTACCATTATTGCCCTTCATTCAACGCTGGCCTTCCAATTCTAAAACCTCTAAGTCTCCCTCTACTGGGTCGTCCGTGAACGAATGCTCTACAATAATAATTTTGGTTTTATGGCTTTGATTGGATATCAATCGAGTCAAATGTGCAGGCTTTTCGGAATAAAACTTTCTCTCAATTTTTTAATGGTAAAATAGACTAAAGATTAACTCATTCTTACATAATAAGAGACTGTAGAGCTGCAGAATGATTTGCCGCTGGAAATATGGGAGGCAGAGTTGTCTCAATAACGAAAAGGACACATGAACTTTCTTTAGTTTCAGAGAGGGATTATGGTTTGGTACGTACTTTGATTATTGAAGTTGTTGTTCCCTTGTTTAACTGCTTATCAAATCCCATCCCCAGTTTTTCGTTTTGTATTTCCTTGTGGCACATTTGCCCGGATTTTCCCTTACGAGTACTTTTTAATCGATTCTTATTTACCTAGGAACACGGAAAAGTCTTCACCTGGGTAGTTACAATATCATCTTAAATGTTTTCGAATGTCCAAAAATGACATCTCTTGAGAGAGAATCTCGGGAAGAGGAAAAGTCACAAGGACTCAAGTCAGTCGACCAAGGAGGCTAAGGAATCACAGGAATAAGAACTAATTTATTTAAACTTCTGTGTGATTAGGCGCATTGTCGTGATGAGACACCCAGTTGAGTTTTTTTTGTTTGGTCTCACGCACATGACCTATTTGCGATATTTTTCAAGAGCCACTCCACTAAAAGTGTTGATTGACCGTTTGGCCTTGAGAGCCGAACTCTTTTTTGGCAATTCCCTGGCTATTTAAAAAGCATTTTTGTTCCTTTGGGCTTTGGGGAGGTTGAAGTGTACCTTTCCGGGCTTTGACGCTTGGTTTCTGGGTATTAGGTACTCAAACATCCAAGATTCATCACAAATAATAACACAATCCAGAAAATGTGAACCACTTTCAATTGCTTCCAAAAAGTCAACACACCATGCCCTTGTAATGCCCATTTGCTTCCGAGGAAGTTTTTTCAGAACCAATTTTCGGGTATTTTTCTCATGCCCGATTTATTGGTCAAATTCCATGATTCTTCATTAATTTGACCGTCAACCGCCGATCTGAAAGTACAAGATCCCTGATTCCGATTTTCGTCATTTATTCGTAATGTTTATCGGTTCTTGAAGATAAGGCTTGCGTGGTTCATTTTCAACCGACTATTTTCCTCCTGGAAAAGCCCTAAACCTGGCCAATTGACAAAACAGGTCTCTGTAGACCTGCTGAAGTTTTTTATTTGAAGTGACATTTCCGTTGCATCGTGACCAAGTCTGAAGCTTAGCTTGAGAGCATACCGTTGCTTCAAATTAAAATAAAAAAAAATAAAAATTATGTGCTTTGTATACTGCGAGTTCATACCTAGGCTGTCAAACGACTAGCTATCAAATTGAACTCGTACGAGTCTTCTTACTTTTCTTAGAAAAAGGGATCGTATATTCGTCCAAAATTTACAATTTTTTTTATGACAGAGATAAGGAGAGGCATCTCAGTATCATGATTGCTAACGAATCTGGAAAAGATGCCCCTTTTCTTATTATGCTGACTTTTTCTTAGCTTGCTCTATTTTATATTTGAGGTAGCAGTCATTGGGAATTACAGTTTGAAAACTGCTAATAATAAATTAGCATTTTAATCGATCTTATCTCGGGACATGTTACCTTGAGGTCTGTGGAACTAATTATGAGAAGAGATAATGAGCATGTGATCATTGTGATCCATGAAACCATGCCTTTCTCGAAAAGGAAAAGGGGAAGAGGACACCCACCGCTCACATGACGGATCAGCATGGCGAAAGTGGATCAGTGATTCCAATTACCTAAGCCGACAATCCAAGACAGTGTAAGATGCGGTTGTCGTGGTTTTTACTTTTTCGCTGTGTTTGAACTTGTGGCTATAATAAAAATAAATTCACTCTAGTGAGTCTTTATTTTGACCATAGATAATGTCAGTTGGTATACAACACGATACAGGGAAATAAGATATTTAGCATTTGTGGACGGTGGACAGACACGAAGAGTCAGACCGGACATGCAAAAGTGGCAGTGGTATAGAGGATCCAATATAGAGGACTTCGTAAGCCAAACAGGACCAATGCACTGTCTACGGCAAGTAAGACCGCGATTGTCAAACAGGATTAAGGTAGCTGGCGGCAGTGGAGTAGACAGTAGCCAGTAGGACCAACGCAGCTGGCTTCGGTAGGTAAGACAGGACGCCAGACAGCAGAAACGTAGCTGTCAGCAGTGGAATGTGCAGTAGGATTTGAGACGGAACGCCAAACAGGAAACGAGAAGGGACCCCGGCACCCCAGTTACTGGCGCACTCTTCTTGTAGCTTCCAAGGTTGCAGTATCGGTATCGCTAAATGTTTATATTTATTCAATCTGGTAGAAGAGGGCTAATCGGAGTCATTGTTTAAGAAGCCACGACTTATCGAGTTGAGAACCCCTTTGCTTTAGTGGTGAAAGCCAGTAAAGTAGTAGAGATGGCCGGATGTCGCATCTCTGAGTCTTTAGTGCGGAGAATATCGTAGATCATGCTGATAAGTGGCGCCCTCGAACGAAAATGCATGCACCTAATTAAAATAAGCTGTGTTGGAACACACAGGGGATTAACTCCAAAAAAGAAAGTGGATTAATAAGTGGGATGTTGCTTCTTGGGCGGTAACATTTTTCTCGCTTCTTGAACGCAATTCTAAGTCAGAGGCTTGATTCGGACTTATCGAAGAATTGGACGTCAAATTCACCTGCAAAGCATACTGTAGGTGATGGGTGAGTAGGGTGAGTTGAATATTTGATCCATTCGGGGAGCGCTATCTACAAGTGCTTTGTTAGGGTTCCTTGAATTCATCTCTGTGATTCTAGATAACGAAGATGTCATCTAGGCATAATGGTACATGGTACCAAGATGGTTTTCTAGTGGCAGTGCCTGAAGCAATGGCTTCGAATAGGTAATTCCAAGTTTAGATGGCGTTGGCGTCAGAAGAAAAAGAAATCTGCAGGATTTCTCTTCGACAACAAAAAGATAATGACTTAACCAGCCTTAGTCCAGGTACCTTTTAGACGTTAATAATATGGAGAAGTAACTCATAATGCCTGGTAATTTTCTGAGGCAGTTAATTGACTTGTTATTGTCTAACTTGTGGTATGGAGGAAGGGATGCTCTTCCTCTTCTTATTCTTCTTCTTAAGGTGCTATCTTCTGTAGAAGGCTGGTGATCACCTTGGTTACTTTCAGATAGTTGATTGCTGCTCTGAAGAGGTGTTTTGATGAACTAAACCCTATAATTTTTCCCTGAATGAGTATCTGCAGCATTTGGTATCTCGTCCCTCCCATAACGTGGCCCAGGTATTATTGTAGTTTCCTGGTTTCCAA
Organism: Malachius bipustulatus; assembly: GCA_910589415.1. Classification (NCBI taxonomy): domain Eukaryota; kingdom Metazoa; phylum Arthropoda; class Insecta; order Coleoptera; family Melyridae; genus Malachius; species Malachius bipustulatus. Next base: position 49,112,761 of record OU342633.1, read on the forward strand.
ATCCAAAACGAGAAGTGAGCAAAGGATTCTCATTTTTGGACTTTTAAGGCTATAGCATTCCGGAGGAGTTCATGGGTTGAATTTTTTGTTTTCCATATCTACCTAGAAATAATGTTTTAAAGCCTTTTTGTAATTAAGTAATAAACATTAGATTTCTTGCTTAAGATTTCTATATTCGTTTCAAAAATTAAAGCAAAAATGAGGAGAATGCATCCTTGATTAGTCGATGACTGATGTGTGAGGCTTTCTCTCTAAGAAGAATGAATCTATTCTTCCCGGAAGAACAACAAGTGGAAGAGAGGTTATTTAATTCAAATTATATATTTCTGGTAGCAGATTTAAGTATTATATTATTGATTAGTCAATTTCATGGGCAGTTCGGCCTTGATTAAACGGGAATGAATTATTGTAAGTACACTGAAATTTCTTTAAACATAGACACACCTTGATATCATATAGCAACCTTTATGAAAATGAATAGCAATCGCTTGAATAATAATTATAATTATAAGGCGGACGAAGAATTTTCTCTGAGGTGCCTAAATCAGTAAATTATAAAATTATCATCACGTTTTAGCCATAGGATATCATTGAATGCGTATTAGTAAGTTTGTTCTTGTTTTTACAGATAAATACCTTGAGCGAAACAGACATCACGAAATAATTGATATTACGATTTAAAATATCTCAAATCTTATAAGCACAAGCACGGTATCTCTTACTTTTTGTATCTAATCGTTTTGGCTTTGATGGCTTTATGGTCCCTGAAGTAACCATCCTCTACCACCGGCAGAAAGTTTCGTTTTCCTTGTTTATGTTAAATAAAATTAATCTTATTATGGTTAATGACATCTTTTGTTCCCTAACAACTAATTGGTTTGGTAAAATTACTTCTAACAATGCTTAAATTGTCGACTATGCCAAAGTATCACAGTGAAATAGGCCAAAGATTAGGCCGCGTCTACCTGAAGCTTTAGGCTATATCCTAACCATATTTGCCAACCATTATCTGTTTAAATGTGTTTTTGTTGATGATATCGTCACGCTCATCTAACAAAAGTTTACTGAACTCTCTATTTATGTTGTCTGTTTTTATGGATTCTGACCGGCTGCCTTTATAAAGAATCTCTGAATCGCTTATAAGCAAATTCCTATGCTGCCATTGGTCGTAATTTTAGTTTTATATAAGACATTTCAGACGAAAAATGTAGCTCGCAAAAATACCAAAATATCATATTTTATTAGATGGTACTCAATGACCAGTTTCTGATAAAATGCAAATTATCGAGCCAGATAATTCGGGCAAGTGCTAGAGAAATTGAGGTCGATGAAAACAAAAAAACTGCGTACACCGCAGGTAATGTTCTATTGGTCAATTGCGTCGATGGCCCAAAAAGGACTAGAGGAAGATGGGGCAAAAAAACTCAATGTGAAGCGACTGTTTCTATGAGATGGTCAAGGTTGGAGTGTTGGATATGTGGGAGTAGGTATGTGTCCCTTAACTGCTTGTCAGCAATCTCAAGGGGAGAAAAATAATCAATCGTACATGGATGGTGACATAGAGGGTGATTTCTCACTGGTATCTAGGCCCCGTTGAACCTTTTGTATACCTCATCTCGAGTTGAATAACCCCTCTCCCCTTTAATTTCGCCTATAAAACCGGAAGAGCTTATTGAAGAAGTGAGAAAATATCAAGCACTGTGTGATCAGACCAAACATCAGTACCTACTGAAACGTTCCAAAGGAAGAAAACGATGGCAATGCACCTGAAACTGGTCATGAATCACAACAGCATGAGTCACAAGAGCAGAACTCCATCCAGGAACCATATAGGAACCACTAGATATTAGCATTGCTGATAAATTTGAGGAGACCATAAAACTCTCACCATTACCACCGTCCACAACTGCAATCAATCGAGTTTCTGGCGAAAAGAAGCCTTCATCTGCAGGACGTAAACGGAAACTCCTAGACACTGAAGTGAAATCTCAAGAGTCTGCATAATTTCAGCTAATAGCATACATTTTGGCTGAGAAAAAAGCTGAATCGACAAATACGTCAAATGCACGACGTGAAAATGCTGAACAGTTGCTGTTGAGGTTTTTTTGGCCGAACTCGCACCATCTCTTATATCTCTCTCCATCCCGTTCGTCTACATGCTGTCAAAGGGAAAAGATTTCGATGTAAGTGCAACAGTACGAATTGCAGCAGCTTCTAATAGCCAATAAAAATAACTTCTATGTATCCGTCAACATTATCAGCCCAAACATCATCTAATTCAACGCCTGCGCACATCATACCATCAGAAGAAGATAAAATATCGATAAAATTTTGTCTCGTCGTTCAACAGATGAGGTATCTTCTTTTCCCAGCAGCATGTACCCAAAATCTTCTTTTTACGCTGTTCTCCATTAAAGCTCCCCGATTTCCTTCATCTTCTTTTTCTAAACAAAGTTCCACCATAGCTAAATCGCATTTGATAAAATTTTTGAACCTTTTGCGTTCAGGACCCTCTGCGATATAGTTTGAATCAATATTGGCGATAGTGGCGAGTGTATGGAGCCGGAAATCCGAAAGAAGTCGGAAGCGTGTATGGCATGTGTGCTCACTCCTGCTAATCTGCCGTTTTGGGGCACCACCGGACCGGAATCGGATTGGGGACGAATTACAAGAAGAGTGTCCCGGCCTTTACTCTGCAATCTGCAACAATAATGTCAAACTGCCACGAGAGCTTTTTCTGTTTTACTTTCAATAATGTGTTTAAACCAGCTGAGCTTCTGGTCAAGGTCCACTCCAAAATACCTATTATACCTTATCCGTAAACTGAAGTTTGCGATCGCTAATAACTTACCTAAACGTACCACCATTTCGGAATTATCTTCTACTGAATGTCACAGCCCGCTTCAGGCGGTATTTTTCGCATAGTCATCGTCTTCTACACCTAATTTGTAGCTTTTGCAAAACAAGTTTCAAAATATTGAATTCTTTGTCGTCTGGCTTCGGTTCTTGCTTCACAAGGATTACATTATTAATTTCGTCGGACATGGGCTCTTTATCTACTTTGAATTGTCTATTATTACCCAAGCTATATCGAGTACACGAATCATGCTGTTCTTTTAATGAATATACGATTAAAACGTAGAAAAATTTGCTTGTTAACCAGTCCTTTTCACTCTTATTAAATCAAGACTTATCAGGTAGGTACCTACTTCAATATTAATGTTATATTGAGAGGAAAAAGTTACTAAATCGTATGATATAAGCAGTCAAATCGTAAAAAGGGGCTGAAATCGAGGGGGAAACTTGAATCTTCTAGTGTCACCCCCTACCTATCATTAGTTTAAAGTACTATTTGACTGGACTATTACTGTACTTTCTGAACAGATGACATATTATGGAGCTGTGATTCCCGAATACTCAAAAAAAAAATTATTTTGTCAGAGACCCATCATATTATCCAGGAAACTCGAAGGATTCATGTGAAATCTTTATAGAATCTACAGCAGATGGGCAATAAAAGAGCGGAAGAGTTCATTACTTTATTCAAGAGGCAATCACTCTATAACAGCGTTAGTGCATGAGAGCAGAAAGAATAGTATTTATATTGTCTTTTATAAGAAGCTTACGGGTGGAGCTTTAGAAGAAAAAGGAAACAGAACTCAAGGATTTTGAATTTCCCAGGCATGATCGAAGGTAAAAAAAATTTAATGAACAGGCATTACTTCCAAACGGTCCAAAAATGAACCAGTTTTGCGAAGTAATACTTGAAACAATAGCTAAATAAGAGGAGACTTCAATGAGAGGTGAGGCGATCAAAACTAATCAGTGGCAAAAGATAATGAAGAAAGGTGAATATAGACGCGATAAAAATAATGACGAAACACGCGAAGTTCTTCAACCTTGTCCTCACATCCTTTGGCGTAAAGAAAAGGATGTGGTCGACTGAACGACTATGACTTTATATTGCCACAAAAGAAGTGAAGTGAATAAATAAATAAAATATAATGATACTTACATTTATTTTATTTTATACTACTTAATTAATTTTATTGGAGTACCTACTTAATACAACTTAAAAGAAAAGTTTTTGTGATCCAGCAGCTACTATAAATTTGACATCAAACCCCTCTCGGGGGAGGAAAATGCCGAGTAAAATGCACAAACACAGCCACTTCTATAACATGTCCACCTCTGAAACGGGTTCGATCATATTTTATTGGCGATAAGTGCCTCAAACAAAGCCTTTTTTGTTTTTCAGAAGATGCCGTTTCAGTTTCGGCAGACTACCCTCATACAGGGGATAAATTTTTGTACTATTACTTGGAATCGTGCTTATCACCGATCTCATGCCAAACGCAGAGAAAAATGCTGCTGAAGACATGGAAGATCATTTCATTTCACTCTTATTAGAGATCATCGGCATGTCATATCAGCAAGTGTAATTCTCTACTTTTTTTTATAAGATCAGTTGATTACTTCTCCAGAAAATTCACTACTCCGGGATCTATCCAGCGGAAGCACTTACCGTAGTTGACTTGTCAAATCTTCATAGAATTTTGACTTCACGAGGAATCTTGTCTCTCTATAGGGTATTAGCTCTTAGATTTATAGGTTATTAGATCTTATGAAATACATAATCTATTGGTATTAACGTTGGTCGCAGCCTAATTCTCTCAACTTCTGACTCTACTCCTATAAAGACAGCCAAGGTAGGCAGGTACTTTTTGACTGTTTTCTGTTTTTTTGATCAAATTTTCTGTTAAGATATTTGTTGCTCAATTCCTCCAATGCCACAAATTCTATCCTTGGGCTCATCAATTATTATTGTTGTTGAATGGTTAGAATGTACCAAGATTTCATAAAAGGCGCATGTCGTGCGTTCACACGATCTGAGTAGGTACCTAGCTAGGCCTAGTGGCCAGTACGTGATATTATAATATGACATGGTCTGTTTAATAGAGTTAAATTTGACATAATATATTTTTGGAACGATTTATTTATTCTATAGGCTTTCTCTTCATGCAGATTTGTAATTAAAAATAATTTATATCACTTTATAAAAAACCTTCTTGCGCATCAATCGCAGAAATAGTGTATTTTTATGCGATTCAATTATGAATATTTTAACCGCATTTTAAATTGGCTTTCTGTAATTTTCCATAGTCGCATAATATTATAGTGTACCATGTACCTACCGTGCGAGTACTAATTTTTTGTAGGCTTGCATAAGTCGTCAACAGCTATCCATCTGATGATATAAAAATTTTCACGGTCAACTAAACCCTAGAGCTTTCATAGTCAAATTTTGTTTTTCTTACGGACATACCTAATGTTGTTTTTTTCGTGTTATTCGGTATTGTATTAAACACATTATATCGTGTGATCCACAAAATTTTTCATCAACTAGCGCCTTGGAAGAGAGAGATGGCTATTGTAGTCATTTCTGAGCTCATTTTACTAAAATAATAATTTTAAAATAACTTTAGTAGTTCCAATTCTCTTTTTTTTTTTTTTTTGAAAAGGAGGGAGCATCGGTCTTAACTATGTAGGTAAGACAAAGTCGCTCCACTTCCGGTAACACGGGATTTCGAGTATCTTACTCATTCACCCAGCCTCAAGTATGCCTTTTATAAATTTAAACGTTCGGTCGCTTGTTGTATTTTTCACATACATTCGAAAATGCATCCGAAAAATAACACGAGCCGGTGAGTCCCGAACTCGCGACCTTAGGCTCGGTAGGCTAGTTCCAATTCTCATTGTGTCATATTTAATTTCAATTCATGTCAGTATCATTAAAATATTAAAGATATTGCGAAAAGCAATAATTCATAACTACAATTTAATAACCTGATGAATATACTGGTATATTACTAAACACCTACCTTATTGCCACTTTTTTATGATTCATATGCCATTTTTGACCACTATTCTTAATAAATTCTGTTATTGTTTGTGCGTTGGTTCGAATTGGAAGTGAAATTATTATAAAATGGTAAATTATAAAACTTAAACTCGAACTGAAACGTCAAATTGAATTGTTATTTTATCCTCGTTCAGAGAGACATAATATTTTGTGTTTCTGAGATAACGACTTAGGGTACCTGTATTACCGACACTAGGGCTCGTAAGCGTCAGTGTCGGTAATACAGGTACCCTACAACGACTCACGTTTTTCATCCTCCTTGAAATACAACCAATGCCAAATGAAATTAGTAGTAAGCTCAGCACCACACATACTCAGCAGATGTCGTTACTGTTCCAGGTTAGTTTCTTTACTCAACAAAGTACAAAGTTCATTATGCAGTGCAAGTCCAGTCATGTTTTTATTTATTGTTCTATGATTTGTAGATCTTTGATTGGAGTAGTTCACTTATTCACATTTTACTTGATTCATTTTGTCTGATTCGACATGTCGTTCAATTAGTCGTTGCGTCTGGACCGGCCTTTACACACCTACCGATTGTTTGTGTTTTATCTGGCAGACATGCTTAATTTTATTCAAGGCAATAGTTGATGAAAAATTTTGTGGATCACAAGATATAAGGGCTACCAAAAAGCTATCACATTAAAAAAAAAATTCAAAATTATCGTCTTCTTTTTTTCGAATAAAAAAGTTTTATCACGGAATGACGTCGTATGTAGTCGCAAAATGACGTCACATTGCTTGCTTTAATGGTTATTTATCACTTTCGGTTAAACAGAGCTTATTTTGTTCGAAAATTCGAAAAAGACGATTAAAATTTTTGGTTTTCCTGATTTTTTAAATATCGAATGACATTAAAAAATATAACTTCTTTCATAAAATAGGATATCTTAATTTTTAATTTTCCATTTTTGCAGGATATTTCAGCAGCGTCCTGAGGTTTACAAATATTTTGTTTCAGATTCTTAATAATAATGAAAATATGCAATTTTCTCTAATTTATCTGACCCTGTATCTCTTATCGTTTCAGAGATTCCCATGTACCTACCCAGTTCTTTTTAAATGGGACATCCATGTAGTAATAAACACTTTTAATATAATAAATAAAGCCGTAATACTACTTATAACAATCTATCACATAACATAATATATGTATAGATCTAGCACAAAGAAAAAAAAACAAAGAAGAAAAAATGTGGTGTTTTAATAATCAGTTTATTCGATATACAACAATGTGTTGTGCTCTGTACAAAATTGTAATAGCAATAAAAGAGCGAAATAAAGGACCGATAATGTGATAAATGTGATGTTTTTTCGTTTTCCGAGTGAAGCAATGACTTACACAAGATATAATAGTAGAGGCGGTCCTATTTTCGTCAAATCGGTACAATGACGTCAATCAGATCTCATAAGCGCGTGAAAATATAAAATTTTATATAAAATTAAAAATAAAAAAAAATAATCCGATTTTTTTGGGGGGAAAAGCGGAAAACCACCTACCTACCAAAAAAAAAAAGAATAACCCTCTCTCGTGGTTTCGAACCCACATCAACAGTTTACTATTTAGGCAAGGACACCCTTGCCTAACTAACTCAGTCAAAGGGCCTTTCAAATTTGTAGCGATGATCGAGTAGGTATATGTAGTACGTCCAATACTTCATCCTACACATTTTATTTTTTAAACTGGTCGTATCTTTGTTATTAAAAAACCAATTTGAATACTTTTTTCACCTGCATGTAGGTGATTTAATTGTTGTTGCGTTTGCTCTTCTAATTTTCAGAACCATTCATAATTGAATGTGAAAAAAAATAAAAAAGAAATTGCGAACCATTTCATCGATTTAATAAGTGCAAGCTAATTTTGCACAAGCGTAAAACTTTTTTGTTTTTCGTTTAAAGTGCTACATTAATCGAGGCGAATTGAAGCTAAGACATCAAATTATATGTTAAAGCAAAAAAAATTGAAAATTTCGATTCAACTTCTTCAAAAATGGACTCATAAACGGTTATAGAATTGACACATTTTCACCCTTTTTCCTACCCACGACACTGGCTTATTAATGGAAAATATGCTAATTTTATTGCATTAACTCAAATTTCCAATAATTTTCTTCAAATCCTGTTAATTTTATTTCAAAGTTTTTTTGCCATCTTGCTCATACGGGGGCTCAAAAAATTGGAAATTTTCCATTAATTGGAAAAAAATTCAAATGGCTGCCATTTTGAAACGGCTCGGCCGATTTTGCTCAAGTGCAATACCAGACCACTCCTTGTGGATATCTTACTCCCACAAAAATTTCAGCCTCCTAGATTCAAAACTGCGACCTGAAATGAGATGACAAAAACCGGGCTCATGGAATTTTGAAGGGACACCCTGTAGAAGTGATGGGACTTTTGGAAATTTTTTCAACGAAAATCTAACGTCATTCGAATAATTTACAAGAATCCAAAATTTCGTTCACTAATCTTGAAAGATAAAGCTACAGGAGCGTTTTGAAAATCGAAATTTCGCGATTTTGGAGAAATATATATATATATATACACGTTTTTGTACCAAGTTGAGATCCGTTTTAAATCGAGGACAACCCGAGATCCACCAGAAGGAGCAGACTTTTTGAAGTATATTTTTTACAAATAGTTAATAAATTATATTAGCAATATAAAATTCAAGAGAGGGGAAACAATTTTTAAATTTAAATTTTTCTTCAAAAAACTTAGACTAAACGAGATCCGGTGATATAAACTAATCAAGCCGAGATCTGAAGTTGTATATGTCGATGTTTGATATGTATATGTTTATAATTTATCTATAAGATCAGATCCGACATTGTTGTCAGGTCGGTTTGGGTATGTTGGGGTGAATAGTAGTGATTTACAGGATCGTTACACGCAGACCGGATGTAAAGTCACATAAAATTATTAAATAAACACCTGCCAGCCCTTCAGGATTTCAGATTGACCAGAATCTTTCTTTACTCTTATTGCGTATTGTGTGCGAACGAGAAATTTATAAGTACCGAAGTATAAAAATCGATTAATAATAATTGTGGGTGTCGATACTTACTAGTTCTTATGAAATCTTTGTCGAACATCAGAAACTTTATTGTATTATAAAAGATAAAAAGTTCATTATAAGAAAAAAATAAAAAAATTATTACAAAAAATTTAAAAAATGTTTGGGATCTCGGTTTTTTATTAGGAAATTAAAGAAAGTAGGTTAAGGGTGAAATTAGCGTATTTTTGTCCCAATTTGTAATCTGAAATGGAATTTAAGCCAGATGCTAAAATATGAAATTCGAGATTTCTTATTTTATTTAGACAAAACTATTTTTATTACAGAAAATTAGTAATGACCATTAGTAAAAATCCATATGACATTTCAAGATTTTTCAAAGTCGACTTAATTCTACGATTTTCATTTTCTTCTTTTATTTTTTTTATAGGCGCCATATTGTTTTTTATATAATTTTTTTCATATTAGGTACCTCGCATATTACTTACTTCTCAGTCCACTGAAAATATAGATATAAGCAACTAGAGCTGATATGTTTGCGTATCACGCGGTGAAATCTTTTGATGATATTTTGTAAATAAGTTGAGATCCATTTTTTAAAAGACGAGATCCTTCTCGCACCTCGACTTGTTTTTTCGTCATCTAAAAGTGATTACAAAAAAAAATTGTAAAAAAGTGTCCTAATGTTTCGATTAGAAACGGCTAGCTTGATTCGTCGTTAGATAAAAAAAAGTAATTTCGTATATTTTTCCAATATTTTGACAACTAATAATCAGAGTCAAGATTTTTTTTTCAGATTACTAATCAGCACAAAAATACACAACTTGCCCCCATATCGCACAGCGTAGAACAGCGAGATTCTACTTATTCTAATGAACTAAGTTCATTATTTCAGTAACTGTGCATGCTTGAAAAAAATTCGAAAACAATAATTTGATTTTAGATTATCAAATGACATTCTGCTGCGTATACAATTTTCATCGTTGAGTCAACTAAGACCAGTAATAACACTTTATATTTTCACGTAATTCGGTGAAAGAAGTTGTTTTGTTTTGTTAAATTTTAGGTTTTCACGTTTTTTGTTGACCAAACGACATAAAAAAATAATATGGCGGCCTTAAGAAAAAAGTTGACTTTGAAAACTCTGGGATCTAGTCGCCTTAGAAAATTTTTGAAATGTCAAATCGGTAGCTTATGACGGCTTATGTAAACCAACAAAAAATAATTAGGTAATACATTCTCAATAATAAAAAAGATATGGCTAAAATAAGAAATCTCTAATTTTCAGTTTTTCCAGGATTTTTCAGAATCCAATGAAAATATTCTAAATTTTTTCAGTTTCTTACTGAGCAGAAAATTGTGCAGTTTTATCTCTAACCGATTTCGTATAGGTATATCTTACCGTTGTTAAGACCCCCATGTAGGTACTGTCATTTAAACTGGACACTGTGTGTATACCAGTACATCATAATATTATGAGAATATTATGAGAATATTATCAGAATATTATGAGAAAGAAAAATCTTTATTATTATTTAGATTATTATAGGTTTTAGATTCTGGCTTGATAGTTTTAAGTTATTAATCAAAAGTTTCAACATTTTGGGACTGATTAGTCCGTAGCGTTGATCACATTTATTAAGTTGGTACGAATAAAAAAATTATACAGTAAGATAAAGATTCAAATATAAAATACATAATTATATGAAATATGATCAAGGGACTAATCAGTCCCGAAACGTTGAAACTTTTGATTAATAACTTTAAAACTATCAAGTCGGAATCTAAAACCTATAATAATCTAAATAATAATATACTTCGTCGGCAATTGTTTCAATATATACAATTTTCTAATGAAAAGTCTTTATTTTTGATTTGTAAAAAAAAACTTTTAAGAGCAAAAAATCTTTGCTTAAAAAAACTTTGTATTTTGTTCTAATCATTTATAATGATTAGGACTATACATCGGTACGGAAATTGTGTGCAGTAACTGACATTTCCAACAAAGTAATTTCAGAGAAGCAGTAAGCAGAAACTTTCGTTGCGAGAAAATTTTTCCGCTTGCCGCTTCTCCGAAATTGCTTTTTTAGTACTGTCAGTTACTGTACACATTTTCCATACTAATGTATAGGTGATATTAGTCTACTATTGTTGCATTGAAAACTTTGTTATTTTAAGAGTTACAGATTGGCTAAATTGTCGAAGTTGTACAGAATACTTATTCCGGAATCTTGCAAAAAAATTAGGGCAGCTGTGTATATTGCTGGAATATGCAGAAAAAAACAAAAAATCGATTTATTTATTTTAGAAATAATATCTTTTTCGATATTGAATTAATTAATTTTTTTAGGTTCATAAATCGTCATGAGCTCTGACTGATTTAAGAACTTTCAAATCCGACTAGATTCTAGAGTTTTCATAGTCAACTTTTGGTTTTCTTATGATCGCCGTACTGTTTTTGAATGTCATTCGATATAAAAAAATCAATTTACTAAATATTTAAAAAATAAAATAAATTTAAATTTTACTTTATTTATGAAAATTTTATTTTTTTTTGTTTTAAGAAAAGAAGAAAATATTTCCACCGAATCTTTCTTTCGCCTCACCCAGCTCTTAACGACTTTTATGAACCTACAAAAAATTGTTAACTTACTTTCTATGATAAAAATGATATTCTAGATATTATAGAGATATTTTTAAAATAAATAAATCTCGAGTTTTCAGTTTTTTTCAGGATATTTCAGCAACGACTGAAGTTATCCTAAATTTTGTTTCAAATTCTTAAAAAGTATTAGCAAAATTTTGCACAACTTTGCTAATTTAACCTAATCGGTAACTCTTGAAATAAGGAAGTACAATAATAATGGTCCGGTATAAATTTTATAGTAAGGCGAGAGCTTGGCCAGAACTGGTTAGTGCGCAGACACGTTAGTTAATATACGTGTAGTGGAGCGAAATGAGACGAAAAATGTGTTGTTTTTTTTTCGGCGTATAACCAGCTGCCACTTATACGTATGGTGTATTTGACTACTTCCAACAAGAAATGGACTTTTACGACCTTTTTCCGTAGGTCACCACTTTTTAAATTCGAAAAAATTGAAAAATTAGTAATTCGGAAAAATTGCTTTTTAAAAATGTAAATTGTCATATCTTTAAAACTAATTGAGCTATCGACGAATCTATTTTTTTTTAATTGAAGTGCATACATCAGCGCTTCTTTTGGCGGTAGGTAATCTTGTTTTTAGGACTTTTATATTTGATTGTGAAATCAAAAGGTAATTGAAACTTTACGCAAAAATGTATTGATATTTTTAGTCAGCGAGAAACTTTTTTATTTAAAAAAAATTCTTTACACATGCAGCGAAGAAATTGGAGCCAAAGTATTAAGAAAGTTTTTAAAAGATAAATTTTTGTCGCATGTTTGGTAATTATTGAATTATGAATTTTTAATTGTGATTCAATTCGCGCAATGGCTGAACGCTAAGCTTATTACGCACGGACGCATAGCCAGTCGCTTGCCTCTCTAGTATTTTTGTAGTATCATCGGGCTGAGAAGAAATATTTTTATTACTTTTATAGCTTTTTATTTTATATATCATAGCATTCCCTATGATATATAGTTAGGTAAAAACTTTCCACTTAAAATGCTTTCTTTTTTTAACATAATTCGCTTTCCGCATTCAGCTTGCCGTTTTTCCCCACAAGCAAGTAAGTAGGTAATATAATTATTAATGACAACATACCTTGTAGATATTCTTGGTTTTTGTACAACTGTTTTGTCTTCAACACTCATAGCTTTTTTACAAAAAAATCATTGAACACACGTTGTTGAATAAAACTCTAAAAGGATAAAAATATGTGTAATTGCATGGTCCAAAACTAACCAGTTAAACATTTTCAGAACCTAATTCCACTGGGAGTTTTTTTATTAAGGAGATGCTTTTTTTGACTGTTTATAAAATTGATCAAGGCAAATAACTTTTTCAAATAAGTGTTCCTAAAAAAGTAAAAAATAAATGAGATTACAGCCTTTGTAAGTTAAAAAAAAAAGTAAAGTTCAGCCCTGTGATAAATTAATGTAACTAAACTGAAAACTGATTTCAATCAACAATCAGAAAAGCACTTCCAACACATAAGGTTACCTGGGAAACAAAACGAAAACTAACAGGAAGCAAACGAAAATAACTGAAGTAGGTAATGTTTAGGTAATTTAAATGAAAAACAAAGGCTGGAAATTTTCATTTTATTTCATTTTTATTTCCTGTTATTTTGGTTTTGTTACGTATTCAATTTTTTTTTTGTTGAGCAAAATCAGTTTGGCAAAGTCAGTAGTTGAATTTACTATGGTAGGTCTGGATTTTAATTTTTTTTACCTTCTAAAGGCTGTATCTCGTTTCTTTTTGAGTTTTTTAATTAAGAAAAGTTATTTGAAAAAGTTGTTTGCCTTGATGAATTATAATACACAGTCGAAAAAAGTATCTCCTTATAAAGACGTCCCATCCCATATTTTTTATTGGCTATTTATATCAATTCAGGTATTGATGTACTTAGTTCGTATTTTTTGTTTTATTTCACATATTTTTTCGAAGTTTATTATTCGGTATACAGTTACCATTAAATAGGTGCATGTACTACCTACCTTGCTTACTGCAGACTTCCTCATACTGACCACAAGATCATACTTAATTAAATATAATTTGGTGATAACTATAATAGTTGCTCACGTAATTCTTTGTAGTTAGCTACTGTAATTTATAAGTTTGGTGGGTTGGTAGGTGATTAAAGAAACCTACAAAGTTTTCAAAATTTATAAAAATACATAATAAAATTCCATAATATGCACAAGCTCTTTCTAGACTATTCATGTACCTACCTCTTATTTTTATAAGTTACTTTTCAGGGTGCGCTACGCAAACAATAATTATTATAAACTAAATGTTATTGAAATAAAATTTAGCTTCAAAATGAAATCAGAATTTTTATTTTATGTTTGTTCTTCTACAATTTTCAAAACGACCTGTTGATATTTTATACTTTTGATTACAGATCGATATATTGACTTTAGATGAAGAAAAAACATTTAAACATTTAGTTATATAGTTTGTTTATATAATTTATATAAACATAATTTGGATTACATATTCATTTTGATGTCCAATAACAATAATTATTAACATTAACGTACAATAATTATTATTATACCTACAATAATAATACCTACGTTCTACTTTAAATTTAATTAGTTCTTGAAGCCCAAATATTAAAAAAAATTAGTATGCTTTTTTGGGAACGTTTGAGAACTTCACGTGTATTTGCTGTATTTGCTGGTCATACTGACCAGAAACCTGGTCCAAGGACACGTGTCCAGGGCAATAATTATTTCCTACAATAATTGAAGGTAATACCTTAAATGTTTACCTGACAGGTAAAGTGGGACTTGTGTATAAGACTGAAACAAAATATGTTTTATAGCTTATATTATACCTTGTTCCTATATTTGGATTAATGTAGGCCTTGCATTTGACTCGACGCTCTCTATGTAAGGGCTAGCGCACGATATTGGCGCGACATCACTTGAAAAAAAGGTCATAGCTACCAAACGGCAATCGCTACAAAGAATAATTTTTATACAAAAACTTCTACTATATCTTGGCTTCATTTTGTTCACTTCATGTGTACAAAAATTTTCATAACTAAAAAAGTTTGTCGCTTAGTGAAAATATCAATACACGTTTTGCAACATGCACCGTTTGTATTATTTTTGCAAATCAGCTATACAGGGTTATTCACGGTATACGCCACGGAAGTTTATGGCCGTGTCTCTGGATTTAAGGATCTTTTTATTTTTGGAGTGGATAGAGACCCGGCAGAGGTACGTTTTAAAATTATATTCATAATGTACAGGTTGTCCCAAAAGCATGAAACATATCAAAGTTATGTTTTTTTAAATGGCATGCTCCTATGTTATTGCATTTTTAGATTGTCTGAGAAGAGAAAATAAGATTGGCTTTTACAGTTGGTGCTAAAATTCAGAAGTTTTTGAGTTATAAACAAGTGAAAATCGTCATTTTTCAAGTTCATGGCCCTGTACAACGAAAACGGCTGCAGATAGAGAAAAACGGCTTACATGTCCCTTTTTTAACTTTTCATGTACTGTCCTGTGATGTACATGAAATGTTTTTACAGGGTGATAAAAAATTTGAAAAATTCTGATATTTCTCCACGCGTCGCCAAATAAAAAAATCAAAGAAAGCGCAAACGTTTCTATACCATAGGATAGTACATAAAAAGTTAAAATAGGGACATGTAAGCCGTTTTTCTCTATCTTGAACCGCTTTCGTTGTACAGGGCCTTGAACTTGAAAAATGACGATTTTCACTTGTTTATAACTCCAAAACTTCTGAATTTAAACACCAACTGTGAAAGCCAATCTTATTTTCTCTTCTCAGACAATCTAAAAATGCAATAACATAGGAGCATGCCATTTAAAAAAACATAACTTTGATATGTTTCATGCTTTTGGGACACCCTGTACATTATGAATATAATTTTAAAACGTACCTCTGCCGGGTCTCTATCCACTCCAAAAATAAAAAGATCCTAAAATCCAGAGACACGGCCATAAACTTCCGTGGCGTATACCGTGAATAACCCTGTATATACTTGAGGGCAGTAAGATACACGATTAGAAGCGCCCATTTGTCTGCTTTAATTTAATGAGAAAATCATTTTTATATCTTGATTACTTTTTAAGATATATTCATGTAAATGTTCAAAAGTACAATTTTTAAAAATCATAAATTTTTATGGTTTTTTCAAATATAAAAGTCCTGACCTACCCAAAAAGGTTGTAAAGAGCCGTTTTGAATGCAAAATTATGCAATGAACAAAACTTATTAGATCTGACCTGGTTATACGTCAAAAAAAAATCGATAACGGAGCGACTTTTATAACGAATTTCGCTCTACTAGAGCGGTAGGTATGTACCTAGTGGAGCGGAAAGAGGCTGAAAATATGCACAAAAAATTTTTCGGAGTAGAAAGATATGGGACCGGTACCATCATATTAAGGGATCTTTGGGGCACTAGAATCTCGTTTTACGACAAGCTCCCTTGGTGCTGACAAAAGTTACAGCCCTTTGAATATCAGATTTGTGATTTTTTTCACGAGTAAATGCTTCGCAAATTTTTTTTTTTCTCCGTCACCAGTTGACATTGGGGACTCTAGTTTTGTTTTTCCATTATGGTTATGATTAGTGAACGAGATGACGTATTTAAAATGCAAGAAGTTGGTTCAATTTTCAAAATATTCAGTGTTTTTGTCCGATTAATCACACAATTTCTGCAAAGTTCCGACTTTGAACACCTTTAAATTTTTTTTTCACGATATCGATTTCAGTTTTTTTGTTACCATCTGATAAAAATGAAGTTTTGCGAATATTTCATTTCACATAACATATAGTCGCGTTTGAAAAATAAACTTTCTAGAGCCGTTGATATGAAACCCTGAAGTTGACTAGATATGTTTAGCATAGAACGGACGGAGTGCGAGTTATAGAGCGGCGACGGCTGTTGAACAAGGAACGGCTGCGAATAAGATTGTTACTGTTATGTAGGTACCTATTCAATAATAATTTAGGGACGTTTATTTAATGTAATATTGTTTAAATAAGGCTTTGTTATTTATTAAATATTTTAACATGCTTGAAATTCATTGAAAATATTCATATTTTCAATTGGTTAATATACCTACCTAAGGGCAATAGGAAGCAAGGTATTTAAGGTATAATATCTTATCTACACGCGGTTACACCTATTTACCTAGAAATGAAGTACAATTATTGTACCTTAGTAGGTATTTCCTTCAACTGCAATTTCTTGGGGTTGTGATGAACTGGTAAAAAATAAATAAATATTTTTAAAACATTAATGTTTTATTCATCATCAATAAATAAATATCATCGTGTGGCTCTAGTAAAGCCCTGGTGAAATGCGATAATATACAAAATAATTTCAGTTTAAGGGTGTAAGCCGAACACACGCGTGCGAGGTTTATTTCTTATCTATATAGGCGGTGTTTAATATCATATGTTTAATTGTGTCATTAGTATTAATTTTAATCAACATTGATAGTGTTAGTATCAACACTCAACAATGTTTAATTTTGATGCCAACGTGAAATTCAGGTAAGGAAGGATTTTGAATATATTTTCTAATAATTAGTCTAATACAGTCGAATTTGCTAGAGAAATTTTACAACTTACACACAGTTATTGTATTAGGTATAGAGGGTGTAACAAAGTGGTGACTTTAAATTAGAATGGCGATTCCTTTTATTTTTTAGTAGAAAATACTCAAATAAGCATGTGTCGTTATTTGCATAATTTTCAAGAAAGATAATTTTAGAAAAGAGGTCAAAGTTTTATTAAAAAATTTATTTTTCATTAATTATTTTTTTTCTTTCTTTCATTTCAAGTTCAGATTTTATAATAATGAAAAATATACACCCCGATATTGTATGTATATTATGACCAATAATTCAATATTTATTCCTCCTCAACAGGAGAAAAAGTAACATGAATTTGAATCATTGCATAATTTGTGACGGAAGTCTCGATGATTTGTCAAGAACAGTTATTCAGACGCCCACGACCCACGAGTAGAGGAATCTCAGCCATTCTTAACGCGTCAGAAAAAAGACATGACAATCTTTGGACAAGACTCGAACCTCACAAAAAAGTTTTGGAATCAATGAAGTATGATTATAAGTATCATCACGAATATTACAAGCGTTATACTAGTTACCAAAATACCGAATACCAACGGCAGATACAAAGCAAATCCCAAAATAATAGTGGAGCGGAAAGAGGCTGAAAATATGCACAAAAAATTTTTCGGAGTAGAAAGATATGGGACCGGTACCATCATGTTAAGACTGAGACCATACCTTGCTTTCTATTGCCCTTTAGGTGAATAAATTTCAAGCGTGTTAAAATATTTAATAAATAACAAAGCCTTATTTAAACAATATTACAATAAATAAACGTCCCTAAATTATTATTGAATAGGTAACATAACAGTAACACTCGCAGTAACAATCTTATCCTCAGCCGTTCCTTGTTCAACAGCCGTCGCCGCGCTATAACTCGCACTCCGTCCGTTCTATGCTAAACATATCTGTTCAACTTCAGGGTTTCATATAAACGGCTCTAGAAAGTTTATTTTTGAAACGCGACTACATGTTATACGAAATAAAATGTTCACTAAGCTTCATTTCATCAGATGGTAACAAAAAAACTGAAATCGATATCGTGAAAAAAAAATTTAAAGGTGTTCAAAGTCGGAACTTTGCAGAAATTGTGTGTTTAATCGGTCAAAAACACTGAATATTTTGAAAATTGAACAAACTTCTTGCATTTCAAATACGTCATTTCGTTTACTGATCATAACTATAAAGGAAAAACAAAACTAGAGTCCCCAATGTCAACCGGTGACGGAGAAAAAAAATACTTTGCGAAGCTTTTACTTGTGAAAAAAAATCACAAATCTGAGATTCAAAGGGCTGTAACTTTTGTCAGCACCAAGGGAGCTTGTCGTAAAAGGAGATTCTAGTGCCCCAAAGATCCCTTAATATGATGGTACCGGTCCCATATCTTTCTACTCCGAAAAATTTTTCTACCTGAAATAAGCGAGATAGCGGGCTCTTTCCGCTCCACTATAATGAGCGCACTGCAAATAAGGGACGAATCAAAATAAATTTTGATATTAGAAAGATGTGCTTCATTTGCAACAAAGATGGCAGAAAAAAAAAGAAGAAACTCATTTCTATTAGCACAGGCACTGGTGAGAATACTAGAAAAAAAGTTTCAAATGCAGTCAATTTAAAGATTATGCCTAGATGTGGAAATGTTGTCTAAATCATCAGCTGTATCAGATTTTTGCAATCACTGAAAATATTTTTGAAGATAAACTAAACAGCAATTTTTCCGAGGAAGAAGAAGTAAAAGAGTTGCTGTATTAATGAGCGTAAGCCTGAGTAAGTATCTCACATGCATAATGATGATATTATTGAGATTATGTATACCTACCTATTATGTATAAAACATAGTTTTTTAACCTATGTACTTATGTAATTGAAAATATGAATATTTCCAAAATATCAAATCCTTATTTAAACAATATTACATTAAATAAACGTCCCTAAATTATTATTGAATAGGTTACATAACAGTAACAATCTAATTCTCAGCCGTTCCTTGTTCAACAGCCGTCGCCGCGCTATAACACGCACTCTGTCCGTTCTATGCTAAACATATCTGGTCAACTTCAGGATTTCATATCAACGGCTCTAGAAAGTTTATTTTTGAAACGCGACTATATGTTATGCGGAATAAAATGTTCACAAAACTTCATTTTATCAGATGGTAACAAAAAAACTGAAATCGATATCGTGAAAAAAAAATTAAAGGTGTTCAAAGTCGGAACTTTGCAGAAACTGTGTGATTAATTGGACAAAAACACTGAATATTTTAAAAAATTGAACAAACTTCTTGCATTTTAAATACGTCATTTCGTTCACTAATCATAACTATAATGGAAAAACAAAACTAGAGTCCCCAATGTCAACCGGTGACGGAGAAAAAAATATTTTGCGAAGCTCTTACTCGTGAAAAAATATCACAAATCTGAGATTCAAAGGCCTGTAACTTTTGTCAGCCCTTGGTCAGCCCTTCCGGTTACACCGGAAGTTGCCATATTTTTCTTGTTTTTTTTTAATGGTACACCCTGTATATTATTACATTTTCAGATTGCCTGAAAAACAGTAATAAAAATGATGTTTACAGTTCAAATTTGTAACGACCAATTAATGAGTTATAAACAAATAAAAATTGCAATTTTCCATTTCAAAGCAGCTTAGCTTGAAAACGGGTCAAGATATCGGAAAACGGCTTACATGTCCCTATCCTAACTTTTTGTATACTATTATGCTGGAGTACCTAAAAAAAAAAATATTTTTTATTAATTTTCTTTTTGAAAACGCTGATTTTTCATCACTTTGTATACAAATTTCATCAGCACCATAAGATATTACGTGAAAAGTTAAGATAGGGACATGTAAGCCGTTTTCATCTATCTTGACCCGTTTTCGACCTAAGCTGCTTTGAAAATGAAAAATTGCGATTTTCATTTGTTTATAACTCATAAACCAGTCGTTCCAATTTTGAACTACAAACACCATTTTTATTATATTTTTTCAGGCAATCTGAAAATGTAATAATATACAACTTGTCCCGTTTAAAATAAGATAGTTGATGGCTACTTCGGTATAACCGGAAATGGTGAGGGGTTGTGAATATTTTAATTCAGCTCGTCAAAACCAAAATTATACACGTACAAATTTTTAGACTTCTACTCCTTGGACTTCTCCATATAAAAATGCCCTAAGGTTCTCGCGCCGCACCCTGTATATAATAAATGTTTTATTGAACGCTCAATTTCGAGCAAAAAATTGATAAAGAGAAGCGCGATGCAGATAAGAAGACGCATTTTCCGGGTGATTCGGATAAAACTATTAAATTTAATGAGTTTAGAACATAAGTGCAATGTTATTATGGTAATGTAATCAATTTATAACCTTAAATATAAGGAAATTTCTGAGAAAACAGCTTGTGAAGTCGAGAGTGTGCACTTTTTGTTAGTGATGTGAAAATCGGAACATTAACGAAAAAAATTAAAACCATATCAAACAAAAATAACAGTTTCCATGGCAATTTTATAAGATCTGTCTATTAAATTAACAGTGGGTATTATAAAGGCCAATTAAGTTAACGGGCAGATTTTTGTGACCGTTTTCAAAGTGAATATCGACGTCAAATTACTTTTATTAACATTTTTGTAATCCCTGTCCGGCCAAGAATCACTGAATTGCTATATTTTCCACCCAGAGTCGATACATATTTTCTAGAAACGGCCCCCGAAATCTGTACGTTAACCTAATGAGCCTTTATAATATCTACTGTAAGTCTATTGAATTAAATCTGTTAAATTAAATTAAATTAATCTATTAAATCTGTCTAAGTTAAGTTCATTTTCTCAAAAATTTGCTCATTTAAGGTTACAAATTGATTACATCACCGTATTGGCAATAGAATAAAGTATCAAAAAATGGAATAAAAAGTAAGGGTTTTCTATTTAAAAAAAAAATGCCGATGACGTCACAATTTTTTCACGTATCAGCTTGTATACCCGAATATTATTTCAAAAGTTAAAAGAAAAATCGGCCTGTTTTTTATTTCATAAAAAAAACAACGTTTTCCGTTTTATCGAATTTATTTCTTACTTTTGGCGCTCACTGTATGTACCTACATCATTGGATTTCATTTGAATCTTCAATTATTCAATCTTCAATTATTGATAAAATATTATCAATATTATATTATTGATAAAAATGCAGTTAATTTAACACAAATAGGTACGGCAATAATAATATGGATTTGCTAATTAACTTTGATGTTTCTTTAGAAAATTTATTAGGGACCCATGTTCAATTGTTTTTTAATGCATTTCCGTGAGGGAGCTATCTCAAAGCGGCAAGGCAAGAGTTAGGAATACGAATTTTATTCTACAGTCGAGATAACCATCAATTTAAGTGCCAAATGTAACCTGATCTGCTTTGCAGTAGTGCCACATTTACCGGATCTCGAGTTGTACAGAAATAATAATATACACGACCACAACTCTAGCGCCCTCTTAAGCGTGAACAGTTGAACTATTTCTGTATAAAAATTGATAAAAAATGGTCAAAATGAGATCCAGACGAAAATTTGCCACCACCCCCCCCCTAACCCCTCCTATGTGAAAAAAGTTGATATACACATAGATACAAGTCGAGATCCGAAAAGGATCTCGTCTTGTAAAAATGGATCTCAGCTTGTCTACAAAATGTAACCAAAAGATCTCACCTTGATACAAAAACATCTCTATATAAATATATATATATATAAATATATATATATATATATCGTGGGCAGGTGAATTTTGGAAAACTACTTTTTCGTGATCTGGGGGTCATGATCGATGGACATTTGATGAGTTTGGGTGATTTTCGAAAAGTGATGTCGTCCTCAATAGTGTATTTTTTGTTAAAAAATACACTAATATGCAGTTTCTCCTAATTAATCCTAACATCTACTTCCAGCCAGACGCACGCCAATGAAGATTGGATGGCCCGGATTGGGCAAGCAGTTCAGTTATCTACACCGTGCATTCGTGTTTACATGACCAGTTACGTTATTGTTATTTATCCGGGTACTCACGTTTCTTATTCGCTTATTCAGTATTCACCTCGGTCATTTTATACAGCGTGTTGCAACAAGGAAGGTTCCTTGTCCCGCTTGTCTGACACACAAATTCAACACCTTCGTAACTTGACACACATCCACATCATTCTGTCAAATGATCCACGGATTTGTAAAAGGAACGTCTGGAAACGATGCGTTATTATTTAAACTAATTTTGGATTTAGCAGTGAAAATTGTAACGGATATTTTCATAAGCGTCATGTGATGGAATAACAGTTATTTTGGATGATCAGGATCAAAAAGTTGAAAAGAACTTCAGCTCGATAACTGTTGAGTATTTCTGTATCTTCCTTCCTGATCTGGCGTCAATGCAGTATGGAAAGTGAAATATAGCGACAGCAAAAGAGATTTTCTATTTTTTTATAAAATTGCCATAATCGTCTTTTCGAGGGCTTCAAGGTTGATATAAGGGTAAAGTCTTATTATTCACCAATACGTTTTTTCTGGTCTCTTTGCAACAAATTGAACCTTAAAATTAGTATCGGTATCAGGAATTTATTCTATAAATTGCTAACGTAATAAGAGAATTAAGATTTCCGGGATTCAAGGACACTTTTTTGACAACATTCAGACCTGATAGGAATTTTTTAAATAGGTGTTTAAAAAAATAGTAAGTGGCATTTTTATAGCTTTATTTTTGATGAAATGGTAGAATTTTTTATGCCATACCTACCTCAAAAACATAATCATTCACTCACTGGTTTGGTTCACGCATATATAAAAGAATTATTAATTTAAATTAATTCCTCAGGGATTTATACGTATACGCAACCCGAGATGGGAGAAATTATCTCGACGGTAAGTCTAGAAAAAGCCCATGAAAAATTTAATGCGCCTGCGAAGCTACTCGTACAGCCCCGTACGCTCCCTGAACGCTTATTATGAGAAAAAATTCTGTCAGATATATCGCAGCCAGTCCTGGGCGTACCACTTTTCGCTAGAAAGAGAGACAAAACCAGAGTCGTTGTCAGTTGGTTACATTGTGAATTATAACAGTTTATTTTCTCATATTTCTTGCCGAAACCAAATTGTGTTGAGGTCGATATCTCGTGTTTTTGGGCACCCATGCAGTACCCAAAAATCTGTTTCTTTACGATCCCCGATAACTCTGATTCCGATACTCTGATCAAAATGATAGCATCTTCAGCAATCATTCCAACATCGTTTCCGCGAAACTGTCTCGTTTTAAGAAGCCGTAAACTTACACGGATGGAAACCGCGAACTGACTTCTGACATCCCAAGAACGCGGCCGGGAAGTTCTTTTCGAAGTTCGTATAGTTTGACCAAGTCCCCGTGGTCTCCAACCTAAAGATCCGTTTCTGTGGCAGCTAATATAATAAAATACTTCATAATTGTATCCCATTATTGAACGCAAACATGACGCCTGAACATTAAAATTGTTTCCAAATCATAGCTATGTTAGCTCCAAAGAAAGACCTGTTTTGTTGTTGTAAACAAATCCACGATGTGAACAACTGAAGGAAAATTTCACTGAAGCATCTGTCTGTCAACCATTCCGAAAATATTCCATGTCAAGTCTTTTCAAAAGACCATTTCTTGCTCTATGTTAATGTTTCTTTTACTGTTTAAATTATCATTGGCAATATCATCATCACTGTATGATTTCCCACAATCTATTGAGCCGATAAACATCTTGAACAGCAGAAATGTTTCACAAAAATTTCGAAATTTGCTAGAAATGTATCCAGGCAATTATTGCAATGAGTAAAACAATAATAATTAATATCTTGTGACTTCACGTGAGCACGTAGCGATATGAAATCTGGATTACATTGGTACATATTTATTCTTTGGTATATAGCAAACCGGTGAAAATTACGTGTGCATGAGATTGACAGATTTCACAGCTACGTCTCTGAGAATAATGACGATATTGTTATTCAGTGCATTCTTTGTGTACGGTGAAAATTATCTCGTGTCTTATTCATCCAGTAGCAGAATATGCAGATGTAAATAATCTAATAAATGAATCAGTGGGCACATGTACTGTTATGTTGACCTATTCATGGAGCATAGACGCCTACCGATGTAGTACATACATACAATAAGAACCAGTCACTTTAGGTCAACCGTCTGCTTTGTTTTGCATAACGAAGTGTGTATAGATAGAATGATCCCATTTAAATGTGTCATCTTCCTTTTAGTGTATTTTTTAACAAAAAAAATACACTATTGAGGACGACATCACTTTTCGAAAATCACCCAAACTCACCAAATGTCCACCGATCCTGACCCCCAGTATATATATATTTTTCCAAAATCACGATTTTTGATTTTAAAAACCTCCTGTAACTTTATCTTTCAAGATTAGTGAACGAAATTTTGGATTCTTGTAAAACTTTGGAACGACTTTAGATTTTCGTTGAAAAAATTTCCAAAAGTCACGTTACTTCTACAGGGTGTCCTTTCAAAGTTCCAAAAATCCGGTCCTTGAGGCACGGTTTCTGGCCGCAGTTTTTAAATCTAGGGGGCTGAAATTTTTGTGAGAGTAAGATGTCTACAAGGAGTCGTCTGGTATTGCACTTGAGCAAAATCGGCCGAGCCGTTTCAAAATGGCGATCATTTGAATTTTCGGAAAATTTACTATTTTATGAACCCCTGTATGAGCAAGATGGCAAAAAAACTTTGAAATCAAATTAACAGGATTTGAAGAAAATTATTGGAAATTTGAGTTAATGCAATAAAATTAGCATATTTTCCATTAATAAGCCAGTGTCGTGGGTAGGAAAAGGGTAAAAATGTGTAAATTTCTATAATCGTTTATGAGTCCATTTTTGAAGAAGTTGAACCGAAATTTTCCATTTTTTTTTCTTTAACATATAATTTAATGCCTTAGCTTTAATTCGTTTCGATTAATGTAGCACTTTAAACGAAAAATAAAAAAGTTTTTCACTTGTGCAAAATTAGCTTACACTTATATAAAATTATTAAATCGATGAAATGGTTCGCAATTTCTTTTTTATTTTTTTCACATTCAATTATGAATGGTTCTGAAAATTAGAAGAGCAATCGCAACGACAATTAAATCACCTACATGCAGGTGAAAAAATTATTCAAATTGGTCTTTTAATAACTAAGATATGACCAGTTTAAAAAATAAAATGTGTAGGTGTAGGTACCTGACGTACTACATAATACCTACCTCATCAACACTATAAATTTGAAACGCACCGTAGCTCAGTTCGTTACACCTTTGCCTAGCAAACTGTTGGTGCGGGTTCGAATCCACGAGAGGATCATTCTTTTTTTTTGGTAGGTAGGTGGAGTTTTTCCAAAAAAATCGGATTATTTTTTCATTATATTCATTATAAAAAAAATAAGAAGAAAATATTTATTATTGAATCGCATAAAAATACACTATTTCTGCGATTGATGCGCAAGAAGGTTTTTTAGTATTTTTTTTTAATTTAAGCTACTTATTAAACCGGCATAAATGTTAGATTTTTTTTCTTAAAAAGAATTATTTTCTTGAACATTCTGCAAATAATCGTAAAAGCAGAGATGACAAGAACCCTGACTCACTCCTCGTTTGATTTCCATTTCTGGTCTAAGTTCTTCATCGACTTCTGTTTGTGCTCTTTGGTTCCAGTATAAATTTTATTGGCTGTAAGTTTTTGCAGCTCTTCCAGTTCCTCAGAAGAGCTCATACTAAGTTCGTTGGACGAAATTTCTGACGAGACAGAAGAAATTTGTGTTGAATGTGGTGACCATTATTATACCACAAAGTCCAAAATTGATTGGATAAAATGTGTTGGCTGTGAGCGTTGGCTCCATGAGACATGTACGAATTATGGGGACTTATGACAAATTGTTCTTGTAAGAATAAATACTAAATAGTGTCAGGTGGATCCTGGAACATATTTCCCGTTACCTGGTGTAATACTCCCCAGGTGTAATACCCTAATAATCTTCAAGAATATTTTAGGGTGTGACTGATTAGGGATATAGTTCTTTCTGTGTCGCGTTCTTATTTTCGGGGATGGTGCAGAAGGTAGAGATCAACCATTGTTTAATCAACCATTTGCCCTTCCGTTTTAGTGTATTTTTTAACAAAAAATACACTATTGAGGACGACATCACTTTCCAAAAATCACCCAAACTCATCAAATGTCCACCGATCATGACCCCCAGATTACGAAAAAGTGGTTTTCCAAAATTCACCTGCCCACGATATATATATATATATTTATATATATATATATTTATTTATTTCTCCAAAATCACGATTTTTCGATTTTCAAAACGCTCCTGTAGCTTTATCTTTCAAGATTAGTGAACGAAATTTTGGATTCTTGTAAAGCTTTGGAATGACTTTAGATTTTCGTTGAAAAAATTTCCAAAAGTCACGTTACTTCTACAGGGTGTCCTTTCAAAATTCCATACATCCGGACTTTGAGGCACGGTTTCTGGCCACAGTTTTCAATTTAGGGGGCTGAAATTTTTGTGAGAGTAAGATGTCCACAAGGAGTGGTCTGGTATTGCACTTGAGCAAAATCGATCGAGCCGTTTCAAAATGGCGGCCATTTTAATTTTTGGAAAAAGGACTATTTTTTGAACCCCTGTATAAGCTAGATAGAAAAAGAGTTTTATATCAAATTCACAATATTGGAAGTAAATGACTTGAAATTTAATTTCATGCAACAAAATTTGCATTTTTTCTATTAATAAGCCAGTGGCGTGGGTAGGAAAAGGGTAAAAATGGCTAAATTTCTCCAACAATTTATGAGCACATTTTTGAAGTAATTAAACTGAAATTTTTACAGTAGACAACTATACTAATAGACTTCAACCCTTGAGAATTTCAAAAAGTAAATAAGAAAAATGGCGGAGATATTCGATTTTTTTTTACATGATGTTTTTTTTAAATTAATTTCTCTAAATTTTTAAAAACGCTCCTGTAGCTTCATTTTTCAAGATTAATGAACGAAATTTTTTACTCTTATAAACCTTAGGGCTGACGTTTGATTTTCGTAAAAAACATTTTCCTAGAGTTGTGTTACTTCTACAGGATGTCCCTCCGAATTTCAGAAAAAAAACCGTCCGTGAGGCACGGTTTCTGGTCGAAGTTTTCAATCTAGAGCGCTGAAATTTTTTTGGTAGTAAGATACCCTCAAGTAGTCGTCTGGTACTGTATTTGAGTAAAATAGGTTTCAACATTCCAAAATGGCGGCCTTTTCAATTTTTGGAAAATGGCTAGATTTTGAACCCCTAAATAGGCAAGATCAAAAACTTTTAAACAAAATTAACAAGATTGGAATAAACTTATTTGAAATTTGAGCTAATGCAATACAATTTGCATCATTTCTATTAATAAGCCAGAGGCGTGGGTAGGAAAAGGGTAAAAATGTCTACATTTCTATAAACATTCATGAGCTTATTTTTGAAGGAATAGAACGGAAATTTTGATAGTAGACAACTATACTAATAGCAGTTAACCTTCAAAAATTTCAAGAAGCAAATATAAAAATGGCGGAGATATATTCGAATATTTTTAAATGATGTTTATTCCTCTAAAATTTCAAACTTTCGGTTTTCAAAACTCTCCTTTCAGTTTTTTCCGAATTTATTAAAGGTAGTGTAAAAAATAGTATTTTTCAAGTAAAGTTAGCCAGTGGCGGGCATAGGAAAAGGGACAAAATTGTGAAATTTTGCCAATTTTTTTGATTTTTAAATTTAAAAATCCATTCTAAGGCACGTGTTGAAACGAAATGAAATGAAATTATCACAGAAAATTTTTCACATTAAAGCACTACGCTAACATGACATGACTATGGAAAATTTCAGAAAGCCAATAATTTAAAAAGCGGTGAAAATATTCATAATTGAATCGCATAAAAATACACTATTTCTGCGATTGATGCGCAAGAAGGTTTTTTGTGTACTTAACTGCAGACTTTAATTCTTCCTGTGTTATCTCCAGAACATCACTGTCCTATTAATTTGTGGTGTAACGGGATTTTCGGTATGGTAGAGATGATGTCCCAGGGATGGGTAATTGCCCCCTTTTACCCGTGACAAGTTAATTAAAATTATAAAAACCTTTATTTACAAGTACGGTAGCTACATATATCTGTATCTGTTAGATTAATATTATTAACCCCCGAACCATCTGGGCCGGCGCTCGTCCACTGCTGGCCGTCTGATTGGTGAGAGATACCTGCGTCGGTGCACGCACCTCTGTTGATTGGTCGGTCTGTCGGACGATTCACCTTCGGCTCCGCTGCGTCAGTTGCTCTCTTACCACCGCACGCTGCGTGTGCGTGTCTCCTGCTGCTGCGGCCTCTGGAATACGCGACGTGACGGGATTGCCGGATCGACAACTCATTACATTGCGACCCGACGTCTGGTTTGCCTGGCCCTTAATACAGGCCAGGCGTCGTCTGAAAGGACCCGCCGGGACTTCACTACAGCCCCGGTTGATTCCCTGTTATGACCGGCAGTCGATCAGAGCTCAGTTCACTCTCATCGATCTCCCGACGTCCAGTTACAGCTAGGCTCGACTCATTTCATCGACCGGCTGGGTACTGGACGGAGTGCACTCAATACATGCCTCCTGAAGACCTCCTAGCTCAGTTCACAGGGAGGGAGATGGTTCGCGAGTCAATACCTCGGAAGATCTGACCTGCTTCTCCGTTGGGTCTGCTTATATAGCCGGTGCCGGCGAGATAACCTGCTAATCACCGCTGTAAAAACTGTATCCTTCTGATAGACCCCTCGATTAATTAAAATAAATAATAATAATCAACGAATGCCTTGGAATTCGTTACAGTGGTATCTATTTCCGCAAATCCTCAAAGAATTCTGTTATTATATAATCCATCCATTGCTTTAACTTTCTGTTGGTTTCTATC
Source organism: Malachius bipustulatus (assembly GCA_910589415.1). NCBI lineage: Eukaryota > Metazoa > Arthropoda > Insecta > Coleoptera > Melyridae > Malachius > Malachius bipustulatus. Next base: position 49,141,930 of record OU342633.1, read on the forward strand.
ACTAATTTTCCCCTTGCATCTTTTGATAATCCTTATTGATTTATTTTAGTTTTGTTGTATGTTATTTCTTTTATCTTCTTGTCTACGTTAAATCTATCATGTTTTCTCTGGTGTTCTTCTATTTTCGGGAGCACTGGGGAGAAACATCGCTATACATATTCATAAGAAGGCGAATATATTTACAACTGAAAGAAGTACCTGCTTACATGAGCTGTGTAAAATGAACGCTAGCAATGAGTCACCGATATGTTGGAAAGCTCGCTCTATCTTCATTATATTAAATAAAACCATGAAAATACTTCAGATTAAGACAAAGCGTATAGAATGTCCTACAAAACTGACATTAATTCGACAAAGTTTTAATTATGTTTAGAAATATACCAGTACTTTGCGTTAAACTATTATGTTTTTCTAAGAGCATTTTACCTATAATGATAGTGTCTTATTTTGCAATATTTGTTGCAACCTGTATCATTTACCTTGAAATTTACTTCGTGTTATTTTAATTTCGTGGGAAACCTTTAAAACCACAAATAATATAATAAATAATACAAACAATGCATTATAAGGTATTTAATATTCTAAAATTCATGTGTCTTATAATAACCGAAGCAGCATAGTGTACATTAATACCTGTGCATTGTAGGTATGTTCAAGGTGGTTATGTTGCAAAAAGTCCCATAAAACAGATCGTTTAGAACTTAGATAGATATATGCTTGCATGAAAAAAAAAACGAAGTGTAGCCAAGCATCGAAAATTGTTTTTGTTCGTCATTCAATAAAACTCAATACGATATTCTCTATTTGTTGGACAGAGAGGAAAAGATGTCTAGAGGATACAACTGACAAAAATAAAAATATTTAGATGGTCAGGAGGAGATACAAGATTGGATAGAATTTGCCATGCACGAACACGAAGCAAGCATTGAGGTAGCCCCCATTTCTGATAAACTAATAGAAAATCGTCTAAGGTGTATGGACCATGCACGTAATGATCCATGCAGGGATGATGAACACATGATCCATAAAGCGCTGGCTCTCCCGGAAAAGTGACACGGTGCACCAGCATGATGGAGAGACTGGCATAAAGAGCAAACATAATTATCCCAGTTACCTGATGCAACAACCAAAGGGCGTCTTGGTGCAAGCTGATTGTAAGTAGGAGAGTCGAACCAACTTGAAGTGATGGAAAATGGCAAAAACCAAAAGGAAACGGACTCAATCTTCATCATCTTTATTGCGCGTAAATGCAGTCTTTTGATTAATTTTGTTACCTAATCTGAGGGATTATTTTGCTTATTCGTACCTATAAATCGGCTATGTTATTACTTTTTTTAATGAAACGGAAAATAAATATTTTAGCGCTCTCACCGCATAATCAATTCGACTAGAACGCAAAGCTATTTTCACAAACGCATGTTTTTTGACTGCTAATTTTGATTACGCTGTGCTCATTTCACATCAGACCTGAGTAATGAATGCCGACATTAGTACAGGAATTATATACAGGGTGTGACGCAATTCGATTACCGTTTCCAAATCGGTATTATAATAAGAAGTACCTACCTGCATTGTTAGCGGGATAATGATGTGAATAACAACTAGGCGCTTGACGATTTGCTAACGCACACCAGGAAAGAACGAGAAATTACTCTTATGTCTCCAATTAATTGCATCAATGACATTTCTCACTTTAAATTAACCTAATACCTACCGCTAATGTGAGTATAACTAATCAACAAAAATGCGTAATGGTTGTTCTTATATAACAGTGCGTAACTTTAGAACCTGGTGAGAATTCAAATGAAATAGACTCGCTTTATACCGCATGAAAGAGGTAGGTACAATAAAATACAATACAAGTTTCTTTATTGTACCTACTCGTACTACGAACTAAAACAGTCATTGCTTACTAAAACAGCGTTATCACAGAGAAAGAAACAGCACAAAGATAAAACAAAATAACGTACACGTGAATGTCCTTCCTGTGGACGAAAGATAGTGTGTAGGGAGTTTGAACAGATTGAACCTGGTATTGCAGTGATGGGTGAATCGGAAAGGTATAAGTTTATCCTGTTTTTTGTGAATCAGCTTGAGAAGAGAGAAGACATACATAGCAAGCAAAGTAAGAAATCCAAGCCGTCTGAAATGGCCCCTGCAGGACTGCCACATGGACAAGCCTGCCAGGATCCTAATTCTTTCTCAGACCCACCTTAGACAGTTAGTCAATATGTGACTGATCAAATGCCCATCATAAGCATAGAGAAGAACTTCATGGGACACCGTGTGTTGAAGTCGTCTGAGAAGAAAGCAGGCACTAGCGACTAGCGAGACGACGACATAATGATCTGTGTGAGCCGACCAGTTTAGGTCTCGGTCGATATGGAAGCCCAAAAATTTCACGACAACACCCGTCGACCTGAACAAGGCACTGTCGGTAGATATGGAGGGTAAGGGGGGAAGACGTGATCGGCTGGAGTGAAAATCAATCAATTCGGTTTTGTCTAAGTTGAGTTTTAGTTTATCATCCCTGAGCCATAAAGATGCTCTTTTCAAAGGAAGTGGAACAGTATTTATCAGACTAGGAAGGTCGGTTGGTTTAATCCTAATAAGAATTGTTGTATCATCAGCATAGTTAACACAGAGTGAATTAGGGAAGGTAATATCGGGGCCTAAATCATTACGTAATGAAGATAAGGAAGAGAAGCGGGAGGAGAACACTACCCTGTGGAACCCCAGAGGATATCGCAGCAAAAGGTGATTGTACAGGTCGGCCATAAGACCCAGTAATCTCGACCGCCTGTGTTCTTCCCTATGTAGGTAGCTGGTAAATCAAGAAAGAGGCGATCAACAAACTCCGATATTCTCCAGTTTCCGAAGGAGGCACTCGTGGTACACTTCCATATTAGTGTATTTTTTAACAAAAAAATACACTATTGAGGACGACATCACTTTCCAAAAATCACCCAAACTCATCAAATGTCCACCGATCATGACCCCCAGATTACGAAAAAGTGGTTTTCCAAAATTCACCTGCCCACGATATATATATATATATATTTATATATATATATATTTATATATATATTTATATATATATATATATATTTCTCCAAAATCGCGAAATTTCGATTTTAAAAACGCTCCTGTGGCTTTATCTTTTAAGATTAGTGAACGAAATTTTGGGTCCTTGTAAAATTTGGGAATGACGTTGGATTTTCGTTGAAAAACTTTCCAAAAGTCCCATCACTTCTACAGGGTGTCCCTTCAAAATTCCAGGTATCCGGTTTTTGTCATCTCATTTCAGGTCGCAGTTTTGAATCTAGGAGGCTGAAATTTTTGTGGGAGTAAGATATCTATAAAAACTGGTCTGGTATTGTACTTGAGCAAAATCGGCCCAGCCGTTTCAAAATGGCGGCCATTTGAATTTTTTGAAAATTGACTATTTTTTGAACCCCTATATGAGCAAGATGGCAAAAAAACTTTGAAATAAAATTAACAGGATTTGAAGAAAATTATTGGAAATTTGAGTTAATGCAATAAAATTAGCATATTTTCCATTAATAAGCCAGTGTCGTGGGTAGGAAAAGGGTAAAAATGTGTCAATTTCTATAACCGTTTATGAGTCCATTTTTGAAGAAGTTGAACCGAAATTTTCCATTATTTTTTCTTTAACATATAATTTGAAGTCTTAGCTTCAATTCGCCTCGATTGATGTAGCACTTTAAACGAAAAATAAAAAAGTTTTTCGCTGCTGGAAAATTAGCTTACACTTATTTAAAAATATTGAATCGATGAAATGGTTCGCAATTTCTATTTAATTATTTTTCACATTTAATTATGAACGATTCTGAAAATTAGAAGAGCAATCGCAACGACAAATAAATCACCTACATGCGGGTGAAAAAAGTTTTCAAATTGGTCTTTTAATAACAAAGATATGACCAGTTTAAAAAATAAAATGTGTAGGTGCTGTGTAACTGACGTACTACATATACCCGCTCAGCACTATACAAAATTAAAACTCTACATAGCGGTTTCCGTTACACACTTGACTCGCAGCCTGATGACCGGTGTTCGAATCCCATGAAAGGGTAACTTTTTTTTAGGTAGGTAGGTGGAGTTTTCTAAAAAAATCGGATTATTTTTTGTGAAGTATATTTGCGGGAAGTCATAGTATCTATGCGAAACTAACTTTTACACGCAAAATATAAAAAAAACTTTTTACCCACATTATAGATTGGAAGAAATTTATTTGAAATTTGAGGTAATGCAATAAAATTTGTATTATTTCTATTAAAAAGCCAGTGGCGGGGGTAGGAAAATGACTAAATTTCCGTAACCGTAACATACGAGTAGTTTTCCAAAGAATTGAATTGAAATTTTCACAGTTTAAACAACTACGCTAATATCATATGATATAAGAATGAAAAATTTCAGAAAGCCAATTTAAAAATCGGGGAAAATGTTCATAATTGAATCGCATAAAAATACACTATTTCTGCGATTGATGCGCAAGAAGGTTTTTTTATGTATTCTATTCAATTAAAGGCTCGCAATTAGTTTTTTTGTTATTTCTTTTCAGCGATTTTGGTTTTATTAATCCATTTCTACCGATGAATTTAAGAAAACTGGAATTTATTTTGATCACTCTACCATCAATTTACAGTTTTTTTTTTATTTCGGGGGTGGACATAAGTGATGGACCACTCTGTATAATATGTATTACGACATTTAAAAAAAAGCGTTTGTCAAAAAAACTCTCTGTTAAACAATCCCACAAGTATTTGGGTGTCATCACCGACTAGAAATTATTTTGGAGTGAACAGTGCTGAACACACCAAAAGAATAAGTGCAAAAAAATGATCAACATTCTGAAGTGTGTCACAAAAAAACTAAATGGATAACAGACCCAAAATATCATTTTTGTTTTTCATTTATCATACATCCATTTGATTATAAACTATGGATCTGTCTTCTACGGATCATCAGCGATTTGTCATAAAAAAAAAAAAATGACGAGATTCAAATCTTCGCCCATCCCTGCTCTTTTGGTCGAGTCACAGGAACTACCCCTGTGTATTAGGGGAGCATCCTTTACCATAAAAAATATTGTCATACAACACTTGTCTTGTCTCTCATACTCTACGAAAAAAAAACATTCCTAAAATGACCCATAGAGAATCTTACTGATTAGATAGTACTGGATGAAGAAGCACACTCCTCCTCTTGTAGATGTTCAAACCAAATTCACAAAACTGCTTAGCGTTCTCCCTCACCGTTCTCCCTCACTCTTCGGTTTCGTTAGAATATCTCCGAATGTAAGCGGAATTATTTAGTTTTCTCAACGGAATATCATTGAACAACTTTTTGACATTTAACCCACCCTGTATCTTTCAGGGTTTCCGAGATCCTCATGCTGTTCACGCATATCATGTGCGCAGTATATTGCCAAAATTGTCAATAGGTCCCCTTATAATCTTTTAATGTAGGTAACTATTAGATATAGGTAACCTAGGTCTAAGTCTTTATTTTGGTCTTAACTATACATGAATCACACTTCGATATCGAAATGCAAGCTGAGTGAATGTGCTTGAAGTGTTCTCCGCATTTGTTTACCTTTCTCTGGCAGTAAGTTTGCAATTTTTTTTTGTTCTGTTTTGAGTTTTTACTATATCAAATAGTGTGCTATCTAGTGAATCTTACAACATGCCGCTTACTCATCATCACAAGTAAGCGATATTAAACTTCTAATTCGGAACACAGTGAATGAAGTTTTTAATGACGAATTTTTAACAAATATAATTGACAAAATTATTAATAAAACTGGTATCACCGTCATGCAAGATAAGATAACCCAGCAAGAAATTGAAATCAATGAACTCAAAAGGCAATGCAATGAACTGTCTGAAAAAATTGACCGTGATGAACAACGCTCTCGAAATAAAAATATAAGAGTCCTAGGGCTTGGAATTCAAACTGGAGAACAATTTAATGAACGAATTACTAAGCTATTTAGGGAGAGATTGAAACTTGAGTTGAATCCAGGTTCCATTGAAAAATGCTACAGAGTTAAAACTAAGCATAATGCAAGTCTTCCTAAACCTCCGCCAATATTTGTTGAATTCTCACGACAGGAATGTAAGGTTTTAATAATGAGGAAAAAAAGCCTGCTTAAGGGTACCAAGATCGTAATAAAGGAAGATTTAACTATGAAAAACTTCAAACTCTACAAGGAGGCTAGTAGTGTTCTTGGTCGTAATAAGGTATGGACTGTAGATGGGCGTATTTTTACTCAAGTTAATAATGTCAAGACAATTATTGGAAGTTCTTCGGAAATACAAAACATCGCTGCTCAAATTCAGAACTGATTGCCTACATATGTGTATATTATATTGTATATATTTTTTTCTTCTTACTTGATGATTTGCCATTTTTTTTTCTTCTTCTTTTTTAACTCACGGAATGGCGGAAACACAAAAGTTATATTTTTCTCTGATATTTTGTTTGTTGCTATTATTGTTCAACTTTATAGGATAATTATTAAGTGCTAGATTTATTTTAATTGAGAGGAGAAATTTTTGTGATTTTTACAAGAATACATCAGAAAAACTTATAAATAAAGGGAAAAAAAGAAAAGAGATAAATAGAGTTTGAGGGGGGTACGGCATTGGTGTGTTGATCAATAATTATTAACGGGGTTATTATTATTGTTCTGTTTTTGGTTTTTTAATTTTATACTATTATTGTATTGTATCTAGCGGTTGTTTAAATTCGTGGGAATAAGTATAGCAAGTGTTATATACTTGTACTATTTTTAATTGTAAGTTTGAGCTCAATTCTCTTTTTTGTGAGTCGTGGTGATATTGTTATGGATGCATACATTAGAGACTATACAAATGAGCCTGTGGAAACAGCTGTGGTCGATGAAATTGCTCAGTGTAATATAATATCTAAACATAGGGGAAATCGCGAGTTTGTTGTATTCCATGCAAACGTTAGAAGCATGAATAAAAATTTTGATGAATTTAATGTCTATATAAGAGAGAGTGATATAGATGTCATAGTTTTTTCAGAAACATGGTATTTACAGGAACCGGGGTTTTTTGAAATACCCGACTATAACCAAGTGTATAACTACGGAAATTGGAATCAGAATGATGGAGTAATTGTTTACATAAAAGGTTGCTACAAATATGACGAAAACATCATAAACTTAGGGGAAGTAACAATAGTTCAAGCTAAAATATATGTTGATAAAAAAGTCATGTTGATAATTGCTATATATAGACCGCCATCAACTAATACTGACGAGTTTATTACTCAATTGAATATTTATTTGGAGGGTATCCCTAGAAATATCGATGTGGTGTATATGATGGGAGATATAAATATTGATCTCTTATCAGAAACAGACGAAAAAAGTGAATATCTTGATATCATGAGTTCGAACGGATTCCTGTCACTTATAAATAGGGAAACAAGGGTGTTTAGAGATCAAAAATCTTGTATTGATCATATATTTGTCAGATATATAGGAGATCCTAAATCGTTAAAATGTAAACCTTATATTATTAAAAACAATATAACAGATCATTTCTCTGTGATGGCTTGGATGTACTTGGGAAATATTAGACTGGCATCACCTGAAAAAAAAGCCATTAATTGCTTTAACGGGGACAGATTTGTGGAATCAATAAAAAAAGAAACTTGGCATCGTGTTATTTATGAGGATGATATTGAAATCGCATGTGAGAATTTTATAGAAATTATTAAACAGTTTATAAAGGAAAACTCCTTCAAAAAAATTGTAACAAAATTCACTGAAAAAAGAAAAGACTGGATCACTAACGGTCTAATTAGGTCGGTTATACAGAAAAATAAATTATATAGGGAAGTAAAAAGAAAACCACAGGACTTGGAGTTGTTCGAAAATTATAAAAAGTATCGGAATAGGTTAACATTACTACTAAGAACTGCTAAAAAGAATTACTATACAGAAAAACTAAATAAAGAGCGCAACTCTATAAGACCTTGTGGGACGTAACAAATCGACTTAGCGGCAGGAAGAAAAGAGAGGGAATCAGTATAGAGAGTATAATAACACAGAACAACTTACAAATAACCAACAGATCGGATATGGCTGGGTGTTTTAACGAATTTTTTGTAAATATAAGCAGAACCATGACAGATGAGTTCGCCACTAGCGAGTTCCATGTAGATGAAGAGGGAAGACTGCCAGAATCGGTTTACATGGTTCCAGTTGATGAGAGAGAGGTTAGGAAATATATACAAGAACTAAAGTCAGGGAAATCAGTTGGGAATGATAACATAAAATCTGAGCATCTTAAAGTTGTTAGCGATTATATAGCAAAACCTCTTTGCTACATTATAAACCTTGCCATGATTAGAGGGGTATGTCCGACATCGTTTAAAAACAGTATAGTAACGCCTATATACAAACAAGGGGATAAAAAGGTCATGTCAAATTATAGACCCATATCATTAATAAGCAATGTTGCAAAGATATACGAAAAATGTATATACACTAGGATCATAAATTTCATGAACAAAAATAAAGTTCTGTCACAGTGTCAATTTGGTTTCATAAGAGGCAAATCTACTCAAGACGCAGTAACTGATTTGACAGGTAAAATTTATAATGCGCTGGATAACAACAGATGTTCAATGGCGGTCTTTATAGACCTAGCTAAAGCCTTTGATACTGTTAACCATTCATTACTTTTAGACGTTCTAGAAAAATACGGTATCAGAGGAGTGGCACTGAAACTCATGAAAAGCTATTTATCTAACAGAACACAACAGGTGAAAATTGGAAACAGCTTTAGTACTTCTGAATTGGTCACCTGTGGCATACCGCGGGGTACAGTGTTGGGGCCACTACTGTTTAATATGTTCATAAATGATATATTTAATCTTAAGGTGAGTGGAACCATCACTGCGTTTGCGGATGACACTGTTGTATTTTTTGAGTCAGATTCGTGGATAGATTTAAAAAAAATGGTGACTGAGGATCTACAAAAAATTAAATGTTGGTACAATAGCAGATCACTAACTGTAAACTGGAATAAAACAACTTTTGTACCTTTTGCATGTTATAAAAATCACCTACCAACATATCATGAGATTGTTTGTGCAGATGGTGAAAACAATTTCTCAATAGCCGGATCCTTAAAGGTAAAATACCTTGGCATAGTCATTGACTCGCACTTGAGGTGGAATTTTCATATTGAATTTTTAAAATCAAAACTGAGAGGGTTAATTTATAAGTTTAAACAGTTCAAGATGATTCTGGATATTCCCCACCTGAAGATATTGTATCATGCTTTGGTCGAGTCGCATTTGAGCTACGGTGTGCTGGCCTGGGGAGGAGTAAGGGCAAAATACCTGCGGCCGTTGGAGTCGTTACAGAGAAGCATCATAAAAATCATGTATAATAAAGACAGACTACATCCTAGTGATAGCTTGTATTCTGAGTCTGGACTGTTTGACATACGTCAACTGTTCGCTATTACTTTACTTAACTACCAATTCAAGACTCGGCAACTTTTAGATAGATTTGATCATGACTATGAAACTAGAAATAAACAGAGTGGGATTTCGAGACACCCTAAGTCAAACAGGGATATAGGAACGAGATGTCATCTAGCCATAGCCCCTAGAGTATATAATGGAATACCAATGAGTTTGCGGGCGTCATCGACTGGGCGAGTTTTTAGCGGGCTCATAAAAAAATATATATCTAGAGAAACCCGCAAACAAACCCGCGAACTCCTAGGCATGGATTAAAAATTTAAATATTTCTGTTTGTTCATTTTGTATTTGTTTCCATATCATTCAACACTTTGATGTTGTTTACCGAGTCCTTTAACTGCTTTGGAGTAAAGATAGTTACATATAGACTTAGACACAAAAATGCTGAATTGTTCTCTTATTGAAACTTAGGTACCGCTTCACACAAGCTATACGCTTTCGAAGCGGGGCCTGAGTCAGCTAAAATCACTAAATTGTTTTTTTTTTTTTGCACTTACCCACACAAGACATCGAAGTTATATTTTTGGTTTGTTTGTTCGTGATAGTTACTATGTACGATTTAACAATCAACTATTACAAAGAAAATGTATTACTTTGGACAAATAAATTATTATTATTATTATTATTATTATTATACAGGGAGGTGACTTTAACTCGGGCTTCATTGGGATTTCAGAAACTACAGATACGAAGTTGCTTAAATTAGAATAAATTGCTCATTTATTATACCTCAATGTCATTTTTAACCCTGAAAAAATATTCTATGGCTTACTGTATCATAAAATATCAAAATGAATGCTTGTTTTTTTATGAAAAATTGTCTTTCTGTGGGTGGTAGACGACTGAAATTTGGCAAGTTGAAATGCGGGCATTTTCTGCATTAGATATTATTATTACAGGGTATTGTTATTCTCAGAAATGAGTTGAGTAAACATGTAGGTATATGTTTAAATCAGTAAGTGTAAAACGATTGCTATTGGTCAAAAATTATGCGGGCTTTTTCCCTGCAGCAATATTTTTGCGTTACCAAATTATGTATATACTTAGTATAATAATTATTATATAATCATCTAGTTATTAAGAAATGCAAAATGCATCATCCCTAATGCAATTATTTAACCTCAATTGCATCGATGCATCCATTCTAGTGGAACTTGACATAGGTAGGTAATCTTGAAATTTATTACAATAACCAAAATATTAAATTAGAATTAATTCTTTCGTAAATATTCTTTTATTCAATTATTCATATTAAATATGTGCAAAACTCGTTTTAACACGCGGCCTGAACTGTAGGCATACTTAAAACCACCTATATCAAATCTACAGTTTTTTTGCAATATCCTATTCATTTACATAATATACATTTTTACCTTGCACATGACTGTCGCAACGTTGTAGACGTTGAAACAACAGAACAGGTAGGTATTATGTAAAACCAATTAAAACCGTTATTATGTGATAGAAAACACAAGAAAAAAACTGGGTTAATATTATTATACCCATATGTCGATCATTTATCTCATGTCTAAATCTATAATCGCAGAAATAGGTAGTAGGATTGTGTCTTGGAGCAGGAACTTCAGGCAGGTCTGTAATAAGAAAGGTCATGATCATGATCTTGCTAAATACTTAATTGCCGCTCTCTGTCAATTATTGAGAGATTTTTAAACAAGTACACGCAAAGGGTGTTTCCTGAATAATTTGTATAACATTGAGTGATATTTTCCTACACGCAAATCAGTAGGCAGATAATCATTAAATTTATTAGTATAAAAGGACATCGAATCTTTTTCATGCTTTATCAGAAATGGTCAAGATTTTGTTAATGTTAGGTTGTCATTTCCCATTGTTTGGATTAATTTCTGACATTGTCATATGGAAGGTTTTTCATATAATGTAAATAAAATAAAAAATAATCTATTAATTTTTTTTTAGCGTATGACATTAGCAATTCGACCTTTCATTATACAGTGTTGTGACCCATTCGTTCTTGAGTCATCCTGTAAAATTTTTTTATTCGGGCTACGCCACTGGATTCACCATTTCTCAAAACGACACTACTCTAAAGTCTAAATTTTATCAAAACTTGCCAAGTATTAATGGATTTATAGTCAAATCACAGACTATCATACAAGTCAAATTAAAACTTCAAGGAGTCATATGTTGTATGTTCTGGATTAATCATCATACTTAAATGAAATCTTGAAATTTTAATTTGGCTATAAATTCAATAATACTTGGTAGGTTTCGATAAAATTTAGTGTAGTGTCGTTTTGAAAGATGGCAAATCCAGTGGCGCGCTCAGATTTTTCCTTAAAAAAATCGCCGATAAAAATTCTTGAAACTTTAATTTCTTCAATCAACGGTCGTCTTGAGAAATCGTGAATCCAATTTTGGGCCTAGATTTATTTTGAAAAAATTACAATATACTAAATTTTATCGAAACCTGTCAAGTATTAACGATTTTATAGCAAAACTAAACTTTCAAGATTTTTCAAAAATTTTCTAAGAAAAAGTCTGGGCACGCCACTGCATTTTCCATCTTTTAAAATGGTATTAAACTAAATTTTATCGAAACCTGTTGAGCATTATCAATTTTATAGCCAAATTAAAATTTCGAAATTCGGTATTAACATATTTTTTGAATAAATCTGAGCACACCACTGAATTCACCATCTCTCTAAATGGCAATACACTAAATTTTATCACAACATGCCAAGTATTAATGAAGTTATGTCAAATTAAAACTTCAAGAATTCATGTTATGCTCTGGATTAATCTAAATGAATTTTTGAAACTTTAATTTGGTCATAAAATCCTTAATACTTGAAAGGTTTCGATAAAATTTAGTAAAGTGGCGTCAGAGAGAGTTGTAACCTTTTTTGAGATGACGTATTAATTATGTTATTAATTGATTTGATTAATTAATTAATACCTTCAGAAAGGACAGACCTTCACAAATTTATACACGGCATCAAAATATTAGACATAAACTTATTGGCTTCACAAATAAAGTAGCTGATCGCATATGAATTTATAACTCATTCAGAGGGCTTAAATCGCTCGTGAACGTAGTCTAGATAGACACTCCCTGGCAGCTAGCACCGGCGGGCTGCAATCGTCGATTATAGGAGATAATGCCTCGTTTTTATCCTTACTGCTGGTCGTAGCTTCTGGGTCAAGTTCACGGAGCGTCCTGTTTTTTACTTCGTCGCTGGTTGGCTAGCTGTAAGTAATCAAAATGATTATTCCAAAACAAGAAAGGCGATATTATTCATGTGGAAATATGAAATTAATTTATTAGAGTTTAAATAATAATAGCTGGGGAACATGGATTTCACGATTAAATGTCGATTGTAATGCTTTTTATCGTTGCCATAACGTCATAGAGCATGTCATAGGGATTTTCCAGCAGTGCATGTGCGTTTTCAATTTAAAAAAATCGTTTTAAGAAAGGAAATCATCTAAAATCTTCATTAGACAACAAGTTTCTCCCATTCCATTTTCTGGCACTTTTATTAATTCACGTGACTCCCTTTTGTACATTCAACTACCAATATAATTTTCTGAAATTGTATGTACAGTCGTACGTTCTTTACAGAATTTCATTAAATGTACCCACAAAAATCGTCATTATAATTCTTTCTTTTAACAAGTAGAGAGCAAAACATGCTACATTGTTACTTTTACGCTCTAGCATCGAATAATTCGACGTTTTCTTTCGTTCTAAATCATGATAATGTCATCACGAGGTGAACTTCCTTGCTTGGACACCAATGATTCCTGTATCCTCCTTTCTTGGCGCAAAATGCCTTCTGACCACCTACAAATGGGCAATTCTTGATCGCTTCCTCTTCCACAGCGGTTCCTTACAATAATTCTTCCCAATGAATGACACTGAGTCAGCGTAATAGTTCGTTAGTTGATTATGATTAAAATTAATTTCGCAGAAACGCATAACCTTTTTAATGTACTTTTTCTTGTAACGTACTGCATCAAAACATTTTATTTTTATTATATGCATTGTCATGAATTAAATAACAATAATGAATGCATATCAATAACAATACAATGCATAACAATATGCAAACCGACATGTAGGCAGAACAAAGCGGTATACATACTGGCGTCCTGGAACCCTAAACAATATGGCAGAGGCGAGATGCATAATGGAAAAAACGCACCGCTGTCAGTTTATCTTGGATATGAAAGAGTAAGCCGCTCGTGCAAGGAAATTCATATTGTGTGATTGATCTAGTTTTTATCTGGAATATGTCTGCAGTACTAGTACTAGAAAAATTAATTAAAAAGATAGCGGGCAGGCGTCAGTTTAGTTAGGTAAGACTTGGAGACAAGTTCAGCAGCATGGTCTGAGCAGGTTCGGTTTATGTTACGGCTAGCTAAAGGGCAAAGCCAGTACCAAACTGGATACAGCTGGGAATACTTGGACGAATTTAGCACTAGGTTTAAACCGGGCACTCACGTCACCTCGTTTCTCCCATTAATTAATATAACAATTAAATCCTGGCCAGAACCTGCTTTTTTGGGAGACGGCTTTTCCCACAAAATTACTAGCTTCACTCACAATTTCTGGTTTTATCCCTAAACTTAACATTTATGTATACAAGGTGATGCATTTTAATCTATTGTACAGTGGATTATCTAGGAACAGCAGCGTTTTAGAAAAAAAGTTTCTGACATTGTTGTGTGGGTTCCGGAGGGGACATCGTTTGGAGGCTGAATCATCCCCTTCATATACCCCGAATCGTGGTGATAAATATTATTTTACCACGCACATATCGAGCCCTGAAAAGGGCCTATTTTTTCTCATAATTTTTTTTAAGGAACTAATTTTCAAAACTGTCAACAGCTCGCCGAAGGAGGGAATAAACAGCAACAGTGTAATTGTAATAATTTAGTTGTGTAAAATAAATTGTACATGAAACTAGTTACTATTATTGAAATACTTTCTTTTCATCGGATCCAATTTTGTCGTCATGTGGGTATTAAAATCCGTGACAACATGCATGCTTTAATTCGTTTTTATTTCATTGTTTTCATTCATATTATACAGAGTGTGACTTGACAGTCAAATTTAATTAAAAGACGTAATGGTGAACTATTTTTAGCGAAATACGATCATGTCCTCAAACCTGTGATATTTCTAGTTATTTTTTTTTTATTATACATCATACCTACAAGACCACCTCTGCTTAGTCACGATCCAAGCTTTGTTGGTGACTTAATTTGGGAATAACTGAAAAGTCCCACGTTACGTAAAGGCTGACTAAAGAAAGCTTCTTGCTACTTACTATAAAGAAGTTTATTGCTCTGAAGAAATGTGCCCAAGAACTGACAGTTACACTTTGTTGACTGTTTGATATATCCTGACCAATCTCGTATTTTTCCTCAATCGTAGAAGTCTAGCCGTATAGACACAGCCCATTCTAAAAAAAACGGGAAGAAAACTCAGCCGGGCAACTATCGTCATATATTCTCCTTTCTCAGATCTCCAAGGTGATGGAGAAGATCACCAACTCAGAAATTCTCTCTCACCTGGAACAACATGAATGTGCAAGATGGAATTTTCCAACTCACCTCTGGAGTTCATCATTCATTGAAAAGTTTGAAAAGGCGTTCGATAGAAGGGAAATTTCCCTCCTATGTGTTCTCTCCCCAGCTCTGTCAGTTGATCTCCAGCTTCCTTTCCAATAAAAGTTTACATGTTGTTGTAGATGGATTTTCATCTTACTCTTAAGCAACCAACTCAGGAGTACCTCAAGGCTCGGTGTTTTCGTCTACTCTATCTCTTCTTTATATAAATGACTTCCTCAGCATAACATCAAATCAATTGAAATGAAAGCTGTCAAGTCAACGGAGATCCTTACCATGAAACAAAATACACAGGGATGCGTATTTTCTAAAAAGCATGAGTTCACTTGTAACGAATTCCAAGGCTTGTTTAAAGTTGATTATTATTATTTATTTTAATTAATCGAGGGGTTTATCAGAAGGATACAGTTTTTACAGCGGTGATTAGCAGGTTATCTTCGCCGGGACCGGCTATATAAGCAGAGCCAACGGAGAAGCAGGTCAGATCTTCCGAGGTATTGACTCGCGAACCATCTCCCTCCCTGTGAACTGAGCTAGGAGGTCTTCAGGAGGCATGTATTGAGTGCATTCCGTCCAGTACCCAGCCGGCTACAGCAGGTCGATGAAATGAGTCGAGCCTAGCTGTAACTGGACGTCGGGAGATCGATGAGAGTGAACTGAGCTCTGATCGACTGCCGGCCATAACAGGGAATCAACCGGGGCTGTGGTGAAGTCCCGGCGGGTCCTTTCAGACGACACCTGGCCTGTGTTAAGGGCCAGGCAAACCAGACGTCGGATCGTAATGTAATGAGTTGTCGATCCGGCGATCCCATCACGTCGCGTATTCCGGAGGCCGCAGCAGCAGGAGACCCGCACACGCAGCGTGCGGTGGTAAGAGAGCAACTGACGCAGCGGAGCCGAAGGTGAATCGTCCGACAGACCGACCAATCAACAGAGGTGCGTGTCCCGACGCAGGTATCTCTCACCAATCAGACGGTCAGCAGTGGACGAGCGCCGGCCCAGATGGTTCAGTGGTTAATAATATTAATCTAACAGATACATGCAGATATGTGTAACTACCGTACTTGTAAATAAAGGTTTTTATAATTTTAATTGACTTGTCACGGGTAAAAGGGGGCAATTATCCATCCCTGGGGAATCATCTCTACCATACCGAAAATCCCGTTACAAGCCTTGGAATTCGTTACAAACTGAACGGGCTGTCATTATGCGCGGGAACACCATAAAGCACAGTCCTGTTTATCCATACTTGACTGAGGCTTGCCTAAAGGGGCAAGCAATGCATTCTTCAAATTGGAATTTTTTGTGTTTTAAATTTTTTTTTTACTGCATTATTTGAGTTTTTACCCCATGCCCAAATATAGTTTTTCGACTTAACAACTTAACTATTTTTTCGTCCTTTTTCAGATTGTGGTCATCCAGCAGTCCCAGCAAACGCACGAGTGTCTTTGAGTTCTGAAAAATCCACACCGGGAACTGTAGCAACCTATCGCTGTGATGAAGGCTATGAAACTTTCGGCAACACGGAAATCACCTGCTCTTCTTCGGGACAATGGAAAGGAGAATTGCCATTTTGTGGTAAGTTTTAGACAACATTACACGTCGATCTTTAAATGTAATTACCTGCTAAGAAAATTAACTTTATAGTCTCTAGCTCTAGTTTTAAGTATTGGTGCACTTTATTTATTAAAAACATTAATAAAGCTATAAAAAGGTTATTTCATCTTTACATGACTCATTTAGTGACTTGGTTGCAACGGGAAGGGAAGGATACCGATTGGTTTAAATTTTCAATTAAAAAAAGCTAAGGTATTGCAACTATGTACCGCTGGTGTCCCACTAAGGTTGTTCAACGGTCATATTGGGAACTATTGGTCCTAGAGTTTCAAATTATTTTTTTAATACATAGGTGACGATGAGAATGGTATCAAATTTTTGTTTTCTACAAGGAAAAATTTTACTTTGGTTCGAGAAGTTCAAAACTACATTTACTAGAATAGACATCATCGATTGGCGATTACGCTTATGCAAACGATACTTCTACTACTTGTGCTCATTGTAAAAGAGCTGAATAGTCCTATAGTCCTGGATGACGTCATATCCCGTTCACTAACTTTCGCCGCCCTCGCAACAATCGGTCTCTCCGATGATTGCTGAGTCAGATGGTGAATTATTCGGTCTTGCAATAGAGCTGGATGCCATATCTTCTGCAGTTTCATTCCTCTTCCATTCGTGTTAATATTATTCAGATATTTATCAATTTCAATTGCTTCGCCATGTGAAAGACTGTAACAGTGTGACATGGTGGAGAAGATTCCAGTCTTTTCATAGCATTTATAGCTTGGTTATCCTGCAGCAAAGCATCCTCCGCGACAGTTAACTTGTGTGCTTGATCCTGGCGAAAGTTTTCCTTGCGTTCAGTCACGCGAATGTTGATGCCACGATTGTTGGCGTAGAGAATCACAGAAGCATATTGTATTTTATAAACTCCTCGACCAACAAACGGTCTTATTGGTACCTACCGCTACATAAATGACACCGCTGTCATCTGGAAATATGAAGACCCTGTAAGAATTTCTTCACCGTATCAAGAGTATTCACCACCACATCGAATTAACGATTGAAATAGAAGAGAAAGGAAGCCTACCATGTCTTGATGTTCTCGTTAATATGAATGAAAATGGTACCTTACGGCGCAGGGTTTACCTAAAACTTACATTATATAAACTGGTAATTTATACAAAAACTCCAGTCATCATCCCATCCATGTCAAAATTCGCATTTGTCAGACCTAACACTTTCAAGAAGAGGTCGCCCACTTAGACCATCATGTCCTGCAGACGAACGGCTACAGCTTTCAAGAAGCTAGGAGAGCAATACGATCCAAAACGCGTCATCCTATGAGTACACAGAGGACAACCACCAAGAGTTTTGAGAGCTACACATGTCTTCCCTACCTCAAGAACGTCAGCGACTGAATTAAGCCAAACACCCCGTTAGTGCAATGTCTTCTCCTGGAGCTTATAGAATATCTTACTCCTGTGATGGTTCTGTATTCTGTATATTATATTCGGGCCCCCAATACCCAATACCTGATTTTCAATGCTATAAATTGTTTACTGCTAAGCATATTGCACTTAAGTTTGCACTGGAAGACTTTTAAATTGTCCTACTTTCACCAAAAGTATCAAAAATTTCAGCTGAAATTTTATTAAAATCAAGGCTCTCTTTTGGACACTCTTACCTCTTTGCTTCGCTACCTCTTTGCGCGCTATCTGAGCCCAAACTTTAACTAATAATCCTGCTTTAACATTATACTAATAATTATTAAACATTTATTCCAGCAACAAATGTGGCTGTAGGAAGACCAGCTAACCAATCCACAACCGTCAGAAGTGGTGGTGCAGGTCTAGCCAACGACGGCCAGCGAGATCGTTGCGCTGAAACCCTCCGCGAGACTAGTCCTTGGTGGAGGGTTGATCTCCTTCGACCCCATCTCGTTAGGGCCGTCAGGATCACCACTAGAGGATGCTGCGGACATCAACCACTCAGGGATATCGAGATCAGAGTGGGAAACAGCAGTCAGGAATTGCAGAGAAATCCTCTTTGCACTTGGTTTCCTGGAACACTAGGTATGTCACTAGTCACTAGTCACTAGTCACTACTCTATACTTAATAATAAATAATAATGTTAAATTTAAATCCTTCAAAATATGCATGAACAGGTTTATTATATCAGAAATTAGGCTAGTCAAAAAAGCTACTTTGCAATCTCTGATGGCTAGTTTTAATTTCTGTTTAAACAAATCAAATATTGATAAGTCTTCTCGTGACCATGAATAAAATATTTTCAGGTTGCATATAATGACGTCGTGAGTTCTCTTTTTTATTACAATATCAAAGCATAAATTAGAATGTAACTGTTTGCAGTGAATTTCTAAAATGTAGGTCCTTTGTTTGTGTATGAGAAGTCTAGTTTTTCTTCAATCGCTAATAATGATTTAGATCAATCATGGATTGTCTCTTGAAAGCAATAAACGTTGCAAAACAACGTCAGCCTGTGTGATTTGATTAGATAGGCAGACTGTTGAGTTGAGTTATAAAATAATGGTTTCACCTGAACGCTTTGTTTATTTGCTATGATGACCGAAATAACTGCAATGCAACTGGACAGGAATCTGTTGTTTTAGATAACTGTTCATTGAGCGGTAAACTACTCGTCAATCCTCGATTCTAGCCTGGTCTAGTAGATTGATGACTGTCCAAGTTTGAGAATTGTGCTCGATTAGTTTCTCTTCCTTTACGATTATTTAACTTATTGTAGATACAAGTTGATTGGGTATTTGGCATTTAGGTAAACTGTGGGATGCAGTAATATAAATTATACATTAAGGTCAACGTTAGACATTTAAAATATTGAATGCAAGTAGGACTTTCTCTTCATTAGTTTAGTAGAACAACGGTTTTTGGTGCTTCGTTTAATAATAACTGTGTTTACTAAAATAATACTAATTTTAATCAGTCTCGGTCTCGGAGAAGCACTGATTAATTTGAACATACCGTGTGATTTATTTTTGCAAAATTAAACAACAGTAGTCATTCATAACTCATTCAATAATAACTCCTTCGGGTTGCATTAGCAGCGCACTTAAAAGATGTACCAAATACCAAATGAGCACGATCAGCGGCCTCGAACTAGATCGCGGAAGGAGGTATCGCATCGTTGTACCACCAAATGTAGACAACGCAAAGGAGAAGAGAAGACCAGTAGTGCTTCGTCCACAAAACCGATTCATATTGGGGTCATCTGTACTGATACGATTTAACGATTATCTAAGACTGCGTTAATCTTGCGTCCGGAAGCGATTTACGACTAGATTCTTCAAAGAGATCTCTTTAAACTGTCGAAGTGTATAGGGTTCCAGCACCCTTTCCCAGCCCTCTTTAAGGGGAGATGGGCGTGGGAGGCACTCAAGAGAAAGAAATAAAAAACGGCGGTTTCTTGTCGCGTTTTTTCTCAAGCTGCTGTAGTGAAAAAGGGACCTTTTTCAAAAAAAAAAGGGTCGAAATGCACGAGTCTGACTTCAGGTACATGGTTCCAATCTACTAGAGCTCGAGCATCTTGATATGAGCGCTTCTTGAAGATGACACCTTGACGTAAAGTGGTCAATTTGAAGAAAAAATTTAGACGAACGAATGGATTGGAAATCATTGAAATCAAAATCTTCTGAATAGAATTTGAGAAAGTGCTGATTGGAAACAGCCTCCTCTAGTTGTTATTATCAGGAAAGTGATTCCGGAAGCCTTGGAAAAAGTTCATAATAGAACGTTATTGAGTTCGGGAAAAAATCGGGGAAGAAATAAAAAGATCTAGCACACTATACCGTTTCCAGCAAAGACCCGTCCCCGTCAGAGCAGGTTGTGTCGAGGACAAATATGACCGGCAATATCACTATGCTTGGTCGTGTTAGGTACCTACACACACCTGCAAATATGGAGCAGATTCTTATTAACTCCGCTAGACATTATTTAACTCGACTAGAGATATTGATAAAATTTTTCTTCATACAGGTGACCCAATGAAAACATACCGGGCCTAGTATCTTGGAAACTGAAGATGAACGCGAAAACGCCGAAACATGTCAATTTGGACACGTCACAGAGGTATTTTTACCTCTTTGCTTTTCATCATAGGGAACAGATTTCGAGTGATATATAATTTGAAAACTACTTGAATTCTCTTTAAAACGATATATCACTTTTGGGGTTTCGCTTAAATACAGGGTGGCCGAACGAAACCGAAACTCACCTCAATAACTTGGAAACTGAAGACGTACGCGAAAAAGCCGAAACGAGTTAATTTTGTTATCGAGGGTGCAAATTTTGGTGAAAAATTGAACTATCCAAGTTCATCCTCTTATAGCAGGGGTAGCTACCCCTACGAGTATCATCATAGTGAACAGATATTATCGAGTTGTATACATAATTTGCAAGCTATTTATTACATTCTCTTTCCAACAAGTTTCGCTTAAATATATGGTTGTCCAACGAAAACGAAACAGGCCTAATAACTTTGAAGCTGAAGATGAGCGCGAAAGACGCCGAAACAGTTGTTGTTGGTAAAGTATAGGAGGTCATGCTGGATGGAGGTTTGCGCTGTGCTGGTCCGTATCAGTCCATGTACAGGTATGCAGTGTGCGAGATCTTTTTATATTAAATTAACTACTGAGGCAAGAATAATCAATTCAACGTGATCAATTATTTCAGAAATTGGCCTTAGGTTATCGTGATTCCAAACTAGAAGGTAGCTATCGTGAAAAAAACTCTGGCGTTTATCCAGAACTTCATTTCGATTAAGGGCGAGACTTTGAATCTAACGCATCCCAAAAAAATTATGCGCTATTGGTTATTAGGACGAAGAGAATAGCTTCGCTGCTCCACAATCCGATCGCGTGGTAATGGTAAATAATAGAAAAGTTCAACAAAGATTCGGAAAAAACAACACGAAAGGTGAAGATAATAAGATAAACATATCAAAGATATGGAGACTTACCAGTTAGTGAGCAAACGAATGCAAGTCTAGTTGGTGTACGTAACGTGGATACCTACGGTACGATCAATGGAAAATTTTTAGAGAAGAAAACATGAATAAGGTAACAAAATAACTCAAGATATTTCAAAGATGATTTTCCCATTAGGAGAAGGTATAACGTTCGTTCAATGCTCAGGAAGGAATCTTAGGATACGCAACGTGGATCAAAAAAGGTCAAGTACCGATTACAAGGGCTGCAGAAAAATTCTTCAAATTTCTCCTTATTATTATTAGTCCAGTTGGTAAAGTAAAAAATGCACCAAAGTTCATAAAAAATCTTATCTAGGTAAGATTTTCCTTCAATAATTGTTAGTGAAGATGTTATAGAAGATAAATACACAAAAATCAGTTATAGGGGTGCATCGCGTCCCCACAAATAATCACCCCTTTTGTTGGATGATAAATAAAACACTATGCTTTAAAAAATTCTACTATACAGGGTGTTTACTGTAAGGTTGGCCAAACTTCTCACGCTGATTCTTCATACTAAAATAAACAAAAAATTTCCCATTAACGTGTATTCGGAAATGCACTATTTTTCCAGTTTTTTGACGATATCTCGGGAACCGTATGAGATAAAATGTTCAGCTCTTATACACACTATGTGCTTACTGATCCCCTTATTTTCGCCATAAAATAAAGGTTTCAAAAAAATTCAGTGGATAGATTTAGGGTATTTTGAGGGTTTGGACCCCCTAATTTCTACGCCACTGGAATAAATGCGATTTTAAGCAGCGCCTTTGAACCGTCCATGTTTTCTACACCAAAAAGGGCCTCTTGGTTAACGGCTCTAAAATGAACCGTTTCCGAGAAAAATGTCCTTTTATGAAAGAAAACATTAATTATAGGGGTAAGTTTTCGCTTACTTTCATTATTTTTCCAAAATGCTGTTGAAAAATCGTCAAAAAAAGTGATGTTTTCTCTCATAAAATGCCATTTTTCTCGGAAACGGTTCATTTTAGAGCCGTTAACCAAGAGTACCTTTTTGGTATAGAAAACATGGGCGGTTCAAAGGCGCTGCTTAAAATCGCATTTATTCCAGTGGCGTAGAAATCAGGGGGTCGAAACCCTGGAAATACCCCAAGTCTACACCAGCACTGAATTTTTTTTAAAACCTTTATTTTACGGCGAAAATAAGGGGATCACTGAGCATATAGTGTGTATAAGAGCTGAGCATTGTATTTCATACGGTTCCCGAGATATCGTCAAAAAACTGGAAAAAACAATATTTCATCGACACCCTGTATCTCAAGAACGGTGCATTTTCGAACACACGTTAATGGGAAATTTTTTGTTTATTTTAGTATGAAGAATCAGCCTGTGAAGTTTGGCCAACCTTACAGTAAACACCCTGTATAATGATGGATATCATCAATTTTTTGTAAAAAAAATTCTGGACCCCAAGAACTGATTTTTGGGAATTCACGTTCTATTTATTTACTAACAAATTATTGAAGGAAAATCTTAGATAAAATTTTTTATGAACTTTTGGTACATTTTTTACTTTACCAACTGGACTTGTCTATGTAGACAATAATAATAATTATTATGCTTAAAATAGATAGGTTAACATGTTGTGTCTGTCGTACCGGAAATTGTTAGCTGAGGTAATATTATTGCATAAAATTGTAAATAAGTAATTTACTAATAGGTGTCCAAGACCTTCAATTATTTTATGTGCAACTGAAATGTTCCATCTAGGCCATTGAGGCATCAGGCTATATTTACCTTTCTCTTTCGTTATACACTAATCTGGTCAAAATTTTCTTGTTTCTTTTTAATTTGTCCTTTCGATGATTTATTATGATTATTGCTATGATTATTATTTTTAAATTAAATAGGGACAGAAGCAAACTCCTATTGGGCTCCAAAAAAAACAAGAAAACAACAACATAAGAACTGCATAATATTGACAGAGAACACTAGTAAAAAAAAATTACAAAAAATTGCCTATACCTCAGTCGGCCAAAAGATATAGTAATAAAAGTGCGCGGTAAGTTTACAATCCAGGTAGGCAGACCTTATACACAAGAATTATACAGGTGATTCAAAATTGAGTGCAAATATTTTAAGGGCTTATTTACCAGCCAAAAATAAGAAGTTTTTTTTCATATAATTGTATGTCCTAACTTGCGTCGTTTTCTAGATACAGGGTGTAAAATTTTGAAAAAAAAATTGATTTTTTATTAATTACTCTAAAACCTTTCAGCCGATTTAAATAAAATTTGGTAGGGTTATTTGTCGTTATAAGGAACTTCCTTTGATGGGAATAACATAAATTTATTAATTCCAGTGGCGTCTCCGAGGGCTATCTACTTGATACTTATCGGTAAAATTATGATACGCCACTGCTCTTTTGACAATTTATATTTTTTTTAGATTAAGCGGTCAATATTGTAACGTTCTTGCCTCTTGAGATTTACTCGTATCTAGCTTTGTTTCCAAGAAAAAAATCAAAATCTGTGCCAGGCCCTATTAAAACAAGTAGTTAATAAATTCACATCAATTATTAAGATTTATCTAATTTAATTCAGGTATAGCCCCCTGAGACGCCACTGGAATTAATAAATTCACGTTATACCCAATTTTTTTTTTCAAAATTTTACCCTCTGTATCTAGAAAACAAAGCAAGTTAGGACACACGATTATATGAAAAAAACTTCTTATTTTTGGCTGGTAAATACGCCCTCAAAATATTTGCACTCAATTTTGAATCACCCTGTATACACAAACCTTAGAATGCCCTTCTCATGGGTTTTCCGGAACCAGGTAACCAATAAATAAGGCACTATCTGCCTACAGATGTGACTATGTACTTGGACCTTAAAAGTTTGTGCGCAGTTTTATTAAAATCTTAGCACTGAATTTTGAATCGATTACTGAGATTCATTTAATTTAATTCAGGTAGCCCCCTGAGACGCCACTGGAATTAATAAATTCATGTTATTCCCATCAAAGGAAGGCCCTTATGATTACAAATAAGCCTATAAAATTTTATTTAAATCGGCTGAGAGGTTTTTGAGAAATTAATAAAAATCGATTTTTTTTCAAAATTTTACCCCCTGTATCTAGAAAACAAAGCAAGCTAGGACATACGATTATATGAAAAAAACTTCTTATTTTTGGCTGGTAAATAAGCCCTCAAAATATTTGCACTCAATTTTGAATCACCCTGTATACACAAACCTTAGAATGCCCTTCTCATGGGTTTTCCGGAACCAGGTAACCAATAAATAAGGCACTATCTGCCTACAGATGTGACTATGTACTTGGACCTTAAAAGTTTGTGCGCAGTTTTATTACTATATCTGTTGGTCGACTGAGGTATAGTGTATTTTTGAATACGTTCATGGTACCAAACAACTTTATGGACAACTTTACGTCATCCACTAATACACACCTTCTTTCAAAAAAATTTAAAAAATGTAAAAAACCTTAGTTGACGTCTCATCCTTTGACGTCTAAACCTTTGACGTCCCGGTGTGTAGATTGTTCCAAATGTCCAATATTCTATTTTGCAGAGAGTTTTCTTAGACCTAGTTGTGTCTAGTTCCTTTTTTTTAAAAAAGATTAGTATGAGATCAACCTTTCGTCCTGATTGAGGGTGAACATGGTTTTCAAGTTCGCGTAATCGATGTACTTGGCAAAAGCTCGGAAAGACATAATCAAATCACCACGAGGTTGACGATGAAAAACCCCAATATATGTTTTATTGGTCTTATTACTCGTTTTACGACCACTTTTTACTGAACAATTTTTTTTTTACCAAAAACCAAAAATTGCAATGAAGTATTATTAAGTTATTAAATTAATTTTCAGACGAAGGAGTGACAAAAGCTTTCACCTGCGCTCGTGCCGTGACAGGTCAACACGTTTTCATTCAACTGGTCGGAGTCGAAGGATCTCTATCCCTTTGTGAAGTGGAAGTGTTTACCACTGATGGTGAGTATTATAACACTCACATTCGAGAAATAATGATTTCTTTAATTATTTTTGATTTTCTGTCTTGAAGATTAATGAAAGATTATTCTAAAAGTTATCACCAGTGGCGTGGCAACATCGTCCTTGCCTCGGTTCACCATTTTTTGCAAGCCGCCCAGAATATTTTACTGGTCTATCCATATCACTGAAAAATGCAGGAATTCAGAGTTGAGCGCGGGGATGGCCCAAACTTGTCGAGCACTGCCCTAGCTGATATAGTCTATAGTGCTCAGCAGGACTTTAAGGATCTCGCATTAAACCATATTTTTTGCATTAAAAAAATAACATTTTTTGGGCACTGTGCATGCGTCTTAAGACTCAGGCCCCTAGTTATTACTTATTTACCCCTGTAGATACGCCACTGGTTATTACTTAGAGGTATACAGAAGCTCTTTTCGAGGTTACAATAAGTAACCTTGTTACAAACTCGGCGCCAGTACCTACTCTATATCATGTCTTTGATGGCCTCTAAACAACAGCAATCCAAGCAGTATATATAAAGCTCTACCTCATTATCTTCGTTAATTATTGGTTCGCCAATTTATCTAATTTACCGATTTAAAGTCAAGATTACAAATTACAACGTCCTGTTTCTTATTGTGTGAAAATGTAGTTGTAGCACCAGCAATTATCCATGTTTTATATTCAATCACTCTCGGATACCGTTACAAGTAATCGGTATATTTTTTCACATTTGAAAGATTTTTTCAATGGTTTATGTAAGAGATTATTGAATGGAAAAGTGAATAAATAAATAACTTAACAATTCTGAGAGAAAATAAATAATTGAAACAATCTCTTTTCGCAAGTCTCGAGTATTTTTTTTATTTTTGAATGAGCCGCGTGAAGTATTATAAGTTAGTTTTACCATTAGTAAAATTATTATCAGTGACAATGAAAAGGAAAGTAAAAGTTCAACGAGCAGAAGTGAAACTTACCTCTGTGGTGCGAATTTCAATTCGGCGACGAAGTTTAATGAACTCGTCATTACGTTTTGGTGCTGGTACTGCTGGTGTTTCGAGCTTGTGAAGATGGCAATCATTAAATTTTCGTTTCAGAACTGGAAGCAATAAAAAGAAGTTATAAATTATTGCTAACCAAATTTGAAATCCTAATAATTAAGAAGCGATTAAATCAATTCCTATACACTCTTGCTTTGAATCGGAATTAATTTTGATTAAATGCCGGGTCATCAACTTGTTTCATCATGTTTCTCCGTCCCTGCCACTTAAGGCTCAGAAAGCTAAACCATAGGCACTAAATGTAAATAAAAAATAGAGGCCTGGTTACATATAGAAAGAAACTTTTTTCGCAGGTTCCTAAACCAGGATATTCTTCTCCTTTCAAAAGATCTTTTTTCAACAATTTTTTCCTGGAGTATGAGTTGCAGTATCCCATACTTTGGGCCTCTCTACTATGATGTACTATGGTGATCTACTATAATAATGTGACCGGTATAGTGAAATTTTTTCTCCATTTTTTTCAGAGCCTCTTCTTTTGTCGCATGTTCTGTCCCGTTCTCACATTCTCAACATCCTACGGTAACTCAACATTTCGAAGGCTTCTAGTTCCCACTCGCAATACACGTTGAGGGTCGAAGCTTCTACACCACACAAATGGACCGGGAATACAATACATAACATTTGGGCATTCGAGTTCTCAGGTCCAGTTTCAGATCGCGACTTTCTCAATGCGAATCTTTATTTCTGGACAATAATCCATGGAGCAGTTGACAGTTGTACCTAGGTAGTCATACCTCTCCAATCTTTCCAGCCTTTCGCCTGCCACATACTTACATATGTTCAGGCACTTCAGTTTTGGTGAAAATAATGTACTTGGTCTTCTTAACATTGAGTGTCAGACCATATTCTCGACTAACTGTAATGACATTGCTCAACATATTCTGAGGATCTTGCATGTTTTCGGCAAGAAGTTCTGTATCGTCCGCATAGCGCAAACTGCTCAGTGGAATGATCGTTAACTCGCATTCCACCGCGGTATCCTTTTAGAGCACTTTGGTGAAGAATATCCTGTAAATGTTGAAGAGGAGTGGTGGAAGAACACACCCTTGTGTTTTTGTATGACTACCCTTGTATGACTCCTCACTTGTTTCCACTCCTTTCGTGAGTTTAGATTGTACGCGAACTAACTCACTTTGGTTAAGGTACAGTTCTAATACATCTCTTGTGTCGAGTTTTTTTTTCCGTTCCAGTATGGTTTTTTGCACTTCTACGTCTGAAAACATCGATGAGCATCCTCACAAAGACCAAACAAGTGAATCTGAAGGAGCAAGATCTGGGCGGTAGGGAGGGTGTTCCAAGCATGCAACTACACTGCACAGAAGGCAGTGTGGTAATTTTCAAGCGTGTTGCGAAAAACCACTTTTTCAATTTTCCGAATTTTTTGTCTCTCAGTTTGTCTCAGTTGTCTCTCGGCAGAGAGTGAGTTCGGACAGTTATTCCCCTGTGGTTTATATTTAAACACATGACGATGATATGTTGACTTCTGTGTGATTGGTCAACAAATTATTTATCTTCACTTAGCTTGAGTTTTCTCACACTGACTACATTATTAATTCTTATTATTGTTATAATTTACAAACTTGTAGATCAACGTGGCAAAAAAGGGGGTTGTAAAACATTTTCTCGAGCTATTAGTACAACGTTGTAAAACGTATTCGATCACCTGGAAATAACGCTTTCGGTATTTTCGCCCTTGTGAAGTAGGCCAGGATTTCATAATACACATAACAGTCGGGTGGTGTGATACTGGGGGTGGTAAATGAAAACTAAGGGGTGGTAAAACCTTTTCTCGGGTTGGTGCAAAAATTTTTATGCAAGTTGTCCCGAATATCATAAATCACATAAAGGCCAGGGGTGGTGATACTGGGGGTGTTGAATGAAAATTAAGAGGTGGTAAAACATTTTCTCGGGTTGAGCCAAAGTGGTAAAACGTTTTCCATCATCCCGAACTAGCTTTCTCATTTTTACGCACATGTGAAGTTGGCCCGAATTTTATAAAAACGCATAAAGGATGGATGCATTGATTCTGTGCACATAAATGCCTGGAACGGATAATGAAAACTATAAGGGATAGTAAAACTATTTTTTGAGTTGGTGCAAAATAGTAAAACGTTTTCAATCACCTGGAACTAACTTTCCCGACTTTGAGACCTTGACGTGGTGATAATTATTATATATTTCTATTGAGTGTCGTGTGTGGTTGCGAAAGTCTCAGTGGCGGCTTTTCAGATGAAGTGCCACTTCAACTGTTTCTAAACAAAAATTGTTTTTCTTCAATTCAGCATGATTTTTTTGTAAGATCCGATTAACTCCATTTTTTTGCAAAAGTCAGGACAGGGAAATTTTTTTTCAAGGCCATTTTTTCCAGAACCGGTCAGTTCAATTTTTTGGCAAGGTCCAGGTTAATAAGGTCCCTCGAAAATTCGAGCTTTTTTCGAGCATTTTCAAACCGCACCTAAAATTAATTTTGTTTCTTCAAAGTTGGTTGGACGAGGTCAGGTCAGTTCTGATTTTTTTGTTTTTCGGGAAATTCCGGTTTGACAAGGTTCGCTCGGCTGAATTTTTTTTGCCGACCTGCTCGATGTTTTCAATGCCCGGTTGACGAGATCTTGTCAGCTCGATTTATTTTTTTTTTGCAAGGTCCAGTTTGAAAGGTCCTGTCCTGTGTGAAAGTTAGAATATGATTGCTAATTTTAGAATAACATT
The DNA here is from genome assembly GCA_910589415.1 of Malachius bipustulatus. Lineage (NCBI taxonomy): Eukaryota > Metazoa > Arthropoda > Insecta > Coleoptera > Melyridae > Malachius > Malachius bipustulatus. The sequence continues at coordinate 49,171,402 of OU342633.1, forward strand.
CGAGCTTTTTTCGAGCATTGTCAAATCGCCCTAAAACATTTTTTTTGCCGACTTGATCTATTTTTTAGCCACATTCGAGCTTTTCGAGTCACTACAAGAAAATCGAGCTGACCGAGCTTTTCAAAAATCGGATGTTCGAGCTGACCGCAACTTGTCAAAAAATCGAGCTGACTCGACTTGAAAAAATCAACTTTTGCCGGATCTGCCAAATAAAAAATTTCGAGTTGATCGGACTAAAAAAAAATCGAGCTGACCTGTTTTTGAAAAAAATATATTTTGAGCAGACCGGACTGCCAAAATCGATTTTTGGATCTGATCAGCCCTTGTCCTACTGTAAAATGCATGTCAGGAGCTTTTTGGGAAATGCATATAGACGATCAAATCAAAATAGAAGTCAAATTCCAATCAACAGCGCAACAAATTGATCAATTAATTCTTCTAATAAATAAACTCTAAGTACTTATTTCTTGAGTAGATGCACGCCACAAAAAATAAGGCTTTCTGACTATTATTAACACCTCGTGTGTTTTCTCAACCTCGCAGCGTCATATTTAAGAATAATAATTGTACCTATTACGACTTTCTTCGTCATAAATTTTCTTTAATATCTAAATAATTTCTATTAATTTCTTCAGATTATTATTACCAGCATAAGATGAAAGTCTACCCAAGCTAATGTAATAAAGAACTTAATAACAATAATAATGAAATGAGTAAGAACGTTCACGTTGCAAGAGCACTTATCTATATCTCGCATGAAAGATCTTTAACAAGTTTTTTACTCGATACAGTATGTTTGCTTTTACTTATTTACTCAATCATTCTTATAAGAGAATAGATCAAACGTGTTATTGTTATTATTAATAATAGAAACTAATTATATAATTCATTAACACAAATGTAACGCAGAAAAGAGGGAAAGACTTACTCACATGTAAATACACAAATTTATTTCGTCAGGGCCGTCGTTTTTCTAGTCACTTACCGTTTCTCTTGCCTTGCGACATCTCGGCTCACTCCCTAAAGAGTTAAAACTTGCATAAGTGTCTTATTCCTCCTAAAGCTTGCTTAAGCTTATCATTAACTAACGCTTAGCCTTCTTGGTAGCCTCTCTATAGAGCTTTGACATTACCTTGCTGAAGATACGTAAATCACTGTTCAAGGTCATTGCTGAAGTTACTCGACTCAAGACTCTACTTAAGACATCTTGCTCTTAAGCCGTTGATCGTAGCCTTGCCAAGGTTTACGGCGCCAAGGCACGCAGTGGTAACCAGGACCCACCTCGGTCCTCCCGATCTCAAGGTCATTCGCGGGAGGTCGGCAGGATCCTCTCGATCCTTCACTCCCGGGGAACCACCAGGCGATCAGCAGGATCCATCTTGATCCTTCACGTCCGGTTAGAGACCACTAGGCGTTCTGCAGGATCATCCTCTCGATCCTTCACGCCCAGACCACCAGGCGTTCTGCAGGATCATCCTCTCGATCCTTCACGCCCGGTTAGAAACCACTCACGGGTGATCGGCAGGACCATCCTCTCGATCCTTCGCACCCGGAACAAAGTCAGGCGACACTGGCTCTGACCTACACATGCAGGTCACGCAGGCCACACGGGCCGCTCTCAGGTCTCTCTCGGGTCTACACATGCAGACCACACAGGCATCCCTTGCCTTCGGCCACCAGCCGCTCTCAGCCTCACAGGCTACAGACCTTCTCTCAGGGACTCAAACGAACACATGCACAGGCCACACAGGCCCACTAGAACTCTACGATCAACGCTCATTTCTGCTTTACACTTCAGCAATTTAGACATCTTCAGCATTAATTAACCTTTGTCTCTCAATAAGTACTTATCATGCTTCTGTCTTTCACTGATTTACCTCTATGCCTATTCATGCTTTATTTATTCATGCTTTACATGCAGTCTCTACTTTTGACTCTAAATAGATCTGAGCTCATTAACTTCAATTCGTAAGACAGGCTAATAATAATTATTATCTTTATCAATTATATCTCAATTAATAATCATGATTACTTAACTCTTTATTACTTATCTTTACTTTACTGATCTAGGAATAGGACACTTAGTGAGTAAATCAATTCACCTGTTCAAAAGAACGCCAGAATGCACCAAACACAAACACAAGTAAATTACCAACTCACTCGACGACTTTCAAAGCACAACTGATCGGGAGTAGGTACTTCCCGCCCCGCGCCTTACGGTCAAGTAGGGTCATATGGATATCATTTTCTTCACGCAACGGACGTTAATTCTTCAGCATCCGGATGTTGGTAGAACTGCTGAATCGCGACGGTTTTACCCCTACGCTGGCCCCCCTCCACTCTCTCTGCTAGCTCTGAATCGACAGGCTCTCAGCGTTGCCACATAAAATCCGTGTCTCCGTTCTCCTACGACCTTAAAGTGTCATTTTTGATTACAAATAATATTAAAACACTTATTTGCTGCAGTAAGTCAGGTCTTTGGTCAGGGTAGGTTTTTTTTTCCTTCAAATATTCGTAAAATGAAAAAAAAAGCCTACCCTGACCAAATACCTGACGGAACCGGTAGCTACTTATTACGGTCTCGTGCGGAAGCGGGCAGGAAGCACGCAGGATTGTCTGCAGAACGTAGGAGAAGGGCTTGCATATGGCAACGCTGAGAACGTGTCGGAGCGTAGCAAGCAGAGAGAGTGGAGGGGGGCCAGCGTAGGGGTAAAACCGTCGCGATTCAGCAGCTTAACCGTAATGAATGAGATTGAATCAGATTTACGTTTTACACAAAGCTTTATAGATCATTATTTCCTTTTACTTCCAGGTTTTTCAGTGGAATCATGCGCGACTCCAACAACCCCAGCCGAAGTGGAACTGGGCGCTTTCGCTGGAACCTGCTACGAGTTCTGGGTGCAACGAGGCGGCTCTTGGGAAGAGGCCCGCCAGCAGTGTCTCTCCCGAGGGAACGGCGATCTGGTGCACTCGTCGGATCGCGCCTCAACCGATTACTTGCACCAGGAGCTAGAGCGAAGAAGAGATAGACTTAGGACGCAGTTGGTATGGATAGGCGCGCAGAGGATGAGCAGTGGTACTTGGAATTGGGTGTCTGGTAAGAGTATCTTGTTTATTTTATGTACAATTTTGAGTAGGCAGGGACATTTTTTATTAATGTAGGGGTAATTTGGTCACCATAGTCGCAGATATGGGATGATGTCTAAGTTTCTGTAACCTGGAAAGGGCGGTTTCTTCCCCGTCCATACAGAAACTACGAGTTTGGTCACTTTGTAGATCAATGGTGTGCTTCGAGTTTGCAATGCTCGTTAAGTAAGCCTGTTGTTAGCATTCTCAAACCGTTTTTATTCATTTTGTCTTTTGGCCTCTGTCGCAATCCCGGGAAGTCTTTCCAGATATTTTCTCTTTAAATTTCTTCTTATTTCTTTATTTTGTTTTAAAAAAAAACAGTTTCTCCTAGTCCGCAAAAAGGCTTTCATCATTGCTCATGCGATGTATATAAATTAACTCATGGCGCTGTTAATTCTTGTCGGGTGTCTCGACTGCAGTATGACCTGAACCGCCACCAAGTTGGGGGAAGGCGCATGGAGTTGCACCCAATAATTGTCAAACCGCAGGTAAACATCTGGGAATCTCATTTTACTTTATTTGGGGGTCAACGTCTTATTTGGCGACCTTGTCGCTTACGTGTCTTTGCGAGATCAACGACGATATAGCCTGTCGATCCTCATAATTATTCCCTTGATGCCTTCAATTATAACTAAGTGCCTATTATAATAAGTAATCTCCAGAATAAGTCCCCGCATACATTCGGTGTATTTCCGGCTCTCAAAAACCATTCCATTAAAACTCCAAACAAGCTTAAATTTATGCAAAATAACAGCCTTGAAGCACCTTTATGTGCACATAGTCAATTTGAATATACCTCAGTAAAGCAATGCGTCACAAGGGAAACAACTTTCCCTAGTAAAGGAATTTGATATCCTCTTGCTCTACTTCATATCCAGGCGGAAGTGTAATTTAAACTGGCTATCGTTAACATCACTTCGCGGTTTTATATCGCAAATGCTTTTTTAACTTCGCCACACTCACTTACAGTGCCTATCCAACAGTAATTGATAATTCGCTGCTTTTCATTTCATAAAGGTTCGTCTTGATTTTTTTTTTCTTTGGTGGAGGGGAAATCCTCATGGACACCCTGGTTTGGTTCTTCCCTATCAGGGTAGTGCCGGACTCCTGCCCGCTAAAAACCCCTCCTATCTTCTTGTGTGCAGCATAGTACCGCCTTTCGGCATTTCATTACGCTGCCACCTGTCTATCTTCATGTCTGTCTATCTACGTTGTCTCTAGATCCCTTTCATAATTGATCTGAGCATAATATAGCCACGGCGTGTTCCACTGTTAATGCTGTACCGACCCTTGATTCCAGCTCTCTCCTTTCCGCACTCCATTTGTCTCACTCAAAGACTGTGTGTTCCGGAGTATCTGACTGAGACCCGCAAACCAGCACTGGGCTGTTAGAGCTTTTCCTATCTTTGCTCTATAGGAGTTAAACGTGTTAGTTCCGTGTCCCGTGAGAACTTGTGTCAAATTTCCATGACTTCGGTTTACCCAGGGCTCAATTTCGTCAATATGAGCCTTCTGGTACGGCAGTTCTCTTCGTCTTCCCATCTTGCTTGCCATCTTCGAAGAAGCTTTTTTCTTGCTTCAAGGCCACTGTCTCCTAAGTATCGGTCTTCTCTCTCTAGAGCTCTCAGTTCTATCGGTGGCATACTCGCTATCACCGCAACTGATTCTCCCTGGACTGTCCTGTATGCCCTAGATACCCTGATGGCTAGTCTCCTATTTAATTTTTACATTTATGTTTCGGTACGTTTTTACTCTCCATACCTTAATCCAGGTGGTGGACGCATACAAGACTGACACAGCAACTTCTGCGTACATTTTCCTAGCAAAATTTGACAGCCCGCCTATATTTTTCATCGCTCTTATGACAGCCACAGCTTTCTTCTCGGCCCTGGCAGTAACTTCCATATGGCTTCTCATCCTGAGGTCTCTGTCCAAATTAACACCGAGGTATTTGATCGAGTGGCCATTTTTCACTACCACCTGTTGTGACACCTTAATCGTGAGATGTGGGATCTTTCTTCGTCCCGCCAAGAGTACAGCCTGTTTATGGCGGCCAAATCATCCGCAAATGCCACCTGTCTGGTTCCTTCTGGCATTCTCTTACGTAGTAATCCATCATACAACAGGTTCCAGAGCGTAAGACCCAGCACGGAACCCTGCGGTACGCCCCCCGTAACTCGGTAGGCTGGGCCATTTCTTGATATTATGGATCTCCCCGACAAGTAGCTCTGCAACGTTTGCAAAAGTCTTGGACAAAAGCCTCTTAGTTTTGCCTCATTTATGATGAGAGTCCAGCTTGCTGTATTGAAGGCATTCTTTATATCGAATGCCTATCCTGTTGATTTCGTCATCCAGTCTCGTTTTGATAAGCCTTTCGTATACCTTACTAATGTCATTCAGGAGGCATATCGGTCTATACTCTGTCTCCTGTTCTCCCTTTATCGGTTTTTCTATCAAAATGAGTGAGGCCACTCTCCAGTCTGCTGGTATTTCCGCACTTTCCCATATACAATTGTAAAGGTTCAGCATCATTCTGCAGCTACTCCAAGGAAGAGTTTTTCTATCTGCGCGGCGATCTCCGTTTCGTCAATTGGTAAATGGGTAGGGCTCTTCGTTTGAGCTTTTGCGCCACGATCCTGTATCCCGTTCCCCAGATATCTTTATTGACTTCTCCTAGCAATTTTTTCCATTCCTCCCTTTTTGCTTCATTTATAATTTTCTTGAGTTGATTTTTGGCCTCTTTATATTCGAGTTTCGCAATAAGGATTGCGTCTGAGTTCGGGCGTCTGAAATCCGAGCCCTTGCTTTCGTCCACTGCCTTCTTTTTTGAATGCATGTCTTCCTGGTCTGGGCTATGTCAGTTGACCAACAGTAGACCACTGTTTTTCCACTCTATCCCTGCAGGTTTCTAAGATGACCGTTTTTGTCCTGTTGGCGACCTGTGCGGGGTCTTTTGAGATTGGAAGTTCCCAGTATTAGGAGATGCGTTCTTTGAAAAGTAGGTAGTATGGCCTCTGTTGTGGCTTTCATCTCTGTGTCTTTGGAACGGACTTTAGGTTTTTGTTGCTGTCAGTATTACACCAGATTTTAAGATTTGAAACATGGATGATGTTGTTATAGATTTCTTTGATTGCTGGTGCTTTTCTCTTATTCGTTCCCTGGCTTCAAAGAAGACGAAAAAACTAAGAAAATATGACCGAGGTGTCTATTTTCGTTGCTGATGAGAAACATGGACAGTGGGCATTTGAAAAATTTTATTCGCATACTGCAGAAGATTTTGAAACATGGATGACGATGTTAAAGACGGAGAAGAAGGAGAAGGAGAAGAAGAAGAAGAAGAAAAAGATGACCAAGAAAATAGGACGGAGGCGTCTATTTTCAGTAAGGAGAGACATGGACAATGGGCATTGAAAAATTTTATTTGCATGACAGAGGAAGAATTTGAAAGATTAATAATTCTCGTGGGTCATAAAATATAAAATATGAATACAAAATCAACTACGAATAATCCGAACGTTATTAACTATGAATACACCATCCTGACTGCTCACCAACGAAACAAATGGGCGCCAAACAGTCGATGGAAAATGTTTGGCGCGTTCTGTTTTCTGTTCGGTGCGGATACACGTCCTGACTAGCCGCACTAGTTCGTACGCGCGTTGCGCGTTCAGTTTGTCCGGAGTAAAATGTTCAGATGAGGAATAAATGACCGATTTCACTAAAAAGTCATTTTAGCATTGTTATAAGGTCATCTACTCTATGAAACTCTTCAGCGACCAAAATTTTTCTGTATAGAATCGATTAGGTATAACAGCCAACTTACTTTTTGTAGTCGCTGTAATAATGGAGTTTTTAAAAATGGCTCTAGAGGCAACTTGGCCGTTTTTTGCAACTAATGCGGAATCTCAAATGCGTTTTCAGCTCTCCATTCCGAAGTGAAGAACTTTCTCCAATTTGTCCAAGCCTATCTCTTAGCACCATTGGTCTCTCGATTGTGTCCTATAGCTTATTGGGCTTCCCTTTTGACGTTGCGTTTTATGGTAACTACTTGTTATGGTGGCAGTCAAATTCTCATATCATTGTCTTGACTTTCTCTTCTGGTGTATGTCCTGTTCATATCGTGTTGAGAAGGGACATGCACCTTAAGAAGTCTTTTACTTCATGTTACATGCAATGCACGCCATGTCAGTGTTTCTTTTCGTGTGACTTAATGCAATTTTACAAACTTTTTTTTTATATGTTTTACGTAGATGGATCATATAATGTCAATGGAACAAATAGGGCTATCAAATTTTTACCATAACTTAGTCACCTTGTCACCTTCCTTTTTGCTTTAATTGACCTGTGCTGGTTCTGTATTATAGGCTGTTGTTATTTTTTAGGGGTATTTTGCATAAATTCAGTTAGGATGACCTCGTAGTCTGCAAATTGATTTGCAAAAAACTAGAAGAAACTATTATATTGTAATTTGCAGGTGAACCAGTAGATCGTCCAGCTTGGGGAAAGGATCAGCCTAATAATTATAACGGCGAGCAGAATTGTGTAGTACTGGATGGTGGACGTGGATGGTTGTGGAATGATGTTGGATGTAACCTAGACTATCTTCACTGGATTTGTCAGCACAGTAAGTAATTTTTAAGCAAAATAAAACATTTTTATAAAAATATCTGATATAATGCACTTAGTGAATACAGGTATGCAACAACAGAAATACTGAACATACTCGTTGTACCTAAATACCGCCGTAGATCCAAAGAAACTTATAAGGAGACAGGTTCTTGTACCAGTCGCGGTCGTGCGTGGGCGCGGCGCATAATATACTTAAATTTTACGACTTTTCCATCTATAGTTCTCATTGATTTCAAATAGAGAGATTACAGCAAAACCACGATCTCGTTCTCTAACTCACACTTCACTTTCCCTCGTCTCGATTTGCATTCCGCACGCAATCACTCGGTTCTATTCTCGTCTGAAACAATTATGTGGGTATAGATTATTCTCACGTGCATCATAACAAAAAAAAAGATTTATTTCTTCAAACGAAATAATAGAAAATATGAGAATAAAAATAACTTGCTATTATTTTAATTCATTAGACCCCCTCTGGTGCGGCAGCCCGGACCAGGAAGCAAACACAACGGTAATCGGCGGAGGCGATAATGATTCCCGACGTACCGGATCTACCATTCAGTATCAGTGCCCGGAAGGTCACGTTCTCGTTGGAGATGAAGAACGAACATGTTTAGAGGAAGGAAGATGGTCAGGCCAAGCACCTACTTGCAAATGTAATAACCATCACTTTCTCTAATGTTTTCCTTCTAAGTAATTTAATTCCAGGGATCGACTGTGGTTCTTTATCGAACCTAGAACATGGTACCGTAACTCTTCCTGACAGTAGAACCACATACAATGCGAGAGCGATTTACTCGTGCCACGAAAATCACACCCTAGTTGGACAGGAAGAGCGACGTTGTGATGAAACTGGATACTGGTCAGGGGAAGCGCCTACTTGCATGTTAGACCGTTGTCCTGAGCCGCCGAAAGTGGAAAGGGCGACGGTGAAACCTACAGGGAAAAGGGCTGGAGATACTGCTGTTTATACCTGCGATAGTGACGATTTAGTACTATTGGGAACCTCACAACTTACCTGTGGTTTGGGTGGTGAATGGCAAGGAAAACCACCTAGTTGTGAGCGGGTTGATTGTGGACCCCCACCTGGAGTAAAAGATGGTAGTCACAGCAATAATGGTACCACCGTTGGAGCCGCTGTGGAGTACCACTGCGATGGCGATCATTGGTTGGTAGGTGACGCGATTCTTCGATGTGAATTGGTTGATGGTGGCGCGTTACCTCTGCGGGGTAGATGGGTGCCAAATCCACCCATGTGCGAGTGTAAGTATTTCAACTAAAACACTTCAAGAAGAACACGAATTAATTTATTAATGAATTACAACAGTGATCACATGTGATGAACCAGATGTGCCAAGTGGTAGCTTCGTTGTTGGGTACGACTTCAATGTCCATTCAACAATCGAGTACCATTGTGAAGCTGGGCATATACTTAGAGGAGAACCAATGCATACTTGCTCAAGGGAAGGTCAATGGAGTGGAGAAACGCCAGTTTGTGAATGTAAGACACCTTCAAATCCCTTGATAGTAATTCATAATAATTGTGATAACTTTTATATTTCAGACGTCGAATGCGGTAAAATCCAAGCCCTAGTGAATGGGGAGGTCAGATACCTCAACGACAGCACTTATCTTGGAAGTGAAATCCAGTACAGCTGTACCAAGAATTATAGACTGGTAGACGGTGATGCTAGGAGAATTTGTAACGAGGAAGGTCAATGGAGTGGAGCTACTCCAAGGTGCGAAGAGATCAGATGCCCAGAGCCCGTGATAGCCGATCACGGAATTGTGTCTGTGACAGGGAATGATCGAGTTTATGGGAGGACGTTGATAAGGACTTCGGAGTCGGGGGCTCATACCGGAGCAACCTCGTATCGCATCGGAGCTCTGGCTAAGTATAGCTGCGAGAGAGGACATAGATTGTTGGGCCAGGCGCTTTCTACTTGTGAGGATACTGGAATTTGGTCTGGGCAGACACCTAGTTGTGAATGTAAGTATCGATTTCCTTAACACCTTAATTGATATTTTTTATTGGAAAAACGGATTCTCGATACCTTTTTTCCCCTCAAATTGGGGATTGAGGTGTAATTAAACTTCTCACCTCATCTGCTTTCAAAACCATAATTCCAACGCAAAACCTTTTGGTGGCAATAAAAACACACGTTAATCGCGTTAACGTCTCCATTAATCGCAATGAAATCGCCATAATATTTTTTTATTTTATGTTTGGATATCTGATTGGCTTAAACTTGACTTGAGCTCTCCCCACTGAACTTTTAGCCTCAAATAATGGGAATAAAAAAATTTACAAGTCCAATATGTCACCATAATTTCCTTATAAATATGGACATTCGCGTGGCATTTGGCCGTACAAAAAATGATGGATTTTCAAAAGAAATGAAAAGTAATTTGAACCAAACATTTATTTTTTAATCCAATTTTTTGTTAAATTAACATTATCAACTTTGTTTTGTTTGCAGGACTTTTTATTTTCTTTACCTTCCATTGACAATGTCTTCTTCCTTTTAGTATTGGATTCTCTAACAACCATATTCTCCTTCATCTGATTCAAATCCTCTTTTTCCGCATTCAAAATAACGAGATCATTTTCAAAAAACGGTGTCGAGCACACAAAGCACTTCTGGCTTTTCGTCTTGAGTTCCTGTACAGCTTTCAATGAGAAGACACAGCCACATCTCCATGGGAACAAAAATTTGAAGTTCCCAGACATTCCTTGTCCTGTTATTGGACACCGAAATGACTCCCCCTCTTCATTGATCGTTCCCGAATTCACGGTCATTCGTAGTTCTTTTACATCTTTCAAACTTTTCAAGTGGTCTGCAATGGGAATCTTTTTTAGAAGCGCTACGATGATCGCTTCTTTATTGTATAATCTTCCGAACTGGCAAGCGACAATTGGTTGTCTGAGTTCGTCTTGAGATAAGCTGCAATATTTCCATTTATTTATTCTTTCCGCGTCTTTATTTTCTAGAGTATTTACTTTAGACTTTACTCTTACCAGTTCATTTCTTTTTGGGATCGTACCACCATCGCAGCCCATTTTCGTATTTTTCTATTTTAAAGACTAACGGTGACACTTTTCTATGACTAATGACAGCAGCTCAGCAGCACAGCAGCACACAATAACAGATGATGCGCCTGAACGTAGCGCCGAAAGTGGATATTCCCTTGCGCTGTTGCCACATCCTTGCAAATTTCTACAATACATTAGGATTTTAAGCACCTTTCGGGCATTTAATTGACATCGAACCTAGAAATATTACAAATTGGTATTGGCTTGAGGTTTGCTTTCTAATGCTTTCTTGACTAATAAATGATGCGTAGGTATCACAAAGTCCAGGAGCGGAGACACCAAATATCCGCCCTTGGACTTTGTGACACCCACGCATTTATCAGTCGAAAGCTCATTTAAAGCAAATAGGTACCAATTTGTAATAATTCAAAGTTCAGTCGCGGCGGCCAACAAAGGTACTATAGTTCTAGATGGCGCACACGCGACCCGCTGACAGAGCAGCCAGTTGTTAACATGAAATTCAATGAGCGAGCGCGCACAACCCGTTTTACTTTTCACTTAACCGTGGCCACTACAGCAGCTCAAAACATCGTAATTTCTTCATCAATACTACATAGCTCGGTATACGTACCTCGGAATGTGTTTTTTTATGATTTCGTTTTATTATTGAATCAATGAATTTTCCATAAAATTATTGGATTGTACCTTTTGGCTTCCATTAAGTGTATCTTGAATTTTCTTTCCCCGATTTTTTTTTGTCTAATCAGGTAAAACTACTTCCTCGGCAATAATTTGCAAACAACTGCGCTGAACGACTGTTTTAAACAAATGTGGTGTTCTATAACCGGATTGTGCGAAAACGCTTTTACAACGTTTACACGGTTCGGTTTCGATGCGGATTGACGCATCTGGTAATTCACCCGACGCAATACGGAAACTGAAGTGTGAGCGAAGTTATCCACATCATTTCAGCAACACGCCTAAGCTCTCCACTTATTAGAGGGGCAGTTTAGTGTGAAAAGTCTACGAAAAAGGAGACGTGCAATAGTTATAGCCCTGATTCATAATAAGAGAAAACAACGGGAATAAATTGAGGTGAAAAAAGGTAAATTCGTAGACCCATTATTGAGAGTCTGAATTGATGTGGATAACTTCACTCACCCTTAAGCTTCTGTGTATTGCCTCGGATTCCCTCGTGGCGAATTACTGGATACGGTAATCTCGCATTTTGAAACTAGACCGCGTTAAAACGCTCTAACGGCCTAAACTTGACTTTTAAATTCAAATTAAAGCTTTGCAGATCATAAAATGGCAGCGCAGATGACTATGACTATGACTGCATGTATAAATATTTAGCATTAATCTTCTTTTTATTTTACAGACATGGACTGCGGGGATCCGGGTGATATTGAAAACGGGGTCATGAATCTAGCATCTAACGCCACTTATTACGGGGCTCTCGCACTTTATTCATGCCATCCCGATTACGAACTTGACGGAGTGTCAAGACGATTATGTTTAGAGAACGGGACTTGGAGCTCCGAATCACCTACATGTAGAGGTAAGAAAATATTCCGGGTATGAAGGCTATATTATTATTCAGAAGAGCGAAAGTCACAACAGGAGCCTTGCTATATCGTCGTGGTTGATAACGATGCCTCGCGAGTAGGAGACGTTATTTTTTCTACGACTATATAAAATAATAAACAAGCAGGAGTTAAATAGAACGTTTTCAGAACTTGATTCCTATAACATTATGAGAAACTAAATTCACATTGTTCATGTTTCTCCATTTTATAATACATATAAGATAACCACTAATGGAATTAGAGCCCGGTAACCGCCAAGCGACTGTCGATATGGGGCGATCGGCAACCGCTGAGGTAGATCAGTTGAGAGAGCCAGTGGCACGAAAATCGCAAACAGTGCTTTGCTTCCAGCCGTGTGAAATGGAACAGCCGAACTGTGATTGGCCCTTGTAATTTTCGCTTGCAAGATTTATTCCCCCTACTAACTACTAACTAAGTTCTAATTTGGTAGAGTTGTACAGTTTGGTGTTATCATTGGTATTCCGAGTTTGCAACCTTCAGCCACATTGCAAGGTAGCAATATCAATGAGGACATTGTGCAAATCTACCAAATTAGAACTCTCCTGCTTGACCTTTTGGAATGAAAGTTCCCTTTCATGTCTTCATCAGTGACTGGACTAATAATCGTTCCTGCTGATGTAGAGGAACGATTCAAAGCTAAAGCGTTACTTATATTTTGAACGATATGACATGTTGGTTTCAGAAATTAACTGCGATGAGTTGGAAAGTACTGATACCGTCGAAGTGGTGACAGTAGGAAGACAAATTGGTGGTATCGCAGTGTATTCGTGTATTCGAGGTCACTCTATGGAGGGTAACTCATCCAGGACTTGCACTAAGCGAGGATGGACCGGTAGACCTCCAAGATGTATTCGTAAGTTTACCCACCTAGTCAGAAAATCAACAAGTCCCTCTATTAATAACTTTTTAGCTATCGATTGTGGACACCCAGGTGAAGTGGAGAATGGAAGAGTAATCGCAATGAACGGTACTTCTTTCGGCAACGCTATCGAATATCATTGCATCCCCGGCTTTGACAGAACGGGGGCTTATTTGAGGAGATGTCTGGATAGCGGGAAATGGTCAGGGGAACAGCCGAGATGTTTATGTAAGATATAAGAGCGTCTGTGTTAAAACGAATACCTAGTAACAAATTAATTGACCAATTTCAGTGTCGAGTGTTGAGCCACAACCGTCTTCAAATCTCGGTACCCATATCGGAATTGGAGCAGGAGTTGTGGTCTTCCTTTTGATTCTTCTTGGACTGGTCTACCTGAAATTGTAAGTCTCTATTATTAAATTATTATTAAATTGTAAATTAGTACGTGGGAATTGGAACAAATTGGAACAAACCGGGATAGCACAACCATAGTAATAATAAGTGATTTATATTTATTGCTCTTTGCATTAAAATTTCCTAATACTCGTGCAATTACTTTTTTATCAGGCGTCGAGCGGTACCAGTGAAAGCAACAGACAATGTCCAAACGGCCGAAAGGAAAGACGAGCGCAGCGCTGCTGTGATGAGCTATGCAACTCTCAGTGCCGGAGGGCTCTACGGGCACGGGCAGCGTCCCACCAGCTATCAACTCCCGGCCAATATCTACGAGAACATAACCGACGGAGACATGTACGATTGTCCCTACGAGGAGACTTCCAGTGGGACTTACGAACCCGAACCTCAGCCTATCGAGAGGGGACAGATTACTATTAATGGCGTTGCTGTTAGATAGCAGAACTGATCGGTCTAAGTAAAACGTGAATGTTATACAGAATGAGCAATACAAATTATTAATTTTCAATTATTTTGAAAATCGATGAAAGAAGAAGATATGGCAGAGTTTCATTAATATAATGCACAACGAGACTTAACTCTGCTGTATCTGCCTCTTTCTAATTAAGAGCTTTTTAACTCCAAGTTGTTTTTAAGGTTAAAGAGTCTGTAGCGGTTGATAAGTGTGCATGCAACAAAAAGTTTTCCTCGTGACATTTTTGAACACTTATTTGAATCCGAGTGGGTAAATGAGACGTTGCGATTTCAAATTTCTAGAAGAATGACTTTTATGATTTTTTTAGATTTATAATGGAAATTAAATAGCTCAGCTGTACCAGTGTTGGTAGTTTATTGTAAATTTTGTCTATAGTTTGTATTATTTAAACTGTTGTGTAAAATACATGTAAAGAGTGAATGGAATTTATTTGTAAATAATATGAAATTAATTATTTTAATAAAAAATTACTTTTACGGTTTTTTTTTATTGAGAAATATACGAAGTTGAGGCTATGGAAAGCACCGTCATGAACGGCGAGACGCTCAAGCATGTATAGAACCACATCCCTTTGGAATAGCATTCCAAGGGGAGTGTTTCCTGAAGGACAGAACCTGCGACGATTCAAATACCGCTCCCGGATCATCAATGGATTCCCCTGCATTGCTTGGACATTTTTATATAAAAAAATATAAATGTGACAAAAAGGTCATAGCCGTCCGATAATAATGGCTTCCCTCGCTTCCCTATCATCATTTCCTACAAAGTTTTCATGGTTAGCTTCTGAAACGCGCTCGTTTTCTGAAATGTTCGTTGTAAAAGAAACACGAAATTAATTTTTTCATCTATAAAGGTTTGTTTTTCAAAATACTATTCTCCTGGATAGACCTAGAAAGAATAACTGAAATGACATTATTTAAATAATCTAATATCCTGGTTTGAGTGTCCTGATTGTTTTTGTTCGTTTCCCTCACCAACCGCAAAATTGTTTTCTGCATTTGTATTGCGACAGGACTGACTCGCTTTCGTTCAGCGGGCGCCTGGCGCTCAAGGTACTTTTATTTGCCAGCTGGCAACGGGCTGCCTGCGGCCGACGCCGCAGTGGACACAAATCAAGACGGTCCCGATCAACAGCGCCCGCATAGTTCGTTGGCTGCGATTCCTGGTTCACAAATGATGGGGAGTTCTCGGCACCAATACCTTCGGTGACGATTCTGACAAAAAATTACAAAAGAGAAGGTGCCTTACCTATAATCATTGAATGTTTACTATTCAAGTTTTCGGCATCTTAAGCATTCTTACAACGCAATTTATACAGGGTGTTATACTCAGCGACAGACCGTAAATTCGTTTTTTTTTTATTATTAAATTCTCATTAAATTAAAGACCCTTTTGCCGATTTTGGTGAAATTTGGCAGTTCGTTGTGATAAGAATCTGAGTTAGCACTAACTCGATGATAATTGAGTTCCAGTGGCGTGTCGACTGCCGAGGGGTTACCTCGCGACTAATATTGACAAACAAATGTACGCCACTGACGGATTTTAAAATTAATTTTCGAGTAAAGCAGCTAAAAAAACTTTCTTGTCTATTGATATTTTTTCTTATCTTACTTCGTTTTCGAGAAAAAAATAATGTTAAAAAATTGATAAAATAAAATAAAGTTAACTTTGATTGTTGCTGGGAAATCTTGTTTTGTGTTTTGTGTTATGAAAATGTTTTTGACTTTCCGTGAGAGTTTGTTATTATTTTCCTTTATTTTCTTGTCAATGGCAATTCCGAGGAGGCCCGACGACTCTATCAAGAAAGGTATCCTGCATCGTGTCCATTTTTTTTTTCATAAATCCAATTTTTTTCAAAAATATTGATCGTTCTCTGACTGAATCTGATGACAGTTGTAATAAAATATAACACATCCGGGGAAAGACCTCATACAATTCGAGCCTCCGTAGTTGAGGAGGCGCTATCTTATTACACGAGGCATGCGGTCGTAGATAATCCAGCCACTAGTAAGTAGGTTAGAAGAAAAATGGCAGGGAATTGAATAGTGAATACTTGCTATACAGGGTGATTTAAAATTCAGTGCAAAGATTTTAAGGGCGTATTTACCAGCAAAAAATAAGAAGTTTTTTTCATATTATAATCGTATGTCCTAACTTGCTTTGTTTTCTAGATACAGGGGGTAAAATTTTGAAAAAAAAAACAATTTTTATCAATTTCTCAAAAACCTCTCAGCCAATTTAAATAAAATTTTATACGCTTATTTGTTGTCATAAGGGCCTTTCTTTGATGGGAATATGATAAAATTGATGAGTCCTAGAACCAGCGAATTCGTCTTTTTAATATTTTTCAGCAACTACTGAAAATATCCTGAATTTGTTTTCAGATTCTTATTGAGCATAAAATTGTGCGGTTTCTCTAATTTCTCTTAAAGATTTCTCTAATTGAACCGACTCTGTATCTCTTACCCTTTTCAAGATCTCCATGTACTGCCACTTAAACTGGATACCCTGTATAATTTTGATAAGGAAAACTGATTAGCATAAATTCGATTTACCAACTTACTTGTTTACACCTGTCAATCCTGTTTTTATTCACTCAAACCACTCAAACGTTCCAACGCACTCGCCCAACGGTTCACGTTGAAATTTTTGTTCTCCTTGATAATAGCTATCATTCTCCGCTCATTGAAGAATATACAGGGTGTATCTCTAAAATTGCGAAAGATTTTAAAGCGAGATTCTTTGGTCAAAAACAAACAAAAAAATTCCTATTTTTTTCCAGACACAAATTTCGAACGTGTGTCTGGAAATGCGCCGTTTTTGAGATATCAAAAAAGGTTATTTTTCCAGTTTTTTGAGGATTTTTCGGGAACCATTTGAGACACAGAATTCAGCTTTCAAGAACAATTCCAGATACATTTATTTGTTTTTAGCGCATCGCCTCTGAAAGCGATTTTTCACTTTTCAGTAGCTTAATAGCCGGCGGAATGACGCATATTGCAGCCCCACATGCAATAGCGGCTCGCTTCCAAGCGTACAAAATATTCCAGCCCGCAACGAACGTTTCTTCGGGCCCTAGGGCGGACAGATTTAGTCGTTAGCATAACAACTACTGTAAGTAGTTGTTATCAGTTAGTGATTACGCGGTAGGTGAGAGCTCGGCAGCGAAATTCAAGCACACAGCTGACAACTACCGAGACCACGATACGCGCATATTTCAATCAAGACTAAACGAGCTGGAAATATCATAATAACAGGTAGGTACCTATCTAATTATAACGATTAACGGGGGAAACTAGTTTCTGAGGTTTAGTTAATAAAGCAAGAAAATGAACGCTAGACAGAAAAATTACACTGACAGTGAATTAATTTGTACGCCACCACATATTCGCCAACAAGCTAACAAGCCAAAGTATTCAGTGTTCTAGCGCGATGCGCTAAAAAATAGCGTCTATATCTCGGTCGGACCCGCAGTCCATTTAAGCTCGTATTCATGCAATCGACCCTCGCTCCGCTCGGCCCGATAACTTCATACTCGCTGAAATGACATTCTTTCCGCCCTTCATATAGAATATGCTATTGTTTATTTCCTCAATTTTTATGATAGAAATTTATAGAAATTCACTTTCGCGACAATTCGAGTTACATGCCAGGAATGACACATTGACGGCAAATGTGAGTTCTACTAAATACCAGAATGGCTTCGCGCATTGTACGAGAACGTTACTACTGACATGCTAGAGGTTTCGATGGTGCGCCAGTGTCTTGGATGTGAAAGCTGAAGTCTGAAGTACACAAAGTAAGGACGACAGTAGTAGCCAATGATGGTAAATAGTAAATTGTGACTCAGTGAAGTATAGACAAGTGGTGTAATATCTGTCAGTGGTAACAGGAGGACAGTTGATTATTTGAATTGAGATTATAAGTTTATAAGACATTTGCAGACTTTAGTAGTGATTTTATTTATAAGTGTGAGACCCCTAACAATATGTCAGTGGCGGACATTTATGGGTTACGTGTTGCGTGCATGGGTATTTTTTTGCCCCTAATATCTAGGACACTGGGCAAATTGACATTCTAAAAACGCAATTTTAACCGCCAATATTTTCTACACAAAAAGTACTCTTGACTATACAGGGTCAACCTTTGGGAGCTGATACCATTTATATAGGTAGGCTAAACTGTCACTTTGACAGTTTCCATTTTTTGTGTAGCTGTGTTTTAGGAAAAAGTAAACATTTTAAAAACATTTTCAGCACAACACCACTTCCGGTTATACCGGAAGTGGACACGAACTTCGTTATTTTAAATGACACAATGCGGTTTTTTATGGATTCATGTTCCTCATCAAAAATTTAGTGACTTTAGTAAAACAACATAATATTGATCTTCAATTGTTTTTGAGTTATCTGGATTTTTATGAATTTTTTTACACTTTCAGAGTCTCACTAAAACCGTGTTATCTACGAAACTGTATGACATAAATTGATGAAATAAATTTTAGCTCACTAAAAAATTAACAGCCAATATTATAAAGGCTCATTAGGCTAACGGGCAGATTTCTGTGCTCGTTTTTGAAGCTAATGTCAACGTCAAATGACTTTTATTAACATTTTTGTAATTACTTTCATATCAAGAATAGATAAACTCAAAAAATTTCCACTTAGACTCGGTACCTTCTTCAGAAATGGCCACAGAAATCTGCCCGTTAACTTAATGAGCCTTTATAATACCCGCTGTAACAAGTGTTATCTCAGAAAATTCTAGAAATCAGAAGAAACGCGTAAAAAGTGATTGAAAATGACTTTTGAAATTTCGAATTTTACAATAAAAAAAAATCATTTTTTCAAATAGCACCCTGTATATTTTTTTATTTCAGTAGATTGGCAAAAAAAAAACTAAACAAAATCGATGTGCATGATAAGGGAATGATATTTTTTCATTTTTCAAATAATGCTATTTGAAAAAATAATTTTTTTTTAATTGTAAAATTCGAAACTTCAAAAGTCATTTTCAATCACTTTTTGCGCGTTTCTTCTGATTTCTCGAATTTTGTGTGATAACTTGTTAATTTTTTAGTGAACTAAAATTTATTTCATCAATTTATGTCATACACTTTCGTAGATAACACGGTTTTAATGACTCTCTGAAAGTATCAAAAATTCATAAAAATCCAAATAACTCAACAAACAAACCACTTCCGGTATAATCGGAAGATTAAAACTTAAAAAAATAAATAAAACACAGATACACAAAAAATGAAAACTGTCAAACTGACAGTTTAGCCTATATAAATGGTATCAGCTCCCAAAGGTTGACCCTGTATACAATAATTGATAACGTGAGCCGTATTCGAAAAAATAACGGTCATTTATGATGAAAAACTCGCATTATTTGATGTTAGATGTTTCAAATCATGTCGGAAAATGAAAGGCAAAAAACTTCTCTCATTCCTGAGATCTCCGCAAATGGCACATGAAAAAAATCGAGGTGGTATTAAAATAAAAAAGTAGCTAATATCAATGATAAAACATGTACAAAAAGTGAATTCTGTATCTCAAACGGTTCTTGAGATATCTTCAAAAATCTGGAAAAATAATCATAGTTTGACAAAAACCGGGCATTTCCGGACACACGAATGGGAAATTTTTTGTTTATTTTTGACCAAAGAATCTGTCTTTAATTTTTTTCGCAATATTAAAGAAACACCAGATAAAGTTTTTAATTGAAAATAGCCTACCACGATATGGGGCGACAACCGACATTATATTCCACGTCCAGAATACTACTGCTACTCTGTCTTCAGCTTCACTCCACGTTCAAGCTTCTACTACTCCACGCAGCCATACGGCGGTCCTTATATAGTCCCCCGACGCATCAGTAGTCACATTCTAGTAGGTTACAGAACCCACACCGGCGCACCGGCCGTGGATTCTGGAAATGTCAGATTGTTCGGCGAGACCACTCCAGGGGTACGTTCATAATAAACGCCGTGTGCACACGGCGACGTCCTAACCCGTTCATAATAACATTGGGTAAAGAGTTACATCGTTCAGAATGAACGCCGTGTGATCGCACGGTAGACAACTTTTCATCCCAAGAAATTATATCGATGAAAAACGCCCGTCATGCGCAGTAGCAAAAACGAGTGGTTCGTGATTTATTAAATATGAAATTATGAAATATTATTAGGTTAGAAATTATTGGAGAATGGAGATGTAGAAATAGAATCTGATTCAAGTTCGATTTAATAATTATTGTTTGTTCCACCGTCCGTTTTTGGTTTTAATTAGGTATATTTGTTATGTGGATAGTTTTGTTAAAATACCTATAAAACCTAAAATGGAAAACATAAAATATAAGCCTCTAATAAGTACAGAGTCACATTCATCATCATTATCTTCGAAGTCATCATAAAAATCTGATATATTATAATAATTATTATAAACGAAGCTACAATTGCTACCTTGTTTAATATTCAGATCAATTTTAATTTCCTGACCGAAAGCTGTTATATATGAATTAAAATAAATTATAACATCAACATTTAAGGACGAACGGGAAATTACAACGACTCGCGTGATTGAAAAAGTATTTATTGCTGAAAAAAATTTAGGTTATGTACAACTACTGTCGAAAACTTCTCTGAGAGCGTTCACTTTAAAACAACACACCAGGAACGCTCGGTAATTCGCCCGGTAGGTTGTTTATCATTCACACGGCGTTTATTATGAACGCACTCCAGTAATCCATAGAACTAACGACTGTCTGTCAATGTGTCATATGACATGTGACTGGACTGGAATTGTCGCGAACATATCATTGCCTTATAACCATCATAAAAAAAGAATGTAAACAACGAAATGGTGGACTAGAATTTTCAAGAAAACATCTAATTAATCTTCTTCCAGAGCGGTCTCGTTAAAATACATATACATTTAATTAAAAAAATGTAGGAGAGAAGGTCGCCAAGATCTTGTATTATACAGAGCATTTTTTATCTCTCTTTTTTTTGGGTATTTGAGAAGTAGCAGAGATACAAGCTCGGTTAAATTACAGAAAATTGCCCTATTTTATCTAAGTACACATTAAGAATCTAATATGAAATTTTGAGCAATTGCAATACATTGAAATATACTGAAAAAACTGCATTTTTGTCATTTTTGAAAAGAAATAAATTTTTTTTTGTAGGTTTACGAGAATTTACATGAGCTGTCCAGAGTTTGGCGTTTAAAAAATTTTCAAAGCCAACTGGATCCCAGTTTCCCAGATCCCAAAATATTATTGGATTTAAAAAAAGCAAGGAAACCTAAAAATGTTACATTCTAAAAATTATTTTCAAAAAACTTTATTCGTCTGTCGAAAAAAAAGAGAATTTTGTCACTGAATGTAACTAAAAAAAAAGCATAAGGCCAGAAATATAACATCATTCAGTGAAAACGATATTTCTTTGAAAAATCAAATTTCAACATATTTTTAATGAGACATATTATCTATTTGGTAGTATCCTTGCTTTTTTTAAATCGAATTAAACCTACAAAAAATTATTAAATTATTTATTAAAATAATGAAAAAGATATGGCCAAAATAGGAAATTTCGATTTTTTTCAGTATATTTCAGGAAGACTGAAGTTGTTCGGAGTTTGGTTTCAGATTCTTAATAAGTATAAAATGGTACAACTACTGGATGGTAGGGTACTATGATATTATTTGAGCTCAAGTGAGCACAAATATAAAACAAAAATGTAATATATCTGCTTAAAAGTTATAGCGATTCATATCATGCTCATGCTAAATATTGCAACAAATTGCTAAGTGATCTTAAAAGAATCTTAAAACACATGAGGATTGTGTCCAGGCACCAAAACAAAACATAACTTAGGCAGACTTTTGAAAAAAAATTCGTATCTGAGATTGAATCTGTAAAATTAAAGATTGTGATATCACCAGCCTAAAAAATTATAGTAATCAAGTAACCATAGCGATAGATATTTTAGAAATTTTGCCTTTTATACTGTCCAGAATCGATGGTCAATGATAAATTTGATTTACATTGTTTTCTCTCTTTACTATTAACGACAATAATAGGTAAGTCAAAAGCATTCTATGGACATCGCCATAACCAGTGTAATAACTTCACAGAAGATATTTAGCTTGTGCAAAAGACTCCAGATTATTCTCATACACAGTGAGATCTTTCGTAGGTAGGTAGCTGATTCGAGTAGCACAGGGTAAAAATTACATTTATTTTACATGCATGCACTGAAAATAGGAAATGAAAACGAGAAAACAAATCAATATTTTGAAAAGTTTAATTAGAATCTTCATAATAAAAGTTAAAAAATGTCTCAAATAAGTACAAAACTCTTCCTCTTATAAATTACATAATATATTATTAGTTAGTTACAAATTACTATGGTCTATCGGCATATTATGATATTGAGCTATTCAGAAATTAATACTTTAACAATTTTTAAATTTTAGTGTACCCCATTTTCATCTCATTTTTTTTCTCTGATAATAATAATTGTTTTTCGAATAACTCTCTACCTACATGGAATACATTACAGTTGAACAGAACAGAACCTTACTGCTCGTCCTTATCTTTAGCTCCGTGTTTGAGGATACGAGTGAACTCGACATAATCAAAAAGTCCGCCTCTAATCGGAGCTTCCCGGTACATCTCGTCTACTTCATCGTCAGTAAAGCGGTCTCCCATTGTGGTAAGTAATTCCCTTAACCGTTCCTCGCTGATAACACCGTCGTTGTCTTCGTCAAAGCAACCGAAAGCATTCCGGATCACATCCTCTGGATCTGTGCCTTGCAGACGCTCACCAAAAAGAGTCAGGAACATGGTGAAATTGATCGGACCGGGGGCCTCGTTCATCATACCTGAGAGGATGGAAATTATCATTAACATTACATTTATTTAACTGTCACTGGAAGAGATAATGAAATGATTTATTCAAAGTTTTAGACATTAATACAGGGTGATTCTTAAGTTGAGGCATTCGTTCTAACACTCTAATAACTTGTTCTCAAACATGTGAGTGTGATAACTGATAACAGTCCAGTCGGTAAAGTAAAAAATACACCAGAAGTACATTTGAAAATCTACCTCTGACTACGACTACATACTACATACCATCCAGATAGCTGTCAGTGGGATCCTTGCCAAGCGAAGCCAGCATATCGTGAAGGTCTTCCTTGTCAACGAACCCGTCATGGTTTTGGTCGATCATGTTGAAAGCCTCTTTGAATTCGGCGATCTGCGCCTGGTCGAACATGGCGAAGACATTTGAAGTGGCACGCTGTGCACGCTTCTTGGTCGTGCCGCGACGACTGACTGCTTTACGAGATGACATGTCTATCTATGGATAAGAGAAATCACACCATTAATATAAAATTGACTTTATTTTATTACATATTGGAAGTAATAGAATCATTCAACAAGCGCATAATCATGACCTGAGTGCACAATAAGCCCTTATGCGCTAGTGGAATTGGAATACCATAAAACCTCCCCCAACCCCTCTAAACCTGGGGGATATTGCATAGCCCCAGTTTGTCTGCATAATATGTGTTGGCTGAATGATACTAGGTATAGGAGTGGGGAGAGATAAGATGAATGAAACACATGTAAAGGCAAAAGAGAAGGTAAACTTGTCAGCGCAGCAATGTTGTCTAACCTGTCAATTTTTAAATTTCACCATTTCATGGTGACTCATGGTGGGTGTAGTCTTAATATACAGCCTTAGAACTTTTTAGTTATCAGCAAAAGTTAAATGACCTACTTTGGAATTTACTTAATTGTCTACCACTAGGCTAGGAATGAAGTTGTCTAATTTAGGATCACTTTCGTAACATTAGCTGCTATGCTTGGAAGACTTATAAGGATATTAGTATTAGTAAAGAAAATGTTCGTTTATCAACAATGTAAACGTATTTACAAGATAAGAAGTACGCTATAAGAACATAAAGGGAGTTGTCTTGGTCTGGTATTGACTGATCTTTATGAAGGTGTTTTGTTACTAGATCCAGGCCTTCACAGTGAGCAATAAAGCCCAATACAAATTTCGAAATTTCGCAAAATTGAGTACATTTTATGACTATTCAAATAATGTGTTGGAAATTACTTACCTTTCTGGTTTTTAACAGGCAGAAAACTTAAAACAATAATTTTAGTTTCGTTTCGACTTCAACTCAACGAATGGAAATGGAATGACTAATTTAGAAATTAGAAATATTCCAAAAATGTGACAAGAGACAAGACAAATTAAAAAAATTTAGTTAATTTTACCCGTCAGTAGAAAACTGTCAATCATTTTACTTAATGTCATATTAGCTATGTCGATGTCTTTGTACGTGTAAACTAATAAAAGCTCAAGCTGCTGTGCGCGCAAGGTATGCGTGCGAGTAATGAGCATTTTGCATTTTGGAAATTCCCAGCCAATTAATCTGACATAAAAATAAAAATATTTAAAAGCATTTATTAATTCTTGTATTAATTTGTATTTCTTGAATAGGTAATATCAAATCTATTTATGCACATTTATTTTATCTGCTCTCCTACTTCATTCGCTTATAATTTATAGTTACTACTGTATGCACTCCTAATGTTTTCATGTTTTTTAATGTTATAGGTTATAGGTACAGGCTTAGATAATATAATAGGTATTTACGGTAGGTAAAGTAGGTTGTAGGCAATTTTAATGATGCATTAATTAAGCAACACCATAATTTACTTTACACACGTAATAAGATAAACTGAATAGATTTACATAATCCTTCTCTTCTTCTTCTTCAAGTGCCATACCCGCATATCGGGCGTAGGCTACCTCTCGCATAATCCTAAATATCATAATACATAATCCTATACATCTATTATTATTCCAGAATTACATTATAAATAGACAATTTATGATAATATTATATTTTTTGAAATAGGCAAATTCATACAAAAGAACTTGAAAAAGTTACGGCCCTAATATAGGCCTAAGCCTAATCAGAGGCTTACGCTTAGAGGGCGCTGCGCCAAGTGGGGGTGTTAGGGTACCTGTAATACCGACATGACGCTTTACTAGGGTAGCGCATGTTCACAAAAAGTTGGAAAAAAGTTGGGAATGTCAAATTCAACTTCAAAAACTTCTGATTTTTTATGAACGTACCTATAAATAAACCATCTAAAAATTCATACAATTCGGTGTTATGTCAGCGTATTTAGTTAAATGGTAAACTTATGCTGTGTTATAGGTTAGAAGGATGTTTCATCAATAAAAAGAGGGATTTCTGCTTGTTCGCGTTGCTTAAAGTATAAATTTTTTAATCTTTTAAACTTACTATTATATAGTTCTATATCAACATTTATTCTATAACAACTATTGCAGGAAAATATACGGGGCTTTCCGTACACCTGAAAGTTCTGGTAGGTTTTATTACACCATGATGAATCTTATTTTTAAGGATCAATAGTATAGGAAAATCTTATAAATCACTCTGCCGCCCGTGCGTCTATCAAGACCCTTTTCCTCAGCAATAAACCGCGTTATAGATATAGAGTTGTTTATTATTGCATGGTAATCTAGTAACCTGTAATTATGCTTAGTTAAAAAAAGCCTGCTTAAGCGTGTTCAAACCCAACATTAAAACACGCGCTTTTTTGAAGGTTGCCCTAGCAACATCAACGTAACCCCAGAAATGAAGTCTAAGCCAACTTTTTGATTGTTCTGATTGGAGTATGTATACACTTTACGTCAAAAAATAAAAATAATGATAGATATTTGAAAATCTCGATTCAAATATTCAACAATTTAATAATTTCAAAATTAACCAATAAATAAAAAAAACTAGCGTAAAGTATTTGTGGATATTGGGTCTTCTTTTTGCTTCTTTTTTCAAACTTCGCTTTTTCCCACTTGATATACCTACGCCTGTGATCAAATGTGCCAAAAATATTATATCCAGCTCAGCTGTTCAAACATATCCATGTCAAATAAACATCAACGGGTGAATGCGCTACTCTAATAGGCGTTACTGTCGGTAATACAGGTACCTGTATTACCGACATATAGGGGTGGAATATATTATGTATAATGGGTGTTATGTAAAGGTGTTTTCCGACCCGGATATAGGGGTGGGGATCAATAATACAGTGACTAGTGAGATTAAGTTCGGGGACATTCGGGCCTAAGATTAAGATCACCGCCACCCGCCAGGATGCTCCCAGGGAAATAGAAATAAAAGGCATACACAGATGGTCACTTTCAATAACTGGCTCACCATATTATTTGGGATTTCCTAAGCAATTGAAGACACAGAGTCAGTTAAATTAGAATAACATCATAAGAAAATGCCACTCACCAAAAAAACAAGGCAAGAAAAAAGAATAATGAAATTTCGAAAAAAAAAATTGAATTTTATAGATTTTTGATTAAATTGATTTTTTTAAGGCCGAGAACGACAAGATAAACCATTATGGCGGCCATAAGAAAAACAAAAGTTAATGACCCTGGGATCTAGTTGGCTTTGAAAATTTTTGTCATGTCAAATGGTAAATCCTTTCATGACTTCTGTTAACCTACAAAAAAATAATTAATGTTCAAAAATAAAAAAGATATGACCAAAATAAGAAACGTTTGCTCGATTTTTCAGTTTTCTTTATCATTATTTCAATGACTGAAGTTGTCCTAAATTTTGTTGCAGATTCTTATTAAAAAAATTGTACAGCTTTTGTCTAATTTAATTTAACCCTCTTAGCACTCTTATGTATCTCCAATTGCTTAGAAGATCCCAATGGTGAGCCAGTTGAATAAATAAGTGACCACCTGCATATAGGAAATAATTATTCTGTTCCTATGTGATCGTTATAAAATATTTAAAAAAATAAATTGATAATATAAAAATTTCATAAATCATTAAATAGAAAAATCACTAAATTAGGTAATTGTTACAACATTATAGAAACTATCTTCTTAAATCTATTAATTCAGAGTTCAGACTTACATTATTATTGCTAGAGACGTTTTCAAAAGAAGGAACTTTTTATAAGACAGTTAAAACTCTATTTGAAAATAAATACAATACAGCAATAACTTTAAACGTGGGTAACTATAGCAGATCGGAGAAAAATATACACTAATTTGTCGTCTTTATTTTATTATAAATAACAATCCCTCTTTATATGGAAACTGGGTCATGCAAGTCGTGAACTCCTTATTTGGTTATTGTAATATCGTAAACGCAAGTTAAATAAATCACCATTATAGCGTTTATTACGTCATTATTCCACTTGTAATAATGTTAACGTGCTTTAAAAGACAACAAATGAAAATCATGTTTTGTGTTTTCATTTAACAATCCACACTCTAAAATAATATTTAGGACTACAAAGTACAAGTTAAAAAATATGAGCATGAACTTTATGCTACACAGACTCGAAGCCTGGATCCAGGAAAATTTTGAAGAACCATTTTGACTTAAAATTATTTCTATTTTTCTACGTCCGGCCGCGGTTCTAAAAATCTGGAAACGGCATTGGTCAAATAGGTATCTAGATAAATATACATTGGATGTAAAAAAAAAACAATTAGCAAAGCAAGTCCGTAATCAAAACCGTAAGGGTTGGAAATGGGGATCGCGTTTGGGGTCATTAGGATAGTGCAAATGTGTAGGTATTTCTGGAGATTGTGACCGTTCCAAGGTTTTTTGGACACCCCGCGTATTTAAAGTTTAGGTAGGAGTCTGTGATGAACTTGAGAGTTTTGAATACAGTGCCTCTAAAAAACAAACACAGTTGAACGTTAAACTTAAAAAATATAAAACTTGAAAATATAAAAATAATTTTTGATAAAGTTCTTTTTTAGATAAAAAATTAAAAAATCACATTTATGCACTAATCTCTACTCTTTGGTATTACTTTCGGTGTATAGCGGGTATGAGGCGCTTTGACTTTGTTGTCACAGACTTTAGAACCATGCTGTATCCTATGGATGGATTAAATTTGTCGCTTGAATCTTGTGTTGCATAACCGTTTACTCCATAATTATTGAGCAACTTTCTCGTTTTACTGTGCTGCCCTCTATTAATGAAAAGCGTAAGTTGAAGCAAAGATCCACACCGCAACCACTTTGCGCATCGATGCACCTTACCTGATCTCAGCCTCAGCTCCGCTCCAACCCAACAATGACGCACTGTGTGTACAAAGGTCACGGCATGATTCCTTCTTCTGTCTGTTATTATTGTTTACTTTACACACATCTCCATAATAAACACATGTTTAGATCTGTCAAGCACACGTGCTTATCACACATGATGCACTGCCGCGTTCCCATCACGGGAACCGGGAAATCCTGAATGAAACGCTTCGTTCCAGGGGCCGGTCAAGACGGCGCCGATTTGAAAGAGTCAACAAGTGGCGGGCGCCACGACGACAGCGCCGCTACTTGCGCCGTTCTCCGCGCCACGACGCTTCTCTCCACCTGTTCCCTACCCGTTCCTACCTTTGCACGATCCGTTGCTTGTTTTTGCTTAATATCACATGCCAGTTTGATTTAATTTGCCGATTTTGTGTTGTGTTTTGTTTGTTGGTGTGGCTGTTTTTCAATTTCGATTGTTTTACGACGCAGGAGAGCCCGCTTGGATTGGAACAAGGTAAGTAGAGTAGTGTTTGTTTTTACGCGAGGACGCCCTGGACGCCTGTTGATTGGCGCCGATTAATGGAGTTTGTTGAATTAAAAGGTAGAGATGGACGAGTCTCGCGACGGTAGATCTCTTAGTTTGATGTCTTTGTTGCTTTTTTTGTTGTAGTAACTAGTAATTGATGAATGTTTCGAGTTTATGCGAAGTTAGGTTAGAAAGTCGCATTCCTGAGAGCCTGCCACCCTCGCTCGTTTTTGTTGCTGTTCAACAGGTTGCCAATGTTGCCTTATTTTAGCAGCTAGCGGTTCCTTTGATTTTATTTTGATTTTATCACTCGCTAAAGTCGCTTATCTCAGTTATCACACTTATGACAAGTTTTTTCGACGTTTATCTGCTTTATATTTTGTAGCCTTTAATTTAGGTAATACCTCGGGTAATACCTACCTATGCTTATTATTATTTTTTGGCAGGTGTTGATGTGTTAACAAATGGATAAAAAAAAAAAACAATACCTAGGCCCTTTTCACTGCAACTTATAGCAGTGGTACCCCTGCAAACAGGGAACGATTTTTTTTTTTTATAAATAAATTATGAATTTGTTTATTTTATTTTTTTGGCGTGGATCTTGGATTTTGGTATCAATCTGACAAAGAAAGCTGCTGGCTGATTTGATCGCCAAAATTTCCTAAAATTGTGCGCTCAGATTCGTGTAACATTTTCTTTAAAGGCATTGGCAACTTAATTCTCCCGATCTTCTTGAGGACAACGGTAAAAACGCCACTTGGATGTCTGCTTCCAGTCTCGAAATATAGCCCTGCGAAAAAACATTTGTGACGTCATGTCAATGTCAAACGCGACTATAATACACGTGCCCTGTAGTCGGTATAATTTTCACTTTTCACTTCTGCGCACTGCACAGTGCACAGTCTAATAAACGTCGAACAGGCAGTTATGACGTCAGAATTCTGACTTCAACGGCCCTTAACTCGCTTATTCAACATTGCAGCAAACTTGGAATTGTATGAGTCTATATTTTAATTGACATACAAGACATACAAGATATATGTAACTGTGACCGTTCCCGAAATACCCTGAAAAAACAGAAAAATCTTTTTTTCGTTGTTCTTATGGCCGCCGTATTGTTTTTTTTTTTGTCTTTCGGTATAAAAAATAAATCTTGTAAACCTAAAATTAATGAACTTCAAAAAACAATTCCAAAATTTTTATTCATCTCTTTTGAAATAAAAACAATTTTTTTTTTTTGCCGAAATACGTCAATATGAGTCATACCTACTGCTTGCCTTATGTTTTTTTTTTAATTTCTCGATGCCATTCGTTCTAAAAAGTTGTCTTTTTTTAAAGAAAAAAGAACAAAAATTTTTGAATTTATTTTTTGAAGTTTATTAACTTTTCGTTTCCATAATTTTTTTCATACCGAACGACATAGAAAAATAATATGGCGGCCCTAAGAAAAACGCATGTCGACAATGAAAACTCTGAGATCTAGTCGGCTTTGAACATTTTTTAAATGAAAATAAAGGCCCGAATTTGTCTTGCACACAATTCTGATAGTCGACCACTGATTACCTAAATACCTATATAGTACCTACCAGTCCAGAAATAATCCAAAATGGCGACACTTCCGGAATTACCGGAAGTTGATGTCAAGTTTGTTTGTTATTAAAGGGACACGCACTCCTGATTTTTGTACTTTTTTAAATCTTTCTTTTGAATTTTAGATGCAAGTAAAATGCTCAATGATACCTCTTATATACAAAAAATTCCAAAGTTGGTATTTACCGGTATATTCAGCAATATATTGATTTGCCGCCATATTCAGTTCACGTTTCTAGTTTCTGCGGAACTGGACGATAATGCCTTTATCGAGACCTTATGCGATTTGCGAGGCGATTTGTTTTTCGTTCATGCATTGCATTGTTGTCACGTTAAAGTACTTGTAAAACATTTTTCTTACCCTTTTCCTGACCTAAGATACTACCTCCATAAACCCTATCTTAAGTCCGCGAAAAACGGCCGTTTTTGAATCTAAAAATTCTAACTCGCCCTGGAACGTTAACTCTAAATAAGAATTTTAGACAAGAGATGGATGACATGTTGTAAAACAGAATATCATTCATTGAGCAGAGGTGGAAATTAGACACGTGTTTCGTCCTGTTTTGGAGTCATCAGTACAATGTTTCTACCAACATTATGATGAGATTATGCGTGATCGAAACTGTGCTGTGTATTGATAGTTGTACTGATGAGTCCCAAGTAGGACGAAACACGTGTATACAATTTTCACCTCTTCTCACAGCGCAACATCAAAGAATGGCATGCTGTTTTACAATAGGTAGGTATGTCTGACAATAATAATAAGTCTCAACTACTTCTAGTACATACATCGGGTAGGGGGGGGGGGGGCACTGCACTCAGTTGTTGGCGTGTCTTTAGGATGCCTAAGGTGTATTCTATGACGCAAGCCGAACCCACCGTGCACTTTATTTGATTTCACTACAGGATAAAATTTTTGCCCGTTCTACCTCTCTCTGGACCTGAAATACTGTCCCATTTCTCGCCCTGATGTTCTTGAAGTGGCTAAACATCCGGCTCCGGTAAGATGGTAATTTAATTACATAATCTGTTATTATTTCTTGAACGACAATGAAATGTCACTTGATGAAGTCATGTGAGGATATGTACATATTTGAAAGTAAAAATAAAAAATCATAGCAACGTGTATAATGGGGAGTTCTTGTAGTCCTATAGCTCATTTCATTTTTTTTTTGAATTTCAAAAAATCACCTATATTTCTGGGGTTTTTATTTTGCCACACTATTATACGAAGAAAGATCGACTCTATCAACTTGTTGAGGAAACTCGCTTTGTCCGGTCCCAGAACGGCCGCCATGATTTTTAAAAATTCCCAATCTGGATATAGGTGTTGGAATTTTCGATTTTCGGCTATAAAAACTGCCCTTGTTGCGTTACTGCGGTTTTTTTTCCACACGACGGGGAAAGATCAATCCTGTCCCGCCGTTGTAAAAACTCGTCTTGTCCGGACCCAGCACGGCCGCAATAAGTTTTTGAAATTCCAAATCTGGATATTCAGGTGTTGGAATTTTCGATTTTGGGCTATAAAAACTGCCCTTGTTGCGTTATCTACTGGGGTTTTTCTTTTTCCACACGACGGGGAAAGATCAATCCTATCAGGCTGTTGTGGAAACTTGCCTTGTGGGCCCAAAACTGCCGCCATGAATTGGAAGTTCAGATTTTCAGCTGTAAAAATGATCCCATTGTACGTAGCTAGGTTTTTTTGTTTTTATATATGCAATATCCTCACATGACTTCATGAAGTGACATTTCATCGTCGTTCAAGAAATGTAATTAAATTATCATCGTACCGGAGCCGGATGTTTAGCCACTCCCATTGCTAACTTTTCGTTGCTAACTTCACACGATTCTTGTCTAGCGACCATTAAACCGATACACTTTTTGAAGCAAACATCTCTACTATTTCGTACTCTTTGAAAATAGTAAAATACGCAAGAATACCACTTCCGTTACCCAACTTTTATAACATCTGATCATCTGAAAATGATTGAAAGCTCGAAACCGGAAACTTTGGAAAAAGAGTGTACTTGTTTTAACCACCAAGAAGTAGGTAGGTACTTAAGCCGGGAAAAATCGGGAAACGATTCTTGATATAAATAGCGCTACGATTGACCATCTTTTTGACCACTTTTTACCACCGAATAATTTTGTTTTTGTGTAATTGCAAAAAGAAAAATTTCTCTTTAAACTTAAAAAATGTAAAAAAAAAAATTATGACGTTTTATTGCTCATTCATTTGACCACTGCAAAGAAAGACTTCATGTCCAGGACAAAATTTTTTTTTTTCAATTTTTCGTCCCGGCTAATTTCAGTTCTGTCAATCTTCTCTTCTGAACGTGATTTCTTTGCGGTCTTTCTTTGCGGTAGTCAAACGATGGTCGTCTTCACGAAGCTCAATAAGTTGTCATAGAGGAATTATCCACATAGTTATTACATTATTGTTACCTTG
This sequence comes from Malachius bipustulatus, assembly GCA_910589415.1. NCBI lineage: Eukaryota > Metazoa > Arthropoda > Insecta > Coleoptera > Melyridae > Malachius > Malachius bipustulatus. Next base: position 49,204,252 of record OU342633.1, read on the forward strand.
AAATTGTGGGAAAATTTTTCTAGAATCGAGTGCCTTATAAGCAAGCTTCTTTCTTTTTTTATAAGATTCCGCGTTATTATACATATAAAGAAAAGTTTCTTCCTTATCGAGGAAGTCAATCGTGATAAAGTCAAATTTATCAACTTTTCAATTATTGCATCTGCGTACCTATAGTGAAACGGCCGTTTGGCACCTTCCGGGACTAATTGCCTCACAATTAATAAAACAGTGGCCCCCAACCGGGACGCAATCAGAAAAAACGTCAACTGCTCCCCATGTTCCGTATACAAGAATACAGCGTTGCCATGTCGATTCACAGTTTATGCGTGGGTATTCGTAGGCGTAGTATGCTCTGTCCACTGAGTGTTGTCCGTTGTCATGCCACACTGATTCTGGCTAAACAATTTCATTTAATTCGATTTGATTCATACACTTACTTCTAAGTCGAACCAGATGTGGTATCGCAGTTCGTGTCAGTGGCGTGTGAATTGTTATAATTATGATTAGAAATAGCATGTCACCTACCTGCTGGTTGGCGTTTAAAAGAAAGCATAATACCTCCGTTTTCTTTTTCTGCAGTAAAATATCCTAGCAATTTAACCACACAAGACCACGTCCTAGGGAGTTCAATCGTTTCCCAGGCATTTTGTGTAATTTTTTGTAGTTCGTTTTTTGAAACGTTTGAAAAACACGGCAATAGATTTTTAGGCATTCACGCAATTAATAAGTTACTCGTAGTTTATCACATCGTACAATATCACAGGTAATTCTGCTAATTTCGTATTAAAAATGTTTCAAATAACAAACCTCATTAGTATATTTAGCACTGACACTGTCAACTGACAGTAGCCGATGAGCTGGACGACAATCTTATCGTATCATTCTAAGCGTATCAAGACGCGAGTCGTACTTCCGTCTCACTCTCGCTCATCTTTTTAGAATTGCTGACGATTCAAACGTATTTCTGACAATACGTCCCAATTTAACTCGATTGACTATGCAATGCAATAGAAGGAGTAAGAAACATAACGAGATTATCCTTAGTTATCACAACAGACAACACTCATAAGTGTACAGAGTATACTCAATTTTACATGGAGAAAGTAGATATACAGGGTGTTAACTACCAACTAGTACAAAATAAAGGAGGTGATTTCACGACTTATTATAAGAAAAAAGGTTCCTATTAAAATGGGTCCGCAAACGCACCGTTTTCGAGATACAGGGTGCCCAAAAAAATGTTTTTTTCTTACATTTTTTTGCAATATCTCAAGAACCGTTAGAGCTACAGGCTCAAGCTTTTGTACAGATTTTTACATTATTAATAGATACTTTTAAGGGTCCAAACTAATGTTGTAAGAAATACCGCCAGTGGTGGAGATTTTAGGGTTGTGTAAGGGTTTCACCCCCCCCCCCCCCCCCCCAACTTTTACGGCACTGAAAAAATTGTCATTTTGAGAGCAAATTTCAAAGCGCCAATGTTTTCTACACAAAAAAGTACTCGAGGTCAAAAGACATAGAAGCAACCGTTCTCGAGAAAAAAGGCATTTTACGTACAAAATTCAACATGAACAGGAACAGAAATGTATTTATTTTATTTTATTTATTATGTATTTATTCTAAACGAAGTTGAAAACAATCTGGCTACAAGCACAAGAAAAATAGGTGCAAATTTGAATTTGCGCTATGTTACAGTATGAAAAATTTTGAAAATAAATTTTTTGTTCATGTTGAATTCTGTACGTTTTTGATCACAAAATGCCTTTTTTTCTCAAGAACGGTGGCTTATACAGCTTTTGACGAAGAGTACTTTTTTGTGTAAAAAACATTGGCGCTTTGAAATTTGCTCTCAAAATGACAATTTTTCCAGTGCCGTAAAAGTTGGGGGGGGGGGGGGGTGAAACCCATACACAACCCTAAAATCTCCACCACTGGCGGCATATCTTACAACATTACTTTGGAACCTTAAAAGTAGCTATTATCGATCTAAAAAACTGTACAAAAGCTAGAGCCTGTAGCTCTAACGGTTCTTGAGATCATTTTTTTGAACACCCTGTATCTCGAAAACGGTGCGTTTGCGGACCCATTTTAATAGGAACCTTGTTACTTAGAATAAGTCGTAGAATCACCTCGTTTATTTTGTACTAGTTGGTAGTTAACACCCTGTATAGTCAGTTTGAGTCCTAAAAAATAATAAAGCATTGAAAATCTGGCATCGCAGCTTTAGCGACCACAGAAGTAAATGTAATTGGACGATTCAACATTCATAGTGAGAGTCTCTCCAGCGGATTGCCGTTCGTAAAAGTGCGCGGCCAGTGTATATGTATAACACACAGGACAGGGCTCTGTATTATCGATCTTCAGGCTACCCCTTTATTTATTTTAACCACCCCCTACTTATTAGTCACTATACAAGTGGATTTCTTTCTCCCTTATTCTATATTTCATTATTTTATTCTCTACTTCGTTCAGTACGAACGATTGTTAAGGTTATCGTTATCGCCAAAGGACGGCAAAACTGACTTTTAATCGAACGAAATACTCTCTGGCAGTTTTTTTTTATCTTCAACTAATTACAATCAAAAATTACATTTTGTTCAGAAACGTTTCTTCCTAGCGTAAAGTCGAATAAGGGTTATTTGCAGTGTCCATCATCGATTTTTGTTTTTCTTATTCAAAACATTTCCCTCCAAAGTTCGTCAAAAAAAGGACTTTTTTTTTGACCTAAAATAAGCGGCAACGTTGGAAAACGTGTGTAAGGGACCCCAAATTTTGGTGATTTAACACAACTTATCTCTATTACTAAGTTGCCCCCCTGAGAAGTTATAGGCTTTAAAATAGGGGTTTCAAATTTCGAAAAACATCAATAATTGTCTCAGTTATAGTTGAACTTAGAAAAACCAAATTTGGTTCACGTTGTGAGTGTACCAAGAACATAAAAAATTTATATTGTAGCATTCTAAAAGGATGATAAGGGACGATGCACCCTTAACATGTTATGCATAGTTTTTTTTTTTTTAACCCGTTGGCCGATTAAGAAGTTATTACTTTATTTTATGGAGAATTCAATTCTAAATTTTTTTTTCTCTTATTATTTTTCAAAAAAGCTTTGTCGTTATCAACAAAAATCATAAAAACTAAACAAAAGTTCATAACTTGACTTTTAAATTTCAAAGTTGATGATCAGGAAGAAAGTTGAAAATGGCTGCTCTGTGTCGGTTCTTATGCGAATCATCCTGTACAATGATGTATTCTGTACCACGTTCGATATATGCCATTCCAAACGTGTTGCAGACATTATTTTCTCTACGATTGAGACCATGGAGAGAACCGAGATACCTCAGGAAAAAAATTAAACGCAGAATTCAATTCATGAAACGAAGAACACCAAAATGCATGTTTAAATCAATATTATAGTTTATTAATATTTACGTCCCTCCAAGGGAATGATGATTCCATAATCGGCGTAAGTCTGTCATTATTATTAACCGTGCACCCAACTGAAAGGGTTCTTAGTAACTCGTTATGTTATACAGACCACTTTAGACATTAAAAAAGACGAAAGTTTTAATAGAACTTTTGAACTTTTAAATATTTAAACCTCTGATATCAGGTAAAATAAGGGGGGGGGGAACTTGAAAATACGCATATAACGAAAAAAGAGAAAACAGGCGCCGTAGCAGATTGTCCAAAATTTAGATAAAGTTCAGTCAGTATGTAGGTCTAACACATTGGTAATAGGAAGAATATGCATATATATGCGAATGGCAGCATTTAATAGCAAAAATTACAATTTCGTATTGTCGAAGGTGTTTTTAAGAGCGTTGCTGTAATGTGAAGATAATCTATTTCGACCAAAATATTATTGATAAGAAGTTGATGGGAGGGAAAAACGTGTCGTTATCTCCCGTAGTGCTCTTAACAGCCTCATCATCGACTCTCATATCTGTATTGAAATACTGCAAGATCCAAGGACGTTATAACTAAAGTAAAGGTTCTTTGGCATTGTGAAGGATACTTAAGGCATCATCTACACCGCCTTTTTGTCTGTAAACAATCTTATAAACTATAAAGGAAAGATCGTACCTTTATAAAAATGTCATGGAGGTTTGAGTAGAAGCGCCAATATTTTTTTTTTTACTTTATTACTATCATAAACATGACCAGTGACCAGCACTAAATTCTATGACAAATTCAATTGTCGTACATGGACATTAAAACGTTTTTCCACGGGAATCTACGTAATTTGATTGGATTGGGATAACTCGGTAGTTTGGTAATAATAATATAAACAACACAATCGTTTAGGTTCGTTGGACATCGATTACAGTTGCCCTAAATTTAATTCCTTTTTCAACCAGCGAGATAGCTCTTGTGGACAGTCAGCGAGACATGAGGAGTATAGGTTTTCAATTGATTTATTCTGTAGTAAATAAAATTAGTTATGTTACGTAGAGTGGGCTTTACATATGTGTGAATCTCTCTCCTTGATATTTTTGAACGTTCTTGTCAGAACGGTGGTTAGAGGGTGCAGATAAAATACATATAAAAGTATACAACGGTCATAAACAGGTTAATAGCTAATAAGATGTTTAATATCGGTATCACATTATATACAATGTCGTACCGAAAAATATACAGCAGCATCAATTTCTCATTTGAACCTGCATATCGAAGTTATATTACTACTACGGCACTGTAAATTAAATTCTAATATTCTGATAAAACGACCACAAAATACATATACCTGGTGATTTTTAGATCGAGTTTTATGTTTGGGGAAAATTCTTACTTACACATGTTGCGGAGTAGGGGCGAATAAAGGAGGTTGCAGAATGAAATTGTACCATTGTCTGTACCAAATGTCTGTGTACCATTTGATCGTACATTTGAGAGTACAGTTGGAGGTGTTGTTCCATTCCTCTTTCGTAGACAGTTTCGTGATGAAGTTCCTCTCGAAACTGAATTTCTTAATAGTTTTGTGTTTGGCAGTGTCAGGAGCCCCTCACAACCACCCAAGGGTGGCTCGCCGTACACTCCTGATTCCTACTTTTGAAATCCTAAGTAGAGCTTATCTAGCTCTTCTCTCTATCACCAAATGTTGTGGTGTCAGATTTATTTATTTATTTATTTATTTATAGAGTAAGGTCATCCAACAGATCACAATAATGACCTGTAACGTACATTTCGTACATTTCGTACGTACCGGCTAGATGTCGGTAACACAGAGACGACGGCGGGGTCGATGCACTAACAACCACTATCACTCATGAACTGCGCGCGCCCGCCGTCGTCTCTGTGTTACCGACATCTAGCCGGTACGTACGAAATGTACCTTACAGACCCAATATAGGATGACACAACTTAACAATACAACAATACAAAAACATCAGTCTCAAAACAACAGAAACAAAATTACACGCTCAGATTATGTTTGTTTATAATAACAAGCAAAAATAAAGTAAGCTAAACTAAACTAAACTAAACAAACAATAAACAAGGAAGCCAAAAATCAAAAAGAAGAAGCAAGTTCCCGCACGAATTCTCGGTCATGTATACAAAGCCTCAAAAAATGTGCGGCCTTCCTTTTAAATTACAGAAATGAAGAAGAAGAAGAAGAAGAAGAAGCAGACCCGGCAGAAGCAAGTTCAACCTCATTGAAATGCCTGACACATCTTATCAAAGGTGAGTTCAGGTAATAATTTGTACTACAAGATGTCATATCAGCATACAGCATGTGTCTCTGACGTAAGGAATATGGAGAACAATTAAAATTTAAAAAGCTTAAGCACTCTTCACAGTCCACCATACTATATATTAATTTATAAATGAAGCAAACGCCACTTAAGGACCGCCTCAAGGACAACGAATCTACTCTGTAAAAAGACAAGTTCTGATCATAGAAAAAGGAGCCTCTGTTTTTATGGTACCTAAAATTCAGGTTTCTAATCAGTTTTCTCTGAACCCTCTCCGTCTGCTGTACGTATCTATCATACATTGGACTCCAGACGGCCGAGGCGTACTCCAAACGAGATCTCACTACCGAGAAGTATACGGCAATAACCGATTCTGATCTCCTGAACTCTCTCGTCGACTTCAACACAAAACCTAACATTTTATAGGCTTCCCGAACCACACCACAAATATGAGACTCAAACGTAAGTCTAGAGTCAAGTAGCACACCCAGATCTCTCACCTCATTTGTAATAGACAGATTGTGTCCAGAAAGAGACAAATTACGACAAGGTGAGTCCCTCTTACGTGGGAAGGTTATTTGCTTGCATTTCAGAGGATTAAGTTTAAGTCACACAGCAATAGGCATCCAATCGTTCAAGGTCGCTCTGAAAAAGTCTAAAGTGAGTCTCATCCGACACCTCCATATAATATATTTTCATATCATCAAGCATAAAGCTTGAAATTAGCTGATTTGAAGCACTGTTCGATGTCATTTATGTACAGAGAGAACAGAAGGGGACCGAGATGAGAACCCTGGGGTACCCCTGACGTCACAGCCACGGTAGGGGATCGAGCACAATTCAATTCAACAAATTGTTCCCTTCCACTTAAGTACGATGCAAGTAATGTCAAAAGATTACCATGTACTCCAAGGGTTTCAAGCTTAGCTAAAAGGGTCAAATGGTGAACCCTATCGAACGCTTTAGAAAAATCCGTATATACCGCACACACGGATCCACCCCGTTCCATTGTGTCGTAGGTACTCTGCACGAATGGCATAATGTTGGTAACAATTGATCTACCGGGAAAGAAGCCATGTTGATCCCTTGAAATAATATTTTTTACATCAAAGAACAGAACCTTAGTTAGAATACTCTCAAATATTTTTCCAAAGTGAGACAAGAGAGAAATTGGGCGATAATTTTGAACATCACTTTTATCTCCAGATTTGAACACCGGGACAACCTGAGCGATCTTCCATTTTAAAGGGATAACACCCTGCTTTAAAGCGACATTATAGAGCAGCAGCAAAGGGGTGATGATCGAATTCTCACAAGATCTGATGAAAAGCGCAGGGATCCCGTCAGGGCCAGGACCCTTGCTAATATCGAGTTTCCCAATGGCGGCCTCAACCCATCCCCTCTCCACAGACGGCAAAACGATACTTGATAGAGATTGTGACTTATTAATCAAAACCGGTAGATCCGCTCTTTCATAGACAGAACTTAAATATTTGGAAAAAATACCACTAATAGCCGGACCGTCGCTAGCCACCTCGCCGTTATAGTGCATAGTTTAGGGATATTTTGTTGACCGCCGCCTGCCAGATATAAAGGACCAAAACCTTTTTACGTTGTCCCTAAGTCCGTCCTCCGAGGCGCAAATTTATGCCCTATAATCACCCTTGAGGGAGGCTTTGACCCTCCTACGCAGCTGCGAGAAGTCAGAATAATCCATCTCCCTTCCAAACTTCTTCCATTTCCTATGAATCTTATTCCTCTCCTTAATCAACTTAATCGTGCCAGCCGAGAACCATCTAGGGAACTTGCCTCGATCACAAACAACACTAGGGATGCTCCCATCAATTAATTCGTTTAATACAATATAGAACAAACTCACACATTCATTCACATTTTTATCCAAAAAAAAAGATCCAGGATCACTTCCAACGCAGCGGTTGGGCAGGTTCTCATTGCTCCTGTGATGCAGTGACAAGAAAGTCTCTGGATCTTCTCAAGTTTTTTCCTTGCTGTTGCTAGCTTAGTTCTCTTGTACCAAGCTACCGCTCCGTATGTGATGATAGGTCTCACTAGCATGGTGTACATACAGCGCATAATGTTTGGGGTATAGCCCCATGTTCTGCTAGCCATTCTCCTTCACACCATGAGTACGGTAGTGGCTTTACTTACTGTTTTGTCCAGGTGCTCGTTCCACAGTAGTTTTTTGTCTATAGTGTTACTCCTAGAAATTTAACTTCTTCCTTCCATTCTAAATCCACTTCGCTCAAACGTACGTCTTCTTGTGAATGGTACAAGTGTTGTTTTTGTAGGGTTGATGCTTAGTCCTACTTCCTGGCACCATTTCAGGGTTATATTTGATCCTCTCTGTATGATGTCGCAGAGAGTACCTTCAAATTTACCTCTGGCCATCATGACGATGTCATCGGCATACCCAATGCAGGTAATGCCGTTCTCGGTGAGTAGCCCGAGGAGTTCGTCAACGACCAGACTCCACAGAAAAGGGGATAGCACTCCTCCTTGTGGGCATCCTTTAGTTGTATTTATCTGGATGCAGGGCCGGATTTAGAGTAGTGGCGGCTCTAAGCTAAAATATAAATGCGGCCTATTGAATGTTTTAATTTTTATTATTATAAAAAAAAACTACAAACTACAAATCTAATTTCCTATAGTAGCTGAAAGGAAGGGGTGTGTAGCGCCGCAGGAAATTTTTTTTGGATTTTCAAGGTCACGCAATTTCCCAGTAGTTGAAGGTTTACTCGGATATTAAGTAACAAAAATATTATGACATACGACTACCAATTTTGCGGCCTAAAGCTTTAGCTTGTACGTAAATCCAGCACTGTCTGGATGGTGTTCTTGCCCACATTGGTTTCAACTATTCTCGTAGACAACATGTTCTGAATCCATTTGGATGTTGTGTTGTCTACTCCTCTTTTTGCTAAGGCTTTCTTGACAGCATCGTGCTTTGTATTGTCGAATGCTCCTTCTATATCGACAGGTCGTAGGCCAAATGGCTTGACCCTCAAATTTTGTGAAATTGAGTTAAGGATGTAGATGGTTTCTAAAAGGCGTATTCCACATAAATTCAACAACTGGCGTAATCCACAAAGCTTTATATGGGTCAAAGCTTTATCAGGATTACGCCAGTTGTTGATGAATTTATGTGGAATACGCCTTTTAGAAACCATCTACATCCTTAACTCAATTTCACAAAATTTGAGGGTTAAGCCATTTGGCCTACGACCTGTCGATATCAAGGAAGACGCAGATGGCGATTTCCTTGTACTCCAGAGTGTCCTGTTGACCTGCCCGCTCTTTACTGTAAGTTATGAGTATGACTAATAACCATATGCCTCAACTTATATTTTAATTTCATTGTTTCTTCAACAGTTGCAAAAATGCATGCCTTTCGTTTCCTTTCCTGCATGCATAAGAATATTTAAAAAATTTCCACTTGAAATGCACCAATAATGACATTACGATTACCCAGTCAACAAGTATTTCTTCTGAAATTATTGTAGTTAAAATTAATATAGGTATTTAAAATAGAACAGTTGAAAATGATCGGTATTTTTCGAACCCTTAATAAATAGTGTTAAAGTAGCATGAGAAAATAATCGGTACTTACCATACATACTTAAATAAATTAAAAAAAAGAACGAGACTGACGGTTTATAAAAAAAAAAACAGTATTTATTACGCTGCATTCACATACATTTATTTACCATACGAAATTCGTACCTACCTACCTATTTCAAGACACATTTTAAATACATACAATCAACCACCCTTCTAATGAACGTCCCATATACGATTAACTCGCTCATCGCCAGACAAAGGAAGCAGGTGCACTGGGGGACTTTTAATAATATTAGGTACAACTCAAAATTAAATTTTGAGGTGCCATTTATTTGATATCCATCAAGAACATGTGTGCGGCTTGAAAAACGAGCGAAGAGGAAAAGGTAACAGTTATAAAAATAATCAAATTCGAAATTACAATGTAGTCTTCGGTTTTTTCAACTAAAATTTACAACGACATTGACCTTACAGCTTAGAGAAGCATCGACAACGTCATCGGAACAAATTAACACCTCTCGTTTACTACCTTGATAAAATGCATTATTATTTATTACCTCCACCAGCAACAGATGCACCTGCGAACTCAAATAATACACCCGAAGAAATAACTGAAGGAGTGCTTGTTTAATCTCCCATTGTCTCCGCATTAACACCACTTGTCATGTTACGTCTTAATTCAACTAAAAACTCATTTACTGCTGGAGACTCTCGATTTTTCCACGCAGTCGAACAGACTGCTGGAAAACCTCAATTCGGATTCATAGAAGAGCTCTTGAAAAGCCGGTGTGCGACCACGTCATCGAGGACGCAATATTAGGCCATAAGGACCACCCCTAGGGCACCGCAAAGGGCTATCTCATCGCCCTTACAATTGTTTTCAGACCACATACTGAGACCCAATCTGACCCCCAAGAGTTTAAAATACGAGGCCTCTAAAGTGTTAATAAAATAGAAAATTTCATTATGACATTCCACTTTATGAGAAACAATAAGAACTATGTTGCTTTTATGTTCCAACGCCAGTCCAGATTGTTGTTCATTGGGCGAAGAGCACAATCAATTTATTCATGATTACTTGCAAAAAGTCATGGTATTTCTTATTTTGGATTTGTTGTTAGGACCATTCATTAGTAGTAAAATACGAATCTTGCACCAACGAAAGCCTTTGTAAAAAAAAGCAAACCATGATGTGCTTCACCGAAAAATTATAGAACACATATCGAAGAAAATAAAATTTGCTCTAATTTAAGTCTAAATTTATTATTGTAGCTCAAATCTTTTTTGAAATATAGCCTTTATTTTTCCTGTTTTTGTATTGTTTTGAAAAAAATAAATAAACCACAGAGATCACGATATTATTAAAACACTCGAACACTATTTCCAAAAGTACAGCTTATGAATCATCATATAATTGGTGAAGATGTGGACTTGCTGGTGCTTCTCACAGGTTTGAGATCTTATGTCAAACAAGTATACTTTTCGGAAAAGTATAGTTGAATCTGGTTAGACTATGTATTCAAGCTCGCCTTACAAGCAAGAGGCAACAAAATATAGACCAGGTGGATGTGATATCACTTCTACTCATTCTGGCAAGGAAAAATAAAACTGTACACTCCAGAACCTCAGCATTTGGAACACGCTACAGTATTTTTTCAAAGAAGTTCCTTCATGTAATAAAAGTCTTACCAAAGCAGGAGAGTTGTTATTTGTTGCTCTATACGGGGGTGATGACTCTCCGCTACCAGTTTTTCTTGAAGTCAGCAAATTCAGAAGTAAATCTTGCCAATTTGCCTCCGACTCAATACAACCATTCTTTCAGAACATATTAACAGGTTCAAAAGTGGGTATTGAAAAATCCCCTACGGATTGGGATTGGAGGAGTACCGATCAAGGCCTTGTACCAATAACCACTACTCCTTCTGTTTCTCACAATTTACTACCATTAAGCAGGATGGAAATGTTCTGCTATATTCAAGTTCTGCTCTGATATCTACACGATGAATTTAGAGAAGAAGACAAGCTCGTGCGCTTTATCGAATATGAGCGCCATAATAACAGAGATAATTCCCTCCCCCGACCCTCACAGGGAACTAAATTTAGTTAGTTTTGTTGATTTTATAACTTGAGTTTTTGCAAAGCCTATTTTTTGGAGTTTCGCAGTGTTATGCCAATTTCAAAAAGCGATTAGGCCTAGGGGTGTTTTTGTATACTTACAAGACAGAAAAATAAATTTGTTTCAAAATACATTTTGGTGTTATTCCTCGTCAAACAAGTATTTTCTGAGATATTAGGCAATATTTATTATAAAAATGAGGTTTTTTTTTCAAAAAAATTTAAAAACAGTAAAAATCTTTAAAAACCCACATTTCAGAAATGACTTAAGGTAGAGTGACAAATTTAGACTTAAATCACAGTCAATTCTATTTTCTTTGAAATGCGTCCTGAAACGAACTATTTAACCCTTAGAGGGGAAAAATAGTCGCTGAGAGCATGAGACAGAAAAAAAACCAAGGGTCGTAGGTTGAGTCGCTAGTCTAAGAGGGTCAACAATAACAAGCAGGTCAGCAGAACAACAGGTACTCTTTATTAAAATAAAATCACAGATGTTATCACAGACTCTTGAGCACGGTTAACAGATAATAAAAAAACAAGAGCGTGCGGTGCTAGGCGAATGAATGGATCGGATACTGATGGTTCACAAGGGCACTTATATTCGTATGGTTCTCCAGTACGAGGATGACGATTTTCGGGTCAGGTGCCCTTCAGTGCTAGGTACAAGTCCAGTTGGTAGTGGACTGGATCTTCAGGCTTAATTGGCTCCAGGAACTTGCTTTGGTTCGAAATGTGGACTTCGCAGGAAAGAATGGCGTCGGTACAAAAAAGCAAGGTTTGTACGGAAAAATCTGCCTCAATCTGCCTGGGTACGTAAAATTCTTCTTGGTAAGGAAAAAGCAGTTGCCTCCAGGAAAAAGCTGCAATTTCATTATGTATCAGAGACACTCTTGCATTAATGAACGAGTCTGCTTGCCAAGGGTACATAAAATTATGTCCCGTCCTCAAGATAAGATGAGATCAAAATGTGATCGGCGAAATTTTACAAGCGGAGCGAAACTCGATCGGATATAAAAGCTGTAATTCAAACTAGCATATTGTATCAACAAAATATGAGCTGTATAATTCCAACACAATTAAGAAAATCACTTTACGACACTCACCAAGCCAAAAACGTGTGTGATGTTTATAATAATGAACGGTAAGTTCAAGACGCCATTATGTCTATTTTCGCGACAGGTATTTGCGTGGACCTTCCTGAGCGAATTCCAGAAGTGAAAAGAAGGTGAAGACGCAGGTATTCGCAGATTTCAAGTCGACAGTCGAGGTCGACGAGACTCGACGGCCGAAGTCGACGAACTCGAGGCCTCCAGTCGACCGTGCACTAAACGCCACCATCACTCACTCACTGCGCGCGCCCGCCGTTGTCTCCGTGTTGCTGGCATTTAGCAAGTACGGATTTACACCTAAAAAGGTGTACGTTACAGTTCTACCAAATTTTCTGTGAATTCATAGTTTGGCTGATATTAATTAGGCGCAAAATGAGCCAAAATCAAAAATTTTGTGTATTGCTCAAAACGCGCGAGGTGGTGCAAAATTGCTAACAACATATCAAAAAATCAGGAATACACCTTTTGCAAGGAATCACCATTGAACCGGGCTATTATATGTATTCGAAATACTTATTATGTACAAAAATTTTGAGCCTGTCTAATAATAATTTTAAGTTAACAAAATCAAAATAAATTCACAGATTTTCTCTGAGCAGTTTTTTGAATTTTGAATGCAGCGACTATACAGTTGAGATCATCGTGGCATTGGCAGGTAACAGCTGAAGAAGGTGTATTAAATCACTCCTCAAAATCTTTAAAGTATAAAGTTTAATTTTTTTAAAACTTGGAGGGCATGTTGGAAATGCAAAAATAGGAGAGAAATTTTGTACAAGCCACACTGTCCTTCTGAGAGGACGACGTATAATAAAGTACTTCTCGCAGTACTAACAATATGAACAAAGTATGCGTGACGCTAGAAATACAAAAATTTGCGCTGACACCAAACGCATTGTCCCTTATGGACCATTTTGATGACTAGCTTTAATTTGTAACATTTTTACTGATAAAGATAAAATGATTATTTAAAAATTCGCTGGTCCTAAAAACTGTCCTGTAAACAGTACCTGAAATCATCTAACGTTCCAGCAGGACATTTTCTCTTGCTGGAAGGTGCTTGTATGTTCTGTCATTAAAGCTGAAAATTTCTCTGCGCATTTCTCCAACACAGGTAGGAATGCAGCGACTATGAAGTTTGGAACATCGTGGCATTGGCAGGTAACAGCTGAAGAAGGTGTATTAAATCACTCCTCAAAATCTTTAAAGTATAAAGGGTAATTTTTTTAAACTTGAAGGCCATGTAGAACATATAAAAATAGGGGCACAATTTCTTGTGGACATGGGTCGTTGGAGCTTTACTTTTCCAGATACAGCATGTTAAAGCTCTTCGAAAAATTTGATCAGAATAGCTTAAAATTTTTGACAAAGGTTATTCAATCCAGTGGCGGAGATCTGTCCATGTTGTTTCCTTTTTTTTAAATAATTTCTACGCCACTGACTTTAATGGAAACATGACATTTTTGATAGACACCTCTTGTCGTTTAAAAGAGAAAATTCATCTTATGTTTTTGTCATAGGTCAAGATAATACACAATGTAGGCACAGAAATAATTCATTATTTTTACTCAAAACTCTACTCTTTTTTTAAGTACCTACTCAAAAAAAGTAGGGTGACTTTTCTCCTCTAAACAACACGAGCTACCTACCGAATATGTCACATTTCCATTAAAGTCAGTGGCGTATAAATTATTTTAAAAAAAGGTAGCGACATACCCAGATCTCAGTGAATTAAATTTTTTTGTTGGGAGTATCAAATCATGTACTTCAATCAGTACAACTGCCAAAAATTTCGAATTATACTGATGATTGATTATTGTCATGGTTCTCTTGTTCGGTTCCAATTCTTGAAAAGATGGACAATTAATTATTATTAATGTTTAAATTATTGTTTCGTACCTATGCGTATTAATCACGCGCTTTTCACAATGGGTTAACTTTGAAAACAAAAATCAATGGGGACATATGGCCTGCCCTGCCATCAACACGCAACCGTTTAACAACAGGCGAGACAACATGTGTTTGAAATGGCCTCCAGCGTGCTTTTAAGATGCGGATGGACTCTTTGGGTTATTAATGGTGTAGTAAATAGGGGTTAATGGTAAGGCGATCGAGAGACGCCAGTTCGCAAAATTTCCTGCAGACCAAAGAAAAGCCAAAATATGTCAAATTGAGACTTACTGGTGTTTAAAATGGAAGTCTTCTTATTTTGGTCACCGTGTTTCATATGAGGGCCCTATTTCACAATAAAAATTTGCTGTCCTATCATAACAGACCGCTTTTTTCATGACACTATAAAGGTGGTCACTTTCAACTGGCTCACCATTGAGATCTCCTAAATGGAGATACAGAGTCGGTTAAATTAGAGAAAAGTTGCACAGAAAATTTAGCATTACTTCAGCCGTTGCTGAAATCTCCTAAAAAAGCATGCAGCCCTATAATATCTTTGAATGGAATTCTAACAGTAATCTCGAGACGGTATTTTTTTTAACGCTCGTTATAGCCATTTTAAAAATTATACATTATCTCCAGTATTCGATCTATATTTGGAGGACGCTTTCCCCTTCGTCGGCCATGATGTCTGGAGAGGTCGGGGTTGCATCCGAGGGGTGGGGTTAGGTGTTAATCTGGCGGCGCTGATTGCCGCAAACCCGATTTGTCCTCCCATTTCCTTGCATCGCTCCGGGGGGTCCACTGCCGAATCGCAGGGCTCAATCCCTAACCGTGTCTTCTCCACCTGGGCACCCTTTTGCTAGCCCTATCGTCCGCACTTTAAGGGCAACGAAAGATGATAAAGACAAAATTTTAAACAACAATATCATATTTATTTCTCGAAAATTACAAATTTTTGATTTTAAGAACGCTTCTGCGGATTTTTGAAAAAAAAGCTTTCTGAGAAAACGTTGTTTGTACAGGGTATCCCTTCAAATTGCGCAGAACCCGTTCGTGTCACTCGGTTGCAGGTCGTAGTTTTCAATCTAGGGAACATTTGAGTAATATCGGTCAAGTCGTTTCAAAACGGCGGCCATATAAACTTTTTGTAACCACTGCTATTTTTTTAATACCTGTATATGCAAACAGGGGCGGATCCAAGATATTTTTCTGGGAGGGGCACAAGTGTCAGAGACCCAAATGGGCAAACAGTGTTCTAATATTTGGGATTAACAAACAACAGAAGAAATTCAACAGGAGATTCGTTGCTGAATTTTAAGGGGGGTTTGTCATAAAAAAAAATTTCTTAAAGCCTCCCCTAAGAAGTTACATCCCCTTAAAGTAGGGTAAAAAATTCACATTTATCGATTTTTTTCTGAAATGACTTGAATTAAAAAAAAAGACGGCTAGGTATCCGAATACTATCACCAGGAAGCCTCCATAATTACATAATTTTATCCATCCTTGTTCTCTGCAAGGGTCTGAATGATACTACCCCTAAAAGTTTTTTTCCAGAACTTTTTTCCTAATAATTTTTTTTTATCTTTAAATTCACACTTTGGAGGGCCAGTTCAATTGAAAAAAAATTGTCTCTTAAAAATTTCACGGAAACTCATTACTTGTCCACTAAAGAAATAAAATAAGCGCACTTACATAAATTATAAATTGTGATTTTACATTCATATTTATAAAAATATGTAAATATGCAAAATACGAGTATGTAAAATATTTATAGAAATAAATAAACATTAAATAATACAAACAAACATAATAAACAATAAACAAATCATATTTAACTAAATTAACAATATTTTGTTTAAGACAGTGCTCAAAATGAGCACCATTTTCTTGAGTACATGCCCTTATTTTATTTCTTTATTGGAAAAGTAATGAGTTCCCGTGAAATTTTTAAGAGACATTTTTTTTTTCAATTGAACTGGCCCTCCAAAGTGTAAATTTAAAGATAAAAAAAAATTATTAGGAAAAAAGTTCTGGAAAAACTTTTAGGGGTAGTAAATCATGTAATTATGAAGGCTTCCTGGTGATAGTATTCGGATACCTAGCCGTCTTTTTTTAATTCATTAATAAGTCATTTCAGAAAAAAATCGATAAATGTTAATTTTTTACCCTACTTTAAGGGGATGTAACTTCTTAGGGGAGGCTTTAAGAATTTTTTTTAAAGACAAACCCCCCTTAAAATTCAGCAAGGAATCTCCAGTTGAATTTTCTGCACTGATTAATGAAACACCCTGTATAACAAAAAGAAATGTACAGGGTGATTCATTATAATGTCGCCCCCCTTTAACTTTGTTATTTCATGTGTCCCAAAAAAATTAAAAGTGGGGTTATGTAGGTACTAAAAAAGACTTTTTATACGTGTAACAAAAATTTGAAAGTAGATCAGTATACAGGGAAAACCAAAAATTTAATTTTTTTTTCAATGGATCACCCTATATATGAATTAATTTTTCGATTCCTCGTAAAATTCTAAGCATAACTTATATAACATACCGTATACCTAAATTCAATGGCTTCTGAAATATTCGCATTTGAAACATCATCAAATATTTTATAAAACACCTGTTGCAAATCAAGAAATCTAACAATAAAATGCTCTACTGGGCCTCCATTTTTTTCAACACATTTTATAAGGGTTTATAAGGGTTGTTCGCATTTTCTCCAATGAATCTGTTATGAATTCTGGGTTATTTTAATTTAAATTATTAAATTATTAATCCGTATCAAATCTTTTAGATGATCGAGGTTTTCAATTTGGTAGTTATACACACGGTTTTTTAAATAGTTTCAAATGCGAATATTTCAGAACTATTGAATTTAGGTATACGGTATGTTATATAAATTATGCTTAGAATTTTACGAGGAATCGAAAAATAAATTCATATATAGGGTGTTCCATTGAAAAAAAAATTAAATTTTTGGTTTTCCCTGTATACTGATCTATTTTCAAATTTTTGTTATACGTATAAAAAAGTCTTTTTTAGCACCTACATAACCCTACTTTTAATTTTTTTGAGACACATGAACTAACAAAGTTAAAGGGGGGCGACATTATAATGAATCACCCTGTACTCGTGATTTAATATGAAAATAGTTTTAAAAAATGACATGTAAAATAAAGACTGTTTTATTTTGTTTTTCTGTGATTTTCACATTTTTTTCAAGCGTCTGGGCCGCCGTGACCCCTCCGCCCCCCCTAAATCCGCCCTTGTATGCAAAGCTAAATATAATTTTCCGATCAAATTAACAGATAAAGAACATATCCCAAGCCATACACTCGTGCCAAAAACGGTTTTGCGGTTTAATCATTAGTTAACCAGTGGCGTAGGTAGAAAATCGGTCAATATTATACCATAAAATTGAGGGGCTTGTATTATATAGCTTGAGGGGCTTGAAATATAGCTAAAGTAAATAGAAAATTTAAATAATTTTTTTTCCGAAAATGTTTTTTAACCAAAATACAATAATTCAAGTGTCAATCATGTTTTTTTATTGTATCTTTTTACAGGGTGGATCAATAATTCTGAATTTTTTACACAGGTTTTCTATTTTTAATAACCAGTACTTGGAAAAATTGTGGGTATAACCGAAGCATCCAGTGGCGTAGAATCTGGGATTACAGGACACCTTTTGTCTTGTAAAGAATTCTCCACTATTTTTTTCATTTTTATATTTTTTTCGGAATGCTTGATTATATTGCTATAAAAAAAGGCATAGTTATGAAATTTGGATCGGAAAGTTTTAGAGAAAAATTCGACTATAGCATTATTAACATTTTTTTTATTTTTATTATTTTTTTAATAATCTAAAATAAATACCGTAAATTGAAGGGCTTGCAGATAAAACTAAAATATTAACAGAACTCAGATAATTTTTTTACGAGAATGTTTTTCAACCGAGATACGTTGAAAAACCTGTTTTGTAAATGACACTTAAACACCCTGTATCTCGGTTAAAAAACATTTTCTGCAAAAAAATTATCTTGATTTTTTTCTAATATTTTGACTTTATCTGCAAGCCTTCACTTTTTGGTAGGTACTTATTTTAGACTATTAAAAAAAAAAAGTTAAAAACGCTACATTTGAATTTTTCTCGAAAACGGTGCGTCACATCGAAGTTTTAGAAGTATATGCCTTTTTTATAACATTTTGAACTGGCACTCCGAAAGAACAATAAAAAAATTATGAAAACAGTTGTCCTGTAATCCCAGATTCTACGCCACTGGGTGTTTCAGTTATATACCTACAATTTTTCCAAATACTAAATTAAATAGAAAAGCTGTACAAAAAAATCCGAATTATTGGTCCACTCTGTAGAAAGAATACAATAAAAAAAAACCGTTTCGCAGATAGACACTTGAACATCTGAATCTCCATTGAGATGAAACATTTTCGGAAAGAAATTTATTTATTTTTTTTTATTTTTAGCCGGTTCTACAAGCTCCTCAATTTACGGTGCTTACTACTGAATCACCTTGTATATTAAGGGCGCGTTTTCAAAGAAATGAAACTGAAATTTTCCATAAAATTTTTTTTGAAGCAACTTATAAAAATTACAACTTAAATTTATGTTTTATGATGCGCAAACAGGTTTTTTCTTCCAGAAGAAGTGTATCCAGTGCTGTGTTGTCAAAAAATTGATTATAATATCTTCTGAAGCTTCGGCTGTTTGCCAATTGCTTCAGAATGAGAGTTTTACAAGTTTTACAAGACCTGGCGTGTAATAAAATGAAGCATGGCTTCAATTTGATTCATTTCACATTGATTTATGAACTACTTAGGTGCCTCAAAATTTTTCTTCACTAAATCATTAAAAACAGAACCGACACTATACGCCCACCATCAATATTTGCCAAGTTAAATTTTCGTTAGCTGGAAACCTCATCCTCTGGACTGAAGGTGAGAGTGAAAGTGAGGGCAGATGTCAATCATCCTCTGCTGGCTGCTCGTCGCCGCCGTAACCGCGGGACATCCCTCATGTGAAGGGTGGTTTTCACCCCTATAGCGTTTCCGTCTCGGGGATAGCAGGCACGAATCAACGACAAATCACTCCATCCGATGGCTAACCTTGACGCGAAAATGATTTGGTAGAATTTGTGTCGAAAACATGTTGCAAAAAATGGGCTACTTCCTCAAGAGTCTTCGTATTGAATAAAGATCATGTCGTTCTTTAAATCACAAATTTAGATATGAAATAACCTTCTAACTTTTTTATAAAAGACGATATAAATAATTAGAAATTCTAAAAAACGCAATAGGTATAATATCGTGTGTGCTAAAAAAATCGTTACCTACTATGTAAGTATTTATTTAGATTTTTTTGGACACGTTATGAAAAACGTTCTCAGAAGTGCTACAAAAATTCCCCATTGGGCTGATGAAATTGAAAGTTGTTTTCTTAAATTTGACTGGCCTAGGGCGCGTACAAGGACATCACGTTCGTTTCAAGCAGAAGCAGTTTTGATTCGATTGAGCTGAATTGGGTATAAAAAAAAAAGAAACTCCTGTTCAATTTCGCTCTTTTCGTAAGGCTTTTCGAACAAGTTTAATTACATGTTGAATGCTTTGCGATTAATTACAAGAGATTAAAGAGAAATCCACTAAGGATTTGATGTATTTCCTGGAGTTTTCAAAATAATACATCAAGTATTAATTATATTCATAAATCTGGCAACGTAGTCGTACAGAGCATGCAAATGACCCGGAAAATAATCAACCAAGTCACCATTGACTTGAACGGTTCCTTGGAATTCCTTTGCACAAGTGAGCCGTCGGATAAAAGGACCCCCCTCCCTGAATTTGGAGAGTTGCTCAGGTAATCTGGCTCAACTCGAAAACACCGGCATTTCTTATACTGCCTTTGCTTTGGTCTCATTCTTTTGTTTAAACATCAAAAACACGATACAAATCCATTGAGGTGTAATTTTCATTCATCGCTCATCACGACGACGAGTGATCCTGGAACGAACATTTAGGCAATAAATTTCGCATAAGCCCTAACGACGACAAAATAGGGCAACACTGATCAGGCAGGATCTATTTCAAAGAGATGCAATACAGGATAAGCCTAATCGAGTTCCCAATTTTTCAATGAATGAAACAATAGGCTTTTGTATTTTCTCGGATATTAAGTTAGATTATCTCAAGCCAAGCGGGTACATAGCATATCTTTTCTATAGAAAGAGGGCGCATCTCATATTTGTTTCCATTGTCGCTGTTTGCTGTTTGCTAAGTCGTCTCTAAGGAGTTGCTAAGGATAGGTTTCGAGATTTGGAAACCTCAGGACAAATTACTTGTAAAACACACCTTTACTGTTTTATAATTTTGCGATAGCTATGAAAGAGGATCAAGGTCATCTATGAGGGGAGTCTTTCTTTTCTTGCTTTTAGCCGATCAAACCCACAACAGAATGAACGCTAAATTGCACCAATGGAGCCCGTGTGCAAGATTTCAATTTTGCATCATACAGAAGAATTGTGCTTGCTCTTCAATATGGCTTCGTGGTACATATTCTCTATAATATACTAATGTATTAAGGCCGGTTCTCACTTGTACGACACCCGGCGACAACGACAACGCGACAACACGAAAAAATTGCGGGGGGACTTCACCATGAGTCTGGTGTCGTACAAGTGGGAACCGGCCTTTATAATGCTTTATAATATTTTGCTATATAAACTGCGCACTTACCCTGCAATGCCTGGTAGATAAATTATTAATCCTTCATTTAAACAACAATTGATGGAGAATTTACAAACCTGCATGAATTGTTCCGTCTCATCGCTTCGGATCTCTCCTTATCCTTACAATTAGTTTTACAAGAGCCGAGTTAAAAAGTGAGCCGACTGAAGTACTAGCGCACGGAGTTGAAGCGGGAAGTTATAAGTTGGTGAACTACTCGGAGTAGAGGTCACGCACCAGAAATTAAATTCTCTAACAACTATCAAAGTTGGAGGCCTCTCGAGCGATGTTTGCTTGCTCACGTCTTAATAATACTAGACACATTTCCAAAATTTAATCGAATACAACATTCTAAAAGTTGAAATTAAGTTATAATTGAGTTCATTAGCGCTGACGTAAACTTTAGCCGAAACTATTATTGCCGTGGAAGTTTCATCATCAGTGTTGTGCTGTATAATAAATGCCTCCCTGCCCTCCTCCCGTCCTCTGACTGGCTGTTATCTGCTAGCGCTAAGAAGTGTAATAATAAACACGTCCTGGAGAGAAGTTCGCCCGCTCGGAGAAAGGCAGTTAGAGTTAGCGAGTTACTTCGTATCGACTCATTCACTCCACGGGAACGGGAAACTTCCCGCTATTTCTGGTCTCATCTGGGACTCTTTTACTCTCATTCTCAATCGACGAGGCTCAATCGAATCATCCCTGAGGATTTAAGGTTTGGTTGAAAATGATCCACTCTAATTCTTTACAGCTTAAAAGATTAGGTTCAATAAATTAAATTTGATCTTAGCATACCATGACGATGTATTATTAAGGAAATACCAGTTCGAAATCACTAGACCAATCGGTCTGGATTCTCACTTTAATTAATATCGCAGAATATTGTTTTTGAATATTGTCATTTTGGGGTTCTGACGCTTGCTACTTGTCGGTAAAACGAGGAATTGGCATGTCGGAAAAGAGTTGATTGTCTTTTAGTCAGATTTACTTTTGGTCTCCATGTCTTGACCCAGGTTTCAGTTGCTTCAACCTGGCGTTGAAACGAGCGAGATTCCTCACCATCTTTGACGAGCACTCTTGGTCTCGACGAACAGCTGCCGCTAAATGCTCGGGTCTGTAGCTGGAAAGTCCGAGCAATATATGCTATGGAGAAGGGAGAGAGGACGAAGCCTGAGGGCCTCCATTTAGGATGAGGTCTGTGTCTGATTGTGTTTTTTTTAATTCTGATTTAATTTCGGTTAGGAGTACAAACTGTCGTGGTACGTTGTATAGTACTGAATCTGGCTTGAACTAGTTATCCTATCTTTGGCTACTCCAACAGGGTTTTATACAAGGTTTTTTGCAACCTAGGATTTTCCCGCCAGGAGATCTTTGGGGCTGGTTTGTTTCCTGACTACATAGCGGATTCGTGTGAGCGCCGCGCGGGCACTAAAAATTACATGGAAATCTGTCTCGGCTTCGTCAATGCAAAGACTGCATTGTCGCTCTTCTTAGTCATCTGTGGTTAGTTTTGATAGTTGATTTTGTGTTAAGTGCACGTGTCTAAAGCCGTGTTGGTGAAAAGAAGATTTTGTCCAAGCTCTACGTCACTTAACATATAGGATCAGGATCTGAATCTCTTATAATACACCCTAACTAACAGTCCTTTCTAGGTGATCTCTAGAATTGTTTCCAAAGCTTATCTTTTCTCGACCAGTTTTGTAGTACAGACAGATCAAGTAACAATTTAGAAAACTTCCTCTATCAATACTTTCTTGATGTTTGCTTTTAAAACTATTAGGATGAAAGGAATTATTGGCAGATAGACACGTTGGGTGCCACTTGAAACGAACTATTTAACCCTTAGAGGGGAAAAATAGTCGTTGAGAGCATGAGACAGTAAAAGACAACTAGGGTCGTAGGTTGAGTCGCTAGTCTAAGAGGGTCAACAATAACAAGCAGGTCAGCAGAACAACAGGTACTCTTTATTGAAAAATATAAAATATATCACAGTTATTAATCTTAAAAAAAAATCGCAGATGTTAATATCACAGACTCTTGAGCACGGTTAACAAATAATAAAAGCAAGAGCGTGTAGTATATCCGAATGAACTGATCGATTAAACTGGGTAGGCAAAGGCACTTAGCTTCGCAGGGTCTCCGGTGTGAGGGTGGAAGTTTAGTTGGTGGTAAACTTCTCAGGTGTCTCAGATAACCCCAATAGGTTGCCTTCTTGAAAGAGTCGATTCCAGGTGAAGTTGATTACGGGGGAGAAGTTGCCTCCAGAAAAAATTGCCTCCAGGGAAAAATTGCCTCCAGGGAAAAAGCTGTAATTTCATTGGTATCAGAAACACTCTTGCATTAATGAACGGTCCGATCGAGTCTGCTTGTCAAAGGTACATAAAATGATGTCCCGTCCTCAAGATAGGTTGAGATCAAAAATGTGATCGGCGAAATTTTACAAGCGGAGCGAAACTCGATCGGATTTAAAAGCTGTAATTAAAATTAGCATATTGTATCAACAAAATATGATCTGTATAATTCTAGCACAATTAACAAAATCATTCTACAACACTCACCAAGCCAAAAACGTGGGTGATTTTTATAATAATTCACGTGAAAGTTCACGACGCCATTTCAGGAAACTTCAGGTGTTTGCGGAACCTTCATCCGCGAATTTCCAGGAGAGAAAGGAAGGTGAAAACGCGTTCATGTGCGTTCCAGGTTGGAATTCGACAATCGATGTTGACGAAACTCGAGGCCGCCAGCCGGCCGTGTTGCATTGCACTAAAACCCACCATCACTCACTCACTGCGCGCGCGCGCCGTTGTCTCCGTGTCGCTGGCATTTAGCCGGTACGTACGAAATGTACGTTACAAGGAAATTATGAGTGGTGAGGACGGAAGCTCTGAGGCGTCTGTTTAATAAAACTTGGGAATTCATGTGTTATACGAGTTACGTTTTATGACGTCATCAGGGTCATTGTCACTTTCCCATTTGATCTGCCTGAATAGCATTATGGAATTTAAGAAATGTCAAATATCTAGTTTAAGATATTTTGAAATGTGGTGTTTTAATAATTAGTTTATTTGGCGTTAATATTCGATATACAAGAACTGTTGAACAAGGCGGTTTGCGCTGTACAATAATTGTAATAGCGATAACAGAGCGAAATATACTCGGAAATATAAGACCGATAATGTGATGTGATGTTTTTTCGTTTTCCGAGTGATCCAGGGTTATCGAAGGCATGGCAGAATGAGCGCATGTTCTCGTCAAGACAAAATTAAAACAGCAAATGCCAGAGTGTCTTTACAACATTTAAAAGTAAGTGATTATGTTCTTAATCTGTAACATGAACTATTAGGATATACAGTGAAGAAAATTTGTAGAAATCATGTTCTACAAAATATCAAATATATTTTTTTACGCGTATTGCACCAGATATTTGTTACTTAATAAAGTTCACTTCATAGAAACTGCCTTGCTAATGAGCACATGTAGGTAAAATTCAATAAACACTTGAAAAGAACCTTCAAAAGCGGGTTTCATCCATGCACAAGTCAATGCAAATTCAAATTTCGCGCGGTTATGACATCCTGTTGACGTCATTGCGCCGACTTGACGAAAATAAGACCGCCTAATTGTATCATGAGGGGTATACAACAGCTATTAGGAAACTATGAGAGGTGAGGAGGTAAACGTTATTATTACTTTACTATAGCGGCTACGGTGAATCAAGTTAAAGTTCTTCACGGTTCCAGCTAGAACTATCTTGTGCTTTTTGAAATATGGAGCACCAAAAACGTAGCAAAATCTTGACCACTATTTTGAACTTTAAAAGACTTTGTAGTAAATGTTAGGAAATCGGTCAACGAGTGCTACTATCATAATATGGTCATCATAAAAGGTTCTAACGATTTTGAGGTATTTTTAATAGTGACGATAACGTTACGTGGACTTTGAAAGCTACTGAGAAGATGTAAATAATAATATTATCGTATAAGTATTGAATATGCGTTAAGTCACGACTTATTTATTCAGACCATTTTTTTACAAGTTTTTATTGATAATTTCTAAGGGCATTATTCGAATGTAAACTCCCCGGAACATTAATCGTGATTCTCACTTGGGAAATGAGCTTAACTCTCCCATTAAACATGAATTTTCAAACAACGAACTTTGAAATTTTATAGTAATTTTCTCATTTCCTATTCGTCCAACAGCTTCGTAATCAGATTGAGACAGTAAGTTTAAGAGAAAAATATTCCAGAGTCAATCTTCCCTTTGTCGTGCTTTTTTCTCGCTAAGGAATTCATCAAATTGCTTGACTTTTATAGGGAACAAACAATTGCATATATAGTTCTAGTGGTTTTATTTCAGTAGGTAAGTGTGAGAAAGCGAACAAAATGCAATACAAATGAGTCTGAAGTGGTAATTAGCAACTATAAAATGTGGTACGTTGCATGCGAAAATAAAAATAAAGTTGTTAATAATGGACGCTTCCAGGAACGCTCGCAGGAATACGGTAGCAACGATTATCTCAATATATCATGTCAGAACCTGTAATCAGAGCCCGATATCTCGGAAAATATCAATGCTCCAATCAAGTATATCATCATGTATGTTAAAAACGTATTTATAACAACTATCCTTTTATAAAATATGACAAAAGAAAAAATTCATCAGCTCGTAAATGCATGTCGGGGGCTTACATAGTTGCTGTTCGGAACTTAAACACTCTGGTTCTTTGTTACAAGTGTACATACCAACTTGCATACAATATACAAATAAGCATGGTCGGAGCAAAATCAAAATTACCCTTGATAACTATTTAATATAATGTTACATCTCGAAATCGGAATGCAAATCCAATAAAATTACAGAATAAAATATCCTTTATACCTTCCAACCACGCTATATTTTTTAAGACAGCTGAAAATAAAAGCTGAACTTCAGGGTTATTACCGGGTTAATTCATATCTGTAGTTCGAGTATTTGCATTTAAATTCCGCCCATCAAACATAGACTTCCATGTTTCACTGATTCGATTACTAAAGGCTCGTTTACATCGTAATACATAAACATACAAGTTCTCCACAGGTAGCTTGGAAATCCCACTGAAATCGATTACGTCTAGGAAGAGGGATACATGAACTAACTAAAACTTTCTAGTACTCTTTCGCTTTTTTATTTGTCCGATTTCATTGAAATCTCTCGCATTTGGTTAAATTTTCAACAACTTTGGCAGCGATTTTGCTGATAGGTGGTAGATTTAAATTTCATTTGTAGCTGGTGGTGATGGTTTCTCATAAACTGTGGTGCTTTTAAGGCTATATTCTCGAAACCTTGTTTTGAACTCTTGAACTTCTTCTTGAATTTGTTTGAACGATGTATTTGGCTCAGAACTTGTTTTTGTTGCACTCTGTACCCAAATTTTAGCCCCTTTTTAAAAAGTTTTTGGCCTATATCTCAGCGAGGAAGAAGTTTTTTGACAAGCACATTCTACACTACAAAATTAAGTACCCAGAGAAAATTTCCTGCATTGCTTATAAATAACTTTTTTTTTAACACTATAACCATTTCGCCACTAGAGCGCGCCAAGAAAACATACCCATATCTAGTAAAATTCACCGTTTCCGCGGAAATTGCCCTTGGGGAGATCGTATTATGATCTGGGCGCGTAATCCTGCTCATCCAGTTCCTCAATTACCTCATCCAGTTCCAGATCTCAGAGGATATTTGGATGTTTCGATGGTTCTACAGATGATCTGGTTATGGGTAAAGACAGCGTTATCCTGAAGGTACAAAAGGTGGAACAAAAAGTTCTGAACGGTTGAAGAGGTCTATGAAAACGATATCCGCTACATTCTCTTAGATGAGAACATGATACCGTCCGTAAGGCAAAACATTCCAGGTCAATAAGAAAAATAAAAGAAGACTGCTTTACATGATCATTGATCCCAAGCTACACTCTCAAAGAATGACATGGAGACCGACCTCAAAAGATGCCGACACCGTAATTGTGAACGAAGTCCTGTCTCTGGCTGAACATACTGAGACTGTGGTGGTGGTGGTGTTGGTGGTTGGAGAGGACATCGACCTGCTAGTCATCCTCACGGGTCTTCGCTAACGAAAAAACGTACTATTCTTCCTGAATCCAGGAAAGGGAAACGTTCCTCCAACCACCTTGTCTCTTATGCACCCACAATGAGTGGGTGTCTTACGACTTCAGCACTTACAATCAAGGGAAAATGAACTATCAACAAAAACCCGCACCTTGCCGATGTTGTAAGTGTGTTCAAAAACCCTGAGGCAACTCCAGAAAATATCGCAGCAGCAGGGTAGAGATTCCTGGTCAACGACACATATCGCATTTGATAGATGTTCTAAAGATTCTATGGGGTTGGCAAATATATTTAACCATGCAGCCCAAACATATTCAGTACAGTTCAATATCCTCTCTGGTGACGCGCTGATCTTCAATGGCTTCGATTCTAATTCGCACCCTGTGCGGAAGGAAAGGCGTTATCGTCAATCAAAACGAAATTTGGACCGATGGTAGCCGCAAATGCCACCCAGACGCAAATTGAGCCTCCTCCAAAAGCTGTATTGTCAACCAAAAGTTTCATTATAATTCTGACCTCTTTCTCTCCGTATGAAAATTCGATCATCTTACATGCTGAGACAGAACGTTCAAATCCATAAAGCGATCATTGCCAGGAGTTATTTTTTCTTGACCTCCACTATGCTGATGAAAATTATCTGAAACAGATTCTCTAAATCCGTTCATATGGACCACATTTTGGGATACTCGCAGCCTATTGGCTACCTCTTTTTTGGTCAAAATATCAATTTCAATCCAACGGATCGCTTGATCCAAAACTGTGTTTCTTTGAGCCATGTTCCGTGTTAGAAGTTGGTTTTGGCAATAATTGAATTAGTGGAAGTTAGAACACATACCACTGTTACCGAGTTTCAGCCCTAAAAGTGTTTTAAACAAGTGCAAGTTTTTTTACCATTGCAGATTCAATAATAAAAAAAATGTTTTTTGATCTATGGGTCTTTCCCGTCATCTCTATATCGTCAATATCAACTATCTCAGGGGTCGTGATATTTCTGAGAGTAATTTTTTTTTCTTCGCATTATTGAGCAGGGTTGATTTTACTATTCCATGGTTTAAGCCATTGGCCTATGAAATTTATTGCTTCCTATAGTTTGTACAACGCTTTTTGTACTTAGCGCCCAAGCTTGAGTATTTTGACAGTGTCGTTGGCATACATGGCAGTTTGGTTGGCATTATGGGTAGGTCATCAGTCATATAAATGTTGAACAAGCTTGGGCCGATAATGCTGTTTTGGGGGTACCCCTGCGTATACTACTGTTGATGTTGAAACTTTTGATCCGACATTGATTGAAAAAGCTACTATATTGACTATTGGGAATGTATCCATGTCCTCCGGTGGGTGATTTTTCAACTTGCGGTTTCCAGTATAAAGGCCTATTAAGGATTTCAGTTCATTCCTGTTAAACTTCAATAGTTCTTTGGTCCTTTTTTCGACGTGCTCTGTATAAAGGCGTTCGAGTGGTGCAATCTTGGTAGGTTTGCCAGACTTCCCTCTCTCAGCTCCATTGCGGATTGTTGTTTTGGCAATATTCGGTGTATGCCAAATGCTGGTTCCGGTCCGATAAATTCGAATTTGGCACCTTTTCTAGCCAGAGAGTTGGCAAGTTCGTTTTCCCCATATCCAGCATGGCCCGAAATCCAGATCAGAGTCATTTCGTTGCTTCTTGCTAAGGCACTCAGAGTTAATTGACCGTTCCAGATTAAATTGGACTTGTAGTGGCTGGAGCTAAGGGCTTTAAGAGTTGCTTGGCTGTCTAAAAATATCTTCATTGATCTGCGTTGGCAGTACATCTTTTCCTTGCAGCTGCGCAGAGAGCTCTATGGCATAAATTTCATGGAGGCCCAGAAATATTTGGATGAGAACACCTCGTTACATTAGATACATTAAAAATAATTATTCCTTCCGCTCAAATACCTATGTATTTTTGGCATGGCTTGTATTTTGCTTTTGATGCACCTTAGAAATAACATACATGAATCAATATGATAAATAAGGTATTATAGTTGTGTAGACTCACCTTAACATTAAGCGTTCGTGCTCATAGACAGTCAAGCAAAAGGCACCGGCCAATTGTAGATAACTAAAAAACACATGCACAATCGGCGAATACTGATTGCGGGTTGTGGCCTCCTTTTCATTAGCAACTAAGTATAAAATCAGAGAATTCAGCATTCCCGAGTCATGCTGTATTCAAGGAGGGCTTAATTTAATTGTGGGAACACGTCTTTACTCCGGTGGGAAACGGGAATCGATGGGAACTGCCATGAGACGACTGAAGACTGAACGGATCACTATGTTTTGTGAAATAAATTATATGTAGTAGGTAGGCAGGCACTATAAAAATTCTAAGAGGATTAACCATACTACAAACCTCTAATAAACACCCACCTGCATGCTTTTATCACTTCAATAGTGTTCAAAGAAATCCTATGTGGGTATGCACATCTAATGTAAAAAAGCATGTAACAACTTCCCATCAGGAATATTGTCTTCTTATTCTGTCTTGATTCAATTCACTTTTCACTTTATCGTCTCTACAAACACTAAATATTACCGGTAGCTTTTCGGCGATTCACGTGCACAACCTACTCCTCTCTAGTATCACTCTTACTCGACTGATCGAGTGTCCTCTCTTCTCCACTCCACTGTTGACTTACTAGAATACTCTCTTATTAACTTTCCCATCGCCTGGTCTCAACAGAGACTCTAGAAACGTCATTACTGTCCATGTCGAGGAACTGTGGCGATCAATTTCCGGAACATGTGGTTAATTACATCTTCCCTCTTAATTTATGATTGTCCTGATCGAAGCCTTCCGCTAGGCGATTCAGATGGACTAGCTTTATTTTCCACTTGGGGGAGCCGTTGCGCTGAGCCCTATACATCACGTCGTTCAGTTTTCTGCATGATAGTGGTGTAAGGGCCCTCCCTGAATGATGTGAACTTGTTCGACATTTCCTTCTTTCTGGTCGGATTTTAAAACCACATCTTGTTCTTGCCCATATGACTCCACAGGTGGCGTCATCTTGCCTTCTTTCCATTGCTGACCAATTTGATTTTTTCACGTGTAATGCAGTGAATGCACTTCCATCTTGGTGTTCCTCAATTCATCGACCTGGTGAGTGATCTCGGAAGAAGGGATGCTTGGTGAACCGTACACCAAGTCGGTTAGGCGAAACTCATTTCCGAATTTCAGCTAGACTGGTGCTTGCACGGTAATCTCTTTATACCGATGGTCTTCTTTCACATTGATCATGACTCTTTTCTCCCACTGTAGTCGGTTATGTTTTTACGTGTCTCATGGCTAGATAGAGATAGATAGAGACAACCTAATCGTGTACTACTAGGTGCAACGTAGTGTAAAAATAAAGCATAGAAATTTTGAATGTGAAATAGTATTAGCAGTAGAGTTCATTTATTTCGATTGTACATGTTGAGGGCTACCGTTATCAGACAATGGTCTCTCAAAGAATTGGCTTTGATCGGTAAAAAGCCCTCATCGTTCTCCATAAGTATAAAAATTATTATAAAGTTTATTCAGAGATTCAATGTTATTTAAATGAATATTTTAGCGTGGCAACAGTGTCTCTCTTAGGTAGATCGTGCATTCATAATTCACATGCACATCTCTATGCAGCGTCCCCTGCTTGGAGCTGCTAGGGGAGATGGCCATCTCGATCCCCAATCGATATGCCATTATATTAATTCCGATAAATAACGAATGGCTGGTCGCTGTTCGCCGTTCTCGTCATTTCGTCTCTCCAACTTATTCGCGAATTTAAAAAAATGACATTTAATCTCGTCCTCTCTACGTACGTATATTATGTGTCTCTCTCGCCTTCGACCAAAGTACGCAGAAGCAATTTGACTACGTTGAGAAAAACAATAAAAAGCTATTTATTTTGTTTCATCGCTTAGGTATAGGAAATTCTGCTGCGTCATAGCAAAGCTCGCTCATGTGTGAGATTATTCCAGTTGAGGCTAGTTGAGGCCATTAAAGAATTAGGAATATTATTGTTCGTGCAACATTGCAATTCAGTTCACCTAATTCTCAGTCGGAGAAGTTTTAACTACAATGCAACGACTGACCTACCTCAAGATTACATTTGGCCAAACCTCGTATTACCATCTACAGAGCGATTCAGAAATTAGTCGCATTGCAATAATTGCATTATGGATTTGCGTTCGGAACTATCTCAGACCCAACAGGATGGTAATCATAGAATAACAGCGAGGCCAGTTCTGGTCTGGCCGAGCACGAGCTCGAGCTCAGGACCGCGGTGATACACCTAACCACAGACATAACGGTATGGGTGGTCTCTGCTCTACAGAGCAGAGCAAAAGCAAACACTCCACCTTTGTTTGCTCTCTGCCGTGTCCACCCAACGAGTCCGTCCTTCCATATGCATCTCACCAATTAATATATCAAATATTTAAACTTTTCCAATTTACCTTTCTAATATTCGTCAATTATTTCACTTGCATACTATGCGTGTTACTGGGTATCAAGTTATCCACGGCACAGTTGTTATCCTTCTAACTACATAGGTATACCTACCGGGTGTGTTTCTATACGGGGAGACGGGGGAATTGATTAAAAAAATAACTCTTGTGTTATAACTTAAGAACAATTCAACCAGACCAATGGGGAATGCGATCACCAGACACCAGAGACATGAGATAAGAAAAGGGTGGGTTACTTTACACTTTGCAGGTTGACCCAATGAGGATCTCGGAAAAATTTAAGGTTTTCACCGAAAAATGTTACCAAATATGATGCCGAATCACATCATGAATCCGATGCAGGATTTTCTTCTGAGGGGGAGAGATTTTCAACAACCTTTCGTTTTCTTTTTTCACCACGTTTTCGTGCACTGATTTGCTATAATTGCATGTATTTACTACTGTTTAATACAACCGCCAACTTTGTGCGGAATCAGAAGGGGTCATTCATACGTCGTTCGCGGTTATACAAGAAGATCGCGGAGGTACCCGCATGTAGCTAAGAAAAGGGTCTCGCCGCCTACCCTTGGGGCAAAGTACCTAACATGAAAGTAACTTTTACGCGTATCTAACTTCTACGCGAATTTTCGTAAGTTCCCATATTGGTCATTCAGGAGCGAAATAGAAAAAATAGCAACAAAAAAGGAGGTGACAGGCGTTAACTTTGACGGGGAATCTACTGCTTTAAGGACTGCAATTAAAAAAAAAAACAAATGAAAGATTTTAACTTTGGGATTCTACTGAAACTACGGGCCGAAGGCCCGACGCCGCCGACAGGCTAAGATCTTCGTAAGAAAATCTTGTTAAAAATAATTTTTACTATAGCGGATTTCAAGGAAAAGTTTTATTTTGTAAATGACAAAAAAGACCCCCCCCCCAAATTGACTACCCAGATCACCAGACTTCCGTCCCCTAGATTAAGTGCCCCGGGAACATTGTATGTCGGAAATCTTTAGTTTACAAAACAAAGTGACCACAAGCACAAGAGAGACACTAAACGCTACTTGATCGAATGAGCGACTACGCAGTCCTCATCATATCAGAGAGATAATCTCTATGCTGTTCAACAAGCCACTAAATCATTCTTGTATCTAAATCAGAAACTTGTAAACTTCTTCCGCAAGAGCGGTATGTTCTTGAACACACTCGTCCATATTTCCTACGTGGCATTTAACTTTTTTTTTGCAAAGAGGAACTGGTCTCTTAAAAAAAGTGAACTTCATAGTGAAAAAGCTGATTTTCAACTCTGACTCAACGACAACTTCTCATCGATTCTTTCGACATGTCAACGAAATTAGTTTTACAATGTAAATGTACCGATTGCCTTATTGTTAAGTAATAATGAAGAATTGTTCCTGGAATAAAGTGAATGGTAATCATGCCTCATATAATAACCATACCTGCTTTCAGAAATGTTCGTATGGAATATTTTTCTAACACTACTTCTACACAGACCTAGAGTGAAGTGCAAACACAAGCAAGTAGAGTTAATTGATGACAGTATTGACAGATGACGTGAGCTGTGAGAGGTATCGATACGAACAAGCCGCTTGATTGCAAGCCCTTAATCCACAATGGGTCCTTTGTAGTTCATGCAACCCTTTCATTAGCTCTGCGATGTTGCCGGTTTTTATTCTACATCTACAAGTTATTCAAATCATCAGGACTCAGGAGGAGCTATATTATTATTATTTATATGTATAAGCGAGAATTTTTTTTACTGTCGATAAATAAAATACGTTTACCATAAGATGTATAAAAAGACCAAGGTTGAAGGTTAGACCTGAATAAGATCGTCTAACTTGGTGTTGTTCCAGATAAGGGTAAACGCCGGAAACGTTTGTCAGTTAATTAAGCGAGACAGACTTTCAGGCAAACGGATCTTTGTGCAAAACCTGGAAAAGTTAAAAAAAAAACAACCATAGAAGATGTAACCAAATCATTGACCAATCAATATCATACAGTGAAAACAACGTCAATAAATGCTCCAACACGAAGAAATGGTAGTCGAATGGGTTAGCAAAAATATCGACAAACTATGTTAAACCGACCAGCTGAACTCGTAAAGTACTTTGCAGGTAAGACAAATCACGTACAGTCATAAAAAACATAAAAGGGCAGTACCACAAGGTTTTCTGCTTGGACCCTTTCTGGACTTGTAGTGATTGAAAGTATTGCTGAAGATCCAGAAAACTGAACTAGCCACTATTCGTAGGTCTTGGCGCTTTATTTTGGCTGCCTTTAACCATGCAAGGTCCATGCTTTCATAAATTTAATCAGATGGATTATGTGCAACTTGAAGATGGTAATTAACTGGATGTTACACAATCAAGAAGTGAAGGTCTTAATAGTGAAGAAGTGCACCAAGTGCACAAAAAGTGCCTGTTTTGTTTGGTTTTAGTAAAGATGAAGTTATTGGACCAAATATTCTTTTGAGTACGAAGCTCCCAAATTCAGTTACAGTTACCGGCGAACGCCAGGCCATTCGGATACTCTACAATCGGTCTTGGTTCCATTGGGCTGACTTGGGGCAAAGTACCTAACATGAAAGTAACTTTTACGCGTATCTAACTTCTACGCGAATTTTCGTAAGTTCCCATATTGGTCATTCAGGAGCGAAATAGAAAAAATAGCAACAAAAAAGGAGGTGACAGGCGTTAACTTTGACGGGGAATCTACTGCTTTAAGGACTGCAATTAAAAAAAAAAACAAATGAAAGATTTTAACTTTGGGATTCTACTGAAACTACGGGCCGAAGGCCCGACGCCGCCGACAGGCTAAGATCTTCGTAAGAAAATCTTGTTAAAAATAATTTTTACTATAGCGGATTTCAAGGAAAAGTTTTATTTTGTAAATGACAAAAAAGACCCCCCCCCCCAAATTGACTACCCAGATCACCAGACTTCCGTCCCCTAGATTAAGTGCCCCGGGAACATTGTATGTCGGAAATCTTTAGTTTACAAAACAAAGTGACCACAAGCACAAGAGAGACACTAAACGCTACTTGATCGAATGAGCGACTACGCAGTCCTCATCATATCAGAGAGATAATCTCTATGCTGTTCAACAAGCCACTAAATCATTCTTGTATCTAAATCAGAAACTTGTAAACTTCTTCCGCAAGAGCGGTATGTTCTTGAACACACTCGTCCATATTTCCTACGTGGCATTTAACTTTTTTTTTGCAAAGAGGAACTGGTCTCTTAAAAAAAGTGAACTTCATAGTGAAAAAGCTGATTTTCAACTCTGACTCAACGACAACTTCTCATCGATTCTTTCGACATGTCAACGAAATTAGTTTTACAATGTAAATGTACCGATTGCCTTATTGTTAAGTAATAATGAAGAATTGTTCCTGGAATAAAGTGAATGGTAATCATGCCTCATATAATAACCATACCTGCTTTCAGAAATGTTCGTATGGAATATTTTTCTAACACTACTTCTACACAGACCTAGAGTGAAGTGCAAACACAAGCAAGTAGAGTTAATTGATGACAGTATTGACAGATGACGTGAGCTGTGAGAGGTATCGATACGAACAAGCCGCTTGATTGCAAGCCCTTAATCCACAATGGGTCCTTTGTAGTTCATGCAACCCTTTCATTAGCTCTGCGATGTTGCCGGTTTTTATTCTACATCTACAAGTTATTCAAATCATCAGGACTCAGGAGGAGCTATATTATTATTATTTATATGTATAAGCGAGAATTTTTTTTACTGTCGATAAATAAAATACGTTTACCATAAGATGTATAAAAAGACCAAGGTTGAAGGTTAGACCTGAATAAGATCGTCTAACTTGGTGTTGTTCCAGATAAGGGTAAACGCCGGAAACGTTTGTCAGTTAATTAAGCGAGACAGACTTTCAGGCAAACGGATCTTTGTGCAAAACCTGGAAAAGTTAAAAAAAAAACAACCATAGAAGATGTAACCAAATCATTGACCAATCAATATCATACAGTGAAAACAACGTCAATAAATGCTCCAACACGAAGAAATGGTAGTCGAATGGGTTAGCAAAAATATCGACAAACTATGTTAAACCGACCAGCTGAACTCGTAAAGTACTTTGCAGGTAAGACAAATCACGTACAGTCATAAAAAACATAAAAGGGCAGTACCACAAGGTTTTCTGCTTGGACCCTTTCTGGACTTGTAGTGATTGAAAGTATTGCTGAAGATCCAGAAAACTGAACTAGCCACTATTCGTAGGTCTTGGCGCTTTATTTTGGCTGCCTTTAACCATGCAAGGTCCATGCTTTCATAAATTTAATCAGATGGATTATGTGCAACTTGAAGATGGTAATTAACTGGATGTTACACAATCAAGAAGTGAAGGTCTTAATAGTGAAGAAGTGCACCAAGTGCACAAAAAGTGCCTGTTTTGTTTGGTTTTAGTAAAGATGAAGTTATTGGACCAAATATTCTTTTGAGTACGAAGCTCCCAAATTCAGTTACAGTTACCGGCGAACGCCAGGCCATTCGGATACTCTACAATCGGTCTTGGTTCCATTGGGCTGACATGTAGAGGCTATAGGGAGGCTAAGTACAATCGACGGCGCCAGTACACAAGAACAAGTGATATAGTTATGGGAGACTTCGCTACCTCTGCTCTGAATACTATAGAAGGCAAATATAGAAGAATCTTACACTGCCTTTACGAGAGTCATTTCGTGGTCTTGTCACCTGGCATGGTAGGGATGTTACCAATCCACAGCATGTTGTACATATCTTTTCTAAAGACTTCTCAGATCTGTCTGCTGATAAGGGTCTAAGTTTTCATTTGTTCAGTGATTCCGAGATTCTTCATGGATTCGCGTCCGGGAGGAATTCAGGGAATTTTGTTTCTGGATTGAAAGTTCTCGCTTATTGTATTGAGGAATATTTTTGGCCTGATTTTGGAAAGTGGTTGCTTGTCTCATAAGTGAAAGTTTTCTAACGTAGTCCTATTGTGTAAGAAAGGTAACACTTGCGATGTAACTATAATTTCTATGGCCCAGTTGGAATTCTAAACAACTGTATGGGTTAGCAAGTTCTGTACAACGTCAAAAAAAGGTCTCTAGGTAGGTAGTCTCTATCACGAATCTCTTCGTCACGACTCCAGGTTATATCTGGCTGTTTAGAATGAGTCCACTAGTTGAATACGATTTTTTACATATTTTTCAGCACGTAGAGAACAAGGGTATGAAATCAAAATACGCGTCTGTTTTTTCTGGAGTTCCTTAGGATCCGTCCGGGGACCTGTTTTATTCAATCTGTACGTGGATGACATCACTATAAAAGTCAAAGTCCTTTTCCATAACGTTATACAATCGAGACATGTAATCCATATACTTTGAGCCGTTTTCGCTGTACCCTGCACCCTGCTTTAAAATTGGAAAAATGCAATTTTCATTTGTTTATAAGCTGAAACTATACCCAATTGAAGTCTAGTTGAAACCTAGTCCACAAAAATTGGACATTTGATGATTTTGGTTGATTTTCTGAAAGTTAGGGTGTTTATTAAAAAAAAAAAAAAAAAAAAAAAAAAAAAAAAAAAAAAAAAAAAAAAAAAAAAAAAAAAACGCGATAATTCCGAAAAAAGATAGGTTAAGGTAATAGGTGTGATAAAGATGACCTCTTTGATAGTGATGTGCTGTTGTGTGAGCCATTCCTTGAGATTGTCTGTGCTGTGATATTTCCTAGTTAATTTCTACTCCCTTGATACAATTTACCAGTCAGCTCGTTGATGATTTATATATTATTATTTACGTCTTGCACAAATATAATAAGATAAATTACAGTGTGGATATATATACAGGGAGATCATGTAATGACGGTGTCTAGTCTATTGTTGCGATAAATCTACCTCCATCTCATATCAGCCTATAGTTAATAGTAATAACTTATTTACACACAGACGGACACTCGCGGTGTTACAGTCAAATTACCGATCATCAATAATAATAATGGATCGATCCTTTTATAAATCATAACTATTCTTCACTCCGGTAATTTTATACTAAACTATTTTAAATGCCTCTCTCAGTTTTTGTAATAAACGTCTTCGCTGGTTCGGGAATATCGCTTATAATAATATACCTTTATAAAATGATAAATAATTCTGAATCCTTTTTCGAATCGCTTTCTTGAATTTGATATAATATTGCTGAGAGTTTTTATACTGAGAGTTTTAAAAACAATGCAAAGAAAAAAAGTTCCTAATAATTATTTATCTTCTCTTTATTATTTTATTAGACAAAGAAAACAATTACCGAAGTTTGATTATTTATTTATAGTGTTGCAGTGGCTCTCCAGAATTTTAGAGAAGCTGTTAAGCGATATATTGCGAATTTTCGAGGGACAATAAGAAATGTTGCCAAAGCAGTAAGTGATGGCAGGCCAAAGAGACGTACGGAATAAAAAGTGATAATTGTTCGCAATATTATGCAAAACGATCTTCACGCATCAGTTTGTCATCTAGCTCAGCAAATTATTGTTTCTGTGGGAACTGGGAACCTCTCATAGGCTATACTTCGGAAAGATGGTCATATGTATCCTTATAAAGTGACGATGGTGCAAGAGTTGTTACCTGGAGACATTCCTGAAAATTTACAGACTTTCTTCATCCTAAAAAAGTTAATTCTTCATCCGTTTATGAACCAGCTGCCTGACGACGAACTGGTCGAAGAATGAAGGATGTTTTCGACAGGGTGGTGCATGATCCCATTGCACTATCGAAACGATCGATTTATTGAGCAGATCGATGATCGACTTATCAGATATCAATACAGCCATAACAAGCCCATCCAGATCCTGCGACTTCGTACCATGAAACTGCTGTTTATGGCCTTACATCAAGAATATTTGCAAAACATTTTTTGTGGCTCCAATTAGTGATTTGGCAGAATTACGACCGAGAATCGAGATAAACGATACACCAGAACTGTTACAGAGTGCCCTTTGTGGAATGAGAAACCGCGCACATTAAAGTGTGTCCAGAAAGGTAATGGGCACTTCTCTCACGTCTTTAATTAATTAATAATCATTGATTATATCGATTTTATAAAAATGTTGATAAAATGAATACCATTTTTATCAACCGTCTTGAATGTTTTGACAATAATTGTAACGATAAGAGAATTATAGATCTAACCTAACAAAATCAAGATCTGTCAGGTGTAAAAAGTAATTTAAGTTAAGACACACCTCTTTGCTGACACGGCCTACTCCAAACGGGCTCCTTTTCGAACACCCTTTAGGTACTTACTCCTATGAAGTTTTGGACAAAATTGTGGTGCTCTAGCTATCCATTGCTCTTCCTTGGGACACCCAGATTAAGATATCGCTCATACCCAGCGACTACCATCTAAAGGCTCTCCTACGTCATATAGTACTGTGAATGAGCCGTTACAATTGAACGTCACATTACGCATATGATGATGGATTCTTATTTTCAGAGATATTTGAAACTTTTGAAAGGACATTTTTGTCTAATTTAGATTACATTGTTCGTGAGTGGGCCGTTGAGACACCTCCACTCCGACCGAAGGTCTAATGTGGATCACATCTAGTCGTGCTGCATCAGGTCAGCCTCTTTGAAGAAGCTGACCATCTTGACTATTGGTAATGTATCCATGTGGTCCAGTGTAAGGAAGTCTCTCTCGAAGGTTTGTAATCTCGTCCTTCCCAAAAGGGAACACTCACATAGGATGTGTTTTGTTGTTTTGTCATCCTCCAAGTACAGGCTTCAGCGCTGTTCGCTAAACCCATCGCAGATGATGTTTCAGCTTGCAGTTTCCACTGCCCATCAGTGTATAGGCCTATTAAGGCTTTCAGTTTTAAGCTCTAATAGTTCTTTGGTGCTTTTTTTTACGTCCCCATATAAAGGCATTCGAATGGTTCAATCTTGGTAAGTTTGGCCAGTGTTGAAGGACTTCCCTCTCAGCCCTGGCAATTTTTGTCTTAATCAATATCTAATAAATTAATCTGTACAGCGTTTTATCGAAAATTATTGAGAAGGTTCTTAGCCTTGACTGACCCATAAAAGCTTTGTTCTAGATGTATCCAAAAATTCTGTGGTATCCTTTTATTATTTTATTCTAAGGCACCCGAAACCGTTGTTGTGCCTCATCATGAATCATGATATTATCAATTATAAGGATTTTTTCTTCTTATCTGATGAAAGTTGGGCGTCCAAAGATACTTACATCGGTTGTGCTGAAACACCTTTAGATTTTAAAAAATCGTCTCCAGCTGTGAAAGTTCTAATGCTCAACGATAATAATTATTATTGAGTTTGATCATTTTTGGTGACTTAAGTGGTGCGGAACGGTTCAAGCTGCTCAGAAGATGATCTGCAACTTTAATGACGTGGTAATTTGGAATTTGGATACGATGTTAGAGACAGATCTATTACGTCTAGGAGATGTTGTTTTTATCAATTGTAGACAGTAGAGACTAGACTACCTTAATTAAGTTAGACGTTGCTAGAAGGGGAAGACTTCAAACAGTTTTGGTCTAGTCAGTTTACCTACGTTGTGAAAGTTAAAGCTGCATAATATGATTAAATATGTCTGCTGGTTTGTAGGAGCGCCATTACGCATATAGGTTTTAAAGTCACTTGACAGGTAAATGCATGTGTATAGGTAAATCGAAACTTGATCTTGATAAATAAATAATAACTAATTGATCTAGAACTATTCGCCTCCATTTGAATTCCAAATATAGCACTAGGTAGGGTTATTAAAACACCCCGAGTAATAATAATAATTGAATAAATATGGAAATTTATAAAATGGAATTTGTATTATAAGGATACTTTGTTGAATAGCATATTATTATATGATGTTATGTAAATAATAACGTATTAATATTAAAGATCGTGCTGTATATACGATCTTTAGGAAGATGTGGTAGTGTCCGGAGCGATAACAAGGCAATGGCTGGGTATCGACTCGGGATTCCGACAGAG
This sequence comes from Malachius bipustulatus, assembly GCA_910589415.1. NCBI lineage: Eukaryota > Metazoa > Arthropoda > Insecta > Coleoptera > Melyridae > Malachius > Malachius bipustulatus. Next base: position 49,244,941 of record OU342633.1, read on the forward strand.
CGAGCCCGTTCTACGACTAATAAATATTAGAAAATGGACCATAATTAATATAAATTAATTCAGAGTGGTTGGCATGCAAGCGATGATTAATTGGAACTCGGAGTTTTCAGTAATATTTTAGGGTGTTATTATTTCCGTTAATATTGCAAGCCAGGGAAACTTTAATTATACCGCTCGCACCGGAATATAATTATGTACTAAGATTTTCCTCTAGGTATAAATTATTAACGAAATTCATATTCTGTCGTTTCCTTTAACCGGAATACATCCACCACTAGACTTTCTGTTAATTATTACATTATTCCATCTGATATTAATGATTGGGTGATATTTCCAGTACTAGTTTGACCTATTTTGTTGCATATTTTTGATATCCATTATTATTATAAAGTCTCATCAATTTGTCAGTTAGGTACACCTAAGTAAAGTTTATTAAATGAAGGGTTACTATTTTTGCATAAAAATGAGAAACGAGCAAAGAAAAGTAACATCAGCTCCGTTATAAATGAACCCCGTTAATTACAAAACTCGCATTCCTTTTTCATTACAGGTAATATTTTTGACTTATTTAGACGCGAGAAAAGAAGTAATCTCTAAACTAAATCCATCTGACTTGTTAAATTTCTGACGATATAAAGATGGCAAAAATAATTTACCTAATATTTCCCATCAGACCTCTAATAATACTACCGAGAGGATATACGGGGTGATTCTTTTAAGGCGCCCATTTGAAAAAGTTCACCTTCTAATGGTGAACATTCTAAAATGGTGGAAAATGTAATAACAATGATGCTTATAACTATAGTTGCAGTTTAAATAGAGTAGGCTATGAGTTAATTTACCAAATTTAAAGCCATTTACAACGGAAATGGTCACTCATTTCCACAAAAACATTTTCATGAAACCGTGAAAACTTATCCCATGTTGGACAGTGTAAAATTGAAAAGTGAACTTTCAGCAATTTATCAGCGACATGTATGACATAGGTGGTATTTTGCCATTTTCAGTGTTCATAACAAACAATAACAACCTAAGAAGGGTTTTGATGTAAACATACAAACATCAGAATGTACTTAAATGATGTTTTTCCACTCTTATTAAACGCATTAAAACTCTTCTGAGAAGCACAATGTCAGAAGATTGACTGAACGCATTGGCGGTCCTATCAAAGAACAAAAGTTCATACAGTCTATCCCGGATTTTGACAACAAAGTCATAGACGTCTTTTCCAGGATGAAAAATAGGAGAATGGATTTTATAAATAAAATTTAGCTAAGTTTGAAACGAAATATTTAACCCTTAGAGGGGAAAAATAGTCGCTGAGAGCATGAGACAAGAAAAACAAGGGTCGTAGGTTGAGTCGCTAGTCTAAGAGGGTCAACAATAACAAGCAGGTCAGCAGAACAACAGGTACTCTTTATTAAAATATAAAATATATCACAGTGATTAATATTACACTCTTGAGCACGGTTAACAGATAATAAAAAAACAAGAGCGTGCGGTGCTAGTCGAATGAATGGATCGGGTGCTAAGAGTTTACAAGGCACTTATCTTCGTATGGCTTGGCTCCAGGAACTTGCTTGGTTGGAAAGGGTGACTTGGTATCCAAGAAAATCTGCCTTGGTACGTGGAGTTCTTACTGGGTACGAATAAGATGGCCTCCAGGGAAAAGAGTGAACTCCAGGGAAAAGATGACCTCCAGGAAAAAGATTGCCTCCAGGGAAAAATCAATCCGTAGGGAAAAGCTGTAATTTCATGGATATCAGAAACACTCTTGCATTAATGAACGGTCCGATCGAGTCTGCTTGCCGAGGGTACATAAAATGATGTCCCGTCCTCAAGATAGGTTAGAATCAAAAATGTAATAATTGACGAAATTTTACAAGCGGAGCGAAACTCGATCGGATTTAAAAGAATTAAAATTAGCATACGGTATTAAGAAAAATAAATATGATCGGTATAATTCTAGCACAATTAACAAAATCATTCTACAACACTCACCAAGCCAAAAACGTGAGGGATGGTTATAATAATTTAAGTGAAAGTTCACAACGCCATTTCGCTATAAATTCCCTGTGTTTGCGAAAACGACCTTCCTCTAGCGAATTCCAGGAGAGAAAAGAAGGTGAAACGCATTCACCTGCGTTCCAGGTTGGAATTCGACAATCGATGTTACGAAACTCGAGGCCGCCAGCCGGCAGTTTACGTCGCACTAAAACCCACCATCACTCACTCACTGCGCGCGCCCGCCGTTGTCTCCGCGTCGCCCAAGGATTCTGTTAATACAGAATCCTTGCGCGTCGCCGGCATTTAGCCGGTACGTACAAAATGTACGTTACAAGTTTTTTTTGTTACCACCATCTTTCATAACTCACGAGCCGCCACTGCAACGAAAGCGGCTCAAAATATCGGAAAACGGCTTACATGTCCCATACAAATTTTTTTATAATTTTAAACACTATCTACACAATAAAATACCAGATAAAAAGTTGAGCTGTGTAAGCCGTTTTCTGATGTAAATGGCTTTAAAGTTGGAACATCGCGATTTTCACCTGCTTATAACTGATAAACTATATACTTATTTCAAAATCTAACTATAAAAACCATCCTTATTGGATTTTTATCGTGGTAATATTTAATTCTGACTCGTTATTATTTATATTGCCCAGCTTCCAAATTTCAGATCCCTAGATCAAGTGGAAGTTGAACTTTTTCTAATGTGCGCTTTAAAAGAGTCACTCTCTATAGAAAGGCCTTACGGCGCCTTAAATAGTGAGAATGTTAAAAAAAAATTATTTCCAACATCACACAAGCTTAGAATAACCATTTTCCGATATACTTAACACACACATCATGGTGCCTGGGAATAATGAGCGGAAAAAACTCGGGAGATGAGATGATTCTGCTTGAACAATCAGGACCACAAGTCCCCTTTATAAAACTCAAAAATGGCGTATTTACGTTCAAGCTCTCAATAATTCATTTTTCCAACTTTTTTTTCAGTAACGTTTGTGTTAGTGAATCGATTCTTTTTAAATTTGCTGTAACTGTAATGTAATTTTCTTTTTTTTATGTCAAGCATGACGTGAATCTGTTAAAGTCGAGGACCGAAATTGGCCAATAACCTTTAGATAAAGACTTTTTTATAGTTTTTTTAATGTATTACTTGAAATGAATTATAGACAGATAGACGCGTTGGGCGCCACTTGAAATGAATTATTGACGTTGGCGTCAATTAAAACGAACTATTTTACCCCTAGAGGGGAAAAATAGTCATTGAGAGCATGAGACGGTAAAAGATAACAAGGGTCGTGGATTGAGTTGCAAATCTAAGAGGGTCAACAATAACAAGCGGGTCAGCAGAACAACAGGTACTCTTTATTCAAAAATAAATCACAGTTATGAATATTTAAAAAAATCACAGATGTTAATTATCATAGACTCTTAAGCACGGTTAACAAATAGTAGAAAAACAAGAGCGTGCAGTTTAGCCGAATGAACTGATCGGTCAAGAATTGATCCACAAAGGCACCTAGCTTCGTATGGTTTCCAGGTACGAGGATGACGGTTTTCAGCCGGGAGTACGGATGGCACAGGTTCGGCGGCCAGCAGGTGAGCTGCTACCGGGTTAAATTAGGCCGCTCCGGCAGTAATCCAGTTATGGTTCCATGGATCCGGTACCTTCGGTGCAAGGAAAACGTTAACTGGTTGGAGACTTGACCTTCCAGATTGGCTCCAGGAGAACTTGCTTCGGTACGAGAAAGTGGACTTTGCAGGAAAACTTGCGTCGGTATGAAAAAGTGGCGTCGGTACGAAAAAGTGGCGTCGGTACGAAAAAGCTGCAATTTCATTAGGTATCAGATACACTCTTGGATTAATGAAGGGTCCGATCGAGTCTGCTTGCCACGGGTACATCAATTATGTCCCGTCCTCAAGATAAAGTGAGGTCAAAATGTGATTGACAAAATTTTACATGCGAAGCGAAACTCGATCAGATTTAAAAGCTGTAATTGAAAATAGCATACTGTATTAGGAAAATATGATCTGTATAATTACAGCACAATTAATAAAACCATTTTACGACACTCACCAAGCCAGAAACGTGGGTGATGTTCCCAATATTTGAACGGTAAGTTCAAGACGCCATTATGTGAATTATTCGCGACAGGTGTTTGGCGTGAACCTTCTTCAGCGAATTCCAGAAGCGAAAAGAAAGCGTTAATCTCAGGTATCGGCGCACCGGATTGAAACTCGACAGTCGAGGTCGACGAAACTCGACAGTCGAAGTCAAAGTCGACGAAACTCGAGGCCTCCAACCGGCCGTGTTTGCATCGCACTAAAAGCCACCATCACTCACTTACTGTGCGCGCACCGCAGTTGTCTCCGTGTCGCTGGCATTTAGCCGGTACGTACAAAATGTACGTTACAGCATGTATATTGAATTTAAATTTCAGTAGCATTTTCTTTAAAAAAAGTCAAAAATTCTAGCACTATGTATATTGTTGCAGCATATACTGAAGAACTCAATTTTCGATAATAATGGTCTTTCTTGCAATCAATAACCACAAAAGCACATCATTATATTTTTAGTATGCAAAAGCGTGCTTGGGAAAGATTATCGGGGTCTTTGCCTCGAAGACAAGCTTTATACACTGTGTCCAAGATAAGAAGGGCCAGAAGATTCAAAGATGGTCAAGTTATAAAAAAGATGCCTAGTTTAGGGACTAACAAAATGCATTTCAGGAATCTTTGACAATTTTTTGAATTATGGATTTAATTATGTTTTGACGCTATTGGTAATATGATATAAGAAGGGGGGGGGGGCGGTTATAATATTATACAAGGGGTAGTGACGATGTCTTACTAATTTGGTACTTTTACGATTTCGTCAATAAATTGAAACCATAAAACTAGTATGGAGATCACTGGATTTCGTAGACTTTTTTGACAGTTCTCGTTTTGTAGTAATACACAAAAATGAACGCTTCTGACTGCATAGGCTGGCTAAAATTCGAAAGGTTTGTGTATCTATAATATGCAGGGAAAGTAGCTGTCAATAGCTTTTTCTATACTCTTCTTCAGGTTTAATATGATCTTGTTTCTCATTTAACTTTCGGAACTCTGGGCCTTGACTTAATAATTCATATCTTAGAGGTGTATTTGCTAAGGGTAAAGCCAGAAACTGAGTAAAGTTGGTACTTTTGAGGGAAAATTAAAAATACACAAATCTGACCTGGCCGGGACCTGCGTCTCACACACAAAAAAAAACAGATCAAGTCGATAATTTCGATAATTCTCCCACCTTAACAGAGGAATTCTAATAGGACACAATATTCATCTTGGTATTTCTAGTTTACCCAGTGATTGGCCTTAACATCCTCACCTACAGGGTGTTTCATACCAGGAGCCGAAAAATGAATATTTGTGTTTGGAATTGTATTTTAAGCGAAAAATACGAAATAGTTATACGAGTTTTTTTTTCAATAGTGATTCAATAATTGCATTGCGCAACGTGATGGGTATCAACACGATGGTGCGCCACCGCATGCCGCAAGGATTGTTGTAGAATGGTTATGGAGAACCATTTTAATAGACGGTCGATGGGTAGGATTTTTGCTTCTAGGGCCACGTAAAACAATCAGTTTATGCAGAGGAAATTCAAAATGAAGAGCAATTAATAAAGTCTTTCTTTTATATTTTTGAAGAACCCTATCACGCTTTTCAAGAACATCCAACCCACGAGTTTGCATTTCCAGTGCGTTTCCTTTGATAAGACCATGCTAGACCAAACTTTGAACAAATACCAATTTTAGACCATGGTAATAAGACGCTCGGACATTGATTGAATAATTTTGATCGATTTTCTGTAAAAAAAATATTAACTAGTTGATCTGGATTTCTGTGGGGAACTGGATGAAAAATATCACAGATCATCTATTAATTCAGGAAACTGATTGATTGCATGACTCTTTGCAGAAATTAGAACGCAACCTAATAAGCTACGTGGATCTGCATGCACAAGAGAATATATTCATCGAAAGTGCCAATTATAATTGCGACAGGATCTCCCTGGATTAATTATCTCGTATTTAAAAATGTCTAGTCGTGAAAAAATTAAATAATACTATTACTATTAAGCCCGCTTGTGAATATTAATAAATAAATATAATACCCTCGCAGCAGAGAGACTCTCGACTCTAAACTGGGTTCAACAATGTCTTGTGCGGTACCTATACAATTTTGTTGCGGAATTTTGGTTAAGAACTATTGATACCCAAAAAGAAGCTACTTTGTCGAATTATAACATTCAGTTCCACCCCGAGAAAATTTCGAGGAGGTAAAGAACGCTATTTAGCAGCCAGCTAGCTCCCAATAAATTTACAATAAATTCGTGAATTATTATTCCAAAATTACGCAGAAAAAAAAATAGCAATAAATTACTGAATGGCAATGCACATTAATAAGAGTAATCAGATGGGGTGAAACAATAAGAGCGACACAGATTAAAACTATTTATTCAACAAAATGTTGTAAAAAACATTACACAATTAAAGATACCATAATAATTGAAATGAGCAGTAGGTAAGGTACACCGGTAATAAATTAATAAAGCAGAATATCAGCAATTCACAGTGATAGGTAATATAACAACTAATTATTAAAACAACTTAATAAAAAAAAATTGAGTAGGTATAAACTATAAATATCAAAAAGGAAATGCAAAATCACTAGAGAATTACAATAAAAATGTATATTTGATAACGAATCTTCAAGTGGTGTCTTTATTGCAAAAAATAAATTTTAAACACAAAAAAAAATGACGTCCACTTAGCTTTTATTCTGTTGACCGTTTTCCGTCATTTAAACCGTAAGTATAAAGAAAAGAAATCGAATATCGCTTATTACCGTCACCTACTGAAATATCCAGAAAACTTTTCCAAATCTTAAATAAATTGCTTATTTTTGTCTATTTTTGGAGCGAGTTTTGGAACTTCTAAGTTTGGGGCTTTTAGAGTTCCAAATAAATAAACTTTTTCTAAGGCTTAAAAATTCAAAAAGTCGAGGATTTTTCTTATATATTTTTTTACTGATTTTATACTGATTTTTACTCAAAATCAATATAGAAATTGATAAATAAATTGAGAAAATTAGGTGTTCTGTCGATTGGGCTAAAGGATACTCTTTTTAGCTTGTGGAGCTTTCGGGAATTATTCCCTTTTTCGAGACTTACAATAATTATTGTACAAAATTCAAACAATTTAAAATATTTACAATTATTTATTTATTTATTTATTTATTTATTTATTTATTTATTTATTTATTTATTACGAATATGTTCACACAGACAAAAGTCCAATTACAGAACACTAGATAATAAAAATACAGTAGTGCAGAATTAAAAACAGTTAGTTACACAGTGAGTAGCAAAAATACCAAGTAGGTAAAGAATAAAAAATGTGAAGCACGCAGAGGAGCTGCAGGTCATGTGCCGAGGAACCGCAGCCGTATGTCGTTGACTGAACAGCAGAAGATGTCCAGATCGTGGGAGATCTGATTATAAGTGTCGCAGATTCGACTCAGTGGGGAGAAATGATGTAGATTAGTGCGGGAGATCTCTGTGTGTAGAATATTATGATGTCTCAGAGAAATCTGAGGGACATTGAGCGAAAACTGACTGAGAATATCAGGACTGTTCAAAGTGCCATTGAGAACATTCCATAAGAATCTGATGCACATATAGGAGCGCCTGTTCAGTAAGCTGTTAACATTGAATTGATTTAGCAGCTGATGCTGAGGGAAGCCTATTGGAGGATATACGCCGGTGACCTTGAAATGGAGATACTTAAGAAAGCGCCGCTGGACACGTTCAAAATTTTCGATGTGCACCTGATGACCTGGAGACTATATAATGGAGGCATACTCTAGCTTAGACCTGACCAGGGAGTTGTACAAAATAACAAGGGTATTGACATTCTGAAACTCCCGAGTGTTGCGTATTAAGAAGCCCAAAGACCTAACTGCCGATGAGACAGTAGAGGTAAAATGATTAGTAAATGAAAGTTTAGAGTCGTAGAGTACACCAAGATCCCCGAACTCATCAATTCGATCAAGCGTTTTGTCGTTTATAGAATAATGAAATTGAAGGGGATTATTTTTCAGAGAGAGTGACATAGCATGACATTTGGATAGATTGAGTGGAAGAAGATTATCATCACACCAAGAGCGAAGATGATTCAGAGTGGTCTGAAGTAGGCAGCAATCATCAATTGAGCTGATCTCAGTGAATATTTTGAGATCATCAGCGTAGAGAAGACAGTTGACGTTACTATCAAAATTATAGACAATATCGTTGATAAACATGTTAAAGAAAATGGGGCCTAGTTTAGAACCTTGGAATACACCAGATGATACTGTATAGGAATTTGATTTAGAACCTTGCGAGAAAACATAAGATGTACGGTCAGAGAAGTAGTCCGTGAAGAAGCTAATCAAGGCGTCAGAGAAGCCGTAGCAATGGAATTTTGAGAGTAAGAGACCGTGGTCAACCCTGTCAAACGCTTTAGAGAAGTCGGTGAAGACAACATCGACCTGGGATCGTCTGTCAAGGCATCGAGAGGAATATTGAACAAAGCTAAAGAGATTTGTGACTGTCGAACGTCCCTCAACAAAGCCATGTTGCCAGGGGGAGATATAATTCTGAACATGCGGGTATATAATACGGTACAAAGCCTCCTCAAAAACCTTAGCAAAATTGTTCATTATGCAAATCTGTCGGTAGTTACTGATCTCATTCTTAGTCCCTTTCTTAAAAACCGGGCATACCTTGGAGATCCCCCAGGTGGAGGGGAATGCGTTAGAGGAGAGAGATAAATTAAAGATTGTAGTCAGTGGATTGGAAAGAATAGATGCACAATCTCTTAAGAGAAATGAAGGAATAATATCAGGACCAGCAGTGTTGGAGCCCTTACACGATTTAAGAGCAGACAACACCACGCTGACATCAATACCGGGAATACAAAGCGGCAAGGTGAAAGGGTATTGGTCAGATGGTGGTGTGCGGTGAGCGTCAGAACGCGGGGAAAATGAGAGGCTAAAGAAGTCGCGAAAGGCCTCAAGAATGTCAGCTGCGCCTCTCAGGGTAGCATTGTTGTAGGTCATAGTTCTAGGAAGACCAGTGGAGTTACGTTTAGAATTAACGTAGGACCAAAATTTGGCTGGTGAGTTGGCAAGCTCAGATTCCGTATTCAAGATAAATTTGTTATAAGAGATTTTGATCTCACTTTTGAGAGACGACCGAAGATTCCTAAATTCCCGAAGAGATTCAGAGTCTCCAAATCGTCTATACCTGCTCAAGCAGACAGCCTTGCGCCTCAGACCGGCTCTAATGCTAGAAGTGCACCAAGGAGGGTATGAGTTATTATGACGAGTAGTTTTAGGGACGTGTTGATCAAAGGCTGTATAGAGAATATCATACAGGATTGAGCAAGCATCGTTAACTTCGGAGCATGTATTAACACTGTCCCAATCGGCACGCGAGAGATGATCATATAGACTTGGGAAATCAGCTTTTCTAAAGTTGAAAGTAGATGAGTCGGGATGTGAGTGAGCAATTCGAGTGTTACGAGGTAAGACAAAATCAAGCGATAATGGTGGATGGTGTTTGAATTGTGGATTATGAAAGTACTTACGGCTAAGTGAGGTTGAAAAAAAGGAAATCATCATTGAAGCATCAAAGACATAATAATTTTGACGAGAATTTTTACAAATATTCCAGTCATTATAATTATTATGTATACATTTGGAAATGCAACTGAACTGAGAAAGCTGATTTTTTAATATTGTGTGAGGGGGGGTTTAGAAAAACTAAACTTCAAATTGTCGACTAAGATTTCCTATGTACATTCTCCGCCATCTTGAAAGAAGTGTTATATTTTTTTGCAATAACTCGGTTCTGCGTCTTATGGGAAGTGGCACAAGAAAATCTTGCTTATATATTTTTATTCGATTTATTCTATTCATCGTGAACGCATTATAGTGAAGAATATAAGAATAAAATTTATGTTTTCAACCCCTACTTTGAAGAATCTCTGCATACTGATTAGTGTTTTATTAATCATTAATCAATATAAGAATAATTTGTATCATAGAAAGTAGAGTAGAAACCGTAATATTAATATTTTAACGAAAAAAGTTATATAACACCTTTTAAATTTTTGTTTCAGGAGGAAGTAAAACGAATCGATTAACTATATTCGCATACCTGCCGGTAAGTAGAGCCTTGCGAATTCGCACAAACATTCCATAAAGTAATCTTATCTTTATACAGACAGCCAAGTGTGTATCTCCATATATAATATTGAATTCTGCCCATACATTCCAGCGAGTATGAGCATTTCCCCCGTCCTGGTTGGTTTTTTAGAGAATAGCAGCCTCTCGCATCCCTAAAAATTCAATTTCATCTACATAACTGTAAAAATAGAGATAAATAATTCATCTAAAAAAGAGTAAATATTACATAAGCTTGCATTAAGGGAGATGACACCGCACATGTATTGTGGGCTGTATACTCGGTTGCCGATTTGAACGAATTTTCTTGAAGTTTATTGAAGAAAAGTTATGAAAAAAAGAATAATTTTGTCATACCTAATTGTATTAAATATCAATTTACATTCCTACTAGAGAATTAATTTTATTTTATTATTATTATTATTTCTTATCTTTCTTTCCCTTTCTTCCACTTGCACCATCGAGCTCTTCTTGAGCCAAGATGATGTCAGCGTTTATGCCTCGGGTGTCGCGACTCATGATGGGAGTTGGGGTCGGGAGGACCGAGGATCTTATCGAGGATTGTGGCCTTCTGCATGGCTCGACGTGCCTGTGGTCAAGGTGGAGCTTTTTTCCTCATAGTTGATCACTCATTGGTGACTAAACCGTTGACGAATATCACGACGAAGACATGGTCTATGGACCTCAGCCTGTACATGTCCCTGAGTTAGATGGATAGAGGTTGGTATTTGCACCTTTTCACAGCCACCGTGGTGTTCATATGATGGTTCAAGTGTGCGATCTGAGCAAATGAAGCGAGCCAAGGAAGTGTGCAGATCTTGTCTAGTGCAGGACTACCCTGATGTTGGTAAGCAGGTTCGCCAATAATGAGGATAACGAGGATACAACAATTTGGAAACAGTTGCTTGAGCTCTTAGGGGTCCATATTTTGTCCATTTCTCCTCCTCCTTCAGAACGTGCAGAATGATGCAATCTGATGGTGCAGAAAACTCGATGACGTAGATCTCTCTGCTTGGCTTATCGAGCAAAACTATATCAGGCTTTTTAGCCTGTAGTTGTCTGATGGTGGAGAAAGAATAGTTCCAACTGAGCCTGTAACCATCGTTCTCCACAACGGACTCAATATCCCCCGGAGCGTAACCTAGATACCTCCTAGAACAGACTGACACCGTTCAATGAACTTTTCATTCGTTTGACACTTCTGCGCAATACCTGATACCGAGTTCAGCTCTATTGTTGTTTATTCTAGATGATGTCGTCACTGTGGTTGCTCTGTCTGCTATTTGCCGATACCAACGATGCCATACCTGTTCTAAGAAGAGCTGTTATCGTTCTGTGACTTGAGATTTTTTAGTCGATTATTCAGGTCATATAAATGGTGGCGCAACCAATGAGGTGTGAATGTGAGATTTCGTCGGGAAACTTTTTCACCTCTTAAAGTACCTACAGCTGCAAAAAAGTATTTTAACTATGATATATGGTGGTATTCCCGTTCCAAGGTGAAACTTCTACACAAACCTTCTCGACCATTTCTCTTGTAATGCCTCTGATTAGAAGATGTTGAGCCTGAGGCCACTGTATAGCTCTCATAAACCTATGCAGTGGTAGAGGTACTCGTCGTCTGTTCCACATTTCGGACAGATGGGTGCCTCTCAGCGATAAGTTGTAATTGCCCGTTCAGACTAGTAACCGGTGAGTAGTAGTTTAAGCTCCCTCTGGTTCAGTTTGATCATGCTGGCCACCCAAATACTTGCTTGCGATATAAAGTTATTTTATGGCTCAAGTCCAAGGAGGATTGCAAATTGTTACAGGACTATTGCTAGAAGGATTGCTATCTGTGTTGTAAACCTTAAGCAAGTCACTCATCTGACGAACGTTTGCATTTGTTCACCTTGCCGTGTGATGTGCAGATAAGCTATCGTGATCATAAAACGTAGTTCTACTGTAATTATATCTTTGCTTAAGAAGTAAGTTCAAGTAGGAACAGACATCTATATTTAGTTTCTTAGACCACAAACGCATATCCTTGACAGTGGTTAAAGTCGAACTTATTCGCCAGTCACCTCAACTTAAGACTTATGCGTATCTCTTTGGCCCTGCCCGCTGTTCAGTATTCTGTATCCCGTTAAACTGTCAAACCTTGAACCGTGTAGCGTTCATATACATTCCCTGCTGGAATATAAGAACTAGGTACAACATGGGTAAAGATACATCGATGATAATTTAGAGAACACTTTTGATAAAGAAAATTCTGAAAATGTGTTGTGTGGGGTATAATTATTGTTCGGGGTGTGGTGTTTTTGTCAGGACCGTCCGCATGCGGTTGTGCGTTAGAGTCCCCAGGACCGTTCGGACGCAGATGACGCGACATATGAAATTGTTCCGCCATTTCGATATTAGCAACGGCCAAACAGAGGCTGGACTAATCGAATCAGCGACCGAATTCCCTCTACGTATTAATCATTTGCATTTTTTCATCGCCGGCCATGGTCGAAAAATAAAATCAGCGAAACTGCCCCCGTTAACAATAATTAGAGGAGATTTCGGCCGGACGATCGAGAGAATTGGTAAAAGGGACACTGCCGGACTTCGCTTGTAAATATTATGGAAATGCGAGTTATTCCCAGGCCTGTAGCGCCTATGTGGGCATTAATATTTACATTTGGACAGGGTTTCTTCCGCGTATCGTGCGTGCTATTGCGTCTGCGAGCTGCCAATCAAATCAACTTCAGAGCACTTCCATACATATACTACTTCATTATTCCAATCTGAAATGGAATCGCATCTGATAAATAAAAAAATTCGGTCAGAAATGCGACTGAAAAAAATAAAAATACTCCTCCATAAAACCTTTTAAAACCTATAAGCTTTTAAATGCGCGCTTTACTCAGATAATAGTCGAAAGACAATAATACATTATCTAGTTTTAGTGTGTATAGTTTCGATCTGAAGATATCAGGAATGAAAAGACAACCGTTTTATGACAAAAAAATCGAGTCCCTGGCGCGATTCTCGTTGCCCCTATATCTGAAAAAGATATAGAGGCAGTTCCAGGGTGTACCACCTCCACAAAGGTGATCCAGGGTGTACTGCAGGAATCTGTCCCCGGCCCTAAATTGTGGAACGCTCCTATTTATAATCGTCTGTTTTCTGTTCTGTCGCGAATCGGCCCCATGGAGTGAAGTTCGACGTTATGTAGACGGCGTCTGATCTTGGGGGTTAAGGAGAAAAGGCAACGAGGTGCTCCGGAGAACGGGGAAGAAGCTCCAAATGGAGGATCAGAATTATTTTGTTAATCCTGATATACCTAAATAATACTGGATATTCATTTAGTAACACTTCCTCAGTTGGCGGTTGAAATTGTGGGCCATGTCCGAACCTTATTTCTGTAGGTAGGTACGTCGAAAATACCAGATATTCAATGACTAGCATAGTAGTCTAGTGACTCTAGTGTATACGACTTTCTGTGAATTGTAATACGTAGTCACGATTACTTACTGTAACTGTTATTCATTTATAAGCCAATTGAAAATAACTGTTATTTTACTGCGAGTTGTAAGTCTCAAATCATTCATACGATAAATAGTCTGAAAAAGTGTTTCTCTGTCTCGGATATCTTTAGTAACGATATGTCGTCCAGATTTTATGATTACCAGAAGATTAGAGACACTCTTATTATTGAAAATTTACATGCATTTTAACGAATCTTGTTCTTTACAAGCTAATTATTCCCCGGAAGCGCCCACGAGACCCCGTTGTTGGTTTTATCCATCACGATTAGGAGGGTTGGGTTGGGGGGGGGGGACTAGGGGATGCTTCCTGGGCCTCCCAATTGCATTAAGCAGTTAGGGAGGGGAAGCTGAATGTTCGGCAAATCGGTGCTTGGACCGATAATTATAATAATTAGTAAAAACATGAAAATGCCTGACAAGAGGTAATCCTGTTATCCAATAACTCCAATCACATCGCCGCCGGTGATTACATTCGATCGCCGCCGCCATCGCCTGGCTACAGCCTCTGACCTGAACTTTACGAAATTCTATTTCAGGGATAATAACAGGATTTTTAATATAAATGTAAAATTTTTAAACTGTCTCCAACGATTACTGCCATTCTGGCTTAGCGTTGACCGTGATTCAACCAAACAATGAAAAATAATTCCCTTTTAACGTGTGTTGGGAGATAATCCGTAATGAATTTCAAAATGACGTCATATATTATTATATCAATAGAAAACTGGGAATTAATTTTTTATTCACTTTTTTTCTATTTTTTTTTTACTTTTTCACTCACGTTTCTATAGGTTTGGTAATGGCAAGGTTAGATCTATAATAATAATAATAATAATAAAGATATGTCTCAAGACATTCAAGAAATATGATCCAAACTGGTACCCGTGACTTTAAAACCTTATTCCAAGCAAAATCCAGCTGAGAAGAAATCACTTGTGACTTCCGTGGCCTAGTGGTTCTCCGCTGGCTCACGAAGCCATAGATCGCGGGTTCGAAACTCACCTCGGCCCGCTTTACTTTTCAGATTCATTTTCGAATGTCTGTGAAAAGTAAAACAAGCGATCGAACGTTTAAATGGCAAATATTATAATTTAAAGTGTGTGTGGCTAAAGAGTTCGTCTCAAAGCCAAATTACCAGAGTGGAGCGACTATGTCTTACCTACACAGTTAAGACCGATGCTCCCTCTTTAAAAAAAAAAAAAAAAAAAGAAATCACTTGCTGTATCTGCGTACTGGTCAGCCAAATACCTGCTTGATGAACTGCCCTGCGAATATGTTGTAGACTTGTAGAGCATCCTTAGTCTGTGGGAGCGTGTCCTTTGCTCGATTCTTCTGAGAGAAGAGCTCCTTTCTTATCTGGTAAAGGAGTGGTTTCATCGTTCTATCAAGTGTTCAGAGTCGGCTTTCAGCAGTTGAAATAAATGGATTAGTGACCAAATGCACA
Organism: Malachius bipustulatus; assembly: GCA_910589415.1. Classification (NCBI taxonomy): domain Eukaryota; kingdom Metazoa; phylum Arthropoda; class Insecta; order Coleoptera; family Melyridae; genus Malachius; species Malachius bipustulatus. Next base: position 49,260,184 of record OU342633.1, read on the forward strand.
AATATATCAGTGATGTCCTGAAATGCTCCCCGAATGGACTTTTCTATTATATATTTCAATGGGGTGGTAGTGTCGCAACCAGAGAATAAGGGAAATATAGGTAGTGCTTGGCTTCCCCAGACTTGTATATACATGCAGGGAGCGTTGATCATAATCCTTCAGGTCTATGTTTGTCCATGCCAAAGACCACCATAATATCCGACAAAGGTTGAGTCACTATTAGTTCATAAAATGTGTCAGAAAGGATGAATACAGTACCCTACATTAACCACAAGCCTCCTGTCCACCTTTCATGATTGCAGTTTCCCATGGGGTGTGTTTAAACCGGTTTGTGTAACTGCTTTTCCTGTTGTGATACAATATAACATGGCTTGTGACCAGTTGAAGTCTACAACTTCGTAAGGCAAATAACTCAATATTCTTATGCGTTTATCGAGTAACGCAGAAGTTACTCAATTATATCGATCATTCAATTTCATGGCAGATACTTTCCTTCGAAGTCCATCTCCTCTTTTTTTAAACTCCTTTGAACTGTCCAGAATGTAGGTTTTTTAGCAACATCTAACCTCTGGGCATTCACCAGCTGCTTATGAAGATTAAGTAGAAATATTTTATCAGCGTACTGATTGAAAGTGTCGATAATATTAGTCGTGGGGGGGGGGGGGGGGGGTTGACGACGACGGTACCATCCAGAAATTGAAGGGCTCTAATTGACAAAGCTGGTCAAGCCAGTGCAGGATCCCAGCCTTGTTGGTTGGCAAAGAAGGCCGAAATGGAAGGAAGTGATTGTATCTCATTCTGCCTCCCGGTTCTGACTAGATATGAGCTAAATGGTTCCCAATTGTTCTGAAGCACTTGTAACTTCTTCCCTTGCTTAGGTGGTGCTTTATGCTTTAGGTCTCTTGAAAAGTACAAGCGAATTCCTCTTGCACTCTTGGGGGTATAAGAATAAGTGCCATCAAGCCCATTCTTGACAAAGCTCTTGACAAACCGGAATGAAATTCCAGATGGTCTAAATGGCCAAAGTCTGCAACACACAATCAAAAATGAAACTTTTATGGTTTTTTGCAGTTATGGTGCCTCGAAAAGAAGATTCAGATGTAATAATATTTGAAGTATTTGTTGGACATTTTGAATTTTCATTGAATAATAAATGATATAAATTTATTACCCAAGCAGTAATTTTTCAGTAACGATTAAAAGTATACTGCTATGGTAAGCAGTACTGTTACTGCTTTGCTATATTAACTTATAATTGAGATGTGTATATAAACACATCTCAAGACTATTTTTCGAATCATAAAAACGATCTAATAAATGATTTAGATTTCGGGATATAATATACCCGGTTAATGCACTCATACAACTCGTAGAAAAATTACGTATGTTTTCAAATTGCCAATAAAACTATAACCGTTATAGTCAGTAAGCGTGACTAAGTATCACCATGGAAGATCAAATCGATGCAATCATGATGCATCCTAGCACGAATTGCATGCTGTTAATATTAATATAAATTAAAGTTATTTGATTACAGGTAAGTTAACTAAGTGAAGAAATGGTGATGGTGAATCTTACTAATTTATCCAGAAGAGAAATTTAAATGGGATCTTTATTTGCTTCCTGAGAACTGGATCTCTTTGCTCGGTGGATTATTTTCACCTGGTTTGTCGACTTAGAAATTGTCAATTTTAGGCCAAATGTCCACTTCACTTTTCTTTGTTCTGTGGTTTGGGCACGAACCAGAAATGCTTTGATTGCACCAGAGGGACTTATTCCCAAGAAACGCAAAAAGACCATTATACCAAATAACTATCGACCGGTGGCACTGCTCTCAGTAATATCTAAGATTTTGGAGAAAGCTATCAACCAGTACCTTTAAAAGTACTTGGAAAAAGCTCATATAATCAGCGACAGCCAGTACGTTTTCCGCAAACAGAAGTCCGAACCTGCGAACAGCGCAGTCGAACACCATGGGTAGTCTCGAGGGATTGCGTTTGATATTTCTAGAGCTTTCGACCGGGTCTGTTATTATGGGTTATTGGCAAAACTGTGGGCTTAAAGCATGCCCAAGAAGTTCCCCTTGTTGCAAGCTAGCTACCTCGGAGATGCTCCTTGACGATGTTCTCATGGTGGATCCATTTTGCTAGAAAAAAAAAACAGTTTTGCCGAAGACAGTACACTTTATTTTTTTATACCCTAGCATCTGCTATCGATGTACATTCTCGTAGAAAGCAAGAAGTTTCAATACTCAAGAAAGACCTATGTTGTGATTTTATGTTTAAGACCAAAAGCAAGGCAATAAAAAACAATAATAGTGCACTCACCTTGGAAAGAGGGTGCCAGTTGCTGGAAATCTCTCAATGCAGATGTCAACCGATTAGACGCTAGGCACTTTAATTACCGGTTAATGAGTTGACAGATTTAACTTACTTAAGTGATTTAGGTTGAATTTTGAGTTACTCATGAAGGACCGTAGCGGAACCGACGTAGTGTCTCGACCAGAGGTGACCAGACGAGTGTACGATTTTCTTCGTGAAAACGGGGATGAGGGTGGCAGTTTTATGCTGCGAAAACCCAGACAGTCATCTTCTCCAAAAAAGTAAACGTTTCGAAGTCAGATATGGGAATGGCGGGCACTCTCTTCTTCCATCGTCATCTTTTCGTTTACTTGGAGTGAGCATCGGAGCGAACATGTCTTGGCATGACCATGTTCAAGGTTTAGCGAAGAGTGCTTCTCAAAAACTGGAAACACTGTTCCGCACGAAAAGAAATTTTACACACCTCGACAGCTTCTCCTTGGACCATCCTTGGAGTACTGGTCACATGTTTGGAGCTCCGCTCCTATACATATGCTGAGATTATTTGACTCCATCTAGAATAGCTTGATCGGGGATCAGACTTTAGACTAAAAATTTAGATTGGCTTGAACGTCGAAGAAAAGTATCTGACTTGTGCAATGTACTTATTAAGTACAAATACAATATAATTGTACAAAATTTAATTCTTGCGGTTTTCAAAAGAGATTTCATCGGGTGTAAAAATTCTATTTCTTTGAATGACGATTGTCTGAAGGCCATGTTGTTGTTAAGGGCTGTCAGAATGATGAAATCTATTCACATTATAAAAACTGTTACATCCTAAGTTTAATAAGAAGAGAAAGGGAAAAATACTAACTTAATTTATGTGAAGGAGGGAGAGAAATTTATATTTTGGACTGAAAAGTAATATAAGAAATTACTTTGGCTAGTTACACACACATGTCTGTTATGATGAATCGTTGATTGCCGGCATGTTTGTTTACCGAGATGGCGGTTCCGGAGGACAGTGTGGGGCCACGTCGCCCCTTCCACCCCCTGTATTGATTCCATTTCCGAATCTCCCTGCCTTCTCTTTATTCCGCTTTAAAAATCCCAATTTATCATCGTGTGTACACCGGCAGGCCGCGTATGTGGCGGAGGTCGCAAAGCAAAAATCAAATATATCACATTTGGTTATCAAATATCGGAGGCTCTCGATCAGAGCTGCCCCCGGGCTCTCCCCACCGAGGGGCGGCTTCCAGCTTAGTATAAATACATAAATATAATGGATACAAATTGTCAATCCGCCTCCCTGAGGGCTGATTGAAAAGGGTGGGTGTCGCAATCCACCGCCAACTCTGATTCGATAACGCGAAGATTATCAGGCGGTGCTTCGATGTTTTACCTTCAGTTTGGATTTATAGTAAGGTGAGGGAGCATCTCTGTGTCGACCTGTTATGATAAGAGATGGGCGCAGGTCGGGATGCATTTTCTTAAAGCCTGATGTTCTCTTCTCATGCACTCTTCATATTCGAAAGGATGGTCGAGATACGGTAAAATTCAAGCAGTACACTGTTATGAGCATTTAACGAATAGTTTTTTTTTTAATTGTTAGGAATCTGCCATAAGCTACTTCTGATAATGAAGATCCAGCAAAAGACTTTTTCACTGGTGAAGCATGGTGTCAAAGATAAAAATCTACATACATATTGTGTTTGTTGAAAAGCCATTCCATCCTGAGAAAGTTGACGTTTGGACAGCAATTCGTGCTAGGCGATTAATTGGGGCAACCTTTTTCAAGAAAGATAAATGTTGTGCGGTACAGGAAAGAAATTCTTCAAATGTTTATGAATTAGCTGCTTGACGACGACCTACTATGTACTTTTAGCAGGACGGTGCTCTATATCTAAACGCTTGATTAAGGGATAGAAAGAGCCATTTTGACGATCGACTTATCAGTCGTAATACAACCATAGTATGGCCAGCCAGATCCGACGACCTCACACTATATGACCTTAATTTGACTGTTACTTAAAGTTAGCGATTCATAAAGTAATTAATTCAAGAAATTGACCCAATTTATCAGCGAACCTATATAGAAAGAAAAATTTGTAGCAATAGGAAATCATGTTTTTGACCTAAAAATCTCATATAAATGCCTCGGTTCACATACCCACTGCTTCAGAAAAATATTATTATCTGCCTACTACTAACTCACTTGAGCATTTAATCATTTACGACCATCCGGTGTTCGTTAATATAGACCTCCAGGAAAACATCACGTCAGTTTCAATATTTCCTCTCCGATTCAGACGAGTTCAGGAGTTGCTGTGACGATTCGATGGGAACCAATAAACCCCGTACAGCTGAAAAAACATTGTATATAAGGGAAATTATTGAACAGGCTGTAGAGATAAAAAAATTTAAAAATATATTCTTATAGGAATTGGTTTTTCCATTTTCAGGACGTACATATTATGAAAGTATAAAAGTCTATGACTTGCTCATTGAAAATAATCTATGGCTCGTCCACTATTTCGATGAGTTAATCCAAATACCTTAAACTATATAAATAGGAAACTCTTGCTGAAATCCGTGCATTCGGTCGACGATCTAGGGACCTGTATTACCGATACTGACGCTTACTAGGGTAGCGCATTCTCATTCTCACAAAAAGTTGGTAATGTCAAATTCAACTTCAAAAATGTTCTTGGATTTCCTTGATATCAATTTACACAACCCCGCTTGAGTAATTTTCACAGTAGTTTCATTTTTTTATTTAGAGTGAAGTAAAGGAAAATAATCGTTTAAATCGTTGTTAGGTCCGCCCCGAAGCGCTAGATGGCACTTAATTTTGGAATCTGCAGGATTGTCCACTGGAGAAGCCTGGAAAGTAAATATTTTGGATAGCGTGGGCGGTAGCGCGATGGTATACGTCAGGTCAGGTCAGGTCTGACTGAAACCGTTGATGCTGCCACCGTCTGTGGTTCGAATCCCAGCATGCCTTGGTTGTTTGTATTCGTTTTAAAAAAAACTTATATATAGCTCCACAAATGTGTCTACGGCTGTAAGTTAATTCTCGAAGCCAAATTACCAAAGATAAAACCTGTATCTTGGTAGCGATTAGCAATAAACCATGCACTAGTGTATGGGATCCTTGTTTTCATGAAGATGAGATCTATTTCTGAGAAAGGGAGGGTTGCAATAATTAAAAAAATATGATGACGTCACTTATCAAAAATCTGTCTAATGAAAAAACTAATTTTTATATTGAATACATTCCTTTTTATAAATTAAATTGATCTCTTCCGGGATTGAAAATATAAACGTTTAATGTCAATACTTATGCAAAATAAAAACTTAATGCATTCATACAAATTAATAGGACAATAAATTAGGGTACCTGTATTACCGACACTGGCGCGTTCTAAGCGTCAATGTCGGTAATACAGGTATAGAAGAAATTAATAACTTTTTTCGGGGATATTTAGAACTAAAGTCAATGCCGTAAGTTCCATTTTATACTGTATAGTTTTAGTTTTACAACACTATGTATAAATCGACATAGTAGGTATAACTCAAATGCTCGTAACGAATATATTCAGCCTATTGCATCTATAATGTAAACTATCCCTAACAATGCCTTTCCGTTCCACCCTAACAAAACGACCCCTATTTCTATAATAAATGAAGAATAAAACACGTCTAGAACAAACAATTGTCAGAATAATTAAGAAGCAATGATAAATGATTGTAGCTTTTTACAATAATAATTAAATATGGAATATAATGTCGTGGCTGTTTATCCAGGGACTGGCCTGTTTACCGAGGCTTCTAGTATAGGGTTGCTCGAATGCTCGATTGTTTGGGGACGGCGTCGTTTACACTATTTACATTCACACTGTCTTCATTTTCATTATCATATCGCCCTCAATATAGACACATTTATACTATCAATCAATTTCCGACGCCTGTTTACAATTCCAGGACGATAAGTGTATAAATATTGTAACGAATTGGTCGGCTAATGATCGGGATCCTCCTCAAAGAAGGATTTCGAAAACATAAACCAAAACTGTTTTTACTGAATATTATTATAATTATTCAGGTCTGTGTTGTATAGAAGCTTTATCTAAAATGAAGAAAAAATTGCGGGAATGATTGATGAAGCTTGTTTTGATCGATTGAAATTTTGATCGAAACTCCAGGGTGTTGAAATTTTAAAATAAAAGTTGTTTTTTTAACAATAAATTTGATAAGAATCAAGATTTTCTAATCTACAATCTTATATAAATATAACTTTCTACGCCACTGCTTTTTTGAAAATTATTATTATTAATAATATTAATTACATTTCTGAGTAAAGGCTTGTGATATCTTATTTTAAATTTTTTTTTGTTTTTTTTTTCTGAAAATATTGAACAAATTTATAGGAAAAATTACTTCATGTGCGATAAAGTTGACTTTATTAGGAAGAAGAGTAACAGTTGTGGTTACCAAGACGTTCAAGGAATTCATTTTGAACATTTCCTATTTGCGTATTTGCGTAAAAAGATTTCTGTAAAAAAAAAAACAACAAACCTCGACAACATGAACTTATCGTCTCAAACTACAAACCGATAAGTAAATGATCAATCATCTAGAGGTGTCTTCAAGTTGGTAGAAGGGTCTGAATCCTCAATTTTCGCAATAGCTTCGATACAGGTCGCGTATACACAAGAGAGTGTCACAGAGGCTACACGATATTGTTTAGCAGATGCGGTAATTTTTTCCCAAATAATATTATGAAGATATATGGTTTAGATTGAGGCGATTAATCGTGGTATCGACCAGAGAGACAGAGCCAGAACCTGTGCGCCTAATGCTGAGTTATCTTCACAGGGGGCGTGCCTGTAGCCCGCAAGATATATCAATCTGACGTCCGTAATAATCCACACACACATGCAGGTACGTTACGTGTACATAAAAGGCCACATGTATGTATAGTATATTCAGGCCACTCGTCAACGCGTCCTCTCCCTTTGTTGCCGGGAAAAAATACATTCATTATTCATCAGAGGCAAGCGACAAGGGGAGAGGGTAATCAAAACAAATCGCGCTGGCCGGTGACCACCCCTCGCGGTAATCCAGAAGGGGTGGGTGTTCCGCATCCCCTGCGACACCCACAGCCGGGGGTGAAGGACGCTGTACTTGCTCTCTGTGCTCTTGTTCGTTGCGGACGCGACATGGTCAATAGGGCGCTGGTCGTTCTACAGCACATCACGTCTATAGAGAGAACGAAAATTCCTCTACTCTATATTAGTATTACCTATGTCATTTATAATCTTCACTGCTAAAACTAGATCTATAGATAATCAAAACTTCTATAGAAATATATCTATAGACATAATGCTTTAGGTCCATCTTGGTTGATAATTCGCTAGAGTTTTATGTCTAAGAAAATATCTGAGAGACTTATTAACACCCATGAGAGAACAGTGCATGATAAGCGCAATTAGATACTTTTAGTTTAGGAAGAAAACAAATCCAGTTATAAAAATGGTAAAATGGTGGATGATTCCTGAAGTTAGTGCCTCCTTGTGTCAATCAAGCAGAAATGGCCAAAGATTAGAAGCAGAGATAGGGAATACAATAATTTGATGTGATTGACTATTAGGAAGAAAAGTAGGAAAAGTAGTTGTGATCAGCTACACAATTACAATTACAATTACAATTACAAATTTCTTCACTAAAGACATCAGGTCTCGATCGAGGTATAGTTCCAACTCTATGATAAGGATGGATCAAGGCTGAGAGTTTTAGATGTTTTAATACATATCAGACTGCAGGTAGGAATGGGAGGTGGAACAACAGTATATAAGAGGAAGTGTATGGTTCTGTACGCTGAGAACCCAACAGTTGCAGGATCTATTTTAAAGTGGTTCAGGTATTTGATAGATGCGTACGTGAATGCCCTTTCTGAAGACGACAGATGGTGTGCAGGAGGTTTGAACAAATTGAACCTGGTACTGTAGTGATGGGTGAATCGGAAAGGTAAAAATTTATCCTGATTTTTGTGGATCAGTTTGAGCAGCGAGAAGACGTACAAAGCAGGCACGGTAAGAAGTCCAAGCCGCCTGAAATGGCCTCTGCATGACTGCTGCACTGACAAGCCTGCCAGAATCCTAATCGCTCTCTTTTGAAGAACAAAAACCCTTTGGAGAGATCTCTCAAACCCATCCCAGACGGGCAGCTCATAGTTCACGTGGCTGATGATACACAGAAATAGGAGAGAAAAATAGAGTTGGTGGGGATGAAAATGTTAGCTGCATAAGTAGAATCATGCAAGACAATACCAGATTAGCAACGAATGAAAGCATAGAAAAGCTCGAGGTAGGACGTACGAGGTAAAATTTTAGCATATACCTAAGGTTAAGTAGTTTGGAACGAGGAAGTTAGAATATACTGTGCATAAAGCAGGGAAGTTGTAAGCGATGTTAATGAGGAAAAGCTGAAAGCCAGGGTAGAGATGGTATAACGGAAGAATTCTCTTTCGAGTCATATTTGGCTGTGGCAGAGAGTCTATACCTAGTTATCTAACTCTTCGGACGCCACCTTTGTTTCCTCTCCTTGGGAAAAGGTTGATCCCCGCGGAATACATTTGCTTTTACCTTCCTTTACGGGTTTGGCCCAGCATAGTGAAAAAAGCTCGGAAGAAAGTAATTCCAGGAACACTTTCACTTTAGTAGCTGGAAGCTCTTTGCTGCTTTATATCTTGTTGACTGATATTTTGAATATATGAATCTATAAAGAATTCAGAATAAATTGAAAATAGATGGTCGTAATGAATGATTCATTTCAGCAGAAGGATGTAATAGCATCAGAGGAGCTGAGGAAGAGTTGTTGGAGAAGAGAAGAAGGCAAAAATTGGAGTTTGGAAGAATTAAATAAATAAGACAACGCCGAGCTAATTTGGAACGGGAAAAGGCAGGGTCGGTGCAGGTAATCAGGGTAAGACAGGATGTTTCTATCCTATCACGAAGGGCCAAAATGTAGGGGGGTGCGACGAAGGACCAGGCTAATGCCAAGATTGACAGGAACACATTAACGTTGAATTATTTATTATTATTAGTTTACTGACCTTGTGTTACTGTCCAACAAATGTGGGGCACTTGTTTGAATCATAAGTTGTTATTATTAATTAGTTTTAATTCACTTCACAATGTGGAACGGTTTTCCACTATTTATATGACAAATGAAAATGCTCGCTTGATCAGCGGCTCCCTTCGATTAAGGGACTACCCACCAACACCAACGTCTATGAAGGTACGAACGGCACTCTCTCAATCGTACTGCTACTACTCGACTCCGGTGGTCAGGTGGATTTGTTCTTCCTTCATCCCCGATTTTTAGTTCTGGAGATTCCCTGTTAAAACATCAAAATTGTGCCATCCTGTAGGTACTCTCGTTTCAGGTATTAGTTTTGATTTTTTTAGTATTTCATTGCTTTTTGGTGTTAATTTTATGAAAACGTATAGACTACGTCATAATAAGGTATGGTTGTATTGTAAGTTTCTTCAAGATTGATTGACCACACGTCTGTGATACATTTTAGACGTCTGTGTGTAACTGCATTTTCTATCTAATCTACTTAGAAGTTCCAAGACATCAATTGAATTTGTTGTAACCTTTTGAGAGGAGAATTTTAAATTTTGTAAATAAACATCCCGTTTAAAATATAAAGCTACCATTGCAATTTTTTTTTTCAATATTGCCAGACAGACATACATAAAGTTAATGTTTCCACATCGAAGTTTGAAATAAATCACAGGCTACAACTTCATTCATAATATTATAAAAGATTCCAGCGAATGCATAAGCAATTGGACAGGAAGCTGCCATCATATTATAATATACAGGGTGCTGCATGGTAATTGCGTTTCGTCGTACACAATCCATTATTTATTATTTAAATATATGCCTGTTTTATAATATCGAGCGGTCAAACGGTCAACATCCATAAATACATGTTGTTGTTATAAATGTATAAGAGCCACTTCCTGAAGATTACCATTGACCAGGATAATGTACGAGTAAGTGATTCCTAGAGAAAGCTCAGGTTGCTACTTGGAAGAATCATTAAATTGCCTATTTATAATCAGTCGCGGATAGAATAAATTTCCTCTTATGAAAGGAATGCGAGAATGTGACAAATGTTTCCACCAATAAACTATTACTATTATGCGAATAATAAATTTATTATGCAATTTTTCTTCAGACTTCAATTTATATTTTTTTAACTAAAGGTAACTAATAAATCTTGGAAAAGCCTTCCTAGAGTTTTGCAACCACCGGTTTTGTAAAAAGGCAACCTAAAACCTAAGGGTTTCTATTAATACAAACCAACCGTTTTCGAGGTATACAGGGTGTCAAAAAATAATGTTTTAATACTCATTCATGCAGAATCGAGCCTAAAACTTACCGTTTAATAGTTTTTTTGCGTCCTATTTTGTGCCCCCCTAAGGTTTTCAGGTGGCCATCCTGTATTCAAAGTAAGAACTACGTTTAAAACCTAAAAATCTTAAATATTCCGGATTGTTGCATAAATCCTAGTCCTCTTTAGTTGTCTTCAAGAGAACCTTGATGACATCATAACGATAATCTAATCAAACTAACAGTAAATGGAAAATAAAAAATATCGATGAAGAGTGACGACGAAGACTTAATAAACCGCTTTCTCATTTCTCATGATCAATTTCATGTCTTATAAGTTAATTCGCCCGGTATAAACTATTTTATTGTTCAGTAGCATCTTGATGGATCGAGTTGCATGTTCAGTTACGCCCGGCACTGATCGGGGACCCATCGGGGGGCCGAACGGTTGCTATATTATTGAAATAATCCATATTCATCCCTTAGTAATTAGTGTAATGGGTGGCGGGGTGAAATATGATGGAATGTCGTGCCCACCGTCTGACGGCGCTGCCCTGAGCGTTGGTCGTGATTCATTGGGGTATCTATCAACCCCTCCAACTCAATGTATCTATACTACCCCCCCGGACTACTGTTGCCTCCTGGAGATCGACGCTCTTGTCCCAGATTTGCATAATGCATAGTATTATTCAAAATGGACGAGTTAGAGGTCTTTAGTTAGTTGGGATTTCCCTATTTGAGTCGTTTTGCTTACTTACTGTGATTCGGTTGCTGCATTTAGTAATTATAAAATTTATTTGGTCAAAATTTATAATTTTATACAAGTCTGTTGAATAGCACACGGTTTTTTGAAAAGATAGTCAACCAATAATAATACAAAGAGTTCAAATCAATACAATAATAATTGGAATATGTATAATAGAAAATACCCCGGGAAAATATTGGCCATAATAACAACCACCGATGCTTTACCGTAACGAAAGTGGTGATGCTGAGCATTAAAAAAAGAAGAAAAAAAAATGCATTTTATTGAGGGTTGAGTAACTTTGTTCAATCACGAGCACGACCTGATCTAACTAATAACCGAGAAAATGCTTTCGGCATTCCTCATTATTTCTGCCTTCGGCAGGTTCTCCTCAATATCCGAAACCTGGTCGATAAATCTGTTCGGGGACCTGCCTCTTCTTCTCCTGCCTTCTACCTTTCCTTGGATGGTCAGCTTCTCCATGTCATCTCGTCGAATGACATGCCCCACAAGGGATGCGTTTCTGCGCTGAATGGTAGGCAGTAAACGGTTGGTGTCTTTGATGTTAAGTTTAGGTGTGGGTTTGGTGGCAAGAGGCCTGCCCTGTCTACAATCAGCAAGGACCATTTGGCGCGGTTGAGTTTTAGGCCTACTTTGGCGCTGGTCGTCTCTATCCGGTGATTTAGGTCTGTCATTTCTTCTTCAGTTGATGTTAGAATTGTGGTGCCGTCTGCATACCGTAAGTTGAATATTTTCATTCCGCTTCATCTATCGCTTTTCTAATTATCCATTCCCCGTAGATGTTGAAGAGTATTGGAGAGAACCCATCATTGCCTCACTCCCTTGCCGACCGAGACATCTGGTCGTCAACCCTGACGTATGCGGCGTTCTATGTATACATGTTTTTAATCAGCCGTACCAAATATTCCGGAACTGCAATTCCGTATAGTATTTGCCGTGTAGTCGAGGAAGCAGAAAAGCGCCGGGACATCGTATTGTAGATTTCTCCATTATCATTCTTATACGAGTATGCATGAGCTATTCCCTCGTAACACGCCCAGGCATGAAACCTGCTTGTTAGCACCCAAATTTTTTGAAGGAAGTATGGCTTCAATTGCTCTTGCAAAACGTATAACATCATTTTGCTACGAGATCTATTGTGTTTCCTCTATAATGCTTATGAAATCCCATAAATGAAGCACCCTCTCCAAGTCTGTTTCCTTGAGAAACGTGAGGATTTTGAGAGGATCAAGGCATCCGGGTGGTGTTGACCACTATCGTTTTTTCTTTTGAGTTCTAACGCGTTGCAGTTCAGTAACAGGTGACGAGGTGTCTCTTCTCCCTTTCTGAAAAATCTGCAGACGACGTTCTCTTCTATGAGAAAACATCCTCAGGTATTACTTGAGCTTGTGTCCCGTCAGGAACCCGGTCAGTGTTCTGAGACATTACTTACTGAGGTTAAGGAGTATCTTCGACCCAGTCTCAACCCTGAGAGGTTTCTCCAATTGATTTCTCCCAGTTTTTCTTCTTCCTTTTGGAGCCACAGAATGGCTCTGGTCTTATAAGTGACTCCTTTTCTTTCCATCGAGTGGGTACTTCCCTCAGTTACAGTAGGACCTGGTATTCATTTGAGGTGAATTTGGTAATATCTTGAGTTTTTCTAGGCACTTCGAAGAGTCAATAATTGGTTCCAGGGCATTGCTTTTTCGGACAGCGTGATAGGTCCAGTGATGGATTTTAAAGATATATAGTTTCTTCATGAGCATTGCCTTTGCAATCAAGCCAATCGATGATTTGTATCCTTCCCTTCGCCCGCTTGATGTTATTGGTAACTACTGCTGCTGCCATCTTTGACAGAATGAAGAAAGTCAACTTTCAAAATGTGTAACTCCATATCTTCTCATTATCCTCATTTGAATTCCTTTGCCAGATGGAGCTGTCAACTCTCTTGTCAAAAACGCTTGTCGAGTGTTTGCCACGTTAATTCAGTCCATAAAGTAAATCTTATGATGATAGTCAAAGAGATTTGAAGAGCCAACTTTTTACCGGATACTTCTCAGACTTCGCAGCAACAGTCGTTTTCACAGTTTTTGCATATCGGCGTCGCTGCAGTAGCAGCTGACATTTTTGGAAGTTTGTGGTTCATTCTGAAAGAAAAATGAATGAACGCTTCAAAAACGATTTGAATTTTTTTCCTGTCACGAGTTTCGTTGACATTTTAATAAGTAGTTCAAATGTTACAGAAACGTTTATATTAATGACTCACTTCACGGTATTTTGATCCCAACGTGTTATTGGTAATATACTTACTTACAAATAACCGCTTGGAAGCTTATGACTTTTATACGAGCAAGCACTTATTCTATATTTACCTGGCTGATTTCATATAATGTAAAAAGTACTGTTCAAATTTAAATCGATGTTGGTAAACGTCTCGGTTTAAACTGCTTAATAAATATCCAATGACCTCTTTGATAAATAATTTAACTTGAATGGATAGAAGCAAGCAAGTTAGGTACGGCGACAAGGAAAGATCAAAGTCTGGTGCATTTTGAGCCATTACCTGCCTAATTCAGTTATAGATGCATGCATGAGATATTGTATAGATATATGGGAGAGTTTTTGTTGGTGTAAAACTTTAATGTAAACTATGATAGGGCCGAGTGGTTACAAACGAAACTATCGTAGTGAAGTTACGAGGTAAACGGTTTTGAGTGACGTCAACATGATCGGACCATTTAAAATGTCAACATCGATTATTGATGGAGCCGTGAATAATTCCGCGCTCAATTCGAGAACTCTGTACATTTATTTAGAGTTCTAGCCGATTCTCCCCTAGGAATAATTCACCTCCTGTAAACCTGCATAATTGTGGGAATTCGCCATTGTTTGCAACCCTTTTATAAATTATCCCCCCGCTTTTTAATTAGACCGATCGTCTCTCTGCATTTGCACAAAACTGCAACTTGGATGGAATTGAAATATTGATGAGATAACTTTAATTACAAATACGATATTGGACGATTACTTATTTCATATACTAAGAAAACTTTCTCATTACTGTTTTTATAGCTTTAATTTTTTATGCCAAAATTATGTTCGGAAATTGCTGGTAATTCTGTCATGTATTATTATTGAGTTCATGATTCATAACAAGTGGGCGCAGAAATCGTCGGCAAACATCCCACCATTTTTTTCATGTTCCCTTTACCGCTTTTCATGAACAATGAAGTCTAAAAAACCTTCTCGCGCATTAATCGCTGAATGCGCACATTTTTTTATGGATTGGACAAATTTGTATTTTCATAGAATTGATGGGTATAGAAATTTTACTACCCTCTTTCCTACAACAAGCGCCAATTAATAAGAAAAACTGATTTTTTGCAAAAGCGTGAAGTCCGAAGTTCGGAAAACGTTCTTCCCGTCATGTAATTGGGCGTCTGTGTAATATTGCATACACAGGGGTGCAAAAAATACCAATTTTTATTAACATCTAATCGACCGCCATCTTGAAACAACTCGACCGATATTGCTCAAATTCAATACCAGGCACTCCCTGCAGTATATGTTACAAAAATTTCAGCTAGATGCAAACTGCTACCTAAATCGTGGTGACAAGAACGGGATTTGGTGAACTTTGAAAAAAAAACCTTTCTACAGGGTGATTCATCTTGTGACTTTTCTTGAAGCCCCAAAAATTTGACTTAATTTGTCTGAAGCAATTCAAAAAGCTATATGGCTTAAGAGAAAAAAAACTGAAAATTTTGAAAAAATTCCGAACATATTCCAACTATCCAACTGCTTGCTGGCTTTAATTATTTTTATATCTGTTGGTGAAACACGTGCACGACTCAACAGTAAAATATGGGTCCTTCCAGGAACGATATAGAATTTTTTTTTTTACCGACAGGTTTGTCCTCTGACCTAGGGGCGGGGGACAGGCAAAGATTTTTCCAAGAAAATCTATCTCTAAATAGTTAAATAATTATTGCTCTCGCTGTATCCCGCTAAATATAAAAATTATATTTTTTAAATCTTAGTTAATTAGTAATATTAATTTAATTATTATCCTTCAAACCAGATTGAACTGATTGGATGGATGATAAGTGAAATTAAAATCAATGTAGAGGTCATTCTATCAAAGTAAATAACAATAATACATAAATTTAACAAACCTAAACAATTCCACTTCCTGTCATTATGTTCACAAGTAATGTCGACTGTTTTAGATAGTAATAATTTTCGAATAATCAGCTCGTTATACGAAACGCCGTATTATTTTTTAGAGTGACAATTTTTAGATAATTTGCATGGCTTTTAAATAAAATATCATCGTTAGTGCTGCCTATTGTTGCATCCAATTTTATTGTTAACCTTATAAATATTGCATTATTTGTAACGAAATTAAATGTGTTGTCATTTCATTTGTTGTTCCGTCATTTGTCATTCACAAACGACATGATAAATATCATTAACCGGCTAAGTGGCATAATTAACTTTTTTACATAAAAATACAACAATACATCATTATTCAAGCCGTACAACAAATTGGCTTATCTATAACATATCATGTTCCGTCGTATTATCTCTCTCACACATGCGAGCGCCGGATTTCAATAAAACTTATTTCATGACACCACACCATCAACTCTGTATGTATTTTAATAAATAATTTTTTTCTACGATAAACCTTTCATTACATGAAAATTAACAACAATATTTATTAATATACCCATAATATAATACATGTATTGTATGTGAGTAATTAATCATATACAGGGTTAGAACTATTTAATGAGCGACTTTTGCAGGGACAGGGATATCTTAAACCATTTAAAATACGAGGTCGGTTAAATTCGAGAAAAGTTGTACTATTTTGAGATGGGTATTTTGCTTGAGTAGGTATACAGGGTGCACCACGTATCCTTCTCTATATTGCTATCTCCTGAACGCTAAGAGATACAGGGTCGGTTAAATTAGAGAAAAGATGCGCAGTTTTGTGGCCATCTCGAATCCGTCAAAACATGCGAGATATCTGTGACCGTTCCTGAAATATCCTGAAAAAACTGAAAAATCGAGATTTCTTATTTTCTTCATATCTTTTTTATTATTGGAAATTAATAAATAATTTTTCGTAGGCTTACATAAGCCGTTAAAAGCTATCCATCTGACATTTCAAAAATTTTCAAGGCCTACTAGATTCAAGAGTTTTCACAGTCAACTTTCGTTTTTCTTATGGCCGTCATATTATTTTTTTATGTCGTTCGATATAAAAATAATAATGGAAACCAAAAATTAATAAACTTAAAAAAAAAATTTTTTCAATTTTTATTCTTCTTTTTCAAAGAAAAGCGAAAAAAAATCGTCGAAAAACGACAACATTTGTAAAATACGCCGGAATAGTGCTTGCCTTATGGTTTTTAATTTATCTATGAAATTCGGTCTAAAAATGTGTCTTTTTTGTAGAGAAAAAGAAGAATAACATTTTTTTTAATTTATTTTTTGAAGTTTAACAATTTTTAGTTTTTATGATTTTTTTTTTATACCGAACAACATAAAAAACACTATGGTGGCCATAAGAAAAACGAAAGTTGACTATGAAAATTCTGGGATCTAGTCGGCTTTGAAAATTTTTGAAATGTCAGATGGGTAGCTCTTGCCGACTTATGTAAGCCCACAAAAAATTATTCATTAATCTCCAATAATAAAAAAGATATGGCAAAAATAAGAAATCTCGATTTTTCAGTTTTTTCAGGATATTTCAGGAACGGTCACAGATATCTTGTATGTCTCGACGGAATCGAGATGGCCACAAAATTGCGCTACTTTGGACTTGTTTAACCGACCCTGTATCTGTTAGCGTTAGGAGATAGCAATATATGTAGAGAAGGATACATGGTGCACCCTGTATTGATATGAGAATTAGATAAGTTTTTGTAGGTTTACGTAATTCATCAAAAGCTATATCCATTTGACATCACAAAAATGTTCTAAGCCGACTAGATCCCAGAGCTTCCATAGCCAACTTTTCTTTTTCTTATGGCCGCCATATTGATTTTTTATGTCGTTCGGTAGGTACCGATAAAAAAATCATGGAAACCAAAAATTTATAAACTTTAAAAACAATCAAATCAAAGATTCCTTCTCTTTCTTAAAAAAATACAACTTTTTAATTCCCTGAAAAACTGTTTTTTTTTTCAAAAAAGACGAACAAAGTTTATTAACCGAACGACATAAAAAATAATAGTGTCCATTGGAAAAATAAAAGTTGACTATGAAAACTCTGGGATCAACAGGGTGTCCCAGCTCATTCGAAGCGGTCTCTATAGGCCAAACGATGAACTTTTTCAAAAACCTTTTTGAAAATTCAAGTACAGAATCACAATGGCCATAATTTAAAATTATTTTGGAGGATACAGAGTGTCCCATATGACAGTAACATATCAAAGTTATGTTTTTTTTAAATGGAATGCTCCCATGTTATTGCATTTTTAGATTGTCTGAGAAGAGAAAATAAGATTGACTTTTACAGTTGGTGTTTAAATTCAGTAGTTTTTGAGTTATAAACAAGTGAAAATCGTCGTTTTTCAAGTTCAAGGCCCTGTACATTGAAAACGGTTCAAGATAGAGAAAAACGGCTTACATGTCCCTATTTTAACTTTTCATGTACTATCGCATGATGTAGATAAAATATTTATACAGGGTGATAAAAAATTTGAAAAATTCTGAGATTTCTCCACGCGTCGCCAAATAAAAAAATCAAAGAAAGTACAAATGTTTCTATACCATAGAATAGTACATGAAAAAATAAAATAGGGACATGTAAGCCGTTTTTCTCTATCTTGAACCGTTTTCGTTGTACAGGGCCTTAAACTTGAAAAATGACGATTTTCACTTGTTTGTAACTCAAAAACTTCTGAATTTAAACACCAACTGTAAAAGCCAATCTTATTTCCTCTTCTCAGACAATCTAAAAATGCAATAACATAGGAGCATTCCATTTAAAAAAATATAACTTTGATATGCCACTCTCATATGGGACACTCTGTATACTCCAAAATAATTTTAAATTATGGCCATTGTGATCCTGTATTTGAATATGCAAAAATTTTTTGGAAAAAATCCATCGTTTGGCCTACAGAGACCGCTTCGAATAAGCTGGGACACCCTGTATACATATAGTCGTCTTTGAAAAAATTTGAAATTTCGAATTGATGATCTTGACGACATCTGGTTACAAAAAATAATTTATTAATTTTCAATGAAAAAAGATGTGATGAAAATAAGACCTTTCGTTTTTTTTTAGTATTTTTCAGGATTTTTCAGGAAATACTGGGGGTGTAAAACAGCTATAAAACGTCTTAATTTTAAAAATCTTCATTTTCGATTTAAATGCTTTAAAATGGGTAAAATTGCGCGCAAACATAGCGAAAGTGGCTTAGCCAGCGTATATTACTATATTTATGCGCTTCCCCCCCATCTGCTGTTCTAACCCCCTCTACGACCACTGAAGAGCGCTCTGTCGTTTTCGCCAATTTTTGAGCGCAATTTTTATCCATTTTTCAACATTGAAGTGGAGACTGAAGATTGGCGTTTTATAGCTGAACATTTCTAACTTTCCAAATCCGTTTGACAAATTCATTGTTCTCCAGAGCATTCAGTCTAGCTGAAAAATATGGTTCGAAGAATTTCTGAATGCAATTCCAAGAAAACTAAATATCCGACAGCGTCTGAGTTTTGCACACAGGAAGTTACCTATCAATATCTGCTATCTGGCAAAGAGGCCGCACTACAACTCAAAGAATGGCCACGTTACCAACTTTTGAAGAAGCTCTCATTTTCTTCGTATTTTCTCTACAATTCTTCCATTGGGACCATCACCATTGCTCAATCAGTTTTTCTTTTATAAGCAAAAATACAAACAAAATGCGATTTTTTGGTGAGTAGAAAAGCATTTAGGATCTAGGGGCTTTTTCGCGTATGATGGCACTGGTGGTATTCCGCGACTGTTTTTGTCAAAAAAAAATCTCAATTTTCTTGGTCATAGTCATAAAATGTACCAATACTGGTACTGTTACATTTTTTTAAATCTCTTTTTATACACCATTTTGCGTACCCCTCGTTAATTGAGTGTTCATAGTTCAGCAGTATATAATTGAAATAAATTCAGCAAAACTATGACTTCGTCTTCACATGCCTATCCAGATCCACAATTATTATTTTTGCTGTAATTATAGTAACTCATATACTGCTTGTTTACTTTTCTCAGAAATTCCACGTTTGATTAGCAATTACACACAACACAATAGCGCAAAAACCTTTTTCCCAAATTGGTTACGGTTACGTACACTTTTTGAAATTTTAGTCATAAAAACAAACAATGTTTTGAACGCTACCGTGTTGCAAGGTCACCCAGCTTGGCTATCATTTCGTCACCAACAAATTCCTGGAAAATACGCTGCGTTTAAACAAGACTGGAGAGAGAACATACCTCTTACTCGTCTATACATTTTCCAGCACGGTCTGTATAATCGGTATATTACGACATATAAGTCGATCTTCACAGATATCTTTCACTAAATCGGTTGCTTCAGAAGTTTTCAAACCAACAAATCCTTGTTCGGTAACTCTGGGAACTGACCTACTGACCTACACGATATTCTGAGGCATGCTAAACCTGCAGAAAAGTCTTGGTGAACATTGTAAGTTTCGGGAAAACTATTGACAAAAATTTTACCTGTCAAGAATGTCTCGGAGTAGGTATACTTTCACTGCTATGTCACTGGATATAACGACAAAAGTGAGCATTGAGTTTGATGCGGAACTAGAAGTAATTCTTGGGTTCCACTCCACCACATCATAATTATTCCAGACAGATCTAAAGAGAACAACATCCACATTCCATCAAGTTTAGTCCAATTGGGAAAATAATTTTCAACTATTGCAGTTTTTCGCTCTTACGTGAGCGTTTGTAATAATTAATTTAAACAATTTGAAAAAAGCGCTAGTGGCAGCCTACAATAATAGTCTTCCCCATTTTTTTTTCGCAGGCGTCATAGGCTTTAGTCCTCACGCTAGCGATATAGGTACTGCTCTCGATTACCAAAAAATATAGCATCATGCTTCTTTCAGTCGTTACCTCATTTCGTTTCAAGTTCTTTAGAAGCGTATTGTAATTCTGTGCGATTTCGTGACATCCCACTTCTGAAACAATTAAATGAGAAGATCAATTTGACAAGGAATCTGACAAAAAATAGAGATGTATAATAGCAACACGAACTTCATTTTATGTACACCTAAGTACTTACATTTTATAATTTTCCATTAATTTAGGAACAAGTCTACATAGGCCATTCTAACTAAATAGGATCACTAATCGTCTTCCGTGGCGATCAAACGGTAGCCATCTACTTCTCGTTCAGTGATTTACAGTTAATAATAATTGTAAATAATAATGGTCACTCTCTCTCAATTAACGAAAAGATACAAAAAAAAAAACTGTGGATGGGATGTTCGTTGTACTGCTTCAGGTCGCAAAATCGGATATTAAAAATACAAGACACCCTGTATATATATATAAAGGCCGGTTCATGCATCAACAATGCGGTGTTGTTTCTATTTCGTGCGAATCGCCGGAGAGCGAATGATTATTGCATGCGAAGGAGCTGGCTTATTACCAACTTATGAAGGACTCCTTAGGACTCAGACCTTCCCCTATCAAATATTCACCGCACTCAACAATTTACCACCCTGCAGCCTACAGTATTAAAATTAATTATTTAATATTAAACTGGGTAATTTTTTGTGCCGAGCTTTTATTTCGGCTATATTTTATATATTTTTATGGTAGCCGCGGGCGGATCTGAAAAGAACGAAGGTAAGCTTTTAATTGTGTTTACATTAATTTCACATCGTACTGGTACCAGAGGGGGTCAGCGGACAGTTGGAGGTAGATGAATTATATAATCAGTTTAAAGATTTATTGATCTACGAGCCGAGTATTTGGATGATTCGTTTCATTCGGACGAATGTAAAAATTTTGTTACACGAATCAAAACGTTAGCTGTAGGGTAAAACTCGTTGAATAATATTCAGAAATTTTCAAAATATAGCAGCAAAAATAAAAAATGTTTTTTTTTCTAATATGCAAGTTGTACTCAATAAAACTTTGGTCAAACTTGCTCGAGTTGGACTAAATTTAGTTGGACTCGAGTTGGTTTATTGCCAATCATTGCCCATCTTTTGAGATCCCTCCCTCAAAGCAACCTCATCTACTAGTGGCGGAAATATAGGAGCATACTTGACTTTAATAAAAGCCAATATTTTTTTCCAATTTGATTGTAAAGTCGAATTTTACTTCCAATTTAGGGAAAAAAGTATTCTAGACATCTTATCGAAAAACTTCCGGAGTATTTTTGTGAAAAAAAAACCGCACAAATCAACATCACTGTTATTATGGATCATTTAAAAAGAGCCACGTGAATGAAAAGAGTTATTTTTCTATCTTTTCAGAGTTTCAAAATAATCTGATGTTAAAACTTTGAACAGAGTGGTATTTGCATCCTTCCTCCAGTTCAAATTCGGTCCCTTATAATGGCTAAACTTTCTGCTTACCTATACCTTCAGTGATCCCTAATTTGGTAATTTTATCTTTCAATTTTGAGTTCTCGAGAAATAGCATTCCTAAAAATTCCATCAGCTAAGATCAATTTTGATTTTTTTAAAAGCCATCTTCTGACGTTTATTATTATCATGCCATTATCATTTCTTTTTTTAAATGGCACCCCCCCCCCCCTATTTGTGGTAATCGTTGCAATAGTCCTTTTTAAGGAGATACACACGAATTGGTCCAAGGATTTTGATAAAATTTTGCAGAATTACCTAGTACATAAAATTCAATTAGTGCCTACACTTCAAAAAATCCGATATTTTATGAAAATGAAGAAAATGACAAACAATGTTTCAATTTTGTAATGCTTCAAACTGTTGAAGCAATTAGATGGTCTTGCATGCTCTCGAATCAATTTTGGAAGTAGTTATTCCACTCTTTCGTTGGTACTATGAAAATGATGTTTTTGAAGGCGTCGACGGTTCTTCTGGCGACTGAAACCTTTGACCACGTAGTCGGTTCTTGATTTTCGGAATGGTAAATAAATGGTTGAGACTTAGGACTTAGGTCGGGACTGTAAGGAGGATGCTCTAACAAGTCGACGTTTTGTTGCTTTTAAAATGCAATTGTCTTGCGAGTTGTGTGCCAACTTACATTGACTTGGTGAGGATGATTCGTCGTTAGGGGTTGGTTTTTCGAATACCAACCAAACAATTTCGAATTACTAAGTTGTGTACCAATCGGCTGTAACAGTTCTTTGATCTTGCAGAGGAATTGTTGTTATATGACCTGCTTTTGAGATAAATGCAGCGATCATCTTTTTGAACACACTTCGATCACGGATAACTTTGATCAGTTTTTCTTATTGTTGGAACACGCATAATAGATGACTGGCGTTTATTTTCGGGTTCACATTAGTAAATGCACGATCCATCACCACGGACGTAGCTCTAGGTACACATTTTTACAGTTTTCTGCATTCAAACGATCTAGAGTTTCTTGACACCATGAAATTATTGACCCTATAGCTTCTTTCTGTTTTGCGATCAACCGATGCCAACGAGATACCAATTTTTTTACCGCAAATTCTTCGTGCAAAATTTTTTAAATTGAGGTCATGCAACAATCTTGCGATATGTCCAGATGTCGATCTTGATGAGTTTGGGCAAAGCATCGAAGTTTTCCTGGATGAAGTTTTCGGTGCACCGGTGCCCTTTAATCGTCGCTAAGACTCAACCGTCCACGTTTGAATTCTTCCTACAGTCGTTCAATGAAGAAAATGATTATGTAGTAGAAAATTTAGATTACTTAGGTACCTATCTAATTTACTAGAAAAAGGTACTCTTAAGAATACTCCAGTAATCTCATGTTTTCTGTGAAATATAAATAGATAAAAAGTCGATTTAAAAAATATATATTGGGCTTTAAAAAATGTGGTACCTAACAGTAGAGTCCCGCTAATCCGCTGATATGATTCGGATTAGCTAGACTCTACTATATATAATGCAAAAAACGTCATTGAGAACCACGAGAGTTAGAGTTGCAGAGTTGCCAATGCTTCAAGATTTTCTGCTGGTCCTCGAGCTATCAATCTTCGTTTCCTGTTACTCCATGCAAACATCTTTAATGGGGTAAGGATCAGGACTATTGCCCGCTACTCCATTACTTCAAGATTTTGTTCTTCAAAAAACTTGCGAACGAGTTTAGCAGTATGAGGTATTGCGCATTATCTTGCACCAAAATTAAATTGGCACCCACCCTATTCGCAAATGTGATACCAATTATTGGTTCAAGAATCTCGTCAATGTATCGTCCGGGCATTACTGCTCCATTTTCAAATAGCAAATATTGCAAATATGCAATGAAGCTGTACGTCTGTTGAAAGTTATGCCACCCCAGGCCATGATAGACCCATCACAGTAAGGTATCCACCATTCTTCCATGTTCCAGTTGTTTTATATGCTGGTCTCCAAAATTTCTCCTAGCTCTTGAGTTAGATTGGAGACATCTGATGTGTATATCACCTCTGTTCAATTCAGAGGTTCTTCGGAATTCAGCTTTAATTAATTTTGAGTGGTTTTTTTGTTGAACTTTGAGAGTTTCAGATTTACACGTGGTTGGCTTGTAATTCAAGGGTTTGGTCCTTTCCTTCTGTCTTCTGTCTCGCTCTGGAAGTTGCCATTATGTCTCTTTGGGAAAGCGCCTAAGGGTTTATAAAACATGTTTGCCCGTTTGTGACCAACTGTATTGGACATTAACGGGTTTTGTCTTTAAAAGTTACAGCGAATAATTAAAAAAATACAATTTTGACAAAACCAATTAAAGTAAAATATAGGCAAAATAGTAACTTCAGACCACATAGTGCCAAAAATAAGCTAGTTTGTATAGGTACCAAGGTATGGGTTTTAAATCGGCTTACGTTAGTCTCAGGAATCTGTGGTAGATTTTGCAAATACATTTTACTGACATCCTGTATTGTAAGTGCGATCTATTCGTAAGCATTTATTGACGCAGGAACATGTAAATTTCTCGTAAGGTTGATTTTATGTTCTACGTTATCTTGAAATCGCGGTGGGCAAAATTTGATAAGCTCACTTTGCCATTTTTTTTTTAATTAATGCTTGAAATGTGATGTGCGTTTTGAACAGTTCCTTTAAAAGGTGCTGGGGGACTGACCTATAACACCAAAACCGTTGATTTTTACTTTTATCAATTCTTTAAAAAACTCTAATTTAGTAAGTAAAATGTGAATGAACAAGACGCAGACTGAATAAAATATGCAGGTATGTCAAGGGAATTAATATAAAAGAATATCATTAAATAACAATTGTGCAGTGCAGTTTAGGATTGTAATATGGATTGCGACATCACTGCACAGGTATGATGCATGCTTCTGCTTAGTATGTATTTAAATGTACCCGCTGTATATTTATATAATGCATTGTTTTAAATACTCTATATTCATGCAGTGACCTATTATTTAGCATAACGTTTAACTGGCATCTACTGAGCTAAGCCATTACACACTCCGTTTGCAATTGTTATTTCTTCTATCCGCCCAGAAAGTCGGTACACCGTGTCTGTTCTCATTTAAATTTATTTTATGCCGTATTCCATTTCCATACCCCGGCGGCTCTTTCAACTTTATCAAATGCATGGATGAAAGGATTAATCCTGAACGATTTTCATTCATTTTCAGATTTCGAGACTCCTCTCTACTCATCGGACCAGCTGACGTCATTTTAATTGAAATCTATCGAAGAAAAAAAAACGTAAGTACAATGAATAAAAATAATTCTAAATTACGCAGGTCGGTATATAATATTTCAAATCTAACTGCAAAACATGAGAGTATACTACTTATTATAATCATTGTATACAACTTCTTCTGTATTGTAACGCAGTTACGTCTCATAAACTCAACTTATAAAATTGTTTCTCGAGCTAAGATTCTTAGCGACCTTTTCCCTAAAAGTATCGTGTATAAATTCACATACCTTTGACAGGTGCTAAGGAACACAATTTGATAAGTGCGTCACGTGCATAAAAAGCGATGATGTTAGAAGTCAGAAGGATTACGTAGAAGTAGCGTGGAGAGAGATGCGTAAAAATATTGATCGAAAATGACAAAGGTGCTTCCTGATTGGACAAACGGCCACGACGCAGGACCAGGAAAACGTAAACGGGTCGCGAGCGAACTGACGCGTGTACGGTTTTATCTTTTTATCTTTTCCCGGGCCTGCATCATTTTAAACAGAAGTTCAACCATTTTAACCATTTTCCTTAATGAAAGTTGAGTTTTAAACCAAAAAACTAAGTGGTTGTTCGGTCGTCACTAGAAACTGCGTTTTACAAGCTGCGTACAAACTACCTAACTACGCCATTGTTAGTTTTTCAACGACAGTAAAATACTCCTCATCAATATCTAAAATCAAAGCGTGTCAAATCAAATATATTTCTTTTCCCGTTAGATAATAATGGCAGATAATTACCCTAAACTTCCGGCAGTGACCAACTCCAACATCGAACCCCCCGTGGCGATTTAAATTTCAAAAGATTACGTAAAATGAATGCTAATATCCCGCGGATACCACCGTTTTAGTAATACTACCTCCAACCTTCGTCTCTTCTTCTGGGTAAAAGAGAAACAATTGATTGCTGCTCGACTATAGGCTCATTCATTTGGTCAACTTAATTCGGGAAGGTACCTAAAAAATGGTAACCCCAGCGAATTCAACTGTAAGTAAAGCATTAAGTTCGTTTTGATTTCCGAAGAGTGAAAAGGGTTAAATGAACATTTTTTGATACCCACCAAGTGGATGAGTACCAAAAATCTCTTCTGCCTTTCATCTCATTCTTTTCACCACCCACACAATTTATCTTCTTTCTCCATTTCAAGAGGATGGAACGACTCAACGTACCTACTGGAAGTCTGTGCATGAACTTTTTGTGACAGATCTTTCCGCAGAAATTTATTTCTCGAAATGGTGACATTGTTTGTTGTTTGACCGTCGCGGTTCCTGGATCTGATATCCAATTTCTTCGTATGCATGGGGATGCATAAAGAAATGGGTTCTTTATGGAAATGGGTTCACTCGTTCCTTCGCTATCTTGTTAGAATTAAAGAAGTATATCGGAACTGTTATCGCTAATATTCTCAGCAGATGTTACCGAAAATAATAGCTTCCAGATCAGTTACGAAGAATGCATCCTGCAGAACGGCATCTACCAGGTTTAATACTGAAACAAAACATTGTTATGACAGACTAGGATGTCGCTGACTCCAGAATATGGTGGGAAATCCGATTGAAGATCAGATTGTGACCCTCATTGAAAACTTCTAACTCCAACTGGAGAAAGCATAGCTTAATTTCCTGAGTTTAAAGAGTTTAAAGAGGTTAACTGCATGAACCCTTTTTTAGAGGCTATAACAAAGGAAATGGTAATTAAGAATGATCTTCTAAGAATGGAAGTGACTGGAGATAGAGATATGTGCATCGATTTTTCAGTTCGGAGTAGTGTCAGTTAGGAAAGTGACCCCAGAGTGGAGAGATTCATCAACATCAATGAGAACCTGAATCCAATTTTAGTATCAGAATGTTGCATTTTTAGAGATGCATGAACTTACAGGAAAAATACCCTGGTACAACATCCAACTCGAGGAATGACAAGATAGAAATAACACCCTGTGCAATCCTGGTGCTAAACGATATGTCAGGGAAAGTTGCAGAAGAATCCAGCACCAAGAAAGTGTGTTACTTAGGAGAGACAAACAGACTGGAAAGTCCCAACAGAAGAGAACTTCTTGCAGAACGCATAACAATGGACATAGATTCACCGTAGTACCTAAAGCACAAGAGGTCATCATCAGGCGAGTGAAGAAAGTGATTAGAATTAACTTGAGGGTTGAGGCCCTTATCCTCATATTAAGAATGACTCAAGGAGCCATGGAACAAAATGCAAAAAATTAAAGTCCTTCGATCAGAGAGACGACAAGAAATTTTATTTTAGCTTTAGAGATACTTCAGAGAAGATAAAATTCCCTATTTGTGCAGAAATGCCGATGTGATGGTCATACCTAACAGTACGATCGCCCACATTCAAAAGAAGCTCACGCGTATCGATAGGTAAGTGTACTGAGTATAAAATGCGGCTTTAACAGACGCTGATGGACACTGACATCCAAACGCATTTGGCAAAATAAAACCTGGCTATAATATAGAGACAATGAACAGGACGAGTCCTTGGAATAAAAGCTTTGTGAAGAAAGTGTCAAACAGGGGGACACGAATCGACCGAAGATTGCTATAGGCCACCTGCGATCTGTGGACAACATCCTAGCGATGACTGTTATCGATGCCTAGGAGATAAAAATACTCAAAAACCATCACAGAAGATTAAGTAACTTGGTGGTGAATCTACAGAAGACGAAGACTAGATGACAAATGTCTCATTATCTCACTTGCAAATTGTCGATACGTTCTTAAGGCACCCTCAGTAGAAAAATTTTTAAGACCTAACTATGTTCTACTTGACGCAAATGGACTTGGATGGTAACCTTAATCAAGAAAAATGTGAATCTGCTACTCGAGAGGGAAATGTGAGGGCTCAATTTGAAGGACTGCATGAGAAACTAGGAGATTCGAGTGTGGACAAAAAAAAGAGGGAGTGGTCAGGAGTGAGCAAAATGGCAGAAGGTGTGAATCAAAGAGGCCGTTATCAAGGAAACCACAAACAAGAAACTAGGCGAAATTCACCAGCTTTGAAAGCTCATTGTCTATGTTATAACGCTAAATCTGGAGAAAAGTCAAAATAAAGTTCGTCTCTTTTTTTTCAAGAGAAATCCTCTGCTGAAGATTTATGTTAATTCGATTCTACTCTATACCTACATACCCTAACTTTAATTTTGATCTTTCCAGTTAAATCGTCACGTAGGTAGGTATTTGTTGATCGTCAGACAGACATTATCAACAATAGATTTGTACAGTTAGTGTTGAAATAAAAATAAAATTTCCCGAAACAATTGCACACGGAAGAGAAGAATTAAACAATAAAAGAGACGTGCTCCGGAGGAACAGTAAGCTATTGTTTTTAAGGAGAAACTTACTTGTTTCTGATGTTAACTTTATAGCTCGTCAATATCAATTCGGAATAACTGAAACAGATACGGATCGGCGGAACAAGGCTTTGTTTTTGAATTCTTCGCAGTGAATCATACCGAGCCGTTTTCTTCACGCCGTTTAATTTTTATAACACAATGCACGCTAAAATCGCCTCGTAATTTTCAAATTAAAAATCTCATGTATGTATGGGTTGTAAAATATGTGATACTTGAACCGTTTTATAATGGCCAGTTTTGTTATGCTAATTGCCTATATGTTTTCCATATACGGGGTGTAAAGAAGTCACTAATGCTAGTAGAATAAAAAAACTAAAAGGAAAACTAAAATACATTATTGCATAAATTAGTGGAATACTTTTTTGATACAGTATTAGTAAAATTGGCCATAGTATACTCAAGAATACAATAAAACAATAAAAAGGTCAATATGTATACCTATATATTTTGTAAAATCGGGTTTCAACCCATCCTCATGGCAACTGAAAGTGAGATTTGAGATGTTATGGATATTCAAAAAATTACAAAGTTCTTGTTGTACTCACTTGTCAGCTTACAAGATTCGCAGTCAAAAATTCCAAAACTTCGGAAACTCGAAAAAACAACAAAAAAACGATAAAGTTTCAACCCCCTTACATTTTTTTGAGTCCCCTCCCCGAAAAACCAGTCAATAGATTTTCTCAAACCTTTACATGAAGCAAGCAGCAAGGGTGTTCTCAAAGTTCTCTACTTTACAGGATACTTTTTTTTTCGCTCGAGATTCTGGTACAGGTGTTGTGATTATACAACCCAACGGACATCTGATATGTCTTGACAGTGTCTACTCTACGTGCAACAGGAAGGGTTGCGAAAGGACAGGGTTAAATGGAAAATGAAAATAAAAAAGTAGAAATGAAAAGTGGGACGCAAGTGGGAGACAAATCGATTTTTCTCATCAAAAAAGGTCACCTAATTTTGAATCGTTCAAAGCGTTTCCAAAGTTTTTGCAACCTCTTCATTTGATAGGGTTCACTGATTCTTTTTTTACCATTAGATGTTACTTAAAAAGATTTTATTGGGACATTTGGATTCATGAGAGTCTGGTACCCGTTGACTTTATTCTTTGAGACCCCCCCATGTTAGATCTCCTGCAATATCTTTTTACTTCTTCCTGCAAGAATGGTACAGAAAGAATTGTTGCATGGATAGAAGGTAAGCACTTGTGATGGCCAAAAATGATCTATTCACACTGTTAAAAACTCAAAAAACCATTCAAAAGAATAACTTATCTCTACTAGAAAACAGATTTTGTAACTAAAATCAATAAGAAATTACAAAAATAATTATTCATATAAATAAATAAGATGAACATGCAGAGATCTTCCAATCATCCTATAAACGACCCTTTTATGCCTCCTGCGTATACACGACGAATTTCCATAGAAAAGGTATTTAAATTGAAAATTAGACTAGCAATAAAGTAATAAACTAGCTTTTAGAGTCATTGCGGCGTGCCGACAGCCAGCTACACCGACCATTTACATATTAACATGACTCCGGCTGGGCGGCCGGCGTGACGAGGCCGCCCCTCGGGGTGACGGGCGCCCCTTTCCACCCTAATTGGACAAATTGCCCGTTCATTGCCCGGCAGGGATTACTCTTCTATTCGCACAACTAGCCTGGATTTGTAGGGACAATTTCAAATCAACGCATCCACATACAACATTGACACTTGCGTGCGATTGTGCTGACGGGCGCTAAGCTGGAACAACGACTCGTGTTCAGATTTTTTGAGGCAGCCCCGATGTTTAAGAGTTACAATATTATTTGAACATTTCTAAATATACTCAATTTATTTAGAAAGTCGTACCAAATTATTAAATTTTCAAACTGCGATAAAACTTGCATAAAAACTTACTTGCATACAGTACAGTAAAAAAAAACCATTAAGTAAGTTCCTAATGCCTCTAACCTAACAGCCAATCCCATTATTGATGCTGGGAAAACAAGCTTTGGAAGCTTAATACAAATTTCCTAGCAGCGCAGCAAGAGGACGTCGGAGCTAATCATGAAAGGAAAGATGCAATAGATGTACGTACACAACTACTCCCAATCTAGAAAAAATGGGGGAAACATCTTGAAACAGATATCGTGCCATTGCCTGTAATAATATAAAAATGATCCAAGAGGTAGCAAGCCATTCAAACTTAAAGTAGTTACAGCTTTTCCTTATATTGAAGTCTACGGGCTTCAGAGAAAAAGCTCAAAAAGGCAAAACCGCAGGTGTGCTGCGAGATACGAAGCTAGACCAATTTTGATCATAAGCTTAGCACACTGGGCTTTCCCAGTGGAAAAAAGAAAGATAAGAAGAATAATAGAATGTCGTCGTTGTCTGAGGATTTCTTCTCCAGTTTCTTAGTGTTGAGGCAGAAGATAACCTCGAAGAAAGCAACTTGCATTTTCTGCGACTCAAAATACTCAATTGCAAGAGGTGAAATCTGGATACAGTGTGTTGCGCAAACTTTGGGCTCATGAAAACTGTTCTGATGTAAAAAGAGGAGTCTTGGAATAAAAACAGGAGTAACAAAAAGGAGTCTGGTCGGCTCAACAAACCAGACCATATTAGGAGTGGTATGATGCTATGCACACACAGCTCGATACACTAGCGTGTAGCGAAAAAGACGTGGAGGCGTTCTGCTTGAAGAAGGTTGCTGTCGCTTATGATGCCTTTTATCTGAACGCTGCAAGATTTACTCTTTTCTATGGATTTTTGCTGTCGTATTAAAATCTCTTCATGGTGTCACGGGATCTTGACGTCTTTTACATGCCTGTTGGCCTTCCAACAGGGTTTTGGCCGACAAATTTTTCTCTAGTTTGTGTGAATATACAAGCGATATTTGGCATGCCTAGGGATTCATAAGGACTTACCTTGTTCAGCAAGCCGATAAACTGGGCTCCCCTTGATTGCGTTGTATGTATCTCGAACTCAGGCCCAAAATCTCTCTTTTCTAGTAGATTGATATAGGCTGAGGTTTTATACTTCTATAACCCGAGCGAGTGCGTTCTTCTAAGCCTTTCGGCCGAGTGGGATTTTTACGGACTTCCACCAGATGCAACCGCCAACTATGTCTTCATCGCATGTTGGAAAAACATACCCCTATACATCACGGACGAAATAACGTACTGGAGCTTACATTCTAAAAATACAATTTCGGAGAAGCGGCAAGCAGAAACTTCCGTTTGGAGGAACATTTTATAAACATGAAATAGTTTCATATTTTTCCAATTCAGCCATTCCGATTTTCAAATTAATCCTCAGATTTAGTGAGGCATCTAATTGTTATAACTGAAATGGGATTAAACAAAAATAATAATAAAAAAATGACCAATGATGATTTTTGATGGGGCGATTGGTGGCGGAAAGTCTCGTAATTACGGCACGGAGAATATAACTAAAATCGTTTGTTCTCTTTCATCGGGATCGAGAGTTATCATTTTTAAAACTAGCAATCCGAGGGCTTTTGAGACCGACTTCAATGGCTTGCGTTTATATAAATGTAATTCAATTCCCGGTGAAAATCCATCGCAATTCTGTATGCTCTCTGTCATCTCTTGGCCTGCCGGCCGGACTGCGCCAAACTCGATTTTCAACATTAGAGTAAAAATTAAAATAAAACAAGGACTGGCCATCAGAGAATGCGGCCGTTTGTATCCGTCAACTCCGGTTAGATGGAAAGATGACATGTTGTAGCGGGAAATCGCATTTCCACGGCAATCGGGCGCGCATTGTGCCTTTCCCGGAGTAATTCAGGATAATCTGGTTCCGGCCGGGACGGACGATTCAAAGAAACCGAACAAATGGGCTTTTCTACTGTAATTGCACGAGTAGTTTTGTGCCATTATTTATTTTTGAATTTAGTTTTTATTTTATTTTATCAGAGATATTCTACTAAGCGTATCAGTAATGAAATCAAACTTAAACGTATAATATTACTTAAAAATAAATTACTATAAAAATAGGGCCAGACTTTAAGAATTGCCGGCTTCAGGACGGTAATTTTTTAATTGAATTAGGCTGCATCAACTATTGAGGGTTATTAACAGCAGCTAGGTCAATAGATTGGATCAGGTTATCGAAGCCGACCTTGAAGAAGCCGAGTATGTGGTTGATGAAACAAGGTTCTGCGAGGATGTCACTAGAGGCAACAATATGGTGTCTGGAACGGAGTGGTTGAAAAGTAAAGGACATAAGAAAATGATGGTCAGCCTAGTAGGGCTAGAGAAGCAGATGGATGGATTAGTCTGGGTGTCCAGTCTGATTCCATTGACTTGGACCTGGTCTTGTGGATGGGAGGAGTTCTATTGGTTTTGGTCAAATTTTCTTGCTAATGATTAAGAATTTTTGACCGGTTTGAGTTCTTTAGAAAGATGAATCTGGGTAACGTTGAGGTCACTAGCTGAAGCAGTTATTTTGGCTAGTGAGTCGGCTTTGGCATTCCGCAACCTTGGTTTTGGTTGAGAACAGAATTGATGGGGTAAATATGTTTATTAGCAAGGAGGAAGCTTAAAGAGTCAGAGCAGATGAATCGTTGTTGGCATACAACTCG
The DNA here is from genome assembly GCA_910589415.1 of Malachius bipustulatus. NCBI lineage: Eukaryota > Metazoa > Arthropoda > Insecta > Coleoptera > Melyridae > Malachius > Malachius bipustulatus. Next base: position 49,293,455 of record OU342633.1, read on the forward strand.
GCAGAGAAATTGCTTCAAAAGCTAGCCCAGTTTGCTAGAAGGAGTGATCACTGTGCACAGGAAACCCTGTCGGCAAACTTTGAACCGTCGGTGTAAATGGGATTGAAACTTATTGGAAAGTGGGATTATCTCTCTGAATTGAATATTAAAAGAGTTGCTGCTGGTTGTTGACTTTTCGAGAGAGTTAAGCGAGATTTTTCAACTTTCAAATTTCAAAACGGACTTCTTTTCGAACACCCCTTCTAATTATTATGATACAATCAATCAATCTTTGTACTGCAGGCAATTTGTTTACCAAACATCTTCAAAGTCCAGTGTATATTTCATATAGTGAGAAATAAATATTCTTGTGATTGGTATAGAAAGATAAGTAATGAATTCCAATTAGGCAACAGCATGAATGAATTAATCCTTTCTTGCGTGTTTAATAATAAGTATTTACTTATTACTTTTACGTTTATTAACAGTAACATTGCGAGTGTGTGCGAGTCTGTCTCTAGAAAATTTACGGCCAGCATGGGAAGTGTTTCGTTTTTATAAACAGCATACGTAAAAAATATCAGTAAACATGTAATTTCAATTACAGTGAGAATCTGTATTATTCCAAGGCAAGATAACAAGCAACAGATAATGAATAAAATTATTATTTCAGAGCAATAATAAATAGTTGGTAGTATAATGTAAGTAATTGAGTGATCATGTACAGGAAGTAGATCATACTATTCGCTTCTATTATAAGAGAATTATAATAAATAATTTAAATAATTGGTATGAAAATAAATATAATCTCGACGCTTTCGCTACGTACATACACGTTTCCTTCTCCCTCAGAATCCTGTGATCTCTTTCAACACATTGCTTGTCCAGCGTTCCAGTTCCAACTTGATCCCAGGTTCCAGTAACAGTTTATACCTTCAAGTAACGTGTTAATATACGCATGGTGACTGAACGCATGGTGATATTTTTTTAAATACAATAATTGGTGATTGCTGTATTCTGACAACATTCTCCTGATTGTAACAACTGTAATGGGGCTACAAAACACCTTCAACCTAGCCTTCAACACATGATGGCATGAAAAACTTGAAAAGCGTGGATCAGGTGTATAAAAACGAAATATATGGAGTGTGACCTGGGAGGGAAAGAAAAGCTAAACTACCACCATGTAATGATGGGCACACATCTCTTCCTAAGATCACCCACTTTAAATACCTACCTCGGGTCTGTTCTTATAGCGAATGCGTGCGTGGATGAGGATGTAACCCATCGAATAAACACCGGATGGTTAAGGTGGCGATCATTGTCCGGAATTCTCTGTAATACCGGAATGCCTGTATAAAACAAACGGTACAATCTACTGTAACGAAATCCGAGGCTTTCGTTTATAATTATTCTAATTAGTTGCTTATATAGAGACAGTTTATTTCATTTAATCAGTTCGAAGCAGGAAAACAAGGTTTTTGGGGCGGCGATAGCGGCCTTTTCACTCCGCCGCCGGCTATAAAAGCAGTGGACATCAAGCATACTGACCATCAAGCATTCAACTCCTCTGAGGTGTACTGAGCCTCTTAGGAAACGACGCCCCGCGGTGGATGTACTGAGTCCACTCCACGGGCCTACAGGTAGAACTACGCAAGCTGGATATTGCCGGGCAAGCGTTTCATCTCTTTGGAGGGTGTATTGAGCCTCCAGAGATACAGGACAGCCGAAGGACATGTACTGAGTGTACGGAAGTGGAGAGGCAGATGTATTGAGTCCGCCAATCCTTGTTCCATAAATCGCCATCCATAGTGTACTGGGCGGGAAATCTCGTAATCTTCTTTTCTTTCATCTCTTCAGAGGTACGCCGTGAGGTTGCTAACAAGTCTCGTCTGTGTGGCTTGTATTGAGAGCCCATAGACCCCTGCGACTCCCCGCCACACCACTAGGCGTGATTCAACGCCCGGAAGAATCGATCGCGTGTCCCGGTACCGCGAAGCAGGTGACGCATACCAGCGAGGTGTCGAGGAGTACTGAAAGACGGAACCGGACGGAGCGGCGGCACATTTCAGGAATCCAAACAGGAGCCAATAATGGAGATCTCGGATGGTTATGGCTGGCCCGTCTAGTGGGAGGACCGGCCTGAGACCACCAATAAAAATTACTTTTTAAACATCTTAGTAACGGGTTACTTGGACACTGATCCACGCACCGGTAATTTAAATTAAAATACCCGTTACACTACAAAACCGCCATAAGTCATGCTATAATGTACGACTCAGAGTTTTGGACAGCCCGAAAGAGGCACGAACAGCGGAAATGAGAATGCTGAGGATGTCAGGAGGTATAACGCGGCTGGATACGGTCCGTATAATGAATAGGTACGGGGATCTTTCAGGTGGCCCCAATTGCTGAGAATCTTAGAGAGAGAGAGAGAGAAAGAGCAGACTTCATTGGTATGGACATATAATGCATCGAGAAAACAACTACTCCGTGAAGGCTGCTCTTGAAATCGTCGCACAGCTAGGGGGTAGAAGCAGACCACCGACCACATGGTAGTCAGTAGTCGCGAAGAACCTAGGTGATCGAAGGACACTAGTATCTAGGAACTTATCACCTGAGACAACCCGGGACCGACGTACCTGGTGCAAGTGCACAAGGAAGCCCGACTCCAGATAAACTGGAAAAGGGGTAGGAAAAAGAAGAAATAAAGTTATAGTCCAGCAAGAGCCCACTGCAAATTTGGGCTGAAATTTCCTTGTTGAAAATTAAGCAGACTTTTTGAAATTAAATTAAATTAAATCATACGCCTCTCCCCTGTTGAGATACCACCCTTGAAGGGGGAGTCAAAAAAGTAGTTTTTAATTTATTTCTTAAATATGGAACAAATGACAGAAAAGAAAATTTGGGCCAATTTTCGCTCCAGAAGTGCCATTGTTTCGATCACTCTGTACAGGATAAAGATTGGCACAGGTGCCGTTCGGTGCAGGACAATGTTTTCGCATGCCTACCAGTCATATATGTCATTTCGTTACCAGATGAGGGCCCAAATTTTGCAGTGGGCTCTCCTACTATTATTTCTTGTTTTGGAAATATGTTAGAGGAAATATGGAAACAAGTTAGTGACTGAATCTTTTGCCACACTTTGTCTTTATCAGTTTGCAAATTAACAGTCGATTAAGTAACGATTAAGTAAACCTTCATTAAATAATTATTATTGAGTAAAGTAGGTAGATATAATACTTATGTACTTATATAAAAATATCAACCATAACCTCTTTAGTGACATTCAAAATCAACTCTACGGTGTCCACCACTGCCAAAATCTGAGGGATGAATCCCTGTTTATAACTACATCAAGTCCGTCGCATTTGAAGTCTCATTCACTTACCCCTGATGGACTTTTATATAGATATTCCTCCATCCGGCAGAGGGCAAGAGCCCCCGTCGAGAGGGTGCGGGACCCGGGAGAGTCCAAAGCGAGACCGTATCATATACAGAGTGTTACAGTAATTGCGTGACATGGCCGGTGGTACGGCAATTAGCCGGCGGGCCGTTGAAGGGTTGTTTGTTCTTTATTACTCGTTTAGACGGGATCTAATTGCAGATGGAAGGATCCCGAGGGAGCGGTTTATGAGATTGCCGGCTTTAGAGTTAAAATCTCCGCTGGAATCATGATAATAGGATACGAGGGTCTGTCTGCTGGTCAATGGTCAGTTTCTAGAGTCGGTTAGAAAAATTATTGTTCACGCTAAAAGTTGAAGTGCGGCTCGTTCAGACATAATACGATTTAGTTTGACGGTCGTTTTTAATCTCAATCTCTCTTCCGACTTTTTCTTTTGCTCCTGTGTTAATTATTATTGAACTTATTTTAAATGTACTTATATGTTCGATAATGCTCGACCATAATAGCGAAAGAATACACAAAAGAAGAACTATTTAGTTTCGCCAAACTAAAAATAGCTTAGCTCAGGATTTGTATCAATATCAAGCTTCCCGCTTCCCCCAGTATGTATTGCTGATATTGAGGAAGCTCAATCAACAGTGACAAAGCGCATGCTCTGCACACTTCGTCTTCTTCTTTACATCATCTAAATTTCGGATTTTGCGTTACACCAATTAATAGTGTGAAGACGTTTTTTTTTATCTCGCAGTTACCTGAAAATATTCCTATTAAGAGTCTTGGGCTTGTTCTTGACAACTCCAAGAAGTATTTTGCCCTCCTTGGATCAGGAGCTAGTGCTTTGGCGGTTCACATGTTCTTGATATGTGGTAGATCTTGATCATTGCTGTGGGAGCAGTTTGTGCTATGAGTACAGTTGTATTACGAGTATCAAACTTTCTTTATTCTCAAATGCCCTGCATACCTTTTTCAGAAAAATGGTCTCCAAACGGCAAAACTTGTTTAACAAAAGATGTCGCGTCCAAACAACTTGGAATGAAGCAAGGAACTTGAAAAGGAAGCTCATGATCAAATGATTAGATCTCTTCTGCCATAACAGGCCGAAATTTTTTTGGTTGGGTACTACGAGTATAAGGCCAGAATTTCACGAGAATAAAAATTCCACCGCTTATACACCTTGGGATGGGACTATTGCATCCACATATCCACCTAAGAAGATGATCCTTCAAAATAATAAATAAATGTCAGTCGTTTGAAACGAACTATTTTACCCTACGAGGGGAAAAATAGCCGCTGAGAGCATGAGACACGAAAAACAAGGGTCGTAGGTTGAGTCGCTAGTCTAGGAGGACCAACAATAACAAGCAGGTCAGCAGAACAACAGGTACTCTTTATTAAAATATAAAATATATCACAGTGATTAATATTACACTCTTGAGCACGGTTAACAGATATTAGAAAAACAAGAGCGTGCGGTGCTAGTCGAATGAATGGATCGGGTGCTAAGAGTTTACAAGGCACTTATCTTCGTATGGCTTGGCTCCAGGAACTTGCTTGGTTTGAAAGGTGGGCTTGGTATCCAAGAAAATCTTCTGCCTTGATACGTGGAGTTCTTCTCGGTACGAAAAAGATGGCCTTCAGGGAAAAGAGTGAACTCCAGGGAAAAGTTGCCTCCAGGTAAACATTGCCTCCGGGGAGAAAGTTGTCTCCAGGGAAAAAAATTGACTCCAGGGAAAAATCAATCCGTAGGGAAAAGCAAGATAAAAACGTGTTCGATGTTTATAATAATTTAAGTGAAGGTTCACAACGCCATTTCGCTAAAAGTTCCTGTGTTTGCGGAAATGTACCTTCCTCTAGCGAATTCAGAAGTGAAAAGAAAGTGAAAACGCAGGTATGATGATGAAACGCACCTGATTGCAACTTGACAGTCGATGTTACGAAACTCGAGGCCTCCAGTCGGCCGATGCACTAAAACCCACTATCACTCACTCACTGCGCGCGCCCGCCGTTGTCTCCGTCTCGCTGGCATTTAGCCGGTACGTACAAAATGTACGTTACACGTTATTTTCAGACAGCCTGTCATAAAGTGAATTATGCACGAGAGCCTTAGACCCAAACAAAGTGTTTGACGACAGGAAGGACCAGGGCTATTAACCCCGAAGGAGACAGGAGGAGATAGGTCGCACAATGAAATAATTCGATTAATTAAGGTACTGACCTTCGGTCTGCCTCTGTCTCCTGCTGTGACGGTTGTTCTTTAGTTTACGATTAGAAGCGACGGGTTTAAGGCGCCGCTTTTAGATCACTATATGAGTTTGATACGACCCAATTTTGTCGTATCACGAAATGCGAATTCACTTCAACGATTACGAGTAACTAAACGAATTAACGCGACACGAGTTGTCACGTCACAAAATGACTTGTTGCCACGACGTTGGCTGGTCAAGTGAGTTTCTTCCTTCTTCCTTCATGTGCGGGTAAAAGGTAGGAAGGGAAGGGGTTGTTCTAAACCCACGATTCTTGCGCTGACGAACGAAATTTTGTTGTATGAAATTAGCGTATCGCTCGTGGCGATTAGGTCTCAATTTTGACCTACAAATTAAATGCGATGACGGAACACAAAGCTTCAAAGAGGTCAACGTTTTGGGGTCAGATATAGTGTTGGAGGGACACCCTCTTCCTCCATCACCATCTCTTCTCCCAAAAACTTGGAACGCTGTTCCGCACAAAGAAATTTTATACAGCTCAACAATTTCTCCTCTTATACCTACAAGGCTCAAATTCGACCATCCTTGGAGTAGTACTGCTCACATGTTTGGAGCTTAGCTCCTAAACACATGCACTCTGAGCGGGATTATTGACTCCATTCAGAAAAAAAGCCATCTACCTAATCGGGGACCCGGAAGAAAAGTAGTCGACCTGAGTCTTTTTTCCAGATATTTTTTTTGGAAAGCGTTCAAAAAGACGTCTCAAAAAGTTCAAAAGTTCAAAAAGAAAAAAGTTCAACAACCCTGAAACATCGTGTCCATCTTCGATCGTTTTAAAGTTGATGTAGTTGTCTTTGACTATTTCTCTTATAAACAAAGTTACTATTCAAGTTTTATGTTTGAACTCTGTATTAATTTTCTGTGGCGAACACACATCATGGTGTTGTATTTTGGAAGGCAGTATTTATATTTATAACTCCACAATTTGATTACGCAGCATGCACAATTTCTTTTTCATTTAATCATATTATTCAGTAATTGAGCTATTAATCACATTAGTAGTCATCATCTAGGAAATAATATCAAATTGATTAATATTTTAGCTGATTAAATTGTACAAATCAATACCAGTTATATCCTGTCTATTATCCTACAGTCTACAGTGTCCTGAATAAAATTGCGAAAAAAAATCGGAACAATTTTTATTACTTAAGCTGACATAGCTCGGTGGTGTATAAAAGTTTCGTCGAAATCGGGATACCTATTAAATCCGATTTTAATAGAATTTATTTTATGCATAAAATTCATCAAAAGATAAAAGAAGTGGTGGAATATTAAAACAAGTTTCGCCGAATTTGCATTTAACAGGGCAGAGCAACTAGAAGCGAATTTAATTTTAAGAATAAAATTTCCATACAGAATAGGCCGTATCCAGGGGTCACCGGAGGGACGGGAGGAACGGGAGGCGGCGATCGATTCAGTGATTGCTAGTAAATAACGATTAGGGATAATTGTTATTAGATCAGGGTGGGACAAATCAGACAAATAGGACCTTCTATAAAAACTTTAATTTAGACGCAAATTGGAAAGTAAAAATCATCGTTACGTGACGAAGATAGGAGAGAAAGGGTCTATTTTGTCTGTATCATAAAACCTCCAAAATATTACTTTTTCACCATTAACTGTTCGTTATTTTTGACACAATAATCCACCTGACTTACACAAAATTCGTGATTATTCCAAGAGACTATTTTGTATGCCGAACTGCTAAAATAGTATTTTTCTTACCGATTCAAATGATGAATAAATAAATCATAATGTAACTATTTCGTGAATAATGATGCAATAAAACAACAAATCAGGCCGCGGAGGAACTATGTGTTTTTTTACCTCTGTGGTCGGTTATCCAGCGGGTGTGTTACCTCTTACACATTGTGATTTATGTCACATTAGACGTTTTTCCCAGAATTTTGTTTGTATTGAAGAATTATTATTATTCAAACTCAGTGTTTGGCTGTTTTAAAAAAAAATTGTCGAAGGCGCCCCTATAGGGCAACATATAATAGGATATCACCAAGGCATGGTACGCCCCTATTTTTTCCTTTATTTTTTGATATATCGTTTTGAAAGTTCATATACTCGATAGTATGCATTTTCTGACAATCAATAATTGAATTTTTCCTACTTCCGGTTTTACCGGAAATCTTTCTATTTTTAAAAGGGACACCTGTATATTATTATATTTCTGTGTTCGGTATAATGTTACGCATTCAGGGATACCACATAAGTGACATTTCAATTGTCAAATTTAAGTAGGAAAAAATTAAATTGTTTCAAAACGATATCTAAAAAATGAAGGAAAAAATAGGGGTGTACCAAGCCTTTGTGACACCTGTAGATTCGGTTACATTAGAGAAAAGTTGCACAATTTTACGCTTAATAAGAATCTAAAAAAATCAGGATATCTTCAGTCGTTGCTGAAATATCCTGAAAAAACTGAAAAATCGAAAAACCAAAGTTGGCTACGAAAACTCTGGAATCTAGTCGGTTTTGAAAATTCTTGTAATGTCCAATCCAGCTTTTGATGACTTAATGAACAATAAAAAAATAAAATAAGAATTCTTGATTTTTCAGTTATTTTTTTTTCAGGATATTTCAGCAACGACTGAAATTATCTCAATTTTTTTCAGATTCTGATTAAGCATAAATTGTGCAATTCTTATCTAATTTAACCGACTCTGTATTTAACCGTTTCCAAGATCCCCATGCACCTACTGCCACTTAGGTACAATGGACACCCTGTGTTGCCTTATGGGTAATCCGGCCCTGCTTAGAACTTGTATGTAAATAAACAGTAGATATTTTACTGTTAACCGACATGTTTATATCAATTGACCTGAAGTATAAAATAAAAGGATATGAATTAAAGTGCAATCAGATTAAAATAAATGCAATCAGAGATTTTATAATCTAAGAAAAAGAAAGCAGGAGCAATAATCGAAAGAATCCGCGCGCTCCGAATGTTTCCATCTACTTCTTTCAACTTAGATGTGTAATAATAATTTTTCTTTGATAAAAATTCCGCTTGTTCGACCGCTGCGTCTGAAAGAATTTTATTTAAGATATTTAATCATTTCAAAGTTAAAACTTTAACGTTCTTTCGTATAAAGTAGCGCTAAATTTTGTTAACGGTAAAAAAAATACCAGGTAAATGTGAACAGCCCCCGTTCAGAGGGCTTGGGGAAAATTCGTGAAATAAAAAGGCCGACTGTTTTTAAGTGTAGCGACTTTTGATATTAATTCCTTATAATACAATCTACATTGCCTGTGAAAATAGGTTAATTAAAATACTCAGAACGACGATATAAAAGCTCTTGTTTGACTTATTAATTTATCGAACTTTGTATGTATTAAAAATACAAGTTAACAAGCTTAAGACATTAATAAACGTATACAGTCTCATCCTAGTGCCTGCTTGTTTTTTCTTTCGGACTTTTATTAAAACGTTTTCTTTATTATACAGTGTGTGTGTGTGTATAAAGTTTGGAACAAAATTCATGATTACGCTTCTAGGTATTTATAAATCGGATTGGCAGGTCGATTTTTTTTCAAGTGTATCAAATAAATGGTTAAATAGACGGCTCAAACATTCAGAGCAAGGCTGGGACTCGAACCCGGTCCAAGGCAGTTCAACGGTTCCCTGTGTTTCTAACCCGTCAAACTATCGCAGGGCTCCAAGGCAGGTCGATTTTTTTTTTTTATCTCCAACTTCTGACGTGTATCGGTGTATCCCATATTATTATGACTTAATTTGTTTTTGGGCAATGATTTCATCGTTTCTTGTTTTACAACAACCCCCTACTTGTTGTGCAGTTTTACGTGTCTTCTAAAAAACCATCGTTCTACCCATTCTGACTATACCACTAATACATCTGAAACCCCTAATTGTATAGTCTCTAATGGTATAGTTAATCTCTTATAAAGGTAGATAATATAAGGGGAGTTCTTTGGGGATGTTACTGTAGAAAAAGTGAAATTAAATCTTGCTGGAGAGTTGTCAATTGCGTAGATATATTCACATCCTTTACGAGCCAGTAAGTATAGTTTTTCAAACAGTAATCGGCGCAAAGTACATGGACACAATTAATAGCAGAAATCCAAAGAGGAAAAGTGAAAGAGGCATGGATTGAGCCCTGCGGTATACCATCAATATTTGAACAAGTTCTTGAATGTATACAGTTCCTGAAACGCACAATGATGCAAAGATTCAGCAACGCGCAGAATTCAATGCTCTAATTTTTGCTTGCTGCACATAATTGGTATTGTTATAGGTTATTTTTGTTTCAGTACTTATACAGTCGACTGAATTTAGATGTAAATAAAACCTGTGTTGACTATCAAAGAAAAATAAAACCGAGTCGTGTAAAAGATTACACTTACACAAGCCACACAACTCACGAGGGATAAAAATTACTAAATTACAACAGTAGAATATTGGAAATGTTTCCTGGCAAAAGCGCGTATTTGGCGGATGTAAATGGGGCAAGTTTTCCTTCATTCCTCATGCTCATGGACAATGTAGCAAGTTCTAAACAAGCAGGCATCGCATTTATTATCAACTTGCTCCGTTATTGGCCGTTAGAGGGCGCCTTCGAATTAACTTTTCAACGTCCGAAACGTCATAACGACTTGCATCGGAATATACAGCGACTGGTAAAAATATAAATCCGTGTTGTGGCGATAAAAAGTCGGCACCCCCGCTAATGGTCGCCCTGCCGTCTCCGCCCGACCCCGCAACGGCGTTCTTTATAACTTATCATAAATTTCATGGCGTAATATTGTAAGGAACGAACGGCCGTTTGTTTTTGCTTCGGCTTCTGGCTCTCGTGATGTATATTTTAATTTTAAAACTAATGGCTTCTGCCGCCAATGTAAATAAAAAAAATTAAAGTTGCCCTCGCCCGCTCCGGGGTGAAATTGCGAGTCGGAGCCGCCCAGCGACAAATGTAAGCCCGGTTTTTATTTCTGTTTTCTTTCGCGGACCTTCGTTTGTTCATTGCCGATGGACACTAACTTAATTTTACGTATATACGAGATCAATTATTCGGATGAAAACTATGCGAAACTGGTGATTGATGAAATTCACTTCTGTACAGGTTTTTTTAGAGAAATTTTTTGGCTCTGTGTGCGTTCTTTTTTTTCAGCCGATGCACTGAAATGAAAAGCGGAATAAAAATCTCTCTTGCTTCAGCATTTTAAATCATAATTTATTGCAGAATGCAGCTATTTTTACATATGTTACTGTAGGTAATGATATAATTTCAGGAAATTCTCCAATATCGTGTTTTATGACCGAAACGCATCTTAATCCTTGAGTTCGACGTTAAGGGATTGAAATTGTGTATCTTGGTCGAGGTGGCATACGCCCTTATGCACTTCCCCCTTCATGCAGATCTGCAGGGGGTATATATTACAGAAATTCAACATTTTGTGACGTAAAATCCGTACCTAATGAATATAACGAACATTATACAAATTATAATAAAAATAAGGAAAAGGAAAGCATGTTGTAGTACTTACACAATAATAATTTTGTAGTAGAACTCAGTTTTTTAATAATTACTTTTTCAGTGCTGCTTTCATGCAAGAGTGACGAGGCTATCGTTTGGAGACGACTGGAAACCTGGGTTGCAAGTTGATGCTTTTTCAGACATTTTTTTTAGGTAAGTCACGAATATTAATTTTTATCCTAAAATTATATACCAACTTTAAGCCCAGTTGCACAAACATAATTAAAAATCTGTCAGATAATTACTGATTTTAAAATGGCCAGTATTATCAGAATATTGAGCTGATTGCTGGAAATAAATTCTACTCCATTTTAGAAGAGTTAGTTAACTGATAAAAAATAAAAAGTCATTGAAACTAATTCGCCATATTTTCAAAATTTGCAATTCAAAATCAGTAATTATCTGAAATATATTTAATTACGTTACCGGCCCCTAGTTTTCATTTGATTGTTTTTATAACATAGATGTAAAAAATACCCCTCAACTTAATATGTCATCAAGAAAAATTATAATTAATCCGCTAATAAAAGTAAATATTTTATGTAGCGCCTATAGTTTTTAAATTTCCGGTTCTATTTACTATTAACTATTTCACAATGACTGATAGCCTTCTATAGCAATAAAATAGAATGAGAGATATCTGAGTCAGTCAAAGATTTTTTTTAATTAAGAAGAAAAATGAGGGTACCAGGAAAAGGACTCGGACTAGGAAGGACTGCTTCAACTCGTGTCAGAAGGGCTCTCGCCATACTCATCCGCCCGTATTATGCACAGTACTTTTTAGCGCGTCGACTTGAGAAATGCGGGTATCATAATAGAATCGAACTCGCAAACTGTCCAATTGCTCGCAATTGTAGAAATGAAAACATTCCGGGCAATTGAAACCCATGTGGAAGCCGGATAGAATGAATCTGGTCGTCCGCTAGCGAAGTGCGCAATCGTGTCAGTGCAGCTGGGCTGCAACTGAATTGATTCCGCCTGGTATATCCTATAGGAAATCGAGTTTCTAATGTAAAGCGCTAAAAAACGTTTATGGTTTAACTTAGAATTATTGCAAAGCTCACTTTTTAAAGCCAGCCCTAAGAAGTCCGGTAAAACGAACTTTCTAGAACAGAGCTAACGAATGTTCCATAGGACCGCATTCTAGAATTTTTTTTTATTGAATCTAGGCCGATACCATATTTTTTGTGGTGTTTTTTTTTTAAATGTGGACCGTTTCCTCTTGGTGAGTTCTGGTAAGATGTGGTGTGGGACCTCCTTCCTTCACTTGAGATTTACCCTATAATTTTTTATGTAATTTAAGTTATTTAAACAGACGATAGTACGTTTTCGGCGATTTTTACAGTCTTTTTCTCTTGGTTTTGTAAGCGTAGGTATTTGTTATAGCTCTGATCCTCACCCTCTATGTTTTTTGGGGCGCTTAACACGAATTTGAAGTTTGCTGGCGAAAATTGGGCCAGGAATGTTGTTTTTTGCTCTTTTTGCCCAAATTTTTACACTTTTTTCAGTTTTTGGCTCGGTTTTTGGTCTCAATCTCAGAAAGGAAACGTTTTTCAACAAGTCCATTCTCTACAAAATTAAAGTAGACAGAATTTAGTAAATTTTTCTTCATAACGGTTTTTGGAAGACTAACCTTCCGCCGGTAGAGCTCCCAAAAAAGAAACATGGTTCTTTTTTATATAGGAATAATATCCCCATTGCATGGCGTTTTGGAAAGTTTTTCTATAGTTTTGATTTGCTCACCCTCTATGTTTTTTGGGTCGCTGAACACGAGTTTGAACTTTGCTGGCAAACATTTTGCTCGGGACTTTTTTTCGCACTAGATATGTATTATGCTTTTTTGGCGCGCTCTTTCGTCATAACGGTTAGTCTTTTTAAAAAAAAAAAAACGTTTTTTTATGAGAAATGTAGGAAATTTTGTCTACTTTAATTTTGCATTGAGTGGGTGAAAAAACGCTTCCTTTCTGAGATTGAAATGAAAAAATGAAAAAGTCAAAAAATGAAAAAGTGCTAAAATTTGGGCAAAGAGTGCAAAAAGAAACAAAGTTCTGGGACAATGTTTTTCCAGCAAAATCGAAGTCGTGCTCAGCGACTCAATAAACATAGAGATTGAGAAAATCAAAACTAATGCAAAACTGTCACTTGTGAGGTTTATTCCTAACATGCCTAATATTCCTCTTTTATCAATTATTGGGTTTCCCAATTTCCCAAAAAACAACACTGGCATTCGATAAATGGGAAAATTCTTTGACAAATTGCGAAACACAATAATTGACAAAAGAAAAAAGGCAAGAGAAAAAAAATGTATCACGGTACCGGGACAGCTTTGCGGGAATTTTGCACCATCCAAACGAAACGGTCTTTATTTTTTTTCTAAAAAAATTCTCACAATTTTTTGATCTTCGTACGTACCACCAGTCAAGAACGCGACTGGTGGTATAAATGGGTTTCAAAATTCTAGAATGCAGCAAGTATCTATTCGAATCGACGATTGTCGAAATTTGACGAAAAAAGCTTATAACCCAGCAGGACCGGTAAAATAAACAGCTCGTAAACAGACCGGGGAAATCTATTTTTTTTTTTTCAGTCGATGGAGTCGGACCTTCCCTGTCTTTTGACATGTGTCTTAGGTAGGGTCGAGGTGGGGGGGAGGAGGGCACGCTTTTAAAATTTACCTGAAAATGAATTTTATCGAAAAAACGGGTATATCTGAGCCGGATTTTCGGATCTGAAACACGGAAGTTCGTTCCGACCTGAACCCTTTAGCTCAACTGGTTCTAGGGTAAACTGATTTTTATTTTATTTTTTTAATGATTTTAATGATTCTAGTTCAACTGATATTAAGGGTAAAAATGAATAAAAATTTAACTGACTTTTGCTCGGCAGGTGGTGGAGTTAGGGCGTCAATTTTTTGCGAGAGGAAGGGTGCCACCGAGTACTTTGACGGGCCGGAGGGAGGGGGTGGTGGGCCAATTAGGAGGGGAGATATGGGGGTAAGAATAAAAATACGGAAACGCTCCTAAAAAGTTTATTTATTGACCTACAGAGACCAGGCACCGCTCATTTTATTTGTTTTTTTATCTACTACCCGGTAGTCATGGCAAAAATATTATTTTATTTATTTAAAAAATTTATGAAAAAAATTTGCGAAAATTTATTTTCGCAAATGCGCGCTTGGCGGGCAATTAAAAAAAAGTCCTTTTTTTCTCGCGTTTTTGGGGGTGAAGGAAGGGGGTGGGGAAATTTTTTTTTCGACACAGCGGCATTTTTTTTAATCTTTAATTTGAGCCCCACTTGAACCCGATCCGACCATAAATAAGGGCACAACGAACCGGCAAAGTCTAGGCTTTACTGCGGGCGAACGGAGAGGGGTGGGGGGGTTCTTGTTGGGCTCATTGGAAAGAGAAAACATTTATTTATCTATTTATTCATTTGTTTTTTCATTTCCGATCGTTCAGCGATCCAAAGCAAGCAAGAATTTTCAAAATCGATCCATAATTGAGCGAGGTACGAGCGAACAAGCATTCGAAAATAAATTACGAGCGCGCGTTCCCGGCCGATCGTGACTGTGCGTGCCCGGAGTATGGACAAGCGGAGAGCGTAAGCTCCGCTCACGGCTTCTCGTGTATCTTTCTCGCCCGGTTTAAAGAGAGATCTTCATGTATAACTCGCGCGCGCGGGCAAGATACGCACGAAAAAAAACTTTGCCTAGATTGTGCCCTTATTTATGGTCGGATCGGATCGGGTTCAAGTGGGGCTTATATTAAAGATACAAAAAATGCCGTTCAGTGGTGAAAAAAAAATTTCCCCACCCTCTTCATTCACCCCCAAAAACGCGAGATAAAAAGGACTTTTTTTTAAATTGCGCGCCAAGCGCGCATTTGCGAAAATAAATTTTCTCAAATTTTTTTCATAAATTTTTTAAATAAATAAAATAATTTTTTGCCATGACTACCGGGTAGTAGATAAAAAAACGAAGAAAATGAGCGGTGCCTAGTCTCTGTAGGTCAATAAATAAACTTTTTACGAGCGTTTCCGTATTTTTATTCTGACCCCCATATCTCCCCTCCTAATTGGCCCACCACCCCCTCCCTCCGGCCCGTCAAAGTACTCGGTGGCACCCTTCCTCTCGCAAAAAATTGACCCCCTAACTCCACCACCTGCCGAGCAAAATTCAGTTAAATTTTTATTCATTTTTACCCTTAATATCGCAATATTTCGCGAACCAGTTGAGCTAAAGGGTTCAGGTCGGAACGAACTTCCGTGTTTAGTCAAGCTCTTCAATTTTCGATACCATAATTTTTTTGTCAGATCAAATCCGGCTCAGATATACCCGTTTTTTCGATAAAATTCATTTTCAGGTAAATTTTAAAAGCGTGCTCTCCTCCCTCCCACCTCGACCCAACCTAAGACACATGTCAAAAGACAGGGAAGGTCCGACTCCATCGACTGAAAAAAAATAAAAATAGATTTCCCCGGTCTGTTTACGAAATACCGGTCCTGCTGGGTGTGAAAAAAACTGAAAAAGAAACGTTACACAAGGGTTCAAAAATGATGAAAACGGAGACATTTTGATGTTTAATTATAACTTTTTTTGAGTACAGTGCTATTGGAGGAACGGTTAGAAAGAATTTATACGACCTTTAAAAACAGTTAAGAGAAAAAAAAGTTACTTAAGATGAATACCTGGACTCTTTTGTTTTGTTTTAAGGCAGCAGTTTTGGGATAAATTAATGATCTGATGATAATTTTATCATTATTTTATCATTTCGTACATATGTACCGGGTGTCCCAACACTAGTGTCCACCCCCTAAATAGAGCTTAATTTTAAAGATAAAAAATTGAAACTTTGAGGATTCGTGTACTTGATATAGGACTACGGAATGGCATAATCAGTTTCATTAAAAAAAATTTAGTTAGGGCGCGAGCGATAAAAAACTGTAAGATGGTGGTAAATTGTCGAAAAAAAAAGTTGATTTTTTTTCAATACATACGTAGAAATCGATTAATAAAATGAATATCGCTTGAAAGAAATGTGAAAAAACTAATTATAAGGCTTTAATTAAATAAAATATAATTATATAGCAATGACAGGTAGACAATATAATCTGAACAATATAATCAATATAATCTGAAAACGGTAGGTGCAATAAGTTTTATGACAAAGTAAATAAGGCCCAAATAAATAGAAGGACGGCTCTTGCTGGGCTAGCCGGCACAATGAACCTGCACTGGACAGTGTCGTAGTATGGACTCATGAAAAAGGTGATTATTAAAAAGATATTAAAAATGTTTTTTAATGAAACTAATTATGCCATTCCGTGGTCCTATATCAAGTACACAAATCCTCAAAGTTTCAATTTTTTATCTTTAAAATTAAGCTCAATTTAGGGGGTGGACACTAGTGTTGGGACACCTGGTACAATTTAATTCATTTGGGCTTATTTGTAATGCGTTTTTTTTATCAACTTAAACTTAGCCATTAACTTAAATCAGTATATTCTGTAGACTTAACTGGGGAGAACTCAGACAAATTAAAAAATCTCCACGCTACTATACACGCAGATTTATTACCCTAAAAGTTTATCGACTTACCAT
The DNA here is from genome assembly GCA_910589415.1 of Malachius bipustulatus. Classification (NCBI taxonomy): domain Eukaryota; kingdom Metazoa; phylum Arthropoda; class Insecta; order Coleoptera; family Melyridae; genus Malachius; species Malachius bipustulatus. The sequence goes on from OU342633.1 coordinate 49,310,213, forward strand.
TACCAATAACGTAAAAGTCCAATTCTCGCTGAAAACAACTGGAAAAATAAAAGTAGAAAAACAAGAAGAATACTCCAGCCCTCTTAATTGAATTAAAACCGTGGAACTTTCCCTGGCAGATATTAATTAGAAAGAATTCATCGTTGTTCCTCGGCAATATATTATAATCCAGAAAAATTAAATCCATCGATTCGTCCCCCTCTCGACTCGGACGGGAATATATAATTTTTCTTATGAAAAGGGTTTTTGAGAACGACTTGACTTTTTGTAAAATAGACTGCAGACGTTATGTCATATATCTATATTACCAAGGCTTATTCCTCTAGTAAAGTTTTATAATTTTTCTAAAACTTGGCCAATTTTAAGATACTCTTATGGAACGGCGTATAGGTACCTATATGCGTAGCATTTTATTTTTTTACCTTTGCCTTTAAAATAACAATACTATACGCTTTTTTTTTACTTTAGTGTGAAGTTAACTGAACTTCATCGAATCTGAAGAACCAATAACATAATGCAAGTTTTCAGAGCATTTAAATCAGGATTTTTTATTCGTTTATTAATGAACAGATTGGAAAAAAAAATTGTGAACCTCATCCGCATAAGCTCGCGAGGGGAGTGAAACTTTCATGAATTCATTACAGTCTTCTCATTGTTTTCTTCAAGTGTAATCAGCCTCTTATGGTAACTAAAAATACCGAATTCATTAATGATAGGGTACTCATGACGTCGTATGTCAAATTTTATTTTTAATAATAATTAATTTAAAAATTTATTTACGAATGAGTCATCACCGGTATACCAAGATGGCGAATTCGGTCACACATTCTCCAATACGCAGACTACGTGTTGCTCCTTCCTAAGTGTTCTATATTTTCAGATATTTCATAGATTGATTGGTGTTCTATTCTATTCAAGTTTGCTCTTTGATAATAATATAATATGACGAAATCAGGACACCCTATACATTGAAAAGGTTGCAGCTTTGCAGGGGGGGTTGTTTCGGACGTCCGTCAAGGTGAAGGGTTGTATGGGGGTTATACAAGGGGTTGCAACACCACCCAAGAAGCCTATAAATATTTCCCCGTGCATCGCAAATAAGGCTAAACGCTGTGCCGTCTGTGAGGCGTAGTGAATTATTTGGGCTCATTTATGCAATATTGAAGATGCAATTTGAATAGACTTCGCCTCTGACTGTGCCAATCCGTCCCTTGAATAATTCAATTGTTGCGAGCGGGCCGCCTTCGTGCCTCTTGTTCAATATTAAAGACGCCCTTTAATATACATATAGCGACCCATCGAAGGAGGCCCCTAGGTTCTTGTACCTGCCTAGTCCTGCACTCTCAAAGCAACCGTGTAATGCTTGCTTCCATAAGTACTTACAGAGTGTTCTTTGATGGCCTGTTGATATTTATAACATGCATGGAAACGTTTTTCGAGTTCCTCTTCTATGAAGAAAGATTCATATCAAACAGTCATATAAACTTAATAGAAGATCAAAGAATTAAATTCTCGTCGTCCGTTTATTTCTTTGCCATCAGACTGCAATTTTATGAAATTCTTAAATTTGCCCCATGATTAGGTTGTAATTTTTAAGGGGAAAAAAATGTTCTGCTAGATGCAAGTTCTGCTCTGATAGTTCTTGTAATACTCCTGCAGTGATAGATCAAGCAAATAGAGGTTTTTTCTTGACAAGAATAGTTACGGAATACCCGATCGATTCATTATTAAAGGAAAAAAGAAAAAAAAAGAAAAAAAAAAGTAAAAAAAAATCAAAAATTCGTAGCGTCGCCATTCTTTGAGTTGTAGTGCAGGCTCTTTGCGAAGTCGATATTGAGAGGTGCTTCCTGTTGAACGCTTCCCATTTAAATGATGAAAAATGGGTAAAAATTGCGCTCAAACATGAACGAAAACGGCCGAGCGCTCGTTTGGGGGTCGAACAACAGATGGAATGCGCATCAATATTTATAGCCCTTAATTTGTTTGTGGATAACTTTCGAAATTATTTGTTTTCGAATGTCAGCAGCCCTATCCTTTATTTTTCTGCTTTATTGGATCTAAATTAAACAGAACTGTCAACAAATTTTCTACAGGGTGATATGTGAAGGCGTGCAGAAACACTCCTCGGTTTTCGTACCCTCATTTTACAATTAAATTTTTCTTGTAAGTTTTGTTTAGCAAATTTTCGATTTGACACTTGTATTTACTGGGTGATCTCAAAAAATCAATTATTTGTTCGTGAAGTGCATAATTTTTTTTTCCTCGCCAACCGATTTTGGAAATTTGAGCCTGTACGAAGACCGCGGAGTGATTCTGCAATCCTTCACATATCACCCTGTAGAAAATTTGTCGACAGTTTTTTTTGAGCTTGGATCCAATAAAGCAGAAAAATAGAGGATATTAGGTATGCTGACAATGCTGACACGAAAAAACAAAATCGAAATGCCTTGGGAATTTTGAAAATTATCCCTAATTAAATTGAGGCCTAATTTTGGGGTTAGTTTCATTTATGTGTGTAGTGTAGTTTCTGAGATAATCAAATTTGAAAATTCATGGCCAACGCGCTTGTAATACTATATTTAGCGCTTCACTGCTTTTCTTCCCCCACTCCACAACAACCATAGCCCGCTCGGCCGTTTTCGCTCAAGTTTGCACGCAATTTTTATCCATTTTTCAGCATGTAAATGGAAAACGAATATTGACTTTTTATGGCTGAGCACTTCTACTTTCAAATCCGTTTGATAAATTCAAATTAGGCAACCTCCAGAGCAACGAGCCTCGCTGCAAAATATTGTATGAAGAAGTTTTGATTGCAATTATGCGAGAACTAATTATTCGACAGCGTCGGACACTACAACTCAAAAAATAGCGCGACTTTACGGATTTTTGAAAAAACGCAATTTTTTCGTTTTTTTTTTTTTTGGGGGGGTCTTCCTTAATTATGAACCGATCTACCTGGTTGTTTCAGCTCACATTTTCTTGTAATTTAATTCTCTTCAATTTGGCCATTGGGGCCATTTACATTGCTCTATCAGTTCTTTTTTATGAGCAAAAATAAAAATAAAATCTCAATTTTTTTCACTAAATGGTCAAAAGAACAAGAAAATGGTAAACTCGAGTACTATCACAAGAAGAAGAGCTCATGAGTATTATCGAATGTGAACACTGATCATACCCTCCCAGGGCTCTCAAAGCAAACTAAATTTAGTTAGATCACGATAAATTACAGCCAATCCTTCCCTATGATGGGGTGTAACTACGATTATATTATGTATAGACATTTTTGTAAATAAATTTGTATGAAAAGTCCCGTTTAGTTTTTGACAAGGAATCGCTCCTTGAAATTTTTCGCAATATTAAAGAATCACCCTGTATCTATGCGAAGATGACCAGATGGCCAGGTCATTTGGTCATTGTTAGGTCTTCTTTCCCTGAGTTTAACAAAAAAATGAAATTGCTGTGGATTTAGTTGACGAGTTAGCTCAACGACCGTTCTGGAAATATCAATGGAGTATGTCAAAAATTCGTAATTATTGTTATATTATAAACCATTTTATTATCATATTATATTTCGCTCCTGTTTTTCTATAGTTTTCTTTGCATGCGCCCACTCAAGATGGCTCTAAGTATTTTCTCCGGGCTCGTATTTGTGGAGGTTTAAAAAAACCAGCATGAAATTCCCTTGTCCGATAAGCGTTATTTTTAACTCTATTATAATGCAAAAAATCGTTTTCTATTAGCTATAAAGAACCACTTTATTTTGCGTCGTTTAAGGGCGGTTTGAGTACCCACCCACCAATGATAATCATGTAAGAATAAGAAACATTATACAACGTTCAAAAAAATCATCTGACCTATTTCACGCCATTCCTAAGAACACATATGAGCATATACTGAATTTATTCTTCTGATATGGTTATAAACGCACCTTCAAGAGTATAAGTCTATACACACCTGCCTATACCTGGTCAATTCATAACTCCTTTTTACGGTCCCAAACACGTCGATAAATCCCAAGAAGTCGATTGATGTGTACGGAACGTTCGAACATCTCTCGGAACAGTCATAACATACCGTGTGTTGGAAACAAACCCTCCATTGTCTGGATATTAAATTTAATTACTCCTACTTCAGACAGTGCGTTATTCATGAGTTCAGTACACTCTGGTTTACCGGAGTTGACTGCATCGACCTTGTGATTGTTTGGAACTAATAAGTTAATTATTTTAATGTTTCTTATGAATTAAAGAGAGGTTCAATTTTACTTTTTCCCCCTTTGAACTGAATTCACCTAAATTACATGGTAGAGTAATAATACTTAATATTGGACTAATAATAAAATAGTTACATTCGTAATAACCTGGTCGATTTTTATTTACGCAGAAGAGTTAGCCAATATATTCTCAATTACCAGGAATCGTATTCTGAATTATTTTTTCATGTAAACGTTAAATACTATTTATTTATTCATCACTTTAGCAGCAGACTATACATATTACAGTGAATTTTAACTGATGTTGAGTAAAAGGGAAATCCCGTTTCCACCAGCTTCAGTTACTGAAAAGTCGATAACGATAATGTTCTTCAAATAACTTACTATAAGCACGTCTTCATGTCATAATATTATAGGTAGAAGGTAGAGGGTGTTTTTACAGTTTTGGGACCGAATCAAAAATATATTTAGTTGTGATAGACGAGAGTCATAAATTTGATATCTACATGGAGAAGAGAGTAGGAGCTTTAATTTTTTAATTCCAATTTCAGTTTTATGACTGTATCCATCTTCAAATCAAAAACCATCAAGAGATACATCATCAAAAAGTATATTTATATCTTAGAGTAGGTACAGGATGTTAAAGTTCGAAGAAGATTTTTTTTAACATTCATATCAACGATATTTTTGTGATATTTGGTATTATAGCGTGTTTCACTTCAAATGGAAACATCTCAATAATTTTTTTTATTTTTTTCTCAATTTCAAGAAAAAAATCCTGCATGTAAAGCTTCCGAAGTTTTCTTTAAAAAATTATTTAGAAAAGTTGCTTTAAATCACGTCAAACCTCGAAATCTTGAGTTGGGTTAAAGACAAGAAAATCATCTAAAACTAAGGCAGTTTGCCAGAATTTCACCAAATCAATTTAAACAACCAAACAAAATAAAATCAATTTTTTTATTTACCAGTGTAGTCTATCTAGCCACATATCTCGACTCTGTCGACTGTTTTGAAACCTTCTCCGGCTACCTGGCTTTGTCCCAGCTTATCTTGCCAGTTCATCGTCATCATTATCATCATCAGCATCGTTTTCATTTTCATCTTCTTCAACGCCGTCTTCGTTATCATCATCATTTTCACCGTCGTTGCTTTCTTTCACATCATCTTCATCACTGTCAACATCAACATCTTCGTCGTCATCGTCATCATCAAATACATCATCGTCGTCGTCATCTTCGTCACTTTCATTACTCTCTAACGGTTTATCTGTTGATGTTCCTTTCTCTGATTCTCCCTCATCAGCATCTCCTACTATAGTGTCAACCATTCCATCGACAATATCATCAAGTACATCTTTAGATTGTTTATTTGTGGAGTTCTTTTCGTTTTCAACTAGAGGCATTAATTTGTCATTGGTGACACTGGTCGTAACTTCTTCCGAACTATCGTCTACTTCCTCCAATACGTCCTCTACTGCTTCTCCAAAAGGATCTTCTTCTTCTGAATCGTCATTTTTGAAATTTCCTTCATCATCGTTTCCATTTGATATTGTTGTGGCTGCCAAGGTTACTTCTTCAAGTTTAGTCAAACTTTCTTCAGTGTCAGTTTCTGCATTTATAAAATTCGTGGAAGCAGTATAACTATCGGGCGTTTCATAAAAAGTTGTTAGGATGGTTGTAATTTCAGGATTTTGTGTTGTAGTTGAGAAGGAAGATGGGGTTGATTCCGCGGCAATTTTATTTTCAGTAGCTAAGTTATGTTTGATTAAAATACTGCTTGATGGATCTTGTAACATCGCCGTCACAGCTGCTATAGAATCGTATGCTGATAATTTATTAAAAATGGTTGCATTCTCTGAAGAATTCTTAACATTTGACATAACAATAATTTTTTCTGTGGTAGAAGGTCAACCTGTTGGCGCAATTATTTTCTTCACAGTCTTCCGTCAACTTTCAGGTAGAACTCCGCCAATGATCCCTTCCGTGGAGTCCATGTTAGCTTTGGACGCAAACAAAGCTTGTGGTCCCGATGACGTGCCAGTGAAAATTGCTCGACCAAGCTAAGCTGTCACCTCTTTTCTGTCGACTCTTCAACATGCCTTATAAAAAGGGAATATTTCCTTCATGCTGAAAAGTCCAGCATGAAAGTCCAGAGTTTCTCAAAATAAAAGTTTTCCGGACATAAGTGACCAAGAGAAATTCACTGAAAATATTTTCAAGATGGCCGCACTTCCGTAAATACCGGAAGTGGACACCTACTTCGTTATTTTATGGTGGATACACAGTATATTTTGATTTTTAAATTGTCTGAAAAAATCAAACCTAGTGGTTTTTATTGATGGAGTCAATTTTTCATTTTCAAAACAGCGTACATCGGAAACGGCTCAAAATATTTGAAAACTGCTTACATGTCCCTATGTTAACTTTTCGCGTGTTACACTACATTGTGCTTGGATTTTTGACACAGGGGGTGAAAAATCTATTGATTTTCATCACCCTGTATAGAGATTTAAGCTACCTACTTAAGATAGGGACATGTAAGCCGTTTTGCGAAATTTGGAGCCGTTTCTGAGGTACCAGGTGTCCCAACACTAGTGGCCACCCCCTCAATAGAGCTTAATTTTAAAGATAAAAAATTGAAACTTTGAGGATTTGTGTACTTGATATAAGACTGGCATAATTAGTTTCTAAATTAATTTTATGAAAAAAATTAATAATCACCTTTTTCATGACTCCATAATACGACACTGTCCAGTGCAGGTTCAGTGTGCCGGCTAGCCCAGCAAGAATCGTCCTTCTATTTATTTGGGCCTTATTTACTTTACCATAAAACTTTATTGCACCTACCTACTCTAGGACCAGCAGTTCGCGAGATAGGGCCCTTAATACACTTAATTGATCTCCTTTATATGTATATAAACCACCCTAGGTTAAAATAAAACATTTTTTGAGTTACTATTCGTCTTTTTTTTCTCAAAAATTTTTAAAAATATTAAGATGTCGGTTAATTATAAACATTTAGTTTTAGGCATTGGCACCTACTCAAAAAGGTTTTTGAAAGAATATTTTCATTTCTTCATACAATTTGATAATTACAATTTGGTATTACTTATACCAATACATTATGTACCCGCATACATGTACCAATACCCATACAATATACTGGATGATCCATTGTAATCTATTTTCGGAATTCTTGGAAAGGGGCAACATTCTCCGAACAAGAATTGGGACAAAAGTTGTTTGGTTTTGAGGGGGACATCGTTTGCACACAAGAATCACCCTCCACTCCAACCCCCTGCATAGGGGTGAGAGTGACTTTGACGATTTAAATAGAAACCCCCGGAAACCCCCATTTTTCTATTGCGGGTTATGATTCAGCGTGGAGAAAAACAAAATTTTGTATAATTTTTTTATTCAAATTCGCCGTCATCCCCTAAACATGGAAGACAAAAATGGCTTTCTCGAGACTTTGATTAATTTTTCATGACTCGACAATAATTGCTTGGAGCAAAAATTGCAGGGGGCAGAAGTTGTTTGGTTTTGAGGGGGATGTCATTTGCAGACCAGAACTACCCCCAACCCCTAGGCAGGAGGTGGAGGTGACTTTGACATTTTTAATGGGAACACAGATTTTTTTTCGGGTATTACGATTCAGGGGTTGGGGGGGTGGTTCTGGTCTGCAAATGATATCCCCCTCAAAACCAAACCTCTTCTGCCACCTGATATTTTTCCTCCAAGCAATTATTGTAGAGTCATGAAAAATGAAATTTTCGAGAATTTGAAAAAAAAAATCATACAAAAGTTTGTTTTTCTCCACACTGAATCATAACCCGCAATAAAAAATGGGATTCCTATTTAAATCGTCAAACTTTGCAAAATCGAAAAAAAATTGACATAATGGTAGTTTCCTACCTACTTATTTCATACTAATAAGACGTAAAATTTAAAAATGCACTTATTCATAGTACATCTACCTATAAAGTGTTTTTGATTACCTACCTGTAAATTAAATTAATATAGGTGGGTGGTTTTTTTACTATTTTTCTATGACTGTTCGTACCTACCTAATAGTTCCTTACAACTTGCGATCTATGCGAAGTCCTCCATTTAAGACTCACCCTAATATGTCAGTCTGGTAAATTTATAACGAAAGATAAAGAACAGAATGGCACAAATTTCTCTTATTAGTTGATATACGATACCTATATGGTTGATAAGTCTCCAAGATTAGAATAGGTATAACTGTTTGCGATTTTATTTAAGGAACAAATTACGTATGAAGAACTCCAAGCATAACTAACACTTGAACTGTTTAACATTCATAAAAATGCATTTTTATATGACTCTGATGTATTAGCAAACATGACGATTAGCAAGTCCGGTTATATCGTAGCAGCCTGTTTATTTATCGAATGGATACTCAAATAATAAATTAATTACATGGTGTTTGCGAAAGGTTAGAATTCCATTGTTGTATTTGCGAAGAAAAATGGAAATTATAGAACGGAAATTAGATTGCAAAGCAAATTCTAATGTTAATAAATACTGCGTGATGACCATTACACCTCACCAGAGGTCACCAAAAGTTTCACGCTAAAAGTATGAAGTCTAAAAGATCACGGTTCAATGGCCGTTTAAATTGGATTCTTTAATAATTATGCAGTTGATTGAAAATTGTTCGAAACCCCTTTCGGAACCTCTTTAATGACATCGGTCGTAGTGTTTTTAATAAAAATGCACGAGTGTGTCTGTTTTTTGATACTCTTGGAGTGTTTAGGAATGGGGGATACTTGTCTGACACTCAAGAGTTATGCTCTGAAATTAAATTTTAGAATTTAGAGGCAGATTTATGCAGAGGCTAATTTTTGTTTGAAGGTAATATCTTTTGACGTATCCTCTCAGCTTCTCACCTCCATCAATTTGGCAGTAATCGTTTTCGAAAACTTTATCTCGCAAAAAAAACGGGCAACTTTTTAGCAGATAAAAAAGATGAAGAAATCTAAAAAACCGAGTAAATTTTATTGGTCTTCTTCGTTTCCTTTACACCGTCTGGTTGCTATAGGAACTATGATAATCATATTGAACGCATGCTTTCGAATAAAATCATCAAATACCTTTGTTCTCTTGTTGTTATGAAGACGACACTGTAATAAGGGTGATTGTTGGCGGACAAGTGGGCCTGTGATGCACATATCAGTTGCACGTCAAAAGATATCACTCTTCAAACAAAAATCGACGTGTTTCGGGAATTTTTTATCCATCGTCATAGTACATGCAAAGTCAAAAAACCTTCTTGCGCATCAATCGCAGAAATAGTGTATTTTTATGCGATTCAATTATGAATATTTTCACCGCTTTTTAAATGGGATTTCTGAAATTTTCCATAGTCATGTCATGTTAGCGTAGTGCTTTAATGTGAAAAATTTTCTGTGATAATTTCATTTCATTTCGTTTCAACACGTGCCTTAGAATGGATTTTTAAATTTAAAAATCAAAAAAATTGGCGCAAAATTTTACAATTTTGTCCCTTTTCCTATGCCCGCCACTGGCTAACTTTACTTGAAAAATACTATTTTTTACACTACCTTTAATAAATTCGGAAAAAACTGAAAGGAGAGTTTTGAAAACCGAAAGTTTGAAATTTTAGAGGAATAAACATCATTTAAAAATATTAGAATATATCTCCGCCATTTTTATATTTGCTTCTTGAAATTTTTGAAGGTTAAATGCTATTAGTATAGTTGTCTACTATCAAAATTTCCGTTCTATTCCTTCAAAAATAAGCTCATGAATGTTTATAGAAATGTAGACATTTTTACCCTTTTCCTACCCACGCCTCTGGCTTATTAATAGAAATGATGCAAATTGTATTGCATTAGCTCAAATTTCAAATAAGTTTATTCCAATCTTGTTAATTTTGTTTAAAAGTTTTTGATCTTGCCTATTTAGGGGTTCAAAATCTAGCCATTTTCCAAAAATTGAAAAGGCCGCCATTTTGGAATGTCTTTACCTATTTTACTCAAATACAGTAGACGACTACTTGAGGGTATCTTACTACCAAAAAAATTTCAGCGCTCTAGATTGAAAACTTCGACCAGAAACCGTGCCTCACGGACGGTTTTTTTTTCTGAAATTCGGAGGGACATCCTGTAGAAGTAACACAACTCTAGGAAAATGTTTTTTTACGAAAATCAAACGTCAGCCCTAAGGTTTATAAGAGTAAAAAATTTCGTTCATTAATCTTGAAAGATGAAGCTACAGGAGCGTTTTTAAAAATTTAGAGAAATTAATTTAAAAAAAACATCATGTAAAAAAAATCGAATATCTCCGCCATTTTTCTTATTTACTTTTTGAAATTCTCAAGGGTTGAAGTCTATTAGTATAGTTGTCTACTGTAAAAATTTCAGTTTAATTACTTCAAAAATGTGCTCATAAATTGTTGGAGAAATTTAGCCATTTTTACCCTTTTCCTACCCACGCCACTGGCTTATTAATAGAAAAAATGCAAATTTTGTTGCATGAAATTAAATTTCAAGTCATTTACTTCCAATATTGTGAATTTGATATAAAACTCTTTTTCTATCTAGCTTATACAGGGGTTCAAAAAATAGTCCTTTTTCCAAAAATTAAAATGGCCGCCATTTTGAAACGGCTCGATCGATTTTGCTCAAGTACAATACCAGACCAGTTCTTATATATATCTTACTCCCACAAAAATTTCAGTCCCCTAGATTGAAAACTGCGACCTGAAATGAGATGACAAAAACGGGATATGGGGAATTTTGAAAGGACACCCTGTAGAAGTAACGCGACTTTAGGAATTTTTTTCAACGAAAATCTAACGTCGTTCTAAGGCTTTACAAGGATCCAAAATTTCATTCACTAATCTTGAAAGATAAAGCTACAGGAGCGTTTTTAAAATCGAAATTTCGCGATTTTGGAGAAATATATATATATATAAATATATATATAGCGCTATAGTACCATCCTGAACCAAATGTATGTTTCCGTACGGTTAATCCTGAACCAGTCGAACAAACCTGAACCATATATGTGGTTCAGGATTGCAGACCCTTGTTAAACGACTTAGAGTGACCTCTAGATAGCGTAGTATGAATATGAAAATGGTTCAGGATGGTATGAAACTCCAAACTTTAGTTCAGCCTATTTCCGCATTTTGTGATGATGGCGCTGCAATCGCGTCGTTCATATATACATGTATATGTTTGCGTATGGGGGACAATCCTGAACCACGCGAGAATGCCAGGGCGACAGCTCGGCTCGAGTCTTCGCCGCATGGCTCAGGATGGCCAAACCCGTTCCCTCTTAGACTATTAATATTTATTTAATAGTCTAAGCGTTCCCTGTATAATAAAACTCTTTTGTTCACGAATTGAATGGAATTGTGTCAGATTTCAGCGAGAGGCCATGATACTCAAGATTATGGTTACATTTGTTGTCCTGTTCATCTAAGATTGTTGTTCAATTTTTAATCAAAATAATGTACTTATACCTACCTACCTATTGTTATCTCCTTAGGTATTAGCAAGACGATTTGAGGTATTTTTCGGATTATTTCACTTTTTCTCACTTTTTAACCACTTAAAAAAAAAAATTGCAAAATTTTAGCATAATATAATGATAAGATAAAAGTGAAATATGACGTGTGCTATATATTTTTTTTATCAAATTGAAACATTGCCGACATGAAATTTCTTGGTAAAGCGTTAATGTTTTTGATTACAATACAGTAGAACATCCCCACCAATGAATCAGTCTAATAATTCTTTTTATAATTTTAAACATTTTGAGAAACAGGAAACTTTCCGTTATACGGATAATAAAAATAAAACACGAAAAATGAAGACTTAAAAAGATTTATGATATTAGTCATTTCCAAATTTCGCAAAAAAAGTCACAAATTGTTTAGGACTTTGAATACAACTTTTTTAAAGCGATGATTTAAAAGGATACAAAACAACTTTTGTAAAGTAGTGTTGTTGTAAGGCTGAGAGTCTTTTTATTGTGTTTCGTTTCGTTGATCTTTTGCAGACATCAACTTGCGCTTATTTTTAAATGGCATGGTAAAATATTATTTGCGTTTTTTGAGATTTTTGCTACATACAGCCCAAAGGACCCCTCATAATCCTTATGGGAATTGGCTCCCGGTTAAATTTGATGTAACTATGATGATCGATAGTATTCAATGAGTAGCTCAGATGTCTCCATGAGCGTAGCTTCCCAAAAAGTCTTGTTCTCGAGATAAAAGTCTAAAGATAAATTTTTTCTATGACTAGGGATAAAAAATTGCGTTTAATGAAATAAACTTGTAAGCGGCGGTATTAAACGTTTAGACGCGAGAAATCTTAGATACCTAGCTCATTTGTTAAGATTGAAAAGCTGCTTCTGTATCAGTGGTTACATTTGAGGTCTGATGAGTAATTTTCGAGAACAACGGGAAAGAGTTTTAATTTTATGTTATCATAGCCTTACCAATAGCCTTGGCTGTGACTTTCAAACTGGATTTTTTGCGCTTTTGTTTGTTGTAGTTTTTATTGTTAAAATTACGAAAATGATAAGACAAAATGAAAACTTTCCTGTTTTTCTCGAAAATGACTCAACATACCGAAAATGTAACTACTGAAACATAGACAGCTTTTTAATCGTAACAAATGATCTCTCTAATTTTCTCTCTAAAACAAGTAGGACGGCCAACACTTTAAAATATATGCGTGACTGTCATGATAGGAAAAAATCCATCTTCAGGGGTGAATATCTCGAAAACAGAACTTTTTGGAGACTAAGCCCATGGAGACTTCTGATCAACTCATTGAATACTACCGATCACCAAAGTTGCAACAAATGTAACCGGGAGCCAGTTCACATAAGGAATCTGCGGAGTCCTTTTGTAAGAGCCTTTCTTTTCATCTATTTTACTTTTTTTACTTTTTTTTTACTTTTTACTTGGCTACAAAAATTACGATATTATCTCCTTTATGGTTCATAATTTAGAGACAATATTTTTGACTAACCGGAAGTTTTATTACATCAAAAAAGTTAAATATGCAGGGTGTCCCTTGACTCGACAGTCATAGTCTTAATAAGGTCCTTTTTTTTAAGATCCTCCAAATCCTTGAACTGTTTTGAAAATACCTTATAGGTACATATTTGTCCAAAACTCGTTTGCTTTAAAAATAAATCTGATTTCTTAATTATTGAGGTTTAATGCTGTTATCCGTTAGATTATTAAATAATATCATTGAAGGTATTTTGATTATTACACACATTCTTATATGTGTGAGGACGTTCCAGTGAGGACGTTTATAGTTCCCCCCTACCCTTTAACTTCCGAGCCGGACGAGATAGAACTTTGCTAATAGCTATTTATGATATTATTGTTAAAAGTGAAGTTTTATTTTGTGAGTGAACAGGTTTGTGAAATGAGCGAAGCGTAGCGGAGCGAATTCAACAAATTCACGAACAAAATAAAATCTTTTTTAAGACGAATATCATACAATGGTTTTTGTAAAACTGCTCTATTATGATAATAAAATTGATGAATTAGAATGACACTCAACTTCAAATAGCATTTTAAAATATTACAGATAAGTACCTACAAGTGTACTATGCATAGCAACCGGTGCCGACGCTATGGTTACTAACAAATGCGTGCATACAAATAAAAGAGATGTCATAATAATTATTATTGATTGCAATTTCTGAACAATTATTTTGTCAAACAATTTGTCAAACCAAAACAATTTTGTCTAATTTCATCATGAGAAAATGTAGTTTAAAAAGAGAATGTACAGAAAAAGTAGATAGAAATATTTTTAATACGACAACACTAGTGTTAAAAATATTTTTAACACTCGTGTTAAAAGTATTTTTAACACGCTTCCATGTAAACAATCACTTTTAACACTGTCAGCTGTCGTTAAAAGTGTGACTTATAATGGCAGTTGTACAAAAAAAAAATTTTGTGCAACTGCCATTAAAAGTCGCACTTTCGACGACAGGTGACAGTGTTAAAAGTGATTGTTTACATGGAAACGTGTCAAAAGTAATTCTATCTACTTTCTCTGTACTTACATTCTCTCATTGAACTACATTTCCTCATGATGAAATCAGACAAAATTATTGGTAGTAAGATTTTTTCATATTCTTTTTATTACTGTAATATTTTAAAATTTATTTAATTATATTATTTATTTATTTATTTATTTGAAATTTATTTATTTGAAATAAAAAATTTATTTATTTATTTATTTATTTATTATTTATTTATTTATTTATTTATTTATTTATTAATTTTTAGTTTCTATTATTTTTTTCTTATCGAACGACATAAAAAATAATATGGCGGCCATAAGAAAAACGAAAGTTGACTATGAAAACTCTGGGATCTAGTGGACTTTGAAATTTTTTGAAACGTCAGATGAATAGCTCATAACCGCTTATGTAAGCCCACGAAAAATTATTTATTAATTTCCAATTGTAAAAAAGATAATTATGGCAAAAATAAGATTTATCGATTTTTCAGTTTTTTCAGGATATTTCAGGAACGGTCACAAATATCTTGCATGTTTTGACGGATTCGAGATGGCCACAAAATAGCGCAACTTTTCTCTAATTTAACCGACCTCGTATCTTCAATGGTTTAGGATATCCCTGTGGTGGCCCTTTAAATAGTTCTAACCCTGTATATTTTATGATATACCTACGGATAACTCGAGGGACTCTACGGATAAACAGTTATTAGTAAAAAATATTTTTTTACTAAAGCTTTTTTTAAGGGGGGGGGGGGAGGGACGGGCTGCACTCTCAGAACTGATTTTTGTGGACTTAGGTATATGTTCTATAACCTCTTCACTAACAGTTATTGAGGGAAAATCTTAGATAATATTTTTTATGAACTTTTGGTACATTTTTTACTTTACCGACTGGGGCTAATAATACTATAATAGAAAATTAACTCGTCGGCTCATCCATCAGCTCTAACCGAACTGAGGTTGGGGTTGAAAAACCAATACACTATTGAATCTTGTTTTTCTTATTCCTATTTTCCCGCGTTTATTGCTCATTGCCACAGAAGTGTCTGATAAATCAAATGAATATTCCATAACAATTTAAATAAAAAAAAAAAACAATCCCTGCCGCAGTGGCGGCTATGAAGTGATATGAAGTAACTATCTACCTCTTTACCTATTTTTAATTATAAATAATGTATTTTTAAATCGGAAAAATGTTTTTTAAAATTATAATTTTCTCTTATTAGTAAAGGTATTAGGTAGGTATTTATAATTATTCTTTTTAATTTGAAATTTTATCGCATTATATATCGTCGCCTTAATAAGAAAACTGCCTATCTCCACTTTTTTGACGAATTGAGATTTTTACGCCATCTGTTAGAATAGCATCAAAGCTATGCTTCTATAAATTTGCCTATGTGTCAATTAAACCTGTAATTTGTAAAAGGCACCATAGAAATGTGCCTATCTCCGACTTGACAAATGACGTGAAGAAATTTGCCTAACTCCACAGTTTTGTTGTATAAACTACCAAGGTTATGTGCAGGGACAAAAATTGGCCACGCTTTCTGTTAATTACTCAAATAAATAACTTTTATTGTGTTTAGTGTGTACTAGAATAACTAACAAATAAGGTAAATATATAGGCATAAGTTCGTTTGCTTTATAATTCCAAAGATTTTGTCAAATTGAACGCATCGGAGTTAGGCATTTTGCAGATAACTGTTTAGTATAAGATAATACGTAAAAAGCGGATTTAGGCACTTTTATTAAAGATTTTTTATTGTCTTAAACTTTTTCAGCACAATGTGTTAATTGAAATAAAATGCAAAGTGGCCTATATACAACAAAATTATTATGAATATTTCTTTTTGAACCGTTTGCATTTTTGATTTTTACAAAAAGTATTTATTTATGTTTTGCGTAATTATGTGAATATTATAAAAGAAACTATCTATTTCAGAATTTGTTCAGTCATGACATCTCGGACAAAAAAAATGCTAGAAATGGCATTACGCCAAAAACCAAGTGGTGATGAAGACTTAGTTTTGGACATTTCAGAAATAAATAATGCTTCTACAAAGAATTGTTTTGATAAAGAAATGGAAAACCTGTTTGAAGTAGAGCACGCCTTTATTGTAGAGAATGAAGATTTTGACGTTTCACAAACAAATAATAATACCGCTACAACTTGTTTCGATGCAGAAAATGAAAATCTGGTTGAAGTTGAACATGCCATTATTGTAGAGAACGAAGATTTTGACGTTTCAGAAACAAATAATAATATTATTGCTATAACTTGTTTTGATGAAGAAAAGGAAAATCTGGCTGAAGTAGAACATGCCATTATTGTAAAGAACAAGGATTTTGATGTTTCAGAAGTAAATAATATTGCTACAATAAGTTGTTTTGATAAAGAAAATTTGGCTGTAGCAGAGCATACCGTTATTGTAGAGCATGAAAGTGATGAGGATTGGCAACCACCTGATAATCAGACAAATAATTCAGACTCAGAATCGGAGGTAAATAATACTGCTATTATAGGAGATAATTTAGAAAGTATACCAACAAGAAAAAGATCTGTAAATGGCAAAGAAAAAGAAAATACATGGGATCAGCTTCAAAATAAGAGAAAGAGGGAGCAGGGTCTTGAATATCAAGGTAAGAAGAAGAGTAATCAGTCCCAGTGGGACTATAAGGTGGACAAACCAGCTAGATTTATATCAGCGCCTTGTAATTGTAAACTGGGACAGAAAACAGTAAAACTTCAATGCCGCACACTGAGTGAAGAGATAAGACAACACCTTCATAATAAGTTTTGGTCAAAAATGTCTTGGGAACAAAAGAAGATGTACATAAAGGGTCTGGTCAAGGTAGATGGTGTTCAAAGGAGACGAGGAACACAAGAGAGGTCACGAAGGGATTATTCAATGAAATACTTTCTAAAACATGGCGTTCAGCTAGTAAGAGTGTGCAAAAAAATGTTTGTAGGAACGTTAGGTCTTAAAGAGCGAGTTATTGTGAATTGGGTCAAGGAAGACCTTGAAGAAGCAGAGGAAGAAGAAAAAGTAAACAAAAAACGTGAATCGAGGCAGAAGAGATTTAAAGAAAGAAAGTCTGGCGTAGAGAAATTTTTAGAAAGTCTTCCAAAGGTTGAGAGCCACTACTGCCGTTCGTCTTCTACTAGACTCTATTTGGAACCAATTTGGAGATCGAAGAGTCATTTATTTCAATTTTACAAAAATGAATATTGTAAAGAAAAATCAATTATTCCAGTATCGGATGCAACATTTTATAGTACAATGCAGAAAATGAAATTGTCAGTTTTTAGACCGAAGAAAGATGAGTGTGATGTATGTGTTGGTCATCGAACTAAAAATGTTAATGATGAAGTTTACAATGAACATATAATTTTAAAAGACGAAGCTCGTTCCGAAAAAGAAAATGACAAGAAGTCTGAAGAAACAATTACGTTTACAGTAGATCTTCAGTCGGTTCTTTTATCCCCAAAGACTAACGTATCTTCAATGTATTATAAAACTAAACTAATAGTTCATAATTTCACAGTTTACAATTTGAAAACTAAAGAAGGTTACTGCTTTCTATGGAATGAGGCCGAAGGGCAAACAACTGCTCAAGAATTTGCATCCATTTTAATATACTTTTTGGAAGACAAAGTTGTGCCTAAAGCAAAGGAAAGTGGGAAAAAAATTATAATTTACAGTGACGGATGTACAGGTCAAAATAGGAATAGCATCCTAGCTAATGCATTATTCCATTTTGCATCTGTGAATAATGTGACTATAATTCAAAAATATCTTACCAAAGGCCACACTCAAATGGAAGTCGATTCGATGCATTCTTCGATTGAGAGGGTTTTAAAAAGAACTAAAATACATTTACCTGCAGACTACATCGAAGTTTGTAAACAAGCAAGACGAAATCCATTTCCATACGAAGTGGAATATTTGACGCACGGATTTTTTAGAAATTTTTCCACATTAAACTATTTTCCATCTATTCGTCCTGGAAGATTAGTTGGCGATCCAACAGTTATGGATATTAAAGCATTGAAGTATGAAAATGGTACTTTAACTTATAAGCTTCGTCATACATCGGATACTTGGAATGAATTGCCCAGAAGAATGAAAATGGACATCATGAAGATAAACTCCTACAAAGATCTACTTCCACTGTATAGTACCAGACGAAAAATCAAAAAAGAAAAGTATGAACATCTAAAAGCATTACTTAAAAGTTTAAATGAGGAGTACCACGATTTTTACATTAATTTACCTCATGAGTAGAACATTTATGTAACTTAAATTTGCTTTTGTTTGAATAAAACTTTGATTTTTGTATTTTTTGAGCGTTTAATGTGTGTGCTAGAATAATGCCTATCTCCAATTTTTAGGTACTGTTTGTAAGAAAAGTGCCTATCTCCATTAAAATAATTAACAATAATTAAAAAACGTAATTTTTTAATTAAAGGGTAAGTATTAGTGTCTAGTAAAGTCTTAAATTGAAGTTCGAATCGAATAATTATTTTTTTCTGGTAAAATGTGGTTTTTATTCTCTCCTGTAAAATTTTCCCTAATGGAGATAGGCAGTTTTCTTATTAAGGCGACGATATCGCATTTTATACTAAATATACTAAATAAAGGTAATAAAGTATGGAGCGCCAGTCTATTTATGTATCCTAAATTTATTATTGGGATCCAGGGTGTGATTTGATGTCGAATACTAGCGCACTGGCGGTCGGATTTTTTGTGAAAGACACAAACATTGTAAACATTATAATAATAATTAAACTAGAGAAGTGTTGCAGCCACGGCGGACGAACCGGTCTAGCACTTCAGAATAACCCAGCACTTCTGTTTACAACATAATAATTCCATATTTTAAGGGTTTCACATTTGAAAGAGCATCATTATTATATTGTAATAGTTCTCCAACGCAACCTTTAAAAGTCCTTCTTCCCGCTCGTTCTTCCTAACAAATAACCAATTTTTTTTAAGACTGTAGTTTTTACTTTTTGTTCATTTTATACTTACCTACCTACTGACTTTTGCGTTTATCGATGACAGTTTAAATTTTGTATTTTATTTAGTTCGGATTTTGATTTCAATCAGGACAGGTCTAGGTGCTATACATCAGGGTGATTTATAATCAAGAAAAAAATTACACAAGTACCTATTCAGTATCAGTATTCAGTATGACACTTGAAACAAAAAACTGGTATACCTACATTTTTTTTATTTAATTAGCTTCCTTACAAAGTTATTTACAAAAAAAATTCTGCTTCTGATGTACTATTTTAATTGGATACAGAAAACCAAAAACTAAATTCTTTATCTCAAATGGCATTCTGAACACTTGTATAAATTTATTACATACCTACCTAATTTTAATTATTATAAATCACCCTACATGTTTTTGCTTAAAAATATGCAATCCAGTTAGTGATATTGGTATACATCAGGGTTAGAACTATTTAAAGGGCCACTACAGGGATATCATAAACCATTAAAGATACGAGTTCGGTTAAATTACAGAAAAGTTGGGCTATATTTAGATGAGTATTTTACGAAAAAAATTTTGAAATACTATCCCCAGTATTTTCGGAAATATCCTGAAAAAACTGAAAACTATAGAAATCTAGTTTTTGACATATCTTAATTTCTTATATTCAGCCATATTATTTTTTTATGTCGTTCGATATGAAAAAAATAATTGAAACCAAAAATTAATAAACTTAAGAAAAAAATTCCAAAATTTTTACTCAAATTTTTTTCAAAGAAAAATAGAAAATTTTTCGCTGAAATAGGTCAATATGAAGTCATACTGCTTGCCTTAGTTTTTTTTAATTTCTCTATGATATTCGGTCCAAAAAGTTGTCTTTGCTTTTAAAAGAAGAACAAACATTTTTTAAATTAATTTTTTGAAGTTTATTAGTTTTTGTTTTCCATTATTTTTTCATACCGAACGACATAAAAAACAAGGTAGGTAATTATTTACATCCGCGTGTCCTAGGTTCCATCAATTTTTTCGGGACCGAGGAGCGAAATAGGGGTGCTGGGTGGGTAATAATCTAAAATAATAGCCATTGCAAACAATATTAAGGTCAGAACTAAGGCCTCTTTGACACTACGGTCGAATTGCTATTTTTTTCTTCACATTCAGGGCAAGGAAAATCTTCGAGATTAGCAGTAGCACGATTGTTATTTTTCATTTGCATTTATTTTGCATTCCAAAAAGCGTGACATTTGATCACTATTATTATAGTTTGGATACGTTATGAGTGAGCTTGGGAACTTATGCCGGTACTGGAGCGTTCAGATGATGAATCTGCCGCGTCCTTGCATGTTTATACAGGGTGTCCCACGACATGACTGCCATAGCTTAAGGGTAGGTGTAGTTTTTCAAGGCGATTCAGGATCTGGTTTTGAAATTTTCCTGAGGCCCTTCGTTTCGATTATACAGGGTGATTTGTGCAATTTGCCGAAATCTTTGATGAGCGATATCTTTTGAACGAATTGATCGAATTTAACGAAATTTGGTAGATATGCTCTGCTAATGATACTTAATATACCTCGCATTTTTCGCCGATTCGAAAACTGCAAGGCCGTACTTATTATTTTGATATCTTTCGGTTTTGTCGAAAAGTTCAGCCTGTATGCATTTTATTCAAAGTTTGGTGCCATTTTCTAAAACTACGTGAAAAATGCTACAATTGTGGTAAAAAACTACTTGGCATCATTAAACTGAATCGAGAAGAAATTTCAGTTTTTTAGTTTTTTATTCGGGATTTCAATTCATGTGTTGTTGATAATTTAAGAAAAATCAAATGTGGTTTTTTAAAACTTGCGTATTTTGTAGTTATTCCAAATAAATTTACTTTATCTACAGATTTAGCCAAGATTGGGGACCCTTCTACAGATTGTTTCGAGCTAAAAATAAGTTTCAACCGCAAAATAAATAACACAATTTAACACATTACCACATAGACAAACAAGTATCCACATGAACGAAACAGGAAGAAAAATATCAACAAAAATTTTGAGAAGAAAAACTACAATTCAGTGCAGGTAATGGTCAAGGAGACCACCCATCAAACTCAACACATTTCCTTGACTTGTTTGTCTATGTGGTAATGTGTTAAATTGTGTTATTTATTTTGCGGTTGAAACTTATTTTTAGCTCGAAACAATCTGTAGAAGGGTCCCCAATCTTGGCTAAATCTGTAGATAAAGTAAATTTATTTGAAATAACTACAAAATACGCAAGTTTTAAAAAACCACATTTGATTTTTCTTAAATTATCAACAACACATGAATTGAAATCCCGAATAAAAAACTAAAAAACTGAAATTTCTTCTCGATTCAGTTTAATGATGCCAAGTAGTTTTTTACCACAATTGTAGCATTTTTCACGTAGTTTTAGAAAATGGCACCAAACTTTGAATAAAATGCATACAGGCTGAACTTTTCGACAAAACCGAAAGATATCAAAATAATAAGTACGGCCTTGCAGTTTTCGAATCGGCGAAAAATGCGAGGTATATTAAGTATCATTAGTAGAGCATATCTACCAAATTTCGTAAAATTCGATCAATTCGTTCAAAAGATATCGCTCATCAAAGATTTCGGCAAATTGCACAAATCACCCTGTATAATCGAAACGAAGGGCCTCAGGAAAATTTCAAAACCAGATCCTGAATCGCCTTGAAAAACTACACCTACCCTTAAGCTATGGCAGTCACGTCGTGGGACACCCTGTATATTTATTTTTTACGTTTATAATTATTATTAATTACTAATAATTTTTATTTGTTACAAGTCATAAATTTAATTGTCATAATAGTCAAGTTAGATCCAAACTTGAAATCACCGGTTTCTTACAGCTGAACCCAATTTTTCATTACAGTATACAGGGTGTTATGTAATTGAATGTCAATATTTTGAGTATGATTTTTGGGTCAATTTTAAGAAGAAAACTTCATAATAATGTATGTCCTAATAGTCTTAACTTTTGAGATACAGGGCGGTAAAGTTTTAATAAAATAAATAATTTTTTCGTAATATCTGTAATACACGTACCGCTCTGGATATTTTAATGAAATTTCGTATACAGGTACTCCGCATCAAGGGGCATTTTTTCATGTACCGCGTTTGATTTTATTTCCACTTAGTGACGATGGTGCACGATCGTGTAGAATTTTACCGGCACATTTTAGCAGACATTGATGGTACGCCACTGATTTCTGTTCAAATAGAAATAATTTTTGGGATCCCCATTCATTTCCAAGCAAATTTGATTCCTTATTTTTTTTCAGTCCCATGCACGGTTTTCGTTAAAAAAAATAAAATCTGTTTCTCTACAATATAACAAGATTGTCGTTAAATGACAATAAAAAATATAAAAATATTCATAGGTAAAATTCTGCAAGATGTCACTAGTGGAGATAAAACGAAATGTGGTACATGAAAAAATTCCTCTTGATGAGTAATACCTGTCTATTCAATTTTATTAAAATATCCAGAGCGGTATTACAGATATTATGAAAAAATTATTTATTTTTAAAAACTATTACCACCCTGTATCTCAAAAGTTAAGGCTTTTAGGACATACGTTCTTATGAAGTTTTCTTGTTAAAATGGACTCAAAAATCACCTCCTTAAATATTGACATTCCAAAACCAGGACCGGTGCTAACCAGGACCGGACTCCCTAGACCGATTTTTAGTGCCTTTTTTTGCTAACCATGCATTTGCAAAGCAAATGAATACCTTCCTGGTGTTACTATAGGTACGTCCTTCACCCTTATAATAAGTGCCACAGTGAAACTGTAGGACACCAAGATTTAAATAATGACAGTGTATTTAATTGACAGTTGGTGGAGTGTCTTTATAAGATACCATTTCTCACCCTGGCAGGGATTATTTCTTTTTAAATTTTACCGACTAGTATTTATTTAATTCCTCTGGCACTTCTTGTCAGTCCCGATAATAAACTGGTATGGCAATAATACATTGGCGGTTAGTAATCAGGACAAAGTGCGGGAAGAATTATTATGACAGCGGGAAAATAGGACTTATAGGATAATAAACAAGTTGAGGTTGTGTATTATTATTTTCAAGGATGAGAAGAATATGTTTGTATTGTTTATATTGAATTAACAAAACAAAAATAATATTATTTTTTCAACATTTACCATTTTTGTGTCTTTTCCAAAGCGAATTTTTGAATCTACAAAAATGTGTTTCTAAATAGAGTACCATAAACTGAAGGACGTGTAGATAAAGCTAAAATATTTAGAAAGTTTAAATAATTTTTTTCCGAAAATGCTTTTTAACCGAGATACAGAGTGTTTAATATAAGTATCGTTATTACGAAACTTGTTTTTATTTTATCTTTTTACAGAGTGGACCAATAAAGGGAAAAATTCTATAGGTATCAGTGGTATCACCGAAGCACCCAGTGGAGTAGAATCCGACGTCACAGCACAGGGCAGCTTTTTTCTCGTTGAAAATTTCTGAACCGGTTTTTAATTTTTTTTTTTTTCGTTTTTCAGAATGCCAGATTTAATTGCTATAAAAAAGCAATACTATCAAAATTTTTAATAACCGTTTTCAATAAAAATTCAAATGTAAGTAGCGTTTTCAACATTTTTTATTTCTTTATTAGTCTAGCCAGTCTAGCTAGTCTAGCCAGCGAACCTAACCTGACCTGACAGACAGGTAATAATAACCGGGTTAGGTAATATCTATTCATGAAAATATTTATAGAGATATAAAATGACTGGGTGGTGGTGTGATAAAAAATGACCTCGGAGTTGCTCTCCATTCCAGAATATCATTTTATTGATAATTGAAATAACTGGGGATTTAGTAAAAAACGACAACGCAAATATCAAGAAAATAAATCTATTGAAAAGTTTTATTTATTTTTTGAACTAATTTTAATAAATTTTCTTAAAAGGTCGAAGAGAAAATAGCGTCTTCATCTCGCGAAGAATAGATATTATCCACTCAAACGTTCCAACACTCGCCTGTGAAATTTTCGTTCTCGTGAATAATAGCTATCATTCTTCGCTCGTTGAAGAATATACTATTATAAGACCCACAATAGACAGACAATTTACCATATTGTAATATGTACCTACCAAAAAATATTCATAATCAGAGAGGAAGGCAAAAAAGAGTTGTAAGTATTCATGTCCCCTTCAAAACCCATTTTTATTTTTATTTATAAGTTGTTTGGTTTTCGAGTAATTTCATTTTTTGCCAAAATTTAAAGTAACAAAAAATTCGTGAGCATCAAAAATAGAAAATTTACAATTTCTTAAATACTAAATAACTCTAAAACTATGACATATACGAAAAAATTGCAAAATCACTCTATAATAGCTTTTCTGCTTCTTTTCTCTAGGTAATACGTATTTTTTTAAGTTTTCCAACGATTAATGAGTTATACTAGCAAAAAAAATACTTTTTTCACCAAAGGGATGGTTCTTTTTTGGGCGAGGGGGGGGGATGCGCTACACCCCCAGAACTATAATTTTTGTCTGTTTATGTTCTATAACCGGTTCATTAACAATTATTGAAAGAATATCTTAGATAAGATTTTTTATAAACTTTGCTATATTTTTTACTTTACCGACTGGACTATATGTGTTCCGTTATTAGGGCTTTTCCCGATTTTTGTCGCAAAAATTACTTTGTATAGGTATCTAGGTATGAGAATTCCTTTAAGAAATTATTCATAAGCGAATCCGAATAATATGTTTTTATTTCAATCAAAATTAGGTAGGTCTGTACTATTTATAAGTTTTTTTTTGCTAGTTTATTTGCCTAGGTAAATATTATTCCTGAAATGAATGGAATTTTAGAGCGCGACAATAATGTAATATTATAGGAGTATAATATTAGAAGACACAATGAGCGTATAGGTATTTCACTAAATTTTTTTTTCCATGTTCATTGACTAGAAGAGCAATAAATAAATATCCGGAACATCCCCCTGGAGCTGACAGATATTGGTCTTGGTCATAAACGACAACCGGTTCATTCTACATAATACAAAATTACAAAAATACAATAATTATCTATCTACATTATATAATTTAAGGAATTCAGCCCTAAATGTTAAAATATCGAAATTGTGATTATTAGATTTATGCGATTTGATTCTGGTTAATTTTTAATTCACGTCAATTTAAATGAGACAAACTATGTTTCAAAGTTTTGTATCAAATGACCCTAGAATAATTGGAAAAATTATTCGAAAGTTTTCTGTGATAATACTTGATGATGACTACATTAAAAACAAAACCTCGAAAAATACAAACATACCTGCTAGAGTCATAATTCGAAAATCCACAAAAAAAAAATCCACAATGTTTGTGGAAATTTTGTGGACAAATGGTTATTTAATAACCACTTTTAAACACTTAAGAATAATAATAGCATTATATGTGCGCAAGAATTTTAATTTTATCTTCACCCGTTTGCGAGATACAGTCCTTTAAAAGTAAGTATCGGAGTACATAATTTGAATCGGCGGAACGCTCTACTATTATTGGCCTGACGTCACTACCTCTGTCTGAATCTGGTGGACCCGCGCCCCACAGTTCTCATGCATAACGCCGTAAACCAGGCATTCCGCTTCGGTGTCGTGTGAGGGGGTTTACGTTAAATGTTATATGCGCACATTATTGCTAAGAACTTTAAAAGTTTAATACAAAATATAAAATTACACGAATATGGAAGAAGATTTTCAAAAGGCCGACTCACATAACTTACCTACTGTCGATGTTACAACAATGGTACTTAACACAGTGGTTCTAAAGCAGACCCACTGATAGAGAATATTAGTAGGGAATACTAATATTGCGGCACCGTGCATTGCATGAATTTGAAAGTCTAGTATCTTTATTAGTTTTTACGTTAGAGCAAAATCATTTTGAAAAAATCTTGGAGCACATTATTATGCTAAAACTCATTTCGGTGAAATTTGGTTGGTGGGGGGGGGGGGTGTAGCTCGACGTCAAGCCACACCTCACATGCAAAAAATTAAAAAACATATACCTACGGGGTAAGTGTTTTCAATGTCTAGTACTACAGTGATCTTGTAAACTACTTCTGTTAGAGGAACGGTTAAATGATTACTTCCCCTACTTAATGGGGAAGTAATGCAGTTTTATGAATTAAATTGAAGCAACTTTTTTTAATCTCTAGGTTCCTATAGATATTTGACATAAACATTTCGCATATTTCTTTATATTGATATAGCATTCTTATTATACTAGGTGCTTCTAAATGCAGTTCCATAAGTTGGAGGGCGTGTACATGAAGCTTGAATATTAAGAAAATTCCAATAGTTTTCTTTTCCGAAAACGTTTTTTAAACAAAATACGGGGTGTTTAAGTTTCGATTTAATAAACTGGTTTTTATTATATATATCTTTCTACAGAGTGGACCAATAACTCTGAATTTTTGTATACAGTCTTTCTATTTAATAACCTGTAAATAAAAAATAACCTAAAAAAATTCTGGGTGAAATCGAAGAACCCAGTGGCGTAGAATCTGGGGTCCCATGACACCTTATTTTTTTCTCATAAAAAAATTCTGAACCATTATTTTTATTGCGTTTTTGAAATGTCATATTAAAATGCTAAAAAAGCTGAAGTAAACGCAAAGGAATTATTTTTCGAAAATGTTTCTTAATTGAGATACAGGATGTTGAAAAACCTGTTTTGTAAATGACACTTACACAACGTCTATCTCGGTTAAAAAACATTTTCGGAAAAAAAAATTCTTAACACTTTAGCTTCATCTGCAGCCTGCAGCTCTTCAATTTATATGGTATTTATGTTTAACTATTAACTAAAAATAATAAAGATAAAAAATGTAAATAAAAAGTTAAGAGCGCTACATTTGAGTTTTTATCGAAGACAATTTTAATTTTATTGAGTCCTATCGAAATTTAATAAGTACCTATGATGGCTTTTTGTATCAATTTAAAATCGCATTTCCAAAAAGCAATAATAATTAAAAAAAACTATACACGCAGTACACACAGTATAGAGTTAGTAAAAATATCCTCCCGCGGAATACACTGTGTCTTATTTGCTTAATTAGACATTCACCTAAAAAAATTGATAACTATTCTGTTTTGTCTAAGAGTTCGGTCAGTATTTATATTTGGCTATCCTACAGTTTCACTATGGCATCTACCATATAGGAATGGAGGACGTACCTATAGTAACACCAGGAAGGTATTCATTTGCTTTGCAAATACATGATTAGCAAAAATAAAGGCACTATAAATCGATATAGGGAGTCCGGTCCTGGTTAGTACCGCGTATAAACACATAGTAAACAAGCACTAGAAGAAGTGCTGAAGTGGCCTATCGCGTCGTAGCGTTGCCGACGATACAGAGACGGATCCGAACGGATATAGCTTTCTATACCCTGGGTACGATATGACCCAGACTATAGGGATTGATGTCACGCTTTTTGGAATGTAAATGCAAAATAAATGTAAAGATCAAAATAATAATCGTGCTACTGTTAATTTCGAAGATATTCCTTGCCCTGATATTGAATAAAAAATAACAATGCGACCGTAGTGTCAAAGAGGCCTTAGTTGTGACCTTAATATTTGTTTGCAATATCTGTTTTTAGCTTCTTACCCACCCAGTACACCTATTTCGCTCCTCGATCCCGAAAAAATTTATGGAATAACTTAGGAGACGCGGATGTATATATTTACCAAGAGTTTTAATACTTCCTCATCATCGTTTGTTCCCTCTAATGAAATGAAATATCTTGCTTGTCGAATACCAAAACCTGCAATACTGCAATGAACAGATATCTGCAATGAACGGGGAAATACCCAAGCACCTATAACGTTCAATATGACAACAGCGCTAATGACTTGTGATGTGATGAAGTTGCATGTCTATTATAATAGGTAACACGTAAATTTGAATCAGTTGTTGCATTGTAAGATTTTTGTTTTTTTGTATAAAATGAAACAAAAAAGAAGAAAGAAGAAAATGTGAAGTGTCAGGTAAACAATATATAAAGTCCCTCTGAATCGAGGGACTCTAATCAACAACTGTCTGAAATCTGCAATGGTTACGCCAGGATACTAAACCACAACCAGGAATATTATTAATTAATTATAAGGCAATAATTGAATGGTCGAGTGGTGAAGTTACTTAAAAAATCAGGATAAAAATGCCTGACGAGGCTCTCTAATTCTTGTAGTTATGTTCTTGCATGATTTCTATTAGAGTTCTTATAGCTTAAAAAACATTCAATTGCAAATAAATGATTGTACTTACTTTATAATACCTACATTTATTTATTTTCACATTTTTTGTTGGGTATTAGCAAAACCAAAATAAAATTTAATATACAAAGGAGGGAATTATGTATTTCAAAAAACCCTATAATGATATCTTTTAATAATAATATCCCTTGAAGAATTCTGTATAAATGTTTTATCTTTCATTGTTAACTTTGACCGACTAATTTTCATAGGCAAATCAATTTATTAATTATGCCATTTGAAAAAATTTGCTTAAAGAATTTGAAGAGCTTCCGAATAATGAAAGTAAAATTGTTTATTCCTCTTATTGGGGTACGGGACCGTGATAACTTTGATCTGACTTGATCAACATAAATAAATACACTTCTACACTTATTAACACTTATTAATATACTTTTTCTACTCCCAACCTTTAATCTGCAAATTAAATATGAATCACCAGTGCTTTAATGGGTCTCATTAAGATACAAATTTTCATTAAAGCACTGGTCAAGCTATCCAATGGCAGAGGAGCATTTGCAATCGAATCGGTTCCTTTTCGCTCACAATCGGGTCGGCAAGCCAACCGAAGTCACAGAGTTGTCATACACACGACAAAAATTGCCTTGTGATATAAGTTCTGTATTTCTGAAAAAAAATCTGAACGTTTATTTAATTTAGAACATAAGTAACATTCAAAGAACATTTATCAAGATTTTATGTTACCTTAATTAATTTGATAGGTAGGTATATCTGTAAAAGATAGGAAGATAAAGTATTATATTATTCGTAGCGGTCCGTGATATAGTATTCAAAGCGGCAACGCTGCGACCGTGACCGTCGCGTGCGCAGGTAAGCAATATCGTAATTAATGGCTGACAATGTTATTAAAATTATTCTGAAAATCAAAGCGTAAAATTTGGAATTCGAACTTCGCATAATAAAAATTACGCAGTAGTGAGTAGTGCCCTTAAACTTGATACTAAAACATGTCTCAGCAGAATAATCTTAGCGACGAAAAGAAAATTTGGTACCTAATATGCGTAAGCAACCTATCTTAACCTCAATGATCCGCAATTGTACACGGGTCATTGTTAAAATATATAATTTTTCAATCTTTTCGATGAAATAAAAAATGGTCGTAGAAAAAATAGTGTATGGAACTCGCAGATAATGGCTATTAATACGCTCTTATGATGGTTAAGACACTCGCCTACGGCTCGTATCTTAACCATCATACTCGCGTATTAATAGCCTTCATTATAAGCTCGTTGCATAATATACTAATTAAACATTTATTTATTAATTAAATGAATGTAGGTATGTATAACATAATAAAGTGTGAGCCATAAAAAATTGACTTCTAATCCGCGTTACCAACACAAATTTATGTTCACCACTAAATCGTCCTGGTATTCCCACTAAAAAATCACCAGAATTTTGAAAATAGCCTCGTAGGAGAGGGGGGAGGGGAAGCGCCGCAGGCGAAAATGGTTGAAAGTTCAAGGTTTTCAAACATTTTCCAGTAGTTGAAAATTTATTCAATCTTAAAATAAAAAAATTAAAACCAATTTTTGTAGTCAATCAGCTACAGGAATTAACAAAAAAAATTCGATTCATTATTATTATCAACCAGCAAAAACAATTTTTTCAAATGAAGTTTCTCAAGTCCTGTTCCTTAATTTACTCATTAACGTACAATACAACATAAATATTATGAATGAAAAAAAGAATGAATGAATAACGGGTGGTATTTTATGATTATGATCAATAGCTGTCAGCTCCCGGGATTAATTTATTGCTTTCCTTTTAGTTGGCTAGTGGCAATAGCGGCATCCTCATACCTACCCTCTTGATGCTATTAGGTATTACATATTGGTATTTCTGAAGATTAAAAACTATGAATCTGTTATTTACTTTGCTCTATTTAGTCACCCTATCAGATTGTTGAGTTATATTTTAAAAATGCGCCCTAAATTTCCATTAAATTTATTAAACAAAACATCAAAATAAGAATTCTCATTGCATTCATAACATATTTTACTTAGTTGAACAATGGTGACCAAATTTTATTAGAAGCCATTTAAAAACCCAGTGACCAGAATATCTTAAATTTCCTCTTACTTCTAATGTCAGTTACAAATGCTCAGAGCAATAAAATTATTTAAATCAAAAAACCGCCGCATTAATTTTGGCGTATTATTTTATACGAGTAGGTAACTGCATAATATGGTCTACTTAGATAATTTTTTTCAAAGGAAAGATATTTAACCCGTCAATGATCTGACCGGTCAGGTTCTGGTCAGGTTAGAACACTTTTTTTGAAAAAACAATTTCAAATGAGCCGTGTTGGGAAACACTTTTTGAGTTCAGATAGTTCAGTTTGTTAGCTGCGTTGAGCTGCACTCCCGCCCCCCCCACTCCGGGAATATTAAAAATGAAGTGCACCAGAATTATCTGCTAATTATGTGCTAATTAAGTGCCAAACTCGATGGTTTGTGCTCCTTTATTTATAATCTATTTTAGGGGCGGAGAATATATCTATAGTAACACCAGGAAGGTATTCATTTGCTTTGCAAATGCATGGTAGCCAAAAAAAAAACCGGCACTAAAAATAGGTTTTCAGAGTACGGTCATGGCGAGAATTGCGAATAACTACGCCGAGTTTACAGGGAATTTACAGAATACAGGGATTAATGTCACGCTTTTTGGAATTCAAATGAAAAATAAATGCAAAATTCAAAATAATAATCGTGCTACTGTTAATCTCGAAGATATTCCTTGCCCTGAAAATGAAGAAAAAAAATAGAAATATAGTCAAAGAGGCCTTAGTTGTGACCTTAATATATTAGTTTGCAATAGTGGTTTTTAGCTTCTTACCCACCCAGCACCCCTATTTCGCTCCTCGATCCCAAAAAAATTGATGAAGCTTAGGATACGTGGATGCAAATATTTATTTTTTTTTAATTTTTAAAATGGGATAAGTAGTTTTTCGAGCGACATGAACCTGCGTTTTACAAAAAAAGTGAATAGGCAGTTGTGAGAAAAGACGTGGTTCAGAATTGTATGAACCATCTAAAATATATACAGTGGTTCAGGTCAGCACAAGTATGATGGTTCAGGATGGTACGGTTTTTTTTGTATAAAATGATGAAAAATAAATCTCTTTTTTCGTGATGTATATGTTCAAAAATATGATATTCGAATAATGACAAATAAATATACGCCGAGAGACGGGCTCCAACTGCTTATTTAAGCCATGGTTCAGGATGGTATGAAATTTCGACTGGCTCAGGAAGGATAGAAAGATCTATATATATATATAAATATATAAATATATATATATCGTGGGCAGGTGAATTTTGGAAAACCACTTTTTCGTGATCTGGGGGTCATGATCGGTGGACATTTGATGAGTTTGGGTGATTTTCGAAAAGTGATGTCGTCCTCAATAGTGTATTTTTTTATTAAAAAATACACTAAAAGAACGAACCTGCTTGTACCTTATTTCATTTTAAGCAAGCAGGAGATTCCATGGCGGGAGGCTGTAAAGGCATCAAGGGTAGTTTGAAATATAATTTTAAAATATTTGTCTTTAAAACAAAAAATATTCGTGGATCATTTTGTGCATCATTTCAGATATAAACATTTCAAAAGATTTTTTTTTTTGAATAACTAATAATGTGTATGTTTCATTTTCTCTCTTCATTTTTCTATTCGGAATGAAAACATAATGATTCTTATTTCTCATAAAATAAGCGAGAGAATCTGAAATTTTTCCACATACATTTAAAACACCCTGTTCCTGATATTTATAGTTTTATAGTATATTTTTATTATTATTATTTGTTGTGAAGAGACGCCGCTGCGACTGAGCAATAGATCTTTTGAAGCCATTCATTTGGTTCAAGACGTGCGCTGCACATTATGCATGAATATGTCGAGATCAATGCACTTAAAAATTACATTTTATTTTTAGTTCGTCTGCTATTTATTTATAATTAAAATATTTATGAGCCGTTTCTCTTTTGGCCGCATAAAAATGGGAGTAATCACATTTGCCTGCATGCCTGGAAAGGCTTTCATAACACGATATATCACTGGAATATTCCTTTGTCCATTAGTCTCCGCTGAACAATTATTATTATGAATAGGGTTTTTTTTACTCTAGCAGAAATTATACAATTATCGCGTTTCGAAATTTCGCACTTCCTAATGTTTATGAATCTAGGAATTTATTGGTATATAGTCCAGTAAAATTAGACGAAAAATGTAGCAATCAAAGCGGGAAAAAAGTAATTTTGCGTGTGTATTGGGTGGTCGATGGTGAGTCGAAATCTAAAAATGCGACCTCCTACCTCTTGTGGGAAAACCGCAAATTGTGATTTTGGGGATGAGTTTGTTTTTTGAATTTTACGACTTATTTATTTTGTTTCACTGCCATTTTTTTTTTTATTTGCCCTCTTAACGTAGATAATGTTAATTAGAGAATGTGTACAAAAGCTGGGTTCTGCATGTATCTCAAACAGTTCTAAGATGTACTATTTCAAGTTATTTCAAGACCTTTCAACGAAATAGCCTTGAGCTATTTTAACATGTTTCAAATGGTTTCAAAACATTTAAAATGGATTTTATTAAAATATCAATTGCAGAGCGATTTGAAAGACAATAATAATTGGTAAACAAGTCTAGGAAACATATCTCGATTCACCCTCCTGTCCCTCTTCAATCAAAATAAATCATATGTTAGAAACAACAATGCACATTTCGTTATTGCTATTTTGCTGGTGGAAAGCTCGAATTTATTGCTGGAATGTTGCACAGTGGCCCAATTAGGGCCGCTTTTCATACCCAGGCTTGTTTTAGTCGTGTATATGAATTAAATTCACAGGAACTGCCCCCTTGTAATCAGCTGTATATATGCCTAATGATGTTTATTCATGGCCCGAATCAAAAGGGAGATGATTGATATAGTATTTTGTAATATTTCAAACAGACCTATTCAACAGTCACACCATCAATTGGGAATGCTCTGCTGGAATTACAGGGCTCGAGTGCTTTTCTTTGGAATGAAGAAATCGATTTTTAGGTTTAAAGTTTATTTGCGCTTTTGTAATTTCATTTTGCGGAGTTGATATTAAATTGTAACGCGCCCTTTATGTAATTTTTTCCGCTTATTTACTATACCAAATTTATATTAATATTATTTTTGTTTATTTTATTAAGTACAAGATTCTCCATCAGTGAAACGAGAAAATTAAAAGTACCTACCTACTTTTTCATGAAACGTTTAATTTTTTGTAGATTTCAATAAATAATAAATTCCAATTTACTCATGAGGAAATTATTCCATTTTGCTTTCTAAAAATAATGCTGAAAACCAGAAATGGGTTAAGGGGGTTTGGGTGATGTTTCGGGAGTGTGGAGAAAAAAAAAATTTCAGTTACATTTTGTGTCTGGGGGATAATTTATTCTTAGGGGAGATGTAGTTTATTCAACCCCCGAGTAGGTAATAGGTCTCGTGGCGAAAATGCGTTGTTACTAGAAATAGAGCAAAAAAGAAAACGATACGAGTCTGCTCATGGCAAACGTAAAAAATTTCAAAAATGTGGTTTTGCCCGTTTAGGGGTTTAAATCTCTAATAAACTAAAAAACGGCGGTTATCCAGATTAGACCCTGGCCCCCAGAATTTTTTGGTGTTTTTCAACTCCGTCAAGGGCTTTAGCTGTTGCAATATAAGCTGTAGTATCTCTCTCTGCTGCGGTTGAGCGTTGGGCTTCTCCAGAATTAACTCACCATCCATTAATGAATGCTCCGAGGGGCTGGAAAAATGGGTTCATTAAAAAAATATAGTGAAGTACAGCAAAACTTGGTTCGTGCATGCTCACCATGGAATACCAGCTGACAGCTGATTGACAAGCTGGAAATTATGTGGACTTATCCCTGGACTTGATGGTCTGATAAAAAGCCTTCTAAGGTTATTGAGAAATGGATCCAAAAGAACTTGGAGAAATTTTGGGAGGCAACCATAATCTACAGACCATCTAGACTATTAACATAATTTTTCTTAACATAATGGGACTGGTCAACGTAATCAAGTGGCATAGTTGGGAGCTTCGGCACCGTTCGTATACACAACAGCCTCAGCAGATACTGTGGAGGCAACTAGTGGAGGGGGACCCGATCTATCCCAAGTGTGGAAGAGACGACAAGGACTCCTACCAGTACATGGACCTATTCGAGGTATAATACAGGTAGTCTCAGACTGAATATCTTTTGGTTAACCGCAGACTTTACTAAATAAACATTTTATTTATAGTAGTAGGAGAGGGTAGTGGATAGAAAGCTTAATGTGTTTTTGATGTAAATTAGTTGAATTGTCGTTGGGGTCAAAGGTCATTAATTCCGATCAATGGGAGGCTTGACAGGTTCCTTATTGTTCTCGCACATCTGGGTCATTCAATAACTGGACAAAAGACCCGGACATAAGACCGCGAACAAAGTGAGCTCAGAACAAAAGGAAAGGTGTCCTTTAGAAAGAAAAAGCTACCGAGTTAGTATGGAAAACCTGAAGGTCGCTGCGTGTCTATGGAGGGGGCGGCCGTAAATGAAATAAACTTCCACCACAAGTAAAGAGATAACGCTATGGTGCAATCTAGAGGAAAGTTAAGTAGTAATCAAGAAAAACTTGCAGCTAGCTAGATACACACAATCTTGTGAAGGCCCTTGAAAGTTACCTAGCTAACCTACCATCTAAGCGCGCCACCCAAGTCAAGTTAGCGCACACTTCGGCCAGCCACACTTTCGGCCAGGAAGAGGGACTTCGAATAATTTTCAACAAATTTTTGTTTTCGTTATTCACGGCTTACATGGAAAATATTTGGTTTGTTCGCCCAATAAAAACCACCGTAAAAAATCGTAATTATTGAAACGTCACGGCCAGCCATACGCTTTCGGCCACGACCTAATAAACTGAAAAAAAAGTTTTGTTCAGAAAAGTTCGAGTTTTTATAATAATGGCCACACTTTCGACCACGAACTTTATAAACTGAAAATTTCATTTTTGCTGAAAGTTTGCTGAGAAAAGTCTGAAATTTTCTAATAATGGCCAACCACACTTTCGGCCACGAACTTTATAAACTGAGAAAATCATTTTTGCTGAAAATTGGTTAAACAAGTCAGAAATTTTATAATCATGGACAGCCACACTTTCAGTCACGGACTGAAAAACCATATTTTTGCTGAAAATTTGCTGAAAAAAGTATGAAATTTTATAATAATGACCTGCCACGCTTTCAGTCATGAATTTTATAAACTGAGAAAATCATTTTTGCTGAAAATTTGCTGAAAAATACTGAAATTTTATAATAATGGCCTGCCACACTTTCGGCCACTAAAATTAAAAACAAAAAAAAATCATTTTTGCTGAAATTTTGTTCATTAAAGTCCGAAATTTTGTAATAATGGCTGCAGCCAAAATTTCAGTCACGGACTGAAAAAACTGAAATAACAAATTTTTGTTGGAAATTTCCTGAAAAAAGTTTTAAATTTTATAATAATGGACAGCCACACTTTCGGCCACTAAATTTAAAAACTGAAAAATACATTTTTGCTGAAATTTTGTTCATAAAAGTCCGAAATTTTGTAATAATGGCCGCAGC
Organism: Malachius bipustulatus; assembly: GCA_910589415.1. Classification (NCBI taxonomy): domain Eukaryota; kingdom Metazoa; phylum Arthropoda; class Insecta; order Coleoptera; family Melyridae; genus Malachius; species Malachius bipustulatus. The sequence continues at coordinate 49,346,438 of OU342633.1, forward strand.
CAAAATTTCAGTCACGGACTGAAAAAACTGAAATAACAAATTTTTGTTGGAAATTTCCTGAAAAAAGTCTTAAATTTTATAATAATGGACAGCCACACTTTCGGCCACTAAATTTAAAAACTGAAAAATACATTTTTGCTGAAATTTTGTTCATAAAAGTCCGAAATTTTGTAATAATGGCCGCAGCCAAAATTTCAGTCACGGACTGAAAAAACTGAAATAACAAATTTTTGTTGGAAATTTCCTGAAAAAAGTCTTAAATTTTATAATAATGGACAGCCACTAAATTTAAAAACTGAAAAATTCATTTTTGCTGAAATTTTGTTCATAAAAGTCCGAAATTTTGTAATAATGGCCTCAGCTAAATTTTCAATCACTGATTGAAAAGGCTGAAAAAACACATTTTTGCTGGAAATTTGCTGAAAAAGCCTGAAATTTTATAATAATGACCTGCCACATTTTCGGCCACGGACTTAACAAACAAAAAAAAAAAACAAAAAACAAATTTTGCTGGAAATTAATCGAAGCCCTCTCCCTGGCCGAAAGCGTGGCTAACTTGACTAGGGTAAGCGCGCCATTATTGTTCACTAGTTGTTTCTAATTATTGTTCATGTGTATTACTGGAAGCCTACCGTTCCATACTTGAATAGTAACTCCCCCGTTACACGCTATTATATCTCCCACTTCTGGAGCGTTCAGGGCGACTCCGTCTAGTGTTTTCTTATTCTGGAATATTTGTGAAGTGACCAATCTGTTTCCAGTTCGTTCGCGACTAATGGTTCTGGAAACTTTGATGCGTAACCGCCCCGACGTTAATCAACGACCATACGGATACTTTTAATAGCAATTATCTTTAATAATGACATTAACAATTTGTAAATGAAGTTTATACACAAAATATTTCAATTACCCCACTATTGACTTTGTGTTGCAAAACACGTCGTACTATTTGTTGTTTTTTCAAGGTTTTGCATAGTTATTTATAGGTATTTACATATTTTATCTAATTAAATACTACAACATTATTATTATACATACAGGATAATCAACAATTATTTGTAATAGGTAATTTATGTGAATACTAATTAATTATAATAAACCCTAAACCCATGTTATGATACAGGTATATCCATACACATGAGACATAACCATTACACATACATAGTACATACATTGATGCATTTGTTCAAAAGAAGAGAGATAGCTGTGCTGTGAGATCGATATATTACGTATAATATAAGTTGTAGATTTGAAGTGAACTTGGCTGTGCATCAAATATTAAACTCAATCTACTAGAGTAGTTAATATTTAATAGGGCAGCCCCTCTGAGCCTCCAACTCTAGATTGCTCTTTAAGAACGGTCCTGGATATTGTTTAGTCATTACTTATTTAGGCCTTCCGAGACTCCAGCTGCCTCCTGCTTCACTCCTTCCCGACCCTCCTGCCTCTCGCCGCTCCGGTTCCTACCATACCGCTAAACGTTACTATACGGAATCACTATTATACCTGTGATGCTTCTAAACCGCTTAATTTTTGTTAATTATTTTTATCGCTCACTGTTACTATAGAGCGTTACTTTAATGTAATCCACAAGGATAAGTGCGCCACGCTGTCAGGCAAAAGTAAACCTTGACCCTGCTTTGAAGGGTTTATAGGTACAGTCAAACATCGAAAATGGAATACTTACTCGTTTTACTTTTCTTTCAATCGCATGACAAGTACTTACTTTTTTTTTGCATTTACTTTTCCCGTTTATCTCGTTTATTACTGTATTGAATAGAAGGCGCAGAGTAAAAAAAAAACAATTATTACATAGGTACATATTTACCCTTTAAGATTTTCTCTTGTTGTATCGTAATGTAAAAGATCTTATGGAATCATTTGGATATTAGAGATTTCCTTCTTATAAAATCTTATAGACGACGTCATTGTGACCGCGTGCAACGAGCTTGAAAACGTAAAACCGGTCCTGATTGACAAATCATAATACAAGAACAGGATGAGTTTTAATTTTCGCTCGTCAACGTGCGTTTAGCTGACGATTAGCGAAAAGTTTCTCTTTCTCTTGCCCCTCACACCTCACATCCACAGTTGGTAGCTAGTAACTATTAATACCACAATTCCTGACGACAATAGAAGCTCGTGCTTATAACTTGATCTTTTAGTTCTACAGTTGGGGCGTAAACTTGCAAGAAATCGTTTTTGATTGGGTGGCAACAAAGCTCGCAAAGCATTTGGGTATGTTAGGAGAAAACTCCAACACCATGTTTATGGTCATCGCTGTTCTCGAGTAGAAGACCGTGTGCTTCCCTGCCCTAATTTTTCCTGCGTTTGGCCATCTTATCTCAGACACTCCCATGATCTCGATGTTCATCCTTCTCTTCTCTTGAATTGCATTCTGGATGTTTCCTGTCTTTGCTATCGTCACAACGTTCCATGTATCTTTGTTTTGGTGCTGTATTTAAGCTGTTGACATCTTTGTATCCGCTTAAAACTGTCCTCCCCGGAGATTCGACCAAAGGACTTACTCCGAAATTGAATTTAGTAGTAACTGAGCTTCGCCATGATTCACTAGGACAAATTGATTGTGCTGTCTCTGCTGCTATAACTTGCACATTCTTATGCCGTTGGCCGCATTTTGCATTAATTTTGGGAACCTATATCTCTACAGCGCAGCCCCTACCTCCACGCCTTGTATAATATAATTATTATTTTTTGAACAACCCAGGAAAAACTACCTAATTATTTCAGGTTCCTGTTTGAAACAAATTTAGTGATGTGTTGTTAGTTTTTATTCTTGGGTATGGATAGTCTTCTTTAAGGGTTGAAATTGATCAAAGGAAAATATTAAAAATAATTTTCTATAAATAAAACGTCGATAAATCGCTGTAGCTAAAACAGGTATGATAATTAGAGCTCGCAATAATGCATTCAGTGCATTCGAATAAACGAACCATTTCAAAACAATAGACTAATAATGAAAAACCACGTATAGGTACTTACAACAAGACACACACACATTCACATTGACACGGACACGGACACAATGTAATGCTTCGGACCCGACATAACTTATCGGCTATAAAAACTAATTATACACGCCACATAAAAACAATATACAGTCGGCATGCAAAATAGTTGCTAGACGATGTGGAGGCCTTCTGATATCTCGATCACGTCCACCCCTGATCACTCAGAGAGAGACGAAGTCGTAAGACGTGAGTCTGAGATAATCGCAAGGGAGCACACGCAGGTTCGTTTGGAGGGCGCAGAAATGAGAAATATATAATTTGGTTGAACTATACGTTCTTGATTTACATTTATATTTTCTAATTTAAATATACGATTTCCTTACTGCCTCTCTTATATTAGTTCCTCTGTGTTATAATAAAACTGGGTGCATGGAAATGAAGAAAGAAAACGGAAAGTGTACAGTCACTGTATTTTGTTTGGTGCATGTGTCCTTGATTGTAACATGCTTAGCTTTATATTAGCTAAGTTTTTTTTTTATATTAATATTCAAAAATTTTGCCTACTTTGATATACCTACAGTGTGTTTATTTAGAAATGTTACTGGAACAATATTCATAATTCCGTTAAGTGACATTTTTATGGAAATCGCTTCGACTGTACAACAGGTCGATTTGGTTTCTTATAAAATACCACATTGTGACTTGTAATAGTTTTATGACGTTTATTGGTTTTTTAGCCAATGACGTCATCATTTTTCTTTTAACGGTAACCTCCCACTTGTGAATCTTGTAATACATCGTTGCCCGGGTATTTTCAATGTAAGTAAATATTTTCCGCTAATTTTCAAATTTTTTTCACTAAAAAATAAAAATTTTGTTCAAAGAAAAGGTCATGCTATAATAGGTCATCACATATGTACATTTATTTTGTAAATAAAATAAAAAAGAAAGAAAAGGTATTTAAATTTAAAACAATTTTTTAGTGTACAGTTGCGTCCACCCAAATGTTAACGAATTTTTGTTGTCATGGAAATTTTTAAGGAAATTTAAGGTGAATTTTATCACAGTAAGCCAACTTCGTTCACTAGCGTCAAGAAATAAACATAATTGACATCTATCTATGACGGCGCCTATGATTTAAAGTTTCAATTACACAGCAAAATGTGGCCGTTCACATTTGGATGTGTGTAACTGTACATCAAATCTCGAAAGATTCACGTGTGATATTGAGACTTTGATAGAATATTCTTCTTAGGAGGGCCTTCTAAATGGTGTACCTTAGAATGACTTTCTTTACACTTGACTAAACATGACTTTCTCCTTATAAAGACTTTTGCTACGATGTATTACAAAATAGGGGGTTGTCTTTAAAGAAAAATATTATGATGACGTCATTGGCATCGACGTCACAATATACGTCAAGAAACGTCAACTAACGGAGTCATTAATTTTGTTACAAACTTTATACTGTGTAAATTTCGTAGAGACATTTTTATTGATTTAGAAAAAATAAAATTGACATTTTCTGATAAGCAGTAGGAAAATTTTTTTTGAAATTTTCACCTTATTATTGTTCCGTAAAAATTATGAAAATGGGCTCTGACTGAGTTTATTTTTGACAAATTGGTGTTCACTAAACAGCCTTAAGGGCGATACCGACTTGCTATATAAAACTGTTATACAGGGTGAGGCGCGAGAATCTTAGGCCATTTTTATATGAATGCATGTCTTGGGAGTAAAAATTCCCGATATCTTGGCCCATTTTCATTCTAAGCTGCTTTGAAAATGGAAAATTGCTATTTTCATTTGTTTAAAACTCATTAACTACTCGTTCCAATTTTGAACTATACATAGGGTGATTCAAAATTCAGTGCAAAGATTTTAAGGGCGTATTTACCAGCCAAAAATAAGAAATTTTTTTCATATAATCGTATGTCCTAACTTGCTTCGTTTTCTAGATACAGGGTGTAAAATTTAAAAAAAAAATCGATTTTTTATAAATTACTCAAAAACCTTTCAGCCGATTTAAATAAAATTTGGTAGGCTTATTTCTCGTTATAAGATACTTCCTTTGATGGGAATAACATAAATTTATTAATTCCAGTGGCGTCTCAGGGGGCTACCTACTTGAAACTTATAGGTAAAATTATGGTACGCCACTGCTCTTTTGACAATTTATATTTTTTTTAGATTAAGCGGTCAATAATGTACCTAACTTTCTTACCTCTTGAGCTTTACTCGTATCTAGCTTTGTTTTCAAGAAAAAATCAAAATCTGTGCCAGGCCCTATTAAAACAAGTAAATTCACATCGATTATTAAGATTCATTTAATTTAATTCAGGTAGCCCTCTGAGACTCCACTGGAATTAATAAATTCATGTTATTCCCATCAAAGGAAGCCCCTTATGACAACAAATAAGCCTATAAAATTTTATTTAAATCGACTGAGAGGTTTTTGAGAAATTGATAAAAATCGATTTTTTTTTCAAAATTTTACCCCCTGTATCTAGAAAACAAAGCAAGTCAGGACATACGATTATATGAAAAAACTTCTTATTTTTGGCTGGTAAATACGCCCTTATTAAAATCTTTGCACTGAATTTTGAATCACCCTGTATATAAACATCATTCATTTATAGCATTTTTTCATTAAATCTAAAAATGCAATAATATACAGGTGTCCTATATAAAGTAGGAAAGTTGATGGCAACTTCTGGTATAACCGGAAATGGAATGGGGTTGTAAATATTTTAGTTGAGTTCGTCAAAATTGAAACCATACATGTACAAATTTTTAGACTTCTACTCCCAACACTGTTTCCTATAAAAATGCCTTAAACGCCAAAAGTTTCTCGCGCCTCACCTTGTATAGAAAAGTTATATGTATAACATGAACATGTTACTAAAATTTAGGATAATTGTAACAGATTTCTTTGCTATATAATAGCTCGTGTGGACACGACTATGTTTTAAACAAAAGTTTCATAGCAAGGTTATAGGTACAGCAAAGTTATAAAGCAATGTTACTAAGTCTGAACCAGGCTTTACAAATAATTATAAATTATTGCTTTCTTTATAAAATTTCGGAGTATAGGTATCTATGCATTCTTGTGGTGTCTGCACATTCATTATTAATGTCCCAGGTCTCTAACTGTGATGAAAATAAATGTAAAAAAAAGCACTCTTTTATACTTACAGGGTGTAAATGAATAAGTACAAAAGAATGTGGAGGATGATTTTTTGTTGAAAATTAAGCAGGTTTTTGAAATGAAAATAAATAATTCGGACCCTTTGAAGGGGGTGACAAAAAATGTTTTTTATTTTTGTTGTCTTAGACTAAATGACTAAAAAACTTGCAGAAATGAAATTAAGTAGGTACAAGCTTAGTCTTCTATTAAGAATTCACTCAGTGGACAGTTCGTTAATTTCCTTACTGTTTTAAGGGGTACAAAAGTCCACCCCTACAAAGTATTTCGCTAGTATCTTTTTTATTACAGCTGTACTACAATTTTACATCCTTTTCCGGTAACCTGTTTTTAAATTTATACTATTAAGGTAATTGTAATTAAGGTTACATCTTTAATATAAGTAAAAAAGGTCTTGTAATATTTTTGTAGGATTGAGCTTCGATAAAAATTTAATTTAATTACCTAGCATGATTTTTATAAAGTAGAAGTTTCGAAGATAACTCATCGTTCAATAAGTCCCGGGATTAACTATGAAAACAACATTTTACCGGCAAACTTCTGTATTATTCATCAAAATAATCTCCTTCAAGTGTAATACAATCATTCCAACGCTTCTCTAACTTTTCAATGCCATGTTTGTAGAACGATTTGTCTTTTGACTCAAAATGAGCCTCAGTAGCAGCGATCACTTCCTCATTCGAGCCAAATCTTTTTCCCTGGAGCATCTTTTTGAGATCCGCGAAGAGCCAGTATAGTCGCTGGGGGCCAGATCCGGCGAGTACGGAGGATGGGAAAACAGTTGGAAGCCCAATTCATTGAATTTGGTCATCGTTTTGATTGACTTGTGGCACGGTGCGTTGTCTTGATGAAAGATGACTTTCTTCTTCTTCATGTGTGGGCGTTTTTTTGCTATTTCGGCCTTCAAACGATCCAATAACACCGTGTAGTAGTCGCTATTGATGGTTTTTCCTTTTTCGAGGTAGTCAATGAAAATTATACCATTCGCATCCCATAATACGGACGCCATCACTTTGCCGGCCGACTGTTGTGTTTTTGGACGCTTCGGGCGGCTTTCACCGGTCGTACGCCATTCAGCTGACTGCCGACGTGGCTCCGGAGTGAAATAGTGAATCCATGTTTCGTCCACTGTCACATATCGACGCAAAAAATCCTGTTTATTGCGAGTAAACAGTGCCAAACAGCTCTCCGAATCATTGATACGTTGTTGCTTTTGTTCCATTGTGAACAAACGCGGCACCCATTTGGAAAAAACCTTTTTCATAGCCAATTTTTGGTGCAAAATAGTAAATGCACTACCAGTTGATATATTCACCATCTTAGCTATCTCGCGCACTTCCATTTTGCGGTCACCCAACACGATTTTCAATACTTGCTTGGTGTTTTCGGGAGTTACTGCCTCATTTGGCCGACCCGAACGTTCCGCATCATTTGTATCAGCACGACCGCGTTTGAAGTCAGCATACCACCGACAAATGGTTGTTTTCGATGACGGAGTAGAGTCCGGATAACGTTTTTCAAGCCATTGCTGAGCTTGAACAGTATTTTTTCCCATTAGAAAACAATGTTTTATCAACACACGAAACTCGTTTTGGTCAGTGACGGCTCGTGCTTCAAAAAATTGGGTCGGCCAGCCAATGGTGGAAATAAAATGTACGACGTTATATGTGGGGGGGGGGGGGGCCGGGGACAAGGCCCCCGCGGAAAATGCAATGCAGGCGATTTTTTTTAAGGTTCAAGGTCACGCGAATTCCCTTAAGTTCAAAATTTACTTATATGTAAAAATAGGAAAAATCGTCGAATAGGAAAAATAGATGAAGAAAGTAATAAAATAAAAATGTGCTTTTGCTTGAGTCACTGAATGAATGCAATATTATGCTATGCATGCATTGACACCATATGGATGGGTAACACGCGCGGTACGGCTAGCCGACCCTGGCCCTGCATGGCTACTAACTGGCGCTGGCTGGTAGGTATAAGGATAAAGAAGTACAGGCATTGAAGATTTCATTATTATTTTCCGTTCTAGGAATTTATATCTATTGAGTCCCTTCCGTAAAACGGTATTTTTAGTTTATTTTTTATTCAAAAAATATTAATGAAAGTGTAGTAGGTGCGCAGTTGACTTGACAATATCGGTAGTTTGCGAATTCTAATACCTAGTTATTTTTTTTTAATTGCATAAAATAGGTAAACAAACTCGCACACTGAGATTAAATAAATAAATTAATAAATTAATCTTAAATAATTAATTAATAAATAATAAGTCTACTAAATTAATTAAATAAATCTCTAAAAAGCAATTTGGCAAGCAGAAAACACATTTTTTGTTTCTGTTACTACAAACTACAAGTTGCATTTTCTTAAAAAAATATTAATAAAAATGCGTTCGACACCATCCCAATAACGCAGCGAGGATCACCCAAGAGAAGAGCGGAAGAGCGCCTGATAGATAAGATAGAGACCCAAGTACGGCCAGGAGGCTCTCGGCCGTGCCTGTGTGGAATACGCTACGCCGGCCGTGCACTGTAACTCTGCGGTTTGGAAGCGACACAGTTTGTGTGCCGTATGTCTTCGATTAACCAGCACTCTCGCGCCCAGCATCGGCCAGCCGACCTTAGCATTTATTTTCAACTTATGGATGGATCACTCGCGCTATTCACTATAATAATAGCTCTACACTACACTTTTGCTTTTTGCTTAGATTTTTAGGCAAGAAAAAACATTAAAGGGTATTATTGAAAGCTCTCAGAAATTAAAATCAAGTTTATTTTATTATTTTCTAAACAATAATGTTATTTTACTGGTGCAGTGGTTTGGGTCGGCCGGGCCGACCTTGCCGTCCCTGACGAGCCGTCACTGGTTTTGGTCCATTTTTTCACGATTTCTCTATAGCTTTCTTGGTTATGCTTCGAATTACATCAAATTTTGACACATCTCATCTAAAGGTTGGTACTTCTGAACCTTGGTATATACATGGCATTATTAGCGCCATCTCTACGCTAGTCCCGGGACTTATTGAACGATGAGTTATACTTATTTGAATTTATTTATTAATTTGAACTTTTATTTAAAAAAACTTGCTTAATTTTCAACAAAGGAAACGCCAATTTTGATGCGCTTATTCATTTCCACCCTGTATATGTGAAACTCTTGGGCTCTTCCTATTTAATCAGTTCAATGTTAACATTTTGTTGTCTCGTGTAATTTTTGTTTCTTTTTAACAACTGTACGTTCACAATCAGAAACGAATTTTTCTGTTAAGAATTCGTGTAGATAAATTTAATCAAAAAGATTGATAAATAAATGACCTTGCTCTCCGCGAGAGAGTCAAGGTGGCGCTTATAGCAGCAAGGGATTTTTTACTACAACTGCCATTTTTTAAAATAACAGTCAATTAAGCACGGCAGCAAATCAGCAGGTCCTTGTCGGAACAATCCGGGGGTTGTGTTTTGTTTTCGGTTGTTTTTTTAACCAGAAACGAAAAGCTGCTGTATAAAATTAATGAGTCGCCACAATGTTATTGAAAAGGATGTTATTCCTATTCGACAAAACAATATTAACACAACTTAATTAAAGCTCTTATTATTTTCTTTGGCGTTTTTGTACGCTCAGCACCATCGGGCAAAATCATATCTTTAGTTTACTTAATTCATTATTTGTTCATTAATTTTTCATTTTTTCGGATTTTCTGAGTAACGTCTGGTTGTCGTATGTCATTTTCTATCTGATCTGATGACATATGGACGGAGTTGTTGAAATAATCATTAATCATAAATCTTCAATTATACAGGTGATCAGTAACTCGCGCACTCGGAGCATGCTGCGGTAAACTTCACTTTTTAAGAGTGGTAAATTTTCTTACTGCAGTGTTGTAAGTTCTTTTCTTCCAAAGGTATGGCCATTTTTGTAAAAAAAAGGTGACACCACTGCACTGGACATGTGAATAAGTTCGGGTTAGATGATGGTATTGTTATTATTTTTATTTCCATAACAACGACGGCATTTGAATATTTTATATTCTAGGTTGTGTTTAGGCGGTTGCCAAACTCCAAATTTCGTTCAGATTTAGGTATGGTATCAGTTTCCAATATTCTCAATTCCTCTGCTAAAGAGGTTTTGTGGAAAAGAAATTGATGAATTATATGGTATCCGTTCCAGACATTACAGAAACCTGAATTTTTCATAAATTTTCATCACGGTTATTGAAAAAATTACCTTTAACCTCGGATGAGGGAAACTCGGTAACTTGAAAAACAACCGTTGGATTAAATTTTTTTTTTGCAGAATATCCTTAATTTTATTGGGCTCTATATCGGCTGTATTCGGAGTGCGCGAGTTACTGGTCACCCTGTATGGTCAGTTCTCATTTCTACCGAGAACTTCATTTTTATGGCATTGCTTGGCTCTGAAACAAACCCGATGATTATCAGTATCTTACTACTTGCTGTATAATTGCACATGAAAAGTTAAGATGGAGACAAGGGACAAGTAAGCCATTTACCCGATATCTTGAACTTCATCTTTTCATTTTCAAACGATTTTCATTTGTTTATAACTCAAAATTACTCGTTACAAACTTCAAATTTAAAAGCCATTCTTACTGAAATTTCTCAATCAGAAAATGTATTTTTCTGAAAAAAATTATGGGGTGTCTATTTAAAATATAAGAGTTGCGTGGGTAGGTATACAAAGGGCTTGTATACCTTGTATACCTGAAAATAATTTTGCAAACTGCACCTGCCTCCCGTTTTTTTGGTTCATTTCAATATCTCAATTAACAAATCAGTTATGGGACTTTTTCGTGACTCTATTAGGTCACTCTGTATTTCTGATTTTACATTCGACATTTTTATCATGTCTAGGTGTCCCAGAATAAATATTCAGGTGGGATAGGAGACATCAAAACAAAAATTTTTTCTACAAACATACGAGTATGTCCGAAAAAGCTTAAAGATCCCTTCGCCGATTTTGGTGAAATTTCGTAGTAATAAGATGCAAAGTTCCACTAACTGGATGATAATTATGAGTTCCAGTGGCGTCCCGGAGGGCAGTCTTACGAATAATATTGACAGAAAAAAATGTAGACCACTGACTTGTTCACAAGTTTTACATGTTTTAAGGTTAAGCAACTTTTTGCCTGTGGATTTTTCCCGTATCTTACTTTGGCAATACAAGCTTGATAGTGCTTAGGTGTCGAGGATGCTGAGGATGTATGATGGAGAGATCTTATCTTACTTAATTTTCTAGAAAAAAAGTCTCTTCAATGCATGTCGAAAAATTTATCTTAATTTTAATGAATTTAATTTATAAATTTGTCGACATGCATTTACGCGGCTTTACTTTTTTTCCTCGAAAACGAAGTAACATACCTACAATTATACGAATTATCAGAAACAAAAATTTTTATTCGTGATAATTATCATCTAGTTTTCACTCCATAAACATACTGCGACAATTACTGCGACAGACCGTTTCTCTTTTACCTATAACGTGGCAGAATATTTGTCCTGGATGCTGGTGTGTCCTGGTTGCAACCAGGACTGTACTGGTTGCACTGGTATGGATGCTCATTATGTCGAAAAACCAAAGTTTTTCCCACTGTTTTGGAAAAACTGAAATTCTAGAATATGTTAGTTTACTTAATTATATCAAAAAAATAAACAGTCAGACACCGTTTCAAAAGAACACACTCAGGCAGCAGCCAATAGAAGCCTGGAGTACTCGGGCGCGCTCCTTCTGATTATTTAGCGACAGATCAGTCATAGTTGACGAGGAATGCCACACACTGCGAAATATTCGTTCGCGTATAGATGTTCGTGCCACGATTATCACGGATAAATCATGTATTTTCATATACAGTGTGATTTTTTTTTCAATGTTTAGTACAGAGATCTCGTAAATTAGTGCAGTTAGAGGAACGGTTAAAGTGCAATTTTATGAGCTAAATTCGAAGCAACATTTTTTTTTATTATCTGAAATAACCGCATCAACCTTAAGTTATTAGCGGCATTGGTATCGTATTAACGACACCTTTACCAAGCGCGCCAATGCCAGGTGTCCCGACACCTGGCATACTGATTCTACAGAGGTTTTTTATGACAAAAATACAGCCTTTCCAAAACTCTTCCACTTTTTTGACACCAGTAAAAAAGATTATGTATAAGTGATGGACCACCACAAAATATGAAATTATTTTGACACCAAAATGTGTGTATGAACATTGATCATCCAGACCTTTTGAGGACACCTGTTTATACGTACATCATCAGAATTATAAAAAATAAATAAAATAAAAAAGTAATGTTTCGGTTTTAAATGGGTTTTCTCTCGCAAAAGCTGGTGAAGACCAGGAACGAGGATTTCATAAAACGTATTATCGAAGAACAGTTTCTTGAGTTTTTTTTTTTGAGCCACTATTGCATATTACCCACCCCGTAAGACCAGAGTGGAAATTCGGAATGTTTATCGCGGAGGTTCACTCCTGGAAGTTGTCTCGCGCCCCTTTCGCGCGTAATGGAAGCAGTCGCATGCAATTTTAACAACTTTGTATATTTAATTATTGTAATATTTATAAAAGGCAGCGCGCAAGCAGCAGCCTCGGGGGGTGAACCACCCCGCGCACCCTGTACCCCCCCCCGTCGAGGGGTGGCCGGAGCGCCATCTAAATAACTAACAACACTCTCGTCGGCGTCTAATTTACCCGGGAAACTTTTATTATATATAAAAACTTCCCCGCTCTTTATTTAAGATTTATGACGCCGTTTTTAACGACAAACTTTGATAACTTTAAACAAAGAAAGCATAATGATTTTCTCTGCCGAAAATAACCGAGTATATATAATGAAAAAAAACAGGGTGATTTATAATCTGTTGCTGAAACGACAAAGAGTAATTGCGAAGATTTGACGGTTTAACCGGGAAATTGAAGTTTTATTTGCAAGAATAAAAAATTATTAAAATTATGATTACAGAAGAGGAGATTGTCTTTGCGTTGTTTTGCTTTTATATTATACCTACCTACGTAATATTGAACAAAAAATGAAATAAAAAATAAAAGTTATTGAAAAAATTCTGAAGATTTAGGGATTATAAGATTATACAGGGTTCCCTAATAAGACATGCCCGATTTTGAAATACTTTTCGTTGAGTTGCAATAATTGGAGCAGAGAGGTGGCGGGGGTCTCTCTTAACAGCGACACGTACCAATGCCATTTTCAGTTACCACCTTGGGTTGGTTTGGGTAGAAATATTTTTAAAATTCCGACAAAAATACGATTTTCTCCGAGAAATTTATATTTACAGGGTTATCTCAAAAAATTTACTTTTAGGTCTTGCAGTTAGGTAATACCTAACTTTAGGTATTACCCGTGAACCGATTTTCAAATCTTAGGCTCACGTTAAAGTTAAAACTCTGAAAGAAAAACTCAAACAATAAAGCCATGAATTATTGCCTTTTAAGTTTCACGTATTTCAGTTCACGGGTAAAAAAAGTTCGGTATTACTGCCTGTCCAAAAAATTGATGTTTTTGAATATCACCTTCTACGTAAAGGAAATAAGCGAAAAACTCGGAAATCGTTCTGAGATACGAAGTACATATTCACGATATTTGCGTTCAAATAAAAAAAATGTTTGTGGAATGCCCAAACTTTCAGAAATTTTGTACTGTTTCATTTACCATCCTATAGAAACTTTGTGTGAACTATACGTACCCAATTTTTCAAAAATAAGATCTGCGATAAACGAATGCCCAAACTATGAAAAACGATTACTTAAAGGCAAATTTTGAAGATTTTTTCTTCAAAATATTGCAGGTACATAATGTTAAAGTTTTGATTATCGTTTCTTTATTTGAGAAAATTACTTGAGGTTGTCCGAGAATTGTGTCTTTGGTGAGCAACAGTAAGTAGTATTACTTGGTGTTTCTGTTGATGGTAAGGGACAGTTTTGTTGTGATCTGAACTGATGGTTTGATAGAGTAGAGCTTTCGGAAGCTATTTTGACCCACAACAGCTGCCAGATATCTTTGAGCTGATTTTTTGATTTCGCTGATGATTTTTTATTGTCACCGTGGCGGATTTTGATTACTTTTTCGCTGAGGAAAAAGTCACTTCGTCACTCATCCCTTTAATTTTGCAGTGTGATGGGACGTACCCGAATTTTCCATTTTATCCTTTATTCTCCAATGGGCAGAGTCTTTGATATCCATCACTAAAGGGTGTTTAGGACGCATTGTTTTATAGATGCGAGAGAGCTGAGAGAATCAGTATACACAAGAAGTAGTTGCATAAAGGCTAATTTTGGCTATGTGAAGAAGTGCCCTACTGATGGCATTATATCTAGTTCTGGGCTGTATATCTGGACGGGTTGGCAGATACGAGTTTGGAATTTTGTATTTGGGGTAAAGAAAAGCCTGCCCCTTTAGAGAAGTGATTTATTTTGGGGCTAGTTGCGTATATAAATAAATCATTCTTGATATACAGGGTGTACCAGCTCGATTTAGACAACGGTAAGGGCCGTGTAGGTCTCGTCAAGACGAAACGTTTTTTTATTTGAAGTTTTTGGATTTGGACCTTCGTTGCGGAAATATGGCCGACTTCCGGTTTTTGGTTTTTTGGCTCCAGTTTCGGCATTTTTAGGTTCTCGCCCAAACTGAAACTAGTTTTGGAAACTCCTTAGCTTCAGTTACAACTTTCATATTGAGGTCAAGGTTCTATCTCTGTTGGATTCAAAATCTTAATTTTTCAATTTGATTCAATTTGAATTGATTTAAAGACTTAAAATTTAAAGTCTTGGGCATGTCGCCATTTTGAATCCAACAGAGATAGAACCTTGACTTCAATATGAAAGTTGTAACTGAAGCTAAGGAGTTTCCAAAACTAGTTTCAGTTTGGGCGAGAACCTAAAAATGCCGAAACTGGAGCCAAAAAACTAAAAACCGGAAGTCGGACATATTTCCGCAACGAAGGTCCAAATCCAAAAACTTCAAATAAAAAAACGTTTCGTCTTGACGAGGCCTACACGGCCCTTACCGTTGTCTAAATCGAGTTGGTACACCCTGTAGAGAAAAGATCCTACATGGAATTTGTCGTTGCATGATTATGTCCAGATAAGTCCAGATTTGGGATCTTTCAGAAGAGTGTTTTTGCTAGGATAGGGTTTTGTACCTCAATCAGAGTTGTGTGTAGTCTGCTCTTCCGTTGTAACGGAAATCACTTGCATTAAACGTATGATTTTTCGACAGGCATGCAGTCTTAAGAGAAATATTGAGCGTTTCCATGTTAGTTTAGAGTCCAATATGAGTCCCAAAATTTTGGCACCTTTGAGCAGGTTAATTATTGGTGCTATGTAGTGAAAGCTTGATTGGGCCCTTCATGTTATTGTATTTTGGAGGTACTTCTCAATGGATTTTGTGTTCTTACCTTGAGTGTAGTGTTGTAGATTATGATGGGGTCGTCGACGTAAATGCAGAACTTGAATAGGGTATCTGATAACTACCTACTGTATTTTCTATGTCGTTGATTGCAATAAGGAATAATGTGACACTTATTATAGTAATGGACCTTTTGTAGAATACCACATTGGAGGACTTTTTCTTCAGAATGATATCGTTGGTGCTGTCAACAAAAATACGATCACCAACTCCTCTCTCATACAACAATTTGAAGAGATAATCTCTCGCTTTCCCAATTTTATGCCAGTATTCACTGACGGCTCCTAGGTTGATGACAAAATGGCCTGCGCAGTTTACCAATTCGACTACCTAGCTCATGCAGTATTTTCACCGCAGACCTCTACGCTATTCTTCGGGCAATCGAACTTGTAAGCTCTTCTCTCAATCAGCACTTTATCATGTGTTCCGACTGTCTGAGCGCCCTTCTCTCGATTAAAAATATTTACCCCTCCAATCCACTTGCTAAACTAATTAAAACCAAACTTGCCGACCACCTTTCTAGATTCATCCTCTTGTATACCCCCTCCCATATAGGCATCCCAGGAAACGAAGCAGTTGACTCCTTAGCTAAAAGAACTGCCTCTATGGACAACATCATCATCACACCAATCCACCTGTCCAACGACCTACGGACTCTACAGATCTAAAATTATGAAACTTTGGCATGATAACTGTAACCTCAATGATTCCTTTCTCAAATCCATCAAACCCTCGGTTGCTGACTGCCTACCCCTCCCTCCCACCAGACCAGACCAAATCAAATTGTGCAGACTCTGACTTGGCCACACCGGACTTACCCACTCTTTCCTGATTTCCAAACAACCTCCCCCTAACTGTCCCTCTTGCGGTATACTAGACTGACTATCCCCCACACTCTTTTCGAATGCCAAGCTCCCCGTTCTAAGCACAATATAAGTTACCACCAAACCAATATCATTCTTACTAGCCCGTGTTTCTTAACCCCTCTACGTTGCTTCCGTATAAAGAGGCAGGTTTTTATGACCTAATTCAACCCACCGTTTCGGCTGCTAATAACCCTTTTGCGCTTGATGCAGCCTAATCAACCTAAGAAAAAAAAAATATATTGTAAATAAATGTCACCTCCTAGGTTAGAACAAATTTAATGAATTTGTTCAGTATCGCGGGTTACCAAGTCATACCACCTCGTCGTGATAAAATTTCCACTATCCATTAGTGTTGTTGATTATTTTGTTGTTGTTTATGAGAAATTTGATTTGACCAGAAGTTGCACTTGGACCCTTAATTTTTCTTCTTTTATTCCAAACATGAGAGGGGCTAGAGGAGCTATTGAGAGGCAGACGAAATTTTCCCAACTACTTTTCTTCGACTGCGTTATTTATGTAGGTACCTACCTGGCTGATACTAGCTCTCAACTCTTTGAGATTACTATTATAGTCCTGCCAATAATATCCTGAGAAGTATTATATTATATCAAAGACGATTTTAGAACATTTTTTATCATGAAAGTTATTCGAAACACATCCGTGGTCTCATTATAACAAAGTATAGCTAAAGATTATGATCAACGAATTCAGATGTCAATTGTCAATTATTATTGTAAATCAGGCAAAACATCGGCAAGTCACAGTATAAGTACCCACAAATGGCGCAAGAATGACATAAATATCGTTATGGAGAAGCTGCAGCTCGTTTTTTCTGTTAATTTGCCATAAATATTAACTAATACAGAGGAGTTTTATGGAGTAGAGAAAGCAAGGGGACTGATCTTATCTCGACCAGCCGGCCTCTGGATGCGTTTTAATACTGAATGACAATCAATAAGGCATTAAGATGCGCCAACACGCCTTCTCTTAGCGCAAACATTTTTAAACGCCGCGAATTATAATCATTAATTTTATATTATTGATTTAATGTGCCATCCAATCCGCCGGATCGAAATTAGCTTTATGTCCTTTTGTATAAGCTGGATTTTAATGATTTTTTTTATCGTGCCAAGCAGGAATATTGCCGAGTTGATTCACCTGCGAAAATAATCCAAAATGTAATTATTAAATATTTTTATGCGCTCATACAGAGTGTTTTATTACTGCGTTGTCCGCGTAAGTACTTCCTAATTTCTCGGGAGCATACAGGGAAGGTCAAAACAAACCTAGTTTGTCATAAAAAATTCAAGTGTCCCTAAACGGAGATAAAGAGCTCCAAAAGGATACCTAAAGGTGCGTATTCATTTGAGCATTTTAGTACGAACGAACCGAACGAGCCGAGCGCGCACGAACGAACCGAACAAAAATTCGACGAGCAAAAGCTCGTGATATTTGGAGCGCTTGTGCGTTCGTCGTGTTCCTATGTTCGTTCAGTAGTATAGTGTTGTTTTTTTGCGTCGGTAATCATGATGGACCCGGAAAATGTTATTGTGGCTGCTGGCGCCTTTTTCATTATACACGCCATTACCAAGAAGGGCAAGGGAAAAAAATACCTAATCTGACTATCCTAATCTGATGAACCACTTCTACAGGGTGTCCGTTTTTCGAGCTTAAGCATAGGGATCTCGGTTATCTTAAGAGATACGAAGTCGGTCAAATTGGGGCAAAGTTGCGTATTTTTATGCCGAACAATAATCTGAAAGAAAATTCATGATATTTTCAGTCGTTGCTGAAAATCTGGAAAAACTGAAAAATCGAGATTTCTTATTTTCATAATTTTTTTGTTATTGGAGATTAATAAATAATTTTTTGTAGGCTTACATAAGTCGGTAAGAGCTACCCATCTCTCATTACATAAATTTTCAAGGCCGACTAGATCCGAGAGTTTTCACAGTCAACTTTCGTTTTTCTTATGGCCGCCATATTGGATTTTCATGTAATTCTGTATTAAAAAAATTAAGGAAACCAAAAATCAATCACATTCAAAAAAAAATCTTCATTTTTTTTTCTTATTTAAAAAAAAAAGAAAATTTTATTACCGAACGACGTCGGGCGACGTCGCAATATGACGTGACATTGCTTGACTTATATAGTTATTTATGACATTCGGTTGAAAAAAGGTTACCTACCTATTTTTTTCGAAAAAAGAAAAATAAAGTTTTGAAAATTTTCTTCAAATGTCATAGATTTTTGGTTTCCTTAATTTTTTTAATACAGAACGGCATGAAAATCCAATATGGCGGCCATAAGAAAAACGAAAGTTGACTGTGAAAACTCTTGGATCTAGTAGGCTTTGAAAATTTTTGAAACGTCAGATGGATAGCTCTTAGCGGCTTACGTAATTCAAAAAATTCACGGCCTACAAAAAATTATTTATTGATTTTCAAAAATAAGAAAGATATGGCAAAAATAAGGAAATTAGATTTTTCAGTTTTTCCAGGATATTTCAGCAAAGACTGAAAATATCCTGAATTTTTTTTCAGATTATTACTCGGCATAAAAATACGCAACTTTGCCCCAATTTGACCGACTTCGTATCTCCTAAGATAACCGAGATCCCCATGCTTAAGATCGAAAAACGGACACCCTGTATAGGATTACCCCATTTTCTTTTTTGCCTCGCCAGAATCACATCCCAAACTGTTGTCTGTATGCGTCCAGGCATCGAATTTCTTTATTTTATTATAGTACAATCCATGCCTTGGATTCCACAGTACTGGATATTGTTCATAAATATCTATAAGTTGCAAACATTTTTCCCTATTCCAATCCATTATTTCTGTTTTTTAAATTTTAACAAAATAATCAGAAATAAAATTAAATCTCCTCCCAAAAGTTGCCCCGAATACTTGTTTGGAGCGAACAAGACGAACCATCGTCCCCACTGAACGTCAACGAACAACTAAATCCCTTTGATAAAAGCAGATATACCGACAAGCCGTCGATAAAGTTTGGTGCGTTCTGTTCAGCAAAATTATGCTCGGAAACTGGTATTCACTTAGCAAATTCAGCGCTGCGCGCTCGGCTAGTTCGGTTCGTTCGTACTAAAATGCTCTAATGAATACGCACCTTAACGATTTTTTTTTTTGGTTCTGACCTTTGAACCGAAGAGTCATTAAGCCATATCAGAGTAGATGCTTGACGTCGTCAGGGAAGTCAGGAAAGGATTTTCCGCCACACTTGTTGAATCAAAGTTTTTGACAGGTGTCATTTTACAGAGCTGAAAACTTAATTTTGAAATGCTCCGGTCAGTCATCTTTGTGTAAATTTAAAAAAAGTCGTTTTCGATGAGATAAATCGACTTTTGTGTGAATTTTTGCCAAGTTCCGTCAATATTAATCCGTTATGTAGGTAGGTTTAACAACTACCTGATTTTTACCTGGTTGTGTTTAACATTTCCATTTATTACTGAGTGTTTCGCATACCAAAAACCGATGGATGTCGAAAACCGCCAGTTTTATCGAAATAAATTAGGAGTAGCTTTTTGAAAGATGAATGACCAGAGTGCTTAAAAATCAGTTTTCAGCTTTGTAAAATGACACCTGTCAAAACTTTAATGACTTTTCATTGAATTATACAGGTCGGTTCAAAAGTTAGAGCCAAAAAAGTAAATCGTTGGGTACCCAATTGGACCTTGGTATCTTCGTTTACAGTCTCTTTATCATTTTTTTATGACCGCCTTGATTTATTATCGGACACCCAGACTGCAGTATTCCCTGGTTGATGTTTTCAATACCCAATAGTTGTTGTACCTACCTACCTTTATCATTGCTCTAACTTGCAATGTTTTTGCATGCAAGTAACCAGCACCATCAGCTGGTGCTAAACCAATTTAGGGTACAAATTCAAGGGCTTCGAATACTAAATAATTTAGGTCATGCACTGCATGTACCTATGTACGATGTCTGGTCTTACAGCTGATTAAAGGTGTCGACTGTTCTTTCTATGCGATTGAAATCAGAACAAAGTGCTGCGATTGCTACTATGACATCTGTCCTGGTAGCAGGGTCTACTTTGTAATTTAATGTGGAACCGTATAGAGTGAGTATGTTTACAATAGCCCACTCCTTAAATTTTGAACTGAATGAAATAGAACACTTTCGACAAGAACTAAATTCAAGGTTACAAGTTTTACCACTCTTTGACGTGAAACCTGTTGTGTCAAATGTCAAACATGACTTTGCAGTCTCTATGCTAACTACATCTTGGGGGGGGGGTCATGTGAGACCTCATTTTAAATATATTTTAATTTCCTACACAAAAATTCTTATTTTCAATTTCGACAGTCTGTTTGTCAGTGAGGACTTTTATAGTTTTTCATTCCCTTTAATAAATTCTGAACCGGATGAGGTGCGAGTATAAATTATGTAGAGTAGACAATTAAAATACATTTAAAATGAACTCAAAAATACATAAAAAATGGCGAAATGCAGTCTATTGAATTTAGTTTTTGTACCGAGTCAAAATTTTCTTGCAAAAAAGCAAGGGGATGCATATCGCCGCACATTCTATCCAGGAGAGCTATTCTCGAGTTCGTAGGAATCGATTCTCTCCAAAGATAGGGGCAAAGTTCTCTTGAAAACTGGTGACACGTATTCTCGAACCAGTGATTCGTTCACTTTTCACGTCGATCAAGAAAACTAACTTCTCACGCTTATTTACCAAGAGAAGTGTGAGTGTGTGATACAATTTTTGGTAGGTACATATACAGGGTGTCCGGAAATTATGAGCAAAAAATTAAGGGGGTGATTCTTCTTGTTGAAATATTGCCAAAAGTATCCATAATTTGTTGTCGAAAACTCAAAAAGAAGAAAGTTATAAGCCTCCAAAGTTGATTTTTTTAAATCAATATTTTTTTATAACTTTTTTTCTAGTGTACGGATTTTCTTAAAATTTGACACACTTGCCACTGATGTTGCTTTACATCCTTGGTCCAAACTAGACTTGAATCCCTTGAAATCAAAAGGCCTCAACTGCCCTTGACCTTCAAAAAAAGCCTATAACTTTTTTCGTAATATTTTTTTCTATGTTTTGAAGACGCACAATTGAAGAACATGAAGAAATATTCGGAAAAGGTTCTCTTTGTCTATCATGATAAAATGACCCGTTTCCGAGTAAAACTGTTTTAAAAATTTGCTTGCACTAAAATTGATCAACATAAACTATGATCATTTTGCAACAATACCAAAGCATGCTTTGGAAGCAGCTGCAGGGTTGCCTAGGAAACAAGACGTTTTGCTTTGGATTTTATTTTGACAGCAATTTATTTTTTTTTATTAAAATTATTTTATTATTTTATTAAAAAAAATGATTAAAAATTTTTTTCATTTTCAAAAAAAAAATCATTTCCAAGTCTATTTATATACGAATGTCTCTGTTTTGTACATAACTAGGCAACCCTGCAGCTGTTTCCAAAGCATGCTTTTGTGTTGTTGCAAAATGATCATAATTTATGGTGATCAATTTTAGTGCAAGCAAATTGTTAAAACAGTTTTACTCGGAAACGGGTCATTTTATCTTGATAGACAAAGAGGACCTTTCCCGAATATTTCTTCACGTTCTTCAATTGTGAGTCTTTAAAACTCAGAAAAAAATATTACGAAAAAAGTTATAGGCTTTTTTTGAAGGTCAAGGGCAGTTGAGGCCTTTTGATTTCAAGGGATTCAAGTCTAATTTGGACCAAGGATGTAAAGCAACATCAGTGGCAAGTGTGTCAAATTTTAAGAAAATCCGTACACTAGAAAAAAAGTTATAAAAAAATATTGATTTAAAAAAATCAACTTTGGAGGCTTATAACTTTCTTCTTTTTGAGTTTTCGAAAAAAAAATATGGATACTTTTGGCAATATTTCATCAAGAAGAATCACCCCCTTAATTTTTTGCTCATAATTTCCGGACACCCTGTATGTTAAGTTTCGGATGATCGGATCCAACATACAGAGTGTGGCACTAACTTTAGCGGTTTCGCTGTTATAACCCTTTCTTTCAAAATTTCACCCCATCTTTGAGATTTTTTTTAGAGAAACCAAATAACGCCGGTGCCTAAATTTTGTATTGAGGGACAGGTTAAGACCTCGTGTACCTTCACATTATTTTGTTTTGGACAATTTGTGAAAAAAATAAAGTTTTTGATTGACCTTGGCAAGTTGAATTTCAAATTACACCCCCCAAAAAAAATTACGGCGCTGTACATCCGAAACCCCAAATTTTCCATTGCTACCAAACAACTCACACATTGCATCACAAAATTTCGGAGAAAAAGAGAATTGGCCTGCAAATGTCGGCGAACGTTGCAAATGTTGCGCATTTTTGTAGTGATTTATAATCTAAAAACAACTTTTTTTAATCGACATTTATATAGTTTTAAAAATTCTTGGGTTCTATAGGCTCATGTTCATCACTGATCTAATGATAAAAACAAGAGAAACGCACTGCTGAAGACATGAATGGCCATTTCGATCTTGCTAAAGCTCATCGGAATGCCACATCAGTTTTATTTTTTGTGTAAGAACAGTCGACTACTTATTCCGATCATTCATACAAATTACACTTGCTGATGTGACATGCCGATGAGCTCCAGGAAGAGCGAAATGGCCATCCATGTTTTCAGCAGCCTTCTCGGTCTTTGGCGTAAGTTCAGTGATGAACATGAGACTATATTATATAGAACCCAGGAATTTTATTTTTTATTCATAGGTATAATATTTTTGGTACTTACTCGAAAATTTTATGTTTTATTTTAGATATAGGTACCTTTCTTTTTTATTATTCCAAAAATACACCCACTAAGTATACTTACTATTTTTTGTAGGTTTACATGAAGTCTTTATGGACGTTATGACTATAAACAGCATCTAACATTTCAAGCATTTCCAAAGCCGACTAGATCCTTGAGTTTTCATGGTCACCTTTTTTTTTGATGCCGCCAAATTGTTTTTCATGGCATTTGGTATTAAAAAATTCAATTCAACCAAATCTTGATTAGGTACACAGATATGGTGTTGATCTTGGGTGAATGCCATGGGAATGCACATGAGACCGCAAGGGTCCAAGATGATCCAACCCGCAGCCTGTGGAGTAACGCGGGGGAAGTAGGAGTATCACGTTCCTCTACTGATAAGTTTGATAATTTTTCTTGAACCTTCTTAGTAATTGTTGAATTTCTGTCTTATTTAATTGGGAATCGGGTTCTTGGGAATGAAATTATTATTTTGGAAAAGATTTTTATATAAAACAAGGGACCAATCGGCCCTGAAACGTTTCGTTTTATATAAAAATCTTTTCCAAAATAATAATTTCATTCCCAAGAACCCGATTCCCAATTAAATAAGACAGAAATTCTACTGATAAGTTTATCGCTGGTGAGGACTATCACCCTTATCATACTACACCAAGATGCATGGCGGTTCTTTTACCCAACGATTTTGAACCACGGTCAACTAACTCATGGTTGTTGCGACAAGTAGAAGCAGAGCACGCCTTCACTTCTCGTTTGTGGACCGAAGAAGCAAATTTTTCTCGGGATTGTTTCTTTAATCAACTCGATCATTATACTTTGGAAACCCCGAATGTGTCGGTTGAACATCACCATCAACATCGTTTTGGCGTTATTGTGTGGGCTGGGATTCTGGGGAATGAGCTCGTATGGGACTTATACTATGATATTGTCGCAAAAGCTAAACAGAGAAAATTTCCTGGAATTTCTGAACGGCGATCTATACACGGGAACAATTAGACCACCTTCCCCTGGCGGAAGATGCAGGTGGACAGCGCCCCAGCTCATTTTGCTGGTCCAGTGAGAACCTGGTTAAATGAACAATACCGTGGAAGATGAATAGGTTGCAATGGACCAATACGTTGTCCAGGGAGGTCCCCGGATCTCACCCTACTCGGTTTTTTCTTTTGGTTTGGGGTCACATGACATGAAGTCAACTGTTTCTTGCACCCCTGTCCAAAATGAGAAATGGTGCTGCCACCGTTACGACTCAAATTAATGCTACAGCGAGTGCATAACAACATTGTGACAAAATTTTGAGCAATTACTTTAATAAACGTTCGGAAAAAAAGCAATTTTCATGATTTGAAGCATTTTTAATAATTTCCGAATGAGGTAGAACCTACCTACTGTTAAAGCGTTCCAATTTTTCAAGACGTCTAGGTACGACAATGCATTTTTTAAATAGTTGCGAGGTGCAATTGCTCACTTGCAGGTCATCATGTAATTATCGAAGGTTTCCGCACGGACACGAGCTTTACGATTTACGCCAAATTTACGATTTAGTTTTTGGCTAATAAGCTCGAAAAAAAATATATTCTTAGATTTTTTATTATTTTTTATTCTGGCCTCCGATGATCCTTCCCCATAACGTATAATTTACCTATTTATTAGGTACCTACCGATAATAAAAAGCTATATATGTATATTGTTATGGTTCGTATTGGAACAATGTTGGTTAGGGGGACATCATTGTCAAACAAAACCTTTTTGGACACTGCGGGTATCTGCTTTGGTGAAATGCATAATTTTTCCAATGTCTTACTTATATTAATTATCCTCAGAGCCATTTTCTATGTATCGGTTTCCTAGAAAAATGTTTGTTTACTTTTCATTTGATTGGTACTTTTAGGACAGGACTTGAAAAAAACCGAGAAGGCAAATGTAACTTTTTGAGGTTTTTTTCAAGTCCTGTCCTAAAAGTACTAATCAAATGAAAAGTAAACAAACATTTTTCTAGGAAACCGATACATAGAAAATGGCTCTGAGGATAATTAATATAAGTAAGACATTGGAAAAATTATGCATTTCACCAAAGCAGATACCCGCAGTGTCCAAAAAGGTTTTGTTTGACAATGATGTCCCCCTAACCAACATTGTTCCAATACGAACCATAACAAAAATGGCGCCCAACGTGGGGCTCTTTCATTTATAACAGTTCAGAATAAAGTAATTCCCAACACAAAGACTTCTGTCTAGTAAACTTATGTATTAGTAAGTTTTTTATTTTTATTTTATTGATAACTAGACTCAAGTTTGTATTAACTTAGTAGATAGGTATAGGAATTCATAGAAATAGTTCTATTAATCTTATAACAATTTATACCAGTTAAAATGTCACACACAAGGGAACAAAGTGAACAATTAGAAAAAGAGGAAAGAAAACAAGAAGTACAATTGGAGCAAATATTCCTTAGGAAAGATTACGTAAAAGTAGCAGAAACACAAGAAGAAGATAATATGTCAGAAACAGTAGAAGTTAATGACGACTCAGTGGGAAAGAAGGATGGGTCAAATGAAAAAATCGCAAATATGATGGCGATGTTAATGAAGAAGATGGACGAAAATAGTAAGAAGATGGATGAAAATATCAAGAAGATTTTGGACGAAAGTAGTAAGAAAATGGAAGAAAATAGTAAGAAGATTATTGACGAATTACAGAGTGTTAAAGGGACTGTAGAAAAAATTAAAGAAGAAGTAAATGATAAAATAGAGAAAAATAAAGCGATCATTTATGAGAAAATAGAAGAAGTGAGAGTAGAAATTCAAGAAGATACAGATCAGAAGTTGAATAGTGTCGTTGATGTTTTTGAAAAAAAATTGAATGAAACAAATTCAAGAGTGCAAGTTATACAGAGTGATGTGATAGTGATAGATAACTGCATAATTTA
The DNA here is from genome assembly GCA_910589415.1 of Malachius bipustulatus. Lineage (NCBI taxonomy): Eukaryota > Metazoa > Arthropoda > Insecta > Coleoptera > Melyridae > Malachius > Malachius bipustulatus. Next base: position 49,372,640 of record OU342633.1, read on the forward strand.
TCAGAAATTATAAATAAAGAAAGAAAGGATAGAGAAAAGGAAAATCAAGAAATGAAACAAGAAATAAGTAGAAAAAACTATGTAGGAACTGAAGGATGAGCCAGGCAAGAAATCAGAGTAGTAATGCCAACGGTGGAAGACGGAATAACTTTTGATGGAGACGGTAGAAAAATACATCCTAACACTTTTATGAAAATGATAAAGAATTTGAGTTTCAATAGAAGTTTATAGGTTATGAAAATTTTAAAAAATTTATATAAAAAAAAATACTTGAACTCACTCTGAGTTATAGAGGTCTCATACAGACTAAACTTTTATTAGTTTAAAAAAAAAGAAAGGCCCCATAAATAAATAAATTGTTTATGGTAAGAGGTAATCAAACCATAAAAAATATATATGGCTAAAATAAGAAAAATAAAAATAAAATTCCTGGTTTCTATAGGGCTCATGCCCATCTATCATTGATCTCAATACACATGAATTTTCTTTTTATTATTCATTTAATATTTTGCTCGATGATTTCACTTCTACCTAAAATAAGAAATCTTTAATTTTCAGTTTTCTAGCATAGGTACCTACCTATCAACCTATCCTATTTCAGCAACGATGATTCCAAATTTCTTTTCAGATTACAAATCAGCACAAAAATACGTATAACTATGCCCCAGTTTATAATTTCGTGAATTAGATGACATTTACTTTTTTGAAATTGGGGACAAAATAGTTTTTGAAATATTGGAATTGGCAATTTACCTACCTTACATCTTCGGATTAACAAGTTATAACAGGTTTATCTAGATGACAGGATTAGAACAAACTCGGGGTGAATTTTTTAATGGGATCGGTAAGCTAAATAATGTTAGAAACTGGATTTTTGTAACAATTTTTGACACGTTCCCTAGATGATAATTTTTTTTGCGTTATAACTAAAAATTACCCAACTTTTGTTGCAACAATAATTCTGAGGCAGCTGTATGTAGCTAGATAAATTCGCAGATTTCATAAATTTTTTGATAATAAAATTGATCGATTTGAACACTATTTTATCTAAATTTTAGGTAGGTATATGATCAGGTAGGTACCTACTAAATTTACGTCAGTTTTTGAGAAAAACTATTATAAAAATTATTTAAATATTTAAAAAATTGAAAAAATAAAAATAGACAAATATAAAAAAAAAATCCTTATTTAGAGTCGGAATCACCTCCACTCCTTCACACCAGCTAGACTAACCTTCTTTGCGCCGTTCGCACGCGGTCCCCCGACCCGCCTGGTGGGGAGGGGGCGGTCTCTACCGTGGAGGGGGCCGGGGGGCGTGCGCAGGAGGCGGCTCCTTCACCGCCGACCGCACGGCACGCTCGGTTTAGTACCACGCCGGTCTCGATAACGCAAGCACGCTTCGCGTCACTTCGAAGTCCGCGTCGCTCTCTCGTTTCGTGTGTGTTTACACTTATTCATTCAACCCCGATACGTTCACGTAACGCCACCCCCGTTATAAAAATACGTTCTGACACCCCTTGAGACTCCCTGCCACCCCCGTCGTCCCCGAAACGCGTACAGTGACTCTGATGGATTCACCGGCACCGCGGTGGTGATTGTTGTTCCAGGTGGTGGTGATCGAGACTAGGATGCAGCACTTGCATCAAGGCGGCAACAACCCCAGCGGTGGCAGCGGTGGCGGCGGCGGCGGCTCGCCGCAGCAGTTCTGCCTTCGCTGGAATAACTACCAGTCCAACTTGACCAACGTCTTCGACCAGCTGCTCCAGAGCGAGAGTTTCGTCGACGTGACTCTCGCATGTGACGGGCACTCGGTCAAAGCCCACAAGATGGTCCTGTCGGCTTGCAGCCCTTACTTCCAGACGCTCTTCTACGAGAACCCCTGCCAGCACCCGATCGTGATCATGCGGGACATACGCTGGCCCGAGCTGAAAGCCGCCGTGGAATTTATGTATCGCGGCGAGATAAACGTCAGCCAGGAACAGATCGGGCCCTTGCTGAAGGTGGCCGAGTCACTGAAGATTAGAGGGCTGGCCGACGTGAACGGCGAGCAGGACGTGGCCTCGGCAACGACGCAGGCCAACGCTCCGGCTCAGCCGGCCGCCGCTAAGGGCGGTCAGGACAGCTGGCCCTCAGAGGGGCCGCCGGCTAATAAGAAGAGACGCAGGCCGTCCGGGGAGCGTAGCAGCGGAGCCGGAAGTCCCGGAGCTGAAAGCGCCGGTGAAAGACCGGTGGAGACTCCGCCGGTCACGGGGGTGGTGTCTCCGCAACCCCCTGAGCCGCTACCTTTGGCGTTGCCGTTACAGCAGGGGGGACAGGCCGCACAAGCGACCCCTCAACAGCATCAACACTCCGCCGCAGACGACTTAGAGATCAAACCAGGGATCGCTGAGATGATCAGAGAGGAGGAAAGGGTGAGTGTTTTTTTCTGTTTATTATTTCATGAATTTATGGACTCCATTTCATCCATTCATCCATTAATAAAATGGACAAATGTTTGCGTCTGACTAATTAAGACACCAAAGCCGGATATTATTCATACATACTATCTACAACTTATAGGTACAATATGGTGTTACACCTACAAGAATTTTTATTTAAATAGAAATAAGAGAGCGGTTGCTATAAATATTTCAAATTATTTTAGGAAACCCTGAAAATTCCAAGAAACCGAAGTCCTCGCCGAAGTCAAAAATTAAATGCGACAGAATTCGATGAAATAATTATTTGATCAATTTTGCTAAAGCACATAGGTATTACTTGCATAATTTAGAAAATGAACGTGCGCGTTGATAAAAGAAGCAACTTTTGACTCGTTGACTGAGTTGCCAAAGTTTTGATCGAAACAAAAAACAACATTGGAAACAACACTTGATGCTCAAGATGAGAAAAAAAGGAAAACCTGACTTTATTTATTATTGACTGAGATTAAAATCGATAAATACCTACCTACATAAAGATTTTTACAACCAATAATTGTACAAATTAAATAGACAGGGTAGGTATCTGGTGAGGAACCCCCCAAACTTGGATAGTGTGTTCAGGGGATCAAAAGCGACGCACATTCAAATATTATCAACCGTTATTGTATTGATAGGTGGGTGTATCAATAAGAATATTTTTTACTTTGGTGAATTTATTTCACCAAAATTGCATGATAAAAGGTTTTAAATTGTAAATGAAACCCTTCATGGGGTGTTTCCGAATTTACTACCAGAACCAGATAACGCACCTCTAATTATCGCATTTGGGGTTGGCTGAAATATTTTTTTTTATAAAACATCATAAAAGCGCACTACTCGTTCGAATGACCAATTCGAGGACCAATTGGACAGCACTCAATCTTCATCCTCTTCAACAAACTACAGAGAATTAATCCATTCAGGTTGATGGTGGTATTTTTGAAAATTTAATATTTTAATTTGTATTTTATGTTAAGAAAACTCTAAAAAATGCATTAGGTACGCTAAAATCACTTGGTTAAAAAATATTTTTAACATTTTCACGGGAGGTAACATGTTTAATACGATTCTTTTTGGTACCCTATGAACATATACGCTGTCCAAATTTGGGGGGGGGGGGTTCCTCGCTCACAACACATTATAGGGTGTGGAATTAGTTCATGCAGGATAGGGATTTCGATGTTAAATTCTTAGCGTTCAAATATCTGTCGTCTCCCTAAAATATTTTAGAAAAAAAGTATAAATAAGTATTTTTTTAATGAAAGAATGAAAATATTCTCTAATCTGCAAATATTAGCGTTTCGCTTAAAAAAAAACATATTTACCTACACTTTTTTCTCTAAAATAATTTGAGAACCCAAGATTTGAACGTTAAAAATTAAACATTAAAATCCCTATGGTGCCTGCACCAATAATTCTAACCCTATATAGGTACCTCCTGTATTGTTGTCTAAAAGTTGATGACTTTGAAAAAAATTTTGGCAACCTCGATTGTGCATAATTAAAATACCTACATAAGTTATTCTTGTCAAGCTTTTGGTGGCCAAAAAGTGAACAGATTTTTTTTTTTTTTAGATTTTCCCAATAGGTCGGGGGGCCATATCGTTTGAGAAAAGATACTTTGCGATTTTTCCTATAGGATTTTTCAAACATTCTGGCAACATCATCAATTCAGTAAGAATTATTGTAAATCACTAACGGTTAATAGGAATAATATAGGTTTATTGAGAGAATTTAAGATCTTTGTAACATTTTGGCAACATCTGTTGAGTGCAGATTAAAGCAGTAAAGTATTTTACTGTCTGAGAATAAATCGGAATTATTTTATTATTTTCATTTTCTCCTTGGCAACATGGCAACACGAATCATGTACAAATCAAGCAATAAAATCAGATTTTATTATAATGTTTTTTGCATTAATATTGATATGGTTAAAAAAATGTGTAAGGGTTGAAAAAATAAATGTCATTAATATTGTTGAAAAATGGTTTTCTCACAGGATTTAAAATTTCAACCAAAAAACTGAATTATTTAAAGCGTTTGTTGTTAACATTTTGGCAACCTTGCCGGGTTCTTTTTTATAAAAAAATTTTCACACTTTCTTTAAGAATTTTTGATTTAAAAATTAAAATGTTAATACCTACATAAATTATATAATTAAAAAAATATTTTATTGGCATAAAGTTATTTCTTTTGCATTTGAGCAAATTTTGCAAGGCTGATTTATAAATAAAGGAGACCAAAATTATTTATTTTATTATCTAGTTACATGATAGTCATATTGTCACAAGTCGTGGATCAAAAAAAAAAAAAAAAACAGTGATAAAGGAGGTATTTGCAAAAAAATCCCACAAGCAGTGGTGGTCCAATTATGTAAGGCGAGATGTTGTATAAAAAGCTTGAGTGATTTCCTAAAAAAGAGGTAACCCGTGTTGGCACCCCAAAGTCAAGCACCCCAAATTTTAACATGAGTTCTTGGTTCTTTTAGCATAGTTCTATAGTTCTAAGAGGGATGCAGCAATAGTTCTCAAGCCCAAATATTCTTCTTTTTTTTAAAAAAAAGGGGTGCTAACTTCGCGCCGCACCCCAAATTGAGAGTGCAACAGTTCCCGGGTGCTATTTCGGTTCTAGACGAATAGTTCTAGAGCTCCTGATACAAATTTTACATAGTTCTGCAAAAATAAAACCAATATCGCAAAAACTGATGTTTTCATGCAAGCAGCGCCATTGTGATTTTTGAAGAAAACCCATTTTGATTTTTCTCTATAGGTTAGGTATATGTTGATTGGTTTTCGAGTAATTTAATTTTTTCTAGAGGCTGCGCGCCAAAAATTTCAAAAAAACTAAAATTCGCGTGCATCAAAAATCCTAAATTTGCAATTTCGCAAATATTGAATAACTCGAAAACCATAACATGTACGAAATAATTTCAAGATACCTTTTTTTTAGGAACTCACCCACCTTTCTTTTTTTATTATTTTTTTATATTATTTATACATATTTACCACGATTAACTAGTTATTAGCGGAAAAGCCTTTTTTGAGGCGGTGGGACGGGCTGCACCCCCAGAACTGATTTGTGTGGACTTGTGTTCTAAGCTCGGTTCTAAGTACCTATAACCTTTTCACTAATGATTATTGAAGGAAAATCTTAAATAAAATGTTTTATGAACTTTTGCTACATGTTTTTTTTTTTTTTTGCCGTACCTCATCAGAGTTACGCAGGACAATGGAAAGTCAGAAGTCAGACACTGTTGTGTTTGTATACCTAATAACTTTAAAAAAAGAAATACGAAAGAATTATGAGATTGCAATTTAAAGAAATTCATGTTCATGACATGCGAGCGCACTTGGTTGGTTTTATTGACAGTTACGTTTCGTACAAGTAACAGGAACTAGGATTGCGTAATAACAGATCGGATCATGTGAATAAAATTAAATAACATAGCTATTTGCTTTTACTACTAACATACCCGTAATTAAAATGAGCGAAAAAACATTGAATTCTGTAGTTTATGCTCGTATTTAAAACAATTGCATAATTTCATTCACATAACCCATTGATTGTGTTTTTATACCCTTAGTTTTATATACACATTATTACATTGGCAGGTCAGTTATTTATTAAATGAAATACATATTTTGCTAAAGAAACAGCAGAATTCCCAGAAACTTGAAACTTCATTAAAAATGTTTTCAAGACAATTATTATTATTAAAAATTATTGTTAATGTCTTACTCGTATTACTATGTTGATTTATTTAGATTTAATAATTAGTTAATGTTTTTACAAGAAACAGTATGAGAGGATTTTTTATTTGGATATAGGTATGTTGTAGGTATTATTGTTTTTTTATTTCGTTGGAAATACACTAAAATATGCAAAGCCTGCAAAGGCACTCATTACCTGGTAATGGTATATGTATTTGACTCCCAAAACAAAAGTAGATATTTTGTAAGTTTTTCGAAAAAATTGCATCAGCATAATTGTCGCCTCCTTTCACAACAGGGTGTTAACTATCAACTAGTACAAAAATAAATGAGGTGAATGAGGTGATTCTACGACTTATTCTAAGAAGAAAAGTTCCTATTAACATGGGTCCGCAAACGCTCCGTTTTCGAGATACATGTTAAATTAAATTAAACAATGTTCAAAAAAATTGTTTTTTCTTACTTTTTCTCAAGAATCTCAAGAATCATTTGAGCTACAGGCTCCAGCTTTTGTATAGATTTTTACATTAATAATAGCTACTTTTAAGGCTCCAAACTAATCATCTAATATATGCCATAGTGGTGGAGATTTTAGGGTTGGGTAAGGGACGTCCCTAAAGTTGGAAGAGCAGGGTCAGCAGAACATAAATTTCATAAAACTACAATTAGACGCTAATTAAACGGTAATTAAGTGCACTAATTAAAATTTTAATGCTCCATTTTTTCTAAGAAAAACGACATGTTCTGCCAGCTTTAGGTAAATAAAAAGCTTTAGGTAAAGCTAGCAGAACATGAGTTCAAAAATGCCCGACTCAGCATGATATCCACGTCAAAATGCTCGAACAATTAAACGCTAATTAAGTGCACTAATTAAAAAATTTGAAAATTTGTAGCATTTTTAAGTTTTGTAGAATTCTGAAGTTTTTAAGTTGCCGAGTTTCGGAATTTCAAAAATTCTGAGAAGATATGAAATTTTCATTTAAGAGATTTGAAAGTTTTGGTGACTTTGGAATGTTAAGTTTTATAGACTTAATATTTATATAAAATTCTCTTGTTCCGGAAATTTTGAAGTTTTTGAAACTCTGGTCGTTTTTGAATTTTAGGAATTTCTGTTTCATGATTTTGGAGTTTTAACTTTTAAGCATTTTTAAAATTGCGAAATTTGAAATGTTTTTAGTTCTGGAAGTTCTGGAGATTCGAAAATTTTGATTATTGAGAAAGATTCCAGCTTGACGTCTTTACGTAAGTTAGCGTCTTCGACCTCAATGAACATGAAGTTTCCTGCAATAATAATAAGAAAAATACTGTTAAAGACCGTATACCAAACAGAGGCGGTCAAAGCTTTTTGGGGCGCGTGGCAAAATTACATTCGGCCCCCCACCCCTTTTCCAAAAAAATGTTGAAGGTAGCAGGCAAAAAAAAATTTTTTCATAGAAAGAAATTTTCTTTGGGGGAGCCTAAACTTTAAAATTCATAAAAAAAATTATCACATCGTTGGAATTGGCGAAACTTCTAAGCTCGCTTCTAAGCTTTTAAATTTTAAAATTACTCAAAATTCTCTAAATTTCCGAAATGTCAAACATTTTATAACTATAAAAAGTTCAAAACTTGAAAGTTTTACAAATTCTTCAAAAACTATGAAATTCTCTACGTTTTCCAAACTTCAAAATTGCATTAATCGGAAAATTCCCAGAACTTTCGAAAATTTTTAAACTCCCATACATTTTAAAACAAAATTTTTGGAGTTCCTAACTTTAAAACTTAAAAAATTTAGAAAACAAAAAATTCAGAACATTCTGAACTGAAAAATTCTTCAAAACTACAAAATCAAACTTGAAAATTTAGAAATTACAAAACTTGAAAAATTTTCCAAAAATGCCGGAGGCACTAGAATTCCGAAAACTTCCGGTTGAAGACTTCAAAATTCCAGAAAACTCAAAATTTTCGAATCTCCAGAACTTAAAACATTTCAAACTTCGCAACTCCAAAAATGCCTAAAACTCCAAAATCATGAAACATAGAAATTCCTAAAATTCAAAAACGACCAGAGCTTCAAAAAATTCAAAAACTTCAAAATTTCCGGAACTACATTCCAAAGTGACCAAAAATTTAAAATCTCCTAACTGAAAATTTCATATCTTTCCAGAATTTTTAAAATTCCGAAACTCGGCAACTTAAAAACTTCAGAATTCTTCAAAACTTAAAAATGTTACAAATTTTCAAAATTTTTAATTAGTTGCAATAATTAGCGTTTAATTGTCCGAGCATTTTGACATGGATATCATACTGATTGAGGCATTTTTGAACTCATGTTCTGCTAGCTTTATCTAAAGCTGGCAGAACATGTCGTTTTTCTTAGAAAAAATGGAGCATTAAAATTTTAATTAGTGGATTTAATTAGCGTTTAATTAGCGTCTAATTGTGGTTTTATAAAATTTATGTTCTGCTGACCCTGCTCTTCCAACTTTAGGGACGTGGGTAAGGGTAAGGGCGAGGGTAAGGGTTTCACCCCCCTAACTTTTACGACACTGGAAAAATTGGCATTTTAAGAGCAAATTTCAAAGCGCCAATGTTTTTTACACAAAGAAGTGTTCTTGGTTAAAAGATATAGAGCCACTGTTCTCGAGAAAAACGGCATTTTATGATCAAAAACGTATAAAATTCAACATGAACAAAAAATTTATTTTCAAAATTTTCCAATCCGTAACATGGCGAAAAATTCAAATTTGCACCTGTTTTTCTTATGCTTGTAGGCAGATTGTTTTTAGTTTCGTCTAGAACAGCTTCTTCCACCTGAACATGAAAAGCTTTTGGCCGTTCATATCTACCAGAAACGTTTAATTTTAATTTTTTTTTTATTGTAATAATAATTAAATTATTACTGTCGTCCGAAAAAGTTGGCATTCGTTTGTGAAAAATTTATTGTTTCAACCGACAGAAAACAGAAATGCAGAACAATAATGTTAAAAGTACGATAACGGCAATCTACCACTTTTTTCGTCTTTTATCGCACCTGTATTTATTTTTCTCAAACGAATGCCCAAATTTTCCGACGACAGTAATAATTCAAGTATTATTACAATAAACAAATAATTAAAATTGAAAAATAGAAGTTCAATCGTGCGTTTCTGGTAGATATGAACGGCCAAATGCTCTTCATGTTCAGACGGAAGAAGCTGTTCTAGACGAAGTTGCAAACAATCTGGCTACAAGCACAAAAAAATAGGTGCAAATTTGAATTTTGAAAATAATTTTTTATTTATATTGAATTTTGTACGTTTTTGATCATAAAATTACGTTTTTCTTGAGAACGGTGGCTTCTACAGCATTTGACCAAGAGTACTTTTTTGTGTAGAAAACATTGGCTCTTGAAATTTGCTCTCAAAATGCCAATTTTTTTCCAGTGCCGTAAAAGTTAGGGGCGGTGAAACCCTTACCCAACCCTAAAATCTCCATCAGCACTGGCATATCTTAGAACATTAGTTGGGAGCCTTAAAAGAAGCTATTATTAATGTAAAAATCTGTACAAAAGCTGGAGCCTGTAGCTCAAATGCTCAAAGGATTCTTGAGATTCTTGCATGAGAAAAAGCGAGAGAAAAAGTAAAAAAAAAACAATTTTTTGGAACGGTGCATTTGCATTGAACGGTGCATTTGCGGACCCATGTTAATAGGAACTTTTCTTCTTAGAATAAGTCGTATAGAATCATCTCCTTTATTTTGTACTAGTTAGTAGTTAACTTAACACCCTGTATATCATTTAGCTGAGTGAAGTTTAACCCGAAGTGCGAATTTTTGATACATTTAGACGGCATTCTTTAGACGTCCACGATTGTCAAACCAAAATTTTCGTTTGTCCTCCGTTAAAAAAAGTTATAGTAAAATTTAAAAAATTGCACTTTTATAAAACAATTTCATAAAAATTTGCACTTAGGGGTGCTAACTTCACTGAGCTAGATCATTTGGGTCAACAATAAAGGTTTAAAAGATTCTTGCACTTGATCTTATCATGATTATTTCAATGTGTCGGTGGCGAATGACTCCTTGGAACTTGATAGGTGCATTTGGTAGTCGAATCCAAAGTAAATTTAGGTAGATGCTTTTGATTTATGACCACTCGAAATATAATACCGCGGATAAAGAGATAATTTTAGCATGAAGCCGGAATTTTGATGAAGATTCTGTCACCAAATTGGAAGCATGGCTATGGAAATGAAGCTTTTATCATAAGTACCCACATTTTTTCTTGATTCTATAAATTGTACCTACACTAGCAACGAAAAATTGCACAGCACATTGGCAAGATTGTTTAAATATAACTACCCAAGTTCTTTTTTATGAAACATAAAAAAAAGGTTGTTGAATTCTCAAATTTTCTTTTTAAGATAAATAAGAATCCCTAACATTAAGATTTTATTTCAAAGTAATAATTAGTCTGATCTGAGACAAAAAAAAATAAAGCGAGGTATAAAGATTTTCTTTCTAGATCATTGGCAACATGGTGTGAAATTTATCCTTTTTTTTTGTATAAAAAAAATTTATTGGTGGCAAAAATGCTGCAAAAATATACCTATAAGACTGGCTTTATACAGGGTGTTACTGAATAGGTATTACAAACTTAAAGGGCATGTAGGAAATGCAAAAATAGGCGATAAATTTCCTGTAGACATGGGTCGTTGGAGCTTCAGTTTTCGAGATACAGGGTGTTAAAGTTCTTCGAAAAATTTAATATTTTTTGAATATCTACAAACTGGCTGATCAGAGTAACTCGAATTTTTTGACAGCTGTTGTACTAATTGAAGTACATGATTTGATACTCCCATTGAAAAATTATTCAATCCAGTGGCAGAGATCTGGGTGTGTTGTTACCTTTTTTATTAAATAATTTCTACGCCACTGACTTTTATGCAAATTTATTATTTTTGGTAGATACCTCGTTTTGTTTAGAGGAGAAAAGTCATTCCATGATTTTGTTGTAGGACGCACTATTTTCAAAATATTTCACAATGTAGGAACCCATGAAAGCTTTTTGTAATGCAACACGCTTCAATAACGATCACAAAAATGATTAATTTATGGAAAAACTCAATAGCGTTGATTTTTAGGATATTTTACCTCGTACGGATTCCTACATTGCGAAGTATCTTGAAAACAGTGCATCCTACAACAAAAACATAAATGACTTTTCTCCTCTAAACAAAACGAGGTATCTACCAAAAATAACAAATTTTGCATAAAAGTCAGTGGCGTAGAAATTATTTAATAAAAAAGGTAACAACACACCCAGATCTCTGCCACTGGATTGAATAATTTTTCAATGGGAGTATCAAATCATGTACTTCAATTGGTACAACAGCTGTCAAAAAATTCGAGTTACTCTGATCAGCCAGTTTGTAGATATTCAAAAAATATTAAATTTTTCGAAGAACTTTAACATCCTGTATCTCGAAAACTAAAGCTCCAACGACCCATGTCTACAGGAAATTTATCGCCTATTTTTACATTTCCTACATGCCCTTTAAGTTTGCAACACCTATTCAGTAACACCCTGTAGATATTGGATGTAGGTACCTACAAGGCGAGCTACAAGGTGACTCAGTCTCAATCACAGGCCATAAAATGCAGCTTTTCTAGATAAATACGAAAAGAAGAATCTTTTTTCAAAATTGATTTTTAACTGGGATAAAATACAGAGCAAGATAGAGGGTGTTTCACTGTCAACTTACGGAACAGTTTTTTTTTAATTGTGTTTTTCTACAGAGAGGACCAATAATTCTGAATTTGTGTTGAGATAGATCGGATTTTCATTTTTAATATTCGGTGTTCGTAAAAAAAAACCTAACCCAAGCACCCAGTGACGTCCAATCCGGGGTCACATGACATGAAACATTTTATCATATAAGAAAAATTTTAAATTTCAGTACTTATAAGTAGGCATGCGTGTAAAATTTGGATAGTTCGCACCGTTTTCGAGAAATTTTTGGATTTTTGTTATTATTTTCTCCATATTTCAACTTTATCTACTTGTCTTTCAATTTATGGTACCTATACCTACTCACCACGTGATCAGCTATCTATAGGATGTTTTATTACCTAAGCAGTACAGAAAATTCTAATGAACATTCATTGATAAATTTTAAGGAGTGGGGGATTTAAAAAAAAAAAAATTCAAGCCTCGCTTAAAATGTTATACCTACAGGGGGTGTCGCTGAAATGACTTTACAGCTCACTACGAAATGTTCCTCAGGTGAAGATGAGTTGATTTAAGTCAATTTAAGTCCAAAGTTGCTTGGTTTGGTCACTTTTTTATGGAACAAAAAGTGCAATACCAAAATTAAAATTACCCGTGTCGTTGATTCATTGGTATAGTATAGATCATGGGTCTTTTAGGTTTGACACCCTTTGAACTTCGACGTCATTGGACTTAAAAATTTCTAAATACCGAGCGTAGATTAGACGATTCATTTTCATTTTCTAAAAGAAGGTACTAAAATAAGAAAAATGAATGAAGATTTCGAAAATGGTTCTTATTTTACCTTTTTTTTTCAAAAATAATCAGTTAAAATCTGGAATGAATGTCACTGGGAGAAATGTAAAAATTGTCTCACTTCCGAGCATTTTTTTACCACTCTGTAAAATTATCTTACATACCTAACGTGCGCTCTTGATGCTTAGAAAGTGTAGGTATATAAACAGATTTTACAAAAATATCTAGGTTGTTGGCAAATTTATTAAAAAGAAAGGATTTTCTCTGGCTTTTTAATGAACTTGGGCAACTCCTATTGATTATTTGGTTAAAAATGTAAAAATTTAATTTTATAATAATTTATGTATTTATTAAGTCATTCCCAAAAAAAGAGAAAAAATTGTGAACACTCCCTTTTTAAAATTTATCAAGGAATCTTTGCTTGAAATTTCCGTGCTGTTAAATGAAACAACCTGTATGTTAATAATCCTATAACTGTATGATCTCTAAGGCTATGAAAGTAGGTAGGTAGGTAGAGGTACTGAGTAACTAGAAAGATGTATGACCGAATACCTACTTCAAATTTAATAACCATGAGAAAGATAAAATTATGCAAGTTCTTATAAGTGAAAGAGTCCCCATTCAATCAAAACCCAGCCCCGTCAAGCTTGAAGGATAAATAGGGGTAGGCTTAGGGGTGCAAGTGACAAGGGACCTTATGAAAGCTCTGATGATGAAATAGATTTTTTCCTACACTGCTTGAATATGGGTAATTCTCGTCGACTCCTCTGTATTATACCTTACTGACCTGGAAGTTTGTTTTATTGGTCTTAGTTTTATAAATTTTTATGTCGTGGAATTGACAACGCATCGTGCAGTTCGCACGTTCGCCATTTTATTAAAAAATAAAAAATAAAAATCACATTGTTGTCCATAACTATAGCAAATTGGCACTTTTTTTCTCTATCACAATGGCAGCACAACAGCACAAGAAAAACTTGGGTGGCTGTCCGGTGTAAAAAAAAAAACAACTATACCACTGGTCGTGCTTCGGAAGACACGCTAAATGAGGGTCCCGTTGAAGTAGAGCCAAAAATAGAGTGCCGAACTGACTTCCTTAGGGTCTCCGTAAAAATACAAACGCCGTGTCTTATGTCTTATGAGTTTTATAAGGAGTCCAAGTGATTAGGAGTAAAAGTGACTTTTTTGTGAGACTGAAAAGTTTCCGGACGACTCGTGGACCAGATTTGAATTAGGTAATTCTTAATAAAAATTTTAATTTCCAGAAAGAATTCACAGAGAGAAAATACATTAATTCCTTTAATTTTTTCAATGATCATAAATTGCCAAGTTTATTTTTAGCATTACACATCCAATCAAACCGGACGTCTATCTACCTGCCCACCAGAATCGTGCTAGAGAGAAAATTTGTATTTCAGACGTCGTGTACCTACATTCAGTATTTTAAATCTTAAATTTAAATTTACCTTGAAATTAAATCACAAACAATGCCTTCCATTGATGATGTTGGTGAATATCAACAGCCGAACAGTTCCAAGAAAATTTATCTAAAATTCATCTATCCTACCGAGCACAGGAAACTCGTCTGTCAATGTTTCCCTGGAAGTGGGAAACTGTAATTACGTCTCAAATGCTTACTATTTAAAATAATGTTACAAAAGGCTTTCAAAAATGAACTTATGAGGCATTTATTTGTATTACATTCAATCATTTTTATTGTTTAATGCAATTAAAGACAATTATTCTAATTTTGAGAAAGGTACCGAATATTATACTGATTATTTCAATAGAGATTATTATTCAATACTGTAGACCTTGTCTCGAGAACCAGGTCTTTTTCTAGGCAAGGTTGGTAAATGATTGTCCAAGATTTTTTGCTGTTTATTTTCTAATGTGTGTGATATTTGGAAGTGGATTTAAAACATGTTGATGAGATCATGACAGAGACATGTGGCTCCGCCCACGCGCTCTCCCATTGGCTCCCGATATTTTCAAGTTTTTTGCTGAACAGGTTAAACAGAGAGAAAAGAAAGGGGTAAGTATTGCATTGTCATTTAGTTCCCAACTCTGTTGAAGTTTCAAGTCTAGCTCTTCGGGATGTTAAGTTTTAAATCGATTGCAAGATTTGCACAGACCAGACAAGAAAGCGCCTTAATAATTTTCACTATGGTTTTTATTTATATGTATGGAATATAATCAATCAGTCTTGATGTAAGTACTTACTTATAAATTCAATTAGTAAAATGGAATATGAAGGATAATTCCAAGCGAGAGCTGTATTAGAAATTGGTACATAGGTATACTATATACTACCCCTTTAATAAATTTTCTACTTCAATAGCGTGCATGGTGCACACTCGGTATTTTAATTATTATAATAACATCCACTCTAAATTCCGAGCCAAATTCATACTCTTCGAGGAAGCCAAAGGCTTCTAGATAGTCGTAAGAAAATTTAGAGAAGGATCAGATAAAACGTGCCTCAGCCTTAAGTGAAGCGATGTTAACCCCAAAGGCGAGGATTTTAACCCCGGGACGGTTTTAGCGCCTGGCACCTGACACGTAGCCGGAAAAGCGGTTTTCCACGAAGCCTTCCCGGACTCACGTGGCTCCGTACGCACACGTGAAATCCGGGCCTGTTTCTATGTAAACACAGGAAACGCCGGAGTTATCCGGGATGTTTGTGCTTGGGGAAGTGATCGAAGGAAAGTCTGAATAATTTTTCTGGTGTATTGATTTTTGCTTTATCTATTATAATAGGTAGTGATGAAAGGAAATTATTAGGTAATATGATGAGCCCCGTAAAATATTGAGGGAGTGTTGATTATTATAATAGTGAATAGTAGCGTGTGTTTTTTTCTGTGAATCTTATTGTTATAAAAATATTTTCTAATGACACATCGTTGCGTTTTATGTTTTATGTGCTGCATCCACAACGTATGATTACCGATAATTTTTACGTAATGACTCCTGTTTTTTATTATTGTAACAAACAAATAATAACCTTATATCCCGAACTAATTGTATACTTTCGTTGTAATAAATATATACATTTAAATTTCTAATAAACTTATATTTATTCGTCGTGTATTCGTTCCCTGACTTTTTTATTATTATAAGATTATGGTTAATTGTTGTTATTAGTTGCATGACGCATTTTTTAATGAGAACTTCTTGAGAAAATTCCTCCACGACGAACTATATAATTTAAGCTTAACGGACTGGAATTTAGAGGCTCTCAATCTTCACATAAGTACGTCTGCTGTACACTGTTGTAAGGCCTCCGTATAGGAAACAAACTAATTTAAACTTTAAATTATATTATATTATTATATGTATATCTCAATCTGGAATGTGTGTAATAACATATTTCTCATATATTTTGATTAACATAACCATAACATTCAGTTTGAATTGTAGAACCAGTTTCTTCCCATCCAAATAATCTTTATTTATTCTCCTCTCTCTTCGTGCCTGGTCTCTGAACTACAGACCATGTTAATTAGCATGGAGATTAATTTTTTTTAAGCAGCTTGAAAACGTACGGGAAGAAAAAATCAACTCCTGTTGTGGAGGACAATAAAATCACGTAGACAGATTCAAAAAATTATTTGTTGGTTGTAGATTGGGGAAAAAATAAAAAGGAAAATTAAGCGTCATTAATTTCAAATGAGCGCATCATTTCTTTTTCCTGTTGTGCCTAGTCTTAAAAGTCCAACAATTTTTTTAACGGATTACTAGATCTGGAGTTATCTTAGGTGCATTGAGTTACATTACAACCCCCCCCCCCCCCACTCCTGGAATATAGGAAACGAATGATGTTCTAGTTATACACCGTTCACTTATTATAAAAGAATTGGGTTATGGTGTAGGGTGATAGAAATCACTGGGTATAACCGCTGTCAATCATTGGCTGGAGTTTGGTTATGTCTCTTTTTTATGAGGTTGAAGTTTTTTGGCAAGGAACAGGACATAGTTGCCAGATGGATTTTTGATATTTTTGGTATTCTTCTTATTATATTTATATTTGCATCTTTGGGGGCTTTTTATTTTGAATCATTTATGTCCGTATTCATCAAACTTCAAAATATAATCCTGGGGTTAAATTTTGAATTTTCTGACAGCTGATTGGTCTAATGCTCAATCCCTACGAACGCTACGAATTTTGAACCAATGACATGTTCCAAAATATAACCCCAGGGGTTATATTTATTGATGAATACGGGCCTTAGTCACATAATGCAATCTTTAACTAGAACACAATGTCGCTGGATCTAAGATCTTAAAATCTTAAGCTTTTCATAAGAGTTTGAGAAAAAGGTTATCATGTAATTTTGTCAAGTTAGGAAAATACACAAATGTATACTTTTTGAATATAAAATAAAAAACTTGAATCAATTATATTAATTTACTTTTAATAAATACATAGCAGGTAATTAAAATATATCGGTACGTTTATTAAAATATTAAAATATAGGTAACGTAAATGAAAAATATTTTTCGTCAATTCGCCGGTTATTCGGTATCGTATAGTAGTGTGTCGGAAACCAGCCAAAGATTCTGGACTTCTGGCTTCTGGCCCAAAATTATTCCCCATTATCAACAACCGCTACTGCATCCTGCTTAGAATCAGAATAATTTTCAGCGCTCTGATTTTAATAAGATTTTCACCATGTCCATTTGTTTCGTCCAGTCCTCCGAAATAAGTTTTTCACAATGATTATATTAATTTCGTCACATGTCAGGTGTACTTATACATTTTGAAAGCTCTTCAAGACATACATTCTTTACTTTATCCTTAGAGGGAAGCTGCTAATTTACGTACTTGTATAGTGAAGTTTACAATACCCCCATGTCATTTCGATTGGGTTGTATTGGAAATAGATTATTGCAAATCTTCCGGAAACACAAAAATTTCATAATCAGTGCCTGTTTTATGTGGGCTGCCCAAGGGTGTAATATTAAATTTGTCCTGTCTAATAATACTTGCTAATGCCACGGTCTGACTACTATAAGAGACAGTAATTACCAGCAATTTAGCAGATACAGATACACATACTCAATACTTACATTCCAAATATATTTCACCTTCTGAATGACTTAAATGTTTGCTCAAGTTTGGACTTTCTGGATCTTAATCATTGAAATGCTTTCTTAATGCGGATTTATTCATCTTATTAGAGATATGTATTATTTTCGTTATTTTGCTCTTTTGAAATTTAAAATGTCAAAAATTTAATAATTTTATTTGTCAGTTTGAGAAAAATTGATCAGAGTAAAAAATCATCCTAGATAGATATCCTACTACTAAAACTTCAATTTGACAACATGGCTGTTAATCAGCTGAGACACTTTGAGTGATTTGACAAATGTCAGTCTATACTTAACCTTTAATATCTCGATCAGCTGATATTGTCAATCAAGATCTAGGGAGTTTTCATTTTTGCAAACCTAAAAACAAAAGTTCATGGCCACCTAGTTCTTTTTTAATATGTGAACGGTGTATATGTGTCAGATTCAATAATTAATTATGCGCACGTTAATTTAAATATTTTTATTAATTTTTAGAATAGGGGACGTGGCTACTGGCTCGACGTCGAGCCATCTCATATCAGCAAGTGTTTTGAAGTATTACAAATGAAGGTTTGTTCGGAGTCGAATTGATTTTAATTAAATTTTCATCTCAAAGCCAGCAATCTTTTGTTTTTAATGTTTGTGGTGAGTTAATTCTTGTCATTGAGTGCTTTTACCTGATTTTTTATCTTCAAATTTTAAAAATCAGTCGACAAGGGAGAAAGTTACCACTTCCAAAAGCAAGGTAAATACAGATATTGTTATGAAAATTCCAATACCGGCTCGAAATAGAAAAAAAAAGGGTAGGGCTGTGGCATGCGAACACATAATCGACATTCCTTGAGGCTCTCGAAAGTTTCAAAATCAGGCAAAACTTTGGAATGCGACACTTTCATTTTTGAGCAGTTTGTAATACAAATTTATTAAGTTTTTTACTTTTAAAACAATTTTTACAAATGTTTGTAAAAAAACATTTATTAAGGTGGCTGTTTCGTCCTTGTCGGTTCACTTGGATTCCTATGTTTGAGGACAATACCATCTCTACCCGTTTCTTTCTTTGCACGTCGGGGATGAAGGAAAAACAATATCCACCTGACCACCGGAGTCGGATCGAGCAGTAGCATTAAGAGAGTGCCGTTCGTACCTTCATAGACGTTGGTGTTGGTGCGTAATCTCTTATTCGAAGGAAGTCGCAGAACGAGCGAGTATTTTATCGTCGTAAATAGTGGAAAATCGTTCCACATTGTGAAATGAATTAAAACTAATTAACAATAACAACTCGTGATTCAAACAAGTGTCCCACATTTGTCGGATAGTCATACAATGTCAGTAAATTAATTATTAATTAATTCAACGTTTATGTGTTCCTGTCAATCTTGGCATTAGCCTGGTCCTTCGTCCCCCCCCCCCACAGTGTCTGCCCATAAATTTTTCTGAATATTCAGTCAAAGCGTAATAATGACCATGACGGTTTCATTCATAAAACAATTTTTTCCATGACTCCAAGGTCATGGGATAACTATTATTTTTAGCATTTTAGCTTGTTTCAGAGAAGTTATGATTTCTGCAAAGTGATTTCTTTGAATCACTGAAAAATCATTTGGAACAAACACCTTTAATGCGTCAATGAAAATAAAGAATTTTTTCATAAGTGGAATATTTAAATTCTATTGCAGTTAGTAAAAATCTCAACCCCGTATAAATAAATTCTCTTTTTCAGCATTAAATCAATGTAGCAAGTCTGATTCTACCCCATTCACCTCCGAAGCCACCAAAAAAAAAAAACTACCCTTCCATAGCCACAGTTAAAAGATTCATACACTGATTCACCCCCAGAACCTGATGTATAGGTGGAATGTCACGACTTTTCAGCTGAATGCGATTCCATACAGGGGTCGAATGGGGTGGCGCAGGTAAGGGCTGTTGCTGAGAGTGACAGCGGGGGCGACGATCAGGTGTAGAACACAGCCAAAGTCTACCCTGATTAGCGGTTTTTCACTTTCAACCCTCGTTTCCATTCCACAGCGTTGCCAACATTGCGCGGACCATACCCTGATATCTCCCGAGAGGGATTATTTAAGTGGAATTCGGCTTGGGGTGTTCTTATTGTGCCTACGTTTGATTTGAGAACTGCTGTAAATGCGTTTTTGATTGCGATGCGATTGGAAGAGATTCATTCATTATTTTCAAATTTGTTGCATTATTGAAAGGTAACAATGTCAGACAGTCAGATCAGAAAAGAAGATA
Organism: Malachius bipustulatus; assembly: GCA_910589415.1. NCBI lineage: Eukaryota > Metazoa > Arthropoda > Insecta > Coleoptera > Melyridae > Malachius > Malachius bipustulatus. Next base: position 49,392,613 of record OU342633.1, read on the forward strand.
TCAAAGAACACTTTTATGAGAAATTGGACAAAAAAATGTTCAGTCCTGAAAAGGGCACTTTAATTATTGTTGAGGGGTTAAATGTTTGAGGCTCCTGGTTTGGAACCAAAATTTACTTTTAAAAGGGAATATAACATAGAAAAGCTTCCGAGTATCTATAACCAATTCCGAATCGGTTGGGCATTTATGAACGATGAAATTATTTGCAACGGAAATTTTCCTAAATTGGGTTGTTTTTTGTTTTTGCTAAAAATACGTCAAATTTTTTTCATCTTTTTTGTACCTAAAAGAAGTATTAATTGCAAATTATAGAAGCATCTGAGCGTTTTCTGTGAAATATAAGGTCATTTCATACTTTTTTTTCAAAATTGAAATAGTACATAGGTACATCTTAATAAAACGGAGTGAGACTTCTAAAATTCACTACACGTTACCGTTAAAATTTTATTTAATGCAAATCTCATCTGTGTAGTCATGATCTAATCCCAGAATTACGACAAACTCCACTTCCTCCTAAATCCAGCTCGTTCAAAAGTTGAACTTTCCAACTACTTACCTAAAATATTTACACTCGCTCCAAACACGAGCCCCGGAATTACTACCGAACTTAAAAGTTATATCCTGGCTCGATCTTCAACTTCTTCAATGTAGGGTGGCCCAGTGACCTTCAGCACTGTCCGGGGCCCTGACAGATGTCGTTTGTACAGTGTGTTATCGATCCCCGCTACCGCCATAGTAGGAAATCGAGGGACCCCTACTCTTCGGCCCCTTTTAATCATACGTTAATTATTAAACACAGCAACAGATGTTCCCTCTGGTCACTCGGTTGCCTAAAATAATCAATTGTTGACAACAAACTACCCTGCTTTGTTGGATATATTGTGAAGTGTTTTAGTTTGTTGTAATTAAGTAATTGGTATTGATTTCAGGCTTTGATTTAGTAAATTTAGATTTGGATTTTTTGCTACTGCTGTGTTGACAACAGGCACCGTTCATAGGATGAAATGTTATTTAATTTGTTATATGGATAACGGTGTGTGCGTTTAAATCAAAGATACATACTGCAAGATGAAGTACCTATGTACTTGATAAAAATTGCTTAATTTATGAGTCACTGCATACTTAATTGAAATCCACTTAAGAATGTTTGTTGACAGGTAAGAATGGCAACTGGTTCCTAATTAGGAAGGCTAGTGAAATTATAATATAAAGCGGTTTTCACTATTTTCAGAATTTTGAAGTTTTCTCAGCAAAACAACTCCCCTAAGTTGTAACAAGAATAGTGTCTCTGAAATATATTTCAAAGGTTGTAGCAATTTGTTTAAGGAAGGGCTTCTTAATTGGGGGAGAGTTGCTTTTAAAATAATAACCGAGGATTGCGGCTTTTGAAAAGAAAGATTTTTGTAAATTAGGGTTTTTTAATATCTAAAGATGTTGCATTGATCTATGAGATAACCAGTTAATCTTTTTGATGGACTCTTAAACATTATAGAATTTTGACTTGTTTAAAGTAACGAGGGTAAAGTAACAGAGTTGGTTTTTCAATCGTTTAAATGACCTGCAGCAAATTGGACCCACGAAATCACATTTTTGAGAAAACTTCTAAAATGGCATCACGTTATTGCTTCCACCTTTGACGTGACCACAAAGTGGCAGCAACATGGTCAGGGAGAGATACTCGAAGGAAACATGTTTTTGGAGAGTTTACGAAGGAAAACTGGAAGTTGCAATAAATTGGTTAAAATACAAAGCACAAAAATCAGAAATTACAGTTTTTCGGTGTTTTGAGTGATGCTTTATTAGCGATTTAGCGATTAATACTTAGTATGCAAGAAAAATAAGAAAGAACAAAACACGTTGGCAGCACAATCACCTGTATAAAAAAAGTACTGGACAAACGCTCGTGAGTAGCAAAAATGCAACGATTTCAGAAAACGCCATCCCATTCTAAATTGAAAACGTCTTTTTTGTTTGAAAAATTGAAAAAGATACGAGATGAAAAATCTGCACGTTACTTCTCCAACAGTCAACACAAGTGAGCTCGATTTTCTCTACCACACGACCAAACTCGCAGCCTCATTCAGGCGTCCCTATTGCCGGAATTAACTCCCCCATCAGAAGACGACCGGTAAGCGGGTCCGAAATCACAAAGAGCTGTGACATAATAAGCAACCTGGCAACGTTGCTCAATCAAAGGAATCAATAATTCGACGCCAGCGTGGTCCGTCTACCGTACAGGACTATTCATACTAAAAGCAAGGTCCATTCATATTATATGAAACGGCGAGTTTCATCAGAAAGGCTATGGTTTCAATCTTGATTAATTGCAATTATGTTGTAAATGAAACACCCCTAGGCAAGTTGGAATTTGAATTGAAGAAATTTTTCAATTTTTCTCATAAAGCACATTTTTGAAAAGGTGTCATTGTTATACTCTGAGTACAAGTAAATGTTCAATTTCGGGGAGAGACATCTTACAATAGAAACAATTGAAAGTTTAAAAGCGGAAAAAAATTAGAAACGTTATGGTCTTTTTTATTTCACCTGCGCAGTCAGTAATAAAACTTTGAACGGAATATCCTAACCCAGATTTCTCCAAATGTTTAATAAGCTGCATCAGTGTGTTACAAAAGATGGAAGCAAACCATTAATATTTGGGTGTATGTATGTTTATTTTTTGATTAGGTATTTCTGATTAAAATAGTCTACTCCTATAATATGCTTTCTGTTTATAAGCGTTGAAACTGCTGCGTTGCAGCCTCTGTTACAGTAATTAAATTTAATAGCTTATTACATTAGGCTGATTAAAACAATGAAACACCAAACATATTTTAATTGATATTCTGATAACTATAATATCGTTGAAAGTGGGACTTTTACTGGTGTTATTAGTTTATCAGTTAATTATTTATTAAATTTTTATAGTTTTATTTAATTTAAAAATATTTTTATGTATTTACACTCATAAAATTTGTACCTATTTTATTAGTTATTATTTGCTGTATTATATGAAATGTGTTTTAACGAGTGTAATTTTAGTGTTATCGTTATGTAAATATTTTCTTATTGCTTTCGCTAAATTATAAAACAGCACACAAGCGTTTAGCTTAATCTACTCTAATAATAATACATATCTCGATTCTCGATAATGTGCCAGTTTCGTTTTTAATTCTCTTTTTTTCCAATATCGCGTTATAAATATCGTTAAAATTAACCTAAAAATATTTTTTAATATCGTAGGTAGGTACTCAAATTTCATAGACTTTAAAATATCTCACCCAATTTGTTTAACTCGCCCAATTCAGTTTTCCATGTCATTTTCTTCTTGTAACTTTTAGCCGTCTTCCAATGCCTCTGTCATATCACCTGCTCCAATACGCAATCCATTTTTTTAGATCGTAAATTTCTTTCAATAATTGCAAGATTTACCCCTTTAATCTTTTGAAGATTATTGTTTGTTACTCACAATTTCTGTAGAATTTCAGTTATGATTATGAAAAAAAAAGTTTACTGTTCTTCTCTGGTGGAGGATATCATAAGAGTAGCAAGTTAATAGCTGTTCATTTTATTATCTTAGAATTAATTATTTCCTGTCGCTATTTTTTTAAGACATCACTGCAGCTGCGACTGGCAATGTGTTTGTTTGAAAGACAGGTCCTGAGATTTCTAAAACTAATATTGTCCATCCATATTGTGGTTTTTCTTGTTAATACAGCTACCTATTAAAATTTTCTGGAACAAAATTTTTTGCAAAAATGTTGAGGTACCACGAATGGTTTCCAGATCGTCTTAATCGGTTAAAGAAGAAGTCTTGTTTTGCTTTATTATAATAACTTTTTCTGCATCTGCCAAACCACATTCAATTTCTCAATTTCTTTCAACATTCTGTCTCAATTTCTTCTCATTTGAGGTGGTCCCAAAAACCGTCTTCATTGTTTGGTTGTAATTTTTTTCATTCCTGTAACTTTTGCTTTGTCGTCACCAGAAAGTTGGCAACCAGGCCCAAGTGTTTCATGTCAAAACAAAATGGAAGACACCTTGCAGATAAAGTAGAATATTTGGATGTCTGGTTCACGAGTACTGAAAACTGGAATGATTGACAAAAAAACTGGGCCTTGTATCGAAGAGGCTTGGAACTATTTCAGTGTAATGATTTGTTGACTAGCAAAGTATTCTGTTTCTAAAAATAACTTTTTTGATGAAGGGATAACAAAATTGGGGGTTTAAATTTCGTTATTCTGCGTTTCCGCCTAATCCTCTTCGGGTTCATCTCGCAGCTTCTGTAAGCCGGGAAGAATCAGGAATTTTTTTGGCTTCCCTGAAACAAAATTATTCGGTGGTCAAACGAAGGAGCAATAAAACGTCACTATTGTTTTTTTACACACTTTCAATATTTTGTGAAGTTTGCCGAAATCACTACTTTTGCAATTATGTACATGAAAACTGGGAAGACCATAAAAAATATCCTTTATGGCAGTGTCAATTGCGGTGCCAAAATAAATTTGAAAAATCAACAATACATCAAACTTTCGATTTAAGTTGAGCGATTTTCAAACAACTCTTGTTACCAAAATTTCCTATTATTATTTTTTTTTTTGAGTTCAGATCGATAAATAAAAATGTGTCACACAGGACACGGCCTTGTACACCCTCATTTTTTTTGAGATATTCTTTTTTAAATTTGGTATGTCGCAGCTTCTCAGCTCTCATTATTTGAAAAGACTCACCTTTTTTACATATACAATTGATGATATAGGTAGCACATAAACGATATAGGTAGCACACAGAGGTAGCATAGAAGGGTGACATTTCAGAAGTTTTATTTTCTATAACAACATAAAAAAATTTGGTAATGGTATAAAAGTGACATTTTTCGCACAAGCAGAAAAAGTCACACAAGCTGCTTGCAGCGAGTGTGCAATTCTTCAATTAACTCCTGCTCCTACTTCCCGTCCTATCAACCGTCCCGGATTCTGCGGGACAGTCCCGTAATAGCAGTTGTAATCCCGCATAGCAATAATTAATAAAATGGTCCCGCAAAACATCTAAAGCGTCCCGCATATCCCGCGTTTTCCATATTTTCTAACCATAACCAAGGCAACACAAATTAAAAACGTACAATGTTTGTCGTAAAATTTAATATGGGCGGTTGTGAATACTTTTAGACATTCTTAATGAAAATCCTGAATTAGGAAAAAAAATCACTCATGAGAAATAGGTACGATTTTAAAAATAAATGATTACTCCAGTAAGTTGCCTTTGTTTGCTTCCTAATTTTATTATGGTAGGTATGGTAGTGCACCAACACACCCTCAGACCTTCACACTTACATCCTCTATCCCCAAAAGTGTCCCGAATTAACTTTTCACGATCATGTTGGTAAATTGCGTGACATTGAAAAAAAAATCGTCTGCGGCTCTGATTTATTCCCGTTACAGTGTGACTTTTCCCGAAGTTGGTCGCCTTACTTTAATGGTCAATAATTGACATTATAGTTCTTCCTGATATTTTATATTCAAATATTTCCATTAACAATAAACGTCAATAATTACAATATCGTCTGTCAAATTATTGAATTAAGTGATTGCTTTTTGGAGTTTTAATAAATTTCAGTAACTGTGATGATGGAATTAGATGTAAATCATTAAACAAATACATCATTTTATGGTACTCGTGTTCCATCATGAGATTAACTTTGTATTATTCTACATATCGAGTATACATACCTAAAGTCTGTACTGAGAGTTGTCTGTTGTGATAACTAAGGATAGGTACATCATGTCGTTATGTTTCTTACTCCTTCTATTGCATTGCATAGTCAATCGAGTTAAAATGGGACGTATTGTCAGAAATACGTTTGAATCGTCTGCAATTCTAAAAAGATGAGCGAGAGTGAGACGGAAGTATCGACTCGCGTCTTGATACGCTTAGATTGATACGATATTACGATAAGATTGTCGTCGCTACTATCAGTAGTGTCAGTGTCAGCGGTAAATATACTAATAAGGTTTGTCTTGTGATTTGAAACGTTTTTAATACGAAATTAGCAAAATTACCTGTGTCCTATGTTATTGTCCTGTGATAAACTATGAGTAACTTATTATAATTGCTCGAATGCCTAAAAATCTATTTCCTTGCTTTGCCTGGGAAACGATTGAACTCCCTAGTACGTGGTCTTGTGGTTAAATTGCTGGAATATTTTACTTGCAAATAAGAAAACGGAGGTGTTATTCTTTCTTTTAAACGGCAACCAGCAGGTAGGTGACATGATATTTCTATCATGATGATAACAATAATTATTATGATTCTTATTTACTTGCATTATATAATATTTGTTATCAAAAAGTTGCAAGGCTCTACTTCGTCAATAACTTGTCGAAATAATATATTTTTATAGGATATTCATTATTCCTCAACACACGCCACACGCCACTGACACGAACTGCGATACCACATCTGGTTCGACTTAGAAATAAGTGTAGGATTCAAATCGAATTAAATGAAATTGTTTAGTCAGAATCAGTGTGGCATGACAACGGACAACTCTCAGTGTACAGAGAGTACTTCGCTGTTCTACCATATCCGCTCCCATCGACTCTGATTTATAATACCGTCGTGTTGTAATAAAAAAAAAATACAAAACTGGTTTTTGATTCTTCACTACAAAAAGATATGTGAATAAGGGCGTAGATAAAGTAGCTGTTATTTCAGTTGTGTTCGCCAAAATTAAAATGGGCACACATATACACATGTTACTTATTAAGAGATAGATAGTATAGAGTTAGTAGGACGGTATCTTGGCACTTGGTCCAAAATATTATTGTACCATTCTGGTCAAAGTTCTGATGCGCATGCTTTATCCATGAGTCACTTAATTTAGTAATTTCAACAAACATTCTTTTTTTTTATAGCATTAAATGATCAATTAGGATAAATCAAAATAGTCTGTAAATAAAGAAATAAAAGTGTAATTAAACATTTGTTGTGTGGTATCATTGAATTCGTAAAATTATACATATTGAGAATACAAAAATATAATTATGTAGGTATAGGGTGACTTATTGAAAATATACGGCTGTTGTACTTGTTATGACACTTCGACTTAAGTGAGACCTATTATAACAAACTTTTTTCAAATAAAAATATTTTTTCTAATTTTTAATGGAGCTGTATAAATTGTATAAATTATACTTTTTGCTTCATTTGTTTCGAGATCCTGCATTTCACGCAGCCGTGGAAAATACAATAACTGCCTGAAAGTTTATTGTAATATATTTTATAGATACATTTTTATGATTTTATGATATTAATTATTGTTTGAATCGAAGCCTAATGACTTTCTGTTGGTAACAAAATGTCATTAACTCCTCGTGCAGTATGTATTTAAATATAAATTAGCGCACTTAAATATTTAAATAAAACGATAATTTAAATCATTATTTATTTAAGGATGGCTTATTTTATATGTTGGCTATAAAGGAATTATTTATTTTACTACGTTTATTATTTATATTGTAATTACATATTTCTTTTCATATGCCATAAAAATAAAATATTTAATACATCAAGAGATAGGGAGGAACGATTCTAAAAGAATAAAACTACACACAACACGCTTGGCTTTGTTGTCACACTTCCTTTGTCTTTTAACCTTCCCTCTCTATATGAAATAATAATTATAATTCCATTTTACCCTGCATGAATATAATAATCGAAGTAAGGGTGGACTTTAATTCTAAATAACTATATAGAAGGGAATAGGTTTAGAAGAGTTGTTCGTCGTTTGTTTTGTTGTTTGTTGATGAGGAAGAGGGTTGAATAGACAATCCGATCCGACAACGCTGCCGGATCGCCTGCCGCAGTTCTTTCGGGGGGCCAAGAGGGACACAGTAATAAAGCTTTAATCATGAGTTATAAACAGTGAATTCTTTCAGAGCCAGTGGCGTGCTCTTATGGACACACCAATTCGCCCCATATAATACTTATTTCTTATTGTTTGCAAATTAATTAGTTTATTGCCGTGCATTAACAATGGTGGTGGTCTTTGTTTAGAGTTCCTATTTGTTCGAAACTGCGCTGTAAAATTGTTTTACGAGAATATTTATGTGTCATTCAGAAGAAATGTAATTGAACTCCAAACGTGTCATGTGGAAGAAATAATTATTCCCGTTACGTTTATAATCGTTATAATCGGTGAATAATTGTTTTTTTTTTCAATATTTGTGGCTTAAAACTCGAGGTAAGTCACTTTTACAAGAGTAATTTACAAGAAGAGTGCATGGTGACATTAATTATTTTTCTTATAATTAATATTAATTAACTCACCTATCTCAAAATTCGAATTTTTCCAAAAAATTTTAACAATTGTTTTTATTCTTCTGATTGTTATTGTTCGTCTGACTATTTTCTATCAGAGACCTTGACCACTGGAGTCCATTTTTCTCTCTTATGCTGTATATTTCTTGTATGCTGGAGATGACATTTATCGTTTCATGTAATATGACAGTAATAAGCTATTTTCTTTTCCTTCAATAGGTCCAAAATATTCTGGGCTTATTAAAAACCGTTTAAAAGTCATTTCGAAAGTTTGCTAAAAATGTTTTTTTCAGTGGTTTTTTGTTTTCGGTAATGACGAGGGTAGTGATGCGAACTTTTTTGCCTTCTTCCATGAAAACCCCAGAGAAAATCGAACATATCGCGAAGAGGGTAACGATGCTTACCGGTTTTGGCATTTACTACTCCGTAGTCGACGCGAATCGTCTGTTTTCCTGTCTTCTTTTCGACGAGAACTGTAGGAAAATTCTTGGCTGGATGATCCAAGCGATTTCAGTTCTGGCATTTGGTTTTAGCTTCCTTTCAGGCATTCACCCCAACCATGACCTTTGTCCCCACAACTAAAGTCCGTTTCACCGAAACTTGTGCAAAAGTCATAAACCCGTCACAGGTAATCCCACCCTCTGGCCCAGCCTGTCGTCGTCACACGCAATAGAAGAACTATTTACTTTTCTGAGGTAAAATTTTGAAGAAAAGGTAAGTCGCAATGCAGATGTTTATGAAGAATAAGGAGAGGAATATATTCAGGCCTTTTAGCAAACAACCAGTAACATGGCATATTTTAGATTATAGGGGTAAACCAGAAATCAGAAAACCAGAAATTTGGTAAACCAGCCAGGTATACCAAATATTAAGTGTATTTATAGCAGAATGCAGGTTTGTAAGTAGGTATGTTTAGGACCACTGTACTACTTTAGGCGGAGCTTCAAAACTGATGACATTTATGGCTTTTGCACAAGTTTCGCTGAAACAGACCTTATTACATATCAACGGTACGTGGTCCCTCCCTTATTGGCTAACCGCCCAAGTTTGGCATGGTTGCCAAATGTTGGGAATATAGCTGCTCGGGCTTAGTAGGTATATCGGCCTGCTCTTGCACCTGTTTGCATCGGTAACTCATGAAACGGCATTAAAGCCTGAAATCTGACACGCCTGGATCTTTTGAAGAAATACTGCTCGCATAAGTATCGCGATATCCCGTACGATAAATGACGATAAAATCATACAATTTCGTTGCCAATTCTGCCAAACGAGGGTTCTTGCCTGACGAAGGTCTTTTTGCCTCATCATCCCCTAGACGTAACTGGGTGATTTGTTCTAGTATCTTTGGGAAAATGCTACTAGATTCGTTAAGGACGCTCCAGGTGTTGATTCCGTCGACCTTTGGCCAGAGGAAGTGTCTTTCTTGCCTAGAATAATTCTGCGGTGGTGTTGATTGTGATTTCTCCCCATCATTCTTCTTGATCATTGTAAACAGACATTTTTTCCACTCCCCATTGAACCCATTTGTGCAGATCAAGCTTAAACCGATTGGATTCACGCGATACGAAAATTAATCCTATACCGCTGCCTCGAAAGCTACCATGGGAATAAAAAAGAGAGTTTATTCTAGTTAAAGTCAGAATGAAGACTGTTGTTGCTTTGTCACTCAGGCACTTCGTTTTCCAGTGCCCCTTGCCCGAGTGCAGAAGGTCCCTCCACTGGACTTTTACCGATCGGGAGACACCCTGTATATGTTTTAGTAGCCTATACATTTTCTATATGATCGGCACTCTGAAAGTCGCACATAAGAGTTAGTAGGCACAAAGATTAAATACCATACCACCATACGACAAACGACTTTTTTCATTTATATTTAAATACAAAATAAGTGATGGCGTACGCCACTGTTTGTATTTAAATATAAATGAATAATCATATTTTATATAATTAAAATAACTCAGCAGTCAAGCTGTGGGGTAAGGGCCTTCGCGATTGAAAATTAAAAATAAACCAACAAGCTGTACGATGACTGGCATCTTTGTAACCTTATGTACTGGTATACAAGGTATATAAGGCGTTATATACGGCAAGCTGAGGGGGCACGGGGAGTCACTATAAATACACAATCAGCCCTGGAATGCAATTTATATTTAAATATTCATAAACATCTGGTGGCTGCTGGCTGCATGCGTAGACACTCCTTTATTTTGTTGCTCTCTTATTATATTATCATCGTCATTGCCATTGTTGGATCGACGATTCAGTTCTTGAAGATAAATTATTATTCAATCGGGATCCCAAAAAAAGAACAAGCAAGCCAAGTAGAAAATGAAGGAGCAATTACAAAAGTTGGAGTTGAAATTGCAGAAAATAATCCTCGGAGCAATTTCAACGGTGCGCCGCGGATCAAAAACAAAACGTGTATTTATAATTTTAATATGAGCTGGATTATAATTTCCCGTCGTAAATTATTAATAATTGAATCAGTAATTTCTTGTTCCCTCAATTGAAATGTCTGACTGTAAGTTCGGAGAATGCCTGGAAAGACGGTTTGTTGAGGGGAAATCGAATTAAATTAGAGCCGGTAACAATAAATTGTATTTCTTTTCCTGAGATAGAGCAGAATTTTTTTAAAACAAATTTTCAAAAAATCCTCCCTAAATTTTACTGGATAATTTACTCACCAGTCACTGGAACGCAACAGAGGCTTTGTAACAACCACCAAGTCTGGGCCAAATCGTAGGAAAGTAAATTTTTTTGTTAAAAATTATTTTAAGGTCCTCACTCCTTGCTTGCCGAAATCATAACTGACCGAAGCGTTGGTAACTCTAATTGGGTATTAAAAAATCATAAATTGTTATTAATCTTCGGTGTTTTCGGTAATACATGTGGAGTAGTCGTTCGCGGATCTTTCCTCATGTCCAGAATTCACGTTTCATGTCCGGTGAGCAACAATTTTTCTCATTTTGAGTATTTTCTGAAGCTTTTCAACGCTTCCGTTCAGAGCTTTCTGGCGGAGCTGTCAAGGAAATTTGAATCAAAGTCGTAATGTCATTTTCGATTTTCATGCTTGCTCCCGAATATCTAGCAATACAGTACTGACAAAAGTGGCATCGTGCACCGGAGACGCCGTCACTTGGTGGAGATGTTGTAGTTGTAGCTATGATTCCCACCCAACAGTAGGTCATACGAGTCTTCGAGAGCGAAGCCGACAACTAAGGTCCGCTTAAATTTTACCCAAAAGTTGTGGTAATTCCAGAAATGTTGTGGGAAAATAATGATTTCTTGTCTCTCGGTATCTTTTACACAGTCCTTCCTGCTCCCGGCAAAAAATAGCAAGTATCAAGAATTTCCAAAAAATGACATCATGAACCGGAGACTCCGTCACTTGGTGGAGATGTAGTTTTAGATGCGATTGCCATCTAACGGTAGGTCACATGATCTGCGCTGTCTTCGATTATAAAAAAGGCTCACGTAAATTGTGCCAAAAATTGTGGAAAAGATATGTTCTGGGGGGGCCTTACAATAATTCAAAAGAGGTAAAAGTGGCTTTTTTGTAAAAAAAAAAACACGTCTGACAGTATTAACCAAAAAAATCTTCGATTAGGAGTTTCCTCTAGTTTTTTCTCGATTAAATGGGTCATATTCTTTATTGAAAAGTAAACAAGTTTTGCCTCAAGTTGCGTTCAAACTGCATCTTATTTCCATAAATAATAAGGAGCGGAATTATTTTTTCTATTTTTTAGTTTGCGAGAAAAAGAGTCATTCACGTGGCCTGTCGTTAAGGTAGAGTCGTGGCTAAGTGCCTACCAAATCTCCAACAAGCGACGGCGTCTGCGGTGCACGATACCTTTTTTTGTCAGTAGGCTCCCGTACTATAAAGTGTTTCCATTTTCCACAGATGTCAAACGTGTTAAAAATATCTTATAATCGAAAGTCCGTTCGGGACCTCCACCTTGTGATGAATGCTTTCGGAAAACTAATAATTTTAAATATTTAGGCACCTATTACCTAATTCAGTCTTTCTCGTTTAAAAGGATATACATCCAGTGCGATATTCCATAATGGCAAGATAATATAATTTTCGATACCAACCCAATCTTCTCCATTTAGACTCGATGGGTAAAATCTTCCTCATCTATAACTTATAGCATCATTTACCTGTCAAAATTCCGTATAATTATTATTATATCTTTCTTGCTTGTCTTGCCTGAATCTCCCTCGATGAAAAATTATCCAGATCATCATTATGGGTTTGTATAAATACATACATTACTTCATCAAAATATGACAAACATAATGAACCATTCGTCAAGTCCCGAAACCCCGCGGGAAACCATCTAACCGTGGGGCTATTAATTGCTATACTGGGTGTTCTAAAATCAGTATTTGCATACATATATATACCGAACCAATATGTGCATAATAATCGCTGCTAAAAAGCATACCTATTACAACAAGAGGTCCACTTTTTCTTATATTATAATGTATGCAGATCAGGCGTTCATAAAGAAAAACGTAACTCAGTTTTCAACAGAAATTATAACAATTTTTTTATCGATTCACGTTGGCCTTGAATCGCTGCTGGTTGTATATTTCGGAAAACACGCCCGAAGTATTATACGAAGACAAAATAAGTGTATAGAAAGTATTGATTTAGGGCCCTGTTCTCTCCTTTTTTTTGGAAAGAGAAAAAAAAATCATTGCTGGGCCCCAGGACACCCTTTGAAAATATCACAAATATTTTCGCTTAGCATGGAAACCACCCTGAACACGTAGATCGTCGGAAACTTCACGGGCATCTATGGGTTGCAAAATACCCAGAAAATAATTTCGGTCTGTCCAAAATGTATAGTTTCCTCAAGCAAAACCAATTGACCAGGTCAGGTCATTTTACTCTTAGTCGAAAACAGTACTTTTCGCTCAGGGGTTGTTGTTTCTTAGTTACTCAGCCATCTTTAGCCCTGACTCGGTTAGCGAACGCGTCCAGTTACACATCTTATCAAAGTTATTTCAATCGCCAAGGACCTTCAGCTTTATAATAGGCTAACCTTATTTTGTTTTCTTTTTTTTATTAATTAGGTTGATTTTATAAAAAATTAAAAATGTGACTTACGTTAGTGTCGTTTGGGCAAAAACTTTTATAATTGAAAGTTATTTTCGTAATGAGAGTACTCTTGATGGAATTTGGGTGTGCTTTCTTTAGACACCTAACTGTCTTCAATGGTGGTGTGGCCCCCGAAGTAAAACAAATTGCAGGATATGCTGCAAATATTCGAGCAGAGGAAGACAGTTAACTTGCAGGCTGAGAATGTCCCGAAGGCAAAGCTCAAATCGCTCGAAATGTTATGTAAATTCTCCATGTTTGCTATGTTCATCATCAAACTGAGTGATTGATGTTTATGGTTAAACGTGCTTGCAAACTGATGAGTAGTGAAAGTGTCCCTACTACAAGACATTCCCGACAGGAAATTTTTTTGTCAATGGTTTTCCTAAAACGTGAAGTTTTCAGCAAGATTTTTTTTGGTTTCAAATATCGGTTAGATGATTGATAGATGATTTATTGAAAGAGCCTTGTGACAATCAACCTATCCATCGAAATACACCCATAACGTGTCAGTCATATCCTGAGATCGAATGTGATTTCTTTTCATGCAATTTCATCAAGGACTCAACAATTTGTGAGACTGATTAATGAAGTCAAGAAATCGAGAAGAGAAGTTCATCGAGATAAACGATACACCCGGCGAACTGTCACAGAGTGCCTTTAGTGGAGTGAGATCCCGCGATTTTATCTATCCGTTTTATGAAAATGTCGATAAAGTGAGTGCCTATTTTGTTAACGTTCTTGAATGTTTTGACAACCATATAGATATAACCCACAAAATCAAGGACTGTCAGTTTTAAAAAGTGGATCGAGTTGCCAGGATTTAACCACCGGCAGTATTAAGAAACGTTTCACCCAATCTTCTTGTCAACGGTGGCGAATCGCAGTCATCTCAAAAATAATGTAAATTTTAGAGAGGATCTAAAGTTTACTTCAATTTCAAAGAGGGTTGTGGACAAATGGTTATCATTTGTTTACATCCTTTTTTTTTGACACTCTAGGAGATTAGTGAATTAGCGGGTCAAAATATAAGGTCCCGGAACACAAGGATTCTCTTTGGTTGGTAGCACTTTTTTCCCAAGGATTAGTTGCGACATCTTTATGGATTTTGTAACATTGACACACCCACGCAATAATACATCGTCTTGACAATGAAACAGTTTGGAACAGCAAACACTCACAGTTGGCTGAGATGAATGGGGATTGCTCAGTTGTGATAATTTCCTCACAGGACGAAAATGATCAAAGCAAATTGTTAATTTTGAAGGTTTCAAAAGCTCATAACTAATAATCGGAGTATTGGTGCAGTTTTGGTACTTAAACTAAACTGATCCCAAACCCCAACACTAATTAACAGGTACATATTTCTGAAATTCATCAGTTTGAGTAGTTAGTAGTGCCGTTTTAGTGGAAGTGTTGTGTGTGTATTCAAAGGCAAGTGAGGGGGGTGAGGCGGGGCGTGCACCCCGTGAGGCAGCGGCTCGAGTTACTCTACGTCGAGCCAGCCGTGCGGTGCCGTCGATAAATATAAATTTGTTTAGGCTGATTATTTTTCGTGAAGCTCGGTTTACTGTTTGCCTTGTCCCGCATATATAAATATATGTTATTACAGGTTTTCATATATTTATGGGCAGCGTTGACGTTGCTTGGGCTTGTGTTGACGGCCCACACAGACTGTTGGTCTGTCTCTCTGTTTAATTTGTACACATTCTTAATAAAATATCAAGTTCAAGAACCTCCTTGCTCAAACACTCTTTATTATATTCAACATTACTATAAATACACTTGTTCGAAAATATTCATCGGTCATTTTCACCAGTTAACGAGAAATGAAATTTATAATCTAGAACGTGAAACACGAGAAACTACATCCGTTCGGCTGGAATATTAATAATACGCGATCTGATATTATTTTATTATTAATAAATTAAGAAACCGAGTATATAAAGAAATGAGAATGAAACATCTAAAGCAGAGACGTGAGGTCATATTTATTTTTGATGAGCTGCAGCTACAATTATTACCGTGAAGTTATAACGGGGTTTCGTATTGTCAGTCTATCGTTTGTTAATATTATTTTTTATTTTTGTCTCATTCCTACCTGAAATGTAATTGGGGACTATTTTTTTCGCCGCTACCACACCGGAACCACCTCCTCTGACGGGCCCATTAAAAGGTTCATGTTAAGGTTTAATTTGTACTACCATTGTTTCGAGAAATCAAATTGACAGATGACTGAATATTTTTCCGACCACCTCTTGATATTGCAAGGGTGTGGTGAGAAGGAATTATTCACCGTAAGCGATTAGGCCACCAAGGGCCTTTTTCGCCATCATGGTGGACTTCCTTCTCAAACCTTCCCGACTTTTTGATGAAGGCCAGAAGGTCTTCTCTCGCCAGAAATGAGAGGAGAGATAGACTGGCACAATTATGCCAATAACAGGGTAAAAAGAACTTTCAGAAGATGTAAACATAAAACGAGGAGTAAGACAGGGCTAGGGCTGTGTGCTCTCACCATTGCTGTTCAGCCTCTATTCGGAGAATATACCTAGTGCGGGAGGCACTGGCATATCAAACGAAAAAGGAAGTGAAAGTTAATGGGGAAGTTACCAACTACATTAGATATATGCGGATAATACGGTGGTTGTCGCCGAATCCTTGCCAGAACTCCAATTGAAGAATCCAAACATGAAGAAGAAGGTCTTCCCATGGGAGGAGTCGCTTTTTTCTGGTGCTATAGTGCCTCTGACCCAAAGATACTGAGTTTTAAGCTTCTGTTTTAAATTTTGGTTTTTGGAAGATCCTGAACTCTAAAATATGAAGATGGAGTGGTACAAAATTTGCTTTGCTATACCTTAATTAGACCCTACCATTTTTTGTATTGTGGAGTCATTATTTATAACCAAGACCTGAGTGGTGTTGGTGTTATGAAGAAGAAATAAGAAGAAGGAGGATGCCTTCTAACTTCTTGACTTGTGTTCTAGACTTTTTCAAAATGTGACCAAAAATTGTTCTCTCGGCATGGCGGAATTTCTCACAAGACCAAAGCCGTTGACATCTGCAGCCTGCAACTCTAGAGAGTAGGAGCATTTCGATTGCTTGAACTTTTGTACTCTCGATCTTGTTGTTTCAGTCATAAATCACATGAGGTGTGATTTACGTTGTGATAGAAAACCCGAAAACTATGTTTGGCTGGTACTGCGCAGCTGTGTCAATATACAAAGAAGCTGGTAACTATTCCCCCGTCTTCGTCTTATTATTTTTTCTCTGTTTCAACTAAGTGCAAGGTTGGACCTAATGCACCAGCACCACCGCCTCTGATTGGAGTATTTCGCTCATGCATCATCATGCCGATGACTCGGCAATCTTGGCTAGTGGCTCGCCATGAGAATGAGAAGGCTCGGGGGCTCGGCGTTGTAAATAACGCATTGCCTAATAGCGTTGCACTGATTGGTGAAGCTGGCTTGCCAAAGCCGGTGGCTCGTCAAATCTGTGGAATCTCTTGTGTTATTTGGTGATCGATACTAGATTCTAATTCCTAAAAGACATCCAAGCTGAAGAACAACTTCGGACTTCAGAATTGTACCGAAAAGTTAATTCGATCTGGTATGGTGTCCCTGTTAAACTCACTCGGGCAGCACCATTTAAAAAAATTTCGACTTTTAACTTGAAATTTAAAATTTCGCTGTTTTTTTTTTTAACTGCAAAGTAGCAACATTGTACCAAGTCGATTAATTGGAGTCAAGAGCGCAAGGCAGTCACAAAATGAAACATGACGGATCGAGAAAAGTGGCAGAAATAAGTACAAAGTTTGTTATTTTTTCCGGTCTTTAAAGCACCAGGACTCATTTGTTTAAAAATAAATTATTTTATTTGATTGTAAAACGGAATAATGGAATCCTTTTGAGGAGTATACTATATTTTGCATGGTGGATGTTCATGTAATACCTCATTTCAACGGTAATTTAAACTTTCTATTGAACAAGTATAACTTCTGACATTTTCATTACTCTATGCAGAAGAAGTTCTGAGATGATGACAGCAATATTCATAATTGGTGTTGCCTGATATGGACGTCTAGGACGTGCGCCACTGGCGCTCCGAGCCGCCGCCTTGTTCCGTAATTATTTTTATTATTTTAATATCCGGAGAAGAACGAGTTCACGGTCGTTATCATTAACATTAAACATTGTAAAAGTTTTATGTCGAGACCATTTGTGCATGATTACTATGTAATAACAATACATAAATATAAATAATAAATACTTGTACATGCATAATATATAATATAATATTTTAAATGAGTGTTTGTGTGTGTTGTGTATGTTAATACTATGTAGCAACCCGGTAATCATTGCACAATTACATATTGTTTTTATTCTAATATATAATAATAACCACGACTAACGCATACTTACACATACACATAGGTAGGTATGTATTATTATAGAAATAAAAATAACATTCATGTCTTTGAAGTGACTCGTAATATTTCTCCGAGTATTTCTCCGTACGCGCTGTTCAAAATATATGTACATATTATAATGTATTATTATAAATAGATGCATGTAATTGAATATTTTTTTATATTACGTGTCAAACGTAATTGCTTTAAATTGTTGCGAGAGACTTTATAAATAATGACTCATGGAAACATTAAATCCCATGTTGAAATTGGAAACTTTAATTATTTAATACCGCTGAATATAAATAACAAATAAATAAATAATAAATAAACTCCGACTCTCACTGTGGGCTTTTTATTACATTTCAATCGTTAATCAAATTAACAACTGCAAAATCCCATGTATAAAATAAACAATGAGCAGGGGGGGACCTCGGGAGATGATAAATTCATTGGCGTGGCTATAAAGTTGATTACACCGAGGTGCGATGTAGCGTCGTAAAGATCCGACCTGACACTTTTACTGTGCGACCCGTCGAGAAGTATAGTACAGGTGTCCCATGCATTTTCCATTAAATCCGAAAAGGCGGAAAGGAAACGCTTTCATCACGTCACTGCTTGGGAAGCTTTCTATTTTCTTGGGCTAATTTCTTCTCTAAAACGTTTTAACGACAATTTTTCCAACTAAGCAACTAAGGGCAATATCACTAGATGATGATTTACATTTTTGAATCCTCCCGTTATTCATCCTGGCTTACAGCAAAATTTTTGTTAGTTTATTAGAAAATTCCTGAAAAAGAAAAATTGTTTCTTTGTTAATCAACTTATACCGCCTATACAGGGTGAGTCACCTTAGATGGAAAGCTCGATTACACCTACATCATTGAAGATGACGAAATGAACCAAAAAGTACTGCAAACGGGAGGCCAAAGTGCAATTAACTGAAGTAGGACACCCTGTATATTATTACTTTTTTATTAACAAATGAATATCGCTATTTTCTATTTTCAAAGCAGCTTATATTGAAAACGGCTCAAGATAGAGAAAAATGGCCTTAATTTTTCATTTTGTATCCTATTATGTAGCTTAAATTTTTATACAGGGTGATCAACATTAGCAATATTTGCATGTTATATTCATACGATCCACTTACAAGTATCCACCCTGTATATTATGAAACACCCGGTGCATTTATGAATCTTGACCGTCACAGAATTGCTGGAATTTTTTATTATTCATATGGTTAGAATGAGATCTTGTTTATTTTTAAATTTTTATATTGCTGTTTTTTTTTCTTAGCCCAGTAGCACTTCTTTTTTACTAATTATTATTGTTTTTTTTGCAGGTAAGCTATAAACCAATCAAGTATACAACTAGAATGTAAGGTAGGAATTGATCATTTTTATCTTGTTTTTGGGGAAATTGTATATTATTTCAT
This sequence comes from Malachius bipustulatus, assembly GCA_910589415.1. NCBI lineage: Eukaryota > Metazoa > Arthropoda > Insecta > Coleoptera > Melyridae > Malachius > Malachius bipustulatus. The sequence goes on from OU342633.1 coordinate 49,411,879, forward strand.
TTTCACATTTTATGAGAAAATCCAATAAAGAGCTTATAGAGCGTTTACATATACACTGTGATAATTACGAAGTTATCCGAGCAATGCTATGCAAGCTGAATTGTGGGTGAAGTTTGTAACGAAATCCAAGGCTTTCGTTGGTAATTATTATTTATTTGCATTATTAGAGGAGTTTATCAGGAGTGATACAGTTTTTACGACAGTGATTAGCAGGTTATCTCCACCAGCACTGGCTATATAAGCAGAGCCAACTAAAAAGCCAACCAGAGGATCCGAGGTACTGACTAGAGAACCACTCTCCCTCCCTGTGAATTGAGCTCGGAGGTCATCAAGGAGCATGTATTGAGTGCACCCTGTCCCATTTACATAGCCGGCTACAGTAGGTCGATGAAATGAGTCGAACCTAACTGTAACCGGACATCGGCAGACCGACCAGAGTGGAGTGAGCTCTGGCCGGCAACCGATTCAGTATAGGGAATCAGTCGGCGCTACGTTGAAGTATCGGCTAATCCCTTCAGTTCCTATCCGACCTGTATTGAGGGCCGGATTCAGTAACAGCCGTCCCGAGGTCATATTGAGGCATCGGGAACGGACTTTGTTTCAGACAGCCTCGCCGCCGGAGAATATTTCTCCCAGACTCCGTTCCGGCGCGTGTTCCGGAAACTACAGGAGCCGACACGCACTGTGTTGGTTGACTGGTGAGCGGGTGACTGGCGTTGAGGAGCCGGCCGCGAACCGTTCTGTCGGTCGACCAATCAGCATTAGCACGCGCCCCGACGCGGATATCTACCACCAATTAGACGGACTGTGGAGGACGAGAGCCGGCCCATAGGATACAGTGGTTATCAATATTAGCTTGACAAATATAGATATGTGTAAATAGAATACTTGTAGATAAAGATTTATAATTTTTAATCCCAGACATCCATCCCTGGGAAATTATCTCTACCCAACAGAAAATCCCGTTACAAGATTGGCGCCCAACGAGGGGCCAATTCAGGATCCACACGATCCACACGACCAATTCAGCCACATGCTGCTCAAAAATCGCACCTCTTTGAAAAACCGATAGGAGGATGGTATTATACCCTTTGTTAACTGAGGAACCGGGGCGTTGTCTGGTTCATTGAAATCGTGTAGCCAAGAAGTAAGGTGATTGTCAAACTGACAGAATAAATTAAATTCAAAATTAATAAAATTCTGAAGCAGGTAACTTATCTTATCTTGGGCGCACGCTTTGGTAGGAAGCTACAATTTTTCTCTATGAGCTGACTTGCAGAAACAAATTCCTGAATTGTCTTGTTGTTTAAAATAATGTAGACTTTTGTACACTGCACGCACAGGCACAGTGAATTTTGATATTGGTATGAAACATGTGGCGTCTTTCGGATGAACAAGATAACCACACCATATAATGGCGTTACAAAATGAAAGTAGCTAAAATGACTAATTTGGCGCAAGGGGAGTAACTATTCGCTTTTAAGGCTATATAATCGATCACCTGAGACAAGCAATAAAGAACTTCCTGATGAGAGTTGTCTGAAAGGAGAAAGGTCCTCATTCGTATTAGTTTCAGCCATATAATATTTGGATTGCAGTCGAAGGCAGAGAAAGACTGTTATCAGGACATCATTGAGCCCTAAGTTGTGAAGCTCATATCTGAAAAACTTAAGTTTAGTGCAGAGTTTAACGTTTCGTGAGTGATGTAGAAGGAGAACGAGAATGTTATGGGTGCTTTTGGGACGGAGACTTGTTGATTATCATCTCAGAAATTCAGTAATGAAATGATGAAACTATAGGAGATGTTTAACACTACCGTCTGCTCGGGGTTAGTTTGAATTAATTACGAAGGAAAAATATTATTTCTAATCATATAAACATAAACTTGAAGAATTAATTGGTGAAATGAAATTTTTTTGCACAACGTTAACATCTGTAATTCTAAAAGACACCGCAACCACCACACCCACATCGTTCTTTCTCATAGGCTACATTTAAACTTACAACAAATAGAAATAAATCAACAACAAGCCTTGCTCACATAATGTTAGTTATGATAATAATAATTTATAATAAGCCCCCGAAAAGCCCGTATTATTGGACGATGGAGACGGCATCGCAGACATGATATTTACGTGGCAATAATTCGGGTGATGGCCTGGTATTACCCGTAGTTTCGAGACAATGCTGGCTGGCGATATGAAATTAGAGATCGTAACATATACATAATTACATTCCGAGAGGCGATCGTATGAAATCACTATCATTGGTGGCTGATTGGGCCCCGACTAGGGCCAGGGACCGTTGGAGGGTGCCGGACACCATACACCATTGCCATCCCTGCGATAATGCTAATAACAATGTTGTCAGATTGGATTAGATATTTTAAGATATTTTATTCAAGTTGTTAAAATACCGAAACTACAATAATTAATAATGGAAAAACATATCATGCTGTTTTTATTTGACATTTTCACCAAGATCGTTGAAATTGTAAAGGTTTTTTTGATTTTATGATAACGACGGTGTAATTATGATGGTGGTAGTGGACTGCATTCTTTCCTTTATTAAAACCAAACACTGACTATAATAAGTATAGTATAGATATAGATATCTTGAGAAAATTACTTGAACATTAAACTTTGTTCCATGAACAATAATTGTGAAACACTTCTGAGAATCATGGCGCACAAAAATGATCAAAAATAAATTAACATGGTCAGGTAAAATGATAAAGAAAAAACATAAATATATTATTGCAGGTTATATTGGCTTCAAATTGATATAGCGGTAGGGGAGGGGTAATAACCCCGGTGACCCCTTGTATTAGCAATGGATGCACTATTATGTGGTTTATAAATGCAACGAGTACCTATCAAAGGTAAATTACCCCGTCATTCTGTTTTCCTTCGTATATTTAAGGATATTTATGTAGTTATATATGTATTTAAATTTGAATTTAAATAAATAATTACAATACAATAGGAAACATTAGTTGAGCGGACAGAGGCCGTGTTTTCGTGACACATTTTCATTACAAAGGCCGCGCATGCATAATTTAATGAGCTATAATATTAAATCCGTCCGTCTGATATAAAATGCCCCGTTTCATTGAATTTTTCATCAAACAAAAGCTTAATTTATCTAAATAAATGATTATCTCATGTAAGTTTTCTGTAACGTACGATGAATTATGCAGACGTATCGATCCCGGTTTCAATCTAGAAGAGGTTGTCGTTGTCGGACAAAAGTGTTCTTATATACGGGCCGGGCGCATTTATAATGCAACACGGCTTGCTCCTAGACCGCAGCGCAGAAGAAACTTCCTTATATACATCGGCCGAGTCATTATATCGTCATATTATTAGATATGGGACTTTGCTATGTCTATTCATGTTTCACTGACAAATCGAAATTCGTTCTGCGAATTTGAAAAAGAGGAGTCATAAAAATTTTTGTATCGAATCTTGAACTCCCCTTCTTACTTAGCGACTTATAGACAAAGTGACGTATTCAACAAGAAAGCAACCAAAATTAGACATTATCACCATCATCAGAAATAATTTCTGTCCATCGCACCGATTGCTGTCAGGGATCCAGTAAAAGAATGATATTCGGGTATGAGGTAGGTATACATTTGTCCATTTGTGTTCCTGTGGGCGAAAAATGTTGAGGGAAGGGGTTACGAACCCCAAGCAACTGGGCCTTCCAGTTCCGTTTCGGCATTCCCACTGGCCACCACCACAGTTTGCATAGGTATATTTTTTTAAACATCGAAATTTTATCTAAAAAATAGTGCGATCCGAGCCAGGATTCGAGCTGCTTTCTGATCATTTCCTGCTGCTTCCTCATTAATTTCTGATCTTTCCGGAATAATTTCAGTTCTTCACGACTATGTTTGAGCGTCGAATCAGCTGCTTTAACATTTTCTTATTTTCTTCAGACATTTTTTCTTTTCCATTCAATTTTTACAAATCCACAGTAAAACATGATACAAATAAGACTTTCTTCGTTTACGTTATCAAAATTTTCCCCAACCGTGTTTGTTAGGGGTTATTCAATACTTTGTCAGACCTATTTTTGAGTATGTCGGTCCAGTCTGGTCCCCTGTCAGGATGGGATATGTATTTCTTGAATCTGTATCTTCCCAGCTCTTCCTATTACTCGTTGTAAATTCTGCCACTGAAAGGCGGCTTTTCAGATGAAATGAATGAAGTGTCACTTTACCTATTTTTGAATAAATAATGTATCGGAAAATTGGAAAAATCTCGTTGATATAAATAAAATATAAAGCGCCAAGTCTGTTTTTTTTTGTAAGGTCTAGTTTGACAATATCCTATCAGCAATTTTTTTTTGCAAGATCGGGTTTGACAAGGTTCCAGGTTTCGTCAGCTCCACAATTCGCTTTTTGCAAGGCCCGGTCAATTCGAAAATTTGAGCTTTTTTTGAGCTTTTTTATTGTAAATAAAAATTCGAGCTGACCTGAATTTGGCAGAATTTTTCGAACTAACCAGACTTTGTTAAAGTCGAATCTTCAAGCTAACCAGACATTGCAAAAAAAGCGAGCTGACCGGGATTTGCAAAAATCAAATTTTAGAGCTGACCTGACAATGCATTTCGTGCCTAACTTTGCCTAACCGGACATTGCAAAAAAGAGCTGACTGGTCCTTGTCCTGTGTAGAATCCGCACTTCACCAACTTTGCAATCCACGAGCCGCCACTGAGCTGACCTGCCTGCTATAGCTTTCCAAGAGTCATGTATTGTGTCATTACAAGTCCATTATTCAGAGAAGGGCAATTAGACTTCTCTTCCTTTTACCAGCGCTCTGATAAATGATATGACATATCAAAAACATGTCAAAATATGACGAAACTGAAGATATGCCGTCGTGGCAGAACAGCATCCGAAAAGGTCTTAATACTTTCTGTATAGTTGTCAATAACAAAGCCAAAGCTCTTGATATATTCGGGTCACTGCAGGCTCTAAGCGAACATCTTTACACAATAATTGATGTACCTAACGTAAGATCCCAAATGTAGGAGGTTGTAAAGAAGACGAAACTGTTGAGCATGTGCTTTGCCACTTCGTCGATATCAGCACCCGTTTCGATATGGTCAGAATTGGGCGGACACCACCACGACACTGTCCACTCGAGAGGAGGTACAAAGGGCTCAACGAATCTGGGCTCCCGTAATACATATTAAGATCTGATTTAAGGTTCTTAATGATCATCTTGGGTGCAATCTTCCTCATGTCTTCTCTCTTAACCAATCTGGCATTAGATTTCAAAGAAGAAATTGAAGACTTCGGCTAGGCAGCACTTTTTGAAGAGTTGTTCTCGCGCTACAAAAGTAAAACACATTTTAAAACAAATGGACCTATTTACCTATTTTTACCTATTTGCACAAGCATCTAAAGTAACAACCATAAAAGGTATCTTTTCCTTCTTTCAGGCTGGAAAATATGATTCGGAACCGACAAAAAAAGTTAACACTCGTTATTATTTTATAAACCCATAAAACATAATGGCAGATTTCAAATCTTTCACGTGAGATATAGTCCAGAACAGGAAAAGTTATTAATCAAAAACGTCATTGTAAAAACCTGAGAATAAGGAAAACTAAATAAATCCAAATAAAATCACGTCAGTTGACATTAGTGGCTTTTCTCTCCGACCCGGCTAATATTAACTCTAGCGTCAGCAGGAATTCAAGGGGACGTCGAATAAATCTAAATTACTCTTCGGCCGCGACTCGTAACAATAACAACACCTAAATTCTCCATTCCGCGACCGGGGACTCCCCAACTCCACCGACTACATCCATTCCACAAGAGAAGCGCGCGATATACGAGTATCTGCGTGACTCATTTCAAATTCAACGCCGGGGAAAACTAATTTAATATGAATAAGTAATTTCGTATAAATATAAAACCTCGCGTACATGGCGGCCGGTTCACCTTTCCAGGGGCCGGGGGGGCATTAGCTGATATAATATTCTATTATTTTTTATTCTGCGCCATCAAATATGGAGGGAGGAGTGCATTTTTCACGATCGAGTTCAAATATTAAAGGCAAATCCAATGTTATGCGAGAAAGCTGTTGTATTAATCAAAGCCACTCACACCCTTTACAAAGTCGTTGGAAAAAATGTTTCAGGAGGGAGCCATTCGGTTTTTATTTTTAACCCGCCTGTTTATCGGCTGTTTCGATTAAGTTCACTTTTACACTATCATCGGTAACTAGCGTTAATTTTGTGAAATTGACCATCATTAGATCATTAAACTTTTGATAAACTCTGCCATGTAATTGGATCTATGTTAGTAATGTGATACTTAATTTAAATCATTTATTTAATTGATGAATGACGATATTTATAGGTAGCGTAGAGTTGAAAATTGTCATGTGGGAAATCAAAAGTGACTATTTCGCTTCATTTATTGATAGGGTCCTAATTTTGCTATTTCATTTTAGTTCCTGCGTGATGTAAATAATGAAAGTGTCTAAAAAAAGTATTGTATTTCGAGTGGGAATCGAACTGATATGTTTATACTGATTCTTTGCGGGATTAATTCGCAATCAAAATAATGAAAATATAAGAGAAATTAAAGTATGCTTCGGTAAGGGCCCTTTTCGCCATTCGCTCACCATGGTGAAACTCACCTTCGCGACTTTTTTTATCCCAGGATGTCTTTCCATGAGAGGAGTTCCATGTCTTCCTCTTCTAGTGGTAGTTCCTCTGACTCTACGACCAAAAATTGAGTCTGACGCTACTGCATACCTCGTATACCCAGAACGTAACTCTTTGATATCCTGCTCCACTTCTTAACACTGTTGGTATAAACTTACTCGGATATTTCTGAGGACGACAGGTACGAGGGTTCGAAAATGCGCGAACCGATTATAAAAAATTAACTGATGATTCACAAAGATGAGTATTCTCTGGTCAACTAATTTAGGGAAAACATTGTAGGTAATAACAGGTTACGACACTACCAGTTGACAAATACAAGAACGTCGGTTCCGACCAAGAAAATATTTTTTTCCAAATAAATATGGTGCTACTAATTTTATTACAACAAATCACTTTTTTGAGATCCCAAATGCAAACTGACTGCTTTGCAAGCGTTCCATAGGTTACGAAAGCTTACTTCGCGGCCTTCATGAAGGACAACAACTAATTTTGTGTTTTAAAGGGCGTTATCCCTGACGACGACCGCGAAGGGAATTTCATTTAACGTTTAATTAATTGAAATTACTTCGCATCAAAATGGCAAGTCAGGTCCGAACCGGGATACTTAGCGTGGAAAACTGGGCTCTAACCAATTCGATAAAACATACCTACTCTTGGTTGTCTTCCTGGGCTGTGGTTGCACAAAAAATGTTGTCTAAACCTTGCCATGAAATATTTTTGAGTCTTCCGAAATTCGACCTTATAAAGTACCTCAGCGAAAGTTTGATACCCGGTTCTTTGCTTTCCTTAATTCTTTTTCTCAAAATCGCTATGCAGATTGATCTTCATTGATCTGCTCCCACCGGGGGCCATCTTTTGATGATCTTTTCAGCTGTAATATCCCTATACGATATTGATAATGAGATAATTTTGCGACAATCGAAAGCACGTGACTTGATAATAGCTTGACGGCGAAGGCGGAGGGTTGTTACCAAAAAACTTGTTATGAGACATTAGTACTTACTGATTTAAAAATTCTACAAACTTAACATGAAAATTCCAATCTTAATTAACGAGTGTATACACTCGTTTAACTAATGAATTGTTTGATCGGCTATTTTTGATATTAACTTTGACAGAAGTTGATTTGGAGTCTCGCAACAATGAAATTTGAAGTCGATTAATGGATAAAAATCAAGTTTTAATTTACAGTCATTCAACTAATTTTAGACTATCTGGTCCTGGTCTTTTATAATATGAAAGTTTAATAGTTCCTCAAGCAACGACATATAATTGAAAGAATTAAAGAACAAGTAAAAGTAATTGGTGTAATTATTTATGAAGTGAGAGGGAGACTTGTCGATCTCACTCCGGAATATTGTTATAATAAGAGAAGAACAATTAATAAATAAATTAATTATTAGCGAAATACCCGAACGCCCTAATACAGTGTGTCCATCTCCCGTTCGGCCACTCTATTATTAATTACAGCCCGAGAAACGGACTCATTAATATCTTCAGTGTCTGACTATTTAGTAATAAATTACTCGGAAAGTAATTACAATGGCTGAATATAATAGTAATAGTAATACAGACAGAGAATGCATAATTAATGCCCCACGACTTTATTTTATATTATGTTTTATAACAACTAATAATATCTGCTTGTACCATTACCATCTACAAGATAAAGCGGAACAGTTCATTATTACGAGTATTATACCGTGCTATAAAAAAACACATTAGGAACTTATGAATAATAATAATCGGAATAAAAATATTTGCTCGCTCTCCTATAAACAACTACTCTTACACTTTGTAACGTTATTGTTATTATTACACAATCAAACCTTTGAAACTCTAATGATCTTTGTGTAATATAATGTAATATAGTGAATTTTATTACTTCTTACATCAAAGTAATTTTATATAGCTAGCTAAGCTACTCATACTGCTGGAGAAAAACACCTTCAAATGAATTGTTTTCGTTGGTGCATTAAAAATAATTAGACGTTTGAAATTGATTAAACAAATTACCAACGTAAAAAATTATTAAAAACAAATATCACTTATTACCTACCTACGTAGAATTGACTTTTAAATTAAATTTATTTACACTACTTGGAATTGAATGTTCACACTTGAAAGCAAAAAATAATTGTTTTGAGTGAGGGTGACGATGATTAATAATTTTTCTGCCGGTAGGTACTTTATTTTCCCATCAAATTAGAGTCATGATTCTGGGATACCGTTCCAGATTTTACGAATTAACCATCTAGATCTAGAATAGAAGTATTCCCCTTTTTGTACCCTTGGAAAAATGTTACCTTTCTCCATTGGAACAGCTTTCATCATTCATCTCTTCTTTTCGTGTCTTCTTACGTGTCCATATTATATTACGTCGATCTATTCGCACTTTCAGGATAACAGGGTATGCATGCTTTTTCCTTTTTTCCACATAAATAGGAAATCCTGCAAAAGTCTATCTGGTCTATCTATCAAGTCTATCTATCTAAAACCCTGGTCCTCCAGCCTATAATTAAACCATTAATTGCCCCACATTTTGGACCTTCGCCCTTGTCAAACATTTTGGCCCCTCGAGGCACATTCAAACATTTTGGCCCTTGGAGCCGTATCAAACATTCTCCATGGTGGTGTTTCCACAAGCGTAGTGCATTCCCCATCCGTTTTTCACAGATTTCTCTTTTCTTTCCATTTTTTATCGTTTGATCATCAGTTTATTCTCATCTGTTGATCTGAGCCATGATTGTGCTCGGCTTGCAAATTTATGGACGAAATTATTGCAAAATTTGGCCTGCGACTTGATTATCGCTGAAGCTCAACGTAAATCTGATCTGTGAGCACATTCGCCGCGACCTTTTGACAATTCGAAATTTTTAGATGTGCTACTCTACTCTAACAGCACAACACGACGGCATTTTGCAAAATTTACATTAATGTATACGTGCTGCTGCATGTCGTAGTGTTTCTAACGAGCGCTTTCGTCGTGGAACTGTATGCCACGTCACGCTTTATTGTCCCTACAGACAGACAACCATAATGTTTCCCAACACAAAGAGAATCAGGCAACATAACCTCAGCATATACTATTCTCCTGTTCAATCGCTTCAAATCGATTTAATGGAATATGGAATAATAGTTAATATGGAAAGGGATTAGACATGCACCCCAAGCGACTGGGTCACCAAAAGTCGTTTTCGCCAATCCAGTACCATGGCGCACGCCTACTCAAATCTCTTACCGTCCTTTGTGGACAATCTCTGGTCTCTGTGTTTCTCTAAAGCCATTGTTGGGTTGTCATTCAACAACACAGCCTTTCAAGGTTGTTTAGATTTCTCATTTAAGAATTGTATCGTTTAAAGGTCTTCGACGGTGACCTGATATTTCTTCGGACTCACATAATTATTATGAGTACGTTTACTTCGTACGTTCTACGATTCCTTGACACGTTGATCTGGGTCTAAAATTAGAAATGCAAGAAGCACGTCATTCCATAAATTTATTATAAGATTATATTACGTAATGTGATGTGATTATAACCAATAGACCATTTTGTTTACAACGCGTTCATTAATTTTGTGAACCTAATCCTGGTTGCTATTTAAAATGCAGTCGTGCTCTTCGATGTTCCAGGTTTATTGGGATGTCTGCCTCTAGCTGGTGTTCTGAAGGCCAAACCGTGCTTGTTGAGTCTCCTAAGAAATTGTTTGGTTAAATTGAAACCACTCAATGAAACCTAATACCAGTCAAACTGTCTGAGTGTGAATGTGGAAACATCCAAACCTTGGCACGGTACTTATATCTGGGTTTGGATGATAAGAGGTCGTTTTCTCTAATGTCGATTTTATTATTTGGTAATCTGGTGAATAACTGAAATGAAACCATTGCGAACCGTATTGAAGATTTCGATGACGGAATTCTTCTAGCCCATAGCTTTTTAGAAAGGAATCTTCTGAATATTTTTATTGTCACTCAATGCAAGGGATGCTCAAGAATGAAGAAGAAGCAGAGGATTCCAAATAGTAGACCCAAGAAAGTAGAAACGCGTTACAATTTCGCAGACCCTCTACAATAAGGGCATAATTCCCTTGTTAATAAGGAATCCCAGTGCCTTTTTACTCTTCTACCTCGTCCCGAATTATATCCTCAGCCACTTTGTCCTGTTTTATTTAGGGGCTCTATTTCTCTTTCGCATTCCTGTCTGACCCTGTTGAATGTTTTCACTTCTCATTTCCATTCTCCATGTAAAGCAATTTCTTCTTGTATTCTTTCTTTCCTGAACCCCCTGGTCCTTTTCAGCTCCACCACATTTTCCAATAATCTCTCCTGCACCATATGAAGGCCAATTCTCATCCCTCTTGTACGTAGGTAGCAAAACAACCTTCTCAGTGTTTTTTGTAACAAAATGTAGAATTCGACCTACGTCGCTGCAATCCTCCGTTGATTTGCACATCCCATAAATGTTCCCTTTTTTGACAAGGGAGTTCCTTCAAATTTTACTGAAAGGGTACCTGCCTTGATATTTTTTCATATTTTGCTCTTTTTAACGAGTACCCGACAAGAATGTAAGAAACGTTGTCTTCCGCAACGAATTCCAAAGCAAAAGTATTTTTATAAAATTAATTCTAGAAAAAGGTGTGTTGGGTGAAGTGTTCCTGACGAATAATTGTATAGTGTTACCTGTTAAGCGAATGACAGACAATTTAATAATAACCCCCGCCCTCTTTCCCCGGCCAATCTCCATCGGGCGATTCTTTCCCTTTTTTATGAAAACAAAAGCCACCTGGCGCCCGACTCATTCCCTGCATCCCGGCCCTCTTTATGTTTATATGTAGAGGTTTTGTTTGGCTTGAGAGCCACGGGAAAAATTGAGTTTTATTATCAAAAGCAATATTTGCCTTGCCGGTTCAATTATATATATTTATATTCTAAACCGGGCTCCGGTGTTTCCCTTCGAAACCGGAGTGTTTGATATTGGTTTTAATTCTTGTAGCGTTCTTTGAAAAGAAAACCCCACGCGCGATCGAAAGCCCCGTAAATAAAAGTAATATAATTGCCATTGTGGGGAATGTATTCACGACTTTTTAATTTTTCCCTTCTTTATTTTGATTGCATTTTCTCACTTGAAACAACATAAAAATTCACACAGTTGCGAGCCGCGCATAAAATACGAACCCGTGACTGTTTAATCCATACGATACGATACGAGCCGAGCGGAGTTTTAATAACAGTCGAAATGAAAAATAAGTTCCTTGGCCGTATGTTGTGTGTGTTTATAATCTGAATTATTAAGTCTATAATAGGTAATCGAGAATGTACTTGCACGGCACGTACGCCGCTGGAAAGACCGAGACGGAACGAAACTAACCCGTCTCGCCCAAATCCCTTGAGTTAGTAGGGATAGATTATTTTAATAAGCATTAAATATTAAATTATGTGCCATAAATTCCGCCGGCAACAATGGACGAGGTACGGCTCCATGTATGCTATAGCGGGGTGGCGAGCTATTTTTCCAACCTAGAACTGGTTGTAAGAGTTATTTATTTTTGAATAATGTAAACATATATATACATATATTTATATATAGAATGCATAACTTCCATCTCTGTCAGTGTAGAAGGCTATATAGATGCTGAGTTGCAAGGCACTGTTGCAGATCTATAATAACTCACATATCTGTCTCTGTCTTTAACTTTTTCTGCGATGGTGCCTGATTTCATGTAGCTGTAACCTCCAAAACGACAAGCCAATTTTTCACTGCATCTGCATCCGTCAATTCTTTTTTATTTAATAGACATATAATGGAATCACTTTCTTTTCAAAAAAGTGATTTTTCCCATTCCCATTTTAATTTTCCCAGACCCATTTCCAATCCCTAATTATTACGCATAGTCGCTTGGTTCCAAAAAACTTATTTTCCCTCCAAGAGTATTTTTTAACGATGCTATCAGTTGACATCGCTGAAAATTCGGAATTGATTTCTTCCATTTTGTGGCTCTTAAGCTTCTATACCTATTACTGAAGAAATTTTTTGTTTCAGCCAATTCTCATTCCTCATTATTAACAAATCGCTTACTCACCTTCCGAAAACTTCTTCATTGTAGTTTCAAAAACAAAGACCTAAAACGCCCCAATGAGTTATCTAATTATTGCACCTCATTTTTCCATATCGTTATTGCCTCCAAGAAACCAGACAAGTCTTTTCAGTTACTGCTAAAGACAAAGTTGCTTCTTACCGAAGAACTTTGTCAATAAGAACTCCCCATCATAACGAAATCGCTTTCCTCTCAAAAAATGTCGTGTCTCCATGACTACCATGACCTAAAACACAGAAGAGCAAACTATAACACCCATAAAACTCTTCATTATAAGTCAATTAATAATCCAAGTCAAGTTAGCCACGCTTTCGGCCAGGGAGAGGGATATTTTCTAAGCCCATGGCTGAAAGTGTGGATGGTAATTTTTATGAAATTTCCGTCTTTTTTGAGCAGAATTTCACGAAAAAATTGTTTTTTCAGTTTAACAAGTCCGTTGCCGAAACCTAACCTGGCCATTTATTATAAAATTTCGGAATTTTTTTCAAGAAACTTTCAGTAAAAAAGGCTTTTTCCAGTTTCTAAGCCAATGGCTGAAAGAGTGGATGGCCATTATTATAAAATTTCGGACTTTTGAGCATAATTTCACGAAAAATTTGTTTTTTCAGTTTAACAAGTCCGTTGCCGAAACCTGACCTGACCATTTATTATAAAATTTTGGAATTTTTTTCAAGAAAATTTCAGCAAAAAATGCTTTTTCCAGTTTCTAAGCCAATGGCTGAAAGCGTGGATGGCCATTATTATAAAATTTCGGACTTTTGAGCATAATTTCACGAAACATTTGTTTTTTCAGTTTAACAAGTCCGTTGCCGAAACCTGACCTGACCATTTATTATAAAATTTTGGAATTTTTTTCAAGAAAATTTCAGCAAAAAATGCTTTTTCCAGTCTAAGCCAATGGCTGAAAGCGTGGATGGCCATTATTATAAAATTTCGAACTTTTTTGAGCATTATTTCACCAAAAATTGGTTTTTTCAGTCTATCAAATTCGTGGCTAAAAGCGTGGCTAGCCATTATTATAGAATATCGAACCTTTTTCTGCAAATTTTCAGCAAATAGTTTTTTTTTTAGACTATTAAGGCCGTGGCCAAAAGCGTGGCTGGTCATTTTTATAAAATTTCTGACCTTTTCATCAAAAATGATTTTTTTCAGTTTCGATGTCCATGGCCAAAAACGTGGCAGGCTGGCCATTGTTATAAATTGCCGGATTTTTTTCAGCAAAATTTCAGCAAAAATTATCTTTTTTCGTTTTATTAAGTCCGTGGCATCGTGGCGGAAAGCGTTAGCCATTATTTTAAAATTTCGGAGGTTTTTAAAGCCGAAAGTGCGGCTGACCAAACCGTGGTTAACTTGACTTACTATTTAGCAAGAATGTCTTCCACCATACAACTTTTCTAATATTTACCCTCATCACCTTCATTATCACCAATTTTTCTTTCCATTCGAATTTTTTTATTTTTTTTTTATTTTAGACCAACACAAAGTTAAGCTAGATATTAAAAAGATCTGTTTCTTGATCTCGATTTGTCACTCCTCGAAAGTTTTTTTTTTGTTGATGCAACCAGTTTTGAATCCATTGATTCCTATACTGCGTGACGTATTTTTTACATTTGCAATATAGAAGGACGTGGCAACGTGGTGTCGCTGAACGCGGTATTAATGTAAGAATCGCATCAAGGGAATAAATCATCGACTGTCATGTTAATGTTCTTTCGTTCTAAGTCGATGTCCGCTTTGTAAAGTTCAGTTTTCCTTAGTAGGATTTCTTGGAATATTCCAAGTCAACTGGGAAACACGACACCGGGGAAATTTCATATAAATTCTAATTTTTTTTGAGAAAAAGGAGCCGTTGGAATTTTTTCTTGTTATTATTATTTTTTGTAAAGTCGCTTCATTATTATATACCTACCTAAATCTTGAATATGATAATTGGTTTTAAATCAACTCGAAGTTTTGAATTTTTTAGCCCACTTACAATACACCCAAATCAAGTTAGCCACGCTTCGGCCAGCCACACTTTCGGCCAGGAAGAGGAATAAAAATTTTCAACAAATTTTTATTTTCGTTTTTCACGGCTTCAATGGAAAATATTTGGTTTGTTCACCCAATAAAAACCACCGTAAACTGAAAAAACCCGTAAGTATTGAAACGTCACGGCCAACCAGCTTTCGGCCACAACTTATTAAACTGAAAAAAAAAACATTTTTGGTGAAGTTTTGTTCATAAAAGTTCGACTTTTTATAATAATGGCTAGCCACACTTTCGGTCACGAACTTTATGAACTGAAAAATTCATTTTTGATGAAATTTTGATGAAAAAGTCTGAAATTTTATAATAATGTCCAGCCACACTTTCAGCCACAAACTTTATAAACTGAAAAATTAATTTTTGCTGAAAACTTACTGAGAACACTGAAATTTTATAATAATGGCCAGTCACGCGTTCAGTCCTGAGTTTTATAAACTGAGGAAATCAATTTTGCTGAATGTTTTTGTGAAAAAATCCGAAATTATATAATAATGGCGAGCCACGCTTTCGGCCACGAACTCAATGAACTGAGAAAATAGTTTTTGCTGAAAATTTGCTGAAAAAGTCTGAAATTTTATAATAATGGCCCCAGCCACATTTTCGGCCAGGCACTTTAAAACTGAAAAATTCATTTTTGCTGAAATTTCGGTGAAAGAAGTCAGAAATGATATAATAATGGCCAATCACACTTTCGGCCATGAACTTTATAAACCGAGAGAATCATTTTTGCTGAAAAAATCCGAAATTTTGTAATAATGACCAGCCGCATTTCAGTCACGGACTGAAAAAACTGAAAAAAACAAATTTTTGCTGGAAATTCTTTGAAAAAAGTCTGAAGTTTTACAATAATGACCTGCCACGATTTCGGCCACGGACTTTATAAACTGAAAAAAAATTCATTTTTGCTTAAAACATTCTGAAAAAAGTCTGAAATTTTATAATAATGACCTGCTACACTTTCGGACACGGACTCAACAAACGAAAAAAAAAATTGCTGGAAATTAATCGAAGCCCTCTCCCTGGCCGAAAGCGTGGCTGGCCGAAGCGTGGCTAACTTGACTTGGGTTTACAATACAAATGTGATGTACCATAACCGGTGGTTTTGGGGCAACATCCAGCTGTTCGGACTCGCACATATTTGGGTTAAAATCAGTCGGTCAGAGTAGCAAGTTTACTAATCAAATTGACTTTTTTTTAACAAACACTTACAAAGTGACTTATGAGAAATTTTTATAGAAACTCAAAAATTTCTGAGCTGTTTGTTGGTTTATTGATTTATTTATTGATTTTTCTCCCCCAAAAAGTACCTTTTAACAGTTACTTTTATCCTTCGTTCCTGGTAAGTTTCTCACCTATTGTATACAGATCACTACCAAGCAAGAGTCAAGGTTGCGCCCTCGGTGGCGCCAAAAACTAGAAAAACCTTCCTACTTCTCGATACAAAGTTCTGGACTGGATGGACGGCTCATATTCAGTATCGTTGAGCGCTCATCGTATTACTTGGATTCGTTCTGACTCCAGAATTTCTTCGAGGTGGTTGGCTTACCTGCTGGAGTATACCGGAATTTCTGAGCCATAGAATAATATTTTGACCTTTCTCGCGTAATTCTTAGGAGCCTAACTCGCTCTTTGCTTTGAAATCGTTCCGATAAAAAATTTGATGTCCAGTCCAAGAGTAGCTTTTTCCGAACTAATCACTTATGGAACTACTTTCTAAGTATTACTATGTCCATCAAGTTGGCGAAACACTTCCCAAAAGCGAATCACCGTTATATCTACCAAAAATTTGCAGCATTTTTGTTCAAAATTTTCAGGTGGTGACTTTCCACCAGCTCCCTTTTTTTTAACGGAGCAGCAAATGTTTAGTGACCAGCAAGAGAAGTTACCAGTGTTACCACAACTAATAAACGTCAAACAAGCGCGAAATTCTTTGCATAATAATACCAACTTCATTTCGCTTGAAAAAAATCTCCTTCCATGGTCTCAACTCCATGTAGAATTTCATTTTATCATACAAGCCTCTAAGCCGGTCACTCATCTGACGAACTTTCGCATCCAATCTCCGGAAATGCAAACGTTCGTCAGATTCAGATGAGTGACCGGCTAAAAGTGGTATACATAATAGTACTGATGCAGTCCGGACTCAAAACGCGGCGAATAGTCGTCAACCATACAAGTATAATAAAAATGAAGTAAATCGATAGTGTTACAAAACTGCCAGAGATTTGATAATCTTCCCCTTCCCCTCCTTTTGTGAGCCTCAACGTTCGTTACCTCTGAATTTCCAAAACAATTTATAATTTCCAATTATCTGACGTATTTTTTTTTAAATGATCTCAAAAGTATTTCCCTCCCATAGTCGTATCCCTATCCCAGCCTTAGTTTTTTATTTCATCCTTGTAAAAGTAATTTTCCTTCGTCTTACAGAATTACTGTTCGCCTCGTTTCTACGTTCAGAATGTATAATAGAGACCATATCCAATTTTTTTTTATACTAAAGAAAATAATATGGTAATTTTAATTTTAGTTAGGAGGCGATTTTTTTTTTCATTGGTCATACAAATTACATGAACCTGGGTGCAGCTAATAAATAAATTACAGTTGAAGAAAGAAACCTTTGAAGTTGTTTGACATCTATTACTTTGGGTAGGTCATTAAATCGTTTAGATCAAAGAACGATGACAGGGTAACATTCCAATTAATATTGAACATGAATCTTTCGTTACATTTTGGCGCTTCTCGGGGATTTGTCACCTCACGCTACCAGAAATAGTAATATCCAAAAGAGCATATCTCATGTTAGTAATTTCCATAAATGCCATGAAATGGCAATTCAATGGGAAATAATTAGTTGGGTATTAGATCAGCAAGAAGAGGAATAAATATCTTCTAGAATGTGATGTTGCTCCAGCTACCTACAACACAATCAACAGAATGGAGAGATACGAATCGAGTCAATCGTCACGTTTCTAATCCCTACTTCGTGCCTATGTTGATATTTACTAGGACTTCATTTTCATCTTCTCGATCTGCCATTACATTTCAATAAATCCGCGAACAATCTGAAGAGCTCCAGCTCCACCCAGATCCAAGTCTGAGGTGTGCTAACTGCTGGCTAATGGGCTAATGGGCATGTGTTTGTGTTGGTGCTGCTGGCTGGAGATTGTGAGATGTGACAGATAAACGACAGGCCGTTCATTCAGACCGATGCGTGTGTCGAGGAATGAATGAAATGGCCCCATCGAGCTCGGATAGAAATGAACGAACTAAACTCAGCTAGACTGCGGCTCGTGTACACCGGCGATGACAAATTCATTACGCCTGGCTCGGCTCCAACCACTACTACTGACACGCCACCCGGTGTGCCATCGACCTGTGCAAATGCAGCAGCCCGCCCGTGCAGCATTTGCAGCATTTGGTGTTGGTGCGTGCCCCGCGTTCCGATCCGCGTGTACGTGTGTGTGTGTGTAATCGCGCCGTGGACGGTTTCCTGCGTGCGTGGAGGGTCGCAGGATGAGGTCCGATTGGTCGGATATCGATGATTTACGTTTTAGTTTCAGTAGCCTAGTAGTCCCGTTGGAAAGGTCAGGGATTTGTTTACGTTCAGTAAGTAGGTGTTGAATGAAACTGAGCGGCAAGCGGCAGAATTCGTCGGAATTGGAGAATTTATGATAGTGCTCTCAGTTTTGTTACTACTGGGACTCATTTTGCACGTCAAATTTTCTTATGAGGTTTCCCACAAATAAAGTACTTACAAGGTAAATGATGCCACAGCTTGCTTTACCAAACGGTGCTTACGTGCAGTAATTGTCTGCATAATTTTCCCCTGGCATGGAAAACCAATCGTTGGCAGCTTCCAAGTTATTGTAATGTTGCTTTCCCACCAGATTCAAAGAAAACTATGAAGCTGTGATTGTTTCTTTGTCTAAGAGTGCGTTGAAATATACCTAAAACAAATTACGTGTTGCTCTGTTCCGACTTTCCGACTTTTTGAAAAATATTTTGAGATTCGAATAACAAAATAGATGAACAACATAGCCCACAGATTATGTAAAAGATTCACAAAAGCAATCTTCCCTTTCCTCCCCCCACCTTATTTTCAAGATGCCCATACAGATGTCAGATGCCTGTAGAAAATTAAATTGTACGTTTCTGTATTTACTATAAAAATATGCTTGGTATTTAAGTTTTAAATTCCTCACTAGTGACTGGACTGACAGTAGCGCAACTAAAGATATACAGGGTGTACCAGCTCGATTTAGACAACGGTAAGAGCCGTGTAGGTCTCGTCAAGACGAAACGTTTTTTTATTTGAAGTTTTTGGATTTGGACCTTCGTTGCGGAAATATGGCCGACTTCCGGTTTTTAGTTTTTTGGCTCCAGTTTCGGCATTTTTAGGTTCTCGCCCAAACTGAAACTAGTTTTGGAAACTCCTTAGCTTCAGTTACAACTTTCATATTGAAGTCAAGGTTCTATCTCTGTTGGATTCAAAATCTTAATTTTTCAATATTTGATTTGATTCAATGACTTAAAATTTAAAGTCTTGGGCATGTCGCCATTTTGAATCCAACAGAGATAGAACCTTGACTTCAATATGAAAGTTGTAACTGAAGCTAAGGAGTTTCCAAAACTAGTTTCAGTTTGGGCGAGAACCTAAAAATGCCGAAACTGGAGCAAAAAAACTAAAAACCGGAAGTCGGCCATATTTCCGCAACGAAGGTCCAAATCCAAAAACTTCAAATAAAAAAACGTTTCGTCTTGACGAGACCTACACGGCCCTTAAAAACTTCAAATAAAAAAACGTTTCGTCTTGACGAGACCTACACGGCCCTTACCGTTGTCTAAATCGAGTTGGTACACCCTGTATGTATGCAGCATAAAAATATCTAAAGTTCTTAGGATTATATTATTTCGAATCTGTGTTGGAGGAATTAGTCACAGTTCTTGCGCATCTGCATGAGCGAAGAGAATGATTATCATTAAAATTTTCATTAAGAGTTTGGGACGAATTATGATTGTGATTAAGGCCAAAATTTCCAATTTCCTGTCTCAGTTCTTGGACATTTGGATTATAAAATCGAAGCACCAAAATAATGCAAATCTCTGTGTGAGAAGAAAATTGTAGTCAAAATATGGATAGGTATAAGTTTGTGAACCATTTTTGGACCCCCACTATAAGAATGGCAATGAACAGCGATGAGTCACTGTTTTACGTAAAACTAGCAGGATGACGTCATCACTTTTTCGTCTCTAGGGCTGCTCTGCCTTCACCCTTGCTGGAAGGCGGAGTTACGTTGATTGTTTCTGCACCTTCAGCTGTGCCAAAATTTTTTGAAGAATTCTGTCTTACTGCCGCTTAACCTAAAAAATGTAGATCTAAGTCTCGTTGTTCTAATTATTATTCTTTATAAAAGCGCATTTCGATCATTTGCGTCTCTTTCATGTTGATCTAATTGCCATAAAGCTGGATGGTATCGTAGAGCCCAGAGCATAAAAATTATTCTGACCCCACAACTCTTCACCACAGATAGGCGTTAGCAGCATAATGCATGGTATCCACTGAGTTGCTTTCTTCGATTACCTGCTGACGTGGTCAATTGCGTCTGAAGAGCAATCTGAATATACTCTTTAGCCAATCTAAATAAACGTTTTCGAACTTTGAGGGCCCGAATTCTACCTTGGTAAAATGGTAAACAATTTTGATCCGTCTTTGCTCGTTTCAAAGTTTCAAAACCGGATCGACGAAATTTTTATACGTCATTGAAGCACGCACTTTTCTTCAAGTTTTTTCAGTGCAACAATCTGGTATAGGGATCATAGGAACCTTACAAGCTTCCAATAACACGAAGAGTTTATTTAAGCTACTGTTATTGATATAGTTACCGGTATGGTAACATCATAATAGATCGCGGGCCACATACCATTTAATGCATAGGCGAGATTGACTACTGTATTAGAGTGATTGATACATCTCTGGAGATGTATCTTCTTCAGAATCTCAACCATGTAACACAAAAGTCAGCTTCCGTCTCGGTTCATTTTCAGTTGATATCGATACCATTCTTAAACATGCTCTTAACAATGCGTTCCAGGTGTAACCTCGAGTGTAACCAAGTTTACGCAATGATCATGCAGAGGAGATCCGTCTTGTTGGAACACCTTGTTTTGTTGGAACAAATCTTAAGTAAAGTTATTTCTTAATTAACATTGTAATTTATTAATTGTCGCCATCAATGAAAATATTAAGGCGGAGCAGAGCAGAGATACCCGACGATTTCACGCCAGTTTAAAATAATCACCCGTTGATTTGCAAGTGTCAGTGGGTCCGCAAAATGTAGTTCCCGTTACCGCTAAAGCGTTCGGTCGTGTTATTCGTTCCATGTACCTATTGTAGCAGTCGCCGGGAGTAAAATCGCCCCCTCTTCGAAGCCTCGCAACATTGTACCAGCGCCGCATTTACATATTATATTCCGCGATCATGATTAATATAGAATTAACAGGCGGCGTCGGGAGCTGTTTACTGCCGTATCCCGCCCGTATTCGGGAACGGGGTTTAATCCCGGCAGCTAGTCACGCGCCGGAGTGCCGCGCGTGAAACTATAAAACATAGACACCGACACCACGGCCGTGCCACGTTAAACGGAATTTAATTAAACAACTTTTATATCCACTAGGACCGTAAAAAGTGACGCTATATTATTACAATGTTGCATTGCACCCGGGGACATAAACTCGAACTCGCTCCGATAATGACGGTCGGATCCGGATATAATATATACAGAGTATACAGAGTCTTCATTAAAAAAAAAGAACCGCGCCTGTAAAATAACTGCAATGCATCTTTTGCATACTTACAGAGAAATTTTGTTAAATATTATTATTACGGAATCTCTTAATTTTATCTCAGACTTACTAGTCAATAATAATTGAAAATAGCTTGAAAATAGAATCAAGGTTATCTTGTTGATCTCGGTCTTATTGGAGAGGAGTACGTTGTGGAATTGGAAAACGTTCGAATGTGTCTAGATCGTCAGGAAAAATTGATTGGAGGGTCGATTGACGGGATGGGATGATTTGCATGCAGTTTCGTTTCGAGGGAGTTCTATTGAGTCGTTGTTTTGAATAGAGCTTTGCGATAGGCAAGAGGGTCCTTGTCTCCTGAGATCTATCTTTACCTATGAATGAGTTATTGGTAATGAACGAAAAAATGCAATCGCTAGTGTAAGGTGCCGAAATGTAGGGTGGGTTGCATGATGCAGTCTCCAGTCTCCACACGCCTTGATTGTTGAGAAATGCACACTATCCTTGTTCTTATTTTGGCCGAGATCGCATGTCATTCAAGTCATTTTCCCAATTCATTCTTGAAACGAATTATTGGCAGATAGACACGTTGGGTGCCACTTGAAACGAACTATTTAACCCTTAGAGGGGAAAAATAGTCGCTGAGAGCATGAGACAAGAAAAACAAGGGTCGTAGGTTGAGTCGCCAGTCCAAGAGGGTCAACAATAACAAGCGGGTCAGCAGAACAACAGGTACTCTTTATTAAAATATATCACAGATATTAATTTAAAAAAAAATCGCAGATGTTATCACAGACTCTTGAGCACGGTTAACAGATAATAAGGAAACAAGAGCGTGCGGTGCTAGGCGAATGAATGGATTGGATACTGATGGTTCACAAGGGCACTTATCTTCGTAAGGTCTCCGGTGTGAGGGTGGAAGTTTAGGTGGTGGTAACCTTCTCCGGTGTCTCAGGTAACATCAGCCTTCTTGTTTGAGAGAAAAATTGCCTCCAGAGATAAGGATTGCCTCCAAGAAAACGATTGCCTCCAGGGAAAAGAATGCTTCCAGGGAAAAATCAATCCGTAGGGAAAAATTGACTCCAGGGAAAAATTGACTCCAGGGAAAAAGCTGCAATTTCATGGGTATCAGAAACACTATAGCATTAATGAACGGTCCGATCGAGTCTGCTTGCCGAGGGTACATAAATTGATGTCCCGTCCTCAAGATAGGTTGAGATAAAAAAAGTGACTGACAAAACTTTACATGCGAGCGAAACTCGATCGGAAAGCTGTAATTAAAATTAGCATACGGTATTAACAAAATATGATCTGTATAATTCTAACGCAATTAAGAAAATCATTTTACGACACTCACCAAGCCAAAAACGTAGTTGATTCTTATAATAATTAACGTGAAAGTTCACGACGCCATTTCAGGAAGCTTCAGGTGTTTGCGGACCCTTCATCCGCGAATTTCCAGGAGAGAAAGAGAGTGAAAACGCAGGTATGATGATGAAACGCACCTGATTGCAACTTGACAGTCGATGTTACGAAACTCGAGGCCTCCAGTCGGCCGATGCACTAAAACCCACCGTCACTCACTCACTGCGCGCGCCCGCCGTTGTCACCGTCTCGCTGGCATTTAGCCGGTACGTACAAAATGTACGTTACATGATGGATAATCGTTTCATCCACAGGATTGGGTATTGAATCAAAAGTAGGAATAGGGACATGTAACCCGTTTTTCTACAAGTTTCCCTGAAAATAAAGAGAACAAACTTCCACTGTAGAATATTTACTCAATTTTTAGACAAAAAGTCATGATGAACCCATTCTCTAAAGTGGGTAGTAACGAAGGTACAGGGTGTTCAATGTTAAAAAAAAATACATTTTTTTATATATCTAACTCCAACACGGCTTAATATTTTTCGGTCTTTTTTTACGCCATTTTTACGCTAGTAGATAAATTCTGGTTTTGACGTATTTTCCCAAAATATGACATTTCTGGTACAAAAAGTGCATATGGTTTTTATGTAAATTCTCAACAGTTTTTGAAATAATATGTGTAATTATTATTATACATCAGTACGACAATTATGTGCAGTAACTGGTATATTACTAAAACTGCAAGTTCAGGGAATTCGGGAAAACCAGATTGCTATATAGCGCATTTGATTGACCATCGTTTGACCACCCAATAATTTCGTTTGACCACGTCCAGGGAAAAAGATATGATTTTTTATTTTCGATCCGGCTAACTTCACAATTCTACCATGAACTCGCGGTGTGAAGTTAGCCCCCAAACGGATTTTTGCGTTAAAGGGCTTTGTTCCACGGAACTATTTAAAATTTATATCCACAACTCTGGAACATAGAAATATTTTAGTACTCCTCA
Organism: Malachius bipustulatus; assembly: GCA_910589415.1. NCBI lineage: Eukaryota > Metazoa > Arthropoda > Insecta > Coleoptera > Melyridae > Malachius > Malachius bipustulatus. The sequence goes on from OU342633.1 coordinate 49,435,873, forward strand.
AACTCTGAAAAATTAAGAGGTTTCATATAATTCAAGGACCAACTTCACGGCAGTGTTTCGAACCCCGAAAAGGAATCGTCATTGTAGAATTGTGAAGTTAGCCGATCGGAAATAAAAAAATCATATCTGGATATGGTCATAATTATATCTGGAAAATTTCTTTCCTGGACGTGGTCAAGCGAAATTATTGGGTGGTCAAACCTGGTCAAACGATGGTCAATCGAATGCGCTATAGGAATCTGGTTTTTCCGAGTTTTTCCGGCTCACTTCACGAAGCTGATGCCAAGCACAAAATTTTCCTCGAAACATAAGTTGTTGCTTGCAGCTTCTCCGAAATTGTTTTTTTGGTAAAATCAGAGTACTGCACACAATTTCCCTATAATACTGAGGTGGTCGTAAATAACGTATGGTCGAATTTTTCGCGGTCTATCGATCTGGGGAAGAGAAAATGTCAAATCTGTCAATTTTTCTAAAAGTTGAATGACATCTCGACGAAACTCCTATAACATTAATTTTGTTCCTCTCGAATATCTTAATTGCACACTCAAAAACTATTGAGAATTTACATGACAAATCTTATGCGTTTTTTGTACCAGAAATGTCTAGATTGTATTACTAAATTTTATAGTAAGTAAAATATAAAATTTAGATGACATAGAAAAAGCCGTAAGGGCAAGGGAAAAAATACCCAACCTGACTATCCTAATCTGATGTACGACTTCTATAGGATTACCAAAAAAAATTTTTTTCGAAATTCAACACCCTCCCACTTCGTTAAATTAAAACCAATTATAGAGAATGGGTTCTATCGTCGAAGTTTGCTCCCTTTTTCTGGTCTGGGACATGCTGTATATCTCGTTCTCAAACCATTCATGCTGTATCAAAATCTGCCCGTGATGGCGCTCGTTTCATTTATTTGAGTACCGCACAGTAGACCAGCACCAGCAGGAATCGTCACCAGCAACGACCGTCAGAGCAGGTTGTGTAGACGAGGACAAAATAAATATGATCGGCAATGATTTGCTCATCTTCCTCCTCTTCTTCACACACTTCCCATAGGTTGCACCCTCAACTGTTGAGTGGGTACTATAAGACATACAATAAAGAAAATATTTTTTTTACACTCTGCCTAAAATTACTGGAAAAATAAACTTTTACTCTGATTTTTTTTTATTTAGGACATTTTTTATTGTATTTTGCTATTTATTACTAATTCTTCTCTAATTCAAATCCTTTTTTCTCAAAAAAATCCAATTAATTTTAAGTTATAAGCACCGCGATCCTGTATATAAGCCAGTTTCGTAATTTTTTTAATCGCGCACAGGGTGGGGCGCTACGATCGCCTCGGTCTATATTTTGGACTATAGAACAGGATGTCCCATATCATATGAGAGTGACATATCAAAGTTATGTTTTTTTGTTTTAATGAAATCTCTTGTGTTATTGCGTTTTTTAGATCGTCTAAGGTATAAGAAGACTTTGGTTTAATTTGGTACTTTTTTTTCTTCTCAGACAATTTAAAAATGTAGTAACATAAAGAGCATTCCATTAAAAAAAAAAAAACATAACTTTGATATGCCACTGTCATATAGGATATGGGACACCTGTATAGTTCAAAAGTTATAGGTACTACGACCGTGTATAAAACCCAGTTTCGAAATTTTTCAAATCGCGCACGGTTCAGGCTACACAGACCGGGTGGCGCCCCACCCTGTATAAGTATAAAAGCAAATATGGTAGGTAGTTGCTAATCTGATTACAAAAATACCCAGCCAACTCTGCTAGAAAGCAAAAAAAGCTATTACGGCTGTCAAAACCGCAGAGACTATCACTCTTAATGAGAAGTCTTTCCCTTGGAAAGGGTTGAACAATTCCTTCATAGAGACGGAAGTGGCGGAACCCATCAACCGGGGCTGCAAGACGGAACTCATTTTACTTTCAGAGATTAAAAATCGTCACAAAGCTCCGTCCCGGAAGAAGCTATTACTTATTATTATGACATCGCGTAGCGCGATACACGCCACGTGTGGATGCAAATCAGGAGAAGGTGGTGGGGTTTCCCCCGCGCGTGGGGTGGTTGGCGTGTCACCCTCTCGGGACGGCGCGATTCCTCTTGTCTCATCGAGACATCTAGCTAACGAGTTATGTAAACGTTATGTAAATAATTATGTGATAATGACATCGACGGTTTATTTATAAAGTCCATGATGAAAACAATGCTTATTTTATAAAATAAATAACGATGTAGGACGAAGGCAATATTTTGTATAGTGTTTAGTTTAATTAACACGACAACGTTGCTGCTGGTAGATAATGACATACTTCATTGAATATTAATTGTAAATTGTTGACTTACACACGCGATAATACTTTATTAATATACAGGGTCCTGGCATTATTATTGTTTTAAAAATGACTTTGAAATGTGGCATTTACAAATTATGTAAAAAGGATTCAACTTTGATTATTAGCTAAATAAAACACGAGGATCTATGTAATTTTATCAAACGACAATAACAGTAAATGTGATTAGGAAATATTTATCATATCATAGATATAACCACTATAATACCTACCTATATGCTATAAATCAAAATCCTGGCAACAAGAATCTTGCATGGAGGCTTAGCGTGGAGGCTACCACCGACTGGGTTCGAATCCCAGTCTTGCCATGGATTTATATTTCATCAAAGTGGTAAACAAGTTGTAACTTCACATTAATAATGCAAAAATGTATAATAATAAGAACAAAGAAACAAAAAACTCACTTGGAAAAACACGTTTCCTATACATATCAAATTTCCATGGTTCATTCAATGAAATCTACTTTCTCCTTCCCCCACGCCAAACAGTCACCAACAATCCCTATATCGTTATCGTAAATATTTTGACGTTTTCTCCAACTTCCATTTCCCTTTCATAGAAACGAACTAACGAAAGTAGAAGTGGGCGCAACGCAAACAAATTGGTAACAACTTTTAGAGGATATCTAGCCGAGTCTGGTTCACCTCTGCATTTACAAAGAGATGGATTTATCGATAGGTTGGGTCTATTAGGAAGTACAATGCCGCCAGGAGGTCGACTGGGAGTCTCGCAAACCGCCTCTATCGCGCCACAGATCGCTGCCGTCACCATAATAATGCCGCTTCATTGGCTTCGGTTGCTCCGATTTATGCCGCACCAATGATCATGCTGGAGGACTCAAACTAGTTCCTTCTTTGACGCGCTTACCAATTTTTAATATATTTTCTAGTTTCTAGAATCTAGGGGATCTTAAAAATAGCGGTATTTTTTATTACGAATAAATTACTGATTGAGGGAAAAAAATGCTGCACATTCTTTTGATAAATCCAGGAAGTATAAGCATCATTGATCTAGGTATACGTCCATCAGTTCGAAAAGTTGTACCTCCAGATCATCTATTTAGGAGGCAGTACCAATACCATAAATTCAGACAATAAATCTCTCCCTATCACCGCACTAATTCTAGTTATTGGCCTCAACTATGCCCATTACAACTATCCACTCCCTCTAACCCAGATATCATAACTCACCCCATAACCTAATCAATAGCCACCCTTCCAGGTCAGGGGATGCATCCAAGCCTAGGCGTCGTTCCTGAACGCATCCATTCAATGCACTATATTCGCGCCAGGTCTCCCCTTGGAGCCCCGGGAGCCGTTGCTTCCCTGCGGGGAGCCATAACCCTCCGCTATGGGGGTGGAGGTAGATATAGATGTTCCAGTCGTGATATACGCCCTGCCTCGCCTCGATTATTAATTTCTCATTGTTCTTTGCATGAGTAATATCGGAGCTCTGCTATAATGGCGTCGATCTATCGATGTAACATTCATTATTGTACTAATTACCTATAGTATACAGAGTGTGGTCAGTACATTCTATTTGCAACAATTCCGACACGGTTGTTATGTTGCGTCTCTCACCCTTGTGGTGGTAGCCTCTCCCGGTGATCTCCGGGTTTTATCATCCGCTTTATGGATTTCCCGATGATGTCGTTGTTAATGCAATGAGTTTTAGGACGTATCGAGGTGCTTTTCAGCCCTCAAATCGAATGAGGAAAAGCCCGTTGCCCGCCTTACTAATGTGGCCTTAATGGGGCGCCATGTGCAAATATACGCGTATCGAAAAATTGATGTTTCAAAGTCCATAATGCGAAACGTAAACCCTTTAGGAAACCCTTTCAGAGTTTTTCCCGATAATTTCATTTAATATGGTGATCGGTTTTCATAAAACATTAAGTCATCTTTCGTTGGGAGCGTTAACGAAAATTCACTAGCGAGGTACATCAGTGGCGTGAGTTTTATTTTTTGTGAAATTTAGAGTGGCGAACATTGAAGACAAGCTTGTGGATTAATATTTCTGTAATTTTCAAAAAGTTCATTCCTGTTTTTGTTTATTATTTGCTCTATGATCTGTAGATCACTGATTGGAGTAGTTCAATTACTCACCTTGCATGCATGGAGGTGTTTTTTTTTAAGTACAAATATCAAGATCCCTGAAGATAAGCTAGAAATGAAAAATTCCTGATATATGTTAATTTTTGTTTGAATCAATTTCTGTGCATCATTTACCCTCTTACCATTACCCACGCCCCTATAAAGCTCCCTCAACAAATCTTACACGGGATGATATAAAAGGAAATCTTATCAATAATAAAAAATTAAGCATGCATTTGTTTTTTCGTTTTAATTATTTTTTTGCAAAGGGGGAATTCTATAAAGTTTGGTATTTAGCAGTCTTAGGGGACCAAATGTTTGGACTGATTCGAGTATTAAAATAATTGTCGAGAGGGTATTTTGCTTAATGTGGATTAATTAATTAAATAGTTTATTTGTTTGATTGAAAAAATATTATTTAATTCGATGTTATCATAGAATGAAGGACCAGGGCTTCTGCCCAAGATCGGAACAGGAGCTCACAGTAAATAGTAAATCTCATATAAGTATGGTACTGATCGTGCTGATTACATCGCTGTCCCGAGGTTTAATGTCCACTTTGCAATGGTTAATTGTTACGACACGATTTATGGAATATCTGACGATTCCCAACGACAAGTAATTAACCAGTTGTAGAGTCGTTCCTTGATGTTCTAAGACTTCTAAGGTCCATTAGGGTTGATTTTTTAAAACCAAACTCGAGATTTGGGGATTTGAGGTGACTCCAAACAATTTTGTTGGATAAATTTTTCGAAAAAAAAAATGCCTAATTAGGTTTTCTCAATTGTTGAGATTGATTTTTTTTACCAAACTCGGGATTTGGGGGTTGAAGTTATTTAAAAAATAATGCCTATATAGTATGCTTTCTCAATTTTTAGCGTTTATTTTTGATCACAGTACGTTATTAGTTTTTAGTAACGGCTAAAATGTAGTTTATCGATTTAAGAGAGCTTCGGAAGCTTACAAACAAAAAAAGATTTTTGAAATTCACCAAAAAATAAAAAAGTTATTGAGGTGAATCCATTTGAAGTGAAACACACTATAGATACTTTACAAAAATCCAATCTAGGTTGTTTTTCGCAAAACACTGTTTATGATTTAAACTCAGAAGAAAATTTTCTTTGTTTTTTCTCACTAAATCAAAAATGTACGTACATACATGGTGGTGATTTCCATGAGGCAAAATATATTTTCAAGAAAGTAGACGTTTCAATTCTTCAACGAGCGGCTGTTATTCTCAAGGAGAAAATTACTCCCAAGTGAATGGAATCGTCCAAATGAATGATTGAAATTATCCGCGAGTAAACGACGCTATTTTCTCTATGATTATATGAATAAATAATCAAGCCACACTACGTATATTTTTTTAATAGGCTAAAAAACATTTACAGAAAAATAATTTTTAATTTGGCATCTATCCATTTTTTGTACGTTTTATTGTATTAATGTTCGATTTAACGGTAATAAACTTTTAAAAGTTGCTCTTGCTACTTTTAGAATTTTCGGAGTATACTCACAAGCTTGCTGCCTGAGATCGAAGAGTTAGTTAGACAATTGGAACGAGATGTATGTAGATAAAATATATTTTTAATCAGCAACATAATGAACGTCTTATTCACTAGATTTTTGAAGTTAGGAGGATAAAATCTTCGATAAAATCTGAATCACCCTGTAGACTGTAGAGTCTATAGTGTCTTCAGTTTTACTTTTTATATAACCCGATTCTCGTGCTGTTATTAATTTCATTACTCATCCCTTGAACAAGTTTTTCGTATCTAATTTATTATGTTTCAATTATTTTTATTATAATAATTTTAACTATTGTTTTTTTTTATTTTCAGGTAAGAATCATCCCTGTCTACTAGTACTAGTGCTAATATATGAAGAAGGTAGGAATTTCCAACACTATCTTTTTTCTTACAATAATGAAATGGTAAGAACTTTGTTTTTCCAAATAAAATAATTCAGTAGGGATATTTTTTCACTTCCACTGAAATAATCTTTATAATAGTTTTTAAGCGAATACGCTCAACTATCAATCTATCAATACCGGACAAAGACCGGACATTCTTCCTGAAATCGAACGACAAGTTTAACAGCGCCCTCATGCGGCAATGGGTGTCACTTATTATTAATAAATATATTGCAGGCTTTATGATTTATTGTTGTACTAATTCATAATACTAATTTCATTTGTCTAATTACAAGTTTATATTCAGTCTTGATATTTAAAATTCCCGCCATGTTTCACCAAAAATACATAACAGTGTCACCTACATTCGCTTGGCGGCGCTGCTGAAACTGTTGTCAATTACAGTTTAACGTTTTACTGTTCACCGTAACAAGAGAATAATATTATTCTCATTTTTTAAACATTGATTAAAATATTTTTTTGTCATTTTTTTTTATTTTCGCTTAGCAGTATAATAGTAATCCCTAATGTGCTTGCTTATAGTTAAACTTGAATTGAGAATTTATTTGTCGAAGAGACTCTTAGTTCGAAGAGCTGAATCGAAATTTCCTTTCATAGGTGTGTACAAAAAATTGATAGTCAATAATTCGTTTAAATTGTGACACGAACTTTCAAATTTTGAATTCTAAATATCGCCAAAAAATCTAAGCAGAGGGCGTTAACTCGAATTTTTTTGTAAAGGAATTTTGAAAAAATTAAATTATTTTCCATACCTACACTAGACAGAGTCTACCTCATGGAGTTATGAAATACGATTATTATTACACTCTGTCATCTAGACGAATCAGATCTAAAATCAGAAAAATTCGAGATGTGTCTCTGGATTTCATCCCGGGTTGCGAGCCAAATAAAAAATTATAAATAATCCAAACTGCAGTGCCAGAAATAATGTGGTATAAACCTAACTAATGTGTTTTATTAAGTCAGGTGACTAAAATGTTTATATTTGGTGCAATAATATGAATTTTTCGCCGGAATTATTTAAAAAAGGCTAATGAAAAAATACCACACATCGTACTTGAGCGTTTGTGTATAATACCCTGGCATGCGATTTGTGCTTTGTATCAATTTTTTTATACAATTTATCGCAATTTATACTCTGTTTTTACTGCGTATTTGTTCTGGTTCTGGTAGATACGCCAGAACTAGTATCAATAGATGACTATCGGTTTCTAATTCATTTTTATGATCTGACCTGACGACAAGTTTTTTTTTAATCCAGTATTTTGGAACAGCTTTGATTTCAGCTCATCAGTATGTCATAGCAACCAAGAGCACACCAGGAGATGAGTGTACCGAACAGAGAGAACTAAAGACCTATACAGTCCGATATAGTCATTGCAAAGATTGAGGTTCATATGGCGTATTGCCATCGAGCTAATCCAATAATTTGTCACTCCATTCCTGATCGTTGACTGAAAAAGCAATCGCTTGTTATTTTAAGAACTCTCAATAACTATAATACATATAGGTCTTTAGTACTCTTTTCGCCACACTCCTCTCCTGGTGTTCTTGATTGATGTGGCAAACTGATGAGCTGAAATTACAGCGAAACGTCCATGTCTCTTCCCATCTGAGGTTGTGTCGGAGAACTATATTGTTGTTCAATGAACGGATTTGTTTGATGTAAATCTTGGTGGCATTTGTAATATTTTTTTGGAGTAATTTTGATTAATTACTGTCGAACGAACGTACCTCGTCTATGACTTTTGTATTCCGTTCTTATCTGAAGATTATCGAAACGTTAAAAAAATGAGGTAAGTCTAATAATATGTATGTAGTTTATTTCTGAGTAAGAATGGAGTAATATTACTATAAATAAAATATTTATGGTCGCCAGGCTTATAAAAGTTAATAAAGTAAGAGCAATTTTCTCATTATCCATTATTATACTTTATTAGAAGTAGAGTCTAATAATATAATAAGTATGATAACCATGAAAATTTTAATATTATACAATTGTTGTAATCGACGTGACTGAATATGGGTATGATGAGACAAATTGAGTGGAGGTTGGCCATTTCTAAACCAGTTAATATCAGCTCTCATTATTATTCACGGTAATAAATAATAAGTAGTCTTAATATTTTAACATTTTCTTTAAAAATATCTACCTACCTTGTTTCCTTAATAAGCGATGAGTATTAATGACAATGTGTCCCAATTTTTATCCACAGAAGAAGCTCGGGAGTGGAGGGGAGCTAAATCTGGCAAAAAGAATCTTTTTATTTTCCAATTGGTTTTATATTATCCAATTTATTTATATTTATTTCACATAATACTAAATATGAATCACCAAAACGTTTGAATCAATATGACAAAAAATGTCCATTAACGAACTGTAGTGTATGTATATTTGGAATCTAAACGGCTTTTTCGCTCCAAATTTATTGTATGTCAATGGAATAGTCAACATGAAATCCCAGGTTTAATATTTTAATACACGTTTTATGAAATTTTTTATCTATTCTAGGAAATAAAAAGGGCCGTAGAAAAAATAGTGTAGATAACTCGCAGATAATGGCTATTAATAGCCTTCGTTGAAACCTTGTTGCATAATTATACTATTGTAAATTAAATCTGGTGTAAAAAATGTTTTCATGCAATTAAATAATTATATTAAACGCTAACATCACATGGGATTCATGACCCTTTATTGTAATGACCACGCTCGATATTATCACATATTTTTACCATGCTCCATGGAAACATGCTCGTATCATTTCGTTTACAACTGCGATAGCCATCATTCTCGGTTACCTGTGCGCAAGCGTTGCTTCCACTCCTCATGTTCACTGACAACTGGTCGAACGGATTCAAGAGCACTCCTGGTTATAGGCAGATGGTCCGACGACGTCATACTCCTTCCACCAGCTATCTCCGTCCTAACAACGACCAATGATGTCCCCGATTGCTGAGTCAGATCATTCGGATCTGACGTAACGCCGGATACCAAATCCTTCACAGTTTCATTCCTAAATTTCGCCTGTACCTACTGATTAAAGTGTATCGTACAAGATTTTATTTCACTCTGGATTTTTGTGTTGTTTGTGTACAGTTTCGAAACCACGTGTTATTTGATAGAGCGGTCCTGGAAATAGCACCTCCCAGTGTTGTTCCAACCTTCGTCACTTTGCCTTTGAATTTGTTGCTTAGTGAATAGGGATGCATCGAAAATAAATAAAAAATTCAAAGTGGATTTTTTTACCCAAGAGTGGAGTCAAGAAGGAAATGTGAAAGACATGGACGAATCAATCTGCTCTTTTGGGCTCATCAGCACGCCATCTCAGACATCGGTGAGACTTCCCGCTTCTTATTGGAAGGATGGATTGTCTTAAAAGAGTCGCTCAATTGGTTGGTACTCAGTGATTTGGCAATTTTAAGCTTCCAACTCCAACTGAAGAGACCTGACCTGAAGAGTAACAATTATTACTTTATAAATTGGCTTACCAAAAATGTCGTCAAGTCACCGAGTACTATTGTTGAACGACTCCTTTAAGACCATCCATCATTATCTACTACAAGTAGCTGGCAGTCTTTTAGTCTTACCGATGTCTAAGATGGCGTGCTGAGGAGCTGTGGAAGGCGAAACGGTCCGTTCTCGTTTTCAGATCGACTGATTCTCTACTGAACTGAATACCCAAAAACTGAATGTTTAAGTGCTGTTCTGGTAATTTGGGAATTTCATATATTTAGCAAACATTTTGTTGGGTTTAGTGTTTTGAGATGTACATGGTGTCCCAGTTTTTTTCTCTGCATAATTTATAATTATATACAGGGTGTCAGTTTTTCGAGGCTAACCATTGCGTATCTCGCTTATCAGTAGAGAACGAGGTCGATTAAGTTGGGGCAAAGTTGCGTATTTTTATGTCGATTAATAATCTGAAAAAAATTAAGGATATTTTCAGTCGTTGCTGAAATTTCCTGAAAAAAAAACTGAAAAATCGAGGTTTCTTTTTTTTGCCATATTATTCTTATTTTTGGAAATTAATAAATAATTTTTTGTAGGCTTACATAAGCCGTTACGAGCTATCCATCTGACATTTCAAAAACTTTCAAAGACATACAAAATATCTGTGACCGTTCCTGAAATATCCTGAAAAAACTGAACAATCGAGATTTCTTATTTTTTCCATATCTTTTTTATTATTGGAAATTAATAAAAAAAATTGTAGGCTAACATAAGTCGGCAAGAGCTACTCATCCGACGTTTGAAAAATTTTCATGGCCCACTAGATCCCAGAGTTTTCTTAGTCAACTTTTGTTTTTCTTATGGCTATCATATTGGATTTTCATGTCATTCTGTATTAAAAATTTAAGGAAACCAAAAATCTATTACATTAAAAAAATTCTTCAAGATTTTCTTCTTCTTTTTAAAAAAAAAGAAAGAAAATTTTATCACCTATCGACGTAGGGCGACGTTGCAATATGACGTGACATTGCTTGACTTATGGTTATTTATGACATTTCGTTGAAGAAAGGCTATATTTTTTTCAAAAAATAATAATAATAATAATACTTTATTTTTAGCAAAGCTATCTACAATTCATAATTATAGCATTCAGGAATAATGATTACATATTCAAAAATTTTCCCTAACATACACTGCACACTTCATTTTAAACTCTTTTAATCCCTGACAATTTTTTACATTGCTAGGTAAGCTATTGTATAAATTAAAACCCCCAAAATATAAACTATTGTACGTTTTCATTCTATTACATATCTTAATATAAAAATTATTTTCGCTTCTAGTCGAGTAATTGTGAACATCTCTAACATATCTAATACAATCCGATAAATATCGCGGGAGAAGACTATTATGAATCTTGTATATAAACTCTAAGGTTTTAAAAACAATTTTCTGTTTAACCGACATAAGGTCAAGAACAGTCAACATTTTCGCAATTGGTGTATATCTGTTACAACCCAAAATACAACGCATGGCTCGGTTTTGAATCTTTTGCAAAACTTGAGTATCATTTTTATTTAAACCGAACAGAATCGTTGCACAGAAATCCAAATGAGGTGACACAATCGATTTATATATCAGCATCTTGACATACATACTCAGCAATCTTCCAACCCTGCATAAAAAATAAACCTTCCTGGACATTTTGGAAACAATGTATGATGCGTGTTTCCCAAAATTCAAGTTTTCATCCAGAATTACACCCAAATACTTAATTTCTGATACACGTTTGAGTTTTTTTCCGCCTACAATCAGATCCATAACAGGATCCAATTTACCTAATAGATGTTTAGTTCCAAAAACAACAAATTTACTTTTATCAGTGTTCAAACATAAGTCATTTCTACAAATCCATGCATAAATATTACTTAAATCAAAATTTATACTGTCTCTCATAGAATCAATATCCCTACCACAGATATACACCATAGTATCATCAGCAAAAATGGAGACTTTACACTTTTTAATATTCTTTACCATTATCATTGATATACAATATGAAAAGAAGAGGTCCCAGTACCGTCCCCTGCGGAACGCCAAACTCACTCATGGTCTCTGTCGAATAGACATTCCTATATCTGACATTTTGAGTTCTGTCTTTAAGATATGATCCAAACCACTTAAGCACTGTACCACATAGGCCAATTTTACCCAACTTCTCTAATAATAAATCTCTATTTACAGTTTCAAAAGCTCTTTTCAAGTCAAGAAACACAGCCAACACATATTCACCATTATCGATAGCTTTCAACCAAATATCACATATGTTCATTACAACCGTTTCGCATGAGTGAGCATGACGGAACCCAGATTGAACGTCTACAATAACATTATTTCTGTCACAATATTTAATTAATTGATCTTTTACCACTAATTCTAAGACTTTTTCATAACATGGAACAGTGTTTATCGGACGAAACTCTTCACATAGTACAGTATTTGTAACCTTAGGCACAGGTACCACAGTAGTATTTTTCCATCTTTCTGGGAACACACCAGAGTCCATAGAACAATTTATGACATCGAGAAATCTGTTTCCCACTACCTCAAAGCTGTCCATCAGCTCCATTGTTGATATGCCACTGCTCATTTCAGTTGTATATTTCATGGACTTGACGTATTTTCTCAGTGTTGACATGTTCAGTTCATCAAACCTATCAAACTTTTCATGTGAATCAATGTTGCTTATAATACTCTGAGTGTTTCCATTGTTGTTAATATTTTCAACAATTTGTTTTATACTTTCTATGAAATATTTATTAAATTTTTCCGGTATATTAGCTCTCTCTTTAGTAATACCAAACTTGACTTCATCGGGTAGAGTGGTAACATTTCGTCCCGGTAACAAAGTCTTCAAGTTTTTCCATAACTCTTTACTATTAGATCTGTTTGAGTCAAGAACTTTTCTAAAGTATCCCTGCCTTTCTGTCCGTACCATGGTAACAACCTCATTCCTCGATTTTCTATATTCAAACCAGTCATTTTCGTTGTTTGTTATCGTTGCAATCGTATATTTAGTATCTCTGTCTTTCATTTTTTCAATCACTGTTCCTGTAATCCAATTTTTGTTGATATATTTGGTAGGGACTCTTTTTTTAACAATCGGACACATTTCATCAATCAATTTGCCAATATCATCTATGAGCATATTTGCCATGTCATCCACGCAGCCATTATTGCTCCATTTTAGATCGAAAAGTTTCCCTTGGAGGTAATCTCTACTATATTTTCTGTAATCTCGATATGTTACAATCTCATATGGGTCTTGAAATATTTTCCTCCGTATATCGACTGTTATTGCAGAGTGGTCACCTATTTTTGGTGTCTTATGTACCTCAGTGATCAAGTTTTTTTCCGTTGATATCAAACGAAGAATAAAATTCTGAGTTTTTTTTTAAATGTGATTTTTGGTTTCCTAAATTTTTTTAATACAGAATGACATGAAAATCCAATATGGCGGTCATGAGAAAAACAAACTGGGACCTAGTTGGCTTTGAAATTTTGGAAACGTCAGATTAATAGCTCATAACGGTTTATGTAAGCCTACGAAAAATTATTTATTAATTTCCAAAAATAAGAAAGATATGGCAAAAATAAGGAATCTCGATTTTTAATTTTTTTCAAGATATTTTAGCAACGACTGAAAATATTCTGAATTTTTTTCAGATTATTAATCGGCATGAAAATACGCAACTTTGTCCCAATTTAATCGACCTCGTATCTCTACTGATAATCGAAATACCTACCCATGGTTAGCCTCGAAAAATGGACACCCTGTATAGGTAGTACCTACATTTTCTTCTCAGTAAAAAGTTTTCTATAAATTTAATTTTTTTTCAACTACTTGACATGATTACAGTTACCTATTTGTTTAAAAAAAAAATATAAAAAAGTCAGTGACGGACTTTTTTTGGGAATAATTATGAGAACGCTCCTTTGGACGCCACTGGACCTTACTTAATCTACTTGGGGCTAAAGGAGCTCCTTATTACTACAAATAATACTGCCAAATTTCAACAGTATCAACAAAATAATGTTTGAATTATTGTTCATAAAAAAATGTAAAAGATGTAAAAAAAAACTTCAACACCCTGTATCTTGAAAACCAAACATTTTAGGTCACATTTTGAAATTAACTTTTCGACTAAAAATTGTTCCATGAATACGCCCTTATATTAAGTACATGCTTTTAAGTAAATAAATAAAACTTTATTTTAAGTAAAAATAAAAAAAAAACTATTTACCACCATCTGTAACATGTTAAGGAGTTGAAAAAATACTAACAGCCAGTAGGTATTATAAAGGCTCATTAATAAGTTAACGGGCAGATTTCAGGAACCGTTTTAAGAGAAGGTATCAACTCAAGTTCGTAAATATGGCAATTTATTGATTCTTTGTATGAAAGGGATTACAAAAATGTTAAAAAAAGTTATTTGACTCCGATATTAGCTTTCAAAATGGTATCATAAATCTTCTAGTTAGCTTAAATGGGCCTAAAAATTATGTAAGTTTATAGAAAACTTTTTTCTCAGAATAAAATTGACTAATAAATTTTACAGGGAAAAACCGGGACACCTGTACCTATTTACTCAATCTTTTACTGTTGTGCATTCTGCAAGGGAAGTCGAAATAAAAATAGGTACGGGAGCTAAATAGAAGAGAAATACCCTATCTCGACCTCTAATTCTAATTATTATTGCTGAAGATAGGTATTCATGGGGGTCTTCCAAATATGAACACACCTGCCACCTGCCAATCTACCCTAAAAACGAATCCGTCTGGGATACCGAGAATTTCCATACAGTACCTATTTGCAAACTATGAATTATAAAATTATCAAGACCACCCATAATACTGGAATAAATCCAAGCAACTGTTTAGTTGGGATTTTATTTCCAACCAAACGCTAAGACTAATTCAGGAATGTCAATCGCAAGCATCCATTATTGAGGTTCCAATTCACTTTCATCTGGTAGGAATTTTTATTCCTGCCAGATTAGGGCTAGCAGGTGCAGTGCAAACATAACTGCCATGCAAAGTCGTTGGTGGTCCGAAGGGGTGGTGCTGAACGGGCAGCTTATTTGGCGAGATCGGGAATAGCAAATATCACCTTCTATTTATAGCTATTAACAATAATAATTACATAATAATTACTAATAATCCTGCTACTCTCGTCAGAATTATCCCGAATTGATTTGACGTGACTGTTGTCTAGAAAACCTAAGCAGATCACCGGTTAACTGAATGGAGCTCCTCGCCACGCTGCCAGTCTGCCGTAGTAGTGCAGGGGGCGGCATCTCGGCTATCGGGGGTGGTTCACCCTGCCGGTCGATTTCCTCCCCAGCCAGCTGATCCAGCGATCGTAGTACTAGTCAAGGCGACCTTGTCTTCCCGAGTTTGCTGTATTCCATGCCCGTATCGTCCGCTGATTTCCCACCCCAATTGGGGGAGTCGGTAGGGGGCTTCTCGTTTCGATAGCTTTTACAATCTGCAATACGTTCACTTCAGGTTCACTTTTTTTTATGTGAAGTCGTCTTTTTATGGGAGGTAGGTAGTGTAGCACTCTCATGTCTGGGCCGCTTCACTTATTCTTGCTTAATTTGCTTTTATCATTCTCGACTAGGTTCTCTATTCCGATTAATTTATTTACTTATTCTTCGGTTCGTTCATCTGACTTTGATGCTGCTTATTACACATTCAGCCGGTAGAGGTGGGAAATATGAAAAGAATATTGCTTTTTATGTATTTTTTTACTATATTTCACGACTATCAATCAATTCGCTGTGTCAAAAACCAAAAATCTTTAACAATTGAAAACGTTTTCCCTTTCATTCATTTTCTTGCATATTATCTCGAACTGTTGACTTCTCTACTTTGTACACATTTAATTGTTTTCACTTTACTACACCCTAATGTATCAACGCGTGTGCTAAAATTATGGAATGTTCTCGGGGTGTCAGCTGTTTTCCGTTATTATAGTAGGATCGTGACTCGTCGTTGAGGGTTATTACGCCAAATGGAACTCAGGAAACTGAAGAGTAGGATTAACAGACTTCTCCACAGAAACCCCCTGTAAAACCAAGATCCACCTGGGTGGTCCCGCTGTCCTGCTGACACCTGCATCCAAAACAAAACTTATTCAATCCTGAACGCAAGTTCCCTTTATGGCCAACACTCAACACAATGAACGCGTGATATCATTTTAGATTCATTAGTCTAATCAAATACCTACACTCTAAAAATCCTTATCCAAATTTTGAAGCTGTTGTACGCGCAATCTGGAATAAAAGAGGTCAAAAAATGCGTTTCTCAGTCATCAATCTAATGACTAAAGCTCCATTGACTGATATTCTAAAGGCTAGGTGAATCATTAGCACGTACCAGTCAATCTCGATAATGTCATGAAAAATTATGAACAAATCGCAAGTCTCCAAGATGCCCTAATTATAAATAGGGAATTGGTCTAATAAAAATCTGTTGTTTTTCATCTCGTAATATAAGCAGAAAATGTAACTCTTTTGTAATTGCATCTTATATATAAATGTAGATTACTTTACTTAACTTACCCCACCCACACATACACATGAGCGACTACGTTTCGTTTATTTCTTTTAAATTACGAATTGGATACTAAATAAAACACAATCACACGTGTATTACCGAACAGAGTATCCAAGATTACAAAAATATCTCATTCTGTAATTTAACTGGCGAATAAGTAGGAATTTAACGGTTGCGGTCTAACTTTAGAGCAAGCATTAAAACACGAGGAAGAAGCAGTTTAGGCAAATGATTTTATAACTCATTTCTATTAAATTTCCATTCGACGCCTTCCTTATTGTGCATCCTTGAACGTAGACTGCCCACTACACTCATCTAATTATGTCTGTGTTATTGCTTTTCGAGTAGGTACCTACCTAAAGTAATTTTGAAAATTGAATTCTGAAAATTTTTACTCGATGACTTGTTTTTGTTTCATATCAATTAACCCAACTTACTTGTCATCTTACGAAAAGTTCTGGACAATTTTAAGTCCAGTGTCCAACTGCAAAGTGGCTTAGTATAGTCCCACATTCTTAATTTATTAATGAGCTTTTGCATTTATTTTAAATGGAGATTTTGAGTTTTTACGTTCCCGAAGCATTTGTCATATCTGCAAAATTTCATATATATTTTTTTTATACTTTGACAATACAAAATATCAATCCTCAGAGTTCATAGATTTATATTTCTTGACTACTTGATGAATTCAAAAATTGTTGTTTCTTGGCGATTGAATAAAAAATCTTGTGACACACCTTGCAAATGGAGTGTTCAACAAGCACACTTGACGATTGTCAAACTCGGTCTTGGCTCTCGTTTGACAACTTTCGTCCATGCTTGGAGTACTTAACGAAGTAATCTCGTTAGTTCGTTACACTGTAACGCAAAACGCAACGCAGGGAGAAGGAAGAAGTTCGATTTTCGCCCGCGATCACCGAGAGTCCTGTCGTACCCGTTGGAAAGGCAACAGAACCGCTCACATTGTTGTTTCATTCGTCATTGGTGTCGTCAGCTACTCCCCCAAAAACAGTCTTCAGATACGAAGTGACCTGATTGGTGAACCTTAGAACCAAAAAACCAAGTATCAAATTTAACGAGAATTGTTGAAAAATCAACTTTCAGTTCAGCTGAATCTATTAAACTATTAAAATCTCAAAAAAGTTCAGAAATTTTTTTTTTCCAAAATTCCTCTAAAAATACAAACAGCCGTTTTTTCAAGTTTGCAGCTTGTCTGATCAACCTGTTTGGTTATTTCGTCTGTACGCACCATCCGCCATCAAAAAATAATTCTGTCCACTGTCTCCGTTACCCTTTTTTTTTCTCCTCAAATTTGGCTTATTACGAGGTCTAGTTATTAATAAAACGAGACTGCGCGCGCAGAAGGCGTCCTAGAGGGGAGGGGAGGAAAACGAATGCAGCGTTGGTTAGCGTGTAGTCTCTGCTTCGTCAGTATAAAAACACGTTTTTGTCGCTGTGATACTATTTTTTCTATAGAAGTTGAAAACGAACGCGGTTTTATCTCGTGCCGATAACAATGTGTGACGAAAAACATGAGCAACGATCAATGTGAAATTTCTCGTTAAATAAAAAAAAACTCCAACTGAGTGCTATAAATTGTTGAAAGAGGCCTGCGCTGAAGATTCTCTATCTCGTGCACGTGTTTTAGAATGGCATAAAAAGTTTTCTGAAGATGGGGAGAGCATCGAAGATGACCAACGTCCAGGTCGACCTGTGTCTGTTTCAACTCCGCAAACAGTGACCAAAATCAATGAAATTGTGCGCGGAGATCGTCGTATGAGCATTCGGATGATTTCTGAGACTGTAAACGCCAGACGCTGAGACTCGCCATGTTTTGGCAACGCTCCGAGAGCGAGTTTGTAAGAAACGGCCGGAGTTGTGGAAAAACAGTCGAGGATCTTGCACCAAGACAATGCGCCTGCCCATAACGCCGCTAGAGGCACTCTAGTGCTTGAACACGCGCCCTATTCACCTGATTTAGCGCCTTGTTTCCGAAGAGCAAGTCTGCCTTAAACGGAACCCAGTTTGAGTCGATGGAAGAGGTGAAGCGAAAATCGGCGGAGCTTCTAAATTCTGTCACAAAAGAAGACTTCCAGTATTGCTTTGACCAATGGAAAACACGAATGGAACGGTGTGTGGCGAGGGGAGGGAAGTACATTGAAGGGGAGCATTTTTTCATATGCAGTCTCGTTATTTAATAGCCAGACCTCGTATAAATCAAATTTTCGAATCTTCTCATTTTTACTTTTCACTCAACTTATTTTCACCTATACACTAAAAATCTTTCAATTATACAACTCCCGCATTTTCTATACCTATTCTAATGTTTCGCATTGCAATATTCTAACGCACATGGTAACATATAAACAATCAATCGAGATTAAATAATTCCTCGCACAAACAAGATGAGATAGACCGCTAATTGGGCGTGTAAACACGGGACAGATGAAGGCGCCATAAATCTCCAAGTCCGTGCACCGGGAGATGGATGCCAGCCGCGTCCAGGCGCCGAACGACGGCACCCAAAGGCTAGGCCTGAACGCTGATCCACTGATGTGTTCATTAGGATTGTTTGTTAGTGTTGGGTCGGTTCATTACCACCGGGACCCATCTATGATAATAATTACTTCCTTTTCTCTCTTAACTCTTGTGTAGGTATTAGTCGGAAAAAAACAGCACCTGTGCTTGGAAGTAGAATTAATTAATTCGTCATTCCATGAATGAATGAATCGAACAGGAATTTTTATAAACCTTATAAGGTGGGTATAAGTAATTATTATACATTATGCACGTTAGCATATTAATACTAGTGGAGCGAAGAACGCTTTAATTAAGACGTGCAGAAGACAGAAAATGACTACATCTCGGAGAGCGCTGGTTTTGTTCTTATTAGAACTCGACTCGACCTAAAGAATGCGTTATCAAAACCTTGTACCTACATCAACCCCGCTGCACTAAAGCAACATACAAAAATCAATGTCTCCAGAATGCAACGCGAAAACAAGATGTGATCATATTATGTACTGTAATACAGCGGTGTTTCACTTTGGTTAGGACTCATCAGCTGCTCAGGAAACTCTACCGAAAACTTCAGCGATCATATCAACTGCCAGAAATGATTTCCAGTGCTTTCATTTCAAACGAATAGATTGTCATTTTAACTTACTGTCAAATAATTTGACAGTAAGTTAAATGCTTTCAAAAAGAACAATTTTCGATACACACAACGCACATGTTTGGTCAATGCTCTCTTGCTGTACTATAATAAATAACCCACACTGACACTACCACTAGTCCAGTAGGGAGGTAGGACACAGGAGAAAGGAGGAGAAAAGGGGAGAACAGCATGTTGGCTCGCGACAACCTGGACCTGAGACACTCCGCTCTTCGTTACGCCCGGCTCACGTTCCCTGGCTGCCCCTTCGCTGCCTCACGGCACGCACACCCCCTTCCCTTGTCTCCACTACAAACACACCAACAAACCAGGGCGATATCCCTCAATCTGTTCAGCTTTCGTCGGCTCTTGTATGCTTACCGAGATGAGGCTTAGCTTTGTCTGAGTAATGGTGCGATTTGTTGCTTATTTCTCGCAATTAGAGATCTAATGGGGCGAATGGGAATGATCGGAGAGGTGAATGGGGAGAAATTGATACTTTAGTTGGACGCGGCGTGAAGGATGGTTTTCATGGAATTGTAAAGATTGATTAATGTTTGCTCTTCATAAAGGGTGAAATCGGTTGTTTTATCTGGGGTGTGCGTGTCTTGATTTACGAGAATTAGCAACATAGCAACTTCTATTAAGCTATTTTGAAATTATTGTTTACAGCAGTGAGCTCGGTAAGGAGAAAAACGCTTTATTAAATTTTGGCAAACCTAATATTCCTGACATTTTGAAGTACATACCCAACCTACCTACCTCCTGTTCAGAACATCCTGATGAGAGGCAGGAATATGCATCCAGGCCAAGGAAAATAAGCCAGACTACTTTCGCTAGAGAGATAAAAAGATTTTTTTTACCGCCGACCGCGCAAGACGTAAGAAACTCGCAAGAACTGCAAGAAGCAAGCAGGAAGCCCTCTCCAACTGTTGAACGAGATTGTTGCACTCTGTGGCTCTATTTCACGTTCTTAGTTCTATTTTTTCTTCTTTAAGTTGTATTACCGTCCAAATAAAAAGTTATCTGCAGACTTTCGTTACCCGTTTAAACGAGCCACTCTAGGAGACTAGGAGGCCGGAGGAGCCACCACCCCTCCCCTCCTGGTTATGCCACTTCGTCGTTTACCTACATATAAACTTACATGAATTATTACAGAATGTTTCCTTCTATAACTACACAAAAATAAAACTACGGATGCTTTTCTTCCCACTTAAATAAATCGGATTAAATAAGGTCAGATGCCTGTGCCTGTGACATCTTGACATTGACCTCGGTGAAGTTTTTCTGCCTGCCCACTCTGTAATTTATTCAGGATACTTTCATAAATGTGCTGCCTAATTATTGGCGGGGTATTCTCAAAGCATTATTTGGATTCCTTAAACTATAAAATTAAATTAAATTATTAGAAGAAGTAGACTGACAACTGACAGAACGAGATTGGTACAACGATGAATTATTTTTCTTAAATGCAGGTATATATTTAATACATTCAACCAAGTTGTATGATTTTACTGTTTTTCGTTGAATTTTTAAGGTTTTTAAATTATTTAAATGGCCAATTTTACATGCTAAACGAGACATTTTACTTTCTTCTGCCTCATTAATGAACCGGCTGCATATGTGCATGTGCATAATTAAATAAGTGGGCAACTGTCAGAGCTTATTTGCTTTACCAGCATTTTAGTAATACCTCAGCTAACTATATGTATAGCAAACCTACCACGCCAATCCTGAATATCTCGTCACTGTCTACAAGAAGTGACGAAGAATTAACAGATAAAATACATATTTGTTTCCTACACATGTGCTTGAACCGGGTGACCACAGGGAACATACATTTTCGATTGGACGGTTTTAGGTCTGCGGTTGCTATAGAGGGTTAAGCTATTGGTCACTTACCTCACAAAGTGTGACCATGTATCTCAGTGTCACGATAATGGGATCATGACAGGGTGACAAGGAGCATTACGTTTGGAAATTGTGTAACTATTCTCAAGGAGAGTAAGCTTTCTCCTGTACGGAAGTAAAAATGATACATTTCCTGAGAAGGTGATGATCAAGTTGACGACGCTACTTTTCCAATCAATTGGATTTCGGCACAATTCGTAATCCGATCGCAAATTGTGCAAAAATTTCCCTAGTGATGTGTTTGGTAGCATTTAAAACAAATTCGATTCTAATTTTTCTATATCGCTGGCTTTTGGGGATGTATGAAGTATGAATAACCAACTAAATGCAGAACGTTTCCGTTCTAGCAGGTTTCCGTACTTTCCCTGTGTTTGTAAAATTGAAAGTTAGCGGATTATTTCAAGATGGTCACCTTCCTACACCGCATTTGAAATGACGCAAACCACACGTGTTTCCTGAGAAGGGAATTCAACCGAAACGTATAATTCTATGGGCTGGGGGAATCATTGGACGATCCTTCGAAGGCGCATGAACAGCCAATGACACGAACGGTATCGGTAACGGGGCATGATAACGCAGTTTTTTTGTGTCACGAGTTAACGCCTTTAGAGTTTTTTGGGGTAAAAACTTTATGTCAACCAGCTCACCGGCACCTAAGCGTTGAAATAGGAGATTTGACGCGGATATCATTGAAATCAACCCACTTTGCAATATCTTTTTTGTTACAATATTTTCCTTATGAGAGTATCTATTACCTAGTTCCCGAAGCCCTTTGAAATACTCCTCTGAAGAGATGTTGCTTGATTTGAGATCATTAGATGAAGAATTAGGAAAATAAACATGAGCGGACTTGTGGTCATTTGTAAGTTGTTCCAAAGAGACCAGACGTGCCCCCGATGTGAACGGACCTAAAAGTCTATGAGAGCTGAGAGTCTTTTAGCGAATCGCCCGTGTTGCCATGATGTGATTATAAAGACCCGCAGAGCCGCTTGCATAATGCAAGCGGAACCTTCGCCGCACTCGTCCTGAATAAGTTATCGATCGATCCTTCCACGGCCGAAAACGTTTACTATTTCTTCCAATCCAGCTCTCCACCCCCGACTATTATTGTGAATTTTACATTTAAATCTGTGCCTCTAAAAGGCGAAACTCTAAATTTTATGAAAGAAATAAAGTGTAGCCCTCGATATTAAAATATTGATGACCACTCAAACATCCATGAATATTTAACTCTCGTATCTCGTTTGTTTTTCGGATACGTTCGTAAATAATAAGATGAGGAACTGAATTATTCACACGCAGTTATCTGGATTGGAAAGATAAATAATTTTTACTTCGTTCGGTGTCTATTAATTATTGAGAATCTGATCTATATCTATTATTTATTCCTCCTGTGGCAGACGGCAGTAGAGGAGGTAGCTATAGCCAGAGAGATAACATAGAAACGTCGATGAACGAAATTTTTGATCGAAACGTGAACCGCTTCCTTGCGAAACACACCTACAACTCCACTGTAGCGAGTTAGAGGAGGTAATAACCACCCCTTTTGATGTTCCAAAGCGGCCCTTGCATGCACTGTAATTGCACCTCCCCCCGTGCTAGGGGCGTGGGTGGTAAGTGGATTAGGGCATCGCATACAGCACGGAGTGTGTTGTAACAGGCTCACTTTGCCTCTGTCAAAGATATCACAGCTAACTACGTTAATTAGTGAGCTCGATCTTTAATAGTGTTAACCTGTGCAGCCGATACCGCCGCACCGGGGGTCCGGGGGGCGTCGCAGGGGCTGCATCGGCTAATTATCAACCCTTGCTCGATGCACATCTATCCAAAGCCACGCTAACTATGCTGTGCTTTGTTAATGCGATGCCCTCTAATCACGTGACTTCTACTCTGCTATTAGCTGCAGCATCGATAATGGTTACTACTGAAACTGGAAAGGTCATTTTGTATATTAGACTAGATTAACTATACTTTGAACTATCTCTGGCACTAAAGAATGTCTACCCGTTCCTCTCCCCCTGATGGATACTTTGACACAAAAGAATTACAAGTAGCATACGAGGATGTTGAAAATGTAATAGAAGAGCTGTTGTAAAGGATTACCATACATTATTCGTCATAGACGAGCTAGTTACTGTTTGCAACTTGTAAGCAATTGAAACTTCAATGAATGAATGAATGAATAGCTTGTTCTCTGTCTGGGTTCAACCGTCGTGGTAGTGTTTTGCCATTTTGGCAATTTTTTTCCCCTATTTTATGACCATTATCTACCTGTTTGGTCGAATCCTGTCTTTGTTCTATTCTGTTTATCGCTTTGCTTGTTTGCTGTTAATTGATTACCCAGCCATCCGTCACCTAACTAGTAAACCCTTGCTTTCCAAAATCACTAAGCAGTTTAGAGTAGAAAAATGCGATATTCGGTGAGACTGCTCTATGCCTCTGTAAAAGACAAGGTGGGATCCTATGAAGAACCCTTACAAAATGTATCTAATCGCAATATTCTGTGGTGCCCAGTTTTGCCCCAAAATTTGGAGTGATTCATGTTACTGAGCCTCAGTCTCTATTTATTTGGGAGGTCTTCCCGTCAATCCCGTCGTTGGAACTTTTCGTGGCACTTGTGTCAGTTTTAACTTCAAATCAAATGGTATGATTCCCTCCTTGGGACCAAGAATTTAAATGATTGACAAGTTGATTTCGTTATTTATTTAATGGCTATTCTCATTATCTACTTGATTATCTGAGGCGTCATTTTACGTTCAAGTAATCAGAGCCTCTTCCTCAGAAGTATCGCCATCGGCGAGGGTGGTTTTGATGTTCTATTTGCTATCTTATATATGCAATTTGATCCGCATCTGCTTTTATTTATTACTGTCATGTCTTAGAACTGGTTTTCTCCTACGCAAGTTTGATGGTCTTATTCGCAAGCAATTATTGCAACTTGTCTGTTCTAATATTGCAAATGGGTAAACAGTGGCGTCCAACTTGGTATCTCAAATTAAATGAATATGGTTCGTATATCTTGCGAATTGTGACTTTTGAAACGGTTTAAAATCGCATAATTTTCAGTTTTACAATAAATGTTAGTTCCCCTATACGTTAGGCCCTTCGATGAAGGTTTTCGACATAGCTTGGGCGAATAAAACTAACAGAAACTAACAGTGTTTCGTCCTTGGCGAATAATTTGTTTCGTATTCTCTAAGATACTACCGTCTCCTACCCCTTCCTCTCCCTTTACACATCGGGAAGAAGGAAAAGGACACCTGACCGGAGAGACCACACAAAGAGTCGAGGTTTAACATCGAGATCGAGAGAGAGTAGAGCTCGACAGAGTGCCGTTCGTACCATCATCGACGTTGGTTTAGACGCGTAGCCCTTTTACTCGAAAAGGAGCCGCGGATCGAGCGAGCATTCGTTATTGTTAATAATTAGTGGAACAATCGTGGGTACCTACATAGTGGAGCAAAGTGAACAATAATAATAGTTACAACATCTCGCAAATTAAAACAAGTGCCCCTTCTAGTCGGACAAGACACAAGGTCAGTAATTTCGATAATTATTAATTAATTGTGTTCCTGTCAATCATTGGCAATTATAGCCTGGTCCTTCAATCATCCTATGAATTTTGATCATTGTCATTACGTGGCGCTTCGTCATTAGCCCCTTTCAGGATCGAATCGCGTCGTTAACATTTTTAGCTCTTCGACGGGAGTTAACAAACAGCATTGCAATGTTAATCAGTGTCGAGGATTAAGTGTTTGGCATTTAGATTCTTTTAGAATTGAAGTCTTGCAAATTTCAGTAATACAAAAAATTTGCCCGTATTTTTGTTTTTAACAACGTCTATATTCCTGCTTGTACTTATTTTTATCCCATAACTAGCTGGGGTAGAGTAATGGAATGGACTTCGATTCCGCCTTCCGGCAGGTCTCACCCGCACGCTGTTTCAGGTAGGAACATGGTGCTCCTCTAGGCCGCTAACTCATGTCCATGAAGTTAGCACCGCCATTTTAGATTTTCAACAAAAAAAAATGTGCCCGCGATGTCCTATCATGTGCCGCACTGGAGAAAAAAATATTTCTAAGGGTATGGTTTTTATAGGGTAACACTTTTTTTCCACGAAGTTGGCACCGCCGTTTTCTATTTTCTTGAAAACGCAAGTTATACCTAGATAAGACATTACTCAAAATAGATATTTTGGTAAACTGAATATCAAATGTCTCACAAAAAGTGAGACAATAATAATAGTACAAGGAGTAAGGAATATTCTAAACAATCCGAGTATCATCTCGGTAATTAAAAGCTTCAGAGAATTACCCCGACGAAACACCGAGGGATTTAGAGGCAGATTTATTCCTAAAAGACTGATTTTGTGGCCCACGGGTAGGCTCGGATGTGTATTTACATAGTAGTCTGATTAGCCGTTAAACCCCGGGATAACCGATATTATTAAAATAATCCGACGACAGGCCATAGAGAGGTATTAATTTTTAATCGAGCAAATTAATCGCGGGCAGCGGTGTCGATAGCTCGGCCTACTAACTCGATGCGTGCGGTCGATTTAATAATTTTCACACAATGAGCGCGTCATCAGTTAAACAATGTTGCTAATTTATCTTTCGGAAAGTCATTACTGCTGGCGATTTGAACAGTTTTATCACAACTCGTTTAATGGACGAACGAACTGACATAATGCATCCGCGCGCCACGAATTCCGCGAATCAATGTATGGGCATCGACTGCGCCAATTCGCATCCTACATCCTACAGGTTACTCTTCCACTTCCTCGCCTCAAATTAACTACACGAGGAATTCGCATCCGAAAATACGTGCAAGTGTTAACAACGCAACAGACCGAGTCTTCATATTAATCTGAACAGAAACAGTTTTTATTTTCACGCAATATGTTATGAATGCAACCATCATCTATTTCCACCAGACTGAACTCTAGCGGTGTTATTGATTGCAGTCGGAGTTTTGTATCAAATTAGATCAATTTGTCAAACATCTGAGACGTCCCATAATAATTCGCAGTCGAGATGGAACACAAGATTGCCTCCCCGGGGGAGTAGGGGCTACAATATAAATATGAAAACTTCCTCGGAGATTGTCGCGTATCTCCCTTCCACTGAAACATTGAACATTTAGAGTATATTCAATTACCCAACTAGGAAACCAACTACGACTAGCTCGCAATGTTCGTATTCGCCCCGAGAAATTTCATTACGAAGCGAGATGCACGGAGAAATTATTCTCTAAATTGCGATTTAATAATAAGCTACTTAGCGATATTACCTGACGGTTGCGAGTTTTTATTGCGGGGAATGGTCGTGAGTACGAGCTAGATTGAAATTCTCCACCGACATCACTCACCTGACTATTTTCGATGCGCTTATTAAACTTGCCTAATTAACGATTTGCATGATTACGGTACAGCACGCGCTAAACTATCTGCATTAACAGTCATGCCACCTACCTACCTACATGACCATTTGAACGAGCCGGCGCTTATAATAATGGAAACCCTGATGGAGACACTATTCGGAAGCCTTAAATCAATATCATTGA
The DNA here is from genome assembly GCA_910589415.1 of Malachius bipustulatus. Lineage (NCBI taxonomy): Eukaryota > Metazoa > Arthropoda > Insecta > Coleoptera > Melyridae > Malachius > Malachius bipustulatus. The sequence continues at coordinate 49,462,965 of OU342633.1, forward strand.
CTATAACCATCTGTAAGGCCGAATCCCTGCTTACCAATAATTATTATTGCATACTCAAGGAAAATAAAGCTCTGACAGTGCAGTTTTAAGAGAAAGCTGCTGGGTGAAAATAATTGGAACTCCTAAAAGTAAGCCGCCATGATTCTTTTAAGGTCGTCAGCGTTATTAAATTTAGTCCTTATCGAGGGATTCATATTACGTAGCATATTGTTCCTTTTTATTGGGTTCGTTAAATGATATATCGATTCTAATTATTCATTTACTAGAAATGAAGCGTATTAGTATTTATTTATTTACCTACACTATTTACCGCAACAACTACAATGGTATACACTTATAAGACAATCAGTTATTTATTTGTCCACTAGTCGCTATAATATTAGCACGGTGTGTCATTTCATAGGTTTACCCGACTATTATAATACTCGCTAGCTGTCTGACTTAGATAAATATACAGGGTGTGTTAACTCTATTAGACCACGGTAACGGCACCAAGTCTTTTTATTATAAAAGTTTTGGTTTAAAGAGATTAATTTTAACTCTCGTATGAACCGTTGTTCTCTTAAGTTGTCTTTCGATGGTGTTCCAGTCCAGTTTATTACCCTTGGAAGGGTCTAGGGCGTTTCTTGTCGTTTGCAATTTTCGCAATTTCGTTCAAAGAACTAACAACCATTTTTGGACAGTCATGAGGTTGGTGACATTTTGTATCTTGGATACTCTGTTTTTCCCCACGGTGTAGAAATTGGTGTACTATAGTGTTAATCTTATCTGCGGAGTGTTTCTTAAGAAGACTATCCTTACTTACATTACTATTCTTACTAAGGGCCAATACGAAGTGCAGTTAACGTTCAGGATTATCCATTTCAAGGTCGATTTATTTCTTGTTTGTGTTTCGCAAGCTTCAATCAAATTGAGATAGAGAAAAGAGAAAGGTATACGGTGATGGTGGCTCTTTTGTGGTAAATCGATTTTTGTGATTCCGAAATGGTATAGCAGGGTGATTCCGAAATAATGGTGCCCAGGACGACTACTAGGATTTTGAGCTTCAAAGAAAAGCATTTTCCTTTTACAAAAGCTCGAAATATTCTTTCTTCGAATAACTTATAACCATTTATAAGCTTTTTCAACATAACCGAGGAAATTTCAAGCTATCAGGGAGGACTTCAGCTTTTCTTATGTCAACATGTAGATTTTTTTGGTGGAATTTTTAACTCTTACCAAATTGTATCTTTTACCCGTTTCCGAAATCTCCATTTTGATACTTTTATCCGCGAGATCCGAGACACGCTGTAGAGCCGAAAAATCCGGAAGGAAGTGACCAATATTTCAACAACGAGGATCGCTCATCCGTGGAATTTCTCAAGAAGACCAGCTGTTCTTACAGATCTCTTCGGCAGATGCGAGATAGTGAACGGTGGTGAGTGATTCCCAAATGGTATAGCAGGGAGACTAACAGGATGTTGAGCTTCGTTCACAGAAAAAATTTTCTTTTGCCAAAAGGGCGAAATCTACTTTTTTCTAATGGTGGTGGGTAATTCACAAAAATGGTACAGCAGAATGATTCCGACCGAAATGGGGCCCAGGGAGACTACATGTTGAGCTTCGTTCAAAGAAAAACATTTTATATTGCCAAAAGGGCTAAATCTCTTCCTTTTAATAATTTGACCACTTTTCTAATTATCAGTTTTGCCGACATAGCCAAGGTATAAGTTTCAAGCTATTAAGGAAGGTTCAGCTTTTCTTTTTCCAACTGTCACCTACCTATCATGGAAATTACAAGATGACCTTTTTGCAGTGTTTTATATTTAAAAAGGAAGATCCTAATTTTTAAAGAAAACATCTTTGTGCCACTATTAAAAAAATTCGATAATTTGGCCATTGAAATAAACAAGAAGAGGAAAATCGATGTACCTAATCGATAATAGTGGCTCAGATTAACTTTTGGTTTTCAGCTTCTTACTCTTGGTTGTGACATGGTTTCTGAGCCTTGGGACGTCATTTTGGAACCATCAAATTTTTTTCTTAGCAAGGCTGTAAATCTCATTAAAGTTTAATGTCCAAGGTTCACAAAAATACCGGGTTAAATTATAGTATCTGACGACGACACAATTTTGGGGAAGTTACTAACGACTCCCACCCAAACAAACAGTATACGATACAAACTCTCTTGTTACCTATGGTAAGACTGGCAATCTCGGTCTGGACTGGCTGGTTCCTCTTCCTATCCTCTTAATGAGCTCCAGGGGCCAGTTTCACAAAAATATGAGTTATTAATAATAGTCATATAAAATTTTGTAAAACACTTACCGACTAATATAATTGAAATATACTATTCTTAATAGTTAATTAAACTATTACTTAGTAGATTCTTACAATTATTTTGAGAAACACTATTTAAAATCACTCATATTACGAGCTTTTATTATTGAGCTTTACTATTAATAATAGTTAATAGTGTTTTGTGAAACAGGCCCCAGGTTCTTAATTGGAATTCTGTCAGTGTGCTATGTGACAAAAGACACTTACCGACAATCAAGCCATCAGCTTCTCCTTCTCCCCCAATCCTTCTCCTTCTATGGCGAGTAACTTGACGAGTCACAACTGTCACAACCCAAGCTCGCCAAGTCCCACCCCTGGGAAGTCGCCTTGAGATATCTGGTAGCCAGATCTCCAATTGACTCGGTGATGTCAATACTCAAAAAAAAATTCGGTAATTTATTTTAAATAAATGGAATTCTTGCAGAGATGATCTTGGAGGAGAATCATTCACTGAACAGGAGTCCAAGTTTTCTGAGTGGGACTGGAGCCCCACAATCGATAATATTAAGTATTATTTTCCCCAAATTGCCTATAAAATGCCCAGGCAAAATATTTTTTAAGCTAATTCAAACACTATTACTCTAATTATTAGAAAAACGATTTAATTTGATTCCATACAGTTGGGCAGAGGGGATACCTGGAGCAAGACAATACCCATTGTCTAGTGATTAATTCGCACTGTTCGGGCATAATGAGGAAGATTATACATAAAGCGAGTGTACCCTACCTAGAATGAATAATAAAATAGAACTGGAGTGCGATTAGAGAGGGACAGTTAATACACATGTGTGTTTGTATGCGTGCGTGTAATGAAAACAATCGGCACGTTATTAATGAGCAAACAGATACGATGCCGGCGGCCGGTGTCGGATAGAGTGTGACTATTAGTAATCAGCAGTCACAACAATGCTGTTAATATTGCATAAATAAATATCTGCAACGATTCACTCTCTAAATAAATAGACAGGTATCGAATCGTGCCAGTCGTCGGTGAGTCTGTCGAGATGATCTCTCGTCCATGCTCTTCGCTGATTAATATTGAACACTATTTAGAGTCGGTCTGATTCTAACGACATGGTTCTTTAATTACGTCATGTGTCATATAAATGTCACAAAGAGTCGGTAATTCTAGCTTTGGTTTTGGTGCTTCCAATAAATTTGAATCCGTTTGTTACTAGGCAACTGAAAACTAGTCATACCATAAAATTAATTATTATTGTCTACGCTTCCAAAAATAGAAGGTTGCTGAAGTCTGAGTCTGAACTATATAGACGCGGACTCTTCATGTAGACCCTTCAAGGTGAAAATTACCTGAAAATATAGCAGGTGGCGCCACAATTGCAAATTACCCATGTGACATTTGTGAAGTCGCATCTAACTAGATCGCATCAAAATTTTCAGGCTGAAAGTAATTCAGTTCTGTTTTGACACCCATCGAAAGCAAGCAACCTCAAAGATTTTTGTAAACATGGAAAAAAGTGAATTTCGCGTTTTGATTAAAAATTATGGGGATCCCTCACCATCGATTGGAACGATTCACATGGTTTACTGATTTTCGTTGTGCCAGTATGATGAACACAACGAACTCCGAACTCCGAGTTGATCACTATGCCAAAGAGACTGGTCAGTCTGCGGGAAACTCGAAACATCCCTCTCTATAAAGAACGGCTCTCCTTTGGCTCTCCTTTATCAGATCAGCTAAAATAGAACTGTGGGAATCGGAATGGAAAAACGCGTCCTCCTTAGCTTTAATCCAATACTTCTCCCTTAACCCCTAATTACCTGACAAAACTCCATAGTCGTAAATCTATCCATCAAAATAGGAACTATAGTTCAATAATAATGACTCGTCTGATACGGTCTCCGAACTGTCAACATGATATACGTTCCTGAGGACATATATGTAAGTCATATTTGAATGTTCTTTTTACTCACAAAACATAAGCATCCTGCTAGTAAATCTCGTTAACCTCGACTCTCCTCTTCCCACCAACTTAGCCTCACCCCTTCCTTCAAGTGACAAAAGAATCTAAGGACCTCCTAATCGAGCATGTTCGCAAGTGCAAAATTGAGATACGATCTCACCTTTTGGCCGTGCTATGCATACAGTTTTCTAAAGTAGAAGTGTGTACCTACGCAGGATAGTGCAGATTACCAAAATGTCGAAATTAATATCTGTGTCTAAAACACAAAGGTCATTTTTCAGTAAAACAAAAAATAATTGATAAAATTCATGGTATATTGCATGAGATTCCCGAGTGTATGAATTATTGGATATGAGAAAGCTACCGCATTTGCTCTCTGTTGGCAAGAAGTGTGACCACTTCAGAGTGTTTGGCAATGTTCAAGCGCGCAAAATGAAGGACTTTTTTCGCCGTTGTGTAATCCTGGACGAAACATGAATACATCACAACAACACACCAGAAACCAAACAACAGTCGAAACAGTGGGCCGATCCTGGCGAATCGAAGCTAAGGAAAGCCAAAGTGGGTTTATCCGCCAACAAAGTCACTGAGTTTCTTTTTTTTTTAGATTCAACATCGATTTGAAGCAAAAGAAGACGCATCTTTCGCCAGAACAACGCACCGCACACCATTCCATCCACCATATTCTCTAAATTTGACTCGGCGGAAAGAGATTTGTCCCCAACAATGAAGTCATCTCAGAAACTAACGCCTACTTTGAACCATTGCCAAAATCGCATTTTTAGGAAGAGATCTAAAAATCTGCTCTCGGTCTCATTAGTTTCTGTGTGTGGCAATTGTGTGGTGATGGATTACGTTAGATCGCAAAACTTCTCAGATTATTTAACATGCCTATCCTATGCTTTTTGTTTTAGTGAACTCCGAACAAGTGCTCCCTTCCATTTTCCAACATTAATTTTATAGATTCCTCTACAAAGATATTCGTAAACTATCAAGTTCTTTGCCGATTTGACTGACTGTTGCTTGTGTATATGAAAAATGACAAACTGAACCCCAATAATTGCATTTGTAGCTCTTCAATACCAATTCTTGTGTTATCACAAGAATGTTAGTCTAAATATTCGACTTTGTCCGCTTAGAAATCGCGGAGTATTTTAAAGTAGAACATTTCAGGTATAGGGACTTCGTTTCTTTAAGAATTTGTAGTCAAAATTTCAAAATGTCCTGATGAAAACTAGCTCATTCTACCAAGACACACTCTTTCAATTAAATAGTTGAATAGACGAACACAACCTCTATGGCGAGATTTGGATTCGAACCCAGACGGTGGCAGTCTCAACGGCTTAGTAGTCTGGATTTTCTAAGGTTCAGGTGGATTGATTGGTTCTCAAATATTTCATTACAGGCGATTGAGCGGTCGACCTATTCTTTTGGTCCAAACGTGTCGGTAGAGCTTTCTCTAAAAGATCACAAGAAGGTCTGCTTACTATGATGAATAAAAATTTCTACCATTACAATTATTGATTTTTTGTCATATTGTAATCGGATGTAAATTGGATTTTACTAAGAAGCATGATCCTTTTATGTATACAGGGCGAGATGTGTTAATAATGATCGAATGCATAGAGAATGTCATGGGGGGGATTACAACCCCCCAATTCTGGCGAACTCTAAATATTAACACGCGCTGACGAGAGGAAGCCTCGTCGACCGGATATGATGTCATCTCCGCCCCCACCTCCCAACCCTCCCCCCGGGGTTTTCCCCCCGCGAGTGGACAGGACTGCAGTGCGTTTTTTTCAAATTACAAGAGCCGAATACGAATGATGTTTTACATATTTGATGGCTTCGTTTTGTTCCATTAAATTTAAAAATCACATCGAATTTCGTCCGCGGACTCGAAACAATGGCCGTCCACTGAGAATATAAATATATGATGGTCGCGGCAGGCAGCGTTCGGACATTTTTTTAATGAAATATCGGCCCGATATAGACGTGCCGCGTTCGCGTCTCCCCGATATGAAACGCAAAAATAATTAAACATTTTTCAGACATGCGGAAAAAGTTTGACAGACAAATAAAAATTGCCGTTTGAAATATGAGCGCGGGGAAATGGGCAGGTTGTGTGCGTTAGACTCGGAGCTCTCGTACAGAGGGGGCGGCTTTTTACTTGTTTTTGTATGAAATTCAATGCGTCCGATTGGCGAAACGACTTTACAATGCGCTTTTTTATATTTCCAACTCTGGTTTAATGTCTAATCGATATAGTACAACACATTGAACGGAAAATTCACTGCTGCCAGTCGCCCCCTTCTCCGTCTGCGTCATTTCGTATATTTGTTCGACCCCGATAACGAATTTTACTCCAGACAATGTGCCCGATTTTTCATTAAAACTCTTATTATTAAAAAATCGACGCCATCTTTTCATTAATCGCAATTTTTGTGCAATTTTTACACTCGTTACATTCTGTGGAACTGTATTATAATACGAAGATTTGCAACACGTACCATGAGGATGTAACTTTGTTTCATCTCAGTAAGGATTTGAAGATTTCTGTTTTTTTTTGCGGACGGACTACAACTGCTACTGTACAGCCGCGAAGAATCTTTAATTTGCATGAAAATTACTTGAAGGAATTTCCCCGTTCCTGATCAAAACCATCAATGGTTCGATTAGCGCCCTTGGATATGCGCTCTATCCATGGATCTATTTCTCAACATTCTATTCAGATCTTCAAGGTAAAAAATTTACTGAAGCTTTCTCGAAGGATCAGATCGATGATGTTTCGTCGCGATCATCTAAAAATCTCAACAAATTCAAAAGTGAAACTATTTTGGCCGCTTTTTTGCCTAATTGGGATGTATAAGTTAAAAGTCGTAAGGATGGATCCGGTATTTTTAGGGAGGGAGGGATAGAAGATGCCCTCTATAATCAAAATTCTAATTAATCTAATTGGGGCTAAATTACCCTCTTGTTATGACAAATAGAACTGCCAAATTTCAACAAAATTGATTGAAAGAGTTTAGAGATATTCACGAACATTCGAATTTTTTTTTAAGTTTGACACCCTGTATCTTGAAAAATATGCATTTTCGGACCCATGTTTATTTGAACTTTTCTTCTTAAAATCACTCAAGGAAGCACCCCTTGGAGTTTGGCCCCGTACTTAACTAACACCCTGTATATTCGCATTTTTAGCATGCGTTCTGTAAAAGCACTTACTGAAGTTACTGGAGGTTCTATAATATGCAGAAGTGCAGATGAAAATCTTCAAGAGGCAGTTATAGCATGAGGATCGAAAGTAGAACGAAATATCTGACAGGTTCTAGTCTCAGGATAGGAAGCAGAAAAAGACCATATTCGTGAAAGATATGCAGATTCGGATACCGGTCAAGAAATTGATACAAATTCTGGATCTATTCAAGCAGTACAGAGCCCAATCCCAGTACCACCATCGAGGCTAGGGATTGGCCTGTCCCTGTCAGACGGACGGCTGCCATGTGGTGAACCATTGCTCAGGTGGCTCACTTTGCAGACCCTGATCCTGCAGGTGACACACTGTTCCTAGAAAATAAGTCTTGATGGCGCCAAATTCAAAACTTTCCAGAGGCGCTCATGAATCTAGCTCTAGGACGTTGCCCAGTACAAAAAAACAATGAATACGATGCTCGACGATAAAATCCAAAAAATAGCATTTAATATTTTTCGGATTTTGACTTCTGAAATGAAATGACATCTCAATAAATAATCGACTAAACCTAGTGGGTTTTCTAGTAACAACGATCACCAGTATGGTACGTCTTCTATCCATCCTTTTTCGTAGATTTTGTCACACTAAAACTGTGCCTCCTAGTGGAGAGCTTAGGGGTGTGGTTGGATTCACTCACATCTCAGCTTTTATTGCCCCGGATTACTTCAGAAATTACTGCATGCGACTTGCTGCGTGAAAAATCGTATTGTGCGCAAACGCTCTAAAATGAGTACTTTTAAGGGCTACCTAAACTTACATACCTACAAGTGAAAGTTACAGTTTTCCAACTTTAAAGCAGTTTACATCAAGAATGGCTCGCCTATGTACAGAAAAACGGCTGCATAAGTTCCATATCTTAACTTTTTATGTTATACCGGATGGTGAAAAGATCAGATCTTTTTGGTTCTTCATATTAATTATACTCCTAATACCTAAACCACTTAAAAATAAAATCACCCGGTGTATCGTTTGGCTGACTATCAGAAAACATAGCGATTTGTATGCAATATAATACCTGTGGCCTGTGGTTTTGAATTGCACTACTTGTCCTGTCCACTTATTTCAATATCAGCGTCAGCGGCTTTATTCAGTCTCGCCTCATAAAAATACGTTCTTCGCCACTGCGGAAAATCGATAAAACCCCCCCTTCCCCCCCTCAGACCCTTCACTGGAACCCTATATATTATTCTGCTTGTGCTGCTTTTATATTATGATTAAATACTAAAACCGTGGAATCTCTGCATCGTTTTACAAAACGAAGAATAGGGGGTACTAGACGTCAGAACAAAATCAGTCGGAATTCTCTCATGTTAATAATAAAATACAACTTGTACAGAATTTCTAGCTTGGAAGAAAAATTTAATTAAATCTACTCAGTTATTTACGAATTTAATTCACAAAAAATTGTATGCCTCAATAATTCTTCTTCGGGATATAATAAATTGGACCAGAACCAGAACAATTAACACATTTAATATTGTTAAGAAAAAAAAAAATCAGAAGCAAGGGAGATCAGGAATATTCAAGATATAAAAAAATTATTGGGCTCCGGATACGCTCTGGAACGCCACTGGACTACTACATATAAGCGCGCCTTCAAAATCATCAAATTGGGTGTTTTTTGGGACATATTTTTACAATAACGTTTAGTCACAGAATAAATTGAGGAATTACCTCCTGAAAGTCGTCTTTTTGTCATCTACAACGTCGTTTATTCGCTTCTTAGGTAACTATATACGTCCTATTGTGACATCATACTCATTATTGAAACATATTGTTATTCTAGTTTAACTTGTGCGGACATTAGAAAAAAATTCATTGACACTTCATTTGCCTACTTAACTCGCTACGGGTCGTCCTGAAAGGGTTTTAATCTCGCCGAGGAAAGATATCACTTCTATACTCCTGAGAAAGCAACAAACTATTATGTGCAATATGTCAGAGAAAGTATCTATAGAACAGCAAAATAATTTCTTGCATACTTATAACAGGAGACAAAAAAAAAGTCGCACACGTGTGCAATTTTTATAGCAATATCAATCTATAGGATCATTGCACCATAGACTACTACTACTACATGCCAATAAATCAAACTACACAACACACGTTACGTAGGGAAGAGATAAACCACAATGTAGATAGATATTATGCATAATATCCGACATCCACCATGCATCTCTGTCTGTAGCTATAGAGGTACGAGAGTAAGTATATAACCCGAGAGCACATAACTGCATACATATGTACAATACACATACTAAATGCAGTGCTATGTACCTTTACATGGCTTTTATATAGGCTCCATATCTCTGTATCGATGTACCTCGGTATTAATACCATTGCCATCGATATTATTATGTGTAATGCAATCGGGCTAAATTGTCAATCGCTGATGAGAGCAGCAGTGTTGACCTTCAAACTTCAATTGCATCAGGGATGCTAGGGATTATACCGAGTGGTAAGCGGATTGTAGAGCGTACCTTGAAAAAGTTGAGCCGCGGATGTATACAATTACCGAAACCAATTATTATAATGTTTTTAAAATGAATTTTTTTCATAAATTTTTATGGCCGAACGGTCTAATTATTATTTTTTTCCGCTGAGATAAGATTAATTTCAACGCAACATCTACCCAATATTTCATCCCATGTTGTAGGAGGTACCGAACTATAAATATTTTTTCAGGTTTCAGTTGATTTCCATAATACACACTTCCTCTCACAGCAAGCTTTGTTTTCATTGAAGCGTATCGCGCACACAAGCACCACCCTGTATAATACAAACACACAGACGGCATATAGCCACCCGCCGTCTATCTCAACGCACCCTCTGATGTTAATAATTCAAAGCGAAATATAAAAATGTATTACGACACCGCGTAGGTATGAATACATGAGTGGATCAATATACTGAGCTATGCGAAATATAAAAACAGCCCCTTGGCTGGCTTGCGGGGACGCGGCCACCCCTTGTCGCGAGCTACCCTCTCGCCCCGTCAGGCACAATGACAAACAACCCCCCGCGCCTCGCGTCCCGACGCCCTCGACGCCCTTTATGCACTCCGGCCGCCACTGCCTCGACTTCTCTCCCAGCTCTCGCTGCTGCTAGAAGCCAGACGATCAGTCAAAGCACCATGCAGAAACATCCTGTATAAGTAAGTATAAGGATGTCGCTGTGTCTGTCTGTAGTCTGAATGAGATGAACTGAATTGAATTTAATATGGTAATTATATATTTAAATAAAAAGGTAATTACAAACGGTTCTCTTCAAAAAACTGGAGAAATTAGTTTTTTTTTTTTGACACCCTTCTATCTCAAAATCGGGGTGCATTTTTGGACACAATGGAAACTTTTTTCCTTAGAATGAGCCAAGGAATCACCCCCTAAATTTTCGGGCACCTATTCAAAATAACCCTGTCTATGTAAATTAATAGGGTGTATACATATATGTATAGGTACACTAGTAACTAGAAGCTAATACCTATAATGTTCTCTCAAGAAATCAATCCGAAACCAATCGAGATTAAATTGTCTGACCCTCGGTGATCGCAGAGTGCAGAGCATCGGTTTTGCAGAGAGGGAATACTAGAGTCCAAGTGTTCGTATTCCCTTCTGCACCCCTACATATGCTCTATCTGCGGCAACTGCAGCTAATCAATATGGAGAACTAACACCGCCGACTCGTACTATTATAATTGATACCGTGCAGTGCATCTCTACTCCGCGATCCTTCTCACCTTCCGTCCCCTATCTACCAACCCCGTGTTTCATCGCTCGGCTCGGCCAAATCAAGGATCAGCGTTCGACGAACACTGTATGTGTACAGTCATACCTCTGCATCTACTGCACGAGATCACAACGAGGTCTTTCTCTATTAATCCGCAAATTGGCACTTCAAAAGTGCATTTTAAACCGCCAAATTTTTTATTACAAAAAAGGAATGATTCAGTTAATTTTTAAATGTTTAGGCAATAAATTTGACTTTCAATGATTCGTCGTGTCACATGCATCTCTGATGACCTAAGCTCACACAATTTAGACCATAAGCACACACAGACCAGTACAGAAATCGTTCATTGTTTCCTCATCTATACGCATTTTCTGGCAGTTTTCTGGATAAGCAGGTAATCGTTCGCACTGCGAAGGTCCATCTCTTCTCTAGGCTACTTAGGGTATACTTTCAGCAGATTTACCAGGAATCCTCCTAAATTGGCTGGAATTTTGCAGCTTTGTAATTGAGAAAACGCTCATTCAGTTCACATAAGCTCGTTAATTTGTAACCATTTACACTGCATTAATCAGAATGAGACGTTCTGCATGGCTTCAGCCCTGTTAGAAGAACACTTGCAATTTCCAACAATGCTGTGTTGTCTTGTCAAATATGCAGATTCTTCCATTTTTAGGATTTTTGGGAACTAATCATCTCATCTAGCAATATCCTCATAGCGTTCCTATTAATACTTCTGGGAGTTTTTGCAGATATTAGTGACCTTGCTCATGACCAATTATGTAATAATTATTCAATAAGAGTAGTAAAAAGACCTAAAACAATGGAAAATATTTCTTTAACACGAGAGGCTTACCCAAAGGAAGATTTTGTTGTTTCGATTAGAATAAGTTTCATCCCGTGTGATAGCTTTTTGTGAGTAAAAAATAAACCGGTTACTTAAACATTTTTCTTCATGTTACATTATTTGACGACCTCGAAATTTTAAATCCAGCACTATTCATATAATCATATACTCGTAAGAGCTCTCTGTGTGTAGGTGGGTATGGTAAGATCTGTGACATATTTAAAATGTCCTAAAATTTTAAGTTCCAATGCCGAATCGTTTGTATTATTATGTATTTGTATCGCTTAGATAAGACAAGAGGTAAGAGGTAAGTGCACGAATGCATGCACATACAGGGTGTTAAATGATGCATTATCGGAGATCAACACACGGCATGCCAGAAGAAACAAACGTCAATCCGCTTGAAAGGTCAGATCACCCAACCTTCTGGATGAATATTTCAGACTGTCCATCAAACTTTCAATACAGGAAAGCTGCCAGGGATCCGGCCCAAAGTGTGCGAGTGTAAAAAGGCGAAAAAATCACCATAAATCCTTAAATATTCATATAGAAAAATCAGAATTATTTACAGGAACGGCTTCCTCTCACTCACCAGGGTGCCAGATTTTCCTGACAGGGCTGCTGTAGCTCATAAATGGAAACCTAACACCGGAGTGTTTATTATTCCAAAGACCATAAGAATTTTGGTTCATCGACACTTCCTCTTTGTCATATCCAAAAAATTATTTACCAATCCTAATATTTTTTCTTCCTAGAAAATGTCTGGAGACAAATTAACTAAACAAGCGTCTTTAAAATGTAGTAAAATTAGTAAATGTACATATATAGCATTCTTTTCATTTTTGATTTTTTTATAATGTTGCATTCAGGTTACATCTTGAAAATTTCGGGAATGAATGATAGATAAAGTTAAAATAACGAATTATTCTATTTTGTGATAAGAATTTTGTCGAGAAACGGAGAAAAAAACAAGAAAATTTTGACGGAAGAGGGCCTGGTAGAGTTCAGTAAATAAGGTACCTGTATTACCGACACTGACGCTTACTAGAGTAGCGCAGTCTCGGTAGCACAAAAAGCTGGGGAAAAGTTAGGAATGTTAAATTAACTTCAAAAACCGTCAATCATTCCATGAACCTACAGTCTTCCAATAATTTACACAATTTGGTGTTAAAGCCTTCGTAAACTTTTTCCTGTAGAGGATGTTTCAACAATAAAAAGAGGAGTTTATAATATTTTTGAACATTGCCTATAAAAAACTTTCAACTAATTTAAACTTATTATAATAGTCCTTGATCTATTACTATCTATTACTAGAACATTATAGGCAAAAATAGGATGCCTCGTTCTCTTTTCGTGTTACTATTTTATTATTTTGTTCAACCTTAGCTTTTCTCCTGTGACAAAATTTGCCGAAAGTGTGACATCTAGCCATTCAAACATCCCCATGTCTAGTCAACTTCAACGAGTGAATGGCGCTACCCTATAGTAAGCGTTAGTGTCGGGTGTCGGTAAAACAGGTACCCTAGCGATAAATTTCACAAAATTCTTAAGGTTTGATTGTTTTGTAGGCATAAGCAGTCTCTACCTTAAAAAATTTCCAGAAATGTTCCGGACCAAGTTTATGGGGTCCACTGTGAAGACATATTTTGTTTAGAAGTAAGCTTGATTAAATTTTCTTTTGCCTCTGGTCTAAGAATTGAGATGGCGGTCACAAACAAGATAATAAATAATTTTAATATAATTCCCAACATTAATACATAAACCAAATTCAAAAACATCTTGAACAGAATGGGCAATTAGAAAACTAGAAAACAAAACAAAATGATAAAATGGAAAATATTCATTATGATAGCGAATTATATTCCTGAAGTTCCTGCCGTCTCCAATGTCATATCTGCTCATACTTGGAAGTATAAATCTCCTCCGTTCCTCCGCTTCTCGGTACTAATAACAATAATCGTTATAACTTTGAAATTACATATAATAAAAATAAAAGTAAATAGCTCCACAATAATAATAGAAGCGAGACGGTAGGCAGGGTTGTAATATGGCGACATTGTTTCTCTAAGTTTATAGCGGTATTTTTTGCGAATACTCGTCCCAAAAGAAAGAGGGGATGAATCGTAACTGTTATGCAGTTGAGATTCTTTATAATAATTACACTCTGGGTGAAATGGTCTGTTTAAATTAAATCTTCCTCTCGTGTATGACCTTTACTTAATAACTATTCATAAAAATAATAACAATTCATTTTTTTCCACCACAGGTTTAACCTAGAAATTGATTAAGATGATAAACCGAAGCCCTTAAATTCTATGCTATCCTCAAGGGATGATTTACAGACAAATCACATTATTTCATTTCCAAATTCTATCGAAACCGTCGAACTCGATCGCCATATCAATCACCGCAAACTACAACACACATCAGTATGACTCCCGCATGATCCCAACAGGAATAACAAAGACACCCTCAATACAATGCCGGCCGTATGCATTTCACCCGCCCGCACATAAATTAATAATTAATAGTGCAGTCCTGCAGGGCGGGCAGGGCAGATATGCAGCTCTAATAACGACGCAGCTCGACTAATCAGCTAAACAAATAGATAGCGACGGTCTGGAGGGCCGGGGCCATAACTCAGGCCCCACTTGGATCAATAGAGTACCACGTTGGGGGACCGGGGGGCCGTCGTTCCCCGACGAGCGAGGGGGGAAGCTTGTGGACGAGATAGCTAGACAATGGGGCCGGAATGTACGGGATGTTTGTGAGTGAGTAGAGAGGAATGGTAAAATTTTGAGGGTTATCCAGAGGTATATTTCAACTTAGGTGCTTTTGTGCTTTATATAATATCCTCACTTATGCGTGCTAAAAGTTTGTTGTTGGGCCATCAGTCCTGGGCCGAGTTCAATCTTCGGTTCAGGCTCACTCGGTAAGGTGAATGACTGAATCGTGACTTGATGGGAACGGCGAATGTAACTGATTGAAGGGCAGATGTGAAAAGGAAATGGAATGATGGATTAAGAAGATTTAGGTTTGTAATAGACTTCAAACTTCTCAAACCAACCGCGAAGAGGCTTCGAGCCATACCAATTCACACCAGGACGCTTGTTCCTGGAACTCTTTGGATGTGGACTGGAAACGGCTCATGGATTGATATTGTTTGAGCAGAGGTTCTCGGCAACAGGTGTGTCTTGGAGCTCGTGGAGATTTGTTAGTCATATTGTGATGACCTGGACTGTATTCATTTTTGGTCACTTTTGCGTTTCATTGTAGTAGCAAAAATAGTATCAGAAAGGTAATAGTCTCTACCGAGATGCGGAACCAGCCGGATCATACTACATCGGGAGCAAATTTAGCTTGGACTGATGATCCCCGAACCCACCCTTCATACAAATCATTCGACTCACACCCTAACTCGTGCATTTTTCACAAAAATGTGAATTCACACACGTCCAAATACTTTGCATACTTCTCTTCAAGACTCTTTCAACGACTAGGAGTGGAGAGTTTTTAATACCTTTCACCAACGCATTAACTAGTTCACAGAAAATTCGGCCTACAGCATCAGGGCTGACACGAATTTCCAGTTCAAGTGAGAACCACTTTCAGAAAGAAGAGCTATGGTTTGAGTAGGTAATTGCCCGTAATACTTTGAAGTTCCCTGGCTCAATATTAAGTGAAGAAAAAAGTGGTAAAAGATCACAAGATTGAATTGAAAATAATATGGGCGAGAAACCTTTGAGGACGCGCGCCCTAATGTCATTGTGTTTCGTCCTTGTTGGTGCAGGTGCCTGCCTAGTCCCTTACTTGAAGGGAGCGGCAAAACGCGCGAACGTACATAAAATAGTGAAATAAAACTAATCATAATAATAATTAACAACTCGTGTTTCAAACAAGTACCCACACTCGTCGGAAAGAAACACAAGGTCAGTAAACTGGGAGTTCTTAATTAATATAAAGTTAATGTGTTCCTGTCAATCTTGGCATTAGCCTGGTCCTTCGTTCTCCCCCTACATTTTGGTCCTCGTCGCTGGACGCAAATACTTTGGAACTATTTATTTTTAAGGTCTTGAATTTTTTCTACTAGCATAGCAACGAAGAACGCTATACCTAATAATAGTTCATATTCCTTTTGCTTTTAAAAAGCCAGTGTCCCACTTGCGGGAATTGGAGAAATTGCTTCTGTACAATAAATTTTCTTATATAAATGATGTATAGGCTTGTTTATTTGGAAAAGTGTAAAAGTGTATGAACAGAATTTCAGGAGACAATTTATTAAAGAGACGGATGACAACTTTGACGAGAATTGGTGGTGGGATTAAAATGATATGAAATGAAAAATTCCCTTCTGGCTTCTACAAGTTATAAGGCCCCAAGTCAACAAACTCCATTCACATGTGTGTTTAGCGACTGCATATTGAAGATAGCACATGTAATTAACTGGAGATCAAGGCGGAAAAATAAATGGGGCCTTAACTTCGAACTGTCAGTCTTTTTAAAATTGAGTTGCTTTAATTTAGCCTTTTTTATAATTGTTGAGGCTTTCTATATTTTTATTTATATTTATTTAGTCACTAGATTTAAACTTTATTATGCAAACTTTTCTGTCGAAGTTTTTGATATTAATGTCAGTTAATTTTCCAGAAACTTCTCGTGTATTTGAAGGTTGTTCATAAATCTTACAACGTTGAGGGAAGCCTTTTGATTTGAAGCATAGAAATATCAGTGAACCATTGTCAGAAGAATATTTGGCTTGAAAGCAGGAGAATGAAACATGTTATCTTGTTTGGAAATTTTTATTTTTATGTGAGGTTAAATGGTGGGAGAAAGTAAAAAAGCAAGTTTATAGGAATTTTAATTATAATAAATACGGCTTTAAGAAACTTCTGCTGAACGATTCGAAATTATAAGTGCCAAAAGTGTTGAATTTGATAAGTTTCTCTCCAGGAAATTTTTTTTTTGGGGGCATTCGCCCATTCGCGAGATCAGCGATGTTGTATATCCCAATAGTCTATTCAAGAATAATTGTGACAGCTGCAGCCCTTCAGAAAAAAATTCGTAATGAGCCACTTGTCATTTATCGCCAAACTTTTTTCTGCTGGAACCTAGGGACCCTCAACGACTTCTCATGAAATTGACTTTGATCAGTCTTTTCCTTTTTTTCCATTCAGAATTTCGGACTATGTGTATCGAAAGCTAGAACTTTCGTAATACAATACTAAATACTTCACATTTATCATATCAAGATAGCAAAGTGAAAAAGCACTTACACAAAAATATAAAAAAATAAACACTTTTTTGGGGACAACCTGGTATAATATTCAGAATATTTTCGGAGGCAATAATGAGAACAGAAAGAATTACACTTCTTGTGTTATTAAGTGCATGTCAAGATCCATTATACAAATCGCAACTATGTTGTTATTTATTTAATAATAATAATGTAATAAAGCGTTTGTATATAATTTAAAATTTACAGTCTAGTGAATAAAAGCTCTCTTGAAACCATTTTTACCATTGCTTTGGCCTTTTTTTATTTATTTTAAGCATCTCGCCAGCGACCCTGTGTTTTCTACTTCCCACGTATATAATCTAAAATCCATTAATAATTTAATGTAGGGATTTAATTATTATTATAATAGGTTTTTAATGACGATTCCGAGACTGGCTATGTTGTATTTCACATGGTTATTATAATAATAAATATTATATCGAATGAAGTGCCCTCTCTCTGCATAATGGGTCTGTCTACACAGTAGGGACGGAGTTCGACGAACTTTAACGCTTAGCTTGAAAACACATATCTCTCTAAACTGCTTAATATGTGTTAAAAAAAAAAGGTTTCAAGAACTTAAATAAAAAATTCGTCAAACTGATAATTTACTTTTGTTGTAAATGGTAGACCGATCATTCAGTTCTACGAAATTAAATATACAGGAGCGGAGTTTTTCATGGTATCTGTATGTTTTCTTTGTTGAGGAACCATAAACGTTTGCGTCATTTTTATTAGTGTTCAGTTAACAATTAATTTTTTACATCTTTAAATTATGATAAAAAAATGCTACCTATTCATGTAAGCAATAATTAAAAAATATTGTGAGAGTATGCTCTGATATGTTGTATGTTAGTATGTTAGAGAGTATGTTGTGTTGATATAATAACACAACTCGCAGTAGAATCCTTGCGTATCAAAACTCTTCCTTATACAGAGTGGCGCAACGAAAACGTACCTTCAAGATTTCACCTGATTCTAGTCAAAAAAATCACCAGAATTCACCAGGTTGTGTTTTAGCAGTAAAATCGCCAGATCGCCAGATTTCACCAGATTTTTGTCCAAAACCTCAAAACTTCACCAGATTTCATTTTAAATCACCAGATGTAGGTATACCTATATTATCCCTTCCCCGAATTGCACAAAAGTTACATGACAAATAAATTTAACCCGAGTCAAACTATAAGTTCTCTCTTTATCATTGGACAACAAAAAAAAAAACTATTCATATTGAATGTATTACAAAATAATAAAAAAATAACCGAATTAGGTAATTATTAAGTAACCCATTAAATCTATTTTTAGAAGTCAATAAGACAACCTACTGTCATTGGGGATGTTTAAAATAGGAAAATTGATCGAAGGGTGAAAGTAATAAACCATATTGCTGTTAAAAAATCACAAATATTCAAATATCACCAGATTTTAGGCGTTTGTTAGAAGTTTTCACCAAATCACCAAATAAAGCCTGAATTCACCAGATCTGCTGAAAAATCACCAACGTTGGCAACGCTGCGTACCAGGCATGATAACTTGAAAATTGAAGATGTACGCGAAAAACACCGAAACAGGACGATTATGTTATCGAGAGGGACGTATTTAGGAAACAAATTTAACTACCTAAGTTTACCCCCTTGGCAGGGGTAACTACCCCTTTGCTAATCATCATAGGGAACAGATATCGAGTGATACATCCTTTTTGAATTCTTATTTTGAACGATATCTCATTTTTTAGGTTTCGCTTAAATACAGGGCTGCCCAACGAAAACGAAACTCGCCTTAATAACTTGGAAACTGAAGATGTACGCGAAAAACGCCGAAAGAGGTCAGACATTTTTGGGTAGCATGTTTTAACCATTCAAGTTCATCCCCTTGGTAGGGATTCATTATTTGAAAGCTACTTGAATTCTCTTTACAACGATATCACACTTTTTGGGTTTCGTGTGAATATTACAGGACGAATCGATGAAAAAGGTCTATGTGCTTCATAAATCATAACTTAATTTTTTTAATAAGCAAACAGATTTTTTTTTTAAATACAACGTCGCACTTGACTAGCCACCATGACAGTAACCAGTGAAGTGCGATATTTTATTATCTTCTCGGCACATTTCCGAAGAAAATGGAGCAATTATTATTAAGAAAATCTGTTTGAAAATCGATTTGCCCTGTAATATTTTATCAAAATGAAAAAATGAGATATCGTTGTAAAGAGAATTCAAGTAGCTTTAACATGATATGTATCACACGATCACGATATCTGTTCTCTACGATGATAAGCGAACGGGTAGCCCCCCTGCCAAGGGAATTAATTTGAATGCTGCTATATCGCCGCCCAAAATTAACTTCTCATGAGAGATCCATAAGTACAGCATTTTTGCAGAACATTCTGAAATCCTTTGCCCGGAATCAATTATGATTTTACATTATGTTAAAGTTCCCATTTTTTTCTACTCCAACAATTTCTTCAACCTTAAATAAGCGAGATAGCGGTCTCTATCAGTTCAACGATGTAGGTATCATGTAACATAATTTGTCTGTTCTATATTAACATCACATTAACAATACAGGATTTTTTGCTTTATTTTAATTACTTTACCAATATTAGTCTTATGTATGTATGTGTTGCAACATTAATGGCATGTTTTTAATTCATAGGAAAAAAAAACAAATTGTTGAACAGATTCCAAGACTTCTTAATAAAATAATCGCGTGTCCAATTTATTAAAATCCATAAACGTCCGGCATAAGGCAGAAATAATAATAAGAATAATGGTACCATTAATTTCGTCTGATAATTAGTAACCGTCTACGACGCCATTATAGTTAAATATTATTCTCTATATAATATAAAACACGACAAGGCCCGTTATTAATTAAACTGGTGAATTAATACCCAAGGTCAGACCTTATTTATAACATATTATTTTATATTATGTATAATAAACTGGTACACAACGTCCATATAATATAATCCTTTATTACTTTACCCACATTATATATGAGCAAGAATTATTATATTACTCACGCTCAATAATATTAATAAAAGGCGGCTTCGTCGTCGTTGTTCATATTCTCTGATGTCATTTAATGAATGATTACTTAGATATTAATAACGATATGACCTGAAATTGATTTGGGCTTGGCCGTTTTACGTTCATAAATTTCATACCTACCTACTATTCATGTTCAGCTGAAATACCTTTTTCGTCTTTAATTTTCACTTAAAAATATTCCTCAGTAGGTAAAATACCTAATAAGAGACGTCAATCAAAATCACCCTCGAGCCTCGAACCTTGTAAAAAAAATCATTATACCATCCTAGTAATTTTTACTTTAAACCCCCGTAAAATATTTTTTTATTCTCATAAATTATGACAGTCTGGCAGATAGTAGAATAAGGCAAAATTATTCTTTTGCGGATTATCCCTATATTTTTATGATGAATCATTCCTAAAAGTAAATTAAATGCATTGGAAAGACGGAGAGATTTGTTAGAAAATATTTTACTGGAATCAAGACGCCATAGGTGACAAAAGCAGGTCCAATTTTGTATTGTAAAAGCAGGTCCCTTTACCCATTATAACCCATCCATTATTATCCAGGAAATATTTTCATAATTGTAATTTAAATTGAGTAGGTTGAGAGTTGTAAACAAGTGAAAACCGGTCCAAATTTCGGAAAACGGCTCCAAATATCGTTCATGTGTTACCTTACAGTGTACATACTTGAAATTTTTATACGGGGGATGGTGAAAAATCTGATAATTTTTATTCGCCTCACCCTGTATAAGGTAGAGTCCTTAATTATTTCTACGAAAGTTGGATCGTCCTCTTTACGTATTTTATTTTTATTAATGAGAAATTATTAAAATGTTGTAGTCTTCTCAACTGCTGTTACTTTTGTCATGTCGTTTTACTGTAATTTTTACATTATCTATAAAAAAATCCCCAAACGTTCACACTTTGACCATTTATAAGAGCTTTTTTAATACCGTTTGGTGATAAAATAAATACAGTCCTCTCGTCGCTCATGCGGTACATCTGGCCGTTGAAAACGCGGCGGCGAAATGAAGCGACGTCGGGCGTTTAGTGGCGTCGTAACGCGACGCTGTGCAAGAATTGCATTTTGCAACATTTAATTCCCACCCATTTCCCACTCAACGCTTTACATATCGCGACCGTTGCAACAATGAGATAAATACAGACCGTTAGGGGGGCGGCCGCCCCTCGCCCCAACCGCCAGTCCTGCTGAAATATGCCCGTAAAACTTGTAATAAACTTTCTCTGTTTATTCCCCGATATTGCGCCGTGCTTTATGGCCTAGCCGAGTTGTTGCATTATGTCCCATCAACATCATTGTTAGTTTAACTGTCGCCTTATGCAATATTCTGTGTGTTATTAAAGGGTTTTTTCTCTTTTTTTCAGGTAAGCCGCACTTCTAGACGTAATCATGATATTCTGCAATGCCTCTTGTATGTATGTAGTCATTGTAGTCGGTAGGTATACCTACAATAACAGCGGTAAGAATTTGCTACATATTTGTTACATTCATAAATCGTTTTCAAGTGAGTATATTAAGAAAGAAAGCTGGTTTTTCTTTACAATGCGATGGTTGTAAAAGAAAATTTGTAGAAGCGTTAAATATGGGAATTAAAGAAGAAATTTTTGACTTCTTATAGAAAAAGTAGGTAGGTACTACATTTCTGGTTCTGTGCGACGAATCAAAGCGACCACTTCCCAAATGTTGATCCCATCGAAGATTTAATTCTTCATCTGCATCCAGTAAAGTTTTTTCATGGAATTTTAAATTTTTTCCAAAATTTATCATTATTTATGATGACGAAATACTTTTAATCGGAGGGTTTAATCAAAATAAGGACAAAAAAATCCAAAGTATTTTTTGTAATTGGTAGAAAGCGCTTTAGAGTTTATATACTTAGAGATGGGACATAGAAAATCCATTGACTGGATATGATAACAGTGGGAACATCACTTGTCCACTTTTTGAGTGGACAACCGCCCTCTTGCATCTCGGCCAATACAGAGGATCAAAATTTAACCACTTTAAACGTCCTAACCGACACAAAGACTGTCAAAATTGACAACTAACATAATTGTTGTACGGATAATTTTAATCCCTGAAAAACGAGGTCTCATTATGACTCCTCTTGCCATTTAAAAAATTGAAGTTGACTACGACTGCAACGTCATCTTCGAGATTTTACAGATTAGTTTTACGATAAAATGTAGTAAAATTCATGACATATAATTTAATTTTTGTTTCAAAGTTCTAGCTCATACGGTTGAAAGTTACAGGTCAGAGGGGACCTATAAACGTCCTCACCGTGTATAAATTAAGGTATTTGGGCTGTATGGCG
This sequence comes from Malachius bipustulatus, assembly GCA_910589415.1. NCBI lineage: Eukaryota > Metazoa > Arthropoda > Insecta > Coleoptera > Melyridae > Malachius > Malachius bipustulatus. The sequence continues at coordinate 49,485,690 of OU342633.1, forward strand.
TTAAATATCCAAATTAAATTGAAATTTATATTTTAATTGGCGTATCCCAGCAGCCACATTTTGACACAACGTGTGTGGGCTTTATCTCTATTGGCCCACAATACTGCTATCGTGTTTTGGTCGAGATGGAAATTGTCCACACTGTGGTACATCCAGTCACTGTAGAACTTCTAATCAGTTGGTTTAGTATATACCTCAAAATTTTGTTAAAATCATCCGAATGTTACCATTAGGTACTGGTTCTTTAGTGTTTTTTTTTCATTTTTCTAAATGTGGCTCCAGAACCTCTAAATAGTCCAGAACCGAAACTCAACAATCGAAGATTCACTTTTGCTACCTTGAAGAGAGAGGAAACACTACGATAGTCAACTCCTCGGTATGCGGATGATCATACCGAACGGTTCACGAGTGGCTCTTTTTTTCGGTGATTTAGCCGGGAAGTTAGGATTCGAATCTTTTCATACAATTTACGTCTGTTGAGCTAGATCACTAACTCCCTCCTTCAAATCGGAAGCGGACATCAAAGCTCAACTTCTAGAGTTTTTAGCTTTGGGGTCAGGAGAAGGTGACTCTATATGGTTATTTTGAATGCTACCTGCCCTGCAACTACTTTTCATGGGCCTCAGAGGTTTTTGTCATTCCTTACACTCCCTTCTCCCGGACCATCCAAATCGGATACAATCGTTCGTCTCCTAAAGTTTGATGATATGTAAGCCTTGCAAACTTCCAGTTCTGCATTTACCGCAATAGCTTTGTTGTCATGAGGAATATTGTCACTTCGTCCCCTTCCCTCTTTTGTTGAAATTGAACCCGTGATGCGTTTGTCCAATTTTGGTGTAAAATTTTCGTAAAATTTCCTCTCCCGAGTGTTTTCCAATAATGGTCTCGAAAAATGGTCCACTATCATGATTCATATGATCGGAAAATTCTCATACAGTGACTACACTTCGGTCGTTTTTGTCCCTATATCGAATCTAGTCAGTAGTGGGTGCTTTGCACTTGGTGGAATATTAATATTCTCAACCCCGTACTGGTGACCAAAAGATTTTTTGAATATAAATTTAATTTATTTAATATTAAACTTGAAATTTTGAAAAAAGCATTGATTGGTAGAGGTTGTTAAGTTTATACTTCATATACAGGGTGTCCCAGCTTATTCGAAGCGGTCTCTGTAGGCCAAACGATGAACTTTTTCAAAAAACTTTTTGAAAATTCAAGTACAGAATCACAATGGTCATAATGTAAAATTATTTTGGAGTATACAGAGTGTCCCATATGACAGTGGCATATCAAAGTTATGTTTTTTTAAATGGAATGCTCCTATGTTATTGCAATTTTAGAATATCTGAGAAGAGAAAATAAGATTGGCTTTCACAGTTGGTGTTTAAATTCAGAAGTTTTTGAGTTATAAACAAGTGAAAATCGTCATTTTTCAAGTTCAAGGCCCTGTATAACGAAAACGGCTGAACATAGAGAAAAACGGCTTACATGTCCCTATTTTAACTTTTTATGTACTATCCTATGGTATAGAAACATTTGTACTTTCTTTGATTTTTTAATTTGGTGACGCGTGGAGAAATCTAAAAATTTTTCAATTTTTTTATCACCCTGTATAAACATTTCATCTACATCATAGGATAGTAAATGAAAAGTTAAAATAGGGACATGTAAGCCGTTTTTCTCTATCTTCAGCCGTTTTCGTTGTACAGGGCCTTGAACTTGAAAAATGACGATTTTCACTTGTTTATAACTCAAAAACTTCTGAAGTTAAACACCAACTGTAAAAGCCAATCTTATTTTCTCTTTTCAGACAATCTAAAAATGCAATAATCTGGGAGCATTCCATTTAAAAAAACATAACTTTGATATGCCACTGTCATATGGGACACTCTGTATACCCCAAAATAATTTTAAATTATGGCCATTGTGATTCTGTACTTGAATTTGCAAAAAATTTTTGGAAAAAATCCTTCGTTTGGCCTACAGAGACCGCTTCGAATAAGCTGGGACACCCTGTAGAATCGGAGTGAGTCTTGTGTTAATACGTTTCTGAAAAAAGTTCTGAAAAAAAAGAAATCGTAAATCTTTTTTTTTGTAATCTTTTTGGCAAACACAATAAATTGAGTTGAACGTTAAAAAAAACTTTCACCAATTTAATCGTGGTTCAAAGTCGCCAAAAATATTTTTAGAAAATTTACCTAAATATATGTAGAACGGAAATTGCAGTTAGGTACTTATTAATTTAGCAATTATCCACAACGATCCAAGTTCTTCGAATTATAATATTTCTCCTTAGTTGTTTTAAGTTAAAAATTAGCTTAAAAACCATGCTTATTAAACACTTAGAGGGAAAGTACGATCAAGCTTATAAAAAAATAGAGGACGTTATTATTATTGCATACAACGAAGCGAATGGCGAACGAATGTTTTCCACGATTCCGCTTCGTAAATGTTTAGGTTTTACAATACTCAAGCAGGCGTGTATTTTGTTTTATTACAATAATAATACGGAAAAGTTAGCTTTGGAATCGGCTAAGTGGACGGTAAACTGTAAACAAAGCCCCTCTAAATTAGGCCTCAATTACGTTGACTGTGTAGTAATGGAATTGTGTGCAGTTATTAAATATTCCTCACAATAATAATACAACAACATACCAAAGCAGGTAAATAAATTACCCATTCTCCGGCTGCAATTTAGGTATGAAATAACGGTACAGATTTCATTTGTCTTGTGCAATTGCTCTAAACTTTGTTCTATAAAACATTCAAGCATCGCGGCCGCCGCCACCGCCGCCGCCGTCGTCCCAGCTCGCGCTCGATTTCCACTGCCTACTCGATCAGGCCTCGTTGGATATTAGGCGAAAGTTTTAATCATTCAACGATCGGCCTCCAAGCAGCTACGATTTTATTATTGTTTCTTATGTAATATTCAATAAACAATTCAGTCGCTTGAAAAACTTGCTCCGGAATTGGAAATTATCTCTAAAATATTCAATCCGGAGACTAATACTATTCCAGTCTAGTAGTGATCTGAAGAACTATTTTTAGTTCATTGTTATTACTGAAACTGTATAAATTACCCAAAAGTTCACCGCATATTACACGTTTGGTAGGTATGTATGTATGTATGTATGGTTTATGTCAGGATTGCCAGGGCAGAGTAAATTGCTGATGGGTATAACAACCCACGATCTATTAGGTAGATAATAATACTTCAACCCTGTAAGGTTGCTTACAGGTAACTTATAATAGGGAATCTCAAGTAGACTAGTAGGACTTTTCGCTTTTGGAACTGTTCAAAAGTCAGCTGTGAGATGATTAACTGATAAGGATATTACCTTTTAGGTGCCGACAACTGGCGGATCGTTGCGCGTGATGCTTGGTTGTGTTTTACGTACCACTCGGTTGTGTTCGCTATTATAAAGCACTTGGCCCTGCATGTTTGTTCGCGTGCGCTTATGCTCCTTCAATTCAACCCTAATTGAGTTAATACCATTCAATTCTTTAACAATCATACGAAGAACCCTTTACCAAATACTAGGTAATACCCAATGATAATAAAATACATATTACCAATACCTACCGAGTTGTCCATAGTGACCATACTGTGTATCATTTTACCAATTTTGGCAGTATGCAGGACGAAAGCAAGAATAATTAGAATTTGAGAATTAAAAAAAAAACACTTACGGAAGAACGATTGCAAAATTATAGGTCATAAACCCGTTTTGCATAACAGCTGACTGCACCCGATGACGTACAGTTATTTCGGGAATGAAAATCATCACATACACGCACACAAGTTTGCATAAGACGTAGGCCTCAATTAGGCCTATGTTCCCTCACAGGAGGCATCCGCGGATAGAAGCTAATCACCGTAATACACCCATAGAGCAACCAGACCAAGGAACGTGCAACGCCGAGGTCTAATTGGTACGGCAGATGCAAGGCCGGGCCCTAATTGACTACAACTGTCTGTGGTAAGCTCTATGATTGCATTGCCACCAACATCTCTCTGACAACGTCCATGGGGCTGTTCGAATGCCCCAACATGTAGGAAATTTTACATTCTGTCGGAATTATTGAAGCGACGACCACTTTTTACTCTTCAGTCTTCCAATCGAAAACGGAGACTGGTGTTTTCACTTGTTTAGTCGCATTTAATATGTGTGTACCCCGACAGGTCAACAGTGGCGTTACTACAAAGTTTAGGACCTCCTTCAACTTTGGTTTATTTGAAATTTTTGAAGGTTTTCTCTAAATATTACAACCACAGTTTACTTTTTAATTTTTTTCATAATTTACCGAATGAAGCGCCACAATTAGTACCTCCCCTACCCCCTATACCACACTCCACCTTTCCTTGATGATGATGAAGTGGCTAGCGTGTATGTGCTACATGCCACTGAAATAATACAATTATTACAATCTTATTTATTACCTATACATTTTTATATTGCCTATTATTTCAAGTTTAAGAAGACAATTTTGGAACTTTCTTGGCCACCAGCTTTCTCTAAGTAGGTAACACAAAATTACAACCACATAAACTCATTTTTCAAAAGACCTTCTGCAGTTAAAAAAATCGTTAAATAGGGAAAGTTTTATGAGCTAATTTCGTAGCAACTTTTTTTTTTTTTAAATCTCCATGGGTTTCTACATATTTGACATAAAATGAATTTCGCAAATTTATTTTTACTGAGATAGAACTCTTATTATTGGGATTAGAAAAAAATGGTGAAGGAAAACGTTTTAGAGGATTTCATAGTCACTAAAACTTGTGGTTTTTTATATAAAAACCATCATAACTTCTTTATTTTTAGACAAAACTATATCAAGTTTTATATCATTGTATTTAGAAAAAAGAGACCTATTTAATGACGTCATACTCAACTTTTACTTACCGACATTAAAAACAAACCAAGTTTATGTCATAACTCGAAAATAACACGATAAAAAAATTATAAGCCGTTTCAATGGTTATTAAATCTCTAAAAAGTACTATCTCAGTAGGTATAAGAAATTCACGAAATTTAGTTGATGTCAAATATCTAGGAGCCCATGAAATTGTAAAAAAAAGTTTCTTCTAATTTAGCTCATAAAACCGCACTACTTTTCCCTTTTAACCATTAATTCCTCTAACTGCAATTGTTTAGAGACCCCTGTACTAAACTTTTAAAAAAACTCACCCTGTATATCTATACTTATCAAGATGCGACCTCAAAGAACGCCGTTGATAACTCATGGTGGTTGCTTTTCGAGGGAAAAGGGGAAGAGTCAAACAAGAGCGGAGGATTAAGGCGGGAAAGGAGAAAGCACATGAATGGCGGATAGTTGCTAATATGAACGTCAAATACTTGCCGTATCGATGTTGGTAAGCCTGGGATTAAGATTTCATACAGTAGCGGATCATAAACAAGGCTACAAATAATACTACCAAAATAAGTGAATATTGCAAAAAAAAATTATCGTATATTCAAATGAATCATAAAAATCACAAATTAAACTTCATATTACACAAGGGGGGGGTGGGGTTAAATAAATAATCGTCTCAAAACATTACGATTCAAAATCTAATTTTTATAGTCGAGTCGTTGGTGAGGAAATTAAGACTAAATAGTGTTCATAATATTTGAAACTTTTTTTTTTAGAAACATACTACTTTTTATGTAAAAATTGTATAGAAATTACCTGGGGCAATTCCCGCCGCCACTGTGCCAGGTTTGCTGAGGCGATCATCGCTGTAAAGCCGCTTGTCTCTGTTCCCGCCGCCAACTGCTACCAGCAGTCGCTGCCGTCGCCGCCTCACACTTGGTGTGCTTTACTGCTTACCACTCGTCAGCTTGCATCCATCACCACCCTCGTATCGTCGCCAATGCAGCGACACGCGAAAGTGCCGCTCCATTCCCATGCTTACACATCCCCAGATTTTTATTCATCTCTTGATGAAATAATCCTTAAAGATCTTGATCTTCTGTTATAGAACCAGTAAAACGCGAAAAGATGAAATTCGTAAACAAAAAAGTTTGTGCTTTTTTATTGTTCTGGAATTCCTTATAGTTATTCGTAGGTATAGTATAAGTTTTTTGAAAATGAATAGAGAACATCGAAAGTGTAAATATTCGGTTATGTAAACATAAATTTCAACAATTTGTGTTTTTACGTCGACACGCCTCTTCATCTGATAGGGAAAGTCTGTTTTGATCTTGCAAGCGCCGCTCTGAAAAGAGACCTGAGTGGTAGATTCGGTTGTGTACTGTGACTAGGAACCAATTTCTCAGATTCCGCAACCGTTAAATTGTCATATGCGCTATTATTCATCAGATGCTCAGGTGCTGAAAGAAGCTGCTTGCCGTGATTCTTCATGCTTCGTGTGATTCTGAGTCATCACGATATACCTTTTTTTATTGAAAAGGCACATGCCCTGCAGGAAATCCCTATGGCGCTCTGGGAGCGGTGCATGAACGGAGATATCGATTCACGTTCACTTGAATCGTTGAATACCTACCACAATAGATAAAGTCCCAATGATCAGTAGGACAACCAAGTGCATTTAATGCTCCAAGAGACTCATTGAAGGCGACAAAAATGTTTAGAGGTCACCTGTAGATTTTGAGGATGCAATTTGAGGACAGGATCACGGTAATTATCAATCAACACATTTTTTGTGATCAAATCTAGCTACCAAACCAATATCGGGTTTCGAGAGGATTTAAAACAATCTGATTAAATGCCCCCTAAAAATTTTGGAAAAATTTCAGGAATTTGAGCAAAAATAAGCAATTTTTTTGTATCTCAGAGTTTTCTGTAAAACGCTTTCTCTGTAAACACATCAACGAAGAAGATCTATGAATTCTTTTTTGCTGCATTTTTTAAAAGAAGGAAACCGTTTCAAGAAAAAATCGATGAGACAAAAGTTGTTTATTTTTTGTCTAACAAATTTTTATTTTTTTAATGGAAAAATTTGGAGAAATATAAAAAAGAAACTATAAATCGGGAGGCGCGTCTTTTTGGGTAAAGATAAGCGACTTTTATCTCTAAAACGCTTCCTTGACCCTAAACTAAGAAATATATGCAAATTATTGTCTTTTTTTTTGTAATTTTTCCCCGAAGAAAGAAGAAATTTGAAAAAAATCCCAAAGACGAAGATTGATTTTGGAGAATTTTTAGGGAACATTTAAGCGGCACCTTGTTTTCGGCTTCCCTTTCGAAGAGGACTCAGGGTTACGCTACCTCCCGTTGGGGGAAGGGAAATCGTAGCTACACAGGCCATCATCATCTCCGTCTGTGGTGCGAGATGCCACTTTTGTCTATTATGGTCTCCGGGCTCACCTTATTCAAGTCGATCACCATGAGTATCTGCGTATTTGTCGTCACTTTCAGATAATGGGTCGTTTCAGCTAAACTGACCATGACGTCAAGAATGATATCTTAATACCGACCTTATTTATACAACCCACATACAACTCTGAACGTGTATTGATGATTTGAAATGGTAAGCCCGAGTATTGTAGTCGGGCTATTTCGAACGAAAATGACTGTCACATTCTCGCTTTCAACATAAAATATTAATGTCATTCACAGTCACAGGGAATTTTCTCGTGTTATTCCGAAAATTTCGATGTGAGTGGGGGTTAGTTGGTTATTTGTAGGTCGCCCTTAATAATTTATCAGTTGTTACATTTTAAATAATTTATTAACTGACCGAACCATTAAATTAAACCGAGCTTTAAACTGAGTAATTCATCCTGCATTGAAAGCTGTTAACCTTGACGTTTTAGAAGTTTTGAAATTTTTACATTGAAATTTCTCAAACTATACCTAAGTAGACTAACTAGACCTAGCTAGACCAAGACTGGAATTCTCGTTGTCAAAAGAGGAGTTTAACGCCCAATAATAGTGCTGAGCTGAGCTTTCCATTGTCACACAACGTTGGATCTTGTTAGTTTTCTTTAAACGTGGATGGTTCTAAAGCTCTAGCCGAAAGCTTCAATCCATTATTTTAAGCTTTTGCTTTTAGGTAGCGAAATAATTTTGGAAGATTTTTTTTTACAAGATTATCTTGGATTATTTATTAAATAGCAAAATTGGTGATACTCGACCCAGCTTATTTTCAAGATCGTGGATCCTACTACATCGCAAAAAGAAGAGTGGCCTTGCTGTCTCGAAAATGAGGCCTCCTCGGAGGTCTCTCTAACGAAATTTTTGGATCACAATCTTTGGTTACAAAGCCATCCAGTTCGATTGCTTTTTTTAACCACTTCATCGATACTTGTCATTATTTTTTATTTTTTTTTATCTAATTACGCGTTTTAGTTTAGGGAGGTATAATACGTAGCTAGGTATGACTGCATTTTATGTAAATTATACGTAATATTTAAACTTATTTATAGATAAACAAATTACCTATAATGATGACGGAAGAGTTTGGTAAAAATAATATATTTTAATGATTATTTTATAATTATTATATAAAAAGTCTCATTACAAAATATTTATTACTGGGTCTATGCAAATTAGCAGACCGATTTACTTGATGAGCGAAAACATGAAAACATCACATTTAATTTCTCAATGATTTTATTTAATTATTTAATTGTCACGTTTTATTTGTAATTATATCTCAATTGCTTGTAATTATTAATACTAATTATGTATTTTCAATATTTATGATCAATTTGTTCTGGTTTGCTTTCTTCACTCTTGCAACTGACAAAGAATTCATGATTTTCTGATTTGACTGCATCATTTACATGATGATCTAGCCAGTTGAAAGTCAATTACCATGAAATTACAACCTAATGCTGTCCTTCCTTATAACGAAGAAAAACGTGACACTGTTATGGAGAATATGTTATGAGAAATATATCTTAAAATTATTACGTAACTGTTATTTTAGATATATCTTATATTATGATCTTTTACATACAATTTTTGCATAACAACAATTACCTGTAACAATAAACTTCCCTCGCGCTTCTTCAGGTTACTTACTTATGTACATCCTTCTCCTGGTACAATTCTCACTTCAGAGCGATTTCATGGAATTTTTCCATTTTAAAGGATATAAGGCATGTCCTTTGTTTCATGATGATATACGAGGATATGTTATTCCTGCCAGTACATTTTTTTCCTTCTTTTTTTTACATTTTTTACCACCTACATCCCTGCAAGTTTCATCTATCTACGGTTAGAAGTTGGAAACCACCACGACTAAGCAGGTGTGCGCTGATCCAAGTTACTCCCTTAATTTCTGAACCAGGATATTTTCCTTGGATTTTGCCATGTATTATCAGCTGTGACAGTGCTTATTTTTTCAACCTTCAAAAATCTTCATGCATAGCAGTGATTGTGTGGTGGGGAGGACACAGCACTCACAGCAGACCTGGCAGAAGGGTGTATCCCGTATCATGTGTCTTGGTGAAGAAGATATTATAGCTACGTTGTAAAATCGGCACATCTCTCCCCGTTTATTGAACAGTCATCACTGCAAAGGCTCACCACGTGGTTGTTTTCCACCTGTACGTTGGTATTTCTATCCCAAGCTTGATTTTTCGCTATTTTGTTAAGCTCAGCTATAACGTGCGTTTTTTTTTCCTATAAGCTCCCACACGATCGCCAAGTGCCAACTCTTTGTCGGCTTGCGATGAAGAAAGAATAAAATAAGTTAGAATAAATTGTCAGGAAAATAATGACGGTTCCTTTTGAGCTGACCACGACCTTTCTGGGTACGCAGCTTGTTAAAGTCTTCTCTTTGTTACGGCAGAGTGAACTAAATTAAATCTTAACTTTCTTAAGTGGTACACTATTTTTGGTACTCACCTCTGTGGTATTCCATGCACTAATCGTCTGCCAATAGTGTCAATCCCCATTCTCCCGACATCTAGCTCAACAACCAAGAAACTGGTGAGAAGTCACCGTATCATCACTTTTCGTCAGTCTTGTTGGACTTGGAACTGAATTCAATTCCAACTTCAATGAGCGCCTGTATAGTTGTGGAACATTTAACGGTGGCTTATCTCTTATCTTTAGCCACCAGCGCACAATCACAAACAAGACAAGGACAAATGACAATAGTAACAGTTGATGACTTTAAAAACCTGACAACAAAAAATAGTTTAATAGTTACTTTTCTGTTTTTTTGATTGTTTTTTTCATCTACTAGGTATCTATGTGTCATTGTGGTCATTTGATTTGTCCCATCACTTCCCAAGTACAAACAGAAGATCTTGCATATTTATTTATTTGTATCTCTCAAGAGAATGTTTTACATTTGAATGAAGAAAAATGTGGAAAAATAATTTTTAAATATTAAAATTGAAAGCCGCATTTGAGATTAAATTTTAATTTTTTTGGCCCTTTTTTACAAGGCACTATACGGAATTCCGTTTTTCATCGTGCGAGAGATTAAATTCACCCAATCACGCTAATGAAAGCGGATCCGCGATTCCGGAAAAACATTAAATAAATCGAATCCGAATAAAAAGACTATGACGGGTTTGATCGTTCGCAACCGGACAGGGAGCTACAATAATAATTACTAGAATGAAAGCGAACCTGGCGGCGCCGTTTCGCGAGACCCATCAATTATTCAAATTGATCACGAAAATGGAATTTCGGCAACGTCGCCGCTTTATGTGCATTACGTTAAAGGGTTTTCTGAAAGGGCGGATACAGACAGCCATGCATTGCATCAGACAACCAGCACCCTAACTCTGTTTAATATATTAATTAAAAGCAACCCCTAACGCATAAAAAATGAACATACAGGGAATTTTTTACATTTTATTTTATCAGAAGTAAAATTTTTATATTTTTCTGGGCCGCGTATATAAACTGGACTCCTATTAAAAGATTATGAATTTCACGTTTTTTCCTGCAATTTAAGTAAGTCTGAGCTACAACTGAGCTCAGAGGTTTTCAGGCCAGTGAGGAAGGAAATACCTAGAAAACACTCCCCTCTCTCTCTTTCTTACAACACCGCCACCTGGGCTTTATTATGTATATTAAGGGTGCCATGGATGACGAGGTGGAGGTGGTAGTTGACTTGACACTTTGAGAATCCAATTCGTATCGCATCTTTACGAATAAGAACCCTGCTGGCAATGAAATTTTTCGTTACAGAGATGTTGCCACCTCTCCCTCTGATGATGCCAGAGAAAGGGCTTCTATGTAGAAACAGGATTCCAAGTAGAGAAGTGCTCAGTCAGAGTGAGTGAAGGGAAAGTTCACAAGTGCCTATTAATTAGCAACACGACCGCTCATTCTCTGTATCTGATTGTCTCTCTCGGTTGTAATTCCTCCCTACAAGCCCAAATGAAGTCTCTAACTTGTGTGCCAAACTTCTGTTGTTCTATTAAGGTACTGACCCAGAAGAAGAGTCCTATCAACAAGCTACTGGAAATAAATCTCCGGTGGAATGTGATTTCAACGTCATACGTCATACTGCTTGCTCATTTTCCGGTGAAGCAAGATTCATTCTCAACAAACCAAAATCTTCAACTGATACGTGAACTGAACATCCGAAGAATTAACCTTCAATGTAAAACTATTTAGACAACTGAAAGACAACTCAAATCAAATTTGCTTAAATAATGCCAAAGGTTATTGGAAGGGTCAACAGAGACTTCCTGTTCAAGATTATTATTCGTACATTCCGCATAAGTACCTATATTATGGAATGCTAAAACAGCAACATTGGTACCATTGCATTGACTTGCATTTAATACAGTTGGACTACTCTTTCGAATCCTTTAATAAATTTATTGTATTTAGTTTACGGTCGTGAATTCTATTAACTTATACAGACATTGTTGATATGTCGTGTAAATTGAATTTTCAAAAAGAAAGAGTGGAAGAAAGGTCTAGAAACGCCTAATTTTTCAGTCAAACGGGTGGATCCTTACATTATGGTTAAATTTGTATTGAAAGGTAGATTCCAATAATGAGAAAACGTACAGGGTGATACATTAAAGGAAAAACACAGTGACTAACGAATAATATCAGAAAAACGGCAAATCTGGCAACATTCTGCCTGTCAAACCTGAAATCTTCATAGAGGTAGGTAATTTAAAACAGCTGAATCCCAAGTTTTGTACCTACATGTATTTCTGACCACCCTTTGGCAGAAAATCAGGCGTTTACAAGCTTTTCTTCCTCTGTATTATACAGGGTGTCCCATAATATGTGGGCAATCTCCCGTATTTGGGTAAATTTCGTAAAAATAAATGAAAAAATTGCTATAAAATTAATTCCTCAGAGACACCCCTACAAAGATATTAGCTGTTGAAGTTGAGGGTTGAAAATCAATTTTTTGCAATAACTTTTTTATTTCTTGACCGATTTTGATAATTTTTGGTTTTATTTTGTATTATTTCGGACTGTTTAGAATAGTGTTTCATAATCTTTGATAAAAACCGTAGAGCTCCCGATCGCAAAACATTTGATCGTTTAGATCAACGTTTGAGGGAAACTGGTAAGGTTATTATTTTAAATGATTTTGAAAATGCAAAGTCCAATTTGATATTTTAGGAAAATTCACTCCAAACAGAACTCACAACGAATCTCTGCAAAGATTACGTAATATTCAGCAGGAGCCTGACATTAGATGCAGTTGCTGCAAATCCAAATATTAGTATTCGATCACTAGCGTTGCAAAATCATGTTCCTTACTCAACGGTAGGTCGAATTCTTAAAACACAAATGCTACATCCTTACCACCTCCAGAAAGTGCATGCTCTTAGTCCAGTAGACTTTCCTGCCAGAGTAGAATTTGCACAGTGGTTTGTACATAACTATGTACAAAATCCGGCATTCCTTCAATTCATATTGTACACGGATGAAGCAGGTTTCGAAACAGATAGTGTCATTAATTGTCACAATTTTCACGTTTGGTCTTATCAGAATCCACATGCCACCATTCAAACGCATCAACGAAGAAAATTTAGTGTAAAATTTAGTGTTTGGGCAGGCATTATTGGGTCAAATTTAGTTGGTGCAATTTTCTTACCGCCTCGACTTAATGGACAACTTTACCATGAATTTCTTATAGAACAGCTACCTTTAGCTTTAGAAGACATTGATATTCAAATTCAAACCCGATTGAATATGTTATTTATGCATGATGGTGCGCCTCCACACTTTAGTCTTCAAGTAAGAGAACAATAACGTTTTTCCAAACAAGTGGATAGGCCGTGGTGGACCTATTCCGTGGCCTCCACGATCACCAGATTTTAATCCACTAGATTTCTTTTTGTGGGGGACATCTAAAGAATCTTGTTTATGCAACACCATCAGTGGAGACAATCGAAGACCTACGAGAGAGGATTGATTGTGTATCAGAGCACATCAAGAAATGTTACGGCGTGCTCAGCAATCCTGATGTCTTCAACGTGCATTAGAGAAGGGGGTGCTAATGTTGAACATTTATTATAAAATACTCTTCTTGAGAGCTGTTCTTTTGTTTCCTGCTCAATTTACTGTCAAAGGTCAGCCATCTTGTTAAAATTTACTTGAAATTTGGAAAGTTCCTGCGGCGCATCACCTATTAGAAGGACGTTTATCTCGATAACGGTTCTCTCTATCGAAATAAATAAGGATACATTTTTTATGTAAAAAAATGTCAAATAAAAAGAAAATTAACCTTAAAAAAAATGTAAAATTATTATTTTTATTATCTTCTTTCAAATGAATGAGGGGGGGGGGTTATGCCATCCCGAGGTCTATATAATATGTGCTATCAAAGATTATGAAACACTATTCTAAACGGTCTAAAATAATACAAAATAAAAGCAAAAATTATCAAAATCGGTCAAGAAATAAAAAAGTTATTGCAAAAAATTGATTTACAACCCTCAACTTCAACAGCTAGGTAATATCTTAGTAGGAGTGTCCCTGAGGAATTAATTTTATAGCTATTTTTTCATTTATTTTTACGAAATTAACCCAATCCGGGAGATTGCCCGCATATTATGGGACAGCCTGTATAACACAATATATGGCAACCGACAGAAAACAGTACCGTTATGAACCATAACCGAATAGATTGCGCAAGTAAAAGTAGCTTCAAAAGAACTTGTTTATGTCTTCAATTTATTTGAATATTTAGTTGCCAAATTGTCAAAAATTTAAGGATTCGCTAGAAATTGCAGGGCGACATAATAGATCATGCATTGTTTCCCAAAAAATCACAGGATTTTTTCTCCACAACTTAGTGCCTCCAAGTATTTCAGGCTTTAACCTTACTACAGTATCTTCGTTAGATAAATTTTCTTTCTTCTCTCTTATGAAGAGTGCTGCGCAGTTGGTCATTCGATCCAGTAGGGTAGTGTTGTTTTGTAAAATATTTCAGTCAATGATGTCGCCCTCTCCGTCCTAAATACTTATAACAAAATTCGGAGAGCACGTACAATCTTCTACTCTCACGTCACCTCTGCAGATTAACAACAATATCGGGTGATCATGCAGTAGGTCGCTTCCGATCTTATAAAATTTATAAAGACCAGTGCGGTTGATGTTCTTATGTCAGAAAAATTATCTAAAAACTTTATAGAACCGTAACAGTGTCAATTCTCCCCCCCTACGTTGTGATTATTTAAAAAAAAAGAAGAAGACACTTCATCATCATAAAAACTCAAATAAAAAAATAAGAAGATTATTAACAGGAATTGTATTAAAAATAGACACAAAGCATTAAATAAATACTTCAATTCAAATGAAAACTGCACTCAAATTAACCCTAAGTCCCCAACAAAGCAAAGCAGATCGTAAATAAAATATCCAAAATAAGTTTCAATCTGAATTAAATTATAAAGTATTCTCAGTTATAAACACTTTTCAAAAAATAGAATGTTAATTCAACTGAAGTTGTAGTCAAATAAATTCATTTAAATATTATAAAAAGATAAAGAAATTCTAAAAAGTACAAACTGAGTTAACTTTTCAATTACTTAACTAAAATTTGGCTTTCTACCTTGATAGATCTATCCAGTGTACATTACGCCTCAGTTTGGGTTTAAATCCCAACAGAATAACTTATTATAAACTATTAATGATTATTATAAAAAAAAAACTATTATTTTACATTTAAACTTCGGATTACAACTCCAAAATACACAAAGTAGAGACTCAGTCGAAAATAATAATAATTACTAAGAATGGAGCCGTTCTAGGTACATGGAACTGATGAATTCTTCTTATCAAGTTTTTACTCAAAAAGGAAAGTTCAGTACCTTATCTCTGCTGACTTAAACCTTCTATCTGCTATCGTTATCGTGATCACCTCCCTGCTTCACTGAGATCCATTTTTGAGTTTTAAAACAATCCAACCAAAAACAATCCAACCAAAAATCCAAACTCTCCAACAGACTCGTTGTCAGGAGTCAGTATAAATAATAGGTAAACTCCAAGAAGTAAAAGTAAAAAAATAAAACCCTATAATGCATAAAAATGTCACTATTAATTTACTACTCAGACATTAAGAAATAGCTCACCAAAATGTTTAGTTCCGCTCAATCCATGAAATGAAATTTTAGGAAGGTTTGTATTCAATCCTCTTCTGGGAACATTCAAATAAACACTTTGGGTTTCTCTGTCCAAAATTACAGTTTTTATTTATGATTTTTTTTTAAAGACTCTTTTCTGACAAGTCCCTCAACTAACTTTTTTGTTTTTCTATCAATAAACTTTGATTTTCTTTTATTCCCAAATGATTCCTGATTGCTTCCATTTGAAATTTTTACTTTCAAACAATTAAATTGCGTCAATCAAGGAAATGTAAAAAATAGAAATGTCACTTCCTTCTGACAATCCACAATAATACTCAGATTTCATTATTGCGGCATAAACGATAAAATCCTCTACTTCTAAACAGTCCAGAAGAATATTGGGACGCTACATACCCCTCTTTGGTGCAAAAAAAAAAAAAAAATTATAATAATTTCTCTTTTTTTTTTTCTTTCTATAAACAAAAGCATGAAAAACAAAACAGAGTTATCTGGTCTTGTTGGATACCTATGTGTAACCACATAGCCCGTATGTAATTGATCAAAATTACAGCATAACTCTCTCCAAAATGAATCCATGGAATATATGTTGGGACAAGAAAAATTACTTTCCTAGCGCCTCTCGTCCCAAGCAATACGTATGCAGTACTCCTATTATCACACAAATTAAATAAATAAACAAAGTAAAGCTTTGATAATTACACACAATTCATAAACCATTTCCGTACAAAAAAAAAACTTGTATCGACCTTCCCTATCGTAATCGACGAGATGGGACACAGTCTGTTGTGCACTCACACAAAATCTTAGAATGTTCGCTTCCAACACACTTCAACAAATTGTATTCTATATTTTATTCTCTCTCAATCATCACATCAAGAAGGTTAACTGCTTTTATACGGGAATCAAATTCATTTAAAGGTATATCCCCATCATAAACGCAAAGTTATCTCCTATATTTTCTTGGATGAGTTTTTCGATCCAGTATTTCATGAAACAAAACTTCAATAAACATACACATAAAAAAAAAAAATCCACAAAACGAAGCAGCGGTGAGAATCTAGGTTCATATTTTTATAACCAAAACTAGTGACAACCCAAAGACAAGACCGCTTAGATTCGTACATAAAAAAAATATCAGTCAAGACCGACTACTTTCTTTGTCTCGACTGGCGTTAAATTAACCATACAAAACTAAAGATCAGCAATAGTTAGGGAATGGCCAACTCCCAAAACATACTGTCTGCACAAAAAAAATCTCCAAAATGAATCTATAGCCATTACAATAGCCTCATCGTAATGAGAGAACAAAATACAGAATACACACTCTTCACACCTAAACCACTAAATTGAGAAGACAATTACGTGAGTTACAATAAATAATAAATACCTATTTCACTTCTACCTGTTACTCATTTCCGAGCTATTCGAAAAAAAAAAGATTATCAAAATCCTTTTTTCAAAACTAAAACTCCCCCAATCCGATGAAACGTCCTTGATCTCGGTTTGCGAAACGAATATAACGAATTACTAGCAACATCCTTGGCTTCGATCATAATAATTGTGGAATACCACAGGATTATTGTCGTCTAATGCCCAAAACTAAATTAAGCAACTACTCATAATAAACTAAATATACAGTGCTTTGGAACAGCGGAGCTAAAAGTTCTAGACTACCGAGTCTATTTGACTCAACTGTTCAAACTTTATTGGGACTTACGTTCTCCTCTCCTTGACAAAACTTTCATATTTACAGGATGTCGAAGGGAAACAGAAGAGCCCATAACTTATTACTCATCAACATCTTCCTGACTATAATAAGGTTTTAAATCCGACACATGGAAGTTCCCTACCGAAACTCCTTCTAAATTAGTTAGCTCTACAACAACGCCAGAACCCAAAATACGCTTAACTATGGCAGGAGTATATCTAGGAGCTAACTTCTTCGAGAACTTGTTCTCCTTGTCCGATAGATAAAATGTCCTTTTCCAGACTTTATCACCTATCTGATAGTTCACTTTACGGTGTCTCAAATTATATCGTTTAGCATTTCTCTCATAGGCCAGCTGGACTTTCTTCTGGATGGCAGGATACAGTTTGGGTACCTTCTCTAATTCTGTCTGCCATTTCAACTTTCCAGAAATTTCTACTGGGTCGAAGGAACTAAGATTGTATTCTCCATAATATGTGCCATCTATCGGAACATTCCTTCCAAATACTAAGAAACATGGAGGGTGTCCTGTCGTCTCGTGAATCGCTGTCCTTATTGCTTGTGCTATCTCATACACGTGAACATCCCAAGTTTGGTGTCCCTGATCAGAAATGTATGAAGATATTGCTGTTTTCAAAACTCTATTTACCCTTTCTGTCATATTTGATTGGGGATGATAGCGGGCATTATACCAGACTTTCTGTACATGGTACTTGCGCATCAAAGTCCCAAACTCTCGAGATGTGAATTGTACTCCATTATCACAAATAAGTACTTGCGGAATTCCGAACAAAAGGAAAACCTGGGTCTCTAAAAATTTGACAACTTTAGTAGCGGTGGCCTTAGGCATGGGATGAACTAAAATAAACTTGGAGAATGCATCCGTAACAACTAGTAACTGTGTATTCCCTGACTTTGAGCGAGGGAATGGTCCCATCAAATCTAACGACAGCATCTGAAAAGGGAAACTCACGTCTCTTTTCTTTCCCATCATTCCTGCAGGAAATTGATTAGGCACCTTATGCGCACTACAGACCTTACAAGCACTGACATATCTCCTCACTGACTCTTTTACTCCGGGCCAATAATAATGCTCAAGTATTCGATGCAAAGTTTTATATATTCCCAAATGGGCTGAAATTGGTCGGTCATGCATCTCTGAGAGAACTTGCCTTCGATTTTCCGTTGGAACGACTAACTTCCAATCGCACTGGTTAGTCTGGATATCATGTCTAGGTTGAAGATGTTTATACAGCAAACCTCCTTCCACTCGAAAGTCAGGAAAATCTTCAGGTTTTTGCTCCACCTTAGTCAACATTCTCAAATACCACTCATCAAATACAAAACTTTTCTTATCAATAATTGAAACATTTCGGGATAAGAAGTCTGCCATAACCATATCCTTACCAGGGCGGTGAACTACATCGAACTTAAAACCACTCAACCTTACCGTCCAACGAGCAATTCTTCCCATAGGGTCTTTAATGCGGTACAACCACTGCAGACTTGCATGGTCAGTTACCACCGTGAACTTTGTACCCTCCACATAACACCTGAACTTCTCTATGCCAAAAACCACAGCTAAACACTCTCTTGCAGTGACCGTATATTTTTTTTCGGCTTTGCTCAATTTCTTGGATGCATAAGCTATTGGATGTTCAAAACCATCTCTTAGTTGGTACAGCACTGCACCAATACCCACATCGCTAGCGTCGGTCTGAATAAAAAATGGTTCTTCAGGGTTAGGGCTCACCAAAATAGGTGCTGAAACCAAACGAGATTTCAGTTCCTGAAACGCTTGTTCTGCCTTTTCCGTCCAAAAAATAGGAGTCGCCTTCTTTCGTCCTTTTATTAATGAAGTAATGGGTTCGGAGATTGTTGAAAAGTCTTTAATAAAGCGCCTATACCATTGAAGGATACCTATGACTCTTCGAACCTCAGTGGTATTCTTAGGTGAGGCTACCTGTAAAATGGCTTTGACCTTCTCTGGATCAGTCCTCAGACCTACACGATCTACCACATACCCCAAAAATGACAGTGAATCCCGACAAAATTTGCACTTATCAATATTAATCCTTAAACCAGCTTCGGCCAATTTTCCTACCACCTCTAATAATAACTCCATATGTTCATTGAAACACTCTGACACAACAATAATATCGTCTAAATAAGTAAAAACTCTGCTCTCAAATTTGAAGTCTTGAAAAAGTCTATCCATAAGTCTTTGTTGTGTTTGCGCTGCATTGCAGAGTCCAAAAGGCATTACTTTAAAATGGAATAATCCTTTTCCAGGAACTTGGAAAGCTGTTTTGAGTTTTGAAGACTCCTCCATCGGGATATTCCAGAAAGCTTTTGTCAAATCTATCGATGATAAATATCTTGAACCAGCTACCTTGTCAATAATGTTTTCAACCCTCGGAAGTGGGTAAGAATCTTTTACAGTAAGTTCATTTAATTTGCGACCGTCAAAACACATGCGGTATGTGCCATCTGACTTAGGTACCATCAATACTGGTGATGACCAAGCAGAGTTGCTCGGTTCTATAATTCCATCTTTTAACATAGAATCAATTTCTTCTCTCAGAAAACGAGTTATAGCAGGAGATAGTGGATACTGTCTCTGCTTGACTGGACGGGCTTCTCCAGTATCGATAAAATGCTCAATCATATTCGTCTTACCGGGGGTCTTTGATGCTAACAACTCAAATCTTCTAATTACTTCACTTAAGACTACTGTTTGTTCCGTCGAAAGTTCTTCCAACACTGCTTGAGGATTTGTAGTAGTCTTGGAGACTTCATCAATTTCGAACGACCACTTCCTAAAATCTAATTGAATGTTTACCTTTTTACAGAAATCAGATCCCAAAATGACTGAATGTGAGATTGATGGAATAATCGTGAATTCAACGTTGAACTCTCTGTCCTCAAAAACAATTGGTAATATGACTGTACCAACAACCTCTTGAGACTGTCCATCGGCCACAGTTACTCTATGAACCTTCTCTTTTGAAATCACTTTTGGATCTAATCTTTCCCAAATAGGGTTCATTCCTTTACCTAAAATACATAAATTAGCACCAGTATCCAACAGAGCTAGAACTTGCCAACCGTCAATATTTACTGAAACAAATGGACGATTGTCATTCTTCCTTGTCTTAAAAACTGGATTAATTTGTGATGGTCCACTTAAGGAAAAAGAACGAGTGGCATCACTAGAACTCAAAACAACATGGTCTAACGCTATTCCTCCTTGGAAATGGTGTTTGGCCTTTGGAATGGGCGGCTTTGCGGCTCGAGGGAAAACGCACCCTGAGAATCCCTCGGGCTGTCGTTTTTTGGAAAACTTTCATTACTAGAGGACATAAGCAAACGCGGACCACACCTGGGGCAAGTATTCCTTGTAACCTCAGGATATCTACAAGAATAACAATAAACTCTCCTTGGTTTTAAACAAGAAATGGCCATATGACCTAGCTGTCCGCAATTATAGCAGGTTCGACTCATATTTGGAAAGTTAACTGGTGGTTCACTCCTAACTAATGATCTACTAGGCACCGCCTGAGTTTCTGGTCTTCTATTAAAATGTACAGGAGCTGCTTCAATCCTCCTTGATGGTTTAGGTCTGGACTCAACAACAGGTGTCAGAAATGAATTTCTTTCAATCTGTCGACATAATGTTTCCAAATGCTCGTACGTATAAATATCAACTAGACATAGTCTGGCATTCAACTCTGGCAGTAAGTTCCGCCTGACTATTTTCAATTGTTCCCCAATTGGGACTGGTACAATCAAATGAGAAAACTTCATTCTCAGCTTGGAGATATAGTTAATCACACTTTCCTCAGTTCTTTGCTTAAGAGATTTAACCTCTAACAACAGTTCCTCGTCGTAATTAGGAGGAATATATGTTGTCCTAATACGACACTCTAAATCCTGCCAAGAGTTCAGCTGATCTCTTATACCTCTATACCAAGACAAAGCAGGTTCCTTAAACAAATCCACAGCACAACTGTATACTTCCTCCAAAGAAACTCCTCTCGCAACACTAAGTTCATTCACCCTCTCCAAAAACTTAACAATTTCTATCCCCTTCTCTCTTCCTGAAAATTGTATACCCCACTTATACACAGGGACATAAGTTCTATTTGGTATCACCGACTGTGAAATTGGCTTGGATACCAAAGGGGTAACAATTTGGTCAATAAAAGGATTCGATTCATTCAAAGTCTCATCCACCAGTTGTACTTGTCGTGAAACTGACGACATATGATCTTCATCTTGTAAAAACGGATTGGTAGAAGAAAAAGAGAATGGGTTATTAGGAACACTAACTAGTGAAGAACATGCTGATACTTTACTCAATGCCGAAGGAGGGCTTATTGCACTAATGGAAAGCTCACTTACTGACTTACATGGAAAATAAGAAATCTCAGACATAGTGCTGGTGGTTGGCATCTCTAATCTATCTCCAGGATTAGATACCTCCATTTGAGACTTACTCAATTCTTTTCCTTGGCAGGTTTGGTTTGACAAGAATGAACATTGAGCAAGCTTAACTTCTAACTCACCTTTCAACAAAGTCAAATCACTTAATAATTCTGCCTTCAGGGATTCCTGATCTTCAGAAACAACTCTCAATCGTCTTATCCTTCCCTCTAAATGTACCATTCTTGATCGTATTCGACGTTCTAAATGTGAAGAAGTTTCTATAATTTGTGAGTCCTGCACTACTTCGAACAAATCAACTAGAGATTCCGATGCCAAGTCAAAATCTTCTTGAAATTCTAAAGGAGAAACGGTTACACCAACAGGAATCTGTTTCAGTAAGGATCTCAATTGAGCACGTCTAATATTGCAGTTATTCCTCGGAGTTTGTCCTCTTATTAAAATCTCATACTTAACCTCATTAACTTTGAGGTCCATCACCTCAAAGGAGAACGCACATAAATTAGTCATCTTAGCCTTTGAATCTATGGCTGCCGATTAATTCACAATAAAACTCTAAATTTCCTAGCAACAGTTTCAATTAACACCAAGAACCTACACTAAACGGGACACTACTAAGGTCACACACTTCTATAGGTACACTAGCAAAAGAAAACTTTCATCTAATAAATCTAAATTCCAAAACTTTCCCAGGAGACTAACACACCAAAACAGAAAACCACACAAAAGCAAAAAGCCTTACAAAGACTTTTAAATAATTCGATCCTGGTCACGGCACCAAAATTTGTCGCCCTCTCCGTCCTAAATACTTATAACAAAATTCGGAGAGCACGTACAATCTTCTACTCTCACGTCACCTCTGCAGATTAACAACAATATCGGGTGATCATGCAGTAGGTCGCTTCCGATCTTATAAAATTTATAAAGACCAGTGCGGTTGATGTTCTTATGTCAGAAAAATTATCTAAAAACTTTATAGAACCGTAACAGTGTCAATTCTCCCCCCCTACGTTGTGATTATTTAAAAAAAAAGAAGAAGACACTTCATCATCATAAAAACTCAAATAAAAAAATAAGAAGATTATTAACAGGAATTGTATTAAAAATAGACACAAAGCATTAAATAAATACTTCAATTCAAATGAAAACTGCACTCAAATTAACCCTAAGTCCCCAACAAAGCAAAGCAGATCGTAAATAAAATATCCAAAATAAGTTTCAATCTGAATTAAATTATAAAGTATTCTCAGTTATAAACACTTTTCAAAAAATAGAATGTTAATTCAACTGAAGTTGTAGTCAAATAAATTCATTTAAATATTATAAAAAGATAAAGAAATTCTAAAAAGTACAAACTGAGTTAACTTTTCAATTACTTAACTAAAATTTGGCTTTCTACCTTGATAGATCTATCCAGTGTACATTACGCCTCAGTTTGGGTTTAAATCCCAACAGAATAACTTATTATAAACTATTAATGATTATTATAAAAAAAAAACTATTATTTTACATTTAAACTTCGGATTACAACTCCAAAATACACAAAGTAGAGACTCAGTCGAAAATAATAATAATTACTAAGAATGGAGCCGTTCTAGGTACATGGAACTGATGAATTCTTCTTATCAAGTTTTTACTCAAAAAGGAAAGTTCAGTACCTTATCTCTGCTGACTTAAACCTTCTATCTGCTATCGTTATCGTGATCACCTCCCTGCTTCACTGAGATCCATTTTTGAGTTTTAAAACAATCCAACCAAAAACAATCCAACCAAAAATCCAAACTCTCCAACAGACTCGTTGTCAGGAGTCAGTATAAATAATAGGTAAACTCCAAGAAGTAAAAGTAAAAAAATAAAACCCTATAATGCATAAAAATGTCACTATTAATTTACTACTCAGACATTAAGAAATAGCTCACCAAAATGTTTAGTTCCGCTCAATCCATGAAATGAAATTTTAGGAAGGTTTGTATTCAATCCTCTTCTGGGAACATTCAAATAAACACTTTGGGTTTCTCTGTCCAAAATTACAGTTTTTATTTATGATTTTTTTTTAAAGACTCTTTTCTGACAAGTCCCTCAACTAACTTTTTTGTTTTTCTATCAATAAACTTTGATTTTCTTTTATTCCCAAATGATTCCTGATTGCTTCCATTTGAAATTTTTACTTTCAAACAATTAAATTGCGTCAATCAAGGAAATGTAAAAAATAGAAATGTCACTTCCTTCTGACAATCCACAATAATACTCAGATTTCATTATTGCGGCATAAACGATAAAATCCTCTACTTCTAAACAGTCCAGAAGAATATTGGGACGCTACAATGAGTAAAAAATTTAGCGGTTGATGTCCTCACGCGAACCCATTGGAAAAAAGCTTTTTTTTGTGAAGAATTTCTTTGACAAAAGTTCAATATTATGTCGTGGAAATTGACCATGCAATTAACTTGTCGCTAGGTATTTTTCCATAACTCTCTCGATAGGTATTAGAAACATAATTTTTCTAGTAGGTAGGTACCAAGTCTATTCTACAAAATATATTTAAAATAATAATAGTCAATAAAAGTTAATTTAACCTTCAAATTCGCATAATATATTATGTATATTTTACTGACACCATTATTATGAATATAATAATTAATGTTTCTAGTTTTTAAATGCAAACAAAAAACTTTCCTGTTTACAAATGATATTACATTATATTATTATTATACGCGACGCAATAATTATATATATTTATAATGTTTTAAATAATAAAGCTATTTATTATAATTTATTTTAATCGTATCATCCATCCTAATTTACATATAGTTCCTATTTACGTCACAGACTTTTATTTATAATAATAATAACTAATATTTATTTTTTTATATTAATAATAAAGAATCGGATTTATTGTCGTCTACCTGAAGGAGTCCCGTGAAGGTAAAAATGACCCCAGGTATGCATGCGTGTAGTTATAGTTAGTTAGTAGCTCTATAGCGCATCAGAGGGGTCAACAATTTAACACAGTGAACGGAATGCGACATATGACATTATGAATATGAAAAACCAGGCACTGAATTTCCAATGCTATTTGCATATTTGATGAACGCTTTGTATTTTAATTACTGTATAATATTTAATTCAAATTTTCCGTACAATTAAATGCTGGCAACAACAGAGAGTGTGTGGCTCTGTATGTGGTGACTGTATTTTTAGCAGTTTACACATTCATTAACATCTCTCTAGCCTTTGCGGCGGGCAAAATAGGAGAACGAGCCGATTTTAGGCAAAACAACGGACACCTGTTGGTGCTGTTAACATTCAGCTTTTTAATGTTTATCGCTTTATCTGCCTGTACGTGATTGCCTAGGATTTAGTGTCATTATACCTGCCGGTGGTCCTGGCTATCTATTTCTCTAACCCTCCACCCTGCCGCCTCACCTCTACACTACTATACTACTACCACTACTCTTTCATTCATTCCAACAAATTGAGTATGTTAAATGCTCGATTAAGTGGTCATTTAAATTTGTAAATAGGAACCAGAGTCGATTTCACAATTGTGACGACACCAATGACTTCATCGAGGATCTATTTAATTTTTTTTGATTTACCTCTCATCAAGCTTCTGGAGAAATCTCTTTCTTGGTAATAGAATTTGTTTCAAGATAGGACATTCATTTTTATTGTATCGACCTTTCCATCAAGATATATTTCTATCTTATAACAACTGAAGTAGTTAATAGTTAATAGCATCGGAAATTCTTATAGAGGATGAAAAGTTTACCCCTTATACCCGGACGACTTTTCAGATTAAGGAAGCTAAAGTACCACTTCTCCACTTCACCTATTTCTAAATAAATAATGTATTTTTAAATTGGAAAAATCCTTGTTATATACATTTTTCTTGTTCAATGACATCAAATTTTTGAAAATCTAACCAATTTTAGCTTGCCAAAAATAATAACACTTGAGGTCTTTTCAAAATGAAATTATGCTCTTGCCCGTACTTTCGTTTCCGGTAAAACTCGACGACGATAAAGTGTAACTGTGGTAACGAATGATAACAATATCCAAGACGAAATGCCACGTCGTTTCTTTTTGAAGAGAATAGTGGCGGTAAAATATGACTTATTTGACAGTAGTTTATCAAAATTAGTGCTTACGCGCTATTTCAAAAATCTCATATCATTGTACTCGTAGTTAGAACAAAGTCATCCTGCCTAAGAGCAAAAAACACTTACAGTGAGTATTATAAAGGCCAATTAAGTTAATGGACTGATGTCTGTGACCGTTTTTAAAGCTAATATTGACATCAAATTACTTTTCTTTACATTTTTGTAATCCCTTTTATACCATAAATAACTAACTTGTTATATTTTCTACCAAAAGTCGATACTTTTTCTAGAAACGGCCCCAGAAATGTGCTCGTTAACTTAATGAAGCTTTAAATTACCCACTGTTAGGGGTGTAATTTAAAAACCCAAGTAGAGGATAGTTACATGATGGGGTTGAAAGGCGTAAATGTGTATTTAGTTCCCGTTTTGAAATAACGCGGATATCCTTTGATAAAGAAAATTTGGGACACTGTGTTCTTTTGGGAAATTTGGGAAGCTCAGCGCTTCCTTAAATTTCTTATTTTTATTTGACAATATTTGACATTTTATTTGAACGGTCAGCTCCCAAAGTTTTTTTTTACAAGTTTTGGTCTGGTTATTTCTATTTTCTTATGATTTGACAAGGTCTGGTCAGCTCGAATTTTTTCTTGTCAAGTCTAGTGGGATTGAATTTTTTGTAAGCAGGTCAGGTCAGGTCAGGTTTGACAGAGTCCCGTAATTTTTTTTTTTTTTTGTAATTTACGGTTTGGCAAAGTCCGGTCAGCTCGATTTTTTTTTCAAGGTCCGGTTCTTGGTCAGCTCATCACCAGTTAAGTCTCTGCACTTTCCACTATAAATTCTACTCTGTGTTCAACTCGGATGTTCAATGATCAGGAATCTTCTCTTTGGGGAGAGAGAGAGAGAGAGAACGAATGAACGATTTTATCATTATTGCCAGTTTTCTTATGGATCAGACATCATTTTTCGGAAAATTACAAAAAAAATTAATCAATTGATATCGATTTTATTTTGACAATGGCAACTACTGTTTAGCTACATTGAACTCACCAGTTACCTTTTAAGGTCCTTGAAGATAAGTAACTGGCGGTCTCAGTATTTGGCTGGGTGATCTAGGAACGCCTTGTGCAGTTTGTCTGTTACCTAAATGGAATAGGTACCATTATAAAAAGGATAAGAAATAAAGCTAAGTGATCTAGTTCTCGAAGCTCAAATTCTCACACATTGAACAAGAACGACTGTGTCGTATATAAAAGTTAAATCTAAGTAGGTACATCAAAGAGGATTTCCTCGCGATAAAAATTTATTATTTTTGAATAAAAAAAAAAGAAAATATGCGGCCAGCTATCGTTAACTCGTTAGTAATAGTTGTAATTTTGTTTATTATACAGGGTGAAACATTCCCGCATAAATTGAACAAAAATTCCGAAAAAAGGAAAGCTGGAATCGGATTTAATGGAAATTTTTTCCCATCTCACTATGATATTTTGATTTTTCAACTTTTCTCAGTTTAATGGAAATTCCGTTAGATTTTCAAAAAAAAAAAACTTTAAAATAACATAGTCAAAGAGAATTTTCCCTTATCAAAAATTTATTATAATTTTTTTATGCATCCAGGCTCTATCGTTAACAGTTGCAGTTTGGTTTGTTATACCTATAGTCAAAAAAAAAAAAATCTCACTGAGATTTTGTTTCTTCAGGATTCGATTTACCACAATGGTTGAAAATTTCCGTATATTTTCAAAAACATTATTTAGGTATTGTTTTTTTTTAAGGAGGGAGCATGGGTCTTAACTATGTAGTTAAGACAAAGTCCCTCCACTCCAGTAATTATGGGCTTCGAGATTTTGCTCATTCTACTTGGACACAAGTTTACCAATTAAATAGTAGAATAGACGACACAGAATAACCAGAGCGAGACTGAGAATCGAACTGAGTCCGTGGCAGGTTTAGCAGTCTGCACGCTAAACCGCGAGGCCACCACCGGCTCAGGTATTAAATATGTCCTTTAAAGAAATAAATATGACGAGTACAAAAGGTACAAACAAACAGACAGACACTCAGAAGGATTTACAGAATGAAACTACAATAATTAGAAGGAACTAATCTCATACGTTTATTGTTTTCTTCGAAATTTACAAATTGTTCTTACAAATAATAAACTGTTCAGTTATTAGGTATTTGCGAAGTAGAAGGAGGCTTTGAAATTAAATTTTTGTCTTTACCAAAATAAGTTTCCAGCAGCCATACTTACAATAATTTACAATTACTTATTATTCATATGTTATTCACGATGCTACGAGGAAAACTTGTGTGTATTGTTATAGGCAACCATTTATACAGCCAAGTTTTTTTTATCTTCAAACAATTCCATTGGAAAGAGAAGACCTAGAACCACATACCACATATCCATGCACAAAAAGTACTTAAACAGCTTAGGTACTTTGGTATTCAATTATCAGCACTTAAAGTGGCGTAACGAATAGGCTCGATGAGACAATTTGATGTTGCAACCTCGCGGGTTGCATCTGATGAAGGGTGGTGCAGTACGAACCCGGGGGAGGGTAACTGAGAGTGGGCAATCTGATTCCGCTCATTAAGCAAGGCCCGACCATGTGCACGTGATTGAATTAGCATGCGGACCGGACAGCTCTAACTAAAGGGCGGCGGCGACAGCCCCCAGGGGTGGAGATGTTGATTAAGCCCGTCCCGGCCTGGGGGCGGCCGGTGCACTCACCCCCCTGGCCCGAACAGTCGCCCTCGCACCTCCATATCGATCTCCGACTACACTAATATCAATATTGCGACCTCATTGCGAGGGTGGAGATTCAGATATGCAAATGTTGTAAATTTATCAAATGCAGTTTGCCTTAAAAACAAACTTGCGGGGCTTCGAGAAGTCTGGCTGGAAACTTTCTGCAAGTTCAGGGTAGTAGTCACTGGCAGGGTAGTAAATATAAATTTACTTAGTAAACAATGAGAGGAACTAACTTCTGAATATTCTAACACGTTATTTACTGTAAATTAATGGTGTTATGCTTTTGAGGTGGGGTTGTCGTAGGGATTTGTTGCAAGCGGGGGAATTTTCTTTTAAATGGATTATTTATTACTGGCAGTAGGAATCTTTAATGAATCCTACTTTATGAAAAAGAGGAAAAACGGAACTCCTTTCGGTCTTTAAAAAAAGCTCGGGCGATTCAGTCACCTGGGGTGCTTGCCCTCCATATTTTCATCAATAACCATAACTGCCATTTACATTATAGTAACCAAAGATCGGCTAGCGGTTCTTATTCTGCAGACTTCTAAGACCTACATTCATGAAAAAGAAGAAAAGGGTGAAGCAAAAAAGTCTAGCAATTCTAAGTAAAACTGAAATCAAAATGAGCAACCCTGTTCTCACTCAGGATATGCACCCAGAAGATGCTAACAACCCTCTCCAATGAGCAAGAAGATCGCCAAAATTGTTAGTTTAGAGTCTAGTAGAAAAATGGCGTTCCTTAAGACTCGATGTTTAGTTCCATTAATTTTCTTTTATATTCTTCCAGATTAATTTTTATTAGTGAAATCAAATAAAGAGCACGATGAGTTC
The DNA here is from genome assembly GCA_910589415.1 of Malachius bipustulatus. Taxonomy (NCBI): domain Eukaryota; kingdom Metazoa; phylum Arthropoda; class Insecta; order Coleoptera; family Melyridae; genus Malachius; species Malachius bipustulatus. The sequence goes on from OU342633.1 coordinate 49,515,039, forward strand.
GGCATTGCCCCCGGTGTGCATAGAAGTAGTCTACTGACTTTTGTTAGACTAGAGATGAATGACATGTTGTAAGATGTGTTATTTTATGGCATAAAATGGTAAAGGGAAAAACCTCCTAACAAAGTGAAATTCTGTTTCTCAGGGCGCCGTACTGAATTCTATTTTTGACATGTCAAGTAAAGTACATAAAGTTTTAACGATTTATAGATCTCTTATTTTCATAATAGTGATCAATATCAGAGTTGACCCAGATTTAAGTAGGCGGAACGATCATGGAAAAAATGCGAATTTGTAAAACGAAAATTTGTCACTATACTCGTATGAATCTCATCACTAACATTAAACGTTACCAAATAGAAAACCTACCACAACTTGACTAATGCTCGAAAACCATGTTTGATTGAACGTAATATGAACCCATAAATGTCCGAGATAATTTTGATTACTCACAAATCACCCCGACATCTAATGAAGGTGTCACCCCATAACCCATCGGGGGGCTTAAGCAAGTAAACCCACCCTTCACGCGATAGCGACATTTCGCATGTCCGCACCCTTGCTCTCTCCCTCCGCCCGGCCCCTCCCGACCCAATCAGCCCGATTCTTGACTTGCATTTATATAATCACCGCAGACACGCAATTTAAGTAATAATTAGTTATTGGCCGCCCTCGCCCCCGCGATGCCGCCCTCGGGCACCGCCGCCCCCCCGATTGACCGTTCGTGATCAGTCGCCGTTATTCTCGGTTCATCTCTCTCTAAAAATAATCAAGTGGAGTAAATATTGCGATATGAATAATACATGGAATGGCTAATACTCTTTCCTTGTGAATATCTAAACGGTTCTAAGGTGGAGCGTTGCAGTGAAATATGAGCGGTGAGGAGAAATGAACATGGAATCGTAACTTGTGTCTTTTTATCTTGATCTGAATGCGCTGGACGAGTTATGGATGTATGAATTATCATAAGGGAATTTATATCGATGGTTTATGTCCTGGATGGTACGAGGATAACATGTTCCGAGAGAAAATGCACGCTTTATTTTTAGGGATGATGGTGTTTAATTAATTTCTTATTTGCTCAGTAACTGCGTCCTGAATATAACCTATTACATATACACATTTCCATTATATATCAGATATTTAGTCCTCCAAATAGTCAGATATAATTATTATTTCCTCGACATCTCCAACCCCTTCGAAACTCCACATCTCCCGTCCCTCCCGCTCTAACTGCTGTTATCACAAGTTAACAGCAACACCGTTCGGAGTACATAAGATAAACACTACTCTGTGTTATTATTGCACGAGCAGAGTGTTTATGCAGGCTAGTCCAGAACCAGAGTCGACTATCGATTGGCTGGCTGGCCCCCGTTTCCCTGAATCAGACGCCAAGTTAACAACTAATTAAACTATCCCAGAGTTCCCGGCCCTGGGACAATACAGATATGGAAATAGAGTCCCTCGCCCATCCCATGCAGGAATCATTCCCCCGGTCGCCCAGAGACCTCCCGTCTTCGGATGCAAGGAGCATTCCCTCGGGAGCCGACCTGCTGGAATGCATGTTCCACATTACTGTAGGGGAAGGAGTTGCCGAGAAGCGATGTGGGAATTATGGGAAGGGATCTCGTTCTGCTCACTCTGCTCAGGTTTGATTCCTGATTATAATCCTGGCATGCGGTGGGGATTGTTGAGACTGAAGAAGGATACGAGACAAGTAGATTGGCTGATGTCAGAGATTATAGATTTTTACTCTGGATGATTTTGAAGTAGTAGTCGGTCATAATGGATTATTTCAACCCTACGGGACGTTTGTGATGTATTGAGTTCTTTATTAAAGCATAGAATGTGATATTATCTCGAAAACGATTTCAAATATTTTTTGAAATTTTGGGGACTGTAGTAAATTCTACATGGGGGGTAAATCCTACAGGTACATTTTACGATATTTTTAACCTTTTTTCTTCACTCTCTTTTGAGGGGTGGGAGGTGAAATTTTAAATAGGAACCCTTATTTTTTATTGCCGATTCGGATTTAAGGGTTGATTAATTTTACTAAAAATAAATAATTTTGTCGATTACCACAGCGCCAATTAAAAAAATGTTACCGACAAATTCTACTTATTTGTAGTCGTGAAATCCTAAACTGCATTAAAAGCTTCCTACCCTCCTAGAAAACTGCTGACGAGGTGAGCTGGGTGAATATTTTCAGTAGTTTTTTTGTTCATAATTTTTCTACGAGGCGCCACGGCACGCCTTTTTTACATTTTACAATAAGATGGAAATGGTTTTAATTCCGACGACTTCTTAAGTAGTGTCAATATTTAATTGGAGGTACCCGCAATATTTACTCTAATTAATTGAAGGGTTATGTCAAGTGAAGTATATTAAATAAAATCAAGTTGCTAACAACTAATGCAGATATTTCTAAAAAATATTTTAACTTTAAAAAAGGTCACTCTATAAAGGATCATTTTGTCCTCTTAATCAGAGCTTCGTTTGTTCCCCGAAAAGTAGGACACGCTGTATACAGCATTGTCACGTTGTCAGCAGATATCTGGATATTACGAACGTATCGATTTCTGGTGCACATCAAGAGATAAATGACCATACAGGAACAATGTACAGCACGGGGTAGGTACTAATAACATAGGCTTACATTTGGAGATGTGTTTGCCTTTTACGATTGGAAATTCAGAGAGAGATGTTTGCTCACAGATACCGAGGGAGCGGGTCGGACGGGGGGCGGGGGCGGCGGCCGCTCCGGAGCGGAGTATCGATACGGGGGGTGGTCGCCGCCATCACAAAGCATCGAATCGTGTTCGGACACCCCTTGGCACTTTTTTATATTTCAACCCTTTCATACAGAGCGCGGCCAAATTTAAATTCACAATAAATACGACGCAAGAGTTATTACGTTAACGAGATTTTTAAATATACGCATGGTTCGTGTTTGATTAATGACAGAGGGAATAATGGAAGTCTTCGATCGCGATTTGCGATAACGCGCCTAACCCCTCTCTACCGTGCCACGGTGCTTTTTATTCCGAATAAAATATCGCCACTGTCAATCTCTCCTCTCGTTGTTGATTAGCTCGGCGGTTACTTTAACGGTTCTGGTTCTAGTTGCGACAATAATGGCAACAGGACACACTATATAGGCACTATTTCCACTTACTATATACAATCGAAATCACATCATAACTTAATAAGGTAACACTTTTCTCAAATAATAATTTCTTAAACAAGGAAAGTAATGTAGCTGATTTATCCGACGATCTAATTTCATAATTCAATTAATTTGGAAATTTAATTGCTTGATACTATGATACTTGGCAAACACTTCCACTAATTTATTCAGTTGCGACTGACTATTCATTTGTCACATAAATTTCAAAGCGATTTCAAAGTAGTTGATCCCAAATCCCAACTAGATGCGGCAGAGGTAGAACATGCAATAGACTTTTGTTATTTTAGATTCCCATCATGGATGTTCAAATTGAATGTAAGATTTTTTTGTCAACTGGAAATAATTTCTTCCCAATTATAATAACTCGCTTCATTGCCTACTATATCGGGTGTTCATTAGTTAGCACTTCTTCGGTGAGCCGTGGACCGCGGAACGTATGTCATAACTTGATTTCGATTCGAATACGAGATATGGACCGTTCTCCATACGACTTTCGATTTCGGGAGAATCGTGATCATCGGTATTTCATCCGTAACTCTAAATCTTCCAGTAGATAGGTGTCAAATGGTCGGAAACACTGTTTCTCGCACATGGGTATCTCAAAGTAACGAGTAATTTAGATCTGTCGCTACTCCCCAATTCGGTGCTCCCATCTCTAGTCCCAGCTCAATGAAAACAATATAACATTTCTGAGGTTTAGAATTATTGATTTTCTGAACGCCATTCAATATTTTTTTAAGGAAATGATAATACATATAATCAAGAAGACAAGAATAATTTTCATTAAACAAGGAAAATAATTACTGAAGTTTGGTTATACAGGGTGCACCATGTATCCTTCTCTATATTGCTATCTCCTAACGCTAACGGATACAGGGTCGGTTAAACAAGTCCAAAGGAGCGCAATTTTGTGGCCATCTCGATTCCGTCGAGACATACAAGATATCTGTGACCGTTCCTGAAATATCCTGAAAAAACTGAAAAATCGAGATTTCTTATTTTTGCCATATCTTTTTTATTATTGGAGATTAATAAATAATTTTTTGTGGGCTTACATATAAGTCGGCAAGAGCTACCCATCTGACATTTCAAAAATTTTCAAAGCCGACTAGATCCCAGGATTTTCACTGTTAACTTTCGTTTTTCTTATGGCCACCATATTGTTTTTTTTATGTTGTTCGGTATAAAAAAAATCATAAAAACTAAAAATTGTTAAACTTCAAAAAATAAATTTAAAAAAAATTTATTCTTCTTTTTTCTTTACAAAAAAGACAACTTTTAAGACCGAATTTCATAGATAAATTAAAAAACCATAAGGCAAGCACTATTTCGGTGTAATTTACAAATGTTGACGTTTTTCGACGATTTTTTTTTGACTTTTCTTTGAAAAAAGAAGAATAAAAATTAATTTTTTTTTTTAATTTACTAATTTTTTGTTTCCATTATTTTTTTCATATCGAACGACATAAAAAAATAATATGGTGGCCATAAGAAAAACGAAAGTTGACTGTGAAAACTCTTGGATCTAGTAAGCCTTGAAAATTTTTGAAATGTCAGATGGATAGCTCTTAACGGCTTATGTAAGCCTACAAAAAATTATTTATTAATTTTTAATAATAAGCAAGATATGGCAAAAATAAGAAATCTCGATTTTTCAGTTTTTTCAGGATATTTCAGGAGCAGTCACAGATATCTTACATGTCTTGACGGATTCGAGATGGTCCCAAAACTGCGCATCTTTTCTTTAATTTAACCGACCCTGTATCTCTTAGCATTCAGGAGATAGCAATATAGAGAAGGATACATGGTGCACCCTGTATATGTATTACTGAAATTTATATTGTTCAAATTAAATAAAGGCGTTGACGTAAGAGCAAAATACTGCTATAGTTGAAAATTATTTTCGCAATGGGAGTAAACTTCATGAAATTTTGATGACCTTCTCTTTAGATTTGTCTGGAATATGGTGGTTCCCAAGAATTCTAGAAAAAACATAATGTTGCAAATCTTCGACCAACAGAGGAAATATCGTGAAGTAAGTTAACGGGCCAAAGACTAGACTAAAGAGAACTAAACAAAACTACACTCACTAGAATCATAGACCCAACATGATTGCTATTTTCCTTGTCCGAACGAAAATTTTATTGATTTTTATTGATTAAAGTAAAGGCGAATTCGCGAAATGAAAGTCACAGCGTCAAAACTCCCTCCTAAAAACCAAATCTCGAAACTCGATCAAAGGAAGTCGATTTGAAAGGGAATTAAAGAAACCAATATTTCAGGAATTGTCAGTTGTCACAGATATCTTATATTTCTTGACGGATCCGAGATGGCCAGAAAATAGGGCATCTTTTCTCTAATTTAACCGACCCTGTATCTCTTAGCGTTTACGAGATACCCATAGTGAGCTGTGAAATAAGCGATTCCTCCTTGGACACGTTGTATAAAAAGGATGTTTCAACTGATTTCAACCAATTTGTGACGAATTTAATTTTTTTTTTTAAAGTGTGTCAATTTTGAAATCTTGCGATCTAAAAACCGTTAGTGGATCACTGTCAGACGCAGGGAGGTGAAGTTAACAATGTGATTTTATATCAGAAGCAGATATCTTATTAATTTAAAAAAAAAGTATGATATTATAGTCCTGCTGATAGTACTTTTATTTAAGTATAGAGTCATATTCCTCACTTTTTCCCTCTCTCGAACATTTATTCGCCGCGTGAAAATCATAATATAATTCATCTCACAGTGGGTGCAATATTTCCTCTGCATATGAGAAAGACTCGTTCTTCAAAGCGTGCTGAATATGCCAAAACTTTTGTTCTTTTACAGGCAGGAACGATGAAAATTTAAATCGGGATCTTAAAAGTTATTTTGGAACCTTTCCAAATTCAAACTACTTTTTATTTTAAGTGCAACCCCCTTGAAAATAGAAATACAAAGCGCCCCAGTAATCATTATTGTATATTGCAAAATACTAGTGAGGATCAGAAAGAAATCTTTTTTTACGACACGTGATTATAAATTGGGTTCATTAAAGTAGAGATGTCTTTCTGTCAAAGCTCCTTTCTAAATGAAGCTGCTCCCTTCGTCGGTTATATCGATCTAGATATAGCAAGAAGTAAAAAAAAACAATGTTTGAGGAACTCTTCTATAACTCGACGACCATTTCTGTTATTTTCCATATAAGTTTACCGTTCTCGTTGAAGTGGCTAATTTGATAAACTCTGAAGACGATTCATCTATTTTTATTTATACAATTCTTGTAGTTTCCACCTTAAAATTGCAATGAATTAAAAGGCCAAGACGCTAAAGCCTAAATCCTGAAAATCTGAGAAACAGCTAGTTTGAAGTCGAGATTAGTGCAAATTCTCTTCCTCTAATAAGCCGACGAAAAGTTTTTCTCGCTTAAAGAAAATCGCTGTTTAGCTCGTCAGTTCTCCGACACGCAGCAACGAGGAGAGCTGTTGGCGATTGCGGCGGCGACACAGAATATCCCTGTACCCGGATCGCGGACGGGAATGAGTTCCCGCAGGAAGGCTTAAAGCCGATATGCCGGAACGCGCGTGGAGAGAGTCTTCCCCGCGTCCGCCTCCTCCTCCTCCCGTCGTGTCTAACAGCAGGAAGCGCCCTTTACGTGGATCACACGACTGGAAGCTATCCCCTCTCTCTCCCGCTTGCTCCTTATGCTCGGGTGACAGGAAGGAACAACGTGATTACTCCTACGTTGTTGCCGATATCTTCGCTCTTCGGCTACCTACCCGAATGGGGTTGGAATTGCAGTATTGGAGCTGTTACTTGGTAAAGTCTGATCCAGTCTTAATAATGTATAGGTATTCGTGGTCGAATGTTTTTCTAGCTTGGAATTTTCTTTTCTTACTAATTGTAATAAATGTGGGAAGTTTGAATGTAGAGCTTTTTCCTTGGATGAACTGCTCCTGGATCGAGTTAACAGTTTTTCTTGAGATTATTGGAGAGCTTTGAAGTGAATTTTGCGTCAGATCTTACAGGTGGAATTTTTTCTTCTTACCCAAAAGCTTTATCTGGGCTCAACATTTTTAATGGTTTTAAATCTATTTGGGGAAACTGACTTTTCCGTAAAAATTTCCATAATTTTTTTTTGAGTTTTTGAAATCTTGATTGACTTAGCTTTTTGCAGGGTTATTGTGCCTGAATTTTTTTTCCTAGAAGCTTTTCTGAAGCCATTTGCAATTTTTGAAAGTTTTTTTGGGATTTGGAGACCTCGTATCACTTTTTTATTTTCTCCAATTTCTCCAGGGTGGTTAACAATTCAGTGCTTATCATTAGGCTTATCATACCTTATCACGTAAACCTTATCACTCTTATTAGTTTAACAATTCGATACTCGATTGATTAAAGTAGATATAAGTTGCACAATTTTATGCTTAATAAGAATCTGAAACAAAATTTAGGACAATTTCAGCTGCTGCTGAAATATCCTGAAAAAATTGAGAAATCGAGACTTCGTATTTTTAATCCATTTCGTCTTTCTTTTGTCGTCTTTCCATTTGACGTTTCAAAAATTTTCAGGGGCTACTAGATCGCAGAGTTTTCATAGTAAACTTTTGTTTTTCTTATGGCCACCATAACCTATTATTTTTTTTATGACGTTTGGTGTAAAAAATCATGGAAACCAAAAATTTATCAGATTCAGGAAAAGTAGTTTTAATCGACCAGCAAATATGACTTTATATTGACGTTATTTGGTGAAAAAAACTGCTTAAGATTTAATTTTTTTACGAATTTATTGATTCGATAAAATTTTAAATTTCTCTATCCCCGTGACAATTATTGGGAACTTTTGAAGATTTAAATGATTTTACAGCATTTTTTAGCTTTGAGGAATTCAAAATCTTAGTTTAGGGTGGTTTTTTTATATTTTTTCAATAAATTTTCCCGGAGGTATAATCAGATATGTACCTATACTTTTTATCTCTGTTGCATGGCATGTTTCTAGATATTTACGATTTTTAATAAGTTCAAGTTCTTAGGAGACGTTGAGGTTTGAAGATATTATGTGCAATTTGGATGATTAAATTTTTGGTCGCCTGTCTTGTCAAATTATTTCAAGCTAGAATGAACCAATATTGGTTTCCTACAAGTAAAGTTCGAATTTATGATCTTTGCTCGTAGTACATGCCGACTTATTATCATAATATTTTCCAGACTTACCAATATTAGTTATGGTAATTAAAATTCTCTCAGTTATCTCCCAGACTTCAGTCAACATTGTAAAACGCGGCAACGTCGCGAACTTTCCTCCCCAGCCGTCTGGTTTGGAGTTTTACTTTCGCCGCTTCATCCCGAGCGAGAGTTCGGCGGTCGGAAGTGGCGGATCACTTCTCCTCGACAGGGAGTCGCCCCCTCGCCCTTGGGTGTTGTATACACCACCGTCCCTTGTTCCCGGCTCACTCTTTCCTCTCCCGAACACCAGTCACCGGTCACTCTGCTTCCGCCTTGTCATCAAGTGGAATATCTAGGCTCCATTTCCCTCGCGCTCTCTGATTGATTGAGGGTCATGGTGTGTTTTCCTCAGCATTTCCCTTCGCTTGGATGTTTCCCGTTGCTGGAATAACTCGGCAGCTTAGTGGTTTATTGGCGGTCGGATCACGCGAATCCCCCATTCGTTGCTTCCTCTCGACGATCGTTCGTAATTTTCAGGCTAAAACGCTATAAATAACAATATAAATATGTTAGGCTTAATGATTCATTCACTTCCCAACAGTAATTATAGTTAGTGGTCTTGTACACTCCTCTGAGGGGAAGTTGAGATGGATCGTGGCTCCTTGAAACTGACACAAGGTTATACTGATACGTTTTTGTCTATTTGGGTGCTACTTTGTTCCTGTCGCTTTGATTAGGTGATACTTTTAGCTATCTTGGTGTTTAGTGTTTAGTCGTTCCATCAGTTTTTTCAGATTTTTATCAAAGCCTATTAGATCAGTGTGCCTAAAAGAGTAATTATCTCATTTATCGTCGTGATAGAATTTACCATAATAATTATTGAGGTTTCTGTTGGCGCGTAAAGTTTCCATAACTGCAATCATGACGTTTACGCTAACAACCCAACAACTCGCTTTAATTTTGAGTCAATATTAATGTTCCTGTTTCCAAACATCAGTTATATTGATTGTTGGTGCTTTTGACTGTAAATTGTTAACTTGGAGTAATTAAATTGGAGTTAGAGACATGGCTGAATTTGTCTGCCATAAATTATCTGGGAGCCATAAGCCACACTATATTCTTAAGGCAGTCTATACAGGGTTGCTCATTAGTGCGGCAAAGTAGCTTTACTACTAGAATTTCAAATAATAATAATAAAAAGCATATTCCGCTCGACCGTGTACGACTCGCCCTATTTCCTAAAAATATTTTTGTATATACAGTGTGTTTCGTAACACGAGGATGAACCTGACATACATTTTTTTAAATGGGACACCCCATATATTATTGCATTTTTAGATTGTCTGGGAAAATGTAATAACAATGGTATTTATAGTTGCCAGTATAAATTGAGTAGGCTATGAGTTATAAACAAGTGAAAATCACAATTTTTCAACTTTAAAGTCATTTACCACGAAGACAGCTCAAGATATCATAAATCGGCTTACATGTTCCTATTTTAACTTTGCATGTACTATCCTATGATGTAGATGGAATCTTTATACAGGATGGTGAAAATTATCAGATTTTTCATCACTCTGTATAAACATTTCAACTGCATAATGAGATACCTCATAAAAAGTTAAAATAGGGACATGTAAGCCGTTTTTCTCTATCTTGAGCCGTTTTCGTTATACAGGGCCTTGAACTTCAAAAATTGCGATTTTCACTTGTTTATAACTCATAGCCTACTCAATGTATACTGCAACTATACACATGCCATTGTTCAGATTTTCCCAGACAATCTGAAAATGCAATAATATATGGGGTGTTCCATTTAAAAAAATGTATGTCAGGTTCATCCTCGTGTTACGAAACACCCTGTATATACAAAAATATTTTTAGGAAATAGGGCGAGTCGTACACGGTCGAGCGGAATATGCTTTTTATTATTATTATTTGAAATTCTAGTAGTAAAGCTACTTTGCCGCACTAATGAGCAACCCTGTATATATTTTTTTTGTTTTATTGAAGGCAACAGCCAATAGTTTTGCACCAGATATTTTGAGAGGAATTCGTGGCCTTAGCGTCTTCATAACGTCAGTTGTTTCATTCCATACTAATACTTTTGGCTACGAGAACTAACTCAAGTAACCATAGACAATTTTTACTACTTAACCAACTACAGGCTCTCTGAGTAATCTTTCAGGGGGTAGAAAAAATTCTAATAATAAATATATTGTAAAATATCGACCGTCACTGAGACATTGTTGAAAAAACACTCAACTGAATTTATTTAATAAAGTCAGAGAAAAGTTTTATGTCCCCCTTTGGCTTGGGAGGCTTCAGAATTGGCCTCCAAGATCACCGCCAGATCTTGCTCCCCTATATTTTCACTAATCACCATGCTCTTCCACGAGCTACTAAATCAATCCACAACCAATCTAACTCATGCATTAATGTTAATAGTGCCATTTTTTACTTTTTATCAATTAGTTGTTTTTTGGTGAAAAATATTTTTTTACAAAAAATTCTGTAATAATTTTTTAAACAATATCTGAGTAACGGTTGACATTTGACCGTTTCTGTTTATTAGACTTGTATTTCATCTCTTGAACTCACTGACCAAATTTTTCTGTCCGTATATCTGTAACTGGTAAAAATTTATCAACAGCCTTAAAGAGCGCCCTTATTTGCATTGAAACAAATGCTGATTTTGTTTAATTTTGTTTAATTTTTTGGATGTTCGAGATTTCACGCTCAGTAAACGCGAAATGCGGTAAATTTTGGAAAAAGTTATAAATTTTAAACATTGGTTTTGACCAATCTCGAATGATAAAACATGCCCTAATCTGGATAAGTACTAAAAAGGTAGGTAAGGTACTATTATAGCGCCCTCTATGAGTGCCAAAAACTTAGTTTCCAATTTTCAAGCTATGAAAACAACTATGAAAAAAATATTCACAAATTTTAAAGAAAGTTCCTCCATTTAACTTGATCCTTGTAATCAGAGACGTCTAGTAGGACTCAGACGTGATAATTTGAGGTCAAGTATCTCCAATTTTGGTAAATTTGAATGTTGCAAATTCAGTTAACTACAAAACTGTTCAAGGGATTTGATTCAATTTTTGCAAGAAGAATCCCCCACTTACCTGCATCCTCCAGATGAAAATTTGTACACGTTTTCTTCATGCAACTATTTCTTTACTTTTCTTTCCCTTGCAAGCCTGTGATGCAATTATTTTTTCTCCAAAATCATCTATTTCCACTCCCTTGTGATATTTAAAAGTATATACCATTAAAAAAATACCATTCCAATATCTTTTCATTACCCCTGAAAGTTTACCTACAGTTTGGAGGATTATCCATTTTTTTAACTCTGCTACTATGTATCTGGTCAAATACTGGATCAAATATTTTCCGGTCAAGAGTACAAAAAATAAATTTTATGATCTATTATAAGAGCCGCGTCTTTAATATCATTTTGATCAGTTTTTGGGATTTAGGTTCCGGCTTGAGTTGAGAGTTTTAAAGGTTAAATGTTTTCAAAATTTTAAACGTTTCAAGACTGACCCTTGATAGTCAATCTCTTGATCGCAATTTATTGGTAAATATTGAATTATAAAATAAAATATGTCTTTAATAGTAAATTGAGCTTTCTTGGCATGCCACTTTTCACTAATTGAAATGTGTACTTTTAAAAGCTTAGCACTAATCTAAACTGGCAACGAAGCAGCAGCAGTCGAGAAGTCATCTAGGCTTCTGTAGATGACTGATAATGGACCAACTCGATGGTGCTCCAAGTTCTAATGTAATTCACCATTCCCGAGATGTAATATCACGTTTACGCAAGTTATAATTAACGCGCCAGCTGCGTCCACTGTTGGGGTTGCTTTCGCCCTCTCCTCGACGTTGTCTGATTGATAAGACTCTCTCTGAAACCCAGACAATTATTAGCGTCTTCTTCTAACCAAAGATTTGTAAACTTTGACAATTAGTGCATATAATAACACTTCAACATAAGAGAAACTCGAAGTTGAACATTCTTCGATAGTCTCTTTTTCGAATTTTGCATATTATTATAATGGCATATATGTTTCACTGAAAATGGGACCTTGATTAACTAAATCCCCGTGCCAAGTAATTACATAAATATTTATATTCCAGGTGGATTGCTTTAAAATTTAGCCTGTAACCAAGAAGTACTTTCTATCAAAATAAATATATCCGTATATAACGAGTCCAGTCCCGGAGTAAACTGGACAAGATTCCTCGCATCCAAGGTCCCTGCTTGCAGTAAAAGAAGGACCTACCACAGCAGTGCTGCAGGTGTCCCCTTAAATCGGGACGATTGAATCACTCGAATCTCTCGTGCCAGCAGTCGTATTCACTAACATGGAAATGAAAACAAAATATTGATTTCTTAGAAACCCTTTTTTTAACTTTATAATTTTGGCTCATTAAAATGTCCAGAATTAAAACCTGTTGGCCAACTTGCGAGTTTGGACAACATTCAAAAGATGACGATTTTGCTGTGAAAAGCATGTTCATTGAGTGGCTCTGTGCGAACAAGGAAAATTAGAAAAGTTTTCGTAGAAAAAGAACAATGTCGCAGTGTTACTGCGTGATAAAACTCGCTACCATGAATGTGATGATTAAAAAATTTTGCCATAAATTGGATGGAATTGAATAAATTTTTTGGTGCTCCTCGCTCTCTTTCTCGCCACTGACGCTGGCAAATCCTTCACTGGTTTCTGGTACTGACCATCAGATGGAACCGATGAACCTGTCAAAGTTTAACTGCTCTTCGCTCAAAATTCGCGATTTGTATGGTTTATGGTTCTCTTTTGCCGAGATGCCATAGTTTCTAGCTTCATCTGTAATCTGTCAGGTAGAGTAAATGTAAGTTTAGATCATCCTTATTCTGCTTGAAAATTACTTGTTGAAGCAAGATGAAGAAAAGTGTCTTTTTGTTTCTAGAAGGAGATACTTCACTTACACCACTTGCCTTACAACAACTTAGATAATTTCATAATACCATAAAGTGTAATTCTCCAAATGATTACAGAAAGAGCCAGTTTTGCAACAGTGTTGAAGCGACATCGACACCACAAGATACGGCCATGAAATCAAATCGAATTTCACTCGTAATATCCACTTTATAAATTCGGTCTCAAATATGCGTTTTAAACGCGAACGGAACTATCCGCACGGGTCGTGGGGGTGCAAATAACATGGGAACGGGGGCAGTAATGAAGCGACGCGGTGTCGACCCGGCGTTGTGTATAATCAGTGTGTGATGTTGCGAATGCAACACGGTATTTGGCGGTCGTTTATCCACTCGTTTCACTTTCAATTACCGTCAAAAGTTCACTACTTCATTCACTATCACTTGTTTAACACACTGGCCAATTTGTCGGTCGGCGTTAGATTTATTGGAAGAATCAGAACCACCTAATTTGTTTACCTGTACTACTGCAACACGGGATTTTGGATCACATTTTCGTATAAGTACCCCTTCATAAGTTGTTGTTAAAGCATTATTTATTAATATTATTATTACCTATTGTTACAATAATTACTGTTAGAGCCAAAATTTGCGAGCCTCGTTTGGGCAGTGGCTGTTTGCAATTCCCTGTCAGTGTTTCCTCTCCTGGAGGTGATTAATCAGCTTCAAGGTACCTTTTTTTTCTTGCACCCAAAAACCTTCCTCCAGAATTACTTGAGAGTCTCTATTGACGTGATTTTACCCTCTTGGATTTTTAAGGGTACAGACTGATGCGTAACCGCCTCTATGAGCACGTCAGTAAATCATAAATAATTCAGTCATCTATTGGAACAAACATCGACCACTCTCTAGATGTTCTCATAGTAGTCACCCTACTGATGCAGAGGTCTTTTCACGTCCTCAGCTGTCCTCTGCAAACAATTAGTATCTTCTTCACACCTTTTACCCCAATTTCTTTTAACGTAAACTCCACTGTTTTCACCATTCAGACGAAATGATTCCAACAATACAACAGTATGAATCCTACTTACATATTGTTTTTTTTTTACCACCCATTCTCGATTCAGAACTAGCTACTCGCCAGCGCAGTCTCGTCAAAATTACTGGGGTCTCAGACCTTTCCTCTCATGATGTTTTCGCTATCCGCAAGAAGTCTTTCGTTTAACTACACCTATGGGAGACTTCTGCCATGGGAAACTTTTCGGCATCCTATATGAGTCCGATCTGTTACGCCATCCCCATCCCTCAGTCTGTGTTTTGCATGTTCATGTTTATCAAATTTTTATTTGATGTTCATGTAATTTTTAAAATGTAAACTCCCATTTTTATTGCAGATTATTGTACAAAAAATTAATGAATAAATAGATCAATGAAATAAATTGAAGAAATGTGATAAATAAAAAATAATAAGTGCAAAAATAAGAAATAATCGTGTAGAAGTATATTTTGTTACCTATTTCTTGTTTTTGGAGCCTAGAAAGCTATGAACCACCTTTTACAATTACAATTACAATTACAAATTTCTTTATTGTACTTGAATTACAACAGTCATTGCTCAGTACAACAGCGTCATTACAGAAATTATAAAAACAAACATAAAGACAAACAGTAAATTTAAAACACACAGCATGTCAACATAACGCCGGGAACAGTGAGGGTCGAGACGCGCAGAGACACAAAAGAAATCAGTTCTCGATCGAGGCATAGTTCCATCTCTATGATAAGGATGGATCAAGGCTTTGAGTTTTAGGTGTTTTAATATCAGACTGCAGGTAGGGATGGGGGGTGGAAGGACAGTATATCAGAGGTAGTGTAGGGTTCCAACTCCGAAACTGTACGCTGAGAACCCAACAGTTGCAGGATCTATTTTGAAGTGGTTCAGGTATTTGATAGATGCGTACGTGAATGTCCTTTCTGAAGACGACAGATGGTGTGTAGGAGGTTGAACTTGTATTTGTTGAACTAACAAATTGAACCTGGTACTGTAGTGATGGGTGAATCGGTAAGGTAAAAGTCTATCCTGATTTTTGTGGATCAGTTTGAGCAGAGAGAAGACATACAAAGCAGGCACGGTAAGAAGTCCAAGCCGCCTGAAATGGCCTCTGCATGACTGCTGCATTGACAAGCCTGTCAGGATCCTAATCGCTCTCTTTTGAAGAAGAAAAACCCTTCGCAGAGATCTCTCAGACCCACCCCAGACGGCCAGCCCATAGTTCACGTGGCTGATGAAATGCCCATAATAAGCAAAGAGAAGAACCTCAGGGGACACTGTGTGCTGAAGGCGTCTAAGAAGGAAGCAGACGCTAGCAAGACGACGGCATAAATGATCTGTGTGTGCCGACCAGTTTAGGTTCTGGTCGATGTGGAAGCCCAAAAACTTCACCACGCCCTTCGGCTCGATCAAGGCACCATCGGTGGGTATGGAGGGTAAAGGTGGAAGATGTGATCGGCTAGAGTGAAAATCAATCAGCTCAGTTTTGTCTAAGTTAAGTTTTAGTTCATTGGCCCTGAGCCATAAACTTGCTCTTTTCAACGGAAGTTGAATGGTATCTATCAGACTAGGAGGGTCGCCTGGTTTTATCCTAATAAGAATTGTTGTATCATCAGCATAGTTAACACAGATTGAATTTGGGGAGGTAATTTTGGGGCCCAGATCGTTAATGAAGATAAGAAAAAGAAGTGGACCGAGAACACTACCCTGTGGCACCCCAGAGGAGACTGGAGCAAAAGGTGATCGCACAGGTCGGCCATCAGACCCAGTAATCTGAACCACCTGTGTTCTTCCCTGTAGGTAGCTGGTAAACCAAGAAAGGGGCAATCCACGAACTCCGACATTCTCCAGTTTCCGAAGGAGGCACTCGTGGCACACACTGTCGAAGGCCTTGGAGAGATCCAAAAGCCAGCCCACAGTGCGCATCCCCTCCTAAACGTTTGAATACAACATAATTTTTAACTTTTTGTCGTTCAACTATTTTATTGGTAAAAGAGATTATTAACAATGTAAGGAAAGTAAAAAAATAAATAAATAGTATTACAAATCAAAATTCTCTCAGAATTGATGAACACGTTTACAGGTAACTAAACCGCCCGGTATATAAACTGTCCTACGTTGCTGTTGCTCTTCGTTTTAATGATTCCAAGCACCACATTGATGTACCGAACTAAGTGAAGTTGCCTTGTATTTCATGTGACAATGTTGTGGATATGACAGATCGTAAAGCAGTTCTAGTAGCCACCCTTACACCGAGAGTGGAGCGTTATATTTATCCCCTTCACCTCGTTGCAACTGCCGCCCATTTATGGGACATAAAAGGGAGGTTGAAGCTAGCCGCCCCCAGGTTTTTATTTACGTACTTGATAGACTTGCATCGTATAATACTCGAATAGAATGACGCTTTGACGCGATCGATTAATCATGAGATTTTTTATTCATATTACGTACCTCTACCTAAGTAATCATACACTGCAGTTATCAGTGTAGTTGTGGATTGATCTTTGTAATTTTTGTATGACGTGTAAATTTCAAGCAAATTGAAACCTCGCCTAACATTCAATCATTAAATCTTCTAGCGAAATAACCAATAGGGTAATATCTGCCATTTTAACTATGAAAATGCCTCTCCCTTCGATATCGAAAAATAAGCGCGAAAAATAAAAACTGCAGCTTTGAAAAATTATTTTTTATCTTGTCAAGTAGCAAGTTTTTGCTTGAAAAACTCGTCTAGCATCTGATCACTTCAACCGTTCCAAACTGTGCCAAAAAAAATTATTTTCTCAACGTTATTTTTGATTCATCCCGTTTCGTTGTGATATTTTTTCCAGACTTTCTAATGAAAGTGATTTCCAGTTTTTAGTGGGTCATTTGCTTTTATCAGCTCACATCCCCCACCTTTTGCAAGTTCGCCTTGCATATTCGTCCCTACCTTAACCCCCATTAAGTTTACGAAGAGTTTTCAGGAGGAAAGCTTCATTCTAAATAAGTTGGGGCTCTAATAAAAAAAAATGGTTACTGAAAAAAGTGTTTTCAAAACACAAAAACCTCCAAGGTGTAGTATGGTTGACCCCCTTGTAGCAAAACTTATGAAGTCTTTTAGCAGTAATTTTTGGCTGTCACGTTCCTTTTTTTATAATAACTTTTTTGAGAAAAAAGAGATAATAGTCAATTTTCCCCCCAATGTTGAGCAGCTGTGACATCTAAGGAGGGAGGAGGGCGCGAATTTTTATTACCACTCTTTGAATTTTATCAAGTAATCTCCACTTTAATTTTCTGTACTGGTAAATGAATGTATCACCCTGTATAATTATGTATTGTGAAAAATAACTAAACCTTTTCTTTTTTTTTGCAGGTAAGTTTTCGAGAAAACACCACAAACCCAAAACCAACTGCCTTGGTAAGCCAAAATCCCAAATCATTTTGAAATTTTTGAATAATACGGATGAGATCTTTTCGGTTTTTATTTTCGGTTTTTCTATAAATGGTCCGTTTTAAATTTTGAGAAGGTTCTTACGCGTAGATACAGGAAGTTGAAAAAATGTACTCGCTTAAATTTATGTTATTAAACTCGGTTTGAGTATAATATTAGTATACTTTGTTGGAAGGATCTTTGCGTGCCGTCATACCTGTCAATTGTATGAACCATATCAACTTAGAAATTAGCGTTCCGATGTTGTTTTATTTAGACGGCGTTTGTATAACTGAATATGTAATAAAAGTATGTGAATGTTTCAACATTTGTGTATTGTTGGTCGCGTAATAGGTAAGGGATTGACGCTTACAGTTCAGTAATTTCTCTCGCTATCTCACCATCATCGGGTGTCTAAGCCCTGGTAGACATACGGTCACGTTTTATAAGCATCTGCGTATATTAGCATGAAAAGGTGAGCTCAATTTGATGACCTAGGATGGGAGGAATAGAAACAGTTCATTTTATTTATACCAAATTGTGAAAATATAGATTAAGAATTGCTTTGCTTTGTATTAGTGACATAATACCTACCTCGGCGGAGTGGAAAAATCAAGACAAAATATATAGGTTGATATTCGAAGCTTCATTTATTGAATAATTGAGCAGGTATACGTTACAAGATAAGTGGTAAGTGGTGTGAACGAGTATAAAGTTGGTCATGTTTCGCGTGCATCGTCAGTTGTTAATAACGCGATACAAGCTCCAGACACTATCCATTATGTCATCAGGTCAAGTACGAGGAATGCGTGTGTGATAATGTGTCGTTCCGACTCACCCCCAGTTCGAGGGTCGGGATAATTCACTCACCGTGTTTAGGAGAGTGGAATGGGGTGGAGCGGGGCGAAACACGCTATCAGTGCCTTGCGAGCATCATTTGGAGTGGAGCGGAGTCCACAAGTTCATCGATGTAAGAAATTCGGAATTAATTCAAAGCGGGAGAATAATAATGCAGATAGGGCTTCTCTCCAATAAGAAAATAAAATATAAAATCGAATAATAAAGGGAAGAGAATTCGTCGGTCGCCGTAGTCGATAAAATAAATTCCAAAAAGAGAAGAGGAACGACAAAAGAACATTTCCATCCATTTTGGTTATATAAATGTAAAGTCTCGCGCAAGAAATTCAAATGTGTAAATTAGATTATTTCAGTTCTTTTATCGGGAAGCTGTAACAATATAAAAAGTACAAAAGCTTCTCGGAAAGAGTTGTCGAGCATCAGGGGCGGCAGGGGGAACTCGAAGGGAGAAGGGCGTTGCCCTACGTCCCTACGCGGGATCCGAGGGCGATATTTACCTTAGAGCCCGACGCCCGTCTGCTATGGAACTTATAAATTCAATAAACACTTGTATCTTGTATTACATCCAACTCACTCCCCTTGGTTACGAGAACGCTCGAGCTTTTTCAATTATTCTTCTGAAATTTTATATTCTAATTGATTGAAAAAATCGCTGCAGCCACAATAATAATAATAATTATTATTAATGATATCTCTGAGTGATAAAACTAATAAGAGTTACACAAAACTTTAAAAATTATTTAAGGAAAATACGTTGAAGCAGGATTTTTGGACCTGTTCTGGCGGACTTGGCACCCAAACCAATTTGCATATCAAGCGGAAAAATCTACCGAGACCGTTTTGCATCAGTTAACAAGATAAATCAGGAGTACACTGGATGCAAAAGAAACAACTCTTTGTGCCTTTGTTGATATAGATGGAGCTCACGAAGTAGTCAAAAAATCTCTAATTAAAAGAGAAGCAAACAACGCAGTGTCCAAATGGATATGTGAGATGTTAAGAACAAGAGCAGCTGAAACAAAAATAGGACAAAACACCATCCAGATCAGCACAACTAAAGGCTGCCCACAAGGAGGAGTACTATCACCTCTGATCTGGGTCTAGTGGTAGATGAACTTCGATTTCCGAAGTTATGCCGATGACATAATCATATGAGCCAGAGGAAAATTCGAAGCAACTCTGCGACAATACAATGAGTGCTAAACAGAGGGTAAGAAGATGGTGCTGACAGTGGGGCTGAACATAAATCGAGCGAAGACCACTGTCATACCAGAAAAGGAGATATTCGACTGAAAAGAATCAGCTTAGATGGGGTAAACATTGAATGAAAGGCAGAGGTTGAATGTCTAGAAGTTATACTAGACAGCAAGCTCCTGTGGAAGAAGCATTATGGAAGAGAAGGTCGCCAAAGCCAGTCGATTCCACATGGTGTTCAGGAAAATTAAAGAAAAGACCTGGGGATATAAGACCCGGGTCTTTAGGCTGTTCTTTCCTTTAGAGAGTGTATAGCAGACTTCTGATGATCTGATCCTAAGATGTCAGTTAATGCCAGTTGCTGTTTCCTCCTTCGCTGTCTATTTGTTTGGTGATTTTATTGAAGAAGAGCTGTAGAGTACAATTTTTTCTGAACCCTGCATACTTTGGGCCATATAACCTTTTAAAAGATCAGAGGGTCATAATTATAAACTTGATTTTTTATAATTTGTAATTTTTCTTGTAATTTTTGATCGTCTTTTTGTGTTTTGTGTCTCTTTTATTCCGGAAATGTTCTCAATTGAATGATATTGAAAGTTTTTGTTTTTCCTTCAATCTAATTGCCAATCGTTTCACCAACTTTCCGTATGGTCTTCGAATTCTAATCTTTTTTTATCCACAAAGTCTCATATTTTTTTACCTGCAGTCATTGTCAACGCTGTTTTATCATTATTATTATTTCCATCCCTTAAACATTTCAGTAACATATAGTCTATCCTCTCCTCTAGTCTAATTTTAAATCTTGTTTTTACTTCTTTCGTGTTCCTTCTAATGGAGGTTGAAAATAATCTGAGCAAGTGCCATAAGTACAGAACTGCAATAAATTGTTTAAATACACCGCCAACACTTGCATATTCAATAAAAAATACGCTTTTTATCTTAGGAACAGTCTGTATATAATATAATTGAAGAGATTATTGAATCCGACGTGAGTTTTTGGTGGACTTGAGTTTGCCACGGAGTTTTTAATAAATTTCAAAAAAAATATTTCAATGGGCTCAAGCTGAGCGTCATGAAAGAAATCGGTGGTCTTGTCTCGTCTTAATTACATTTATTTCTGAAAAAAGAGAAGCCATCCGAGCGGAGTTTTGTATATTTTGTTATAAATTATCATTTTTATTGCCCCGTAAACCCTAATCCGGAATTTATTGCGAGGAATATTAAATTATTTCGCTGGAGATGGTGGATAATAAATATAAGATATTAAAGCTAAAGACTGGAGCGCCTTATCTTCGGTTATATTTTTATTTTATAAGAACGCATAGGCGTCGACATCTGAATCGCAGTTTTCTCATATGAAGATGCTCTTCGTTGTAAGTCTTCAAATTCCTTCCATTTAATATTCCGTTCAATCTGACATCAAGATAAATTCTCTTCACGTCGCTATTTTAAAAAGGTCCGAAGTGATTTTAGAATCCCCATCGACGGTGCTGACGCCGCCGCCCATGACCGGGTTGGGGGGCGGCGATATTCATCGTTCAACATCCGCACATAAAGTTCGGCTATTAAAGATACAACTTTATAATCTACCCATTTTATATTGCACCTAATAGCCAGCTCAGGCTAAGGCCTCGCCCTAGAACGCAACTTTTTATTACTCCAATTTTGTTAATATGGAATCAAGCGTAATATTCAAAGTATTTCTTTTAAACTACTTCAATCCCATTTATCTAGCGTGGCACAATTCTTTATTATACTTTTATGATTGCAGAAAGAGACGTGGCAAATAGAAGTTCCAATTAAATTTTAGCAAATTGGATTTTTGATGCTAGAACAAAAGCCACAATGTTGAACACTGTTCAGAACTTGTCATTAGTAGTATTAGTACATAAACGCGGAGGTAAAATTGTTACGCTAACGAGAGTAATTGTTATAATCATAATCAGGTTAAAGAGGTTAAAAGAATAAAAACTCGTCATAAGTGTACAGAACAATTTTATAGTAATCGATGCTAGGCTTAACTTACCTACATCTTAAGAGAAGAATTTATTTACATATTTCATCTTTTGTTAAGAGCGCAGGGAGCAGTTGATGATCCAGATCCAGCGAATTAGCGTTCTTGAAGCCAAAATGATGTCTAACTTAAAAAAAAAATCGTAAGATGGCTTCACAATAATTTTTTTATGTTGGTTAAAACATGCCACGCTTCTAGTTTTCCTTGCGTGCTAACGCCGGCAGCTGACGTCATTAGTGCTCCTCGCTCACTTATCATTCAAAGGTTTAACTTCTTGTTGCGCTAACTGGGAAAGATTGTTCCAACTTCCTCTTACCAAAGATCAAATTTATACAAGTTTATCAAATGTTTAGGATAATGGAGATTGTAACTAACTAATACCGTTATTATTGGTACCTATTCGTTAATAAACATCAAGATAGATGACTCAGCAATTAAGCTGTGAGTACCCACTGTCTGCGTCTGCTTGATATGTTGCAAATTTAATTGAAATTATGCCATGAACATCCCCTATAGGATGAGAGCTGCACACTAGCTTTGTAAGGGTTAATAACTGCAACTCGACAGATAGTTACGAATATACATAATACATAAGAATTCTGGGGTGTTGCACTGTTACACATAAACAAAGCATCTTCTACATGCATAGAGAACGGGGGAACCTCGAGAGCTTTCAGCCAGCCCCTACACAGTGGTTGTGCATTCTCTAGAGGGTTAATTTGGGGTAAACCCCCGCAGTAGATCTCCTCGAAGCAGAAGGCTTTTTTCAGTGTTATCATTCTCGATAACAAGGATCTATGGGACAATTCGAGGATGTAATAGTGTAATTCCAAATCCAATATAGGTGCGATAATGGATGTGTAATAAATGAAGATGAGAGAGGAATTGTAACTGTCTGATTGTAGGAGTTATTACATCGCAATCGCATGGAAGTGTAGAGGGAATCGCAAATCGAGTATCTGGGAATTAATCAAAGTTTAAGCTCTATAATAATGCTCGTCCGTAGCTGGCACGTCAGCATTATTCCTATTTTACATCGAAACTCAATCAGAGACTAATATATTAGACCTGCAAATTGGCAATCAATGTCGGCATGCATATGTATGTGTGTAGCATGCAGGCGGGGGTTGCCGACCCCCTCGGGGGGTGAGGCGGAGACCCCTCGCGAACCTTAATCTCCGCGTTCTGATGTACAGGTAATATCCACACGCTATATTGGATCCCGGACGGCAATATTCAGGTGACGGGACAGTTTTAAAATCAAATTCCCGCTTCTAGTACTGCGTGATCATTTCCCCCCGATAAACACAATGGGGACGCGGGCTGCATGGAGCCGATTAGCGGCCGACCCTGTAAATAATTTACCTCGATCGTGATTAATGCCTATCTGTGTTATTGGCAATCAGCAATTACAGATTACATTACACACCTAGCGCTCTGTTCCCGGAAAATCCCCGTTCTAGTCTATTCAACGATTTGGCAGCATTAAGGACGTTTAACCTCGCTAGAGCGGTTCAGGTTGTTCCGCAAAGCTCCCTTCATCTCTAAACTGATCGTTATTAAAACAAATTGCGTAACAAATTCGAGGTAACGTATACATCGCTGCATATGTAGGTATAAGTCTGTGAATGAAGATTTAATGCAACACTTGTAAGGGGACATGTCGCCATCAGATCTCGAGCCTGACTTGAAAAAGTGTCTTTATGCTAAATATTATCATTTTAATAATTATTACTGTTATTAGAGAAAAACTTTTCCTCGGACTATCGTAAACATTGGGCAGTCATTATTTCGATCATGTTTTGCGCTTCTTCTCTTTCATCGAGCCTAAGGAAATTCCCAAATATCGGCTTTTTCTCAAAGAATATCTATCAGAGTGCTCAACTCCCCATGTTCTTGTAGTTCTCTTGGAACAAAGTGTAATTTGGTGACCTTCAATTAGCCATAAGGGTCTGTGGGTTGAACAGAAAATGATATCCTTGGAAACTTCGGAGGCTACTGCAAAGATGAATTTCTGAGAAAAAGGAATTCTCATGTTTACCATGAACTTCCTGGAATTTTAGAACCTACCCGCCTCAATTGACTTGATCAATGAAATCAAACTTTGGTGGCACTTGCTATCAAACAGGCCAGTATTACCATGGGCAGTTTTCGCTCGCCTGTCTCTCTTGCAGCAATATTAAACCAAATAAAACTGCTACAAACCAAAACTGTACACTTACCCCAAGCCAGAGAACCTCTCTAGAGTGATAGACTGGGTCCAGAAGATTATCGAATCTCAATTCTGGTGTTCTTGCGAAGGATCCTAGAGTCGTGGAACTCATGACTTTCTAAGTTCTTTTCAGGTTTTGGGTAAGATGCGCTTTCATCAAATAATAATCTACTGTGTACCCCGAGGTTACATTCTCGGTCTCGCTGGTTTTAATTTATGTGCTAGAAATGAACAACAAAACTGGAAAACTCATGCTTTGTTGGAAACGCGAGCTTAGATCGACTGTCAGAGAGTGGTATGCCGTTTCAGTCTAACACATGTTGCCTTATACTGGATCAGAGTAAGTACAGCTGCCAGCACAGGAGAGACCGTCTTCAAGTTCTTCTGTTCATTTCAGTGGTAGATCTAGATAGATGTTTTATCTAAGAGCATGGTTTCTATGCTCATGAATGCTTGCTAGTAATTTGTCATCTGCTTCCGCCATACCCCCAATTTAAAACGTGAAAACAATATCGTTCTTCCCGCCTGTCGCAGTTTCTACAGTTTTTATCGTTCAGTCTTTATAAGTGTTCTCGCTTCGGTCCATTGTTTTGTTTGCATTGATTGATCTCACCCTTTTGACCATATCTTAAGGTATGTAATTTTGGATATAAGGTTGGGTACTGCTTCTTATTCCATGGATAAAACAGCGGATGAGAGCATGCTCTGCCTTTACACAATCATCAAAAACCTAGTGGTGTACTCCATGATGTAGTTCTCAATCCTATTTTGTTTTAGTAGTTATTGCAACTCAGATTTAACATTCCTCTATTCATAGCCTGCTGTATTCGGTGCTCTTCGGTGATCGTCGGTGATCCTTCTTCATTCTGGCATGGCAACTTCCAATTCCTATAAATATGATCTCACTCTTTTTGAGTGGGCCATTATGACACCTCCACTGCGACCGAAGGTCTATTGTGGTTCACTTCTAGTCGTGCTAGTGCTACATTAACCCCATCAGGTCAGCCTCTTTAAGGAAGCTGACCATCTTGACTGTTCCAATGTACCCAGGTCCTCCGGTGTGAGAAAGTTTCTCCCGAAGGCTTCTAATCTGGTTATTCGTCTTCCCTTTTCTCAGGGAAGACACACACAAATTGGAAGACTTTCAAATCGCCTTCAACTTATTGCTTGAACGCCACTTAGATTCGGTATGAACTGCTCGGTCTTCGGCATTTTGTCCATTTTTATCCCAAGTATACCCCATTTAGTATCATCTGGAAAAAGTTACTTAAAATCGTGTCTTATGGCCCCGTTCGTTCGCTTGAAGTTTCGTGTGCATGCTTCTCTGTTCAGATCTGGAATCTGGCCCGGCCCGACCATCAGTAGGCCGAGGATGATTCCAAACCACGCTGATGCAGTATCTGTTTCTCGACCATTCGCGATTCAAGGATTCAGATCACCTTGTCGGCGTCAAAATAAGACTGGCGCCAAGCGGTCACCATGATCAACCGCCATGTTGTCACGCCTTATATTTTCACCCCATAACAATATTATATTTTCTCACCTATCTCTGATTTCTGTGTGAAGTGAGTAATTCTTCTTTTTTTCTGTTAAGTTTGGTTAATCTTTGGGTTTTCAAGAAATTAAGGTACTTTGTCACATTAGTGGCAGTGGCTAGCTTTAAAAGTAGTCGATTCCAGTTTCCTGTAACCAAAGCAGTAATTCTTTTTTTTATTTATGTATTTGAAATTCTCTGACTTAAAAAAGCTTCCAAGCCACCTTTAGACCTTTCAATCGATACCTAACATAATCTAATAATAGACACCTTTTCCTATAGATCTGGGTATAAAGATATAGAACGGAGGTTGCAATTATTGTATTCGCATTTCCAATCGCCGTCCCTTTTAGAATCTCGTGATAACTTCCAATATATAATAAATATCATGCGAGGCCAGCAGCTAATGGTATTGAGGGTGGTGGCGGCGGGTGAACGCCAAAGCCGCCCCCGATGTCTATCTAATTAGAAGAGAATTAACAATGGATGAAACGTTTCATAATTATTATTAAAGATTGGTATCGCATTAATGACAGACCGAAGAGTGGGTGCGGCGCGATGTTGGAATGTTTCGCTCGATAGATGCGGCGATAACGCGCTTAACTATCGGGAGTCGAAAATTCGATATTTAGGTATATATGGAAAGTCGATGGAATTAATCCCTCATAATGCGTTCTCATTAACCGTAGATTTAGCGGACCGTTAATTTTTCTGCACTTCCATCACTTACCTACCTCACTTTCTGTTGCTTTCTGGTCTATCCGAATGGAAATAAAAGAACCGCAGCACGATTCGATGTATCGAGCCGAGTGAGTAGAAGTTTTTCTGGCTGATTCCGGTCATTTTATTTCTATAGATTATGTTAATTCGGCGCTCTGTTTCTCCCTTATTTTATGCTTTATTACAAAGTAGGAGATGGAAGACATTAAAATTTAAATTTTCATTTTCCGACAACGTTATAATTTGCATGGCGTTATTTTCTACGTCGGCCAAAGTACCGGCGACATGCATTATGAATGTTTATTTATAAATTATGTAAAAGAAGAGAATTAGTGTTACGCGCCAGTTCTGTGTTGTAGTGGCGGCGGGAGCAGCGTTCCCGAAACCACGCAGAGAATCTTTTCTCTCCTTCCTCGCACATCCTCAAGTGCAGCCAGCGAAGACTAACATCCCCTATTCCCCTAATAAAATAGAAATTCGAATTAGGAACGACCAGCTCTGAATTATTTTAAACGATTCGGATGCCATAATAGTTCTTCGTCGTTTGAAAGAAAGCTTCGCTCACTTAGGAGCGGTCGGGATCTATCTCATCTCTTGCTTGGAAATTCTTGCTTTTTTACTGCGACATTTCCGTACCAAATGATGGTCATTTGTTTATTTTATGAAATTTCTGCCGACTTGATGGTTTATGTATGCAAATTCTGCCAAATAACGCGGAAAAAATACAACTCAACTGCCTTTTAAGGTTCATTTACATCACAATAATGCTCGCGCGTTCTTCTAAAAAGAACTGTATCGAAACTAAAAAGTGAAAGAGTGTTTCTTTATGTAAGTATTTTGATATATTTAATCGGATCTCAATTTTATCAAAATGTCCTATAAAACAAACAACTTCTCCCGTTTGTTCCCCAATAATATTATGTAGGATGATAATAATTATAAATCATTCTGTGTGTAGGCGTATTGTTTGCTTATCATTTTCCTGCTTGATAATTTTCAGGCATACGGCATACCTGACGTGCCACTAGATGGCTCCATTCCGCTTTACACGTCCGCGAACAGGTGTTAAAAAGGTGGGCGTGCTCTAAGATTAAGATTGATCGTGACGGGGAAACGTCTAGGAAATAAACCCGCTCTATGGGTCTCCATTGTTCTTCTTCTTCAGGTCAGAACACAAGACCTCGCCGGATAATTACTATGGGCTTGCAACTGCTGAAAGCTGAAACACTCGGTCTCTGAGACCCGAGTTTGTTACACACTAAGTAAATTACTGGAAAGCTGGAGGAGCTTGATTATTATCAGATGCTGCTGGATCTTAAAGAGGAACTTATTTTGCGTTTAACGTTGATACGATTAAATAAATTCGAGTTCATTTGATTTGTCGCAATGACAGTATTGTTTTAACTAATTTAGAAATACGCTTTGCTAGGATTCTTTCTGACAACTTGTGAAACTCTAGAAACAAGTCAATATTAAATGCCCTACTATAGTAATAATATTATCCTAGCACCGGGGATGAAAAATAAAATAGAATAACTCTCGCTTCCCTTACTTACACCTTTTTTTTTTCAGTTCACTTTGGCTTGCCTGTTCATAATTATCGCATTCAAAATGTTAAAAAACGGTCCCCCTTCACTAACTGAGTTCAGGGGTGTTGGTGTTGGTGTTATTTTCATCTGTCCCCCGGATGATATACGGTTCCTCAGGTTCGTGCGCAACTCTCGCATCCTCGAGGTAACACCGCTACTAGAGAACGCTTTCCCCCCTCCCCAAAAAAAGCGTCTTTCGAAATTTTGCCTAAACCGAATATCAATAACATAATTATTAATCTGTTAAGTTCCTTCTCCCTTTCGATCATGTTCTGAGACCTTCGACTCCTTCAGCTTGTTTACATACAAGCGGTCGGAGTTCAAGATCGAAAGTGATTCCGACTTGCTACAAAATCGAATGATTTTTTGTTTTGTAGAATCGTTCATAATGGAAAGGACCCGCCGGTACTTCACTACAGCCCCGGTTGATTCCCTGTTATGACCGGCAGTCGATCAGAGCTCAGTTCACTCTCATCGATCTCCCGACGTCCAGTTACAGCTAGGCTCGACTCATTTCATCGACCTGCTGTAGCCGGCTGGGTACTGGACGGAGTGCACTCATTACATGCCTCCTGAACACCTCCTAGCTCAGTTCACAGGGAGGGAGATGGTTCGCGAGTCAATACCTCGGAAGATCTGACCTGCTTCTCCGTTGGGTCTGCTTATATAGCCGGTGCCGGCGGAGATAACCTGCTAATCACCGCTGTAAAAACTGTGTTCTTCTGATAAACCCCTCGATTAATTAAAATAAATAATAATAATCAACGAATACCTTGGAATTCGTTACACAATAAAATCAAGAACTGCCATTTGTGAAGAGTGGGTTAAGTTAAGATAAACCCTCGGATAAACCTCTTTGCTGTCAGGACCTACTCCAAGCGGATTCGCTATACGGGGTTAACATTATTCCTTCTTGTTTCACATCTTCAAAGAAATGTATCCAATTACCAATAACTCTGTATTAATGCTACATTTGTTAATAATTATTGTCAAGTACATATTATTAACATCAATCATGTAAGTCGAAGTTAGAGTAAAGCCCCTGGGATAGAGATGAAGAATAATTTATTAGATAGGACAATATAAATATTATAAGAAGAAAAGAAGACTTTACGGCGAGTATACGTAAATTATTGTCGGTAAATTGAAGTTGGAGTAAATTGGAAAGGCACTCATGCTATTTTATTCAGTCATAACGTGAATGAAACAAAAATACAGCTTATAAAAGTTAACGAGATGGAAGGCTCTAAATCGCATGTGAACGCTGTATCTGATTGTCTCATAATAATATATTTATATCAGAAATAATTTCAAAAGTTTCCAGGAAAAACGATATTCAATACAGGGTGTCTCTGAAAGGTGCGGAAAAAAAGCTACCACAAATTCCTGAGGTCTAAATAAGCCGATCTAACCCAATTTATCTCTGTCCAAAAGTGGATGATTTCGGAGATACAGGGTGTCAAAAGTTCAATTTGGTTTCCGTTTTTCTTAAATAACTTTTTTAATAATTGGTATATTTTCACAATATTCGGCTGAAGGGGCTTTTGTGGGGTGAAAAATTAAAAACTGCAATCATTTTTATTGTAAAATGTAGAGGGCGCCACCTGCGGTACCTTGAACACATTCAAAACGAACTATCTTTTTTGGGCCACTCTGTATTTAACTTTTAAATAAAAATTCTTATTCTCCAACGTCTTTTACCAAAAAAAGGCATACGTGGTAAGAGTTGATTTGAGCAGCCATCTCTGAGATATCTGGATTTAAGAAAATCACTACGTGCATGGCCAGGCCTAAGTAAGTAATTGTATTAATTGAACACAATTTGAAGCAAAGGCGTTGAATTAAAATAACTGTCACTGAAAGCTACAAAAAAACGACTAGGTACATAAAATGTGGATTTAACTTTATAAGTACTTAAGTTAAAACAGTCAATAAGAGATTTATCAACAACAAAAATTTAGTTTAATTTAATAAAAAAAATGCTTTTATCAAATTTCAAAATGATTTCCATTTTCGTGCATACAAAGATAGATTTATACGTTTTAAAAAATTAAATTGAACTCTTTGGAGCATTTCGTGATCATTTTTAAAAACGTCCATTCCGGTTTCAATACGTCTCCTTAATTAACCTTCTGTATTTACTATGGCCTAGAAGACACAAGGGTTTTCAAAGTTCCCAATAAAAAGTAATCCATCGGTGTCATAGCAGGCGATCGAGCTGGCCAACTTGTGGGTGCATCATTGGCTCTACCTATCCATCTATTTGGATACTGTTCGCTCAAATAATTACGTACATTTATCGAAAAATGTGGAGGAGCACCGTCATGCATAAACCACATTCATCTTTGAAGTTCCAAGGGCAGGGGATGAAACAAGTGTGGTAATTCGTTTTGCAGATGTTCCAAATAATTTTCGCCATTAAGTCGAGGTGGTAAAATGACAGGACCAATTATGAAAGTGTCTATGATTCCTGCCCACACATTGATCTTAAACTCATGCTGATAATGGCTTACTTTTAATAAGTAATGGCTTACTTTAATCGCATGAGGATTTTCTCCAACATAGACATGTACATTGTGCAAATTAGTTATGCCAATCCGCGTGAAACAGGCTTCATCTGTGAATAAAATTCCTTGTGTAAAGTTCCTATCCTGATTCTTCTTGGAAATGAACCGGCAGAAAGCTAGACGTGGTTCATAATCATGGGGTAAAAGGTCTTATACCCGTTCAACATGAAATGGGTGCAGTAATTGTTCTCTGGTCACCCTGTTAACAGTATCTTTGCATACACCTAGCTCTAAGCGCAATCGTCTGGTGCTGAGTTTAGGATTTTCTTCAATCCTATTTAAAATATCTTCCTCAACCTCTGGAGTTCTTATCGTACGTGCACGACCTTAATTAATAGAAACATGCGTAAACCTACCTTGTTTCACGAAGACGTCTTTCATTAAAGGTTTTATGGTTTGGTAAACGACGATTCGGAAATCGTTCACTGATAATCTGCAAGATTCTAAACCATTTCCTTGGCAATATCCAAAAACCAATAACATATCGTTCATTTCTTCATTAGTATACTGTACGGCCATTACTAAAGTAAATTTGTTGTTTTAGATTCGATTTGACACCAATTACTTATTTGCTTTATAGTGACAGTGATCTCGTTGATGTAAATTCGTTAAGTGGGTCCCGTGGTGTAGTGGATAGAGCGTTCGTCCACCAGCCGGTAAACCTTGGTTCGAAACTCACCAGCAGCCGAAAAGTATTTGTTGTGCTACTCGAGCCAAAATCGGGATGCACCTTGTGGAAGGCAATGGAAAAGCACCGCATAGTACTCTGCCTCGTAATACTTCTCAAATAGTGCCTTTCGGACTCTTCCGATAAAAAGGGTGGCCCCAAAAGAGTGAACTTCAACAGTACGCGCACCACAGGCATATGTGAGAGGTAGCTCACAACTGAAACCTGGTATGGCCTTTAAGTAAAATAATTTTAATTCAATGCCTTCGCTTCAAATTGTGTTTTAATTATTACAATAATTACTAATAACTACTTACTTAGGCCTGGCCATGCACGTAGTGATTTTCTTAAATCCAGATATCTCAGAAACGGCTGCTCAAATCAACTCTTACCACGTATGCCTTTTTTTGGGAAAAGACGTTGGAGAATAAGAATTTTTATTTAAAAGTTAAATACAGAGTGGCCCAAAAAAGATAGTTCGTTTTGAATGTGTTCAAGGTACCGCAGGTGGCGCCCTCTACATTTTACAATAAAAATGATTGCAGTTTTTAATTTTTCACCCCACAAAAGCCTCTTCAGCCGAATATTGTGAAAATATACCAATTATTAAAAAAGTTATTTAAGAAAAACGGAAACCAAATTGAACTTTTGACACCCTGTATCTCCGAAATCATCCACTTTTGGACAGAGATAAGTTGGGTTAGATCGGCTTATTTAGGCCTCAGGAATTTGTGGTAGCTTTTTTTCCGCACCTTTCAGAGACACCCTGTATATTACCGACTATTTTCCCAAGTTATATCGTTCTGCTGCAATATTCAGCGGTTATATCGCTGACGGGGGGGTGGAGAAACCCTCTAAGGAGGGGAGCATACGATGTATTACTTATTTGGAAAAATAAATTTCTCTATGAATAATAAAACAGGCCGAGCAAACAAATGCCGAGCTGGAAATAAAAGAGTTACGTTAATATTACTCGTTCGCTTTTCTCTGTCTTTTTTTTTCCTACACGACTTCATTCCCTGGTATTTGTTTTAATGGATTTCTGCGTGTTGGAAAATAGGAAATCATTTGTGACACGTGATTTATAATTTTTATAATGTTAATACTAATTGATCAGCACAGCTACCTACCCACGTAAGCATGTCTTCAAATGGCCATCTAGAAAATTAGTCACACTTAGAATACACTAATAAGTATAGTGGTGAGATAATCGAACTATTTAATATAATAATTAAAAGTTACGTCAATCAAATACCTATACTGATTTAATTGATTAACGTTTTAATACTTTTTTCAAGGTTTATTATTTACACTTGACATTCTTTTTTTTTCTAGAACTGTGTAATAAAATGATGATACGTTCTGCGTGCTATGTGGATTCGAAAATTACACACGGATAGTGGCCAATTACAGTTAGACATTCTCAGTCCGCACTGACTTTCCGTCTGTTTAGCATGTTAAGATTCGCCTTCCTATAGGCCGATTGTCTTCGAAAAACGATAACACAACCGTAGAGGTAGAGACAGCGCCTTGTGACTTCTCTCTTATCCTCATTTTTGTCTTTTTTATAGTTGATGACAATGACGTCTCGTAATCGTTTGCTCAAAAGGATCAGATCACTCTGACGTCATACGTCCGAATTCACAGTATAAGACTGTTTCACACACAAAACGGTGACTAATTTCAGAATCTCCAGAAGTAGAAAAGACCTCCTACTCTCGGGCGTCTCGGGATGCGAATAGGGCTATGACTGGCGATTTTCAGGCCGTTTCAGTGTGAAATTGTCTGAAAATCGCACCGGCGGACGTGAATTTTCCGCACGGCCGCAGTTTCAGGATCACGGCACACCGCGATCGATCCGGAGAGGTCCTACTATTATATATCTCGGTAGGCCGCTGCATCTGTCGACTGTCATTTGTTTAAGTGTCATTGGCGTGTGCGAAGAAGTGACTCGCAACAGGGTTTTTGTTAAAAAATGTATATTTTTGATTTTTGATGTATGTATTTGGTTTCTCTGAAACTTATATTGTTGTCCAATTAATTATTGATCCTTGGGAAAAAAGGGCGAGCTACATAGGTAGGTACTATGATAATAGACAATAATTTTCTAAGGTATTACTAATAAATTTTATTACCTATGTATGATAGAGATGTGCGTGCATTGGTGTATATTTATACATATAAGTATGTATTTATGTAAATTGACATAGGTAATGTAAATAATAAGCGCTGAATATTGCATTTATGTAATATGTAGATATATAATATGCCAGGCTCGATAAAATAATAATTATAATATTCCAGTGGTAGTGGTACCACAGACAGCTAGCGGTCCAATTAAGATATTCATTGTAATATTTATTCATTAGCCACTCCAGATCTATGCATATTACACTATGTATTAGCATATCCTATCTACCTATATAATAATAACGCAGACAGTGATTTGTTTTAATTAAATAATATCCATACATCACCTTAGCCACTCTGTAGTTATTAATATCGCAGTTTAGACAACATTATCATTCCATTTGCGTTTATATTAATTACTAAATAAATTACAACGGCAACATGTCTGTATTATTGAACGGTTACGTTATTGCGGGTGGTAAATGCAATTTATAGCGACGGGGGAAACCGGGAGGGCCTTGGAAATGCAATTATTACTCGTACTATTGCACTTGAAATAATTTCAGGATCGATTTCAACCTGACAACTTCTACTACTGGTGCACCACACCATTTTCTGAAACACTCTGCCTCATGTTGGTGACATCATTGAAATCTTAATCAAGACAGGTCATGTAATAGCTACATTGACACGATTGATTTTATACAGGTCGATTCCAGTGTTGCTGCGATTGGGAATGTAATGAGTGCGAGAGAGAAATATCAATCAGCGATTAAATAGACCTGATTAAAATAGACGCTGCCAGAATTGTGGGAGATAACGTTCTTTATTTATTTTTTTTTTGTGAAAAAGGATGCCTTCTAAATATTTAACCGAACGTAAACTTAAAATTGGGTAGGTTGAGGATCTCGCTCTTAAATTGCATTTTGAGTCACCTCCAATGACTTAAACAATTCCCCCATGAGTTAAAAAAAACAACTAAATGAAGATTTTTCCTACAGTTTTAATAAGTATTTGAGAAAATAACTTTTCTGAAGAGTGGTTGTTAAGAGATGGTAAGTGCTCGTTACTTGATTTTTATCTAAGAAACCGATTTCCAATCTTATGCCACTTTGTGAGTCAATTATGTTGTTAGAAGTCGCGAAGATGATTACTTCATCCTCAGTTCTTTTCTTATTCTTAGTTTACGTTAAACGAATGTTTGCGGTCATGAGCACTTGTTGATTGTTCAAACCGTTGCTTTAGGTTTCTTGGGCAAAAGATTGTTTGTTCCTGGAAAGTTTGTTAAAGATTTCGGGTGGTTTTCTTAATTGCTAGGAAGAGAAGTTGTGGGTGCTTATGAAGGTGTATTATACAAAGAAATTGAAATCTAAAATCTGGCAAAAGATCCAGTTTTTTTTTTAGAAAAAGAAAATAATCGAAAGAATTCATCAAAGCTCTCTAATGGGCTCTCTTCGCATGAAATTTTATCTAGAGCAATCGTTGAGATGTCTGATTTCTAGGTCTGTTCACATTTATTTATAAATATCTAGAGAAAAAAGTTAAAAGCGTGCTAATGAAATGAACACTTATACCTATCTTCACGTGAGACTGGATGCATGTATGGGAACATAAGAAGAAATTAATCAAATAAAATCAAGCCAACTTATCTAATATAAGTAACTTAGTCCGGCTCCATTCGTATCGTATGTCTGAATGTCACAAAGTTGCTGCGATTAATATCGAGCTGCATTCACTCTAGAGGTGCAAAATCAAGCAAATCGAGTTCCATTTTCATCCAGTTTTTTTTCAGAGAACGAAATAACAAAGCGAGAGACCCGAAATGCAATTATTTTTCATCTCACATTCTTTGAAAGTAGGAAAAATGAACAGTCGCCCTCAAATCCGTCACTGCTAGCTCCGTTCGCATTTCCTTTCTGAGAGAGCGGAGCTTCCCCGCGCCGCGACAGTTTTCTCCCGATGATTTAGTGCGATCTCTAAGATCTGGCGTTTAATTATAAAGTTGAAGGCTCACTCATTCCTGAGATACCGTTAGAGAATAGAGGTATTGATTGTAGGGATGATTAATACAAGGACCGCGAAGGTGTTGGAGGAACAATGTAGGCCATCGAGACGCGGCGCCCTCGATTATGTTGAGGGAAGATTGAGGATGCGATGTTGCCATTGCTTACCAGGAATCTTGGCATTTTTGATAAACTGTATACGGGAAATTATTATCATTGCGATGTACCAATCCAGTATAAAAAAATCCTCTACAAAGAGATCGAATAGGAGAAGCTTTACCTATAAGATCAAAATACTCGCTGCAGTGCTCTTCGAAATAGGAATAATTTGTGAATAAGTGACAACACAGCATTGTCGGTGCGAATGCAATGATAGATATCCGCTGCTGGCGGGGACGGTGGGCCGCCTCCGACGTCCCAGTTCCCACTTAATTACTGCCCGTCTTGGATTACCGACGAGAAATTAATTTCTCCGGAGAGCTCGCCGCCATTTCTCTATATAATATATTTAATATTGCATTATATTAAATTCTCCATCTGCACAGACAGACGTCATAATCCTAAGCGGCGGCGGCGAAGATGTAGTAGAGTTTGTTCAGGCACTGGTGATGATTGCCAGTTACTATTAACCGGATATGATACAGCAAACTGTCACGTTGATGCTTTTAGCTGTTATTTTTAGTGACGATTAATTGGTTTCTTTTTTTTTATCAAATCGATTTTGCTCTTTAATTTTATCTACTTCAATATTAAAGATAGTATTAAGAGCAGTGGCGTAGTAACAGATTTCGCAGATATCGCATTTAGCTGTCTTTTCGATTAAATACAAAAAAATAGAACGTGAATTTCCTACTTTTTTAGGGCAGGAATTTACAATTTTTTTGTTTGCTGTCTTTTTTTCTAAGACCGAAGAGGGGGCATCTGGTAATTTTAGCTTCGAGATCGAGCTCATATAGCCAGAGAAACAATTTAAAGAAATAAATAGTTTTATAAATGGACACAAAAACCATGCCGAGCTGGGACTCGAACCACAGACGGTGGCAGCGTCAACAGCTTCAGTCAGTGACCTAAATCGCTGCGCTACCGCTCGCGCTGTTTGTTTGTTTTTTATAAAGTAGGTACCAACCTACCAGTTCATTTCAAAAGTGGCCATACTCTTAATAACGTTTGACATCATGATATGATTTTTTTATAGATATATTAGGATCTGAAGGAACGTTTTAACGAAACAAGTTAATTTCTTCTTATTTCATTTGATGTTTTTATTTTTTGATTGTGTTTTTAAATAAGTATAACATTACATGTGCGTTTAGATTTTAACGAGGTGGAGCCCAAAGTCTGACCAGCGAGATTTATAATATGGTCATAAAATTTGCAGTTAAATTCTCGTTAGTATGTTATAATTATACAGTGTGTGTATAAAGTTTGGTACAAAATTCATAAATCCGTTATGTGACGTTTCTATAGAAATCGTTTTCACAGGTCGATTTTTTTATAATGCAATCGTCTGAAACATATTATTATGACTTTATTAGGTTTTAGCCAATGAATTTTGTAGAAAGGGCTTTTTAAGAAGAATGTTTTCGGATAAATTGATTGTTCAGAACTCGTATACCTGAAAAGTTGGTTGCATACAATAAGCCTAATCTTTGCGTAAAATTCAAACCAACGCAAGCAAGCAGGTGCATTTACCATCCCTCCTTCTCCTACCACCCTCATCCCCGTTTTCACGAAGAAAATCGTACATTCGTCTGGTAACTTCTGGCGGAGATACTTAAATCACTCTAATTAAATTAAATCTCTCAACTCATTAACCGGTAATTAAAGTTACTAGCGCCTAATCGGTTGTGACATCAGCAGTCAGAGAATTCCAGCGACTGGCACCCCTCTCCAAGGTGAGTGCACTATTTTTTTTGCCTTGCTTTTGGTCTTAAACTCAAATCACAACATTGATATTTTTGCAAAAAAAAAATACACAAACATGCAACATTTTAAATTTTGACATGCCATAGTGAAACGAACTATTTTACCCTACGAGGGGAAAAATAGCCGCTGAGAGCATGAGACAGCAAAAGATAACAAGGGTCGTAGGTTGAGTCGCTAGTCCAAGAGGGTCAACAATAACAAGCAGGTCAGCAGAACAACAGGCACTCTTTATTAAAATAAATCACAGTTATTATCACAAATTATTAACTTGAGCACGGTTAACAACAATAAGGAGCAAGAGCGTGTAGAATCTGAATGAACTGATCGGTTAAACCTGGGTAGGCAAAGGCACTTAGCTTCGTAGGGTCTTCGGAGCGAGGGTGGAAGTTTAGTTGGTGGTAAACTTCTCAGGTGTATCAGGTAACATCAGCCGGTAAACTTCTCAGGTATCTCAGGTAACATCAGCCTTCTTGTTTGAGATAAAAATTGCCTCCAGAGATAAAGATTGCCTCCAAGAAAAGATTGCCTCGAGGGAAAAATTGACTCCAGGGAAAAAGCTGTAATTTCATGTGTATCAGAAACACTCTTGCATTAATGAACGGTCGATCGAGTCTGCTTGCCGAGGGTACATAAAACGATGTCCCGTCCTCAAGATAGGTTGAGACAAAAAAGGTGACTGACAAAATTTTACATGCGAGCGAAACTCGATCAGATTTAAGCTGTAATTAAAATTAGCATGCGGTATTAAGAAAATATGATCTGCATAATTCTAGCACAGTTAATAACATCATTTTACGACACTCACCAAGCCAAAAACGTGTTCGATGTTTATAATAATTTAAGTGAAGGTTCACAACGCCATTTCGCTAAAAATTCCTGTATTTGCGGAAATGTACCTTCCTCTAGCGAATTCAGAAGTGAAAAGAAAGTGAAAACGCAGGTATGATGATGAAACGCACCTGATTGCAACTTGACAGTCGATGTTACGAAACTCGAGGCCTCCAGTCGGCCGATGCACTAAAACCCACCATCACTCACTCACTGCGCGCGCCCGCCGTCGTCTCTGTGTTACCGGCATCTAGCCGGTACGTACGAAATGTACGTTACAATAGCTTTTTTGAGTTCACGAATATAAAAAATACATGTACAACTTTGGAGAAATGTTCTTTTGAAGAAGACCTTCGAAATACTCGTAATGTAGGGCCCATGGCCTTCTTTTCAAAATTCCTGTATCCCTGAAAAGAATTTCAAATTTGGCGGAAGATATTTCGAAAAAGACGTTTGCAAAGATGTATTTATCACTAGTTATTGATTAAGAACCAATGTTGTGTATTAATAAGTATGTTAGACGTCAGAATGCGTCATTAAAAAAAAAAAAAAAAACGATCCGTCAAAAAAATAAAAATTACACTTAAGGGGATTATTAAATTTGTTCCAAACTTTGTGCACACACTGTAGTTACTCGCTTTGATGTTTATTAAATTTTTATTTTAGGTTAATGTTTCATTTCATAACTCCCGTAATGAGGACAGTTAATGAAATTCTCAAAATGACAGTTTTCCTTAAAAATCAAAACATTTAAAAGAGTAGGAGATATAATCTTAATGTCATCATGGAAGTCATGACGAGCAAACGATGTAGTGTAAAGGTATGCTTCCACCAAAGGAACATTGAGGAACTTTTATGTTTCTGTTTCCTTTTTTCGTAAATGTTCCACAAAGTTTCTGAATGTTCCACTCGGTTTCTGTTCCAATTTCAGATTGTTTCTTCTTGTCGCCGGTTTCCATTTCGAGCGGTAAACTTCAAAGGAAAATCAGCAAGACGAAACTTGTGGCTACATAAAAGTTCCTCAATGTTCCTTTGGTGGAAACATACCTTAACGTTACACACGCTCCTAAGCCTAAGTAATATTTACTTCTTCAGCGCAAACTTACCTGTAACTGATTTGATACCTATGCTAGCATATACCAAATTGCTTTCTCTTAAGAAACAGTCTTTCCCTCTATAATTTTATCATCTTACAGTTACAGAATTTTACTAGATGTAGCGATACCTTTACGGTTACTTTATTTATACGATAAGTAATTTCTGAGCCCCAACAATGTTGCTGTGATGGTCGTGGTGGTTGTGAAAAAGTTGTGGTGGAACTCTTGTCAGTGACTTTAAAAATTTATTCCGATGATTTAATAATCAATTTGCTGCGATGCATGACCAATTTTATTGACTTCGTCATTGGTCTCGAAGGACCAATTTCCCTTCCGTGCCGCGCTGGATTTCCATGGCATGTAAAACGGAAGAAGAGAGAAAAAAGAGCGTTGTGAAATCATTGACACTGAAATGTCTCGTTCTTCAACTTTATAATTGAGTGCTTCCTAATCTTGAGCAAATCCCTAGTTTTTCGTCCAATACCGCTTTGGCCCTGACCTACAGACAAACGTATTCCAGTCAAAATGACAAATTATATTGAATTGGCATTGTTTGTGATCTCGAAGGACCAATTTCGTAGTTCGCACCATTTCCCTTCCGTGCCACACTGAATTCCCATGGCTTGTAAGACGGAAGGAGGGAGGAAAAAGAGCTGCAATTACTGAAGAGTGTATCGGATCTCAACTTGCGCTTGTTAGGTAAATCTCTTCAGTCAAAATCATATTATGGGGATATGAGAGTTGCATTAAAAAAAAATAACACTACCATGTCAATATTTAAATCGTCTAGATTTCTGCAGTCGATTTGTAAATAAACCAGTATACGAACACCTGTACATGTGACCGTATTTATAAACAGTCCACTCTTTCATCGTGCAGCTAACATTTCCCCGGCTTATCCGGCATTAATCTCCTAAAAAAAATAAAAAATAAACTAGTTCCATTCGCATACAAATCTGACCCTAGTTTTTTATAATTAAAGATAGGCGAACGCCAGACACACGATAGATATAACGAAACGATCGGGCATTTTTCGCGTTTGTAAAGATTTGTGCGACACATTTACATACGCGACTACATAATACATCGTCTGTAAGTACATAAATCGTTATGCATCTAAAATAAACATGCAAAATGCATGAGAGTGCACACACTCACACAAATACACACACGATCCGAACATGATGATGGAAAGCAAGCGCGACTCGAAAAAGAGCTTCGTTATTTCGAAAGTCTGTGATCAAACTATCGAAGGGCGACATGATGTATACGCCCTCACATATCAACTGCACCCACAGGACGAGGACACATCAAAGGGACTGAATCCCTATTTGCATGTATGAACACCGACTGCTATTGTCTTCATCTCGGTACTCGTAACTATGTGTCTGTCGTCAAGCGAGAAACCACCCGGAAAAGCATCATTAAAAAAACTATAATGTGCCGATTATGATACCTAATAGTATTAGTCTAATGGACTCTGTTCGTATTATAAAGGCGCTTATTCGCGAAGTCGGACGTTCAATCACCGTACAATGGGATCGTGCACGAAGTGTATTTTAATCTCGATCATGTTAAAATTGACGCCTGTTATAGATAGATTGACACGTTCTGTATGTGATGCTAATGGTTGTTATTATTTTGTCTGACCTACTTCCTATGAACATAACGTGTATAACGTGTCCAACTATCAGCATCTCCGTCTTTGACTGGTGAGAGATTCCCTCTAAAACGATCATTGAAATGTTCCCAACATCAATTTTCTGGAGGTGAAACTCTCATGACGAAGGGTGGTCGGTTGGCTTGGTCATCGAAACCTGCCCTCTACATTCTGCTCTCGAGAAGGTGATAGGTCGTCATCATGCCAAGTGGATTCAAACGGATGTGATATACTCCTATTACATCGGCGGTTAGCGGGACGTCCTAGTTTGAGACACTTCACAATTCTGCAACTTGCATCCCGAAATTGACCTGACCTGACACAATTCACAGCTCGGTGAGGAATAATGGAACATGAACTTGGGCTAAACGAAGATTACACGTTCACAAACGAGTTTAGTGACTGTAGTCAGTTTTCTGATGAATCTACACTTTGTTTAAATGGACAGGTGAACCGACACAACTGTTTGTAGGTATTGGTGAGCAGATCAAAATCTACATTAAATGGAGCAAGTTCACAACCAACGACCATAAAAGTCAATGTTGGGAGCGGCCTTTTTGGTGTACTATCATTAGACCCCTAAATTTGACCTCTGAACG
The DNA here is from genome assembly GCA_910589415.1 of Malachius bipustulatus. Taxonomy (NCBI): domain Eukaryota; kingdom Metazoa; phylum Arthropoda; class Insecta; order Coleoptera; family Melyridae; genus Malachius; species Malachius bipustulatus. Next base: position 49,556,359 of record OU342633.1, read on the forward strand.
ATTTTTATTACTTTTGCAATTACGGAAATTTTACTATTATTCCCAAAAAATCGTCCCAATTATCCTGCAGAACATATATGGTTTCAACAGAATGGGGCCGCTCCACATTTTAGCCGCGTGGTACCGGAATATTTCGACCAAATTTTACCTGATAAGTGGATTGGAGATAAAAGGGTACAGTTACCAGCTAAGGTCTCCTGGTGTGACACCGACACCACTTGACTTTTTTATGGGGTCGTAATAAATTAAAGTCTACAGAAATAGGCGATAAAATATTGAAGAGCTACAAGAAACAAAATAAGGCATGACGAATGAGAACTAAAGAGCCTAATCATTTCTCTGTTTATATGAATGACCTAAGGTTCTCTCTCCACACCCCGTATAATGTTTTCATTACCATTGCCAAAAATTAAATTACTCAGTTAAATTAAAATCCCATAAATGGGTATCCTGAAATACGGTGTTACACCCTCTCTTATTAAGATAATAATCGTAATTTTTTGGGCAGTAATCCTGGGAATCCCGTGTTAATCTTGGGGGTTAAGTGTTGCGAATGTACCGGCTTAGGTGCGGGTTTTAATTGGGGATAAGTCAGGGAGCAGACCCGGATAGCCGGAGAGGTAGGCAGGCAGTAACTCTTTTAACGGAATATTAGAGCGTTACGAGATAAATAAAGGAAAGGGAGTCCCTCGATTGCGAGGCAGAGTATCGCTGGTTAATATTTATTCCACATTTATCAAATTGAACGTTTCCTGAGGGAATCGAACTGCGTTCCATGCCGCCGTATAAATTTGTATTCTATATTTTAAATTAGAATATATACGCAGACGAGGGCACATATTTCATGTAAAAACGTATCTTAGAAAGTTTTCCGAGACGTACTACCATTCCAGAATTTGCATATCATGCTGAAACTTGAGAATATATCTGAAAGTATTAGCGGAGAGGAAACTTTCCGTCGGCAATATATATTATGTATTGCCGCAATTCAATGTCTAACCGGGATGGAAAATGGGAAATTGTGTGTGCGCTTCAGCTATGAGTTCCAGTCGACTTTACAGATTGCACTGCTGCCAAAACGTCGCCAAGCGCTCGCTCCTAATGTAATTCTCTTTATTAAGCCCTAAACTATTTGGTCCTGTTTGTTCGGGAAATAACAATGTTATTGCTTTAGATTAGACCTCTAAAATGCTTTCCAAAAACCTATCGGTATACATAGTAAAGTAACCTATGAATTCAGTCATTTTCTTTAGACAGTCCCGTGAGAAAAGAAAGAAAGAAAGCTCCGATATATTGGTCGTGTTATCAGAAGGCAAAATCAGTGGAAAGAGATGAATTGTTAGACGACAAAACTCATGACTAAAAGACCCTGGTTATAGGCCTCACTTCTACTGAAATTTTCCGTGGGGTAGTTTCCAAAATTCAAATTGCCATGTGCAATAATCAAACTCTTGATAACTCTAAAAATACGAATGAAAAAATATCTTTCCTTCCAATTTTCACATGCTACAAATTTCTTAGGGTAATAAACTGCTCCCTATTTTTATAGAATCCCTAACAAGTTGACTTAGGATTTTTTTTCATATAATTAACGACATATAGAATCAGTAATTTTGTACCTATGTGAGGATTTATTTGTAAATGAATTCATCAGGGGATGAAAATTAGAGAGAAAAAACGTTCAACGTTTACAGGAATTAAAAAAAAAGAAACATGAAAAAGGAGATTAACTTTTTTTGCATAGGAATTGAAGTTAAAAAAAATATTTTTGATATAGCCTTACTTTAGACATTTAACCTATTAAGTAATTTTCTGGCTCATAAAGTGGAAACGTATGAAATAATAATATTTTTGACATTTAAGTGATAAAAAAAAATTCATCCCTTAAGATCACATTTTTAAATTCGACCCTTGGTAGAAGAACTTTTTAATATCAAAATTCTCTCAAGTCAGAAAAAGCATTAAGAACTTATTTAATCCCCCTCTCTCCCCCAAGAATATAATAAGTCTACCCCAAATCCTCTAGCTTGAATAAAAAAAAACCTTATAATAAATGAGGAGAAATAATATATAAAAGCTGGATTCTCCTAAATTGAGGAGACTGCGAGAGAAGTTTGAAGAAGCAAAATCGATTCTCCTCGACTAAATAAAACAATCTGCTACTCCAAACGATAACATTTCTCCTAATCTGAGCACCTACTCGTACCTAAGATAAGAAGTGATAACAAGCGAACAGAACATTCGTCTTGCCGCCCTAAGCCCTCAGGGAACATATGATGTGTGTGCGGCGGCAGACAATAGCGAGAGATGAAGACATCGGCACGCGGTGTCGCCGTCGTCACTGACCTGCCTCGCGTCGCGGCGCGTCGCCCCCTCCGCCGCCCTCGGCAGCGCTTTGATCTCGCGACCGCCCCGGGGGTTCCCTCCCCTTTCCAGGCTGCCTATTCTCATCTGCACAGTGTTTCATGTCGAGAGTGGAGAATGTCTGAATCGTCGTACGTAGTCTGTTTATTATTTAGTTGAATCTCTGACTGATTGGGAATTTGTAAATTTAGATTATATTTATATTAAAGCCTACGTATAGACTAGACGATATTTCGGTGTAATAACATTATTAATAATTATTATCTATGATTGTTTTAAGTTTAAAGTTTCCTATCAAAAACATAAGTCTTACAAGTGGAGAAATCCAAGCAAATAAATAATTAACTTGGGTTTCCTGAAAATAATAATAATCATTGTAATAAAAACCAAATGGCCGTCAACATTGATACGAAAAAAATATTTTTTTGCTTTCAGTTTTTAAGCAGTAACTTTTTCTTTTATCGCTAGAAGATATTTCCCTTTCCGTTATTTTTTATCTGGTATGTCGTCTTCAAGCGATCTCTTTTTTCTTTATTAATTCTCTTCAATATGTACAATTCTTCTATCTGTTCTTAGTCGTCCTTTCGCTCTTTTCCTCATCAGTCATCACTATCACCTGTAGACTATAAACCTCTCTACTAAAATACTCTTGATCTTCTCTAATACTTCTAATAAGCACTTCTCTGAGCAAAGAATGGCAGTTTCTTCATCCATCCCTCAGACTTCATCTCATCGAATCCTGAATCTGCTTCTTCATCGCGTCCAGCGGTGAGCATTCCCCCCTCCTTTTTGCTTAAGTGCCATTCTTCACTATCATACTGACTCTGCCACCGAATATAAAACGTCTACCATTCTTCCGACATCTTCCACCAGTTTGTCCAGTTCGTCTGGTTCCTAGGGTTTATTCCATTGCATCCTTTCAAACTTTGCTATAAATATACAACAGAAAGGATAAGAAGTCCGAAATCAATTTAATGAAAGGAAAATGAGCGACTTTTATGTCAAACCCATAAAATAGTCATATATTATTTTTAAATTATGCCCTTTTTTCGCAACCTTCTCCCCTCAAACTTCAACACCCTCAATTGGGGTAATTACTCCTCTGAAAATTTTAAATTTGAAAACTCTCTCGTTGTACTTATTTCATTAAATTAATTGTGGATTTTTTATTCTCATGTTGTGATTGTACGATCTTCTTGTTTCTTCCAATAACCCCTTGTTCTTTTGTTACTTTTCGCATATATTTCAGTTCCATCTTGAGTCATACAGTCTGCTCGCCCAGCACCATTTGACCAATCCCCCTCTTTCTCACAATTTTTTATGACTTTCCTGTAAATGTTTTACTCTCTTATGCCCGTATTCACAAACGATAATTTCCTAAATAATTACGTAATTAATTAAATGAGTGAGATGGAGATATGCAGTTTTTTTGCAATAGAATGAGATGGGGATAATTGATTACGTAATTATTTAGGAAATTATCGTTTGTGAATACGGGCATTTATCTCTCATTCGCTTACTCGCTTTTTTGTTTCTCTTCCCACGTCTTTATCTTTATCGACTCCCTCCTACCCATTTTCATTTCTTTTTCACCATCTCTCTCAATTCCTTTTTCCCTTTCATCTTTCTCTTTCTCCTCTCTTTTTCTCTCAATGGATACCTTTTGTCAACTCTCTCCTCCGCTCTTTGTATCCTACCCCTTTAGGGAAATAAGGAGAACAAAATCTGTACTGCACCTATACTTTTTCCCATCTCCCTAGGTACTTCTCTCGTCCCTGCCCTCTCTCCATTCTGTATTTTCATTTTCATCTTGATTCATACGGTCTGTTGGCCCAGCACTATTTTCCCCTGTTCCTGTTCTTGCTCCATTCCCTTTCACTCTCTCTTCCTATTTGTCTTATCTACCTACATGTCTTCCATTGACAAATCCTCCTCTTTCTCATAAATTTTTACATTTTTCTCTATTGTTTTCTTCTCTTTTCTACTCCCCTCCCCCTTCTCTTCTACTCGCTCTAAATGTTTCACTCCCTTCATCTCCCACTCGCTTGCTCTTTTTTTCCTCTTCTCCTGCTTTTTTCTTTCAATTAATACCTGTATAGACCAAGGCAATGGTTGAAGATGTTGCTCATTTTGCTGGACTAGGTCTCGGTTCCGGGCTCTTCCGGGCTCTTTTCGTCCAAATGTGCTTGACCCGCTTTATCCCAAATGTTGCTTTCTTATTTGGTGCTCCATTTCCTCAAGCGCTTGTTTTTTGTCTTATATTCTTCCCCCTCCCCGGAAGCGTCCTCTATCTGCCTCACATTTGTCGAGCCCTCGTCTCTCTTTCTGGAGTCTTAGTGTTGATAATGATGGGCTAATGTTGGGAAGTCTATCTAACTGAAAAGAAGAAGTAAATGATTATGGAATTATTTCGAGGTCTAAAGAGGTAATGATTCTGTTTTAAGTTTTTATTAATTTTATGAAGGATTTGCAATCATTATCGTGTAGTTTTTCAGTGCGTGGTACCCATACATAAAAGATAAACGAGCTTACGTGGTGAATAATTTAACAAATTGACCAAGTTAAACCGGTGAAAAATGTTTCTGGATTCCAGATTTATATACTCTGATAATATATACTTACTTTGTGGTACATTGTAATTTTAAATAACTATATTGAGCAGGTATATATAATATACTTCAGCACCGGGGGATATGTTTAAAAAGCTCGTTTGGAGTGAGGATAGATAGTATAATGAGGCGTTTTCAGTTTTCTTGGATATTTAATAAACGCAGTGCATTCAGAGCGGTGGCAGAACGGTAATTTCAGTAAACATGGCCCTGCTTATAACGCGCCGTCTATCATTACAATCGTGTGAATATTGATGCCGTATAAGCGTATACATTGTAGAGCACACTGTTGCCAACAAAGTCTCTTTAATATGCACAAAAATCCACAAATCCATCAAAATGGGATGGATTTTGGATCAGCAAGGTTTTCTTTTTTTACTTAGCAGGATTTTCTCACCATTTAGAGGAAATGATAAAATGGATGTTTGTGTGTTAACGCACGAGTAATCAATAATCATGCGCTTTAGACATTCATTTTTCTTTTTATTCCTCCTTTTTCATTTACTGTACTGTTTCTTTTGTATTGTTTAAGAAAAAAGTACCTATTAACTTATTTGGTCCGAACTTGCAATGCAGGATGTCAAAAATATCAGTTTTTTGACATCAATATCGCAGGAATTGACCATAAGATACAGAATAGAACCCACCTTTCGTACACATCAATATTGGCTCCCTTTTTGTACTGCTACGAAACTAGGAAACATAACAATTTTTGGAAATATCCTCCTAGGTGATTCAGGTTGCCTATTTTTTTTTTACTTTTAGAATGTGCTGGAAATTTGCATTTTCCGACACGTGTTTGAAGCACCCTGTATGTAGTTATTAATTGTTTTGCTTCACTCATATTGTGAGTTTGTATCTCTGTCCTTCTATACCTTTAATTTAATAAAAACTTGGTGAACAGAAGTGGGATCATCTCTTCACAAAAAAAAATCTGATACATACAAAATGTGGGATCACTGTGACTGTGTGACTTCACATAAATCAAGTCGCAGGAGCGAATATTTTATTGTAAGCGCGACAACGTCGTATTCCGTGAGTAGCTCTCATAAGAACAGCCTTCTCCCCTCCGAGTGTATGAATTAAAGAGGTGCAATTACTAAGTAATGGCTGGTCTTGGTCTGATCCGCCATTCCAAACATAAAAATAAAGGAATACGTAATCAGACCAAATGAAATGCCATGTAATATGCATCAGTCCGCTTTAATCGTTGCTTCTCCACTCACGATTTACCTACCTACAACTATAATACAAGAATCGATTCTTCCCAGGTCGTGCCCGACTGATAGAAGACTAGGCTCTTTGCTCTTCCTCCACTTGAAACAATGACGTATCGAATGTCAGAGTTGTAATAAGCATGTCGTTGGTTGATGCGGGTGGTCGGATCGCTTCCTATGAACAATGCGAACTTCCAGCTCCAGCATTCCAGAAGTCCCGGGGGGGTGGGAGGAGTATGTCCTTGCCATGTATAAATCAAATGTGTTCATGCCGGGTAACTGCTGTCGTGAATTATACACGGTGCAGGTTAATATGGTCGCTAGCTACTGGACTTATTTTGCATACCATTGACAGAATATCTTGTCCATTGTCTTTGCATATTGAGACTTGATCCTGCTCCTGTGAGCTGGTATTGCCTTTTGAGAATAATGCTGCTTTTAAGTCGATACGTGAGGTTGTATAGTTTTCATTGACCATTATTTTCCATAAATGTCACCATCATATTAAACTAATTTCGAACAAGGTACCTACTATTGAAAGGATAGTTTAAGATTTTTGGAGGATAGTTTAAGGTCACAGGTGTTGGTGAATCTTCTTCAAATATGGTGAATCTGTAGGTAACGGATGTACTACCCAAAGTGATAACTGCCCTCTGTCCTCGAGGGTACTTATTGGAATTATCGCATTTGACTTGCAGTCTTCGACAGAATGATTTGAAACGAAGCAGTAAGCAGTTGTTTCAGTCGTGGTCACTAAAAGAACAGCAAAAGACTCTAAGAGCGTTCGAGATACGTTCCGTTCTTCTTTTTTTATATCATTCTATGTCACTCTCGAGTCCACGTTTTCGACATTGAACCCAACTTAAGAGATCACTGCTGTATTGGTGAATTGTGACTATATAATGTCATTAACAGTAGGTACTAATAATAATTATCCCCGACCTAATTATTATGTTTCTTTTTTTTTTCGCTTGCTCTAAAGAAAAAATTCTTCGTACCTATGTCAGTAAATTTGAACTCTTCTGTTTCATTCATGTAAATGCATCCATTAAGGTTTAAAATGACAACATCGATGAAATAAAAGCAAACGCCTAATTTCAAAGAAGATAAATTGATTGTACAAACTGGAGCACTTCCAGGTCATCGATTTTGAAAGTGTGAGTCTTAAGTGTATGGTTTGAGGCAATTTGCGAGTTCTCCGGCCTCTCGGTGTGTAATAACGCAACTGGAGGTATGAGTTAGGGCCGACACGTACATGGAGTTTGGTCTGCAAATAAGCTTTATAAATTGGACAAATTCCCAGCCAGCGTCTGGCTCTAATTTCAACACTTAGAATGAAATGTTACTGCGGATCGCCCTCTCTGCTTTCTGACGACGTAATTCCCAGAACAAATGTTCTACACTTCCGTGATATACTTTTCAGGGATGCAGTTCGATCCTATGCGTTTTGAAACTATGCGTTATTGATTTTTATCGATAGAAAGCAATTTTTTTTTCAAGTTTCACACTTACTACAAATGGAGTAAAGTTGGCTATTTAATTTTATGAATTATTGTATCAAACTGAAAACTGAAAATATAGAGCGATCCTGAATTTTCCAAAACGGAGCCTAGAAATCGGACTTCTACTTATCGTTCCTAGATCGTCCTGAAGCACGTCTGTCTGGCCCAGTCATCGGTTTCTCTGTGTTCGGTAACGCGGGTGTTGACGCTGCGTTTGTTGGTTCCGATGTATACAGCGCACAGAAGCAAGGTATTCTATAAACTCCAGCGGAAGAAAGTGGATCTATGGGGTCTTGTTTTGACGTCGTGGCGGTGCAGGAGTTTACCGTTACCGATATGATGACGTTCTTGATGTAAGGGAGAAATGCAGCTCCCAAAACTCTTGGTGGTTGTTCGCTGGGTGTCGTGGGATGACCCAGCGTTTTGGGGTTTGGCGGTGTTATTGGTCAACGTTTCCGACCCGTGTATAGCTATAGGAAACACCAACGACCTCACTCACCTTTCGAAATCGAGTGATCTTTTCAAATTTTGGTAAGTCTTCCTAGAGCTAACTTTGCCATCCAAATTATTCTCTTTATTTCCTCTTCGTGTCCTCCCTTATTAGAAATTTGGGTAATTGTATACATCCGCGGCTCCTAAGTTTCATCAATTTTTTCGGGACCGAGGAGCGAAATAGGGGTGCTGGGTGGGTAAGAAAGTAAAAACAGCCATTGCAAACTAATATTAAGGTCACAACTAAGGTCTCTTTGGCACTACGGTCGAATTTCTGTTTTTTTTTTTTCACTTTCATGGCAAGGAAAATCTTCGAAAATAACAGTACCACGATTTTTATTTTGATTTTTGCATTTATTTTGCATTTATAATCCGAAAATCATTGCATCAATCTCTGTGGACTGGACACGTTATGTGAAAGCGGATATATCGCCCAGTCCGCCTCTGTAAACCTCTAACACAGAATAGAATACTTGGCAATTATTGTGAAGTGGATTTATCCGGGATCGCGGCATCTAATCGGTGCCTCTTGTCAGGACCGCACTCCCTCCGCACTCTCAAAACCGTTTTTTTACACCGTTTTGTGGCTTTCTTTTTCATTTGCAAAGCAAATGAATACCTTCCTGGTGTTACTATAGGTATGTTCTCCACCCCTATATAGGTTCTATAGTGAAACTGTAGGAGCCGCGGATGTATATAATGACCGAAATTTGGGCCACTATTACTTGTTCTTTGATACGTATTGGTGGTAACGTCCTCTCGATCAATTATCATCAGCGCATTTTCCTTTTTTCTCAATCAAAAAAAGAGCTCAATCATTTTCTCCTTTGATCTTGCCATTATGGTGGTGCCTTTTTTGTTTTGAAGCCTCTCGATAGCTCGTTCTGGTCAAACAAACTATTTTGTCGCCTGTTGGTATGCACTTGGTAGAGCTGCAGGAAACTTTATTCTCTCAGCTCTGCCAAGCATATACAAACATCAAAAATAGTTGCGACAGTTGAGTCGCCCGTCGAATACGCCAAAGCATTACCCAAACATCTTCGACCGGTTTGGGATCCACTCGGTAATAGTTCGGAGTGACATACGTTGGAACCCCGCAAGGTTTTTTTTTCCGATCAAACTCGCCTGGAGTGGGGGTATGTTTGAGGTGCAATAAGGCAGCTTCGTGCATTTCGGATCTATAAAAGCGAACCTTTTTGAACAGTGGCAAAATCTTCCCAGGCATCTTGAAGAATTTAGTTCGCAGTTTGATTTGTGGTACGAGTGGCATGCTATATAGTTAGTTCAACTTTATTTCTGGAAGTGATGGTCGTCATCCTTTGTGTTTTGAAGTAATTTCTCAGAAATAAGGAATAATAAGCTGCCACCATATGGGTTCGAATCCCAGTCTCGCTATGGATATTTGTTGGAAAATAAAAATATGTCTGTGGCTGAATAAACTAGTTCACCAAGCCTAAGGCGCGAGAGTGGAACGAGTATGGCTTATTTACATACTTAAGACCGATGTCCTTTTCTTTTTTTAAAGAAGCCATCATAAAATTACTGTGATCTGTTCTTTGATAAGAAGCCATATAAGAACTTTTAAAAATGCGTTATGCTAATTATTATTCTTCCTATTTACATACAATAATTACTAGTCCTTGCATGACAGTAGGTGCAGTGGGGATCAGTTCCCTCCACGATATTTACTTATGTATCTAAAGAATTATACCTGGTAAAAGGTGTTGGACCAAATACAATCATCGGTCGATTCCCATTTACATTAAATTAGATTCACTCACACATGTGTGACTTTTTTACAACTTGTGACTTTCTTTTCAAGGATTATCTCAGGATGCGTCAGAAAAATCATTTTTGAGAAAGTAGGTTTTAAAATCCTGACATGTTGACCTATTTAAACTCGAAATCGAAGAAAATTTTGAGGGTCTGTGGTGCAATTGCCTCACGAAATGAAGAAAGGCAACTATGAAAAGTTGCCTCACCATTATAGTTTTTTTTTTTTTTTAATTACTTTAAGGCACTTTTTTGGTCGAAACCCTTGAACAACATTACCCCCTAGAAGAAAAAGTCACGAGTTGTGAATCACCCTCTTAATTTACATGTAGAGATGTAGAGTTGAACCGTTTTATTTCCCATGAACCACTTGCATATCTCAGCTACTGATCTATCTCGTTTCATTTATTTCTGTAATTAGTTTCATTAAATGTAGGTACATGCATAATATATAGATGTATTTATATATGTACATAAATATATATTATGTACAGCTAGCTAGTGCTGTTTCGATCCTATCAATTACATTTATATACTATGTATAATTAAATCTAATTATCGCAGTGTACATAAAGATGAGGTATTTACGAACGATACACAACCAACAACAACGCATCGAGAGACTTTAGGTATATAATTAATAATTTTTATGCATTTAAATTGCAGCTTACTTCATAGTAATTTCTTGTCAACAATTATCAGTTAATGTAACCCTTACAGATTGATTTATGAGCCCTAATATGGACCTTTGTTTCACGTCTTCCATCTTTGAATTAATTCTATAAATCTCATTTTTGACAGATAGTCTTCCAAACTGCATGCATACTCTGAAGCGGTTTACTTGGGATGCTGCAGTTAATATTTAAAATAACTTCATGTAGCGTTAATTTGCAATAATTATTCTTAACTAGGTTGTAAGTTTTCAACTTGTAATTGTCAAGAAATTTTATTATTTACAATTCAGATTTATCTGGAGCCTTCCAGAATATCGTCATAAACTGATGGCACCCTTGATTCAACTACGCCACTGCCGTAAACGACAAAAGAGAAAACTTCAAGAATACATGAACAGAAACAGATCCAAAATTTCTGGATGAGTTGGCGACTATCGCCGCCCTCTTTTAAGACGAGACACCCCTTGAAGTTCTAAATTCTCTATGACAAGTTTTTATTTTTTTGACAGTTTATGACAAGTAAAGCTTACAGTATATCAGCTTCTTTTTTTTACTTTCTGTATTTCTTTTTTCTTTCTCTTTCAATGCAATTGAGGGATATACTCTTAATTTTCCGTCTCATTTTTCTAACACCTTTTATTTCCATTTCCACCAAGAGCCCTTTTTGCCATTCCCAAACCATGTTGGGACTCCTACTCGAACCCGAGCTCGAACCCTCCCCACCTTTTAATAAAGGTCAGAAGGTCTTTCCATGAGATGAGTCAAATTTCTTCCTTTTGTAGTGCATAATGCTAGTGCCTTTGACCAAAAATGTTGAGCTTGAGGCCACTAAGGACCTGACCTGACTAAAATTGAAGAGCTCTTCTCTAAAGCAGGTTTCTATTTGTTTTAAAAATGGACTTTGTAGCACCCCTTTTTGGGGACACCTACATTTGATTTTTCTGTTTGATTAATTCTCAGGGAGGTTCTTTTGAGGATTACTTTGCATCAATTAAGGGAAGAGTTAATTAATAATACTTCGCTATAATATTATATTATGACATAAAAAGAAAACAATTACAAATTTGTCACCAACAAATTATAACTTAAATTCTAGAATGAAATCAATAAAGCTCAATATGGTTAAAGACTCACGGTACCATCCAAGGTTGGGGCTCTTGACTGCCACGTTATAATTATTGTTAAACTGAAGAATATATGCTGCTTTACAATTCTTGATAACTGACGATGAGGACTATAGATTCGGCACGAAGTATACCTAATTATACTGCTTGGTACACTTATCAATTATTATCAATATTAACACTCTGTATATTTATTATCAAAATTAACACTCTATATATTATTTATTCCGGCAACCTTTTCCAGTTGACCGGACCTTAACACCACAGATACACGCAGGAGACACCGATCTGCCTCTCTTGCAGGAAAGGGTCCTTCTCCTCCGTCGTCGAGCACCGCTAGTACCCGACTCCCCTCACAATAGTGGAAATTCGCACTTCCCTTACATCATCCAGCTTCGTGGTGGTCCTTTTCTTAGTTTCACCCCCACCTCACATAATTCACTCTTAGTCTATAGGTACAATATCCGTGTCCAAATCATTGGCGTGCTTCAACTTGGGGTGTTTTTCAACTTTGTGGTGACACTTTGTAGGGTCCCCTGTCACCCCTATAAGTTGTAAGTGTCTGTTCAGACTGTTGTATGAACGGTGAGTACTCTAACTGGTAGTCCTAACTTCTTCCGGGTCCGTTTGACCATGTTGACCAAGAAGTTTTCCCTGCATGGTACTGAGCTTCAAGTAGTGATCTGACAGCTCGTTTTCAGGCATTCCTGAATGTGCAGGAACCCATACATATCTGCACCGATTTCTTGTCAGCCAGCCTGTTCAGCGCTTTGGCACATTGCTGAATCAACGGGGAACTAATCCTGTGTGAGCCTTGTCTGCAGGATCGCGTAAACCTCCGCTTGGAAGAATTGGGTCAACCAGGGGAAAGGATCTCCCCAGTTCCGTTCCTGCTTAGCAGAGTCTCGTTTCAGTGTGACTATTCTTACTCCTAGAGCCGTCTGTAAAGCAGACTAGTCCTCCTGGTGCGAAGGTTGCTTCGCCCTTTTCCAAATTTTTATTTTCAGGAATTGGAATCATTTTTAGCAACATTATTACATAAACCAGCCGATCTGCAGTTTGGGCGAGCTAGACACTGTGCTGAAGTTTTTCTGATATGTATACAGCTTTCTCAAAGAATAAGTTCATATTTTGGCTTGTATTGCATCTAATTAAAGATTTGAGAAGAGTCTAGAATCTTGTGTCGCTTACGGATTGTAAAATATAAATGTACAACGACAAATTCACTAAACTTCCAGATAAAATTCATCATCAAAGTGTACCTACCGCTTTCCTCATAATCAAGTCGATTTATAACATAGAGCTTTGAGCTTTTGATCCTCTAATAAGGGGAATTTATGACATATCAAAACCAAAACTTCACAATAATGCTTCTCACTAGGATCTACTAAGAAATCTTCTGAATACATAGAGGGGGATGATAAAAAATACTTTTTCTTCTAAGTCTCTTCATGGAAATGAAGGAAGCTCTTCTTTAAATTCCATATGTGCAGTTGAAACTTGAACTTACAGCACTAGAGCTTTAATTATTGCATTAATGCTCTTTTCCAGATATTTTTTATATAAAAGTGGTACCAAAAATGTCTCAATTAATGATTCCGAATTTTTCTCTTCATTTTGAAGTAATGAATCCTCCATGGTATTCATGAATAGTGATAGTGAATACAGAAACTCATAAAAATTCGAATTTTATAATGATAATTTTAGCACATAGATAATAACTGGACTCTACAACACCTGTAAAGTGATTTTTATGGTAATTATTTAGATGATCGAAAGAAGATCTGGAATAGCGACACTTATCTACCTAAGCGAACAAACAAGTTTAACAGGGTTGGAAGAGCGATTTATAATTACATAAAAGTTGACAGAATGACCACGCACGTGATGTCAGCGTCGTTGTTAGATTCCTATCTTCGTTGTACAATTTCATCAGGTGCAATTTTCAGGGTATTTAATTTGTCGTCCCATAATTCAACATTTCGTCCTCAACGTTGACGATATTGGTACTTCTAGTTAGTTAGTAGACTGTATTTCTTCAATTAGAGCTAATGTATTTTAATTAGTTACAAATTTATACAATTTACAGGGAATAACAACATCGGGAGTGGTGAGTTGTAACTTGTTATTTACTATTTTCATCGCGCCATTTGAATTACAATAAATCTCCCTTGAGGAATTCATTAAAGCAACAAATCTCGTCTACAATTTAGAGACGTTGTCACGTTTTATAGCGAGATATGCTTCCCACTGCCTCATTGAGTCTTTATGAAAAAATCAATCAATGGGACAAAGTGAGAACTGCACGACGGAAAACTCGGCGAATTGATCCCACTTGAATGAAATGGAAGTCAGTTTAGTAAGCGACTTGGTTACAGATCGTTATCCCGATCTTAACAACTGGTAAGGGGTGATTCAGAACCGACAACACCGTCCTGAAACTTTGCTTCAGGATCCAACAGGAATCAACAACCCTCCAGCCTCCAGTGTTAATATTTATACTCGCAGATATGATGGAATTGGAAAGTCTGCCGATTTCATATTTCATTCGCTGTTTGCTTCCAAGTGGAGTGAATTAAAAATCTAAACGAGATGAATTGACATGCAACAGAAAACTAATTACCACTCGAATTAGCATCTGGACGTTGCAACAGCGCTTTCGCGAGATTATGTTTGGTTACCCGAGCAGGGGGCAGTTCGAGTTTTCGCCCGGGACGGGGGCGAGGGGCGTGGGAGGGTGTTTGCGTTCACACGTCATCCCTAAGATAATTAACCCCTTCTGGGTGTTTTGATTAAGGGAAGCCCATTAAATAATTGCACGATATGATGTGTTATGCCGCCCGCGATGTAATCAGCTGGTACGCATTGGTACAAGATTATAAAGGGTTAAGGGTTAGTTGAGGAGAAGGGTTGCTAATTATCAGTTTATTATCGCCCAATCAATAAGCACCTATACGAGTATAAACAAGTATCACCTGGAACTGGAGTAAAAATAATGTCTGCCCTAATGAGGCATGAAAATGTTTAACCGTGACTCATGTTCAGCTAATAACGTGAAAATATGAAAATAAGTAACCTGCTGAAGATGATGAAGATTCTTGCACTTTTTCATACTGTTTACTGTTGATTAACTAGTGCTAGTGACCTTTATACACAGTTTTTATCGCTCATTCTATACTATATAAATAGTAAATAATGTAATGAGAGGACACGAATGAAACGTGTTGAAAGGTGAGAGTGTAGAGGCGTAATGGCGACGTAAATAATAAATAAAAAAATAAGTACATACGCTCAAGTTATTTTATAGGCAGAGACTG
Source organism: Malachius bipustulatus (assembly GCA_910589415.1). Taxonomy (NCBI): domain Eukaryota; kingdom Metazoa; phylum Arthropoda; class Insecta; order Coleoptera; family Melyridae; genus Malachius; species Malachius bipustulatus. The sequence goes on from OU342633.1 coordinate 49,571,431, forward strand.
TGATAATATCATATAAATATAAAATAACAGTGGTGGAGACGTATGGATTATATTCTGGCATTATATTGATTTTGGACGATGAAATTTTACATTTTACTTCTTGCCATAAAGTTGCCCGCTATCAACCAGAGCCCAACGGTCGAGATCACGAAGGGATCGCGTATGTCCCCAAAAAGCTCCTGGCACGTAGCTCGTCTTCCGAAACCCCATGGCATTTAATAAAAATTATATAACACCATACATCTGAATGATCTGAGCTTCACATCTCTGGTTCTTCAAATAAATTCAATAACGTAAAATGAGATCGCCATTGTTATCCCTTCCCAGACCTTCCGTTTCCGAGACTAGATTAACTGGAAGGAACAAATCCGCAGGCCACCAGTTTCAGCTTTGCAGAACGTTCTTCCTAGCAATCGATCCCATGGCCGCAGAAATACGCGGCTGAAATGTAATACAGCCCATTTCAAGAGAAAGGTCTATGGGAGATAAACCCACCATATAGTTCCTTGGAAAATTAATTGTCAGAAAACTTAACAATGAAGCTGTAACGAATTCCGAGGCATTCGTAGTTAATTATTATTTATTTTAATTAATCGAGGGGTTTATCAGAAGGATACAGTTTTTACAGCGGTGATTAGCAGGTTATCTCGCCGGCACCGGCTATATAAGCAGACCCAACGGAGATGCAGGTCAGATGGATCCGAGGAACTGACTCGAGAACCACTCTCCCTCCCGGTGAACTGAGCTAGGAGGTCTTCAGCAGGAGGCATGTAATGAGTGCACTCCGTCCAGTACTCAGCCGGCTACAGCAGTACGATGAAATGAATCGAGCCTAGCTGTAACTGGACGTCGGGAGATCGATGAGAGTGAACTGAGCTCTTATCGACTGCCGGTCATAACAGGGAATCAACCGGGGCTGTATTGAAGTCCCGGCGGATCCTTTCAGACGACGCCTGGCCTGTATTGAGGGCCAGGTAAACCAGACGTCGGATCGCAATGTAGTGAGTTGTCGATTTAGGTACATATGTAAATATATAGGCACAGATATGTGTAAATATCGTAATTGTAAATAAAGATTTTTATTATTCTAATTGACTTGTCACGGGTAAAAGGGGGCAATTATCCATCCCTGGGGAATCATCTCTACCGTACCGAAAATCCCGTTACAAAGCAAACACATACAAAAGTTAACGACAATTAACTGTCTAAATTCACGGTTGATCGGGTAGTCAGGTACAACTGAAAGTTCAATCAGGTCCCCTCCTCAGGATTGTTGAGAATGCCAATCGACAAGTGACAACATGTGAAACTCGATGGCACATGTGAGCCTCTCAAGGATTTTAAAGCACCCCAAAACATGATCCAAAATACAAACAATTGGTAGTTCCGTTGAGCTGTTAAGAGCTGCAGCATCAAAGATGAGAAACGCGGTTAAACCTTCTCAGGGGAGATGGCACTTGAAGCGGAAGAAGAAGAGAAACAATCTCTTTAAAAAAAATTCCTTTTGACTGGTTTATGTTACATTATTTGTGGTCTGAGCTTATCTTGGCGCAATCTTCAAAGTGGCATCGTAGGTAAAGAGGAAATTCGATTGACATGACCACGTATTTCAAAAACATGTTGTTCTAGGGTTGTTTCTGGATTTCTCGTCACAGCTAAACAGTTATGGCTGGAAATGGTGCAAAATTTGGTTTTGGTTCTAATTTTTGTGCCTTCGATTGATTCGGAAGTCGTTCTTGTGAAGATGATTTTGGACGCCACTGGATGTTCCCCGAAACAAGACGAGAGTCATGGAACAAGGAGCTGTAAATATCGGCGCTCGTCGCTATCTAGATGCGAAATTAACAGAAACAATGACCGATCGAAACAGAGACAGGAAAGGCCCGTCTTTATCAGCAGGCCACGATCGCGGCCGTTATAATATATTTAACTGTATTCAATACCGTGTCTTTATAGATCGGCGGCCCATATTATATATGCCGGAAACTATAAAACAATTTAATAACAGATCCAAGTAGCCGTGATGAAATGGCGAACAATGGCCAGGGAGCCTACTGCTGCAGACGGCGTTGCACGGTAGTCCGTCCATCCATCGCGTTTAGATTTAGAGCGCATTGTCTCATCAGATGGCCGTTTATTATTATTATGTGAAAGGATGCTGCCTGTTCCGGAATAAATAACACACTCTGTATGATACGGAGACGATCGTAAAACACTTCGCGCCGCTCCGATGAACACAGCCAGGAAGGATATTACATGCACCGAAACAGTCATCATATTATTTTCCACGGACACTCGTTCACATCTACTTATTCTTTGGTTTATCTTCTTTATAGCCGTAAGGTAAATCTCTGTAATAATAGGATCGCGTCCACGATATTCCTATTGTAGGATTCAATTACGCCGATCTAATAAACAATAAAAATCTCCCAGTAGATTTCTTCATAGTAGGAACTACATGGACACGACCACCGCCTGTTTTCCTAGGTAAGAAGTACGTGACGGTAGGCAATGGCTCGATATCGTTACCGATTACCGCGTGCTCGATAGTCGATGACTGGATTGTCTCGCCACCCACATGGAGAGATGACAAGGAGGTTCAAATTCTGAAGGAAAGAGACACACTAACTAGGACATCGAGAAACTTCTTCATAACATTTTGAAACCCATCTCTTGAAAACCCACCCCAATTTTGGATAAATTCGCTTCAGCAGATAGAATTTTTTAACTTTTCACTTTCCTGGTAGGTCATGCAACATGGTTGGTTGTATTTGCATTAATTCGGTCAGTGGTGGGGGGGGGGATATAGTAATAAAAGCTATCCTCCGGGATATGTGAATTAGCGATGTATCGAATCCTATTTGCTGCTGTTTTCATAAATAATACTCAATTGCCAATGTCCATTCAATCTGGTACAATTAGGATTTTGCACACGCCGATCAGAAGAAGTAAAACAACGTGGTACATGTAAAGTAAGGGTTGATAAAAAAAAAACTTTATCTTTGACAGAAATGTTAAGCTTCATGGTCAGGATGTTTTGGCCATTGTTAGTATGAAATAGTTACTTTTTCTAAACTAGGCCCATTTTCTTGGTATAAAGAAAGCATACCAAAAATTACAACGTGACGATGTAGGAGGTGAAAGGTGTCGGGTGGCTGCTTTCGGGAAAAAAGTTCGATGATACCTCAGTTAAAACTTGGAGGGAGTTTTAAATATGATTGTCCCTCACATAATCAATCGCCGACATGACGGTGCGAATACAGGCAACCCCTCTTGGTGAAGATGTCAACTGATCCTAACTCCCATTTCGCGAAAAACGCATTATAGAGATGCTGAAGCTACTAGACGATGATTGAGATGACTACTCCGATGAGATTGAGAAAGCTTAGGACTTTGGCTCGGGCTTAGACTGACAGTCGAGTACTTATAAGAGGACGATACGGTCTCTTCCCGAACCTGCGGCGGTTCCTCTCATACTGAGCAGGATCCTCGTCCTCTAACCGGTCGGTCGAATCGCTTGCTTGGGGATGGAAACTATTGGCCCTAGAACCAGATCTAGGTACAAAGCGCAAGGAGGAGGAATTGAACGAAATATTCCTGGCTGGTAAAAGTAACGAGTGAGCTCTTCTTCTTATGCCACCGTTCTGCCCTCGGTGTTCTAGCATGTTCTCCTGACGTTGTCTGGAGGGAATTGATACCCTTTCTTCAACCACTCAACGGTATTAGAAATTAAAAATGTTGAAAAAGGCATTTTGAAAGGTACTTTTTTTTACTGTCAGAATATCAGTGAATTCAGTCAGAACACACATTTTTCGAGGGGGCAGAGGGGGCGTAGGCCTGGACCCTGAATTGGTGGGCAATACTCCCGATGTGCACCTGTTGCTAGTGAATGAACTAGGCATCTACTTACTCAGAAGAAATGTTGCGAGCGTTTGACAATAATTATTTATTGCGTCAAAAAAATTGGATATAAAAAATGAGTCACACTTAAAATAATTTATTCCGAACAATAATAGTAACTGGGGTCATTAGAATATGGAAGAACCTATACGCTGAAATTATGAATGAACAGTCATCTACAACCAATTGCGTTGGAAACTGACATCACCGGATCTCTAGGCGTTTGTTGATTATGTAAGAACTTTCCCTGGCGAGGAATTGCAACACAAACAATAGGAATAGGAATAAAACTATAAACAAATCTGACTTTCTAATAGGTAAGTACGTATGCAATCTGAAAACCTAATCTAACGGAATCGTTAAAGGCATCCATCAAGAAACTGTCTTCTCTGATTGGTAGTAGATTAAGCGACTATGTAGCAAGCAAAACCAAGCAACAACGATCCTGTCAAATCTTCATTATCCTTGCTCGGACTACTCCAAGTCTGACATGTCTGGAAACCGAAACCGAAACGGTAGCAGTGACTAGTGACTCTCGTGGGGTCGCAGAGCAGAGCACCGCGAAGGACATGTCGAATGTCGATTCGATTCTCGATTCCCATTTGCATCCGACTCGTACGTCATGAGGAGCCCGGCAGTCATGTTATAACGTGGTATTTATTGACAATAACGACAGCGTGCCCGCGATCTCCGTCCGATTCATGCCCGATGCTCTTCTTGTCCGCAAATGCCTGACATCGGCATCGGCGGTTCGGTTTTTTTCGTCGCGGATTTATTCATTAAAGAGACGGAATGTGTTTTCTTGGGTTCGTTTGGGAGAAGCGGAGCCATTTATTAGTACGGACGGTGTGAATGATTTAGAATAATGCGGTCCATTTATAACGCGAGATCCCCCCGGTTAATGGCTTTCTGTGCTTATATTATTCTCAAAAATAATATTTCACCGTAATTGCATCTCACCTAGAATAAATAAGTACCTATACATAACGACGTGCATCCGAGCGCCTCTTGCTTGGAATATAAACTTGTTTATGAAATCTGTTCGGCGCCCGGCGCGGTCTGGAGGGTCAAAGTACCAATATATCCTCTTATTAGAGTGCAGACGGGGGAAAATTCGGATTATTTATCTAAATTATGCCCGCTGTTTGTGCTCCACTCGACGGGCAAATACGCGAAACAAACTTCCCTTGTTTACTTCTTAATTCCTATTTATTTTAAATTAATAACTTACGAGAATAAGCAGTTTCCAAACTCTCCACGCTCCGTGGTCTTAATTTGAGTAAAAATAAACTTTGTTTCGCTGCTTTCTTTCTTCTTCCGATATTGTTTCGGAACGTTTCATCAACAGCTGAATTATCGGAGTGTGAAACATCGCCATGGTTACCATTTTTAGATGCGTCCTTGACCATCGTGGAAACGAATGCCTCGGGCGTCTTATCGCGAAAGAAAACCCCAATATACTTCGTGATTATTGCTCGTTCATCCAGCTACTGTCACAAAATACACTCGATTTCTTTTCAATAATAATTAAAACACTTTACCGTTCTTGCGCAGTCATTTATTTTTACAGCTTATTTGAACTTATTTGAATTGATCGATTATTCTGACGATCTGGTCTTATTGTGGGCATCTTTATAAAGATGATTCGGCGTATTCCCATCAGGTTTCTAATGATCTGGAAGCTACTGCAAAAGTGATGGAATTCGATTCTGCACATTCCCAAAGTTGACTGATTCGCCACCGCTGAATTCGTTTCACTTATGTTGATTGTTGTTATTTAACAGCTCGTTTACTGCTAAATTTACTGAATTTATTGGTTTTACTGAACGATAATTAACGATAATCTCCATGATAAAGGATCTTTTAAAGACACCATCTTTGATTCTTCTTTTTTTCTCTTGTCGCAATGAGACTTACGCTATCAAAATTCCTTTATCTGAGATTCAAAATTATGTGCATCCTCGGGCATGCGCTTGTATATATAACTTCCTGAATGTATTCCCCTTATAAAATAACCCAATGATATGGATCAGAGCTTTAAAGCTGAAGCCAAGTTACTAGAAACAGACAATACGTAATGATTTATGATAATTTCAACCTTTACTAATATTTCTTGGTCATCCTGTACATCCATACTACATGTTACATGATGCCATTGTATTTGCAATTGGTCTGAATTAATTATAGTGAGAGCTCAATGCATGATATTACTAATCCCATACAGATCTCATCCCTTATTCAGGGGTTGCAGTATTATGTAGGAGAGACCATGACTGCCCATCATATCGACCTGGGGGTGTACGTACATCCCTCCCGAATTATCCCCATCCAAGCATGGAAACACTGCCAATTCTGATCAAGAGCAGTGTGTCCTAGATTGGAGACATGCAGAGTTAATTTAGATTTCACAATACATAGTTTCTTGTAATTACGTTATTTATAAAAGAACCAAGGGGTTGGTTTTTGTAAAGGCATATGTGAACGAATGCCGGATGTGGAAATGGATTCTCCATCAACCCTGATAAATATTTTTATTTCATTTCACTAATGCTGCCTGTTTCTGTTGTCCTCATATGCCAGATCTAGAACTTGTATATACGACACACACTTTTTAGGTAAATTTTGAAGATTACTGTTGTCGTAAAATGAATCAAATTGGACGTCAGTTGGGAAAAAACTTGCGGGAATCGATGCGAAATTTATTCGAATCGAAGCGAGAGACGCCGAACTTATGATTTATCGGTCGTCGGTGGACGTGGCAACCGCGTCGATCTTTCCGACGCTTCCCTTGATCTCGGAGTGTTTTTAAATGTGCATAAAAATAAACACAGTCGACTTGGTTTATTTTCAGTGGAAATCAGTCTCAGACATTAAAGAAATTGTACTCGTTCTCATCTAAATTATTATTCTAGAACCCAGAGACATATATAAATAATATAACATGCCAGTTTGTGTTCCATCCTCATCAATGGCTCGTGTAAACACCGACACTGGCGCCCTTATAGCTGCTTTACAAAAATACTCGTTGCATTCGAAGGAATACTCGGGAAATCGAGTAAATTTTATTATCATTGTGATTTTGGAGCTGTGTATTCTCCTTATATAATAAAAATGTCCAGTATTAGTTTGTAAAAACTAAGGTAGCCTATGAATTAAACAAAAGATTGAGAAGGATAATTTTAGAAAAACTAATTGGATATCGTAAATAACGCAGCTATACATTTAAGTGGCAATTTATAATGGGGAAGACCGTTGAATAATGGACGTCTCAAATATCACAAAGATTTAAATACCCAAGGGGATTTATGAGCATACCGAGATGTATAATATAGGCAATAAAACAATGAATTAAAAAAGAAGAAATGGAAGTGCTAGTGTGAAATTAGTCTGATGAGTGATGAGTCTTCTGGAATATAAGAAGATGCATGCATGTATGTGGCCATTATGGCGTTAATAGTACCAGTACGTCATAAAGAGGTAACTTCTAGAAGATTGTGATCACTAAAATATTTATCCTGAAAGTGAGCCTTTGCACATACCTACTGTACAATGAGAATCAAAATATTTAGTTGTAATTTTTTATTACAACACGAAGGTCTTATAAATCACAGAGTCAAAACTCAAGAGTAACGGCTAGGAGAACAATCAAGTAGGTATACCCTCGATATGTCGAATAACGCAAAAAGTAATCTCATGAGGGAACATAATCTGTAAAATTCACAAACCTGTTATTATTGAAATGAGTGGCACACGCAATATTATGTATTTGTTTATTAATTTCCATTAAATTAAATTAAAGATGAATGGAGACATGATTGGCGAATTAAAAGTATTTCTTTATTCAACAATTCTTTAATCGAAAATCCTTCGTCAGCATTAAACGGGTTTGAAATAATAAGGAAAGTCTGGGTACAAGTAAATCGCTTAAGAACAGGACACGGTCATCTACCATTAATGGAATTTAAAACCAAGCGCTTCCTGTGTTTGCGGACATTTTGAAGAATCCATTAATAACCTTGTCAATGAATGTCCTTTAACCAAATTTGTTAGATGGTGTGTTTAGGTTTTTCATGGGGTTTTCCCCTAGATCTGTGACTTTATCTGTCGTAATACTATTCAGCCAGATTCTGCAAGCTTAAATGTAATTCCTTTCTATGCTTTTACATTGAAGACTCGATATTGTGTGTGTGACTGTTAACGAAGTCAAGTCAAGTCATCGAGAGGAGAAGTTCGTTGAGATAAACAATACACCCGGGGAACAGTTACAGAGTGCCTTTAGTGGAGTGAGAAACCGTGTATTAAAATGTGCCCAGGAGGGTGAAGGGCTTTTCACTTATCTTTTAAATGAAGTAATTGTTGATTTTATTAAGCGTTTTATAATATTGTCGATAAAGTGTCAGTACTAAAATATAATTATTAAATAACGGTTAAAAAGATACAAGAATTTGCTTAAAAAAAACTATTAAAGGTTAGATGACGTATGGAATGTTGAGTGCTATCAACCAAGAAAGAAATAAATTTCGTTAGAAAAAGTTGGTGTTGTTTCAGCCTCCCCCCTCCCCAAATTGAATATTGAACTTCGACTTTCCCGGCACAAATTGATTCAACCCATCTGATCATCTGACTCGTTTCGAGCTTCGAAAAGCTTTGAGATCACGGGCAATAGAATTTCGAATATTTTGCCAATTCATTTTGGGCCCATTTTTCATTTTTGAGTTATAAATGGGGAATAGTTCAGAAAATTTGCGGTTTTTACTGAAATGGATCGCACCTAGGTAGGATGATAAGGAAATTATTTCCATCGCCCTCGTTAAATCAGCCCAAACCGAAATAGCAAACAGTGCAAGAATAGGTACGTAAATACCTAAAGGTAAAATTTATAGCATGTGAAAAATCACAGGCTATTATTGTTCTTCTTTTATATAATATTATTATATTATTGTATATATTTATTATGTCTCCTATTATTATTATAGGTATCATAATTTGTAGATTTATGCCCGTATTCACAAACGATAATTTCCTAAATAATTACGTAATTAATTAAATGAGTGAGATGGAGATATGCAGTTTCTTTGCAATAGAATGAGATGGAGATAATTGATTACGTAATTATTTAGGAAATTATCGTTTGTGAATACGCGCAATTATGGGTTATATAAATATTTATTTATTTATCTCCATTTGCTAGATTATTCTAGTTATTATTGTTGTTACTGGTTATTTATTCATCCACCTTCATGAGATTTGGATCCCCCTGTATGGCACTAGAGTTAAGATTTCAGGAGTGGAACTTTTGATAAGCTGAGGTTTTTTGTGGGTTGTGCTGATAAGGCAGGAGAAGGTAGCCATCTTGAAGAAGTAGAAATTGCATTTTTCTTGTGTAGAATCCATGAAGTTTGACTAGGAAATTCTCACAAAAGACACTTAATAATAATATTGGCAGTAGTCCCTAGTTAGATTGGCCATTTTAGTTGTTTTACTATTGTGATTCGGTAAAGGGGAACCCTTAATAGTTTAAGGTAAGTCTTCTTGAGCTCTCCTATTTTTGCTAGCATAGAACTGCATAGATGTGATGTATTTGCAGGGTTTTAGTTAAGGTTACATATTAAGTTGCACCCCTAGCCAAGTAATTGTGGCCTGCAGTTCGGCTACTGACCAGGATTTGATTCGTCCATTCCTCAAATTTGCAATTTCACCATTCACTCCAGCAAGGCCCTTCCTGGAAGCTGTCACTGTCTCACTGTACCGGATTAGACACCTTGGTCTGAGACCCAAAGCACACCAGTTCCTTTAAACGAGTTACCATTGCTTGGCGAGCTCTAGCTGATCCCTCGACCAACGAACGGCCGAACTACCACCGCTGGATCCAGGCTGAGTCAAACTATTTCCTCTTGCATTTATTTCAATTATTCTAGTCACGATTAGCCATACTGTTTATTTCATACCTATGATATTTGGTTCATAAATTGTTACAACCACAGCTAACCTGAAAGTTTACATTTTTTAAATTACTAGTTCTTGAACCACCATTCCTGATAAATTGGCTGTGATATTGGCCTTGTAAACTTACTCTTGCGTGCACGGAAGACGGAGTACAAATACCCAGATGTAATTTTATATCGTTGTTACTTTATTTACAAATTTATATTATACCATTAAATTTATATTGTTGAAGTAGGTAGTTGATCCTTTCGACATTCTCTTAATAATAATTAAATAGGTAACCCCCGTGTTAAGTAGGTCAGACAACTGGTCGTTGATAATAATATTAATAATTGTTACTGAGATTTTAATTTTCATTCTTTGAAATGGTAGTTAATAATTATTACGATAACAATACTGGACTAGGAAACTTTGTAGGGTTAGAGTGCTGAGTATAGTAAGAATAATAATTAGGCCTGACCCAGTGGTGTATTCAGCCAGCACTTTTATTGCGCAGCTTTTGCCATGGTAAACTTATTGTTCCCTTCGCTGTTGTGACAATAATGATCTCTTGAAACATACCCTTAAGTATAAGTAACAGCGTGGCGCCCCATTAGACCTTCTAGCACCAAGTTTTTTTATTCCAGCCGAATCGCAGAGGTTTGTATTTCGAGATCGAGATTTGTTCAAATCTGAGTTATTCCCACTCCCTTTTGTGCCATAAAACGAGCTAGCCGAGACAAACTTATAAAGTGTGCGAAAGAACGGCACAAATTGTTAGGAAATTAAAACGCAGCCACCCGCCGTTACATCAAGTAAACGATCCCTGCCGCCAGCACATTAAATATTCAGAAAAATAGAATCGCTCTAGCTAGTAACATTCCAGCACATTTAAACATCGAGAGGAGCGGACCAGATGGTGGTGGATGTATTATGAGACACCCTCGCACCGATTGAAAGGATGAGCTGACCTAGATACAGACGGGAAAGGAAAGTTACGCACCACAAGACAAACAATAACCCTTTGCAAAGACAATAGTAAGTCGCTAGGTATTCCATCCACGATAATGAAAATTACACCAATCGATAATGCGAAAAAATAAATGAAGGTAGCCAAAAATGCATCGCGCTCTCCAAACAGCAAGTAGGTGAAAACACGAAGTGAAAGTAAAGCCGGTGTAATTGAAGTAGCTAGGTACAATGAAAAGACGACAACGCGTCGGCCGATTTGAAGGAAAATTTAGGTAGTTGAAGTTCAGGACAATTCAGTAAGGTAGCCGCGAGGTCAACTTGCCAAATCTTACGAGAAGTGAGATGTGATAAGGAATAAAACATATAAAATCACGGTATAAGGCAGTGCCAATGAGGTGCATTGTTACGTGTCGTGTTTAGAAAGCGGGCCACTGCTTCTATAAAAGCAGACGTCTTACAGCAGCTAAAGACAGATTGAGATCAGCTTTCGAGCAGGTCGAATCTGACTTCCTAACCCTTTATACGGTACCCAGAGATGGCATATAGTGGACTCCGGGCTACCTAATCCTTATCTAAACCTGAAAATTCGACCAGAGATGGCATTATAGCGGACTCCGGTCGAATTTCCTTTATCTACCTTGGAAAAATTCCAGTTGAAAACCCGAAAAGGGCAAATATCGTTTCACGCCAATTTCAAATCACAATTCTAAATTTCCTCAATAAAATTCGACCAGAAATGGCATTATAGCGGACTCCGGTCGAATTTCCTTTATCTACCTTGGAAAAACTCCAGTTGAAAACCCGAAAAGGGCAAAACAATCGTTTCACGCCAATTTCTAATCACAATTCTAATAAAACTCGACCAGAGATGGCATCCCATTTATTTGATTATTTTCCAGATCGTAAACCTATGACAATACGGGCAATAGTGTAACGAATGTTTTTGCAAATTCAGAATAATGGAAAAAAAATTAAAAAAAAGTAGCTATTATGTTTGGCAGTATAAAGATCTTTGTTCAAATCTTTTTAATATCTCTAAAATCAAATTAATTTATTAAATCCTTATTTCGTCCTAAATCTATTTTTCTCCCCAAGTTTGGAGCCTCCATGCGTCCATGCACTTATTTTATAAGTAAATTTGTTCCAACTAATATATTCTAGATAAGTATAGCAGGTAGGTACTTTATACGTCGTACATACCTACCAAAACTATCCATCCATACATTACTTAGAGAAATTAAGCGTAATATAATAATGAATTATGAATTAGGTAATTAACTATAACTAGAACGTCCTTGTTTCTAATTCTTCTCGATGAATTATTAAATATCGGAATAATCAAATGAAGCAAATAATGACAATACAGCCAAAGTAAGCCAGCCAAGTCATTGTAATTTATGTAAGAGGGTATAAAAATTGTGTTTAGTTATGGAATGAGTACTAAAGTAATTCATTTATGAATTATTATTATTGTTACGTGGAAACCTGAATTAATAGCTAAAGAACTTCGATTACTATCCGGATTACCTAACGATTACTCATATACGGACTTATAATGTATTTATACTCGGAGCAGGGATATGTCAGATAGGGGGGGTAATTATTAATTATTTGATGAAAATAATCAATTATAGGAGCGATTGCTCGAACCTTGTTTCCTTATTTATAATTACTTTAGCATTGCATGTGGATACTCTGGAACGGTTGATGTTCAATTCATTACCTTTAACCAATAATTTTTATTGATCACTTCGTGTCGGAAGAGAGAACTTTTTATTTTTAGCATTAACTGTGTACACCTTGACTTCGTAATTCTAACTTATTAACAAATCCCTAAATTGGGTGTAATTTTGTTGTTTAATGGTTCAACTAGTTCCAAATTTTATCCGTGCTAAGTTGGCACCCCAAAATGAAACCCTCCAATAATAGTTGTGCAATTCTGAGAGGGATGCAATAATACTAATAACTCTCAAGCCCAAATGTTTAAAAAACAGTAGTCCAGAATTCAAGAAGAAAACATGCTGCAATTACGTTAATTAAGAGTTTGATGAAATTTTATTGGTATAGGTAGGGGCTGCCACTAATAAAAGACTCAAGGCAAGTTTCCTCCCTATATAGGATTCCGCAAGGCCATCTTGAATTTAAGGGATGAAATCATGTATCTCGATAAATATATACCGCTTGTATACGTGAAAACTTACTATTACAAAAATTGTTAAGGTGGATGTATGTATCCAATAACTTTTGTGTGTATTTGTTTTTTTTTTCTTATTGTACAAAAGTTACAAAAGATTTTCAAAAATTACACTTTTGGGGGTAGAAATTGTTTTTTCGATTTTACAAGAAACCAGGTACATCATCAAAAAAAAAAATCAAAAATATTGCTATTGGTTGACTTTGGCGTCCTTTGTAATCAATCAAGCAGCGTCAAAATGCAAAATTCAGATTGCGATCTGAATCAGATTCAAAATGCAATCAAAAATCCAGACGACACTTATGTTGTAGAAAAACTCAAAAGCTACATCTTTTATATAACTTATTTTCGCCCCCGATTGACCGTTTCATTGTAAAATCAAAAAGAAAATAACTTTTCCATCCATAAAAGTGTCATTTTTTTAATTTATAACTTTTAAGCAATAAGGAATTGAAAAAAAAAAACGTTTCGTCTTCCAAAAGTGTCAAATTTATGAGAATTTGTAACTTTTGAACAGAAATATATGATTTCATATCTAAATTCAAGATGACAGTTACCCCTTGCAGAATCCGAGGGGAAAACTTGGTTGGAGTGTTCTTGGCACCCCCCCCCCCCCTACCTATAGCATTAAAATTTCGTCAAACTTCCAATTAACCCAATTGAAAGTATCATTTGATTGGACTAAAAAAAGGGGTTGTGAACCGCAAAAGCAGTTTTCATTCAGGTGGCGCCAAGGCTACCGCAAGTACCTACTGACGTTTTGTTCCATGAAATGTTACAAAACACAATCATGCCTCGAGTAAAAAATTATTTTTCAGATTTCTACATGCAGTAAATGTAAAAACATAGGTCAAACTCTCGGTCAAACTATTGCACATAATTTGCGCAAGGCTAAGTTCGGACAATTTTGCCAATTTGACGCCCATGTGTGTATAGTTAGCATACTTACATGGATGACTAAAGAGATAAAAGATCTTCAAGAGTATTTTTAGGCAGTAATAGCATTTTGCTTAGAGAACCCAAAAAGGGGTGCCAACACCCCCAATTAATGAGGCAGCAATTCTCTGGTGCTCTTTGTGTTCCAAAATGTGCTTTCCAGAGTTTCTGACAGTAATTTTGCCCAAGTTTTGGCAATTTACATTTTGTCGGGTTTTTTGGTGAGAGTTTTCACAAATTTCAATTTCTCTTGTAAGGTGTTGAAATCCTATCACACCTACTCATTGCGTGAAGAAACATGATGTATTCTTTGATGGTTTTGTTTCTTAAAGCTTGCACAGGAGGGAGAGTAGGTGTTTGGAGGAACGTTTCCCTTTCCCTTAACCAAGTGTCAACCAAGCTCGAAAACCGCAAATTTCACTAGATATTGGAATATGTTTTTTTAGCGCGATCAAGCGGCGGAACGGTTATTCTTTCGAAAAACATTTTTCATACATAAATCTAGAAAATTTTGTCTCCTTTAATTTTGTATGGAATGGGCTTGTCGAAAAAATACTTCTTTTCAGGGATAGCAGGTAAAAACTGAAAAAGTGTCAATATTGCAAAATTTGGGCGAAAATTGCCAAAAAAACAACGTTCCGGCCAAATTATTTCCTGAAAACTGCTCATGTTCGGTGACCCAAAAAACATATGAGGTGAGAAAATTAAAACTATAGCAAAACTTTCCTTTGAACCCCCATTTTTTCCCTAATATGTGTCTAGCCTAGAGTAATAGTAATAAATAATTGAATAATAGCAAAAGAATACAACACAATAAAAATTGCCGCCATCAAAAGGTTTGCGCCATGGGGTCCGTGGATGGCTAGAACTAGTAGAGCTAGAAAAAGTAGAGCCTGAAAAGTCGTTTACTCTATAAGAGCACCCGAGAACTCTTGCACTTCAATTAGGAGTGCAACGCGAAGTTAGCACCCTTTTTTGACTCATGTGGAGTTGGCGCCCGAAAGTTGGAAAATCGTAATTTTTCTTAGAGTTCTGGGAAGACTACGCATAGTTCTGGAGTTCTCCAAAAAATATCCAATAGTTCTGGCTTAATACGCCCAAAAATTCATCATAAAAAATTTCGGCGCTAACTTCACGCGGCGCCCACTTTTTCGTAAAAAAGAGTTCTGGATCGGTTTTCTAATAAATTATCAAGAGTTCTCGAGTTCCTGAAAATATTATCAATAATTCTGGTGTATTAAGCCCAAAAAACGACTCCAAACAGTATGGCGCCGATACTGCGCCGGGAATGGGATTAAATTTTTTTGGATTTCGATGGTTCTAAAAGGAGTTCTGAATAGCGCCAGAAGAGTTCTAGAGATTATCTAAATAAAACTTTTCGCTAAAATCATTCGTTTTCTATGTAAAGCGAAAAACAAGTTCCGTTTCCGAGGACTTTGAAAAATAATTTTAATATGATTTTTTTCTTTCTTTTTTTCGACAGTTCTGAAAGGAGTTCTGAATAGCCCCAGAAGAGTTCTAGAGATTAATCAGAAAGAAAAAATGAAATTATTTTTTTTTTTAAAGTCTTCGGAAAATTTGTGTTTCGCTTTAAATCGAAGACGAATAATTTTAGCGAGGAGTTTTATTTGGATAATCTCTAGAACTCTTCTGGCGTTATTCAGAACTCCTTTTAGAACTGTCGAAAAAACGAAAGAAAAAAATCAAATTAATTTTTTTTTCAAAGTCTTCGGAAACGGAACTTGTGTTTCGCTTTAAATCGAAGACGAATGATTTTAGCGAGAAGTTTTATTTGAATAATCTCTAGAACTCTTCTGGCGCTATTCAGAACCGTCGAAATCATATTCAAAATTTTTTTCAAAGTCCTCGGAAACGGAACTTGTGATTCGCTTTAAATCGAAGACGAATGATTTTAGCGAGAAGTTTTATTTGAATAATCTCTAGAACTCTTCTGGCGCTATTCAGAACCGTCGAAATCATATTCAAAAATTTTTTCAAAGTCCTCGGAAACGGAACTTGTGATTCGCTTTAAATCGAAGACGAATGATTTTAGCGAGAAGTTTTATTTGAATAATCTCTAGAACTCTTCTGGCGCTATTCAGAACCGTCGAAATCATATTCAAAAATTTTTTCAAAGTCCTCGGAAACGGAACTTGTGATTCGCTTTAAATCGAAGACGAATGATTTTAGCGAGGAGTTTTATTTGGATAATCTCTAGAACTCTTCTGGCGCTATTCAGAACTCCTTTCAGAACCGTCGAAATCCAAAAAAAATTAAATCCAATTCCCGGCGCTGTATCGGCACCATACTGTTTGGAGTCGTTTTTTGGGCTTAATACACCAGAACTATTGATAATATTTTCAGGAACTCGAGAACTCTTGATAATTTATTAGAAAACCGATCCAGAACTCTTTTTCGCGAAAAAGTGGGCGCCGCGTGAAGTTAGCGCCGAAATTTTTTATGATGAATTTTTGGGCGTATTAAGCCAGAACTATTGGATATTTTTTGGAGAACTCCAGAACTATGCGTAGTCTTCCCAGAACTCTAAGAAAAATTACGATTTTCCAACTTTCGGGCGCTAACTTCACATGAGTCCTTTACTCGTTTGAAAATAAATATTTAGGCTTGCACCCCTCTAAGAACAGTAGAACTAAGAGATGCCAAAATTTTTGCTTGTAGGGTAACGGCTTTGCACGAGTGATTGTTAGTTGCTAAGTACTTGAATCATTCGGGCTTGGAATAGTTTTAATAAGTGGTCAGTCACTAATAAAAACCTTTCGACTCCATTAGGAGATGAGAAACGCTCTGTTATTGTCGAAAAAAAAAATTATGTATATCGAAGATTTTATTTAATGTGTCTGTTAATTAAAGTCATCCTACCCCTGTGATCTATTAACCAATTAAAGATCATTGCTGACAATCTAGTAAAAGATTTTAAGTAACAAAATATTTTTCAATACAGCTCGAAGGTTGTCTGGAAATAAACTCCTCACCGTAGCGCAGATAGCAGAAGCTCAATGTTCTTATACCCATCTCCACATTTAAACGTGCATTTTATTCTAAATCGTCTTTACAAGCACTAGCACCAGCACCAGCGCCAGCGCCACAAAGAAACTCTGCTCTCGATGTGCCATTAAATAAATTAAACGAAAATTAAATGAATATTTTTCTCATCTGAAATGACGAATTGTTCTTTAGCATGTCGTTCACCTCCGCTAGTGGGTACCGTTAACTTACTAATGCCGTCGCATTATTATAATGTAATGTATAATAATAATAGTAATAATACTAACAATAATCGTAAAGTTACAATAGGAATAACAATAATCATAACTATAACAGTTAGCAAGACATGTATACGAGTCCGGGGAATTTCATTACTTCAATCACGCTCCGCCAGGGGACTCCATCGTCTACCCAAACTACTAGTGCTGGGATAAGGGAGGAAGACAGCGTCGACTCGGTTGCAAAATTTTCTTCTCGTTGTTTTATCTAATAATTATTTTAATTCGCTAAAAATAGGAGGAGGGAATGCACTAGTGAAAACCGATTATGACCAAGGAACTCGTGAGTTTAGGTTGATTCTTACTGGAATTAAAATAGTGTCTGCTGAGTGTGATGATTTTTTTACGTAAATGACAGTAAGTTTCAATTTTAAAAAGTTTTCACTTTTAATGACTTTTACCTAATGAATGATCGTCTGCTATTTGTTGGTAGATTTGTATCCTAAAAGGTGCAATGTTGCCACAATGGACATCCTAAGTAAATATATTTTGCATTACTTGCTAAAATTGCACTTAGTGGTCAGTGGTGGTGGTCTAAAGTTGAATTAACTCTACAATACCTACCAACAATCTATGAATTTTGTAGGTGAAACAGGGCTCAAGAAGAGCATGAACCTGAAGATTGTTCCCATTTATCGAGTTGTTTGTAGAAGACTTTCAACGGGGTAATGCAATCTCCTTAAGATCTGAATTTAGGAACAATACTTCTCCTCTGGATACATTCTCTGGATCTGGATCAATTGTGTCAGTGCTAAAATAACTAGATATGAAGAAAAAACTTGTTTTGCATCAATCGTATAAATAGTGCATTGTTATGCCCTGATTCAATTATAAATATTAACGCCATATTTTAAATTACATTTCTGAAATTTTCTGAAATAGCGTAGCGGCTAAATTTCCTATGCACGCCACTGGCCAACTAATTTTTTAAATGCAATTATTCTCACTACTTGCTCATAAAATAATCGAAAATTTAAATGGTCGCCATTTTCAAACGACTCGACCGATTCGCAAATGCAATACCATACCACTCCTTATGGATTACTCCCGTCAAAATTTTTGGAGGCAAAACCCAGATTGAAAACTGCGACCTGAAATGGGAGGGCAAGAATGTTTTGCTTTTCTAATTTTGAAGGGACTGTTATAATAGAAGTCACGCTACTTCAATAAGAAACTTGTTTAACGAAAATCCACCGTCTTCCCAAATTTCTACAAGCGCAAAATTTTAGATCATCTCTAACAATTTTTGGCATAGGTAATCAAATAATCGGTTGAGCGTCACCAACTCATTAAATCGAAAATGAAACAATTCTCCAAACCAGCGACGACTTCTTGCACAAACAGCAGCAATTTAACGCGACCGCATGCAACATTGTGCTACAACATTGATGTCCATCTGCGGCGTGCGGCAGGGGTCGTCCTCGTCGTGGACTCTCCTCTCCGTCTGGACTCGGGAGAGCGTTTACGGTCACAACCGGCATAAAGCTAATGCCGGGGGAATTATTCATGGTCCCGAGTCTGCATTGTGTCGTTGCAACTGCACCCTGATTGATGGATTAATTAACTCTTCCTCCGGGAACATGTAGTGTTGCGGAGTTAAGGATTCATCCCTTGCATTATTCAGGGCCTCGCAGTGGAAAGCTCTGCTCTCGTCTCATTCCGACGCTAATGAATTTGACACTGCAATTATATCCGGTTCATCGTGTATTTAGCAGATGATGTTGCAACATTCTCGTTTAATATGTAAGATTACAAAAAGGAAAAATCGGAAGTGAATTTGCATGTCGCCTCTCATCCAGGGTGATATTTCCATGCTATAGGACCTGCGATAATATTAATTTGTAAAATTTTTAATTTTGATTGAGGAAAATTTATAGGGGTTGCTAGAAAAATGTTTCAATTGGGAAATTTTTTTGAAGAATTGATAGTTCTGGTAAAAAAGACGCCAAGAAATTTTCGTAATTATGAGTTTTTTTGAACAAGTGTGACTCGCTCGATGTAATAGGTACGTATTTATCTCAGGGACATGTGCGTAACCTCTCTTAGACATCGCTCTTTGACATACTGTCTGTCTGAATGTGAATTTTTTTTTACTCTAATAATTCCAGTAATAAGTTTTTTGTCTGCCGAAAATTTCTTCAACAAGTCTTTGTATCATAATAATCCCAAGTTTTTGGATTATTTTTGAAAACTCTTGCATAAAAACCTAATAGATAATGAAGTGGTGCATAGAAGAATTCATGAAAGGAAGAAAGGTATCTACGAGAACTTGTATACTGTATAGTAATATGTCAACCAACAAATATCTACAAACAGATCAATTAGCGATCATTGATTGAAGATATGGTAATAGAACGATCTTGTTAATTCTATCTCTTAATAAGAGAAAAAGACCGGCAGTGGTCTAGTAACGGAAGCCAACTTTGACGTGCGGTTGAAACGTCTTCCTCGCTTGCCAGTTCGCTCGGACGCGGAACTCATCAAAGGCCACCTTTAATCCTTTAATTAGACAGTCGGCTGTGCCGGTCGTCAATGACGCCATTCAATTAGGATATCGGTGATTAGATCGTCATTATACAATAGGGAAGCAGGCAACTCCTGGAGGATTTATTACAGTGACGTCACTCAGGTTCATTATGTTATGTTCAATACTTGGTGTGCAAAATTTCATGTTTCTATAATGAAGCTTTACCGATTTTAGTGTAAGTAAGTAAACGTTTAAGGAATTGTAATTCCTTTTATGAAGGAGTTTTTCGGATTATGTTTTTTTTTATTTTTGAACACGAAATCCACTGTGTCAGTTACTTGTTGGTGTCTAATTCCTTGAAAAATTTTATGCGGATAACCAAAGGTACTGGTTCATGATAATAATTATATTTTATAGTAGCCGATATGTCGGATTTCTTATAATATTTTAGGATTGATTTTCTGGTAGTATTAAATTGGACGTGCATGATTATGATTTATGAACTGATTTGATATGATGGGGTTATTTTTAGATTTTCGTTTTCCCTTTCGCTTGTCAATTTTATATCAATAAATCGGTAGCTTTTCCCTTTCATTTTCGTTATAAAATCGCTGACATTGCCGGTGATTTTTACCTGGATGAATTATTTATTCGACGATGTTTTAATATTTATCCTGATTGTATATTTTCCTGCATTATTATCATCCAGAGGTCCGGGTGTCATATCCAATTTACCGGGCGCGCAGATGACACGGCCCCCTCACACCCCGTCCCATGGGCGGGGGGACGCGTTATTTATGCTGGACGCGGAATAAAACTCCAATTTCCATGGGACGGGGCGCAATGTAAGCCGGCTATACGTATATCGCTGGTTTATTTACCATTATTAAAACAATAAATTCGCACCAACGTCACATTCTGTATTTTTATTATTTTTGCCGCGCGACAAGTGATCTGCATTGTGAGCCACGTTTCCCATTATAAATATCTAAAATAAACTGTTTTAATCTAGAATAAACGCCGTGAAATACGCTCGCTTTGCACCGGCAACCCCAAAAATTGCTGCCATAAATATCGCTTTATTAATTTTATAATATGTTGGCCTGCCGGTGTGACTTTGGCCTCGCGATTATCGTTTCGTACACAAGCCACCCCCTTTTATTCATATATATCTACGTATATACGTTTATGTATACAACCTATATTCATATTTACAGGATGTGGATATAGCTATATGGGTACTGGGACTGGGTGATTCATAGATTGAAGGAAGAAAAACCCTGCGATTTTCATACATTTTTTACTATTATAAGTGTTATTGTAGTTATTATAAATTGATCAAATTATAATAATTATTGTTACTGTTGGTTATACTCAATAATTATTATTGTTTATAAATTTAGAACAAGAATTAGAGCGAGAAGTCAAAGTTCTAGTTCTAACGTAGTATAGTTTAATGCTGAGAAAACAGTCTCTCATCTTCTCCAAAAAAGACATCATTGTGGAGCCTGATACGGTGATGGCGGGATACTCTCTTCTTCCATCGCTTGCTTGGCGTGAGTTTGGGAGCGAACATGTCTTGACGTGATCATATTGCGGGTTTGGCGAAGAGAGCTTCTCAAAAACTTGGAACACTTCTTCTCTCTTATACAACTTACTTCTCCTCTTATACAAGGCTCAAATACCACCATCCTTGGAGGATGAAACCATATCCGACTATACTGTTCACATTTACGGAACCCTCCTAAACATAGTCTGAGATTACTTGACTCCATTCAGAAAAGAGCCCTCCACTTGATCGGGGACGCGACTTTAAATAAAAATTTTGATTCTTTCGAATATCAAAGAAAAATAGCTGACCTGAGCCTGTTTTGTTGATATTTTATAGGAAGTGCTCAAAAGACATTTCCCGTGTGATCCCACCCCAGGCAGAAGAGTCACCCTAACTTGTCATCCCTAACGTCATTATTACTTTAGAAATGACGGACAAATTACGGTAGGATGACGTGATTATGTCATAGCCAGTCGACGAGATTCCTAGACGTCGTAAGGACGTCTCTCAGCACTCCTAAGAAGTAACAACAAAGGAATATCAGTTGGGTTGCAACATTTACAAGACTAATTCGTCCGATGAGAAATTGACAGGAGCACTTTGTATAAGCAAGCGGGATAAGATAACTTTAAAATTTACTTCTTTATATAAAAATAAGGTCATTATATACATCCGCGGCTCCTACAGTTTCACTATGACACCTATATAGGGGTGGAGAACATACCTATAGTAACACCAGGAAGGTATTCATTAGCTTTGCAAATAAAAGGGAAGGCCACAAAACGACTTTAAAAATTGATTTTGGGAGTGCAACGAAAGTACGGTCCTGACACAAGCTCTCCGATCTAACTACGGATGATGATGAAACCACTTATACAACAATGGGAACCGCTCCCAAACGTAAACAGGCACGTATTTTGCAATATATCCGCTTATTCATATCGTGAAAAGACCACAGGATTGATGTCGCGTATTTTGGAATGTAAATGCAAAATAAATGCAAATTTGAAAATAAAAATCGTGCTACCGTTATTCTCGAAGATTTTCCTTGCCCTGAAAGTGAAGAAAAAAATAGAAATTCCACCGTAGTGTCAAAGAGGCCTTAGTTGTGACCTTAATATTAGTTTGCAATGGCTGTTTTTAGCGTCTTACCCACCCAGCACCCCTAATTCGCTCCTCGGTCCCGAAAAAATTGATGAAACTTAGGAGCCGCGGATGTATACAATTACCAAAAATAATTTATGATAATACAGAACTTATAGCGAACAGAACATTCGAATATACAGTTTGTCTGAAAATGACGAAAAAACGACGTTAGACCGACGTCATAAACATCACAATATTGTCTAAAATTACGACAATAATCACGTGATTTTTTGGTAATATGACGTCGAGGATCAAAAATGACTAAAAAATTACGTCATTATAACGTGACTCTGCTGCCTGGGACCTTTCAGCTCGTTACACCTCGCACCACCTTATTTCAGACTTCTTTCATGTAGAACCGCATCCCTTTGAAATAGCATTCCAGAGGGTGTGTTTCTTGAGGAATACAACCCGCAACTATGCAAGGTCAACGTGAATCGATATCTTCGCTCGTGCACCGCTCTCATAGCGTGATAGGGATTCCACTCTGAAACAAGTTGATATAATAAAAAAATCAATTACGGGAATTACGGGAACAACGATAAAATTCCATAATATGTCTCTGAGAGAAACTCTGGCGATGATCACTCCTTCGATGACGAAGGATCACTGGTATATTTACATTCTCTGAAATAATATTGGTCAACTGATTGTCATGAAAATTGCAAGAGATGAATCTCGAATGTGAAAGAATAAGTCGTGATGCTGCTGTCCTTTCCTTGCCTGTCGGTACATTTTACAGATGATGTTGTGCGTGGACAGTCTCATAGACATCCGCAGATACGCCTAACAGATACTCAATCAAGGAAGAAATTACTAATTGTTGCCAGTCACCATGTATCCGACTGTGTATCCCACCTGAGACTCATCTAGATATATTCACAGTGTTTTAGGGTACGCTTGTCCCTTGGTAGCTTCACGGAAGCGGTTCTCCATGGGTATCTGCTGATTGTTTTACCCAAACATTTCAACGGCGGTAGCATTTCACGACATTTCAATTATTTCAGTAGGAACCTCGAACCTAAAATTTGTAAAGATTATTTATCGTCAAATAGGTTAAAAAATAATTCGTGCCCTAAAACGCTGAG
The DNA here is from genome assembly GCA_910589415.1 of Malachius bipustulatus. NCBI lineage: Eukaryota > Metazoa > Arthropoda > Insecta > Coleoptera > Melyridae > Malachius > Malachius bipustulatus. Next base: position 49,594,895 of record OU342633.1, read on the forward strand.
AAGTAGTGGGAGCTTAAGTCGCTAATAAAAATTTAAACGTTGCTGTTAGTATTATTATTATTACCTAGGCGTTGATGGTGTGAGTGTGAGCGAAGCTTTAGTGTTAATAAAAGATTGAAAAGCGCGTGTATCGATATCGGAGGTGCAATATAACAATGTGGAGTAACAGAACAAAGATCTCGGATATTTATAATCAACTCCGTTCGGAATAAACTCGTAGTTGTAGAATTGAAACAGAGGTCTTTACGATCAGCCAGAAATAAAAGTCAAATTAAGCCGGGAGGAGCGAATTCGCCATTAAAATGTTTGTAATTCAATAAATAATAGAATAAAACTTTTGATGTTATAATAAAAACTCTTTAAATAATCAGATATAAAACACGCTGAAATTTATTGAGACCATTACGTTTTAGGTTGTAATGTAAATATTTACAATTTAAGGAAAACGTTATTTATTTAAAACGTTTATTTGTTAAGAGAAATAAACCAGTGTTCTCGGTTAGTAGCAGCTATTCTAGGAAGCGATACAGGAGCGACATTGTGCTTTCGGTGGCGGCGGCGGCGAGCGAGGCGCGGGAGCGGGCGCGTAGATTAAACATCACGGGCGGGGGGCCAGAGGCGCTTCATTATTATTGTCTTCTCTACGAGACCGGCAGGTGGGGCTGGAGTTCGCTGCTACTGCTTTCAATCAACGCCCGAGTGCATTGTTTGATTATATCAACTCCACACCAATTATTGCCCTAGTTCCCTCATCTTATTCTAATACACACACCTCATGTGGCACCTAAAAAGACTTTACGACTAAATTAAAACTTTGCAAATTTAGTATCTGTCTTTACCCCATTGTACTCATATACACGGTAGGTATTCAATAGATTAGTTCGTAGCTCAAGATACCGACTCGCTTGAAATGCTGTAAATTTTGCTGTCTTAATATCATACACACTATAAAAAGATCATGGTTGAGTAGAAAACATTCCTAATGTTGAGAAAACAATAATAAATTAGAGAGCCCCACTGCAGTTTCATTTACAGATACCCCACGGTGACTTATTGGTACCTAAGCAAGTTGTAAAGCAAAGCTTGTTATATCTGCCTGGATCAATGAGGTTTCGGCAGACATTCCTAGACCAATTTAAGGCATTAGGTGTTCCTTTTGCTTCAATACTTCCCAGTCAGTTAATACCTCGAACGGCTCTACAATTTGGTTGGTGAATCGTCGAAGACTGTCATATTCATATTTGGAACTTTTTCTCGACTTTGGGTCTGTCTACTCTGTCCATTTTCGATGGCTAGAGCGTAACGGATCAACGAAAATTCATATTTCTTCTTTTAACAGTATCTGACTTGATCCTTGTTGTCTTGCACTAATTCCAAGGCCTTCCAAGAAAGTTGAAATAACACGACATTGTCCCTCTTTTTCGTAGCCATTTTAGGGGACTGCTTTCTTATTGATTTCACTTGTAATTTGGTATGCGAGGTATACCAGTGGCCTCAGGTACTACAAAAGGAAGAAATGGGATCCTCTCACGGAAGGATATTCTGGAATTTATTAAAAAGTCGCGGAAGTTTGAGCAGGAGTCTCATCTTGATACGGGAATGGCGAAAAGTGCCCTTGGTGGCCTAGTAGCTTGTGCACAACCCCATCCCTTTGTACCACCAACTACTGAGTACTACTGGATGCTTCCTCCGCCTTGTACTGACCTACTCTTGTTGTTTTTAAACCGATACCGGTAGCATACCCAATTACATCTTCTGCCCCGCTATTTTTTATTGTAGAATCAGTTTGCAAAACAGTTTTTTTAATTCTTGACAGGAGACGCTTTCAGGCAAAATTTACGTATAATTTTTGCCGCAGAATCCGATTCTGCGCAATAAAAAATAGTATTACGATTTTAAAGTTGCTCCCCACCCCACTCCAAGGGGTAAGGATGGTTTTTTTTTTGGACCCAATGTGTATTTCTTCTTCTCGAGATATTTGACCGTTTCGAGAGTTTTTTATGGTGTGTAGTAGATATTCAAAACATTTTTCTCTTCTTCCATTCTTTGAGTTTTTTAGTGTAAGGAACTAAGCTGAGATATTCTCGATAAACTCATCTAGATCCTGATTTTAGTCCAAAGTGTATAATGCCATTCCTTATTATAATACCGGGACTCTTCGTCAGCAACTCGCGTTTATCCAGCTGATGTAAATGCGCCTTTATATGAAAATCTATTGATCTCCAACAAGCATTCATCAAATAGAAATTTCTTCATTTAAACGATGATGTGCTCTCCTATTTACAAGCGAGCATTGAAAACGCCAAAGCCCCTGCAACAATAATGCACTTGTTTGTTCCCCACGTCTGATGCGACGCATTTAACCATACCCCTGATGAATAATAGAGAATTTAGAAACAGGCAACAAAGTGCGCAAAGAAAATTAACTTGCATGCGAGATGAGCGCACAGGAACGGTTCCTCTAAACTCCCTATCCCTACAAATAAGTGCCCCGTTTCTGTAGCTATATAGTGAGTATACGGGACTGCAATTACTGAAACCTTCTAAATTATTTAAATTATAATTAGGAACTTGTCGTTCATAATTAAGGGGGATAAGACTCGCGAGGTCCGGCGATAATTTCATTAGGAGTCGAACCGGAACACACGTGTGCTCGATTTCAATAAAACATTCACCGGCTGGACTTCGCAGTGCCCATAAATTAATATCGCACAAACGAAATCCAGCGATCCCGAGAAACTACGGCCAATTAAAAGAAATAAATGTTGCTTGCTTTGAACTCACATAACTAAGAATTATTGATATATCAGCTTTATAATTACTGTCTAGACCTGAAAATATGACTCTATTGGACTATTCCTGGTATTGATTATTAGCACGTCTGGAGCAGAGACGGATGCAACACTAATAAGACTCCGGGAACATCTTCGCATCAAAGATGTTGGGTCACCCACACTAAAGAAACAAACCCGCCTAGCATAATCTTCTCCTTCCTCTTCGATTCTATTCTTTTACCTATCCAAGCTTTGCTACTGAAAAGCGAGGAGCACTTCCAGACCTCCTAATTTGACAGATATTGTAATAAGAAGCTTTAATGAATAAATTCAAACCATATACCTAATACGAGGTTCTGAACTTGCTCTTTTGTCGGTCCAACCTTGAAAGACCAGATTAACAAGTGCACTAAAAATCTTCGTGAATCTCGACGAGCTAAGCCTTAAGGGATACCTTCTACTTGTAATTCTTCAAAAATAAAAAGCAACCAGAGCCCAGAGTGTGTGTTGGTGGTTAGAAAGGGAAAAGGGGATGGTAGCCCTTCTCTCCATTTTTCCTTTTTGAAAATTCGCCATAATAAGAGAGGGCCCCTGAGTTCTGTTTTATCTCTTGCATCTTATCTTTCTTTGATTCCATTTACGAAGGTACCATCCTTTATATATGAAGAAAGATCGCCCTTTTCTTACGTACGACGTACGAGTCTTGATACTGCAGATACAAAATCCCAAAAATATAGAGAAACCAAGAAACTGGCAAAGATGGTTTTTTGGTCACTGCAAGTCTAATGACCAGAATTGTTCAGATTTCGCAGGAATACTTCCTTCGGTACGTCTATGCACTATGCAGTAGGATGTAGAGCTTCTTCTTAAGGGTTTATGGACTCTTAGCTGGTTACTCTTGTACCAAGTTATATTTAGCCAGCACATTATTCTTACGTAGAACTTGAGTTAGAGGTTCGGCGAGTACATACTGTGAAAGGTGCCAGAATGAGCCAAAAAAAATGACCCAAGTTCTGGAGGAAACTCTCTTCTGTGGCAATTGGAGTCTTGCTCCATTAACACAAATGGATCCAACAAATGCATTAACAGGATTAAAATAAGATTCCCTTTGAGGTTTTAAAGATTTTCCGTAAATAAGTAAAAGCGACCAAATCGTATGGAGTGAAAACGCAAACCGCTGCATTTTCCGTATGCAACCGCACCGTAACAGTTGGTTAGAAACAAGAGGGCTTTCGTTCACCGCAACAGTGCATTTGCAATTGCAACCTAACGAGTCACCCCTCCGTGTGCAACGAGGGATGAAAGGGTTGTCGGGTTGAATTGACGACAGATGACGGCTGTAGAGGGCTCAAGTGCCAATAACACCCCATGCAATAGCTACCCTTTCACGCGCAGCATCGTTGCCGGATCTACACCCACAAATCGCCCTCTAGACTCTAGACTCTAATATAGAGTATGATTATTCTTACAACTCTTACTGGGGGTTCTGGGTGTTTTGGGGTTGTGGGCGTTATCGATATCAAAGCGGGTTGATATGGATATAAGAATTAGCTTTATTATAATAGGAGAAAATCTAATCAGTTGTTTATTTCCTTCATTGATGGGGATTTTATTGCCAGAAATCTGCTTACCATGGTAATTTTTCGGTGTAATCACTCCGCTAGCCTGGTGTAGGTACAGATAGGTATAAAAGAATGTAGTGCAGAGACCACCCCGCTTAATATTATACAGCAGAAATGCGACATTAGGCTGCATCCCGTGGCCATAAAGTAAGTAAATTGTCATGCTCTTCGCAATGATGATGTCCAGGAGTCATGTGGGCCATCTGCAAGAAGGTGAATTGACGGGCGTTCATGCCGCCACTCGTAAACTTTCATATCAACCGCAATAAATCCCATTGCACGCCGTAATGAATCACCGCAATGTCAGCTTGTTATTTAACCTGGTTATTATACTTTACGACGTTGTCTTTTTATCCGACCATCTATACCTTCAATTCAATTTTATTTTTATGCTTATGATGCTCGTTTCAGTTCAGCTTTCAGTTACAGTCGGATTTACATGGATCATAGCATGTAAACATGGCAATTTTTGCACTCAACTTGCCTGTAAAGTATTATTGAGTCTGCAAATTCAAAAAACGGTCCTTTCTCGTAAGCAAGACGACAGACTGGTTGATGATGAAGAGTACAACGAGAGGACCCATCATAGCAAGGCTGTTCAATGGATATTGTGAAAGTATCTTTAGGAAGCCCATCGTATGATAGAGACGACGGTGTCGTTAACATTATGGTGACAACTTGTGGTATGACGATTGACGATGAAACCTGACAGATAACATTGAAGTCTCACAAAAAATGACTAACAGTACGGTGGCAGTGAAGCAATCCTTGCTGCCAAGTTCTCGATGCTTCTCATTCATGTGGAAGGTTCTGGATCGTTCCAGTCGCCGCTGCTCGTTTTCACTGATGGTGAATATTCCAATATAGGTACATAGTCGATTTGTTACAATGCAATGAATGACTGTTTCCTCAATATTCGTGAAGAGAATTGCCTTGCTACCGCACTGATTTTTCTTCAGCGACTTACTCTTGATCTTATTGCCGAGTGGGTCTTGCCAACTAACTTCTGGCCATTAGAAGACTCTCCTGGGTCATATTGAAGGCGAAATAGGTTCAAGGTGTTGTCTAATAGACGTAATACGTGTCTTACTGCTGATCTGATAAAATTGACTGGTCTGGTCAAAGACCAAAGTACCAAAGGCATTTTTATCAAGATTTTAGGCAATATTTTCATTTATCTGTGCATGTACCTATACTTTTTTGTGTTTATGTGTGTACCTATCTGTTTCCTCATTACTCTAAAACTTTTTCGTTAGATCTACCTCTTGAGTGGAAATAAAATAGTAATGACAATCAACCATAGAGCTGCAGCAGCAGCGTTATTAAAGAATAATGAACGAGTGTTCGTGTAATCCGTGCAATGTAGCTTTTAAATTTGATAATAATTAAAAATGAATGAGTCGGTGGTCGAGCCAGATAAATCAATCCCAGGCGCATTCCGCCACAGAGCGGCGGAGAGAAGGAATTACCACTGAATAATTAATGTTCGTGGAGAATTTATTCCTGAGATGTTATAAAAAGGGCCCGGCCGGCCTGAATCATGCAGTTGGCCCTGGTCGGAATTGAAGAATTCATCGCCGTCGCGGCGTTGCCGCGCTCAAAACACTGCTGACGTCAGGCGCCGTTCTTGGCTCCATCCAGTATTTATAAGCATTAATACGTAATTGTATTTGTCCTGCTTAATAATGCAACTACTCACTAACAATGTTTTTATTATGCATGTGCCCGTGTCGTAAGTTATTCACGCCAGTATTATGTGTGTTTGTATACATATATGTTGAATTAATGCGCGCTGAATATTTCAGGCAACCCCCGCTAATTATTACAGTCATCCGACAGTATTGTAACTGTATGTCGCTGAATGCGATAGTATCTAGCTCTAAACGGTCTAAACCCACCTTTACGTCTCCCCGCTTTTCCTGCCTTCTTATTTGCTCATTGCTCATGCTCGGGGTCTTTTTTGAGAAATAATCAAGCACTTCGAGCATTTCCACTTGTATGAAAACAACCGACAGAAATTAAATCCAGAACTAGCAATAATTTAAAAGGTGCTGGATTAAACGATTAAACTGAGACAAACCTTTACGATGCGACAGCCTACTAGAGGGTGTTAGCAAAAGAATCCGTTTGAAGAAGTGAGAGTTTGAATTTGATCGTTGTCCTCAAGACTTTTAAATAAGCGTCTGTCAATCATTTGTTACAGAAAATAATTACTTGGACGAATCGTTACTAGTGTAGCATTTCAACCCCCGGGCCTATAGATTTCCGGAATATTGTGATCGTCTAGAATTTTAATGGAGGACCTGTCGTTGTGATGTAGTCGCTTAATTCCTAGCTGATTATTTTTCTTGATTTAAAATGGAATCTGCGCTCGTGGATTTGGCGAATCGGTTTGATTATTTATTTATTTGGATTTTGTTTCGAAGAGAGATTTGTGCTAGCTGATTATGAGCTGGAATTTTCCCCTAACTGTAAAGGAAAAAGTGCATGGGGTGCACAGAAAAACTGTCTTCCCGTTTACACACTTTTTGGGTAGGAAAATTCATAGGGAAATTTGCATAGGGTGTACAGCAAGCTGTCTTCCCGTTTACAAATTTAGTTGAAAGCATTGGCAGACCTAGAGTACACTTCAAGAGTCGTCTCGTGGATCTTCCGAGCAAGGGTTAAGGAATCTGGCCGAGCCTGATCGGAATTTGATCTGACTCTCAGCTCATCGTTTTTTAAAACTGTTGGAATAACACCAGCGCGGCGTTTTATTTTATGAATATTATTTAATGCGAAGGCAGGAATCGTTTCTTTGACGTAATGGCGCGCGGCTGCGTTTTGATTTCCTAACAATTTTACCTTTTGGTAGTTACGTACCTATTCTTGTACCGTTTGCTTTTTCAATTATCATCCTACCTAGGTGCGATCCATTTCACTAGATTCGCTACAAGTATATCATACGAGTATGTAATGTACGCAATGCTTGCATGTATGAACCTACTTTTTATATAAACATTTCAGAGTAATTTACTTTCTTTGTGCATTTAATAACAATTACTTCGGTATGTCTACTGTTTTAAAATGCGGTCATTCTATCGAACGTTGTGGGGAGAACATTAGCATATAAAAATTTTTAAACTTCCTGTATGTATACGAGCGTTGAAAAATATTTGAATAAATTCTATTCAATTCCATGTTAATATCATATAAATAATAGGTAATTCATCTTGTCTTATTATAGATCTATATAATAGCCGGTCCGTTAAATAGTGTGTTATGTAATTTGGAACGTTTATATATCGAAAACAATTTGTTAGACATTTGCCGGTCTGTGAACACAGGATGCTGTGTTAAATTGCTGCTCTGTAATTAATTTCTAATTAACATTTGCATATTCAAATTAGACGAGCAAATAAAACATATTCACACAATATTTAAATTTTATCTCTCCCGAAAAACATTATATACTTTGTAATTATTAAATTTTTCACATCTCTAATTATGATGATAACAATAGCGCTGTGGGTGTGTATTATTATACTTACATCCTATGCCATATTTCATGTTTTATTAATTATCTCTCTTGTGCCTTATTAATTTCACTTGTACATATCTCCAACAATATCTATACCTACTTCTTGCATGAATAAAAAAATAATTTGTTCCTTCTTTTTCAGGCCAAGTTGTTAGAATCATCTCACGCTTGGCTCGGAGCCTCCACCTCTTCTATAGCGGGTAAGTGTCAAATAGGTGTACCTGCCTATTTATTTCCATTTTTATTTTGCCACTCATTAATAATAATACTTCCTACTTTTACGATACATAAAAAATCATTTAATCAAAGACAACGCGAAAAAGCCATCGTAAAAGAGGCACCACATGGGCCCCCGTGTGGGGACTCCACAGTCTCGTTTAATTATCATTCTTAAGAATTAATCAATTCAGGGCTTTCTCGTTCATACCGGGCGTCTGAATAACACCGGCTGATTGTTTAATAGGAGTTGAATAGAACATCGGCTGTTCGCGCTGTACCGAGTTTGATTTATAATTAGTTGCGTAAGGTAATTTAATTAATTTATTAATAAGTTCTCCCGTCGAGAAGTGAGGTAATTGCCTTACCGGGAGATTTATATATCATGACTACGTAATAATTATTGCCTACAACTAAATGTAGCCAGCTTGATGATAATAGAGGCCTGAGCCAGTTGACAGATACAGTAACCTGATCGGTTTTGTTCGTGTTTGACATGATTTGACGGGAATTTAATCATACTCTTCATTACTTTATGTAATAATAATTATTGTCTAATAAGTATTTCAATTGTTTCAATAATATAGAAGATAAAGGGCCGTTAAACTTTAATTGGGCGTTATATGTTATGTAACTACATAGATAAGAGAATATGTTAGTAGACAAATAGCAACACGTTCTTCCTACCAAATTCGTTGGTCCGCCCTTCAAAAAAAAAAAAAAAATACGACCAAATAAAAAAAAAATTGGAATCAGCGTCATCCATGGAGATTACGATTTGTCTACGTTTTTTCGTTTGCCCACCTCTCCAAAAATAGCACGTTACCTACAACATTTCGCATTTGGCGTTGTCAATTTTTTAAATTCGGTCAAAAAATTCATTTGAAATGTGGAAAGACGAAATTTTCGGGTGGACAATGGTCTTTTTTTTAATAGTGAACAAAAGAAAATATTCGTTTCATAAATGTGGTCGAATCGGTAACAAACCAATGTCGTTTGCATTTTATAAAAATCTTTGGTGGTGATGTCAATTTTCAAAATTTGGTCATTTCTTTTATTTGAATGGTGGACGAACGAAAATTTTTGTTGGACCAATTTTGGACAACCGTATCCCGTTTGAAAATTAATGAAAAATGTTCATGGGGCTGCTGATGCAAAATTTATAAAAAATCTCCCTAGGGGTGCCAACTTCATTGAGCTTTCACCATACTTCTTATTATAATTACTATACAGGGTGTCCGGTAAGTACCTCCTAATCTCTCGGGAGCATACGGGAGGTCAAAAAAAACCTAGTCTGTCATAAAAAATTTTTTTCTAAAGTGTCCCCAAACGGAGATGTGGAGCCCTAAAAGGGTGCCCCGCAATTTACTTTTTTGGCTCTAACTTTTGAACCGACCTGTATAATTGGATGCAGTTTAAACACTTTATAGAGGTCACAGAGAGCCATCAGGCCATATTAAAGTCGATGTTTGACGTCGCCAGGGAAGTCAGGAACGGACTTACCATCATACTCGTTGAGTCAAAATTTTGACAGGTGTCACTTTACAGAGCTAAAAACTATTTTTTTGAATAGTCTAATACTTCATCTTAAAAAAAGGTGCTCTTAATTTATTTCGGTAAAACTGACGGTTTTCGAGATAAATCGGTTTTTAGGTATGCGAAACACTCAAAAGTTACTAATGCTAAACACAAACAGGTAAAAATCAGGTTCTTGTTGATAAACCTACCTACATAATGGATTACTATTGACGGAACTTGATCAAAATTCGCATAAAAGTCGATTTATCTTGAGAACCGCTAGTTTTATCGAAATAAATTAAGAGTACCTTTTGTGAATATGAATGATCAGCGTATTTAAAAAATAAGTTTTCAGCTCTGTACAATGACACCTGTCAAAACTTTGACACAATGAGTGTGGTGGTAAGTCCGTTCCTGACTTCCTTTAGGACGTCAAACATCCACTTTGAAATGGCTTAATGAGTCTTTATGCCCTATATAAAAAAATTAAAATTTCATCAAATTATACAGGTCGTTTCAAAAGTTAGAGCCAAAAAAGTAAATCTTAGGGTACCATTTTGGGGCTCTGTATCTCCGCTTAGGGACACTTTAGGAATGTTTTTTTTATGACAGACTTGGTTTATTTTGACCTCCCCTGTATGCTCGCGAGAGATTAGGAGGTACTTACCGGACACCCTGTATAGGGTGATTCATAATATGTGCGCAAGACTTCAGGACGTGATAGCTCGTTCAAAAATATGAAAAAATATTCCTATTAACATGGATTCGCAAACCTACCCTCCGAGATGCAGGATGTAAAAAAAATCAGTTTTTTTACGATTTCTCAGGAACCCTTTCAGATATAAAACTGAATTTTGTACACATCTTCTTATTAATATTATTTACTTTTTCAGCTCTTATTAAATTTATTTCATACGGCAGTGGCGGAGATTGCTTGAAATTTTTTTGCCCCTAATTTCTACGACATTCAAAAAAATTGCATTGTGGAAGCACATTTTAAAATATCAATGGTTTTTTACATAAGAAAGGTGCTCTTGGTCAAATAGGTACTCTAAAGGCCCGGTTACACGGTCCATGGTTCGGCGAACCTGTCTCGAAGAGCCGCGAACCACGCACCGTGTGACATAGGTGGCTCTTGTTTCATGTCTACCTCAAAAACAAGAAACAACAGAGAAAACAAGAAATTTACCCTGCAAATTCCTGAAAAGGAAAAGTGGGAAAAAAGGGAGGTAGCCTTCGAACCAGGAGGACTAGTCTGTTTCACAGACGGCTCCAGGAACAAAATGGCCACGTAGGAGCGGGGCTCTACCTGGCGGGACGGAAACTGGGAAGATCCTACCCTCTTGGGTCCACCGCAACCGTCTTCCAGGCGGAGATTTATGCTATCCTGCAAGCAGCTGGACTGGAGCAGATAACAGAAGCCAGGGAACGGACGATATACATATGCACGGATAGTCAGGCCGCCGCGAAGGCGCTGGGCACCCACGGAACCAGCTCCCCACTGGTCCAGGAGTGTGTCGAGGCGCTGAACAGACTGGCGGACAGAAAATCGGTGCATATCGTGTGGGTTCCTGCACACTCAGGTGTACCAGGCAATGAGCTAGCAGATCACTACGCGAAGCTCGGGACCAGGGAAACCTTTTGTGGGCCGGAGCCCGTCCTGGGTCTGACCAAAAATCTTCTCAAAGAATCTATAAAAGAATGGACTCGCAAGGGTCTAGAGAACCACTGGGAAACAGCACCAGGCTGCAGACAGGCCAGGCTGTTTTTGGCCGGTCCGATCGAAAACAGATGGACCAGCATGTCCAGAATGAGCCGGAAGGAACTCAGACTACTAGTCGGGGTTCTCACCGGTCACAGCAGTCTGAACAGACACCTGCAAGTGATGGGGGTCACTCGGGACCCGGTCTGCCCTAAATGCGGAATGGATGACGAGGACTCCCACCATTATGTGGGCGTATGCGAGGTATACAGCAACCTCAGGCTCAACATCTTTGGGTCTGAGGAGCTACAAGAGGAAGAAATGAAGCTCCTCTCATACAACAACCTTCTGGCCTTTATTAAAAGGTCGGGGAGGTTCGAGTAGGAGTTTCACCATGGTTCGGGTAAGGCGAAAAGGGCCCTCGGTGGCCTAGTCGCTTGGGGTGTACCACCCCAACCCACCATACTACTACTACTACTACTACTAGGTGGCTCGCTATGGGCTCGCGGTTCGTGGTGTATGGTTCGCCGTATCCATCGGGAGTCGGTAAATTTGCACAGAACAAAGCGGGCGAACCGATAGATTCGTGTAGGTTTCTCGTCGGTTCGTGCTGGTTCGCTATATCCCGAACCAATGATCAGTTTTGCAATTTATTTGATGACAATTGTGTCTTTTATTACATGCAGGCGGAAATTAAAAGTGATCTTAGTTAGGTATTTGATAGCAAGTCTTCGTATACTGCTTTTTAAGGGTATAATCGTAATTGATTCCGGGCACTTTTGCCGTGGTCCCTGGAAATTTTCTCCGAACAGACATGATCGGTGGTTCGTGTACATTACTACATTGATAATTGACTTGGCAGTTGGGAGAGCGCTCCTATTGCTTTCAATAAAACAAACTGGGTTCCATGTTGTCTCGGCGAACCGATTGCGAAAAAACACTAAACGAGCCACGAACTGTGTGACCACTTCTGGTTTGCTAAAGTGCGAGTCTCTGCGAACCACGCACCAGTTCCGTGGTTCGCCGAACCACGCACCGTGTAATAACTGGGCCTTAATGTGAACAGTTTTCGAGAAAAACAGCATTTTATGATGAAAAACACAAAAGTGACAAAATGTTTTATCGTGGACAAAAAAATCACTTATTTTTGATTTTTTTTAAATTTGTTTCACTGCCACATAAAGTTTTTTAATTTGTCCTCTTAACGTATACATATAAGTAGATAATATTAATGACAAGACGTGTACAAAAACTGGATTCTGTATTTCAAACAGTTCCTGAGATATCGTCAAAAAACTGAAACACCCTGTATCTCGAAAACGGTTCTTTTGCGGACCCATGTTAACAAAAACTTTTTTCATATTTTTGAACGAGCTACCTCATCCTGAAGTCCTGCGCACATATTATGAATCACCCTGCATAGTTACTCGAATAAACTCGCGATAAGTAAGTGGTGGTGGTGGCAACTGTGTGTGATAACACTGTTACTTATACAGGGTTGCTCATTAGTGCGGCAAAGTAGCTTTACTACTAGAATTTCAAATAATAATAATAAAAAGCATATTCTGTTCGACCGTGTACGACTCGCCCTATTTCCTAAAAATATTTTTGTATATTCAGGGTGTTTCGTAACACGAGGATGAACCTGACATACATTTTTTTAAATGGGACACCCCATATATTATTGCATTTTCAGATTGTCTGGGAAAATGTAATAACAATGGTATTTAGTTGCCAGTATAAATTGAGTAGGCTATGAGTTATAAACAAGTGAAAAGCACAATTTTTCAACTTTAAAGTCATTTACGAAGAAAACAGCTCAAGATATCAGAAATCGGCTTACATGTTCCTATTTTAACTTTTCATGTACTATCCTATGATGTAGATGAAATATTTATACAGGGTGGTGAAAATTATCAGATTTTTCATCACTCTGTATAAACATTTCAACTGCATAATGAGATACCTCATAAAAAATTAAAATAGGGACATGTAAGCCGTTTTTCTCTATCTTGCCGTTTTCGTTGTACAGGGCCTTGAACTTCAAAAATTGCGATTTTCACTTGTTTATAACTCATAGCCTACTCGATTTATACTGCAACTATACACATGCCATTGTTCAGATTTTCCCAGACAATCTGAAAATGCAATAATATATGGGGTGTCCCATTTAAAAAAATGTATGTCAGATTCATCCTCGTGTTACGAAACACCCTGTATATACAAAAATATTTCTAGAAAATAGGGCAAGTCGTACATGGTCTAACGGAATTTGCTTTTTATTATTATTATTTGAAATTCTAGTAGTAAAGCTACTTTGATGCACTAATGAGCAACCCTGTATTATGGAGACACATTACCATACGGGTGAATATCTGAACGCGCCCCAATGAATATCGTCAATAAGCGAGTAAAAATCAAATTCACTCAGTACCTACTTTTCTCACTTCCAGTACGTTACATCAAAATTATTCAATGGTTCAGGGCTCAGGTCTCATATTTTTTATATACATATTATGAGTAATTATAGGTTTAAATAATTAAAAATCTACAATTTCTTCTTTCACACAAAAAAATAACAAACAAATTTATCCCTCAATCGAATTAACAAATCGGCATTACATTAATTTCCCTACCCCCCTCAGACAACATAAAGCTCGAGTTCCCGAGCCTGTTAAAACTCAAGACCCCGCAATGGTCCCAAGATCAGCTACGAGAGGCAATCGACGCAGTGGTCACACAGCGCATGCGCTTCACCCAAGCCGCGGCACGCTATGGGATTCCCAAAGGCACCCTCTATGACAACATCCTGGGAAAGAGCAGGCGCATGGCGGTGCTCGAGGAAGCTGGACTGACCTCCCAGGAGGAGAACGCCGTGCTGGAGTTCTGTTGCGACGTGAGCGTGTCGCCTTACAACAGGCGCACCAGACGCTCTTTGCAACAGGTGCTGACATTCGTCGAGGAACTGAGGAGACGGAGGGACCCGGATTTCGGTTTCGCCGGGCTAGCCGGTTTCAGGTGGTGGTGGGCTTTTTGCAAGAAGCACTCGATTGTGAGTTTGTATTACGAGAATAACGGAAATAGCAATAATAGTAGTCCTAATCATTCTTTTTTAGGGGCACAGATTTGATAAGCCGGGGAACTGGGTATAATCATGGTTAAGACTTTTTGTTTATAAATGTTGAGTGGTAATGTTGATTATTGATGAACTGATGAGCTGGTTTATCGTTTTGTAAAATAGACTTTTAAGTGACTCGTGTGATGTAGATTCGACATAAATGCGACAGCAACAGGTTATTCAGATATTTGGTTTTAGAATAATATTATTAGAACCCCAATATCTCCAGTTTTCCATTCAAATCGACTACAAGTTTTATTAATTAATTGAAATTTATTTTTAGTTTAGAAATTAACAAAATACAGTTGAAATCTTTGATAATTCGCAAGGTTTTTTTTACCTTTAGCACCTGTCTGCTAAAGTTATGTTCTGGACAAAAAAACATTTCCTATGTTTACGATTAAAGACTGAACGCGAAAATTTTGCTGTAATAAGACTTCTCTATTCAATAAAATCGGATGGCTTATTGAAATTTGACGTAATAAATATTTAAATATTTATAATATTTCTAAAGCCTTGTCCACACCGAAAGCAACACATAGGAACATTTTGTTTATGTTGCTTGTTCCTGGAACTTGTTCCTGAATGTTGCCAAAAGTTTATTTAAGTTCTTTATTGTTTCCGGTTGCAGCAACAAAAGTTCCTATAAGTTGCTTGTTTCCATATTTAGCGGCAAAGATCAAAGAAAAAATATAGAAACATTGGTAAACATTTTTTGTTTCTCAACGGTATTTTTATCAGTGTGGACACGTTGTTGCTTGTTCCCAAAGCTGGAAACTTGCGTCGTGAAGCCGTCGCGTAGTTGCCGAAAGCATCAGCTTTTAAACTTAGTTAAGAATAATAAAAAACCATTAATTAATAATAAAAATAATGCCGTTTAAATGAACGACAGAAAATATAATATGACGTATGACACCATGTGACTTTCTGTCTAAAAGACTTGGTCTAGTCCAACATTTACGGACTCGTTTTTTGTGTTTTTGTAAAATAATTAGGTACAATTGCAGCTGAGGCTGCCTGTAAAGCTTCTTCGTCGTACCACATTGTTTAGAAACAACATATACTGCACTAGTAGGTGTGGACACAACGTTTCCTGTTGCAGCAACACAACGAAACATTCACAAAACTGATTAACCTTGGTGTGGACAGAATGTTTACGGAACTTTTGCTGTTGTTTCTGTTTCCATAAACAGGTTGCGGCAACCAGCAACAAAATGTTCCTCTGTGTTTCTTTGGTGTGGACAAGGCTTTATATCTTGTACGTGTATGCAAAACAAATTGATCTCATTTAACGTTTATAAGATCAAAAATACTGCCCTTTTTGCAAAATGGTATTCTACCGCTGATTGAAACAATTTCCCAAAATGTTTCAAATGTTAGTTAGTGCATCTCCCAAATAGTCGGTAACAGTATCAAATCTAATCTTTGGGCACTAATTTGTTGTTCAATTATTGTTTAATTAATAACCACCTTGACATTATTTTCAAACACCTCTACTCACAAACATGTCACGAGAGAGTCGTCCTTTGAATGTTATTTATAATAATTAAAGCTAAGTAATGATTGAAATTTACCTAGACTGTTTATGATATTGATATCTCTTACATTCCTATGAGTAAGATTCGTTGATTTTTACTAATTCATTCCTTTATTGTTAGAATGATCCAAGTTGTAAATAAATAAATTGAAGCCATATTATATTACATTATTAACGTTAGTATTGTTAGTGCATGTTACTGTTCATTAAAATTAATAAAGTTTCAACTGAGAGCTATATAATACTTTTGCTAATAATAATTATTATTGTAAAAAGTCGTTGTATATACGACATTGTTACGTTGTTGGATGCCAAGCAATAATTTTTCTCTTAATGTCTATTTATATTGTTATTTTATTTAATAATAAACGATCTGTTGTGTATGGATGTTGCAACAATGTAGCAAATAATACAAACGGTGCCTTAGCCTGAGCACAGGTAATATTGTTCTTAGAATTTATGATTCCACTTTGTGCCTGGAATTTTACCTCTTTATAGGTAGGTAATTAAATTATTATGTACTGAGCAAATATATTCATTCATTCCATAAATATTTTTGAATTTTCATATTTATTTTCTCATACAACATAAAGGATACCTACGAACGTATACTGTGTCCAAGATAAAAATTAACATCATGGGAAATCTCGTCACCTGTTAGATACAGGGTGATTGATTGAAACGCCACATTAGAAAAAATTTGACTTCCAAATGATCTAGGCATCTGAAATTTGGAACTTAGGCAACATACCTAATAACGAGTCAAAATGAAATATTACCAAGATGGCAGCACATTTAAAAATGGCGAAAGCAATGGCCATCTTTGTTTTTTTAAATGGGACACCCTATATTTTATGGCATTTTCAGATTGTCTGAGAAAATGTAATAACAATATTGTTTATAGTTGCATTTTAAATTGAGTAGGCTATGAGTTATAAACAAGTGAAAATCGCAATTTTCCAACTTTAAACCCATTTACCACGAAAACGGCTAAAGATATCAGACAACGGCTTACATGTCCCTATCTTAAATTTTTATCTGGTATCCTACTGTATAGTTTAAATGTTTATGCAGGGTGATGAAAAATCTGATAATTTTCACCACCTTGTATAAACATTTCAACTGCATAATTGGATGCCTTATAAAAAGTTAAGATAGGAACATGTAAGCCGTTTTTTGATATTATGGGCCGTTTTTGTGGTAAATGGGTTTAAAGTTGGAAAATTGCGATTTTCACTTGTTTATAACTCATAGCCTACTCAATTTAAAATGCAACTATAAACAATATTGTTATTACATTTTCTCAGACAATCTGAAAATGCAATAAAATATAGGGTGTCCTATTTAAAAAAACAAAGATGGCCATTGCTTTCACCATTTTTAAATGTGCTGCCATCTTGGTAATATTTCATTTTGACTCGTTATTAGGTATGTTGCCTAAGTTCCAAATTTCAGATTCCTAGATCATTTGAAAGTCGAATTTTTTCTAATGTGGCGTTTCAATCAATCACCCTGTATATTAGATTCAATGGGCAGTAATGAGATTTATAGAATTTTCTTTGATTTTCAGAATATTTTGAAAAACTAAAAATTGTTAATTTTATTTTAGGAAAATACGTTGATTTTCCTAAAATTCAACCATAAATATTTTTGGCTGTAAGAACATGCATCTAACTGATTATTTACATCATCAGTAATAATAGTAATAAGTATAGCAATTGTATAGGTACAGGGAGATCCCGAAATGGCGGACACGGATAGTACCACGGCATTCATTGTGGATTAAGAATTCTCACCCTGTATAATTTTACTTTCATCAAAATTTTTGTTAATTTAAGGATCGTGCTGCGATAAAACAAACCATAAGAAAGAACAGTAGGAACAGTGAGATTTTGATTGACCCCTACCCTGCCACTTAATGATGTTTGGTGAGTTTTTGCCTTTCCACCATCCCCCATCTTGAGCTCACGTAGTTAATGAACGCCTCCTGAATTCCTCCCAATATTTTTCGAAAATTTAATTCCCTCGAAAAGGTATCAGAAGGCGAAATTTACTCATTGTCGATCCCCAACCCCATCATGCTGATCATTTTTATCTTGGACGCGTTGCTTTGATTAGAAAAGTTTTATGTTCTCATTCGTTCATTAATTTATTTTTTATGTGGGCTATATTCTAGCAAGACTGAACAATTATAATGTTTTCGTTAATTAATTAAGGAATAAACTATATAATTCATTTATAAATATTTTCCTACACTCAACAAGATTGTATAAAGCGCTTATTTTATTTTAATTTTATTTTTATTACTTATCTACTAGTGGCATAAAAAACGTTATCAAAAAAATTGTAATTTTTTTCCATATCATATTTTGTACAATAATAATTATTGTACATACGTACCTGTTATACATAATAGGTACCTATATGATCCTGCAAAAGGTTCTCTAGATACACAATTGCCATTCAGGCACTACAGGTAGGTATACCTAGTGGATGAACAGGATTTATGATAGTCTTTCTTTGAATGTGTAAATTTCTATCATTTTTTTGATGAGCGTTTTTTATGTGATTTAGAAATGTTCGAAATAAAATATTTACAGCGTTTTCGATTGGTGAATTCAATAAACAATAAATCTACTATTTATTAATGGGCCTAAATTATTAAGAAAACACCTTTTTGTGGTTATAAGACCTTAGAAAAATATTGCCTTCACCACCTCAAATATTACGTTCGCTGAACGCTTCCATTAAGTTTCAAAATCTATTATTGTTTTTTTGTCTTCAATTGTTTTCGGTTTTTTTATTTTTTATTTATTATTTCATCACAGGCCACAGTTGTTCATCACAGAGTGAACAAGTTCTATGACGTAGAAGTATTCCGACTCTAATAGTAGGTATCCCACCCCAATCGAAAAAGCTGTTTGTTTTATTTTTTTACAAGTATTGTTGGTGCTTAATTTTTATCCACTTTACAATAATTATATTTATGTTTAATTTTTATGTCATACAATTAAGTATATTTTTAAATTTTTTATTTGTGATTTAAAATAAAATATGTGATTTAGAGATATTTCATTATGTTTATAAACTCATTCATGTAACTTTTAATTTTTAGTAAAGTAAACACGATTATTATTATTAAACGCAATAATATTACCATGCATGAAGTAGTTGTTTATACGTAAGTTGCTCCTTTTATAAGAGCTCAACATTACTTTTCAGGTGTTGCATGAAGACTTTTCTGATTAGATAGAGCTTTGTTAAACTTGAAGTTGAAATTGGTCTCGCAACTAAGTGCCTATGACTTTCGTAGTGCAAAATTTTGTATTTTTATAAAATAACTTCAATATATACATACGTATTTTTTTACTATTGTTAATACATATTTAGTAGGTATGTTTATGAAGTTTCCTAATAAACAGCTGTTAGCTTCAATTAGTCGTCTATTTATTTAATTTAAACCAATTTAACTTGATGATTCCATTTTATTTAATTGGCGAAAATTAAAGCAAAATATTGTTATGAAAGACTTGGAGTTATTTTCATTCACGTTTATTTTATGAGGCGTTTCCTTTGCATATTATGTAAAAGGAAATTAAAAATTATAATTCCAAAATTATGAAGTTTAGTACCAGTCACATTTAGTATCTACAGGATTTTTATAGGATTTAAGAATTGTAGAGATGCGACGAGCTACTTTTTTACGAACTTAGGAATACGGGAAACTCATTTTATTCCACTCCAGTTTTTAAAGATTTTGTGGAGATGCTACATGCAGAATCAGGACTGACGGAAACTCTGTTGTGGGTATGGAGTAGAGTACCTTGATATAAAATTATGATAAAGAGTACGGAAGCTAATCTTCCCTCTCTGTCCAATTGGTAGCAATCTAAGAGAGAATAGGATATCTCTCTTCAATGTGGTGACTTTTTAGTTATATACTCATCATTTTTTATTTCTGTGCTGGAGCGAACATCGAACGGATACATAGACGTAACAAGTGATTGACGGACAGAAGATTAATCAATTAATTAATGGAAAAAAAATTATTTGATTTTTTTTAACTTTACGCGTTCTTCAACTTAAGGTACTCTATTTAGAAACACCTTGTAAAATATTTTAATAACAGTACCAGATTTGAAAAAAATAATAGCATTTTTTGTTCTAAACTGTACAAGAAATCTACCAAAATAATAAAAATTGGTGATGAAATTAGTCAGTGGTGGAGAAATTATTAAAACAAGGCAACACTACGCACAACTTCCATCATGTATCCACCACTGGATTCAAGACTTTATCTTTAAGAGTGCTAAATTGTGTTCATCATTTTGAGACTCTGAGAAATTACCAATTATTCCAGTGAGTCAGTTTTTGTAATTTTTCATGTGTTCGAAAACTTGATGTCTGAGGACCAATATTAATGTTTAAAAAAACTTTTGTGTCTTCAATTACCTACTTGAGGAATCGTCATTGAATAATTAAGAGAACTGCTCAAGTAAGGAGTAAAAATATTACTGATTTCCAATTATTTGCTTATAATAAATGATATTCAAGCTGTAAAAATAGCGCCCCTCGTAGACTGTTCAGTTCCTATTGGAAATATTCATCATTATACTTGCCCAATGAAAAGTTTTCTAAATCCATCTCTGCAGCAATAAAACAATAAAGTGATCGTTTATTTGTGGAGTAACTGTTACTTCTCGTAAGTTTGTTCTGAGAAAAGCGAGATATTTATAAAATAATAAATGATTAGTACCTATACACATAGCTAGATGTAAAATTAGTAACCAGTCGAAGTCATTCTACCTACTCCAGCCTGACCACATTATTCGTTGCCGTCATATTTGAATATCAATAATTCAACAGGCATTAATGTCTTTTATAACTATTTAATATATTCTTTTTTATTCTATTTTATGTTTCAGATCATACATCGTTATGGTAATAATGATTTATTTTATTATTCATTATTTTTTATTCTGTTTTGTTTGTGTTTGTTTATTATGCGTTAGCGTTTCTTTTATTTGCAATTAAATTCAGTTTTAATTATACAATTTTATTGTCTTTTATTATACAATAAGAATAAAGTCAGTAATATTATTCTATTCTTTTTAAAAAATAATAGACCTCATGCAAGCAACAAGCAAGGTTCAATGTCTGTCTCATTCATAAACAACAATATTTTTTTAAATACTTACCTGCCTGTGAAAATTTAATTCCATTTTGAAATTAAAAAAAAACATGACATTACACAACAACCAACTGCATTCAGTAAATGGAAAAATAGGTAAAACGATAGAATGTAAAACGCTATTTCCTCCCTATCATTACTTAATATAGGGTTCCCGCAAAAAGAATTCCCCGATTTTAAAAGTGAATAAAAAGCAAACCAAGTTAGATAAAAATTTGGGTAATTATTTACATCCGCGGCTCCTAAGTTTCATCAATTTTTTCGGGACCGAGGAGCGAAATAGGGGTGCTGGGTGGGTAAGAAGCTAAAAACAGCCATTGAGAACTAATATTAAGGTCACAACTAAGGCCTCTTTGACACTACGGTCGAATTTCTATTTTTTCTTCACTTTCAGGGCAAGGAATATCTTCAAGATTAACAGTAGCATGATTTTTATTTTGAATTTATTTTGCATTTATATTCTAAAAATCGCAACATCAATCCCTGTGGTCTTTTCACGATATGAATAAGCGGATATAATGCAAAAGTACGTGTCGTATTCGTTTCGAGGCGCTTCCTTTATTCTCAAGTGGTTACATCCCGTAGACTCGATGTATTTTCATCGCATCTGCCAGGTCCGTACTTTCATTGCACTTTCAAAACCGTGTTTTTAGGCCGTTTTGTGGCTTTCCCTTTCATTTGCAAAGCGTATGAATACCTTCCTGCTGTTACTATAGGTATGTCCTCCATCCCTTTATAGGTGCCACAGTGAAACTGTATAGGAGCCGCGGATGTAAATAATGACCAAAATTTGTTTTATTCACAAATTACAAATTATAATGGCATTTTTAATTAAAGAGTTTTCAAAATTATTTCACTCAAATTTCGTAGTCTCTCGCAAAATTGTTCAAACCCTGAGGCATTTATTCAACCTGAAATCGGGTCAACCAGAATTGCCCAAAAGGAGGTGTAGCGTGCGTGAGCCAGCGATTCTTTCAGAAACTTATCAGAACATACCAAAAGTCCTGCGTGTACGTTGTCAACCAGGGGGGAGGGGAAGAAAAGGTCCCAATTTTTGGGTTACTGTTTATTCGAGCTACACGCTCTTTCTCTGATGAATATTTTAGACGATATAAGGAATGTTTGATGGATAAAATGATTTTTTTCGAAAATATCCACTTTTGTGGAGCGTGTAACTCACAAACCGTTAGGCCCATACCTGCTCACGCTTTGTGCACATCTTCCCTGACTGAACTAAATCGAAAAAGTAAGAAAGCAGTTTTGTGTTATTAAATTCCTCCACAATGAAACGAATAACTCTCGATGCTCCTGGACCCAAAACTCATAGTGATACTGAAAATGTGATAGGCGAAACTGCCAAAGAAGAGAGACTCTCCCCATTTCACTGCTCTCCTACCAACTCAACGCCTTTCAAAATCTGGGAGGTTTTTTTGCGGGACCGATACAAAAACTGGCAAATGTTTACATTCTGGCGTTTTTATACCATTAAAGTTCAACCAGGCGATCATTCGCTGTGAGGTTTCTTAATTTTAAATAGAATAAATGTCATTTCTGGTATGAATGACTCTTATTGTACCTTTTGTGATGTGATACTTAGATCTCTACCCTTCACTTTGCTCCAAAACTGGAATGTTATAAAGCAATAAAGTATAAAAATATACCTATAATAAACAGTTCACTCTAAAACACATTATTATAGAACATATTTCTCTTCTAATATTTAGTAGACAAGAAGTTATCGCGGTAATAACGTGTTCTTACTTCCTTTCAGCAGACAGCTACCAGTACCAGTTGCAGTCCATGTGGCAGAAGTGCTGGAACACGAACCAATCACTGGTGCACAACCTCCGATTTCGGGAACGCGGACCGCTGAAGAGCTGGCGTCCGGAGACCATGGCCGAGGCCATCTTCAGTGTGCTGAAGGAAGGCCTGTCACTCTCCCAGGCTGCCAGGAAATATGACATCCCCTACCCGACTTTCGTGTTGTACGCCAACAGGGTGCACAACATGCTTGGACCTTCTGCTGATGGCGGATCAGGTATGGATATATTTGAGCACGCTTCTCAGTTTTTGATTGATATAGTCTCGGATCAAAATCGATGTGGCGATGTCTCTTCTCCATTTTCATCTCTACTTGACGTCTTGCTCTTGCAGAAAGAATGATCTACTTTCACAAAAAGTTACTATTTTGCCTGGTTTAGTAAAACAGCCGTCATTGCATCACTTGTCGCAAATTTCCGAAATGATATATTTGCTTTGTCATCTAATTTTTCCAGCTCTTTCTTACTATGCTTACATGCTGTACTTCTTTGTTATTTGCGTCCTTATTGATAATTTGGGTTGCTTAAATAATATAGCTGAACGTGGAAAAATGAAACAGAAATATTTTATCAGTCTATTTTTGGTTACTCACTCTTTATCATTGAAAATCGGTTTTGGGAATCTTCTGATCAGAGTTTTATGATGTTGGTCAAAATTAGATTTATTTATGTAAAAGGGGGAAAAATAAATAAAGTACCTAAAATGTGATCGAATGAGAATTTCAAGTCTTAAAAATTTCTCTTCAGTATTTGGGCCAAAGGCTTGGTAGCAGGTCGCTAAAATTCTCTATAGTTTCTGAAGGTCTTCCCGGCTTCTTTTCCAGATTTTTTTCCTGAGAGTCATCTTCAACTCTTAAGAAAAAGCCTGTGGGGATTTTCTTCTTGAATTAAATTTCTTTGAAGTACAGCTCTATAATATAAACCAGAAATAGGTCGAAAATTGTAAAGTGGTATTTACAATTATTATTATTATGCCTTAACAAGCACAATTCAACTTCTTCAACTTCTAATTTATTAGTATTTGGTCAAGTGATAACGTTTTATCTACCCATCTGTTTTCCCATGTTGACTTCATCAAGTATGTAAACATCAAACCAGCTAACTTTCCCTCTTCTCATTTAATTATATCCGAAAAAGTGCAACATACACCTAACCAAAACGACATTTAGACTCTTTGAATGATTCCAAGTTTTCGCAGATCTAAGGCCGAAAGGCAGAGGAAGACCGCAGCGAATTCTACTTGGTGTCTGGCCAGATGAGCACATCCGCGGAGTAATAAGAGCGGTAGTATTCCGAGACTCGCACCAGATCAAAGACGAATCCCATATGGCTTACCCCAGACTTCATGTAAGTACTCACACTACTTTCAAAACTCCCAGACAGGGCTAATCAAAACGACGTTTATTTTTAGGACGGCGTGACGATCCAAAGTTATCCCAGTACTCCGTCCAGTAATGGCGGAGCGTCCACAGCGGGTAACCCAGCAGACGGGGGCGGCGCCGTGTCCCCTAACGCGGCCGCCGCCGCTGCGGCGGTGGCCGCCGTCGCACAAGGTCTGCGTCAACAGATGTGTAGTATCGTGGCAGCCTCGCATGGCCACGATAACAACTCCGTGGCCAGTTTGGTGAACAGCCTCGCGTTGGCCACTAACGGCATGCCGCAGCATCACATGGGCGGTGGAAGTGCGGGAGGTCACTCGATGCG
This sequence comes from Malachius bipustulatus, assembly GCA_910589415.1. Lineage (NCBI taxonomy): Eukaryota > Metazoa > Arthropoda > Insecta > Coleoptera > Melyridae > Malachius > Malachius bipustulatus. The sequence goes on from OU342633.1 coordinate 49,619,617, forward strand.
TGCCATGTCCAGTCCTACGGGCAGCATACAGGACCTGCGTATCAGTCCGCCCTCAGAGCCTCCCCTAGATTCACCTCTCTCCTCACCTCTCGGTCTGACGGTCTCCTCTTCAATGGTCGAGCCCTCCATAAATATGACTATCGGAGGTGGTATGGATCTCATGACTGGTGCGTACAAGCCCCAGCAACACCTGCAGCAGCAACAGAGAGGGATGCCACCCTTCCAGTCACCCCGGCCTGACAGCCTCTTCCAAGTAAGTCAGAAAATTAACTTTCATGCATTATTGGTTGTTTTTGTCTGTTGCAAGGTAAGAAAATGCAACAATTGAAGTTTGACTTGATTTATTCTTAGATTCAGTTTTGGCAACTGAAAAATAATTTTCTATCATAGCTGCATTTTGTTGTTTTGGCTTAAATTCCCGAAAAGTTGCTTTAAATTAGGTATTATAGAATTTGCATAGTAAAATTATGAACCAATTAGTCTTCGATTTTACTCTCATTGTGTAGAGGTATGGGCCGGTTCATAATAATTTTTTTAGTCACGGTATCTTAGCCACTTTAAACTATTAATCAATCATAATAATATAACATAAGTCATAATATTATGTTAACGGGCAGATTTCTGTGAACATTTTTTTTTTTTTTTTTTAAAGCTAATATTCATGTTAAATTACTTTTATTAACTTTTTTGTAATCCTTTTCATATAAAGAATAATTAAATTGCTACATTTTCCACTTAGAATCGATACCTTGTTCAGAAACAGCCACAGAAAGCTGCCTGTTAACTTGATGAGTCTTTATAAAGCCCACTGTAAGAATAGTAAGTAAGGACATTGCCATAGATTGGTAGTCCTTTAGCATTGATGATGCTTACAATGTTTTTTGCATGATAGGATTTGAAAACAATGATGTTTATTATTATGTCGTGCCAAATTTCCCTTCATATTATAATTTTGCCATGATAAAGTCAATGTTTGTACTGAATAAATTTACCTACAGTTCGAGCGAACGTTAAGTAAAGTACTTACTGTCTTGGAAACAAATGTATCAGTGAACATTCAAATAGAGTCCAATCTTGTTTTTGTATGCAGAATGTTCCATTGGTTTAAATTTTCATGTTGATTAAATTGGAGTTTTTTGGATGCACGACACATTCAGGAATAATTTAATGATCTATAATCTGATCCAATCAGCATAATATTATATTTGTAGTGACTTTAATTAAGGGCACGGGCACAAAAAATTAGGACCAAACCTTTTTCAGTTTTTTTTTTTTATCCATAGATTCTAAACTGTAAAATTTAAAACTTATAAAGCAATGCCATTAATTGCAGTTAATGTCAAATTCGTGAAAATGAAGTATCATGATTTATGGTGATTTTTGCTTATAAAAATAGGTATGAGTATTAATTGATTTTTATTGCTTTCATGCTTTTTGAAGGACCTCTGTTTAAATGATGTAAAGAGTAAAAAAATTATGCAGGCATGATGGAAAACGGGGGGGGGGGGGGGATAGGGACAGAAAGACTATATCCTAGTCAACAGGAAGATCAAGGTGTCCATTACAAGGTTAATTTTCAGAAAAATTACTCTCAAAGTGTTTTAACGCGTTATTAGTGTTCATAATTTAATTTTACCACTGCAAGGTTCAATTTTCACAATTTTATAAAAATTAATACTAGACTAAGGGCATGAGGGCCCTCAACACTACCAGGCCTGGGTTTATTTGCCGTCAATAATCGTGCAAATTTATTATATGCTCTGTTCAAGAAATTATTTTGATATCAAATTATTCAATAATAAATCACATTTTTTTAACTCATCAAAATTAAACGATTGATTGTAGAATATGTGTATATAATTTATTAAATTCCTTTTTCGCTAAATTCCAACCAATAATGAGACACCTCTGTATAATTAATTAATATGTTCTATATAGTTTTAAATCTTTATTTAAATCTCCCTTTATTACTTCTATGTATTTAATTTTTTCTGCAACCTTATCACTCTTATTTATTCATTTACTTCTGTTTTTCCCTCTATTAAAATCGAGTCTCCCTCCAGTAAAAATCATGGATTTTTTTATGTTTTTGCATTTTATACATTTCAATACATTTACCTCTAGCCAAGTTCTCAACCTTGAAAGATCCTCAGATGGATATACACTTCAATAGCTCACAAACAGTTTCTACTGAGATATAATAAATGTAAAATTGTCTGCAAAATTAACTTTTGCAATTTTTTAAAACCTTAAAAATATCATTTGGAAAACAAGAAATTTGCAGATCGCTGCTTCTTATTTTAAAGTACAGGGGTGAAAATGATACCAAATTAATGAAAGATTAAATTTTTTCCATATATCACAGAAGCGGGTGGACCCTGTATTTAGAAATATTTAAAATGAGGCCAAAGTTCATAGGATGATTCTTTGAGTGATTATAAGACAAAATGTTCATATAAATGTAGATCCGGTCCGGAAGTGCATATTTTCCAAGAGACAGAGTGTTAAACTTTTATTAATAAATCGTCTTTTTCGAAAATATCTTCAATGTATTTCACCCAATATATTATTTAAATTTATGTCTTATAATCACTCAAAAATCACCCCCTGAAGTTTGGCCCCATACTTAATTAACTTAGGTATGAGGTATAGTATAGGTACTATGAACAATAGTGACCCAAAACCCCAAGATAGCAGGTACCTCCTTAAGGAACTCCATATTCAACATTATTTTCACTAGATGTTACATTTCTTAGAATTTGACATTTTATTTCCTGCTTGAAAAAATCCATCTTATAGAGAGACCATGACCATACATTCTCAATTTTTTAACCAAAATTTCTCTATTAATAGTTTAAAGTGCCCGCTTTAAGTGGACTATAATTTTTTCCCACTGATGATCGTTTATTGGGTTCATGATTTTCAGCAAATACAGGAAACAGAGCTCAAAAATCGGCGACTAACGCTTACTAGGGTAGCGCATTCTCATTCTCGAATGTCAAATTCAACTTCAAAAATGTCAGATTTTCCATAAACGTACAACTGTATTAAAATTCACATAACTTGTTATTAAATCCGCGTATTTTCAAAAAATGTTTCAAACTCAAAAGTCCATTAAGATGTAAAATATAATAAGAAGAATAGCATAAATATCGAAAATCTATCTGGCAACTATGTCATGTTGTTGTCATAAAACTTCAACCTCATAAAAAAGAAACATAACCCAACTCCAGCAAATGTTTGACATCGGTTATACCTACACCTAGGAAACCTGTATTACCGACACTATTCGCGCATTTACATTCTCACAAATATTGGGAATGTCAAATTTAACTTAAAAAACGTCAGATTTTCCATGAACGTAAAACTGTTTAAAAATTCACATAATTTGTTTTCAAGTCCGCGTATATTTAAAAAAAAATTGTGAATTTTTGCTGAGTTTAAGGATGTTTTAACAATAAAAAGAGGGCTTTCTACTTGTTCACGTTGCCTAAAGGCAACTTTCTTAATATTTTAAACTCAAATTATATCCAATACTAAAGTCTACAGCTTCCAAGATCCTATGAATCCGTAATATGTTTTTAATACCCACTGAAAGAGGATTCATCGATTTCTAATCGTGTTATTATTTTGTTTCATTTTTCAAACTTCGCTTTTTTCCACTTGATACCTACGCCTGTCCTGTGACTAAATGTGCCAAAACTATGACATCCAGCTGTTCAAACATAACCGTGTTAAGTAAACGTCAACGAGTGAATCCGCTACCCTAGTAAGCGTTAGTGTCGGTAATACAGGTACCTACCCTACCTATACCCAGTGATTTCCATCACCCTACACCATAACCTAATTCGTAAATAATAAGTGAACTGTGTATAATATGTTATAAAAAACTGATTTTGACTTGTCAATGTTTCATTATCTTAATAACACTTGTATCCTTAATCCAACAGGAAGACATTGAGGAGCTTGTGAAACCGATGCACCACCAGAGGCCCAAAGACACAACCACGGGTCTAAACGCCACCATCAAGATGGAGCCGTTGGCCGAGTGCCGGGGTGAATGAACCTCGGCCCTCTATTAGAGCCTGCACCACGATATGATCATCATCATCATGTGATATGCATTATTACTCTTATATTAACCTATTATGTACGATAATACCATTACCTGATGGGAGCCCGTTTTCCATTGCTCGCGGTCGGGCACGTTGGGCGAGTATCGGGAACAGCCCGCCAGGCAGCCGTCAGTGCTTTGACTCGAAACGAAGGTTATTTGTGGTGTTCGCCGGACGTGTACGATTAGTAATCTTTATTTATATTTAACTGTTAAACGTATTTGGAAATTTTAGTATGTAGTATGTTTTTGGACGATTTTATAAAATTTATTGACAAAGCCAAAGTTTCGGCCAGTTCTATAAGACTGTTGTGTATATGTATACTATATTCTTCTAAATTCAAAATTAGGATTGATATTATTACTATTATTATTATTTTGTAGTTATATCACTTTAAGGAGAAATTATTATAAAATAATGTCGGTGTTTCTCATTCGCTCCACGACAATCTGTGACACTTATCATTGCAAACGCTGGTCGATTTCCGATAAACCTTAGCTTGACCTATCACACATTCTAGGTAATTGTCATGTCAAGTTGAGATTTATTGGAGAGAGATGAGCAGGTCACATCTGTGACAATTCTACCCCCTAAATGTGAACAGTGAACACAAATGAAGCGAATGATCGCAACCCTATGATAGTGACCTTGTTGTATTGCCTAATTTCGTACCTTGGACACCTTTTACCATATCCAGAATCATTTCTGGGCGTGGTATTACGATGAGGTGTCTACTCGATTTTTGACATTGTTCCAATAATGCAATATTCTAAATGGAACCAGGCACCTGTACACACATACAAATTATTATTATTGTTTATTCATCTTACATTTCATCAGGTGAATCCTTATTGTGTTAAAAATTAAATTTTTTAATTAATAATTAGCAATAAATCAGAATTCCGAGAAGAAGCAAGTTGTAGCTTTTGTCATTGTCATTATTTTCAATTGATAAATAAATATAACTCGGCTGCCACTATGAACTGGGTAGGTATGAACTCTTTTACTTGCATTGTCAAAATGTAATTAATGATAATTACTAGGAATTCCAAAAAAGTTAATTTTACTTAATTTTTTTAATGTGTCGACAAACACATTTTGACTTTTTTCTGATCAAAAATTGAAGGAGAGTTAATAAGTTGACTGTCGAAAATTTTATTTAAAAAAAAAACAAAGTTCTTTCTCTAAGTTTCCCGTTTGGATTGGATTAAGGGGACTCCACTGTACATACTCTAATTTAGAGGTCAGAATTCACGTTGAGTTGCGATTATTTATTTCAAATTATTTTGAAAATAGAAAGAAAAAATTAAGTTCAATATTGGGACGTTTATTCGACATGAGTATTTATTTTGTCGAAACAGTATTCTCTCTGGCCTGTCAATTTTATTTTGCTCGATTGAAATTGAATGATAAATGACAGGCACTTTTTGTGTTTCATTTTAGACAGAATCTTTATTTATTTATTTATAAAAATGTAAAAATTATTTATGACTGTCTTTACCTGAGATAATTGAAATTTAGTTTTAATTTAGTTAAGAAAAGTTTAGATAATTTATTGATATTTTTGTATATTAATACGGTTTAGTTAGGTGAAGTGTGCAGATGCATTTAATATTTATTTTCCCATAATATTGCATGCGTGTAAAGTGTTTTGTTGAGATGGAATCGCGAGTACTATGTAATGTAAAAATACACCAAAGTCATTTCATAGAAGTAACTAAAAAAAAATTAATTATGTACAAAGTCTCAATTATTGTGTATATTTATTGTAATTATTATTAACTTCATAATAATTATTAATGTATTCGTTTATGTCACTTTTTATTATTATTTATTCAGTGCAATAATTTTATTTCGTATTTATCACACTTACCTGTAAGTATACGTTGTTTTTAAACTGCAAGAAGTGATATTTCGATATTTTGTAATTTATCAGACAAATTATTATAACATTTATTTTATGTGCCAGTTTTAATTTTTTTATTATAATGACCGGTCTTTTAATACATAGTTTTATAAATTTTTGTATTTATTTTCTGTTGTTTGTTAAATTTTAATTAGTACATATTATTATTATTACCTATATCATGTTGATTGAAAAGGTAAAGTATCGCTTTGTTCATTGGCTCTTTTTCTATCAGATTCTCTTTATAAAATAAATAATAATAATAATATTCCTGAGGCTGTGGCACAGGATAGCTTCAGAATCAAATAAAAACTCTTATTCTGTGTTATGGTAGCAGGAGAGGTTCGGGGAGGGGGAGTGTTGTTGTTTTGAAGACTGCGCCTCCTTTCAACAAGTAGAATGCCAAATACAAAATACTAAAACAATGTACCAGTCAGTACCATACGATCGATCGATGATCTATAATAATAATTGTAATTAATAATAATTTCCCAGTACAGCTCTAGTAAAGTAGGTACCGAAGCCGATGCTAGTTTGGATAATAATAGTGAATATCTAGGTGTTGTGTATGTACGAGCGAGACAGTGTAGTGCAGCACGGAAGTGCCCCGAGTCACTCTTTTAGACACATTCAGTAGCACAGTTAACCAAATTCACCGATCAAGAGCCAACAAGAAAATTATTTTTGTGATTTGTTTAGGTGATAGGGTTATAATGTACAAAATTTATATAAATCTTGTAAATGTAGATGAGAAATATTACGATTTTAATAAAAATTATAATGCCTTCCCTGCCATTTATGGGTCTACCAACGCTTATTTCACTTTTGCACGTGACGTGATAAAATGTTTCGAAAGTGGCCTTTGATCTTATTGATTTTGAGTCTCGGATTTTCGTTCTTTGGTTCGTCTTTTGTTCTGTCGTGCAGTCGTAAAGGAATATTCGATTCAGTTCGAATTTCAGTTACGATCCGCGACGATAGTTGATTAGAATGTGTTAAGTTTCAAAAAAACTAGGCTTAATGTGTTCAAAAAGAGTATATGTAGTAAGTGCCTTTTAAAACTCGACCACTTATGTCATCTGAAAGACAAAATTATGACAAAATTGTGCGTTTTAATGTGTTTAATGAATGGTATCACCCTGAATGGCATGCTCTTTCATATCTCTGTAAATGACTAAAGTTTATAGGAACTTTTAAAATAAGCGAGGACGACATGAAACTGGCAGTTTAGATTATTATGTATACAGATGTCTCATTAAGGAACTTCAATATTTAAACAATTAATCAATCATGAGTATCATTTTTTTTAATAATTATTAAAGTACCTAACTAACTTCAGAAACATACACATTGCCAGTAATATACTGGCAATTTCAGTTAAAAAAAGATTTTTTTTGTTCTTGTGTCTGTCTGAGTCAAAATTAACTTTCTTAATTAAGTCCAATTCTTTATCCCCTTTTGGCTGCTTCGTATTAATATAAAATATATTAACATCACAGAAAACTCGTTAACATAACTAATAATACTTTAAATCTTTCGTGTGGTATTATATTCATAAATGTATCTGACTGATATGACATGCTGATGAGGACAACACAACAAGGAGGAAACGGCAAGTTCTTGGCTTCACATGCTGTAGGAAAGACTTCTAATTTGTTCTGGAAAGAATCTACAGTGGCAATATTAATTAAAAACTAAATCTCGTATTTTTTGTTAACAATATTTAAATCGGCAATTTCAAAATATAGTACCGCTGAAAGACACTTCACTTTAAATACAGTTTACATTGCTGATAATAAAAACAGGTTACATCCACTTTCTTTCCTATCATTGTTTCAACTAGGGAAGATTATGAATTTTCAAAAATAATTCTGAATCTGATCATGTAGTGATCCAGTGATTGGCCATCCACCTTATGATTTCTTCATATTATGTCCTTTCATAAAAAATTAAAAGATTAAAAAAAAAAAATTGCTGAAATCAACAATTTCCCAAATTTACTTGAAAATGTTTTCCCAGGAAGTAATTTAAAAATACATCATCAAATAAAAAAGCAGGCACGATATTGAAACAGAAGCCTTAAAAGCAGTTTATTCATAAAGTTTAAATAAACTTTTTACGTTTTCTTACAAAATTTTAGGGTTTCATATTTTTCAAATGGAAACAACTAAATTTCAAAGTTGGTGATTTTTTCTTTCAAAATTTAGACCTATTGTTTCTAATTTTTTTTTATATTCAAAGTGTTTTCTTATAGTGTAAGAACTAAGAGCTGTTACTTGTTCATTATGGGAATAATAAATCATAAAAGTTGCCAAAAATTTGTGTCCTGGAACTACATTTTAAGCAGAGTTACAAGATTTTGAATTCTTTTTGAGGGGACATTATAATAAATTTTAAATAGTAAACGAATTACAAGGAAATGAATACAATCTGCTATTACAAGGAAAGCTTCTAAACTTAAATTTCCAATTTTTTATATTCTTTGTTTTATCCTCAGCCATCAGCACATCAATCAGTACAGAATATTCAAGTGGGGATTCCTTGATACATTTTGATGTTTTAAAAATTATTTTTTCAAGCATCTCCTTGAAAGTTAAAGCAACTAAAATGGGGTAAAAATTCATTTATACAAGCTAAATCAGGTTTTATAACAGAACTTCAATAGTTGATAGAAGACCTTTTTAAAGGAATGAAAGTAGTGCCCATAAACATAATATGTTCTGAAGAGCTTCGAAAAAAGTTCCAGGGTTTTAAATTTTTTTTTGATCATAACTTGGGCATTTTTCAATGTTTTAATTTTAAACGCCATTGCATCATTATGAATCTTCATCTGGGAAAAAATCTCAGTAAATTCTTATGTTCAGTTACCTATCAAAGGTTGTACAGATTCAAATTTCATCATCATAGTCACTCAATACTTATAGACTCCTTTACAGTAGTGAAAAAAATACATAAGATTTGTTTGTTTAAATATTGACATCTTTTGTGAGACGCCTACAGACTGCAAGACAGACGATGATACATATTAAAAAAAAATGTAATAAATCTTGCGAAAATGTTCAGATCAAAGCTTTATTTTAACGTATACCGTCAGTGAAGATACCTAACGTTAATTACGTATAGTTGGATGTTAGTGCAAATATAGCCCACCTATAGCCTCGTTAGCCGTTTATTCGCAATAACATTATTCATTGATTGATTACCAAGTTGTGCTACTCGTAGAGAATATAATTAAGTCTACTTACAGTGCAGTATACGGGCGGGGGTTCTCATCGCTGGTGGTGGCGCCCCATAAAGCCTCTCTAGTACAGTATATGTGCAGTTCCCTTACGTATATGGTTTATAACTAAGACTACTACCATCGTTTATTATTTATTATTATCTATTGTAAACTCATTTCCATTCGTTCATCCTTTATGCACATTATAATTTTATGTCTGTATCGTAAATAAGAATAAAATGTAAAAATTCAAATCTATATCGATTTTTATTTCATGCCAACATTTTTCTGCTAATCGTTCATGCGTACCTGCCAAGTGGCTGTTTTTTTTTTTTGGAAAGTAACAAAAATCCTTCTCGAAAAATACTTTTTCCGAATAGATCTGAAAAAACAATTATTAGTCAGAAAACAAAAAAAATATCAGAATTGAAATGAACTACGCATGTCAATTTGAAGATGAGGAGACACTATAAAAACAGTGGCACAGAAAAAAATTATTCTACAACCAATTAAAATCATGTTGAAAAAACTAGTTGATGAGTAATAGTGATTAGCTAATTATGTCAGGTAAGTTGTCTGTATTAAAATGCTGGCAACACCGCCTTACAGAGCTGTCTCCCCGTTCCAATAAGTTATTGTTCATTCCTAGAAAACAATTCTTTTTTATAACATATCAGAATAAAACTGTTGTTCTCATAATATTTGCTTAGCATTCTAAAAACTGAACCTGGGTTTTGGTCCCAGGTTCAGGGCAAATCATATTTTTGGTAAATCAATTATTGAATTATGGCATCATGTCAAGAGAACCATTTGATAGACAAAATGAAGGTCAGACACTACTGAAAATGAACATTTTGTAACTGATAAGAGAAATGAGATCCTCGAAGTGGTACATGTATTGTAAAATAAAAATCATGCTACCTATTATAGTTGGACTCTGATTAAAGCTCTTATTACAAGCCAATGGAATTGGTGTGGGGTATTTGTATGTGCACGACAAACACATTGGTGAAGATAATAATGGAGACCATCAAGACCGATAATGCAAATGTGGCCTTGGATGTGAAAAGTGTGGAATTGGAGCAGTTAATGTCGAATGTACACCACCAAAAAATAGAGGATAACTGATTTTCGATCAGACTTTCTGCAAGTGTTCATAAATAATTATATGGTTTCAGGTGAATCTACTAAACTGTCATGTCTAAGATATATGGCACAGACATTCATAGTTATTCATGATGAATTCTGAATGTATAAAATGGCTGTGCAAAATAATTATTGAAGGTTAAAGCGGTCATCAAACCGGAGCAGATGCGACTGCAACAATATTTCAATCATTAACTGAGCATAAGCAGAAACTACCAAAGTGGGGAAATCTATATCCTCTCCGACAGTCAGGCTAGCCTGAAGGCTCTCGCATTTTAGAAAATCAAATCAAAATTAATTTGGGAATGCTGGCAGGAACCAGGGTGCGGAACCACAAAAAAATGGTGGCTGACACAGTAGTTAAGAGCAAGAACTAACACAAATCATACTGGAACCATGGATGAGGAAACAAGCGCGACAAGCTAATGCTTCTCCAAATCTTGCCAATGATATACAGGGTGCACCATATATCCTTCTCTATATTGCTATCTCCTAACGCTAACAGATGCAGGGTCGGTTAAACAAGTCCAAAGGAGCGCAATTTTGTGGCCATCTCGATTCCGTCGAGACATACAAGATATCTGTGACCGTTCCTGAAATATCGATGGTGAACTGGCAATAAGTCCTATCTCAAAAAAGTAAATTGGTCAGGAAGCGAAAAAAAACGTTCTTTTTTTTAATTTAGAATTTCCGAAACAAGAAAAAAAATACGTATATGTTTATTTTGTAACATATACTTAAATTTAGCAATAAATATTAATCACATGCTGTGTATAATAGCAGATAGGACAATTTAACACAATAAACGGAAAATGCCTGAAATTTCAGATAGGACATATTGCCAGTTCACCATCGATATCCTGAAAAAACTGAAAAATCGAGATTTCTTATTTTTGCCATATCTCTTTTATTGTTGGAGATTTATGTAAGCCCACAAAAAATTATTCATTAATCTCCAACAATAAAAGAGATATGGCAAAAATAAGAAATCTCGATTTTTCAGTTTTTTCAGGATATTTCAGGAACGGTCACAGATATCTTGTATGTCTCGACGGAATCGAGATGGCTACAAAACTGCGCATCTTTTCTCTAATTTAACTGACCCTGTATCTCTTAGCGTTCAGGAGATAGCAATCTAGAGAAGGATACATGGTGCACCCTGTATTGCTCCTAAGCAGAACATAGATCAGGACAGCAGTGGGACTTCCACAGGACACTGTTATCTGAGACCGCATCTTCCTAAGATATAAGTCTACAGAAAAGAAACACTGCAGAGACTTTCCAATGAGGAATATGTGACAGCTAGCCATATAATTTTTGAGTGCTCGGCACTCACACAAATCCATCATGCAGTCTTGGGGCAAATCAGCCTCGGAGACCTGCAAACAGGAAAATCCATGGTTAATAGACTGTTGAACCATGGAAAAGGCATCAAACTGTTCGACTAGCCAAGAACAGGATAAATATAGAAGGATACAGAAATCCTATAAATGGCAGCAGTATCAGGGATCACAAAACCGTGGTCCGTATTTAGTTGCAACAAACAAATAACAAGTTAATTTGGCTAAATAGCTTGGTGAAAACTAAAGGTCATAAGCCCTAAGGAAGAATAATTCAATTCAGCATTATCATATTTGCTGAATCTGATAAGACAAAATGCGCTTCCCAAAACTGAATAAGGTAAACTGTAGACGAGTTTTATAAATTAAGAGAAGGTCCACTTTTTCCTAATTTTCAGTTGTAAAAATAGTTATTTTATGTTGTTCAATTCTGACCGGTATAGTGAAAAATGCGGTCTGAACTGAATAATATCAATGTTTCAAGGTTGTTTAAAATTTCCTCAGAGTGTGTTTAAGTTGAAATGAAACAATAGTCAAATTGTGCAGCATTGTTGTATTCAATAATTAATAGGCGAAATTTTTAAAGCTTAGCCACTTTTATCAGGAGTTAACTTGAAGGCACAGTGCACAGTATAAAATACAAAATCTCAGAGAACAGCAATAATTAAGTTGTAGCAAAAAATATCTATTAGTGGCAGTTTCATTTTAATTACATTAATAATTATTATTTTTCAAACCAGCTATTTTCATCTAGAAAGTTCTAAGGTAAAAATGAAACTATATTTAGAAAAAACATAGATTTTGGCAATCAACAATTATTGTTCCAACTTGAACCTGACAATAGACTCACACTGAAACTTGAAAAAAATATATATTAGAAAAAAATCAAAAAACATTATCATGCACATTATATCAAAAAGAAAAACAGTATTAACCCATTAAAGCAGACATTTTATTCCTATCACTACTTAATTAATATATTCAACAAAAAATGACTCGTTTTCTTTATCTAGAGGACGTGATTTTGACTTTACTAAAATTAACAAAAATCTGAATATCCCTAGTTTTTCCACTTCATACATTTTTTTATGAACCACTACCTTTTTTATGAATTGGGATCTTATAAATGGCAAGAGATACAGTGTCGGTTAAATTAGAGAAAAGTATTACATATTTTTGCATTTTTTTACCTGTAGGTATTATGTATTTTTTTTCCCCTCTTAGTTCCAGTGTCAAATTGGGAAAATGTCGAGTTGTGTTGTTGGGTGAACGAATGATTCATTAAAATTTGAAAGAAATTAAAATTTTATGATTTCTCAGAATTTTATTATCTTCTTATTACTAACTTCATATTACCATCTCCAGTGACGATTTCTTCCAGAAAATGTCTGCCCCCTAGCTTAAGAATATTCTCTCTGGATTTATTCTCTCTTAAGCTTGATATCATCGAGAGCCTGTAATTTAGATGAGAGGGTTTCCCTCCACGACTTTTAATATAAGAACATGGCCACATCTATCAGATGACTGAACATCTTTTGATAAAAAATTTTCAGTCGGTCTCTTGCTATACTGTAGTTAATGATTTACTGTCAGAGAGGTCAACACCATACATGTCTTGATTGTAGTCAATCACAACTGCTGTTTTTTTTATAGTAACCCCCCAATATCGCTTACTATTATATTTATTATTTCGACCATTAAGCTAACAGGTAGATTTCTGATACTATTTTCAAAGCTAATATTTACTTCAAATAACTTTTTATGACATTTGTGTAATCCCTTTCATGCCAAGAATCACAAAATTGAGATTTGCCAAGAAAATTCTAAATTATATGGGTATACGACCTTGAAACAATGATAATGGGTGACCATGACAAAATTCAACATGATATTAATGGACATTACAGTTTTTCAAAAAGAAAAAACTCTGGGGATTTTTCCATTTCAAGTCAGATTTTGGGAGAGCGCAAAACAGTGCAACATTTCTCTAATGTAACCAGCCAGGTCAGTGTAAGATCTCAATGGTGGGTAGTACAAAAAGTTCCCACCCTGTATAACACTAACACTGATAAGCTTCCTAACAGAAATTAATCTCCTTATTTCTAATGAACATTAGGAATGATTCGTTTAAACGCTAAACGTTGAATTTACCTTATTTTTATGTAGATCCTAATCAAAAATATAATTGTGTTGGAACATTTAACAGCAGAGTGTAAAAGTTCATAATGAATCGTTAAACAACCCATCCCTAATAGACATACATTTTTAAAGCCAAATCAGCATTTTCCTCTAGATAAGAAAGATGAACTTTACTTGACAGGAACATTAGCAAGAGTTTTAGACTTGATTCTGCCTTTCCCTTCAACTTCTAAAGGAATATCCTTATAGCAAGCCTCAAGGGATCCATTGGTGTGCAGATCGGGGGCAACAGTCTCGAATATCTTTTTCTTGGGATTCATAACCGCATCGGGTTGCCGGGTATATCCACCACAAATAACTGGCGTCCCCGGAGAGCATCCCTCAGGAGGTGCGAGCACTTCTACTCCTTGTTCACTACTTGCACACATAACCATTGCTTCTGAAGTGATTCCTCGCATCTGTAAGCACCAATATAAGTTAAATAATTTTTTTTACTACCTACTTAGGATTGTCAAGACAGAAAATCATAAGGATGGTGGGATATTTAATTAATTTTTGATACCGGCAGCTCATCTACATAATGACCTTTTTAATCATTACAGTTTATTTTTAAGTCCTCTCTTACCTTAACAGGCTTCAAGTTGCATAAAAGAACTACAGATCTATTATGTAGCTCCTCAATGGGGACATGTTTAACCAGACCTGAGCATACAGTCCTTGATTTGTCTTCACCACAATTAATTTTCAAGACATATAAAGAATCAGCGTCCGGGTGTCTCTGCACATCTTCAACTTGCGCAATTCTCAGATCGAGTCTCCCAATATCAACCGGTGGCTCATTAGCAGCCTCCTTTGGTGCCTTCTCCTTTTTCTCTTTTTTTGCCTTCTGTGGTTTGTCATGGTTTTTTTCAACGGTAACTTTAGTTTGGTTTTGTTGCTCTTTGGGAGCGGTGGCAGGTTCTGTGTGAGTCGAACAAGATTTAGACTGATTAGGCAGTGGAATTTGGGGAACGCCGTTCTGGATCTCTAACTGGATGAGACGGTTCTTGGCGTTCTCAACTGCCACCATAAGTCGGGTGTTTTCTTCTCGCAGTTGTTCTGCTAGCATGTTGTTGTATTGAGAGGTCATGCTGTTGAGCTGTGAATAAGAAATACGGATATTAATTACTTGGTCTATTAACATCCGTTGTCATTCCAGTCATACTCAGGCATTATACACTACGAGGTTGTATTACGGGTCTCTAGGAGTATCATGGTACCAGTAAATATCTGGGTGAATATCTAGATGAGCGGCATGGGTATAGGGCGAAATGGCTTATACTATCGGATAGCTCGTGTCTCTAGGAGTATCAAGGTACCATTGAATTTTTGCGCCGGCAAGTAATAGTCGAGATATAAGGCCTTAAAGTTTCATCCTTGCCCTAATACGTGTATTCGAACATTACACGCGCGAACAGGCAGCTCGCTTATCCGTCGGAAACACGACGATCGAGCGTTTCCTGTTCGAGCGCAATCATATGTAGAATACACGTATTAGGGCAAGGATGACACTTTAAGGCCTTATATCTCGACTATTACTTGCCGGCGCAAAAATTCAATGGTACCTTGATACTCCTAGAGACACGAGCTATCCGATAGTATAAGCCAAATCGCCATATACCCATGCCGCTCATCTAGATATTCACCAATATCTGTGCAAGTTGGTAACAAGAGAGATATTCGCTTCCTTATAACTGTAATTGCCATTGAGATGGCCCCTTAATTATTTGACGATTTTTGGAAATATTTGCTTGCCTTCTCAAATGGTCCATTCGTTTGGGACTGACCTCAATAAGGACCTGTGATACATAGAAATCACTCGCCGGTGCGTGTTTTACCCTCCCAGCACCACTATTCCCTCTATGGCACCCTTATTGATTCTAATTTGCACAAAAAAAGAACCAAGTACAAATAAGACACTACAAAGAAAATGAAATGTAAGGGTGTAAAAATTGTAGTCAAATGCGACTGGCCACGGATGTCGATAATTACTTTTCTCTTGAAATATAAATAAAATAAGAACGCACCTCCTCTTTCAATTGATGAATGGTCTTCTTAGCAACTTCAGCATTCTCTTTAACTTTTCCTAGTGAAGCCTTTGCCATGATATTTCCCTGTGATAACACTTTACTGAAGTTGTATTTAATATGAGAATGGATGAATATAGCGGAAAAAAAGGTTTTATTCATTAAAATTTGTTTTTGGAATTATAATTTCGGAAATCTTACTTTCTTACCATTAATTAACAGAACTTAACTAACATTTTTAGGCATACGCATAACCAATAATTTTTGGATTCTAAATTTCTAAACACGTTGGCGTTGGACAACAAGTCAACTGTCAAACTGTCAACAGGCGCAGTCAGCATTCAGAATCGTCAATCAGGGGTGCATTCATAAATTTCACTCGAATCTGAATAATCTGCTGCGCGCTGGTAGGCGTGCGCGTGATCAATTCTCGGACATGCGCGTAGGACTCGAAGTACTTTTGAGAGAAAGATAGACCCATACATGATACATGTTTGCACCGTGATTCCGTCCATCTTCATATCCCTACTAGCAATATAGTAGTATTAGATAAGTAGATATATGGTTTCGGATTCGACACGTCACTCTCTCCACTCCAGTACTCGTGACGCTTGCGCACAACAGGTCGACTACTCTTAAAACAGATAGAAGTAGTCGTTTGCTGTCCCACTCAGTCCGTGACACTTTCACTTATCCACTTACGGACGCTAGCAATATACCGTGTGTCCCCGGATAGGTGAAACGACTCTTATAAAAGACAAAAATTTTTTGATTTTAATTTTAATTTTTTTGGGTTCTGCCCTGCTTGGCAAAAGAATAATTTCTAACAAAATTTTAGTTTTGAAAAATCAAGCATGCCTTGGAAATTTCCAAGAAACCGGTTTTTCTGTTGAGTAAAGTGCATTTTATGTGGAAAAACGACAAAATGTTATTTGAAAAAGTTGTTCAGAATCAACATTTAGATCCCTGTACCAAATTTCAAAATCATAGATCAACTTTTATTTTTTTACATTTACTTTTATGTTTTATTTCACAAATCAAAGAATTTCATTTTGTAACAAAGACTGCCATGGAAAAACCAAATTGTACCCATAGCAATAGCAATTTGTCAATATCAGTCTTTGTTACAAATGAAATTCTTTGATTTGTGAAATAAACATAAAAGTAAATGTAAAAGATCAATTTCACAAATCAAAGAATTTCATTTGTAACAAAGACTGATATTGACAAATTGCTATTGCTATGGGTACAATTTGGTTTTTCCATGGCAGTCTTTGTTACAAAATGAAATTCTTTGATTTGTGAAATAAAACATAAAAATAAATGAAAAAAATTAAAGTTTGATCTATGATTTTGAAATTTGGTGTAAGGACCTAAATGTTGATTCTGAACAACTTTTTCAAATAACATTTTGTCGTTTTAGCCACATAAAATGCACTTTACTCAACAGAAAACCGGTTTCTTGGAAATTTCCAAGGCATGCTTGATTTTTCAAAACTAAAATTTTGTTAGAAATTATTCTTTAGCCAAGCAGGGCTGAACCCTAAAAATTAAAATTGAAATCAAAAAATTTTTAAAAATTTAAGAGATGTTTCATCTATCCGGGGACACACGGTAGATATACGGATAGATATATCGGGTGATCCACAAAATTTTTCACCAACTAGTGCCTTGGAAAAAATGAAGCATGTCTGCCAGTCTGTCAGTTAAAATACAAACTATTGGTAGGTGTGCTCAGGTGCAATGAACTCAGACATGATTGCAATAGCTATCTCTCTCTTCCAAGGCACTATAGTTGATGAAAAATTTTGTGGATCACACGATATGATTAGCTATATGGATACACCTAACCTGGTATGCTACTATTATTGGCGTCGAATTTTATCGTCATGTGACGTCAAATTCGAGGAGTCATCTGACATTTTATTCGATAATTCTTTATTGACACCATATTTCATATTATAATAATATATATATACAGGGTGTTCTACAAGCTCTATGACAAACTTTGACAGATGGTAGGTTGCTTGATTTTAAACATATTTTTTTTAATAAACATGGGTCCGATTCGTTTTTGTTTAGAAGTTAGAAGCATTTAAAAAATCGTAATTTTTCAAGTTCAAGGCCCTGTAAAAGAAAAACGGTTCAAGATAGAGAAAAACGGCTTACATGTCCCTATTTTAACTTTTTATGGACTATCCTATGGTATAGAAACATTTGTACTTTCTTTGATTTTTTTAAATGTGGAGAAATCTCAGATTTTTTCAAATTTTTTATCACCCTGTATAAACATTTCATCTACATCATTGGATAGTACATGAAAAGTTAAAATAGGGACATGTAAGCCGTTTTTCTCTATCTTGAACCGTTTTCCTTTTACAGGGCCTTGAACTTGAAAAATTACGATTTTTTAAATGCTTGTAACTTCTAAACAAAAACGAATCGGACCCATGTTTATTAAAAAAAATATGTTTAAAATCAAGCAACCTACCATCTGTCAAAGTTTGTCATAGAGCTTGTAGAACACCCTGTATATATTCGTTTGAAATTACAAATTGCAGTCTTACGATTAACATGTTGTTTAGTTTATTAAATTACATATGATTGGTTTCGTCGATCATGGGGAAAAGAACGATCTGTAGGATATAATAATTATTATAATAATAATAATTATAGAACACATTTTTCACAAAACTATTTGTCTCATAATTTCAAATTTGATAGAACTTGAAAACTTGAATGCGAATTACATTCAGTAAATGAACAGCCTCTCGAGTGTGACGTCTTCCGTGCGCAATAGCAAAGGTGTATCGTGACAAAAAATGAAATGATCGTAAATTTAATGGAAGAGTTACCTCCACGGTCACTGCTCAGTAGTCACTAGTCACTATGGTCACTTCTCAAAGTAGTCAAGTCAAGTCAGCAATCATCACAGCATGAGAAGATTTGCAGTGTGCAGCGTGCAGCATGCGCATCACGTTTAACTTTAGGTTATGTTATGTTTATAATTTGAAATTTTTATTAAGAGTTTGAATCATAGTTAAGTTTTAATCAAAGTTTTTTTATTGGAAATTGCAATTCTTGTAAAATATAAATCGTAGTCTTCTAAGAATTATTCAATAATATCGTTGTATAAATAGCATTAATTAAACAACTTAATATTCAACCAAAATAATGGAAGAAGCATTTGACGCACCCACCACCAGCAATAGTTTTAAAAACAAGTAAGTAATAAGCGGTACTTAATGCATATTATGTTACGTTACCTGATATTATCTGAACATTTAAATTTTAAGACTAGGCAATTGTGAAGTTTGCGGTTCTCCGGATGCTAAATACACCTGCCCTCGATGCGAAGTGAAGACTTGCTCATTGAAGTGCTGCGAGATTCATAAAATGGAATTAAATTGTACTGGCAAAAGAGATAAAACGAAATACATTCCTATCGAGAAATTCACTAATTTAGACCTGCTCAGTGATTATAGATTACTGGAAGAAGCCACAAGTCGTCTTGAAACAGTTAAAAAGAAACGACCTCGTTTCCATGATAATTTACCTAAAGTAAGTATGATAATTAGGACTTTTGACACAGTAGCATAGGACTCAAAATGATAATAGTCTTTGGCATACCAAATTTGGGTTATCCTGTTGTTTAGTCTTCCAAAACACGCCTCACATGCCCATTCCACTTTTTCCACTCGCGTCGCTCACAGCAGTCACAGTGTTGCTGCATTAAATCAGGTCTTTGGTCAGGGTAGGTTTTTTTTTTAATTTTAGGGACATTTAAAGGAAAAAAAAACCTACCCTGACCAAAGACCTGATTTAATGCAGCAACCCTGTGAGCGACGCGAGTGAAAAAAGTGGAATGGGCATGTGAGGGGTGTTTTGGAAGACTAAACAACAGGATTACCCAAATTTGCTTATGCAATCTAATCCTATTGTGTGTGTGTGTAAAATAATATTTACTATTGATTTTTCAGCACCTTCACAAATTAAGACATGCTGCGAAACAGCGTCAAACATATTTACGATTCCTGCCCAACTATTTCAGCCGACACAAAGAAAACTCAACTCGAGTGAACTTTAAAACGAACGTAATTAGCTGGCAAATAGATTGGATCTTCGTTAACAGTGACAATTTCAAAATGAAAGATGAAAATGTACCGGAAGATGTCAGAATTTGCAGCGTATTAGACAAATACCTGGGGGGCTTGCAAGAAGACAGGGTCGTTCAAGAGAAGTTACAATTTTACCAGGCAGTTAGTATACCTGGGATCCGATTGTTGTTGAAAGGCGAGGGACGAGCGTTGGGAAAATTTTACGAATTGGACCCAACTGCCACACTGAAGGAATGTTTGAGAAGGAAGACGATTCTTGAGTATCCAGTAATCCATGTAATTTTGAGAGATCATCTAGGTTGTTATGAAATTATAGATTCCGGTAAGTTTTTGGGAGGTTAGGTGATAATAATTCAATTTTGACCTTTGACAAACACCAGATTTTCTCGGTCAATCTATGAGAAACAAAGTCTCCTAAATCATTCTGATTGAGATTGTGTAGCGTTGGCAAAACTTATATTTTAATCTCATCAGGTTTCTTACAATTGAAAAATTTTAATTTATTAATTTTCTGTATCGGAATGTGTTTTACCCTTCAAACTTTGCACTATTTTAGCACCAACTACTATTGTTCTATGATCCTCGCACTTTTGGATTCTACAATAATAATGACCCTCCCTTTCTATGTATTTTAGTCTCTTCTATTTAGATTTCCCTTAATTCCTATTTTTGTGTAGTCAAATTAGTAGTAAAATTCGTATAAATTTTCCAGGCAATTAATAAAAAGAAAGTTTACATTCAGAAAAACAATTTACTCAAGAAAATAATTAACACAATACTTTTTTACCACAATAATTTACCTAAAATTGCTCCCTTAATGAAAAGTAATGATTTTCTAGACGACCTTTTCATTAAAAATATCGTATGTGGATTCACAGACCTTAGATAGTATCTCGAAGGGATATTTTTAAAGCCAGCGTGGAACTAATACATGGACAGAGGTGACATGGCCAGTGTCTCGTGCAGAGATTTAAAATTTGTGAAAATATAGGAATTATTTATCGTTAAAAAATTTATCTTTTCAAGAAATTAACTATTCCAGAAAATCTGTTTCGAAGAACCTACTC
This sequence comes from Malachius bipustulatus, assembly GCA_910589415.1. NCBI lineage: Eukaryota > Metazoa > Arthropoda > Insecta > Coleoptera > Melyridae > Malachius > Malachius bipustulatus. The sequence continues at coordinate 49,640,734 of OU342633.1, forward strand.
ACAATACTACCAATTGCCACTGCTGCACTAAATAATAAATAATCGTATCAATCAAGTCATGTAGAAATAGTGTTTTCATTATAAAAATAGATTGAATTAGTAAATAAAAATAAAGAAATAACACTATTTTTATGTTTTTAGACAACGAGGAAATGTCGAGCAGCGAAAATTCCAATTATATAGAGAAGATTGTGAAAATTGAAGAGAGAGAAAATAAAAGTAACAACTATTTATTTTCAGAAGAATTATAAGATGTACAATAAACATTATCTAATAAATTACTTTTGTTAATTAAACTGCATTTATTATTGTACAATAATATATTACCTCTCCAAGAATACATTTTTTTTGCTTCATTCATATTTTATAAACTTACCCTACTAAATTATAAAAATTAAGCATACCAACTATCCAATAGCCCTGGTGGGGTGAACAAATATGAACCTATTTACAATTACAACAAATTTTAAATAACACACCAACACAAATAAGCAATAAAAAATAAGGAAAACTAGGAATGACCGTGACAATGAAAACTGTGTTTGTAGTTGATATGCCTATCAACAATTTCAACAAAATATCACAAGGATATCAGGGGTCGGTCGTGGAAAATGTTCACTCAATTTTAAAATAATTAATTTTTCCTATAAAACCCAGAAATACAAAAAGAAAACTAAGACAACTATTAAGCCGGCTGCTGCTTTTACATACATCGACTTTGTGTTTAGGTAAGTTGCATCTTTCTTGTACTTCTGACTCAGCATCGATAAATTCTGGGTTTTAGTATCCAATTCTAAAAAGAAAACTCTTGGTAATAAGTAATAACAACAAAAATTTGTAATTTTTTTAGTTGGACTGGTGCACCACTGAATAGAAAAACTTACTACAGCACTCGATTCTTTTGTTAATGCTTTTCAAAAATCGCACGTCATTGTATTCAGAACAAAGTCAGTAATTCTGCCAAGCAAAATTTGAAATTTCCCAAATGTTTTTTTTTTCTGTTTTGAAATAACGCTTTTGAAAATCAATTTTATTCCAAAAAAAGCGGGGATAATCGCTTTCAGGATAATCAAGCTTCGGTGAATATCTAGATGAGCGGCATGGGTATAGGGCGAAATGGCTTATACTATCGGATAGCTCGTGTCTCTAGGAGTATCAAGGTACCATTGAATTTTTGCGCCGGCAAGTAATAGTCGAGAAATAAGGCCTTAAAGTGTCATCCTTGCCCTAATACGTGTATTCGTCATATGATTGCGCTCGAACAGGAAACGCTCGATCATCGTGTGCCCGACGGTTAAGCGAGCTGCCTGTTCGCGCGTATAATGTTGGAATACACGTATTAGGGCAAGGATGAAACTTTAAGGCCTCATTTCTCGACTATTACGTGCCGGCGCAAAAATTCAATGGTACCTTGATACTCCTAGAGACACGAGCTATCCGATAGTATAAGCCATTTCGCCCTATACCCATGCCGCTCATCTAGATATTCACCCAAGCTTCTACTGTACTTGAACTATTAGCTCTGAAATCCTTGCCGTACTTCATGACAAACCTATGTACTATTAAACATATCAAGTACATAGTAAACTAGAACTCTCACAGCTTATCTCCAGAAAAAATTCAGTCAGTGCACTAGCCACTTCAAAATAAAATTTTACCTGACAACAATGTTCCTCTCTGTAATACATCATCAATATTTTGAACCATAATTCTCTGGACATCATGCAAGTCATTATTTATAACGTTCAGATTTCTCCTAGACCTGGAATCTGTGAATTGTTTCTTCGCTTTCTGGATGTAAGTGTCGAATTCAATAAAACTATACGGCCTGGTAACAGTATTCACCCTCTTTCCATATTGCGAATGAAATTCTTGTGCAATGTCTTCTAAATACGAGTAGGCCAACTTCTTGGAGTAGTTCCTTTCGCATAAAACCAAATAACAGACGTCATACTCGATTAAATAGCTGAAACGTGTGATTTTTTGATGAATTAATTTCAAATGTTTGGAATTATTAGACCTACTGGAATAGGTAGGGTCCTGTTTCGAGTGTGCATCTTTGAGGTGACTGTGGGCCGAGTTTCCTGAAAAGCATCTTGGCCTGGTTTTGATAATCGAGTACGTTTTTTCCAGACTGTAATTAATTCCCTCAATTAATCAATCATATTTCAGAATGAATAATTTATTACATTGCATACCTGTTCATCTTCTTGCATTGTAGCAGCCAAGGGAAGGCCGTCGGCCACTCGAGCTATCATTGTCATGAGCACCATTTTCAATTTTATTACTTTCAAGTTTCAATTCCAATGCGAACTTTAAAAGATATATGAAGAGCACACCAAAATCAAAAATGGAATAATCGAATAATCTTTGCAAAAACTTTCATAATTTTACTACTTTCCCAGTTCTCCAACACGTACACATCACTTACACGTCACACCGACAACGACAATTGACATTTGTCACAAGAATTTGAACTGAAATGTCAAACATAGGGGTAAATTTTATCTTAGAGTAGGTAAATATCCTACATTTTCATCAAAATCGGATTCTGTTAAATGAATTGATACAAAGTGCAAGGAGGAGGATTTTCAAATGGTGTAGGCTTCATAACATTATGCAAGATCAGTGTTGTGCCTTTACGCGTAAAAATTTCATCCTCTAAGTTTGACGTAAAGAATGTAAAAAATACGTAAACAATACGTAAAGAATGTAAACCATGTAAAGAATAGGTAAAGAACGAAAACAACGGAAAAGCAAGGTTATATTCTATGTTTGTTTTGATTTTTTGATAACAAATTATTATTGTGTTATTTTATATTATTAAAATCATGGAAGCCCACTACCACATACGATAGATTACGATGGTTGGCAGAAGTCAAAACTCAGGAATATTCTGAGCTCCAGCTCATCGAAATTAAAATAGATAACAATAAAAATTAGGTAAGCTGCTTTATGTGTTGTGGAACATGCGAATATGTGAGAAATACCTTACTAATACTGCGCAGTTTCTAGATTAAAGGCACATAACGATAACAGAATAGGTAAGTTAAAGTCAAGTCGTTGCTGGCTGAATGAGATTATATTATTAAATTAATTGATTCGTCAGTTATCACTCGGTGAAACATTATGAATAAAAATTAAAAAGTAAAAAATAAAAGACAAAAACACTAGTTTTTATGTTTCACTATATTAAACAATAATCGAGTCTTACAGCTGTTTCGGACTCTCGTCCTTCTTCAGAGACAGTAAAAATATCTTTTAGACACTTTCGAATCAAACAGTACATATGTACTAGTTAAATGTTATTATTAAAAAAAATCAGTTTTTAAGTATTTATTTTATCGAAGACCTAAGTTATGTATTTTCAAAAGACGAATACGAACTTATAAAAAATACGGTCTACGCATGAAACATCAAGGTATGTCAGCTTGAGACTGAAAACTCAGTGGTTGACTGAAGTTGACTAAAGTTAATGTTGACTTTGACTGAAGTCAACATTTGTGGATTGTAATGAAAAGTGCGTCTGACAGTCATCAGGTACTGAAGTGATACTAATTAAAATTAATGCAGCATCTACAAACATCAAAATAAGCTACTAAATCGTGATTTACTGCCGAGTCAAATGCAGTTATATCACCTGACTAACGTCACATGCTGCGCGCTGAGGCGCTGATATACCTACCTTGTTTATTTTGTTTCATGGGCAGCGGTTTACATCCAACCTACGGTCTTACAACAGAACAGCCAACGTACCTACAGTTCTGTGGTGTATAACTTTTAATTTGAAGGAAATTTTCTGTATTACTATCGTCGGCTCCCTATACACTACCAAAGCACTTTTTTCTATTAAATGTCAATCACTTTGCTCATGTCATTGTCAAAAGTCAAGTAGATGGCATTTGGCGACAGCCGCTGTCAATGCTGTCATTTGTAATAGTGAAAAAAAAGTTAATGGCGTAATCTGTTGAAATAACAAATCTATTCTTTTCAATTTAAAATCCAGAAGGAATACGAAAGTTCAAAATGAAGTGAGTGAAATAAATTTTAAAATATCTTAAACATCTGCTTACTAAAACCTTATCACTGTGCATTTTGGAGATTGTACAAATCTATTACAATATCTGATACTAAAATGTTCATGTTTCAGGATCGGATTGTGTGCGTACAGTGGATACAAAATATATCCCGGCCATGGGAAAACAATGGTCAAAGCTGACGGCAAAGTAAGTATCTTACGAAGTCTTGCATTTGAAGAAAAAACCGATCCAATGGTGCCACCGAGAATAGTAACCCATTTTCTGTGACCACTATTTTCATAACCTAATTTATTATAATTTTTCGTGAAACTTCCAGCATAAAATTAACAATAATGTTCTAGGTATTCACATTCCTGAACAGCAAATGCGAGCGTGCTCACATGATGAAACGCAATCCCAGGAAAGTCACCTGGACGGTGCTATACAGACGGAAGCACAAGAAGGGCCAGGAAGAGGAAGCGACCAAAAAGCGCACTCGTAGGACGCAGAAGTTCCAGCGTGCCATTGTGGGAGCCTCTCTGAATGATATCATGGCTAAGAGGAATCAACGACCTGAGGTGCGAAAGGCTCAGAGAGAGCAGGCAATCAGGTAAATATAGCAAAAAAAACATTGAAAACTCTTTCGCTAGTGACTTGTCAAACTTTGTACACCTTGAAATTCACGTTCGAATGGAAAATGTCACTCTTGTCAAGTAATTAATGGTGTGTACCGTAAATTCTTGGTTCCTGTGTCGGTTACCACTGTCTTCTAACATTTTATAAAACCATTTTAACTCGTAACACTCTAGGTTATTTTTTCCGGGTACTTGTTTTGGCCCTTGACCTCAAATAAAGTTTTTAGCACAAGCCAGTCCACTACCCTATGATTTGATGGTCTATATAAATTTTCAGCTTGGTATCTTTCAGATTTTTGAAATTCCAATTTTTCAGTGGTTTTGCACTGTCAGTGGAAACTTATGCGGTTCAATAAATAATTAAATATTTACCCATCTATTCAGTTTGGTAATCATAAAAGAACTTTTATTATTGAGTTTGTGTGAAAAATAATATAACTTCTTTTGTTACCTCAAGGAAAAGTTCCTTTTGCATTAAAAATATTTTAGTCGTATTATATCTTCCAGAAATAATGACATATTGTCTTTTCCTTGTAGAGCGGCTAAAGAACAGAAGAAGACAACCAGGGCTGCGAAGAAGACTACAGCTCCAGCTAAGGCAAAAGCTGCGCCCAAGCAGAAAGCTGCGAAGAATGTACAGAAGTCTGCGCCCAGAGTTGGTTCAAGGCGATAAGTTACTTTATGTTTTGTACCATCTCACAGTAAAATAAGTTATAATAAATCATAATAATCGTTGTGATAATGTTGAAGTTTATTAATAATTGTTTTCCTTTTCCTGAGGAATATATTGATGGCTTACAAGCAATACATGGTAAGAAATGGAAATTAGGAATTCTACCGTATATCTGCTACTTAGACTTAGCCTGTTATGCCACCCCCCAATATCAATTATTCAAGAAAATGGTAATCTTGTCATGAAAGTGAGTTTAATATTGAATTTATTTCTTGAAGGGCACTTTTGTAACATTTTTACTTTCCCCTTAATAATGGGGTCATCAGAACTGCTCCTTGGCAGCCCAACTAGCTCAAATAACCAAAATACAGTCTTTTTCTATTGATTTTCCTCTTTTGTCAAATGCTTTTCCCATTTATGAAACGTCAGTGCGTGATTTTTCAATTCAAATTCCTCTTTTGTCAAATGAGATTCCTTTTATATCAAATGCTTTTCCAATGTTTATTATAATGTCACTATACGTAAATGGGAAAAGTAATTGACATAAAGTGAAACTGATTTGACAAAAGGAAATTGATTAATGAATCATTGACTACAATCGTTGATAGATAGAAAAATAAGAAAATCATTTGACAAATAAGGAAAAGCAATTGACAAAAGAGGAAAACCAAAAGCAAAAGACTAACGACCGGTTGCACAAAAGTAATTAAAAATATTTCAGATAATTACCGATTTTAAATTTAAAATTTTGAAAATATGGTAAATATTTTCAAGGATATTTTAATTTTTGTTAGTAATTAACTCTTCTACAAGGGAGTAGAGTTTGTTTACAGCACTATCAGATCAATATTTTGATAATACAGGGCGTTTTAAAATCGATGATTATCTCACAGATTTTTAATTACGTTCGTGCAACCAGGCATAATAATTATTCATTACTTCAGCAGTGCACACTAATGGATGACGTCACAGATAGGCCCGTACTGGCCCCTTTGGGCTCTGGATAAAAAAATTAATATAATGAGCTGTTAAAAAAATCCTAGTTTATTAAAATCTGTTACAAAGGTGGGCCCAGGCATCCCAAAAATAGAACCGTAGGCAAATATATTTTCACATTATCTGAATATTTTCTCAAAACAAAACATTTTTTTGATTTATTTAGACAAAAAAGGATGGATAACAGCAATTGAATCGCTTATTTCAAAAACAACCCAAGTCGCAAGTCGCATTTTGACAATTTTCAGGAGGTGAAAAAAGGTCCCATTTTCTTCTTAATAATATATCAGATTTTAATAAAAACAACAACTTTATTACAAAAAATAACAATAACAAGTTAAAGAAATAAAAAAAGTATAAATTGAGCTATTAAATCATAATTAAAACTATCAGTCGTCCTATATACTTTCACCAAAAATAAGCTCTCCATGTGACACTCCATTCAGAATATCTTCTATAAACCCCTCATGCTTCGGTGCTAGCACCTTTTTCTCACTTTGGAAGCCACGTTTCGTAAACACAAGACCATCATCCGTTGTAACCACCCCGTAATATTCACAATCCTGATTTAGTCTCCCTACATCACTTCCGTACAACAATGACCTACTCAATTCTCTCGAGGGAACCATCAGTGAAGCCATACTCGAATAAGCGTGCGACATGACAAATAACGCTCGCCTGCGAAGTATTGGCAAATGTAGGGCCGCAATCACAGATGCCAGTAATGGCGGAAGAAGTGAAATTAAACGACAGCAACGAACAAAGTTTCCTCGCAGCCACGACAATGATAGGTTGATTGCCAAAGATAAAACCGGGGATGCTCTGCAACGATAAATATAAATTTCTAAACCAATTTCCAACAGTGTACCATAATCACATACCGTCTCAATTTCGTTAAAGCCAGAGCTCTGCATAAAGCTTCTTCACTTCCAATGTTCAAAACAACGTACAGGGCCTCAAAAGAAGTGCTTTGTGGTAGAGGGGTTCTAATCTGATCATAGAGACTTAGGAGTCTTTTCAGGCATTCCTGTAAATGGGTCATGTTGATGCTTGGATCAAATTCAGCCAATGGCTTCTCACATAGTCTGTAAAGAATAAATCATAATGATTAACTGATTAAAATTCAATCAATAAACAGTACCGAGGCATACCTGTACGCTGAATAGGAGTGAAACCTAATGATGGGTTCGAGTATACGAATCCAGCTCTCTGGGGGTGCATTTTGAACTACCATGTCTTGTCTCACTGCTCGAAGTCGGTCCATAATAAAATCGTAGTGTTGTACTTGACTATCTAGTACCCTGTAACAGACCCGCTAAGAATCAGGACGAGTTCCAGAAAAGCAGAGATTTTAGTCAGCATTGTGGGTACCTCTAGCGGTTTCTATACAATCTGTATTTGAGAATGAAAGTACTCTTCTAAGAGGGAAAGTATCATACAAAAACTTGCTTCATTTAAACATAGAGGCACAACTTACAAAATGAACTCACTCTCTTCCAAGCAAATAATGAACAGTGTCGAAAAGTACTTCCGGTGGCCTGATTTCATCCGCACGGGGGCCGGCGCGTCCAGCTGCTGATCGGCTGAAAGTTTTGACTGTCCTATTGGGATCAGCCTGTGGGTGTCGAGTTCTGCGACTGTCCCGAGTTGTTTCCAGGGGATGCAGTAGACGTTCACGTTCTCTCCTGTAATACGACGAGTTAGTGACTAGTGTGGCAAGTGGAAACCCCGAACGATGACTTACAGTTCACGTTCCTTACGGGGGCACATTTCCATGCAACGTCCTTGTAAGTATTTATCCATAATAATATAATACGGATACGGAAGTTAAAAATACATAAAATTGTTTTGATGTTTTGAATGAAATTCGATTATTTTTTTAATATGAATACTTGCAAAATTTAAATTTACAAGTTCACAATCACAACATTCCACGTAATTTAATAAATTTGAATTGACATTATGACATTGACATGACATTATATTTCACATTATTGACAAGTTTCATTTTATTCTTTGAAGTTTGTAACAATGATAGTCATAGAACTAAAAACATTAGGATAGACCATAATGATTTAGCTCCTTATAAGAGTAGAGTAGTAGAGTAGCCAAAGAAGTAAAAGGTCAGATTTGCTCCACAATGAAACGATCTTTTTTACATGCCAATCATGACATATATGGGTCTCATGGGTAGTAATATAATTAAAACGAACGACTAACGATGAAGTACACAAAGAGCAGATAATCATAGAGATTATGATGATTAATTATTATAATAACTATGAATAAAATAGAAACCAGACTGACTTTCATGAAAAATACATGGTAAATTTTTTGGTATTTTAATGTTCCAATTCAAAATTAGAACCAGAAAGTCTTTTGCTCTTGGTTTTCCTCTTGTCAATTGCTTTTCACATAATTTGTCAAATGATTTTCCCATTTATTAAACGTCAAACGTCATCTTGATTTTGCAATTCAAATTCCTCTTTTGTCAAATAAGATTCCTTTTATACCTACCAACAGCAATGCTTTCCCAATGTTTATGATACTATCATGGCACGTAAATACTTAAATAGGGAAAGCAATTGACATAAAGTGAAACTTATTTGACATAAAGATAAAAGGAAATTGATTGATAAATCAATGACAGTTGCTTGAAGAATAAGAAAATCATTTGACATATATGTACTAGGAAAAGCAAGTGACAAAAGGGGAAAACCAAAAGAAAAAGACTGTAAAATTAAAAATAATCAAAGCGAAAATCCAAAGACGTCGTCGGGTTTTTTTGTTTTTTCACTTTCACTTAACCTGCTACTTATATTTTATGTAGGTAAGCCTACTTTATTACCTTTTTACTTCTTTTACAAGTCGTCCTAAAAATAAATTCAGGTAGGAAGTGGGTAACATCTCTAATAATTTAATTTTAAATTTCAACCTAAATAAATGAAAGTCAAGCTAATAGCTAAAATATATGCCCTAGTAGCCAGCCAGCCAGTCAATGAACCAACCGGCACCGACTGCGCTGCAAGCTGCAACCATCATGAGTGGTTCAAGCTCAATATTAATTAACCAAATATCCAAATAACCATTTCAACCGTCTGGTCTGACTGGGCCGTGCTATAAAACCGTGAACAGGATGACTAATTTTACACTACTTCTCGAGTTGCGGTTTTGGTTTTTTATTTGTCCTTTTATTTATTACCCGAACTAAATTAAATTGAATGAGCACAGTACACTCCTTTCGTTTTCCTTGCTCTTGTCTTGCGTTTTACGTTTTTATTTAATCGCCTCTCGTCTGTCAGCCACTTCGAGTGCTCTGCGATTGTTTCTGTGTGTTTATAATAACTATCCAGATAAACTGATAAGTGAATGTGAATTTAATTAAGTGGGCCATGAGTCACAAGAATCGAAAAAGGCATTTCAGACTCAGATGTTTTATGAAAACCTTGACGAAGTGATTTGTTCATTCAAGAATAAGAAATTTTGCGAATTTTCGTTTTGAAATTTGTATTCAGTGTTGCTGCATAGTGCTGCTGCTCTTGCTCTATCAGAGCAAGGTCAAAATCCTGAGTGAGTGAAGGTAGGTGATTGTGATTATCAATTCAATTCCTATACTTGTCATTTTTATAAATAAAATGAAAACTGAAAAGTCAAACCAAGCTGATCGCTTAGTTCAGTTTTAATAGTTCAGTTCAGTCAGCTGCCTAAACCTAAAAAATGTAAATATATAGCTGAAGGAAACTATTTTGTTTTGTATTTGTTTCGTCGTGTAGGTGTTATAATAAATGAAAGTTGATGTTGCGGAACCGAATTAGTTAATTAAAATCTTATTAATCATTCTGTTAATTATCTATAGTGTCCTGTTAATATCGGTATTGGTTTTAGTATTAGTAATTCTTGGTAAATTAACTTTCAACATCTATTTATAACTTCCATATTCTTATTTGTGATTATAAAGTGAACCGAGTTGTGTTTGGTGTTGGTGCGTCATAGAAACAAGTACCTACCTAATATTAATTTAGAATACATCTCGGGAGTATTAAATTTAATTTAGAGACATGGCAGGTAAAGATACTTCTTTTACTTCAGCAACCGTAATCTAGCAAAAGCAAAGGATTGAAAAGTTTTCTAATATTTTTTATTAAAATAAAATCACCCAAGTACCTACTTGATTTTGATAGAACTTACGCCTAATAATCAAGAACCATAATAAATTGGTTCATTTAGCATTTAGAAGAAAAGAAAGGGATATTAGTGATAGTAGTGACTGGAACATTTAAACCGATCTCGAACCAGAACCAGAGGCCCTTTCTCATAAGGTAAAGACACCCAAATGTCCCTTTCGTAGGACGGAAATCTTACTTTCCACTAGTTGATAATGTCTTGTTGATTAATGTGTGAGCATGACACCTTGCTTAGTCTGTGCAGTTCTAGTTCTAGTTCTAGTTCTGTTTATAGCTCCCTCAGGGAGGTCTTGCACCTGCTACTTAACAGCATTTAATTATTGCAATAATTAACACGGTAACTCTGCGTTATAAGGTCTGCTTGATGTGTCTTGTACTAATTGGTGCAGGACCATTTAATGTAAAATTACCCATTGTAAATAGGTACGTTTGCTGTAAATTGGTCCTTACGGATCCCGCACCACACAGAGTTATTACGGTCAATGATCATTATTCAGATCAGTGGCCAGTCGAACTCAGGTTTCTTATACCACACACACTATGAGATAGTATGTAAGTATGGGTCTCTAGCAGGAGTATCATATGGTACGAGTGAAAGTCTGTGGAAATTGATAACAAGGGAGATATTTGCTTTACTATAATTATTGTAATTGATTAGTTTTAGACCAACCTCAATAAGGACCCGTGCTACAAATAAATCGTTTGCCAGTGCGTGTATACCCTTCCAGCACCCCTATTCGCTCCCTGGTCCCGTTAGAATCTGAAGGTCATTTGTACAAAAAATGAACTTCAAATTATGAAACTACAACAAAAATGAACTGTATACAGAGTTCACTTTTATTAATGGATTAGGTTATGGTGTACGGTGATAGAAATCACTGGGTATAACTACTATAACTGCTGTCAATCATTCGCTGAAGTGCAGTTATGTCTCTCTTTTATGAGGTTGAAGTTTTATGACAACAAAACATAGTTGCCAGATGGATTAATGATATTTTGGATATTCTTCTTATTTTATATTTACACCTTTATAGGCTTTCAATCTTGAAACATTCATCATACATTATACTGCAATCTTTAACTAGAAAGCAAACTCGTTAAATCTAATAAGCTTGGCTTAATTAATAGTTTGTGATAGAGGTTATCATGTAATTTTGCGTAGTTAAGAAAATACACATATGTAGGTTTTTAAAATTTTTACAAACATGAAACATGAAACATCAAACAATATAAATATTAAAAATAAATAAAATAATAAAAAAATAGAATCACAAATAAAAAATTTCGGAAAACTCCCTCCCAGGTGGAAGTGTTCCCAACATTGAAGATGCATTGCTTCTTTGTAGAGCAATGCTCATACGTTGGAACCGAAAATACGTTGCACGGGATTCCTCGTGACATTCGTAATTTTCTGACCAACCGATGTCAGAAATGTCAAGGCTTCATTACCCCAAACTCCTGAAGTTTCTTGTCTGACAGGCACTAAAATGAAACGATCTTCAAGATTCCGGTATTTGTTTCTTTTTTTTTGATTCTGCAGTATTTGCCGCAGACCCAGGATTTGGAGGAAGTGGAATGAAGGTAAGATGCTGCATAGGTGTCTGCACAGGTATAATCCCATAGCAAGCATTTGCCTCTTTGCCATGGAGTCAATGTCATTCCATCAGGTTTCTTACCATCACCTCTAGAGCATCCCACAGGTCCTCTAATTACCGGAATTTGGGCAGATCTTAGAGCTCGGGAGATAATCTCGTTCGCCTCGGCATGTCGCGAAAGACGACCAGCACTGAATAGACACGACAGACCATGCAATCCTTTCGAAGTTACTTCGTTTCCGCAGCGGCAATGATGCGGATAACAGAAATCACAACCTAAGCGAAATGCGATGGAAATTCGAAAGCACTCATCTGAAAGGTGGGTTCCAAGCTGAGGAGATGGAAGAGCATATAACCAGTCACCGGTATGTGGTTGAGAATTAGAAAGAAGTCTAGCTTTGTCTTGTTGAGAGGTTGTTTCATGGATCAAGGAATCTAAACTTTTTTGAAAAGCAATCGTCTCCCATGAAGATTGAGACAACATATTTTCCGGAGTAATTAGATTGCGATCATGCCAAATACTCAAAGCTTCTGCGATCAATGAATCAGATTGTATCATTCCAAAAGAAAGAAGAGAAGTCACCAATTCGAGACAGCTGTTGTAGTAGGAAGCGAGAAAACATGGAATCGCTGAGTCCACAGCATGTCTGATTCCGATACCGCCCATCTTTATGGGAAGGGAAGATTGTATCCAAGCTTCGTGAGAAAGAGTGCAGTTCAAGATGTTTTCAAGGGTTGATTTTAAAATAGTGTCGTAAACTTGCAGAGCTTGCGGTTGTCGCCACGAAGGAGAACAGCGTAGGAAATATATAAGACGCGGTATTGAAAGGGAAATTTTCAGTAGAAAATAAGCTGAATGAGAAGAACTCCAGTCCAATCTTGATGTGAATAACTGTAATTGATTTATTTTTTGATTAATTATAGTTAGAATACCCTCATCAGCAAGTGGGGCCCCTAGAAGAGTTGCGTTTTCCAAGTTCATATATGTAATTCCAGGTAGAAAAGATCTAAAGTCGTTCAAGATAGATAATTCATCTTCATGATCACCAAGGAAAATAATTTCGCATTTAACTGTGTCAACATCACCACCAATAGTTCCGTCATCTAAGTACCAAATATTTAATTCCGATTTAAGTGATTTGACGATAGGATTGATTGTAAGAGCAAAAAGGGCTTGGCCCAAGGGATCGCCTTGTTGAATTCCACATTCAGAAGAAATAATTTGTTGATGGAAATATAAATTTAAAGGTTTGTAGTAAGAATTGAAGATAAAAGGTAAATAAGTCGGAAAAGTTGACTTGACCTCTTGAATGATGGCATCTCTTCTTATTTCGTTGAATGCATTCCGAAAATCAAGTTTTAGAAATACTTTTGGAACCGAATGGTTGTTATTGAAATATATACGAGCAGCATGGGCACCAATTTCAGCACCACCTTTTACCCCTACACCAAGTTGATTAGGAGTGAAAAACTCAACCAGAGTTGGTAAAATTCTGAAATTTAGCACTTTAGCAGTAACACGGCGCCAAACATTTCCAACTGCAATTGGACGTAGGCCACCGCATTTTTTCTTAAGAGCCGTCAAAGAGCCTCCGAAAAAATAGGATGGATCGATTCAGGAATAGCAGATGTTCAAAATAAGGTGCAGAATACTGTGTTTTAAGATTCCACAAAATAAAAATTCAAAATTTACTCCAGGAAAACCATTAACACGAGATCCATTTTTTACATGTAAATCCCTATGGTGCATTAAAAAAGACATGCACTGTATATTATATAAATATGTACAGGAACACCTAAAGCGCATCTATCTTACTATGATAGCCAAGATCGTAGCAAGGATTTTTTTCTAGGGTGGGCCAGTGGTGGCTTGGAACATTATAGAATAGGGCGCAGCGGATGTTAAAAAAGAGGTAAATGTATAGAAGAGAAGGACGGACCCTCCCAAAACAGCGCCTCAGGCTAAATTTTTGTATTATTCGACGTCGCGCCATTTCCCAGCACTTGAATAAATAAGTTGCTCTCATTATGAAATAAGAATTAAATTGTTGTTATTATCATCTTTCCTTAATAAAATTCATTTTTACTTTAGCTACACAGGTACATTTATTTTTATTTTTAATATCTATGGACTGTCGTTTTTGGAGAATTCTCTTTATTATTTTCATTTTTATCTCAATTTTATTTTTCAACTTCTTCAGTAGTTGAAACAGTTTTTGGTCGCCCAGAACGTTCTTAATAAAAAATTTTACCACCCTCGTACATACTAACACTACCATGTCCCACACATTTTGTTACTCAGAAAATAAGCAAGGTCTGGCGGCTCTGGGATCTTGGACTTTACCCCAGTGTACATACAGTGAGTCTGGAGTGTTTATAATGATTGGGTTTTGTTTTTAAATTTAAATATTCGTGACAATATAGAAATATCAACAAGTAGTAACAAGGTAGGCATTCATTTTGTTGGGCTAAATATAGATAAATAATTAAATAATACCAAACCAACCAATGAAAATGAACCAGAAGAAATTTATTGTTATTATTATTTTAATTACTATCATTTGTTTTTTTTTATTATTCTCTCTTAATTAAGCAATAATTGATACAATAGTAAGTATTTATTTGGGACTTTTTTAAAGCTTTTGTGTCTGACGGTGCTGTTTAATATTGCCAGTCAATATAATATTAATTTACTTGGCACATGTTTAGTTGAAGTGGGTCCTTATGCATTCTGCATGTCCTATTTGAATTAGTCTTATGATTTATTTCTTTAAGATACTGATACCATTAGATAAGTTTACTATATCTCTGCATGTTAGTAGAAGCTCCCCAACAAGTTTAGATCGGGTAGTTTCAGTTTGTTGAATTTTGTCTCTGGGTTAGTTTTTAAGTCGTTACCTAAACTATTTTTTCAGTTGGTAGTGATCTAGAAAGAACTAATTCAGCAATATTTAAGCTAGATGTCTTTTTTTTACTTTTACCGTATATTTCTGTTGCGGTTACATTGTGGATCACCCATCATGCAAAAAACTGCTTTGCATTTGAGTGCTTCGTCTCATAACTCAGTTAAAACTTGTGTGTTGTGTGTGTTATTTTACAAGTTCATAGCGTAAGCTGTGCAGATATTAATTGTTTAATCGGTTTTAAACTCGGTTTTAAATGTGCAGTTAAGCCGGTCAGTTCATTATTGTTTAATTAAATTTGATTATCCTACCATCTGCAGGTAGATCCAGGAATGGCAGACAAGAATAGTACCACGGCATTTATTGTGGATTAAGGATTCTAAGTTCATTAACTTTTTTCTCCAGCTTGGCTTCGTTAAGAAGATATGACCAATTTTGTAGAGAAAAAAGTCACAAAACGGCACTCGATAGATACACTTTCTCAGCTATAAAAATAGGTAGAGACTCGCGTAGCCTAGTGGTTCAGTCCGCTGCCTACCGAGCCTAAGGTCGCGAGTTCGGGACTCACCGGCTCGTGTTATTTTTCGGATGCATTTTCGAATGTATGTGAAAAATACAACAAGCGACCGAACGTTTAAATTTATAAAAGGCATACTTGAGGCTGGGTGAATGAGTAAGATACTCGAAATCCCGTGTTACGGGAGTGGAGCGACTTTGTCTTACCTACATAGTTAAGACCGATGCTCCCTCCTTTTAAAAAAAAAAAAAAAAAAAAAAAAAAAAAAAAAAAAAAAAAAAAAAAAAAAAAAAAAAAAAATAGGTAAAAAAATAAATATGGTAAGGCTGTGGTAAAGCCCAAGTGCCAGACGTTTTTAAGTTTTCAAGTAGCCTCAAGGGCCTCTGACGTAACCTAACGACTGCTGTGAAGCAGCCAGGACCCTCTTTTTAACGTACCTCCCGAAGTAAGACCGGACACGGAATTTTTTTTACCACTATTGGTCACCCATCCAAGTAGGGACCAAACCAAGCCATGCTGCACTTAGAGATCGTTTGACCGAAACTCTAACAGTTTGGCTATTATTGTAACCGATATAAAAATAGGTGTAGGTCTATTATAATATCAAGAAATTTGTTATCCCAACCATAACAGGATATTGGAACACTTGAGAATATTCCAGAAGATTTATTACTTTTGTTTCCGGTTACTAAAACATTTCAAAACGTTCTCGAACGGTCCAAAGTAGGAAATCATTTCGATCCTCAATATTCCAGAACATTCTGTAACATGCTAGAATCACTCCAGATGCTTAAATCAATAACATTCTGGAACATTCTAGAACATAATCGAATCAAACATTCTCAAATCAAAAATTCTAGAACATTCTGTAACATGCCAGAATATTCTAGAACATTCTCAATTAAATATATTTTACATGTAATTACTACACTGTGGTGTTTGTAAAAATATTAAATAAATAATTACAAAATCAAAATTAATTATTATTGGCAAAAAAGAGCCTACGGAGATATATTCCTGGACCCCCAGCAGTCCGAAAGGCTGTTCTAGAGTATTATGAATATTCTGGAATATTCAGGAACATATCTTGATCTGTAATATAATATCCTCAACATTTTTTAAAGTTTCAAAATTTTTTCAAACATTGTAAAACATTCTGAAACATTCTCCAACATGTTTTGTTTCAAACACTCTTGAATGTTCTGAAACATTTGAGAACATTCAATATCCATTCTCAAACATTACCTACTCTATTTTGACACTCTTATCTCCAAATTCAACCCAACATTCCAGCACTCAATCCCAGCAAAGCCTTGTTGATCTGTGGGCATGAAGGACTACTACACCGCAAGATTCACATGAGACTGCGGGGATTGGTCGTGGAGTTATCTTGGATCTGAAACGAGCACCACACTGACTTTTTTATACAGAGTGTTTGTTAACTGGAGAGCCAAAATCAAACGCCATATACAAAATCATATTTAGAGCATAAAAAGGAGAAAAACGTTTTTCAATATCAGGTCTTGCTTAGGAAAGTTTCCATCTTTCCAAAAATTTGTAACTATATCCCATTCCAGATGTTTTTAAATTCAGAGTTGGCTATGGAAAATTTGAATTATGTTGGTACCTCTTCGAATACTGAGCTTTGAACTACTTTTGACAAGCTAAGTTTTTAAAGGCTGTGTATGTTTCTATTCAAATTTGACATCGATTGTATATTTTAACTAGGGTAGCTTATTAGAGAACTTTTTAATTGCTTATTCTATTATCTCTGTTAATCTTCTTAGGCCAGTTAATTAAACTATTTTTTTATTTCAGACCTATTGAAGGAGACTGAGTACGATGCTGAAAAATTCAGTTCAGCATAAAATTCTAGACATTTTGCCGGACGATAGACCTATAACTGCTATTCAGGTTTGCACCTCGACCGAATCATCCTAACGAAATATAATTTTGTATTTTTTTTTGCGTAGATCGTTGAAAATATCAAAAAGTGCCCTCGTGGCTTTTACCCGATTAATCGAACGTACGACCAAGACTCCGATGCTGATCTGAGAGAAAGCTCAATTTTCAAGAGCAGTTCTTCGAGGTATCTCTGTGTCTCCAAATCGGAAGGTAAACTTTTTTAAAGCCAGTCAGATAATTCTTTTATACAGAAAGTATGTGTATACCTAATCCTCCATCAAAGACCCAAAAATTTTTGTAATTTGAATTAAAAAAAAAAACACTTTATGTATTATTCATAAACAATTATGAGTTTTTGACAATAATCAGATTTAGACCAGAATTCAAAATTTATCGAGTCAAATATTTTTACTTGCCTTTGTTAGAAAGAAAAGCTATTTAAAATTATTAATTCTTGATATATCTTCCATGACCTGGACTAAGGTAACCTTTCATAACCTTAACTACAAGGTAACCAAAAATTATTATGTTGCTGTTGGTAATCATAAAAGTTAACTTGATGTTTATTTTGATTTTCAGGACACTCTATATAGTGTGTCCAGTGTAAGTGGCAGTACATGGGGATCTTGGAAACGGCAAGAGATACAGGGTCGGTTAAATTAGAGAAAAGTTGCACAATTTGATGCTTAATAAGAATTTTTTTTTAATATTTCCAGTCGTTGCTGAAATATCCTGAAAAAACTGAAAAATCAAAATTAATTTTTGATTTTTGAAGAAAAAATAAAAAATCTTATTTTAGCCATATCTTTTTTATTATTGGGAAGTAATGAATTATTTTTTGTAGGTAGCCCCCAAAAGCTACCCATTTGACATTACAAAAATTTTCAAAGCCGACTAGATCCCAGAGTTTTCATCGCCATATTGATTTTTTATGTCATTTTTTTGTTTTTATTCATTTCACTTAGTTGAATAAAAGCAAAATGTTTATTTTATAATCTTCCGATTGTATGAGGTTGAAGCTGTACCTGTTTTATTTTGCAGGTTTGCCAAATTTTGTCGTACAAGAACTGCTGGTATTGAACGAGAAGTTCAATCCCCCCCGAGGTTTTAGTCTAGTGAACAGAACTGCCGATTCAGAACAAAAGGCCTGGAGAAAGAAACAACTCTGCTATCGATTGGCAAATCTGAAAGAAACCAAAGCTGCCATAACCGACATTATACTTTGCAGTCGTTTACGGAAAGCACCGACCGGTTTTACTTTAGCTGGGTGAGTCCATTATTGTGCATATATCTGGACAAAATCTTCTATTACCTATGTATAGTTTTTTTTTTGTAACTGAGTGCTGTCTATTCTAATAAGACAGAACAAGTTCTAACGCCGTGTCCTAGCTGCATCCGGGGACTGCGTTGCGTGCGATGCGGGGAACGCACGCAACGCAAAATCGCACGGGAAATTTTGAGTGTGTCCTAAGTGAATGCGTGCGGTTCGTGCGAGAAAATGGTTTCCAATCCAACTATTTCTGGTGCAGCTTCAGATGAAATACGTTTTAATTTGGAAACCAGTAAGTTGTTGGAATTTGAAAGACTTAAAAATCACAGAAAGAAACATGTTACTTAAGAGAAAGAAACAATAAGACGCAAGTAATCTATAGAAATAGGTATAGATTTGATAGATAAATAAATAGAAGGTAGGTTAAATAAAAATAGGGCTACAATAGAAGTTAATAGACCTCATACTTACTTTAAAAACCTAAATTTGAGACATTTTCACATTCCCAGTGTACCTTGACTATTGTTCTTGTAAAATAGATTTCTCTTATTGCACAAAATGTTTCGCTTTGGCACGAAGGCAATCGAAATTCAAAAAAGTTCCTGCCCGCCGTAAAAATCGCAAGATTTTGACAGATGAAAAAACTAAATATTTCAATTTAAAACAATGCGTGCGTTGCGGTGTTGTTTTATCGTACGACTTTTGCGGGCAACGCGTCTACTGAGGACACTCCCATTGCTTTGCATGTGTTTTATTTTAATCGTTCCCCGCAACGCACGCACGCAACGCAGTCCCCGGATGCAGCTAGGACGCGGCGTAATAGGTACAATTTTTAGGTCTGGTGAATTATAACTCACTCTGAATTATGGGAAATTTTTTGCATGAAATTTGATTTATGACGAACATTGCAGGTTTGTGCAATATCATCTTGAAAAAAATATGCAGATTATAGATAGAATATTAAAAAATTGAGTTTTTAAAAATTATAACGGACCAAAAATGACATTTCCAGTTAAATTAATAAAATTGACAGATTTGTTGATTCATTCATAGTATAGAACTGCTGTGCAATGTTGCCAGATTTATTTTTACTGCTTATACCTTGTGATATAGTATTGTTTGGTAAAATTTGGAAAGGTTTGTTAGACTACCAGAAATTTCAGTTAATAAACAATGCCAGCAATAATAATTATTGTTATAAATGTCTAACTAGTTTATGTCAAATTTAAATATAAAAATGCAGGTCACTGACATTTGACACTCTGACAGCCGCAATGTAAAAGTGTATTTAAGTTTTATTTGTTATTGTTGTAAATTTTAAGTTATTTTACTGAATTAAAACAGGTATGTGTTCTTAAAACCTTTATTAACCTTATTAGAGAGTCCAGTTAGTCCTAGTGTACACGAAAGGTGAAAAAAAATTGAGAAAAAACAATTATTTGTAAAAATAAAATTAAGTTTAAAGTTGTTTTTTTTTTTCAAAATTTTCCAAAGCATCTGAAATAAAATTCGGAATGAGTTATAATCTATCAAAGCCCCACTTTTTTTATAAAATTTATCACTACCTGCATGACAGTATACAAGGTGATCCATGAATGGCGGATACGGTATACAGGGAGTTTTGTATTTTTTTTTTCACCAAATTGGGCATATTTTCATAAGTAAGCCATGTTAAAGAAAAAAGTCAATGAACTTAGAATCCCTAATCTACAGTAAATTCTTTGGTATTATCCATGTCTGCCATTTCGGGAGCACTCTGTATAATGTCTGATTTAATAAAATCAAAATTTATCCTGTAGTGAATTGAACGGCTTGACTATCTGCTACAAGATGGGAAACGTCCAGGATAGCCAGTCGGTCCACTCACCCTCCAGTGATATGAAAGTGACTGTGGCCCCCTCGCCTGGTAGAGTGCCTCCCAATGCGATGTACCCCTCTCTGGGCACCAATGGTGGTGACCACGACTACGAGATCCTCAAGCAACCGGCTTACCCACCGGTGGCACCCATGAGACCCGCCCCGAAGCCTCCCACGCCCGGCGGAAATTCTACTGGCACGCTGGGGGCCCAGGTCAACTACAACGCATTGGACGGAGTTCCATTTATACTGAATCCTAAGTTTATTACCAAGGGGACGGTTGATAGGGTGAGTATTCTTTATTAAAAATAAACAGTAAATATTTAGGAATTGTAATAATTTTAGTTTTTAAATGTTGTTAATATTTTCCAGTATCAATATCCAAGAGTCAGGGCCAAAACTTTGCAGCAAATAATAAAAGAATATGACTATCCTTTTACTGTGGAAAAGCAAGCTTTGACGTGAACTGTGAAGAAGTGATCTAGAGGAGGTTAGATTTAATTTACCAAAAATAAGAAATAATGTATTTGGAATGTTTTAGGTCGGACGGTTATACCAATATTTTATACCAGCTGAATTTAATGTTATAATCGACTTGGAACTTAGGTTTTTAAATAAAGTTTACTATAATATATATATTTTGTGTCATAATCAAAATGTAATTAGAATTAGAGATTGCATTTTAATTCAGGTAGTTTCATTCTAATTAAATAAATTTTTATAATGAAATTGCTTTAATCAGCCTGTATTTATTAATTATTTTTTTATTATCCCTTTCCAGTTAATAATAGATCGTTTCCAAGGGGCGATATGAGGGATGACATTAAAAAAACCAAGCTGCGTCCGAAGGTTTTTGCAAAAATTCCTACAGGGAGAAAAAAAGAAAATCTTCTAGAAAAATCTCTATTTTCAAAAAATTATTAATAAATTATTTTATTGATAGAAGACGTTAATCATACATTATTTAAGTACTGTAAGTTGAAAGAAATCACTTATAAATAAAGTGTTATTTGACTTTTTACTACAGAGGAAGTTTACTGTTATAAAAAAAACACTATTTGGCAACTACGCCATTCTGTACAGTGTCATTTCAACTGGACTGTTCGATGCTATCTGACTAAGACAAGACAAAAGAGACCAAGATGTGGAGCAAGCAACAAGAAAATTTTTAAGCTGGAGTTTTTTTATGTACCTACCGAGTTGTTAATTAATGGATTTTTTGTTTTTATTCAGTGAATTATTTACCACTGTCTTTGTTTTCATTTTGTGCTATCCTAAAAGTAAATTATGAAGCTAATAATACACATTATGTATTTACTACAAGACAAGATAATCAGTTATTCTTTTTGTAACATTTGATGTTCCAGCAAGCTGCATCCTGCGAATATCTACCTATTAACTACGACTAGAAAAAGAAAAAAAAGAACTGTATAGTAAATTTTATTTAAGTTGATTTAATTTCGATTTTTATTTATTGGATGTTATTTTTGGGTGGTCAATTTGAGTAAAAATGAATGTCGAAGTGTTCATGGTTCATGGTTAATTAACCCAGATGTAGACGTTTTTAGTTTTTTGAGCTTTCAACATTGCTTATCGATAGCTTTACTTTGGAATTTCTAAATAGTGTAATATACCACCCCCAGGGCAAGCATTTTTTCTTCAAAATAATCCTCATCAGTGAAACTTAAGGAGAAGACTTTCACCTACACGACGGTTAAAAGCTACGCGGGAATCTTCACCACGCACTGCAGGTGCGGCAAGGTATCCAGTCTGAAACATGTATGAAATAGTGATATCATTTGATTCTTTAATCTTAAAGGAAGTAATTTTGATCACCAGGTATTTCTTGACTCCTGAGCTTTTGCATACTCTATCCGAGAACCAAGGGTGGCTACATGAGGAAACGACACAACGAGGTGGGTCCTGGCCGCTTTTTCTAGACGATCATCGGGGGTAAGGGGGAGTGGTTGTTACAATAGTTCAACTATAGTGCTGTCTTCCCGTTTTATCAGTCTTCTATAAGTTTTTCAGTTGAAGTTCTTCCCTGATTAACCTGAATCAGTTTCAGTTTCTCCACACAGTGCTGTTCACTCTGCTCGTTGAACATCTGCAGCCAGTCGGGTATATTGATCTCCCCTGGATACTGATCCGCTTGTCGCTTGAATCCATTCTGCAACTCTCCTCATACACCGACCTGCAAAAAAAACATCCTTGAAAAATGTCTGCCATTTTATTTTTGTTGTTATGATACCAAAACTTGTAGTATTGATTATTGAAAAAGGTAAGAATAAGAAGATTTTGCTGCTTCTTGATTGGTTGAAATTAAGTTATTTCATTTATAAGAGAAAGGACCTCGCAGAATCTAATGGAAACTGGCTTTATTTTGGGGGTCGTTAGTATTTGATGAGATCAGCAGTCTTCATTAGAATACCTGGATATTGACTCACGATAACTCTAATCTAATTTAAGTATCTTATTTTGGTCCCCAAAGTCCATTAGCAACTGGTTTAAAGCCAAAGGCGATTCCAGTCAAGCGATGGACAAGCCAACCTTACGTCCAAGCTCGTGGGGATCGGGCAACGTGGACACTTGCGAGTGACACGGCTAACAAGGCTCTGGTGAACATGACACACACCGTAAACCGCTAGGTGGCGCAACGACCTCTGAGAAGATCACTATGTGGTCAACTCAGGGTAGTGCCGCCAGGGGCACGGGGGCTCGGCTTAATCGCCCGTCCGCGTGGATAAGGACCACCATAAAAACCTTCCCAACTCCAAGGTATTGTGCGCGCCGAAGGATGCATGGTCGAGGGGGAGCTCGGCAGCTAGCGACAAACCTCGGGGAACCTGGCGCACCCTGTTGTATGTAGCCTGCTGCGTCATAGGGGGTCATGGCGTAGTAACTTTATTTCCCCCATTACTCGTGGGACTAAACATGGACACAGTAAACAAAAACCAAACATTCGAGGAACTCCCAAAAGGAGCAGCCTCGGAAAAGAACACCGGCATGTGCCCTCCGGCGAAGGACGGCCTTCAGGGACGTAACTCGCCGGAGCACGTGCAGGTGGGAACGCACGACTGCGCAGCCGAGCAGAGTAGCATCAGTGATGCAAACTCAGAAGGTTTCGCAGTCGTGGCTAAGAAAAAGCTGTCTGGAGCACAGCGACGAAAGCTGGCGATCGAAAACGCGAAGTCTGCTGGGGAAGAAATTCGACCCAGAAGATCAAGGGCGAACCGCCAGCGAAAGAAGACCGATGAGGGGACGGAACCCAACAGAGAGCCAGACTCCGCTGTGGGGAAGCCTAAGACCTCATCGGTCAAAAGAATGAGGTCAGAGGGAAACACTCCAACAGCGAGTGATTTACAGAATCTGACCAAAAAACAGCGGCAGGCAGGAGGGACTTTGGCTCCAAAACCCAGCACATCCACACAGGATGCAACTGGGGAGAGTTACAGTCAGATCCTGTCTGCACTGAAAATGGCAGTGGTACTGCAGAAGTACCCTCAAGAAAGGCTGGATGATCAGCAAGCAAAGCTGATCCAGAAGGCCATCATGGCGGAGGTGACGAGGACTGAGCTGGGGAAAGCACCCCAGTTCAAAAACTCCAGGGTGGAGAAGGGAGTGGTTCTCATCACTTGCGCCAATGAAGAGTCTAAGAGGTGGCTGGTGGACCGGGTACCGAGACTGAGTCCGTGGGAGGGTGCCGCACTACGTGTTGGAACCTCCCGAGAATTGGTCAAGGCCACTAAGGTCGTAGTCTTCGTGCCTAAAGAGCCGCTAGACCTCGAAGACTTCAAAGAGGTGTCCCGACTTTTGGAACACCAAAATCCGGGGCTAGCAACAACGGAGTGGTTCATAATCACGCAGCACAAGGAGAGGGACGGGAAAGGTACCACCTTTGTGCTGTGGGTTGATGAAAAGTCTCTGATGGATCTTGCTGCAAGGGGGTACAAAGCGTACCTCGGATACGGCGAGATTACCTTCAGAGTAATGGGTAAGAAGACTGAAACGCCTTGCCGTGCTGCGGGTCCTGCAGCACAGTAAGTCTGCAACCGCAGTCCTTGTCCAAGAACCCTGGCTGGTGGCCGGACGAGTGGCAGGTCTAGGATCCGCCAGAGGTAAGGTTATTTACAACAAGGTATGCGGTAATGCCAGAACTTGAAGGAATGGACTTGAAGTACTAACACTAACACATATTTATGTTTTAGGGACTTAACTACATCAGTAAGACTGAAATACCATATGGATGGGGCAGTTAAGGAGCTGGCAACAGCTTCGTTATACCTACCATATGACTCTCCCAGCCCGCCGCCGCCACATGAGATGGAGCAGCTGGTCAACTACTGCGAGGCCTAGAATCTCCAGCTTATCATCGGAGCCGATGTTGGTGCTCCATCGTTGTGATTAGAACTGCTTTTAAACCAAGCACATACAGAATGTGGTTTCTATAAAACAATTATTTCGCATTGAGGAAATTTTTTTCGATTTATTTAAAATAATTTTTACTACTTGCAAGAGCTTGAAACAGCATTGCACTTACCTTTCAA
Organism: Malachius bipustulatus; assembly: GCA_910589415.1. Classification (NCBI taxonomy): domain Eukaryota; kingdom Metazoa; phylum Arthropoda; class Insecta; order Coleoptera; family Melyridae; genus Malachius; species Malachius bipustulatus. Next base: position 49,665,835 of record OU342633.1, read on the forward strand.
AAAGTCAACGAATATATTATGCTAAAGTTTTACGTTATACTGTTATTAATTGGGTATTTAAATTATTATAAATTATATTTCTAAGTACTTTTAAATGTAAAGTTTTATCTAAGCTTTATTATTAGTTTGCTAAAATACTCAAATTAAATAAATCAAATTTTACTGAGAATTTAGATTTTTTTTATCGAGAATTTAGATCTAAAGGCAGCTTAATTTTAGTTCAGAAATGGTCCGCAATGCGCGATGCGCTACCGGAATGCGCGTGAACAGTGTACCCATGTAACCCGTCGATCTGTTATAGTCTCTATATTTAGTTGTTTCTCTGATGAGGCAACCTTTCTACTATACAAACCTTGAACTTGCACTGCACTGTTTATTTAAAAAAAAATTACAAAAGTAACTTGTACGGTAGCATTTTAGGGATTCGGGTCACACTGTTATAATTTTTTTAATTGGGAATTTCAAGATAATGTTTCTTAATAGAGACATTTAGATTTTTGTAGGTATTAAAGTTCCCCATCAAACGCGCATGGTAGAATTATACAGGGTGCTAGTTAAGTACGGGGCCAAACTCCAAGGGGTGCTTCCTTGAATGATTTTAAGAAGAAAAGTTCAAATAAACATGGGTCCGAAAATGCATATTTTTCAAGATACAGGGTGTCAAACTTTTATTTTTTTTTTCACGAAAACAAAGCAAGATATGAAAAAAACTCAAGAGATAAAATAGTTGTATTTCTAGTTGCTTAATTCGAAAAAAATACAAAATTAAAAAAAAAGTCAGTGGCGCCCAATTTTTTAATAAAAAATATTAGTTAGACTGTCTTCCGGGACGCCACTGGAATTAATAATTTTAATCTAATTGGGGGTAAATTACCCTCTTGTTATTACAAACAGAACTGCCAAATTTCAACAAAATTGATTGAAAGAGTTTAGAGATATTCACGAACATTCGAATTTTTTTTTTAAGTTTGACACCCTGTATCTTGAAAAATATGCATTTTCGGACCCATGTTTATTTGAACTTTTCTTCTTAAAATCACTCAAGGAAGCACCCCTTGAAGTTTGGCCCCGGACGTAACTAACACCCTGTACAGGGTGTCCCATAATATGTGGGCAATCTCCCGGATTTGGGTAAATTTCGTAAAAATAAATGAAAAAATAGCTATAAAATTAATTCCTCAGAGACACCCCTACAAAGATATTAGCTGTTGAAGTTGAGGGTTGAAAATCAATTTTTTGCAATAACTTTTTTATTTCTTGACCGATTTTGATAATTTTTGGTTTTATTTTGTATTATTTTGGACTGTTTAGAATAGTGTTTCATAATCTTTGGTAGCACATACATAGACCTCGGGATGGCATAACCCCCTCATTCACTTGAAAGAAAACAATAAAAATAATAATTTTACAGTTTTTTAAGGTTAATTTTCTTTTTATTTGATATTTTTTACGTAAAAAATGTATCCTTATTTATTTCGATAGAGCGAACCGTTATCGAGATAAACGTCCTTCTAATAGGTGATGCGTCGCAGGAACTTTCTGAATTTCAAGTAAATTTTAACAAAATGGCTGACCTTTGACAGTAAATTGAGCAGGAAACAAAACAATAACTTAATTAAATACATGTCAATGTCAAAGATTTCATTTCATGCAGATTCAATTCTAATTGATTTTCTGCGTATTCAGCGTTTGTGTAACTCATTTTAAAATCAGTTAGAATTGAATCTGCATGAAATGAAATCTTTGACACTATTTGACATGTAGTTAATTAAGTTATTGTTTTGTTTCCTGCTCAATTTACTGTCAAAGGTCAGCCATCTTGTTAAAATTTACTTGAAATTTAGAAAGTTCCTGCGACGCATCACCTATTAGAAGGACGTTTATCTCGATAACGGTTCGCTCTATCGAAATAAATAAGGATACATTTTTTACGTAAAAAATGTCAAATAAAAAGAAAATTAACCTTAAAAAACTGTAAAATTATTATTTTTATTGTTTTCTTTCAAGTGAATGAGGGGGTTATGCCATCCCGAGGTCTATGTATGTGCTACCAAAGATTATGAAACACTATTCTAAACAGTCCAAAATAATACAAAATAAAACCAAAAATTATCAAAATCGGTCAAGAAATAAAAAAGTTATTGCAATAAATTGATTTTCAACCCTCAACTTCAACAGCTAATATCTTTGTAGGGGTGTCTCTGAGGAATTAATTTTATAGCTATTTTTTCATTTATTTTTACGAAATTTACCCAAATCCGGGAGATTGCCCACATATTATGGGACACCTGTATAATAAAAGAAATAGGTAATATGGTAAATATACCTGGGTTACAAATTCTTAAAAAAATAAAAAGAAGATTAGTAATTTCAAATGCTATAAATGTCACTTTTTACTTCACTTTTGCTATTATTATTTTATTATTGTCAACAACAACAACCAATTTAAATTCAAAAGCAAAACAACATCATTCATTATTATTAATTGTGTTTTTTGGAAACTAACAATTCAATATTTATTGTTATTTTGTTTATGCCATTGAGTATTAATTCATGAGGACGGAGGAGAAGTACATCTTGAAATATTTTACTGAAGAAATATGGAAGAATCAAACTGCAAAGATTTTCTGGACAATTATCGAAAAGTCTTATTTCAATGTGAAAATGAAAATCCCGATCGGTTCAATTCCTCCAGCGTTCAAAGGCGTTGCCTGAGCCAGTTGTACAAAGCATCCACAAAAACGTAAGTAAATCAACGACCTCTTATGTGATATTTTTGTTAACCCTAATTTTAGGTTAGACAACTCTGGCATCTGCACCCTTCTCGAATCGAAGCTCATATCTTATGCTGAGACTGTAGACAATAATGGCTCTAATATTTATGAAGACAGACTTCGGGCCAAACTATCCAACCTGAAAATCCAACCTCACAGAAACCTAAAACCGATCACAGAAGCCTCCCAGTTGAAACTAACACCATTGAGCTGCAGCGAATCACAAATTATATGCACAGCCTCAGAGAACTACTCTGAATCTGATTATCAACAATTTATTGGAATATTTCGCCAGAAAGCTCCGAAAGCACAAAAGGAAAATGAGTTCACTAATAGAGGAACAATTTCAGAGAAAAGAGACCATCAAAGGGACCCAAAAGTCGGTAATAATGAATACCTTGGTGGTACTAGTAAACCTGAAGACAACTTACCACGAAAAATGGCTACGAGTTGTTTTAAAACTGCGCACGAGGAGCTACAACAGCAAAGTGTGAAAAAGTATGGAAATGCAGCACCAAGTATGCAAGCTGGTGGCCAGAAAAGGAAACTTGGTATGAGACGAAACATTAATAGCAAATTCATTCCACCATTGTTATCAAACAGTGGGAGGTAAGTACAGAGAAGTGTAACCACCAGTTTTTTTTATGAATCTGTAACGCTGAGAAAGCAAGTAAAATCAACATATTGAAATACTGAAAATCACAACGTGCACTTCACTAATACACCATAACCATTTTTTATGCAAACTGCTGTGCTCTAGTTCATATTCTGGACACCAGACAGTTTAGAAAAAAGCTTGCATAACTACTGTTTCAGTGAAGAAATGTCTCCCAAGAGCGAAGAATGGCCCACCGAAACGGACGACCGGCTCAAAAACATAGATCCGAAAATGGTTGAATTGATAAAGTCCGAGATCATGGATGTTGGACCGACCATTGAATGGAACGACATTGCCGGACTGGAATTTGCCAAGACGGCAATCCAAGAAGCCGTCGTTTGGCCGATGCTGCGACCGGACATCTTTACGGGCCTGCGACGACCTCCGAAAGGGATTCTACTGTTCGGCCCCCCCGGAACCGGAAAAACTCTGATAGGTAACACGAATCTTCACAATAACCTACTTGTGCCAAATTTACAATATGGTGACCACTTCCAGGTAAATGTGTGGCATCTCAGAGTAGATCGACTTTCTTCAGTATCAGTGCTTCGTCGTTGACTTCGAAGTGGATCGGCGACGGCGAGAAAATGGTCAGAGCTCTGTTTACTGTTGCCAGATGCCATCAACCTGCTGTAAGTTGAACTTTTTGTACCTACAGCTGGTTTACAAAAGCAGCTAACTGGAACATGATCACAATATAGAAATATGTCATCAGATAGTTGTTCTTGTGGAGATGGAGAGTACCTCGGTGCTTTAAAATCTTAAACGTTCAGTTAAGTTTAATGAATTCAAAGGAACTTCCAATATACAGGGTGTCCCAGACTTAATTGACGAGACCATATCTCATGGACAGGTTGAGATATTCGAACTGAATAAAGGGTTCTTCACTTCAACATCTCCTAAGTTACACTCCATACCCTTTTAAAAATATGAATAGCACCCTATTTATGTATTTTCATATATTCAAAACCAGTATTCAATTCTCTATTCAGCTGTTTTTTCAAATTCAAAATTGGTTCAGTAATTTTGAAAATTTACCCATAAACAGAATTATTTAATAAATTGTTTGGACTTTAATTATTATAATAATGAATTACACCTGCCTAATAAAAACTATGACTAAATTATTGATAAAATTTGAAATGAAACGCCCTGTATTAAAATTGCAGGTAATTTTCATCGATGAAATTGATTCGCTGCTCTCACAAAGAAGCGACACCGAGCATGAAAGTTCCAGACGCATTAAAACTGAATTTCTGGTGCAGTTAGATGGTGCCACTACCGAGAATGAGGAGAGGCTTCTAGTTATCGGTGCAACAAATCGACCTCAGGAATTAGACGAGGCAGCTAGAAGACGATTCGTTAAAAGATTGTACATTCCTCTTCCCGAATTTGAGGTAAATTTGTTTCTTCCAGACCTTTGCCTGTAATTAGTTTATATTTTTTTTATTATTATTTCTTTTTTTTTCGTGAGCACTTACAGATAATCTGTTGTTTCAGGCTCGATTACAATTAATAAAAAGACTTATCACAGATGAGAAGAACACTCTAGAAGACAATCATTACATGGAACTGGCGAAATTAACGAATGGTTACTCGGGAGCAGACATCCGTTCGTTATGTGCTGAGGCTTCTATGGGTCCGATCAGGTCACTTGATTTTAATTCCATCGAAAAAATTCAAGTTACAGAGGTAATTTTAGTCGAAAGCAAAAAATTTACGTTTTATATCTTATATAAATAAATAAAATAAATAAATAAATATCTGACTTGAATCCTTGCAGGTACGTCCGTTAATGATTGAAGATTTCGAAAAAGCTTTATTGAGGGTCAAATCAAGTGTTTCTGTGAAAGATTTGAGCCAGTACATCACCTGGAATGGGACTTACGGTTCGGGATTATAAGATTTCAGGCCTTGCTGTTTAAATGAAATTAAATTTAATATTACTTTGGTATATTTAAGAATAAAATAAACAAAAATGTACAGGTATATCTTACAATTAACAATCCGTTACCATTCCTCCTCGTTCCAGCCGTCCTCGTTCATCTCACCCTCGTTAACTTTCAAATTCAACTTGTCAACAATTAAATTAACACTTTCATCTTTATCAATAATGAACTTTGTTGAAGTTTCAATCACAGGTTCCATATCTTGAAAGAAGTTGAACTCGTCGTCAGATATCGACGAATTAACCCGATTCTTTATATCCAATTCGGCGATATCGATTATCGAAGCCTTCCGTTGGGCATCCCCGATTTGAACTGTCGCAGCTTGACTTTGATTCTCCTCGAGACCGCTTTCGTTTTCACCCACTTCCGCTTGCTCATTTGTTTCGGTATGTTCGTTCAGGTCCCAATCCTCCCAATTTTCAACGTTCTCATCCAACGACTGCTCCAGTTCTTCGGTGGAAATCTCTACTTCCTCCCCGTCAGGTCTCGGACGTTCTGCAGGCAGGTCTATCGGGCCTCCGTTGGACAAATCCGGAGTTGAGGTGTTTTGACTCGTTTCCAAAGTTGCGATGGGAATTTCATCCGTTCGCAGAGAGGGTTCGGGTTTTTTAGAGTTTTTACGACTCCTCTGATGACTTATAGGTCTCCCGTCATTGAATAGTTTGGCTCGTTTACCTCCGATGACGGTAGAAGCACCCAAAATCGGTACCAGATCAGCAAGAGTTCTCAAAGTTACCGAGACAAGGTGATCGTTTGTATCTTTTATTCCCACTAAAAGCTGAAAATAGAGATTAGTCATTATTTTTTTTTTTGGTTAATTAATTACATATTCCACTAAAACTTCACTTTATAAGAGTAGTCAATTTTCTTACTGCAGTGCTGCAAGTTATTTTTTCCAAAGATGTGACCGTATAAATTTAGATGATTGATAAATTGAGATGGTAGAACTCCCTCTATCGTGACAGTATTGCCAACACAATCATTTTTTCAAAGACCCATTACTGTTTATGTACATTTAAATTCATACTGTAGATGCCCAAGCATCAAAATCAAGAGTATCCGAATCTAAATCCCTTTTACACAACCAAACTTACTTCAGGTAAAATGCATGATTGCAATTCTTCTTTCGTAAATGCATGCACATAATGATCAAAATGCATCAGTAAAAGCAGTCGTATCTGAGCATCCCTGACTGAGAACATTTCCAACAGTTTTGGAACTATAAACTTCTTGAAAATCTCTTCAGAAAACAAACCGTCAACGTCAGATTGATCTAAAATTACAATAATTAACCTCCCGTTAATTTTCCGATCATAAAAGTTACCTGTCCTCGGGCATAAAAGTAGCGGTAGCAGTTTTTCCTGGGCTACAGCGTGCAATAAAACCATCCGAGAGAGCAACAAACCGCCTAGTTGACTGGCAACTACGACTTCGTCGAATGACTTCAGTTTCTCTACAATGTTTGTAAAGAATTTCACTTTCTCCTCGTCCGGTTTTAAAGGCAGTTCATTCAGGAATGAGTGCAGTAATAAAAACTCGTGATTGAAAAACTTATGATTTAGGAGGGTGACTAATTTTGGTCTCTTTGTAAAACTAACATTTTGTAAATCGTTTTTGCAGAGCTCATAAAAACTAGTTAGCGATGGTATTGTTCCTGAAAATTAAAGTACATAAAATATCATGACACTATATTTTTTTCACTAAAAAAGTATTCTGCACCCCCAGAACTGATTTTTGCGGATATATGTTCTATAACCCCTTCACTTAACTGATCAATTAACTCATAAAGTTCATAAATAATTTACCATCATTTTTCGATTTTAAAACTTCACAAACGAGGACTCCAAAAGCAAACACATCGACGATATCTTTCCTTGCTGATGACACAATATTTTTCTCCTCGTTAGGATCTATGGCTTTATTGTATCGACTAGACTTAGATTTACTTAGATAATCGTTGGATAGGTCAGAGTATCGACGAAGATATTCCATTCCGCCCAGTTTCCAACTACCATCTTTTGTCACGTAAACGGAAGTAAGGCAAATATTGTTATGAGACACTTGAGCCTTTTCATGTAAGAAGCACAATGCTGTCAGAATGGAGTGCAAGCCGATGCATATCTGAAGGGAGTCCAAGCTCGGTAACACGTGTGAGAGAGGTTTAATCTCTTCGGTCGCTAAGTAATATTTGGAGTTCTTTTTCCAGGACGAAACATACTTTACAATGCAGGGGTGCCGATATATCATTAAATTCTGAAAATAAAAATCAGTTGGGTTCGTTTTTTAATTAACGTGAAGTAATTATACTTTGCTGTTCTTTTCAAGAGGTGTCTGAGAGGACCACAAGGGTCCAGTGAGGAACACTTCACCAATCAACACTGACAGGTTGGTAGTGTACTCGGAATTCGTTATTGTTGCAGCATGCTGAGACCAAAAATCGGAAACTTCTATCGCTTTTTCTTCGATCTCTAAGTCTGGAAATTTTGAATGATCATTTCCCATTTTAAAATTAGTATATTTTCATTTTGGAAAATTTCAATAACATTAGGAATAATAATAGGTAAATAGGTAGGGTTGTTTTTCGTCATCATATTATCCATCAATGTCATATAACAAAGGTTAGGTATGTTATCAATGTCAATAGTGACAGTTGACATTGATTTTTGACTGAAGTTACAGATGACAGTTATTAATGCGATATAAACTTAGAGTATAAGCCATCAGGAGACAATTAATTGATTAAACGCATGAGCATCATACAAAGCTGCTTTCTTTCGACCGTAAATTCGTGATCCGAACGCGTTATAACGCGTTTGGATTCAAACAGGCTATCTATTTAGAAATCCGTCACTGCCCATACGTCAGCTGCTCTGCCACGCGGATGCTCAGCCACGCGGTTTTAATTTCACTTGCACAAGTACTAACAACTACAACAGAATTACTCGCCAAATAATTTACTTGCCAAGTATCACGTACCGGCTTTAAGATCCCTTCACATTCGACGTAAACGTAAGCGATAACGTAATCACAAGATTCAGTGCTGTGTTACCTTATGACTGGAGCTATATAAGAAAAAACTTATGTTTACGGTTACGTCACATACTGGGGCCGACGCAATCCTTTTACGTAAAGTTGAAATATTTCAATATTATGGTTACGTTTACGGAAATCTCCCAACTGCACATACTCCTTCGATTCTCTAACCTAAATTTTTATTTGCGTTGGTAGAAATTTTTGGGAAAAATGTAGGTAGACAATAAAGTAATCGCCTGACATCGTTATTCGTTAATATGTTAATTATTACAATTATTTATGTTTTGTTGTTTTCTATTTGTATCTTTTTTTTTTTAAAATATGGCTTTCTGCTTGGTAATGTCAAATTAACGTTTATGTCAGAGACAACAATTATTATATTATCTTTCTCTATGGTTTATGTTCAATGTGGACAGGGAGGTTAATATTACGAGTTTCGTTCGTTGCGCTTGCGTTTACGTTTACGTCGAATGTGAAGGGGCGTTTTAGCCTCGCCAGGTGAGCCGGTGACGTCACACTGACAGAATACCTATATTGGTATTTATATAGTCCTTCCGAACATTTTATATTCTAAGTTGTTTTGAAAGTCTGACGATTGACAGACAGTCATTCTGCACCAATCACCATGTTTCTTTTCTAAACTGGCTGGCTGTCGCAAAGAAGTCCTCCTGAGAAGAAACCCATTCGCATGATTTTGTAAAATATATTTTTACAAAAAAATGGTAAGTAATTTTTGAAAAATGTAAACACATTACTGTAAACGCGTATGTTGAGCTCATAAATTTGAATGTATTTTTCGAAAGTTACCATAATAACGATGGATGTTTCTCGATTTTCCGACTCGCCAACAGGCTGAAAATTACCATGTCAAAGCCATAAATTCCCATTTATTTAAGTAACTTTCCAGGTATTACTTGCAAATACGCTGTCCTACGATTTATAATTATATGGTTTCATTAATTTCCGCTCGTGTATAATGATATCTTTCTATAAAACAATAAACTTTCATAATGTATTTTGAAACACAGAAGTAAGGTTACATTTTTATATTTTTTCAGGGTTTCGTCAAAGTAGTAAAGAATAAACAATATTTCAAGCGGTTTCAAGTCAAATTCAAGCGTCGTCGCCAAGGGAAGACTGACTACTATGCCCGTAAGCGCCTCATAGTTCAGGATAAGAACAAATACAACACTCCAAAATATCGGTTGATTGTGCGACTTTCTAACAAAAATATCACATGCCAGGTATGGATTCAATAGTTTTTAAAGGTGGAGGAATTTATGATAGGTGCTAAACACTCTAGCAGCATTGCTTCAATGAAAAGATGCCTCTTTCAAAAAAAGTTATTTCAACATGAACCTACGCCTTGGCAATTTTTGGTGTGACTGTTCACAGTTGTTAATAAGTGTGTGTGATTGACAGTGTGTGATTGGCAACCAAAAAAAAAGACAAAAATACTAAATTTTCGATTTATAATTTGACAAAATTAGCATATCTACACTTTTTTTATTGACCTTTAATACTGGATGTAATCAGTGATTCAACAGATTGGATACTTTGGTGCTGTATCAAATTGATTAACCATTAAACAGACCAAATCAAACAATAATAAAATTATATGATAGCAGGGGCTATTCCTAATCTTGACATGCATCATCGCCACACTTTCTCCTTTTTACTCAAAATTTAATTTCCAGATTGCTTATTCTCGCATCGAAGGTGACAAAATTGTTTGTGCTGCATACTCGCATGAGCTGCCCCGTTATGGTGTGAAAGTTGGCCTTACCAACTATGCCGCCGCCTACTGTACCGGATTGTTGCTGGCCAGGCGACTCCTCAAGCAGCTGGGACTCGACAGCCTTTATGTTGGTAGCGAGGAAGTCACCGGGGACGAATATAACGTCGAAGGTGTTGAAGACGGACCAGGCGCTTTTAGGTAACGTTATATTTATTGTAGTTTTATATACGGTTACCGATTTATGTTTTGGTGAGGATTTTCAGCTGTATTAAAATTTTGAGTTTTTTTGCCATTCCGTTATAGGTGGCATTATTTTTTAGTTTCCTTAAAAAAATCATCTTCTCAAAATGATTTCTTTAAATTTTCCACATTTACTAGGGACTTGCTTCGGAATTCAATTCAGACATGCCCATTATTGTGGGGGTTGTGTGAGAGAAAAATATTACTGTGGGCCCAACTGTGTGATCACCCTCTCAGGGTATGCCTATTTTACACCGTTCAAAGGGTTCGTGGATTTACACGCGATACTTTTAAGAAAAAGGTCGTTAGGAAGTTTAGCTCGAGAAAACAACTCTAATTTTGATGTAAGGTACGCGCGTAAATAAACGCCATAAGTGCGTTACATTGTGATGAAATACAGACACATGCGCGTCATCTGATTTGATGCCAAACCATGGCATTTGAAAGCTCTTTTGATATGTTCTATATCTTGGAGCCGACAGGTGTCATGGTTATCAAACTATGATTTTAACGTGTCTCTGATCTCTAACTTTGCAAAACTGTAACATACAAATTAAGGGAAAATCATACTCATCGATGGTTTCTTTGCAGGTGTTATTTGGATGTAGGACTCAGTCGCACCACCACCGGGGCTCGAGTGTTTGCCGCCATGAAGGGCGCCGTAGATGGAGGTCTCAATATTCCCCACTCTACCAAGAGGTGAATCTTTGTGGAAATTTTGCGAAATCAATAATTATACGAATGTTTTTTTGTGTTCTAGATTCCCAGGCTTTGATGGTGAATCGAAGAGTTTCAATGCTGAGATGCACAGGAATCACATTTTTGGGATTCACGTGGCTGAGTACATGAGATCGTTGGAGGAGTCGGACCCCGAAGCGTTCAAAAGGCAGTTCAGTCAGTATGTGAAGAACGGAATCATTGCTGATCAGGTCAGTTTTTTATTGTGAATTATTAATTAATAAATTTATTATCATAATTTGATATGTTATGCTAATGTCAACACCAAAAATGGTCCCTTTTATTGGATCTTTCTGCTTATTTTTTTTTTGTGTAATTTTTAATTTAAAAATTGATTCACGTCCACTAAATTACATGAACTCGTTTCTAGAGTTTGTGTGTCGCAGATGGACAACATTGTTTGTGCATTTTCCTTTAATTATGGACACTTTTGTCTCTAGTTTTCATGAATGCACTACAATAAATTTATCTCTCTGAGAAATATCTGTAATATGCAGGGTAAAGCTGAATTCATGTAAACCTGCCGCTTTTGCCTGTCATAAATTTAAAAACCAACCCTGTCCTTTCGTTGGCTTTATTTACCAAGTAAACACTGTTTGAATGAATATCCTCATACCATTTCAATTGTCAAAAGTACTCCTACAATTTTATTAGCAGCAGTAAACAAAATATTTGCATGAAATTAAAAAATCTTCTGAATTAATATTAGCAATGTTGCATGTTAGATTATTTTTTGGTAATGATTTTATTATTTTTATAAACGATTTATCATATCAGCAGTTTTCATTTGTTATTATTCTGTGTGATACGAAGACTGTACTTAACGGACAGCTAAAAATTTTGTTTATAGTAAAAGTAAGTTTAAAATTTGTCAAATAAATTTATAAATTCTACTACAAAAACGTGAAAGTTTATAAGCGTGGAAAAAAAAGATGAAAACAGAGAAAGCGTATTATCCACTTTCATCATAAAGACGAAAATGTTTAGTGCCACTGTTATACACAAGTAATATTACTTGATGCCACTCATTTAGTTACTTTTTTTAACTGTAACTGAGCCTAAAACCTTTCCAGAACACAAGCATTAAAATATGTTGTCATATTATTCACGTAAATTTCTTATTTATCAGAATGTTAACTTGAACTATAAAAGATAAGAAGTTGGGTAGCTGTGTTTTTATTAATGTTTTATGTTTAGATTGAAGAGATTTATAAGAAGGCGCACGCTGCTATCCGTGCTGACCCGTCTCACAGCAAGAAGGAGGCCAAGAAGATCGATGACAACAAGAAGAAGCGCTGGAACAGGAAGAAGCTCACCCTGGCTGAGCGCAAGGACCGTATCAAGCAGAAGAAAGAGAGCTTCATCAGCAAGATCCAGGCCCAGCAGGTCGAGTGAGGTCAATCCACGGATTGTTGATGTTTTGTATTTAGATCATGATGGTGTAAATAAAACTACATCTTCATAATTTTTTTTTCGTTCTCCCTTATAACAGATGTTTTTAATTTCAATAAGGAATATTTCCAAATCATAGTTGGAACATAACAATGTGTTATTTTTTTTATGAGACAATTAGTTCCGTCTGAAAAATACATTCAAAAAGATTCAAAAAATACATTCAACTTCTCACAAAAAATTTAGTTTTCTAGAACAAAGAAGTTTTAGAAAAATAAAATTAGGGTTGCTGTTTCCATGGTTACAAATAATGGTATGGGACAATTCAAAATAAACTAAAAGAATAAAAGAAACATCCATTATCTGCAGACTCTCTGTCAAAATACATTGAATTTTTTGGAAAAATAGATTTTAAGCCGGCGTCTTTTTAAATCACGCCATTATAGAAAATTTTATTCTTGTTTTGTTTTATTTTTATTACAATAGACTAAACAAAATTGATTTAAGTCATCTTATGAATTATCTAACCAAAAATGTAAAAAATACATAATCGGATTTCCAAGAGGGTGTATATAGGGGAGAGCGGGGTTAGTTCGGACAAGGGGCACATTCGGACAAGCCTAGATATTTGTTGCCAAGCATAAAGAAAACTGCGGCATCTACTGAATATTGTGTGGAGTTAGTAATGTAATGATGCTAAGTAATTGCGGTTCTGAAATTTATATCAAAAGATATCTTCGAAAATTGGTTTCATCGCTCCTAAAGTAAGATATTAAGCGATCTATTCGTAAGCATGTTACACAACTATAATAATATTTTTTGTTGATATCACTTAACTGCATGATAATTTGATTAATTGTAAGCAACATAAACTGAAATATCTTTGATAGGTTAACGTGTAAAAATCTCTCCTTGAGTTGAATTTTGGTAAGCTATGTGGGGCACGTTCGGAAAACAGGTGACGGGGGACATTCGGACCGTCCGAATGTGCCCCATGTCTGTCTGAATCTACCCCCGGTCTCTTTGTATATGGCCTATCAATAGTCTAGCATTTGATGAAGGAGACTTCGCTGCTTCTTATGCAACAGATAGAAGTCCTGTACCTCGTACTGAAATACCACAAGATAAAACCATCACAATTCGCCGGAGTCCTACTCAGCACTTCAGGAATGCAAAATGCAAGCTCCAGTCAACGCAGTAGTCCCATTCATGACAAAATGATAACTCCAGAGTCAAGCTCAATGTTGTTCAGTTTGAGAGACGACAAAACTATAACGGATATTGAATTTATAACTGAAATATTGAAGCAAATCATCATCTTAGGCGAACAAAAAAAAAAAAAAATTACCATTTTCGAGTTTAAAACGTTGCCAAAAGCGGCTTCAAGAAAAGCAAACAATAAGTCAAAACATGGTAAGTCCCGTATATATACGTCTATACCAGAAAAAAGATTACAAGAAATTGAAAGTGAAAAAACAAGAAAAATCAAGAATGATTTAAAGAGAAAATTAAATATTGAACATAAAGATCCTAAGCCGATGAAAAGAGGAAAAATACCTACTAGCTAAAAACGAAATTGATTTGGAGTCTGAAATTGCTGTTGAGCACTTGAGAAAAGAGAAAGCAAATAATAGCTGTGAAAACAAGAAGAAAAGCGGGTTTGAAGAAAAAATTGTTAAGACCGTGAATAAGGAAGGAAGGAGGAATTATGTGGATAACAGTTCTAGTTGTTCTGATTCCGAAACTTTTAAGGACTTTGATGATTCATCGGAATCTGGATTGAGCCTTAGTGATGATAACTGCGATGATACTCATATAAACAAACTTGTTGTGACGATTTTGTGGAAATTGGGAGCTACGTTTTAGTAAAGTTACCTAACTACGTAAGTTTTGTATTTTTGCATAAAAAATAAAAATTAAAACACAAACATCAATAAGAAGGCCTATTTATAATATATTTGATAAAAACTACTACTTTACTTTTTATTAAAAGAATAATACCAGATCTGAAAAGTGCCCCATGCTTGTCCAAAAGTACCCCGTTGGGGGGCACTTTTGGATAAATGCACCCGTCTATATGATGTTTTTTTTGCAAAATAGGTTCTGTTTATTTCCATTGTGAACACATAATTCTATGTCACTAATAAATGTCTTATCTTAATTTTAGTAATTTATCATTTGCCAAAAGCCTTACAGTTTTGCTTTTATCTGTCAATTCATTTTTGCGACCGAACTGACCCCGCTCTCCCCTACTAACCAGAAACTTGCCAATTCATTTTACAGGACTGGGAAAAGGAAGTCTGAATTTTTTATCTTCCTAATCTAATCCTAAGGAATATTCAGGCATAGCTATAGAATGCCTGTAATTCTTCTCGTTGGTGCAGGTGAGAGTGACAGCTTTAAAAAGACATGGGTCCATGACTCGTAATAATTGTTTCAATACTAAACAAATTTTGTAAAAATTCAAAATTTATTCTGGTTGTATCAGATATAGGTACAATGTAATTTTCAGTGTTTTTAATAACAATATGAGCAAATTTCAGGCTGTTTAAGGTCTTGTGGTTTTTTTTTAAGGGAGGTTCTTTAAAGAAAGGCTAAAACACTTTTAACAAAAGAGACTTCGTTAACAGTCTCACACAAAATATTCAGTCCTAAATGTAAATAAAAAAGAAATCACATTAAGCTTGCAAAATTTGGCTGGCTAGGGTATCGGTATATTATGACAGATAAGTCGATCTTCACAGATCTCTTTTACTAAATCGGTTGATTCAGAAGTTTATTGCAATTATGTAGATTTCTATAGCTCCAATGATGTTAACATCTATTATTTATTAAAATAGTAGACCATAAAATTTGTTAAAATATTATTCAAGTCCGGTTTATTCTCCATGCTTATATCCCATATTAAATGACCTTTGAAATATCTCTGCCAAAATTCTGAGTGGGAACTGGGAAGGAAACATTGAAGTAAGTGATCAAGTTTTGGGCTGAAAATGGTTCATTACCTCTGTAAACTGTTTCTGCAGATAATAAGAAAAGCAGTAGAACTTCATATTTCTGATTTTTTCAATAATATTCAAAAAATTTAAATAACTTTTTATTAAACTTTGTACAGTAAAATGTAATAACTCAAGTGTTACGCCCAAAAAACTGTACAATATTTTCTTCTAAACATTTTCGTTAGCATTAACGCTAGTACTAGGTAACGCTTCTTGCGAACACAACTTCAGCTTCTCACGTTTTGCTAATCTTTTAACCATCTTCTTATGAGCTTTAGTTCTCAATCTCCTGGCTAACCGTTTCCTCCCCGTATCATTTACATCAGCATAATAATCAATTGACAAGTAGGGCTTCTCTCCATCCTCCCAAGCAGTCAGCGGTAAATCGTACATCAGAGGAAATGAATTTACTTCAAAGTACTGTGAATCTTCTCCGAGGATGAATTTAGGAAGTAACAGGACCCCCAATTGGTAACTATTGCAGCGAATCAATCTCTCGCGTTGTCGTCTCTTGGGAATTCGATGAATTTTCAAACTGGGCTTCACTTTAGGTCCACGTTTCTTGTAGTAGGTGTAACCCCAGCCGGTGCGGGTGAAGTTCGCACTCGTAAGAAGAAACCAGGAGATTTTTGTGTTATCAGGAGACATTCTGCAGTAAGTACTGGAACTATTTAATGATTCCGACCGAATGGATCCGTCAGCTTTCCATTGATGTAAGTAGTTTTGTTTCCGAAGTGCGGTTTTCTCCACCTGCCAGTCGTAGACTTCTTTATCATATGGGAACCATGCTCCGTTGGCTTTTTTGGTGTTTTCTTCTGTAGGATAAATTATTTTCAGTGGGACCGCTGATGATGCTTTCTTGCCACCTTTACATGCACAACGATAATAGTGGGCGGCGAATATTTTCTTCATCGATTTGATCCAGGAAGTGTCAAGATCGAATTCGCAGAGCGATTTTGTTTGAATGACAATGCTCCAATCTTTGTGTTCTTCTTTTTCACCCGGTATAGTTGCATGTGTTCCTAGAAACTCTCTCAAATATTGATGACAGTAGACGTAATATGGTGGATAAGTATGTGGAATCGTGGATAATAAAAACACTTTTATAGGGCTAAAATCTACACTCTCGACCACATTAACCCAGTATGAGATGTCTTTGGTACATTGTTCAGATTGAGAAACATTTTTAAAAGATTCAATGAAATCCTTCAATCGACGACGAAATAACTTCCCAGGAACACCTGTCGAAAGTTTCCTTTTATAGCTTCTGGTTTTCAATTCCGGACTCACCCAGATCATCTGATTGAAATGATTCCAGTCTTTCGGGCATAGATTAGCACAGGAAACTACCACTCGAAGCACCAGCATATTATCTACATCCTTGTACCGGAAGAGACTTAACCTTCCATTGCTGAAACCTCTATTCGCGAAATCCATCTGATGATGGATGAATGTATTCGAAGAGGGGGCTGTTTCTAAATCCTGTTGCCAGAATTTGACGTAGCGGTGCAAGTGAGAGAAGTCTTCGGCGTTATTGCTGACTTTATTCGCAGTTTTGTAGCAGTTCTTCTCTTCAGGAATGGCCCCATAGAGGATTACATTTTTTCCGGCATTTACGTTCTGTGCCTGATATTGCTTCTTCAACCATCTAGGATCGTACTTGTTGGTGATGTGGAAGGATTCCTGCACTTTCCCTAAGCTGGGACAGAGAAGATCGTGGAATTCAATGGCGTTGGGTTGTTGTCTGGTTTCTTCCAGCCAAGGGATTACGTTGTAGAAGAGATTGTAAGGGCAGGATCTTTCGAATTTTTCCTTCATTGTTAATTTGGATGTTTTGAAATTCATTTTTGGTTTTTAGTTTCTAGTAAACTTATGGGAGATTGAAATGGATTGATTGAAAAATGATATCAGTTTTTTTTTATGGTGTTTAATCAGTAAAGAAGATACCAGGTTAAATGACACTGTATTTACATTTTATTATTGCAGCTTATTCTTATTTATTTTATTGATTTTATATATTTAATTAAATAATTGAATTAGTTATACATATTATAAAAAATATTTACTCGGTTTTTTTTTTTAAGAAAGTTGAAACCAGTAATAATTATTAGAATTTGAAAGTTAATAATTGAAGTAATACTACTACAAAGCTTTGAACTTTTTTTCGAAAACACTACTGTTACGAGATAACTAAATTACTCAAAAGAGTATTGATTAAAATGAATTCACCTTTTAAAAGAACAACCTGCTTGTGGTTATAAATGTGTTAAATAACTAGAAAGTGTGTTTAGAAATAAATATTAATAATTTCTGTTCAAATAAATCATATTAAAAAGTAGTGTCAAGCATTAAGTCGTCATGAACAGTCAATCGATGTTAATCAATTTGATTATAATTATCGTTATCATTAATAACATTATTTGAAATTGGCTGTACTTCTCAGTTTATAAAATCGTGATTTTAAACTAGAGAAACAATAATGAAGAGCAGAGTAATCTGATATAAAGAAAGTAAAAAAATCCCAAAATTGACAGTGCAGTTGATTTTATTAATTCTTCCACTTATTTTCCATGTTTACATTTATTATAATGCCTAGTAAAATTACTTTTCTTTTTTGTTTCATATAAACATTCCTCACATTTGAACATTTCAGCTTCTTTTGAATGTTTCTTTTTATTATAATGCCTGGTCAAATTAGTTTTACGTCTTGTTTTATAGGAACATTTCTCACATTTGAACGTTTCAGCTTCTTTTGAATGCTTATATTTATAATGTTGTGGCAAAACATGTTTATATTTCGTTTCAAAAGAACATTCCTCACATTTGTACACTGCAGCTTCTTTTGCATGTTTACATTGATAATGCAGGGTCAGATTACTTTTATTTTTTGTTTCATATGAACATTCCTGACACTTGTACACCTCTGTATCTTTTGCATGTTTGCATTTATAATGTTTGATCAAATTACATTTGATTCTTGTTTCGTAAGAACATGCATCACATTTGTATACTATCGCATCTTCTGAATGTTTATATTTATAGTGAGTGTTCAAATCACTTTTAATTCTTGTTTGAAAAGAACATTCTTCGCATTTATATAGTACAGCACCTTTTTCATGTTTATATTTATAATGAGCGGCGAGACTTCCTTGATATCTGGTTTCAAATGAACACTCCTCACATTTATGCACTTGAGCTTCTCTTAAATGTTTGCGTTTATAATGTTGGACAAGGTAACGTTTAACTGCGGTTTTAAATGAACAATCATCACAGTTGTAGTTTTGCTTCCATTCACTTTTATTTTTCAAAGATTGTAATTCACTATCTTGAACAGGGTCACATTGTTCAAGTTCATCCTTGAAAATTCTTGCCTCCCCAATCAGTTCTGGCCCTGGTTTATGTTCTTCAATGTATGAATCTTCAGGTTCTTCTTTTATTGGACAAGGTGAAAAAGTATTCTCCGAATTGTTTAATTCGGAGAACTGAGGGCAGCCCGAGTCATTCAATTTATTTTCTAGTTCTACTGTTGCTAGTTCCCTTTTGAAAAAACCTTCTTGCGCATCAATCGCAGAAATAGTGTATTTTTATGCGATTCAATAATAAATATTTTCTTCCTATTTTTTTTTATAATGAATTTAATGAAAAATAATCCGATTTTTTTTTGGGAAAACTCCACCTACCTACAAAAAAAAAAGAATGATCCTCTCGTGGATGCGAACCCGCTCCAACAGTTAGCAAGTCAAGGATGTAACAAACTGAGCCACACGGTGCGTTTCGAATTTGTAGTGATGATGGGGTAGATATAAATATGTAGTACGTCAGGTACCTACATCTACTCATTTTATTTTTTAAACTGGTCATATCTCAGTTATTAAAAAACC
Organism: Malachius bipustulatus; assembly: GCA_910589415.1. Taxonomy (NCBI): domain Eukaryota; kingdom Metazoa; phylum Arthropoda; class Insecta; order Coleoptera; family Melyridae; genus Malachius; species Malachius bipustulatus. The sequence continues at coordinate 49,685,237 of OU342633.1, forward strand.
AATTTGAATACTTTTTTCACCTGCATGTAGGTGATTTAATTGTCGTTGCGATTGCTCTTCTAATTTTCAGAACCATTCATAATTGAATGTGAAAAAAAATAAAAAAGAAATTGCGAACCATTTCATCGATTTAATAATTTTATATAAGTGTAAGCTAATTTTGCACAAGCGAAAAACTTTTTTATCTTTCGTTTAAAGTGCTACATTAATCGAGGCGAATTGAAGCTAAGACATCAAATTATATGTTAAAGCAAAAAAAAATGGAAAATTTCGGTTCAACTTCTTCAAAAATGGACTCATAAACGGTTATAGAATTGACACATTTTCACCCTTTTTCCTACCCACGACACTGGCTTATTAATGGAAAATATGCTAATTTTATTGCATTAACTCAAATTTCCAATAATTTTCTTCAAATCCTGTTAATTTGATTTCAAAGTTTTTTTGCCATCTTGCTCATACAATGGTTCAAAAAATTGTCAATTTTCCGTTAATGTTCAAAAAATTCAAATGGCCGCCATTTTGAAACGGCTCGGCCGATTTGGCTCAAGTGCAATACCAGACCACTCCTTGTGGACATCTTACTCTCACAAAAGTTTCAGCCCCCTAGATTGAAAACTGCGGCCAGAAACCGTGCCTCAAGGACCGCATTTGGGGAACTTTGAAAGGACACCCTGTAGAAGTAACGTGACTTTTGGATTTTTTTTCAACGAAAATCTAAAGTCATTCCCAAGCTTTACAAGAATCCAAAATTTCGTTCACTAATCTTGAAAGATAAAGCTACAGGAGCGTTTTTAAAATCGAAAAATCGTGATTTTGGAGAAATAAATAAATATATATATATAAATATATATATAAATATATAATATAAAAACACAAGAAGTAACGCCGTTACTCGTTGAAACACGAAATTTGGTGAAATTTAAGGGCAGTTACGGCTCATTAAAACAGCGACAATTTTTAGTGGACTCTTTTATTCTTGAACCAACGTTTCGGAGTTAATTTCCTCCATTATCAAGGTAAGAATGGTGAGGTTAAAATTTATATAAAACTGCATAATTACTCAGGAGAGAAAAACAAACTACTGATAATTCGGTGACTACATCATTAGCGCGATGATCTATCCTTGGATGATCAGGATAGTTGAAGATTACATCGGATAAAACAATTAAAATTATTTAAAACTTAGATTAAAAAACAACGAATTCACACATGTTGTTCCTATCTTTTATGAGATAAATAAAATCTGAGATAATAAATAAAATATGAGATAATAAAATAAAATGAGATAAATAAAATAATAAAATAAAAGATAGGAACAACATGTGTGAATTCGTTGTTTTTTAATCTAAGTTTTAAATAATTTTAATTGTTTTATCCGATGTAATCTTCAACTATCCTGATCATCCAAGGATAGATCATCGCGCTAATGATGTAGTCACCGAATTATCAGTAGTTTGTTTTTCTCTCCTGAGTAATTATGCAGTTTTATATAAATTTTAACCTCACCATTCTTACCTTGATAATGGAGGAAATTAACTCCGAAACGTTGGTTCAAGAATAAAAGAGTCCACTAAAAATTGTCGCTGTTTTAATGAGCCGTAACTGCCCTTAAATTTCACCAAAATTATAAATATATATATATATATATATATCGTGGGCAGGTGAATTTTGGAAAACCACTTTTTCGTGATCTGGGGGTCATGATCGGTGGACATTTGATGAGTTTGGGTGATTTTCGAAAAGTGATGTCGTCCTCAATAGTGTATTTTTTTGTTAAAAAATACACTAATAATTTCCTGATGTTGAACACAACATTTTTTAGCTTGATCTAAGCTCATGTTGTAAGTTTTTGATGAAATAGGTAGGAAGGTAGGTACTCTTCTTAATTTAATAATAGTCGAGTAACTCGAGTATTTCCTTGGAGAGAAGAAGTGTCTAAATATTCCTAACCTAAAATGAATAAACTAAACCATTCTTATTTCAATGAACAATGAACTAAACCAAGAGATACGGCGTCGCAAAAAATTGACCACTGTGGAGTTAACTCGGCCATTAAAACCATGGTCATTCAGGTCATTATGGTGAGAATTTCAGGCACATGCCGAGCCGACGCCCTAAACCTAAACCGTTCAGAATAAAGGTAAATAAAGAGTTATTAAACGGTTAAACCGTTCATTGTCCGTGTGTTCACTGTGTTCTTTTCTTATAATAATAATTCTAATTGAGGCTTTGATGTTTTGACGTGAAAATGTACAGTGAAATTTAGGGAACCTGCATTACCGACACTAACGCGTACTATACATCGGTACGGAAATTGTGTACAGTAACTGACATTTCCAAAAAAGTAATTTCAGAGAAGCGGCAAGCAGAAACTTTCGTTGCGAGAAAAATTTTCCGCTTGCCGCTTCTCCGAAATTGCTTTCTTAGTACTGTCAGTTACTGTACAAAATTTACATACTAATGTATTAGGTTGTCCAAGATGCTGTCAAAATGGATTCAATATGGCCGCCTGTAGAACTGAACAGCTCTTATTGAAAGTGGTGTGGATTATTAAGATAACATTATTTGTTTATTTCTTTTTTATATACTTAAAAGTTGAAGCCTTTTAAAAGGTCATATACAATCTCTTATTCCCTATTAAATTGGTTTTGGGTTAAAAATGCCTACCGCCTGCTGTTGTGTTGTAATAAAGTGTGGAAACCGTGGAGATCGCGATTTTGAGCATCGCAAAGATCTCAATGAACTTTCTAAAAAAGACGTGTGAAATGGCTTCAAGCAATTAGAAGATCTGATTTATCAGAAACAACCTAATATGCCAGGGTTTGCAGCAAACATTTTTTGTCTGGTAAGCTGATACTGATAGTACTGATACGCATTTATGTAATAATATGTACCTATATCCTACCTACCTAATCGGATATTTTTTCCTGTAGATGTAAATGGACCCCGTTATGCAATAGGGAACCAACTGACATTCTGCGAAAAAATGAGATAATTTGTATTTCTAGCTTAACTAGGGTTCTAAACGTTTTGCAATAGAGGAGCCAAGTGTTGGAGCTCTGCTTACACCATCTATTGATCACATGCACCAACTGAAAAATTTAGAAGGCATGTAGGTACTACATTTTTACTACATCAGTAATTTCTCATTTAACTCAGTTGTATTTCTGTTGGTTGGTTCCCTATTGCAAAAGGGGGTCCAAATGCAATGTTATAACGATGATAAAAAAATACTCTGTTCACTTCAAATTCTTGATTTCGATATTTAAATTTTAGGAAAACCATCAGCATTAGTTGATGAAAATTGAAAACGATCCTGACAGGTTTCCTTCTTTGGCTATGGGATATAATAACTCAGATGTTGCTTTAAAAAGGGCTAAAGATGATCTGCTCAGAAAGAATACAATACAGAGTTGAGAAAAGAAGAAAAAGTTCAAAATGAGAGTATTTCGGAGGTACTTAATTTGTGATATTTTTTGAGTTTATTTATTTATTAATTTCGTTAACTTGAGAGTTTTTATTTATGTCCTACCTAGGTGACAAATCATGGAGAGTCCTCCAGTAGTGCTGTACAGTAGTCCAGTACCTATCTCTGTTCTGTACAGGAGATGACATAACACAAATGTTACCTACTGTCTTCTATATAGTGGCCTAGATATTCAGGGTTGGTGCCCTTTTCTTTTTACGAAAGTTTTTTTTTAATTGTTAAATATTTATCTGTTATTTTATTCCAACTTAATTTAATTATGACTTGAAGTTGCGTTAAAAACCTTTCGCACATCAATCTCATAAATACAGTATTCTTATGCGTTCATTCAATTTTGAATACTTTCACCGTTTTTTAAATTGGCTTTCTGAATTTTTTAGTGACACGATCATATTAGTACTATAGTATTATTAAAGTTACCTACTGTAAAAATTTCAGTCTCCAATAAATTAATATATAAAATAATAATTGTGTTTTTATAAAACTGTAATTTTATTGACAACTTTGTAATGAGCACCAGCTTATGTTACAATAAAGTATATTATGTTCATTATAATAAATAAAATGTATGTTTCTGAAGTTGTTGATTTTTTCTACAATTGATATGTTATCCCCATGCTGAAGCTATTATGAAGTTTCATAAACTCAAAATAATTCTTAAAAACATTTATCAAGATTATAATAAAGGTTTAAAAACACAATAAGTATAAAAGATATACCTATAAAATTTATAATAGTACATTAATAAAATTAGTTGATAATGTAAGGGATTATGGTAGGAGTGATAATGGTGATTGACCTTCAATGGCAGGAATTTCGTCAACAGAATAAGACGGCTTTTCTACATTGGATTTTTTATTTAATTCCATTTCACTAAGTCGAACAATTGGAACTTCTGATATTTTTGGAACGTTCCATGCTGCCACAGCATCTGTACACGATGAGATGGTTTTTGTTCTGTGATTATGCTCCACTGTGAACAGCAAAGCAGCAACATGACTACAAACTTCAGAGAGCCCAGCCATGCAGGTGCAATGGCCACAATTTATGACACCGTCTTCTTCACAGATAATTCAAGCAAGCAAGGCGGTTTGTTCATTCGTTGAGAATGCTTTACCCTAAACAAAAAACAATACATTAATAAAAACAAGTTAATGATCAAGATATTTTATTGCTATGGGTCATAGGAGGATAGTATTTTCATTTTACCTTTCCAATGAAGATCACACATGATTAGCAATTTGCTTCAATCCCATTAAATGCAAAAGCCTGCACTTGTAGCCGCTTAAACTTTTATAAGCCTTCATTTGTTCTTTTGTATAAAAACTGTGTGGCTCAACACTAAATACGACACGATGTCTGGTGAAGAAACAGGTGGTCCAGGATCCTCTGGAGTTAAGAAAAATGGATCAACGCCGTTCAAGATCCTAATTTTTTCTTTATAGCGAACCATAATGTCGGAAGCACCACTTTCTAAAGATAGCAGGTAATCATACTTTTCTTAGTAACATCATTGTTATTGTAACTGACAAGCACACACACTGAATAACAGTAAACTTAAGATATAGCTCGATGTTCGAATTCATTATTTCGAAATGTTATAAATAAAATAAAACTTCTCTAATTGCCGCGTGCTGACTGTTCTGGTTCGATGATTTGCGTTTGTGTTTCTACAGGCCGCCATTTTGACAGTTGAAAGGTCACGTGTTCTGGACAACCTAATAGGGTAGCGCATTCTCTCGTTGACGTTTACTTAACACGGTTATGTTTGAACAGCTGGAATAGAAGACTATACCCAAATACCTTAAAATTAAAATTGTTATACCTAATCTAAATCTATAATGAGTTTAAAATATTAAGAAAGTTACCTTTAGGTTTAGACAACGCGAACAAGTAGAAAGCCCTCCTTTTATTGTTAAAACATCCTCTAACGCAGCAAAAGTTCACAATTAAAAAAATACGAGGATATTAATAACAAATTATATGAATTTTTAGACAGTTGTACATTCATGGAAAATCTGACGTTTTTGAAGTTAAATTTGACATTCCCAACTTTTTGTGAGAATGAGAATGCGCTACCCTCGTAAGCTTCAGTGTCGGTAATTCAGTTCTCTAGTGAAATTGGCAAACCTGCAACTGTTAAATATTTGTTTATTTATTTTGGAACCATTTTTATTTGCCCCGCCCACTGAAGTCATCACTGATATGGTTTCTTAAAAATAAAAAATAATAATAGCCGTGGATTTAGTGGCGAAGCTATCTCTATGTTGGCGTGGTATATAGCAGGGGGCAGGGGCTATCACTTTAAGGTTATGTGTCTAAAAGTGAGTTTAACCTTAAATTAGAGAGCTTGCGGCTTGCTTGCTTTGCTTTATATTGCTGAATGCTGATTGAAGTCTTGTAATTATTAATCTCGAACTATAAAGATTCTTTTTGGTTTTGAAAAATGGAAGACATACCAGGATTCGCAAATCCTAAAGCGACCAGAGCATCAAATCATGATGAAGATGCACCTTTCAAGAAGAAATCGAAAAAGGGTGGTGGTTTTCAGTCAATGGGCCTCTCCTACACTATCTTGAAAGGAATCACTAAAAGGGGGTATAAAGTGCCCACCCCTATACAGCGCAAGGTAAAAGCCAATAACGAGAACCATAAAATAAGAAGTTTAATTCCTCTCAATTTTATTGCAGGCTATTCCAATAATTCTGGAAGGTAAAGATGTGGTAGCAATGGCTCGAACTGGTAGCGGAAAGACTGCAACGTTTTTGATACCTTTATTCGAGAAATTAAAATTAAGAAATGCTAAGGCAGGCGCCAGAGCTTTAATTCTTTCACCAACCCGCGAATTGGCTTTACAGGTAAGTGTTCCCAATTTTTACATTGGTTATGACATTTTTTTAAAGAAGAAGTCAAAAACTGTGAAAACTATTATTCTTATTGGATTTTCTCAGACAATCTGAAAATGTCCTAATATACATGTCCCTAATATCCTAATATACATGTTTAAATGGGACAAGTGTCCCATTTAAAAAAAAAGGGTAATACTGTTGTTTAGCTTTGTAAAACACCCCTCACAAGCCCATTTGACTTTTTTCCACTCGCGTTGCTCACAGCGTTGCCGTATGCAACTCGTTACAAATAATATTTTAAAACACGTATTTGCTGCAATAATTCAGGTCTTTAGTCAGGGTAGGGTTTTTTCCCTTTAAATGTCCCTAAAATGAAAAAAAAAACCTATCCTGACCAAAGACCTGACTTACCGAGAGTTATCGTCTCAATAATAATTAATTGTAACGAGAATGCCGGCCGGGCCTAGTAGTAATATTATTATCTACAATACGTAGGTATATGTAAACAGACGAGTTGCATTTTCCTTGGCCAGAGCCAGCAGCTGTTTGGCCGAGATTGTCTGCAGAACGTAGTAGAACGAATAGCATGTGGCAACGCTGCGAGGAGTCATCCGGTCGCTAGCAGACAACATGTAGTGGGGGTAATAGAGGGGTGTTTTACAAAGCTAAACAACAGTATTACCAAAAATAGACAATGTCGTCATTACTGAGTAAGGAACTGTTCAAATTGACAGTTGTATGTACCTACTAGAGAATACATCGGGTAATCGGGTCCTATGATTTTAAATATTTTATAATTACATATTTCCGAAGCTTGAATAACTGATTCAAACTAACTGCAGACTCTCTTTACTAAATGTTTGCCAAAATGGTCATTTGTTGTGAAGAGACAGTTTCTTCTTAGAAATCCTTAGAAAAACGCGTTTTTTCATTACAAGAGAAGTCCCTTATTATTATGAATTGCTTCGAGTTCCAGAGTATTTGCAACTCCTTCATCTGCTAGGGCAGTATTCTTCTTTATACTACTATACCACTTCTTTTTTGACCATTAGATCTTATTTAAAAACAGTTTTACTGTCACATTAGGGTTCATTGGAGTCTCTGGTAACCATTGACTCCATTCTTTAAATTCACTTTGTGGCATGAGGCGCTGCTTATAGTTTACTAACAACGTAATGTTATGGAATATAATGTTGTTTATCATAGCATGTGTTTAGTGGATAAAAGATAAAACCCTAATCTTTATTTATTTTATTTACATACAATAAACATTACTTTGATTTATTAAAGATTACATTAGTTTTATACGAGATGAGATGATGACGTTATCATGTTGAAGACATAAACGTTGATTTCAGACTTTGAAATTCATAAAAGAAATCGGTCGCTTCATGGACCTGAAAGCGGCAGTGATCCTCGGCGGCGATTCCATGGACGAGCAGTTCTCCGCCATCCACGGGAATCCGGACATCCTGGTCGCAACCCCCGGTCGATTCCTGCACGTCTGCGTCGAGATGGACCTGAAGATGAACAGCATCGAGTACATAGTATTCGACGAAGCCGATCGCCTGTTCGAGATGGGGTTCGGAGAGCAGCTGACGGAAATCATCGCCCGTTTGCCCGACTCCAGACAGACTCTGCTTTTTTCGGCCACCCTACCTAAAGTACTGGTCGATTTCGCTAAAGCTGGACTGAGCGATCCTGTTTTAATTAGGTAATTATTATTCTTATTTATCTTTAATTTTGAGAGAAGTAAATAATCTTTTCCACTTTTGAATACTACATGTTCTAAAATTATACTGAACAGTAGAGGTAAAGAATTGCAATTGACATTCTAACTATTAAATTAAATTCACTGCTATGAAAAAATATTTAAAAAAATCCTTACATTGGATCCAGGATCTTTGGGTTGCATGGTACACCTAAATTTATGGGAAGGGCAACATACTACATTTTTTTCAGGCATGTACTGATACTTGTCCATTTCTTTTTACTAATTGAAAAGGTATTTAAAATACTTTCAGTCTTAGAAGCACTTCATTTCAAATCTTAAATTAAATTTTGAAATCTTTTGTTCGAGTATTTAGATTTGGTTTTGAGAAATACTCGTATTTCAACTACTCTGCTTGTATTTAAAATACTCTCCCTCCAGTATTTCAAGTACCTACTAGACCCCATTTCAAATATTGTTTAAAACACCAGAAAGAGTACTTAAATTATTCAAAATAGGAATTTTTCAAAATTTAAATTCCAAAAGGTTGAAACAACCTCAAAAATTAGATTATTTCTTATCTCAAAAACTGTTTGTGATTTTGAAAAACTATATCTACTAAATATAGATGGTGGAAAATACCGGAAATACAAAATATCGGAATGGTTCAATATTTTCAGAGTTTTGAAAAAAATAAAAACAGATAAATTTTTAAATTACATTTAATTTCTGTCGAGTAATATTTTTTTATACAGGGGGTGTTCCTAGACTCAGTAATGGCCTCTATGGGATAATTATGCTAGAACAGAGCATGCACTTTTGCAACAATTTGCGGTATGTTGATACTAAAGAATATTTGAAATATGAACTTTATTTGCTGTAAATTTCAATTTATACTTTCAAGTATTTGGAATTTGAAATCCTTTCTATAAAGCAGAGTATTAGGTAATTGAAACTGCAAAGACTTTTGATGAGTCTCATAGATTGGCTCTGTTAGCAGATAATTAAATAATTTTGATACCACTTGGCCAAGCACATCATTCTAACCTAATTATAACTGCCTAATTATTAAACAATTGCCCTTTTTGACCCATGAAGAAAATTTTGTGAGCTCGAGGTTCACTGCAAAAGCGTTGCTTTAAATTTTTTGATCATTCATCGATAATTTTTTCTTCGTATTTGAATTTTTCAGTTGACATTATTTTTTTTTATTACAGATTAGATGTTGAATCAAAACTACCCGATCAGTTACAGTTATGGTACTTCACAGTGCGACCAGAAGAAAGAGTAGCGGCCTTATTGGTTTTATTGACAAATAAGATCGGTAAAAATCAACAAACCGTGGTGTTTGCAGCTACCAAACATCACGTTGAATATCTGCACATGGTATTTAAGATAAATTGAATATTTGCAAACATTTTCATTATTTTGATTCGTTTTAATCTAAGGTGCTTGATTGCTTGGGAATAACCAACACCTACATCTACTCCAACTTGGATCCGTCTGCCAGGAAAATTAACGCCGCGAAGTTCAGTTTGAAGAAAGTCAAGGTGCTGATCGTGACGGACATAGCAGCTCGCGGTATCGACATACCCGAACTCGATAATGTCATAAATTTCAATTTTCCCGAGAAACCCAAACTATTTGTACATCGTGTCGGTGAGTCGTATTTAGCAGTTATTATTGAGTCTTAAGTAGTATAATATCCCAATAATGGAGGGATAAAACTTTTGATTTAATGTTCCTGCATTTTCTCAACTATTCTAGGTTTTCTGCTATTAATGGCATCTTACCTTCATCTCCACTCCTTCAGGACTTTTTATCATAACTTGGTGTTTTTCTCTTTTCCTACTTCCCATTTCTTCAGCTTCCCAACTCTTCTTTAAACACACTTGTTAGTCCATGTGTCCAATCCAATTCAATTGAACTGAAATTGATACAATGTGCAACTCTAAAATATAATATAACTAGCCTTTCACTTTCAGGAATTTCAGGGTAGGCATTTTTTAAATGGTGGAAATATTAACAATTGTAACAAGTTATTCATCTCTTACACTTCTCTGTCAATTTTCACAGCTCTTTTTTTGCTTCTTTGCCTTATTGTTTAATTCATTCTTTTTTGGTTAATAGATGTGGCCCGCTCTGCTAGCTATCCTAAGTAAGCTTTCTTCCCCAAGTAACCTTATTACCCCCATCCACTCAACATAATGTAATTGAAAACGGTTTAAAAACTGACTCGATTTAAGATGTAGAGCGAAAATTAATTTGATTTTACACCAGGTAGATGTGCTAGAGCCGGTCGATCGGGCACCGCATACTCTCTCGTCGCCTCGGACGAGTACGCCAACTTACTGGACCTCCACCTCTTTTTGGGTCGTCCGTTAGAGATAACAACGGCAGCAAACAAAGACGGCGTAGTGGGGCGCATCCCTCAATCGTTACTGGAAGAACAGTTGGCCTCACTTTCTTTGCTGCAATCGAAAGCTGAATTCGTGAGTGTTTTCTAATATTAATATCATGCAGAGTTTTTGAGGTTAGTGTTACTTTTTAGATTAGCATGGAGAAAGTGATAGAAAATGCTTACGGAAAGTACATCCGTACCAGGCAGCCCGCCTCGACGGAGAGTAATAAGAAGGTGAAGGAAATGCCGTTCAATACCTGTGCCGTTCATCCGATTTTTAGATCGAAGGAAGTGATCAATGAAGAATTTAAAGATAATTTTTTGGACAAGATGAAAAACTATCGTCCTCAAGGGGTAAGTGTAATAATTTACTTGTTATTTGCCAATGGATGGGGACATGCGGGAAAGTGGGACCAAAAATTCTTTCGGGACTTCGGCACGAAATTTCAAGCCCAGGTGCTAGCCCTGAAATCCCGAAATTCTAAGAATGTTGTATTGTAACAACTTGCAACAGTTTTTTTAGTGGGAATAAAACGCTAAGAGATTCAGGATCCTGTTTTGTGGCCATCTCGAATCTGTCAAGATATCTGTGACCGTTCTTGAAATAAACCTGAAAAACTCTCATTTTTTATTTTCTCAATAACTCCTTTATTATTTGAAGTTCCGATTTAAATGTTGATTTAGATCCATAATAAAAATTGTAACATATAAGGTTCTCTGGCATATTTCTAGATCCTGCAGTCCCTATTAATTTACTTCTATCGAAAATCTGTAATTACTAGTGACCGGTGTACAGTAAGTAACATGAATTAAATCAATTTTTTTCAGACTGTTTTTGAAATTTGCGGAAAGAATAATTCACAAGAATATCAAGCAATGAAGCAGAAACGAGCGTTCCACCAATCGAAAATTCAAACCCACAGAGCTTTGAAAGAAAAGAAAGATCTCGTTTCACTCAAGAACGATGAAATAATCAGAGAAAAGCTTGAAGAAAGCAGCGGGAAAGACATTGATGACACTTTCAGTAATGTTCTGATGCCAAAAAAGAGAAAAATCGATGATCTGTACAAGAAGAAATTCAAATTCAAGAGCGACGTTTATATTCCATATGCGCCTGCCGATCAGCACACCGAAGAAGGGTTATCGGTGAATAATTTCAATAAAGAAGCGAATAAAGTTCAGTTTGATCTTGTAGGCGATTCTGATGAGACAATGAAAATGTCGAGACAATTGAAAATGTGGGATAGGAAGAAAAAGAAAATGGTTGCCGTTCCAGTAAGTATAAAGACTCTTAATTTTTGTTCCTGATCTCGAGTTCTGTAATTCAGTACAGCGTGTCCATAGAACATTCCAAATTCTCTCACAGAGGTAGCATTTAGCATTCAAATAGCTAGTTGCTAAAAAGTTGCTATTGATTGAAGTAGTTCATGGAATATAAAGAGACCTTACCTGTGCTCAATAAACTTATAGTAGAAATGTACCCAGAGACAAAGAAACCCAGTTACCTAAAAACAGTATTATTTCTTTCAAAAATATTTCGCTTTTGAAAAATAACAGAAGTAATAAAGTGTATGCGCTTAGAGGAGATTATTGGAAAATGTAACAACATTAGATCATCCCCCCCCCCCCCCCATTTCATAGATACAGAATTGCCTCACAATTTAAACTAATATCACTGTAATTTGTTTTTCAGAGTGCAAAAGCAGGTAAAATTAAAACGGAATCTGGAGTTTGGATTTCGGCATCCTATCAAGGCAACCGTTACGCCGAATGGAAGGAGAAATCAAAAATTATGCAAGCCGACGATGATAATGAAGATGACGAAGATGATGCTTCTGTTAGGAAAGGTAGCTTACTGCTTTTAACAGATTTATTTCAAGAAGGAGGAAATAATTTAATTTTCTTGCAGATTTTCTCAAAGGTAGACTTAACACCCATTGGGCCAAACATAATGAGAAAGTCAAGCTGAAACAGAAGCAATCGATCTTGAAATCAAAGGATCAAATACTGAAAGCGAGAAAGCTGCAGGAGAGAAAACACAAACGACAAAATAAACAGAAGAGGAAGAAGCCAGGAAAAGGGAGGAGAAAATAGTCGAGTTGTGGAATATTGTTTTAATAACTTTAAAATAAAAATTGTTGACTTTAAAATAAAATTGTTGAAGTGATAACTTTTTTCAAATCTAAGATACTTTGAGAACCCATAAATTTTAATTTGGTTTTTCTCTGCTAATAAAAACATTACCTTATCACTGTTCAATGTTGAAAATATAAAATAATTAACATTTCAATTTTATCCCCATAGCCACACTTTTAGTACCTATTCACTTATTATTATTCCAAATAATCGGTTAATGGTGTCTGTGTCAGTCAGATTAGAATTATTGAAAACTTGTAAGTAACTCAATTTTATTTAACATATTTTAACTCTAACACATCAGCCCAAGAAGCACTTTTTACATTAACTATGCCATTCGGGCACTTTACAATAAAATTTTTTGAATTATCAACCACAGCCGAGAGATAAGTAATGTCACCAGATTTACTTCTCACCAGTCCGATGCTGCCAGCCACTATGCTCTCTTGTGAAGTGATTTCAAATGAAGTGTTTTCAGAGCAATATTCTGATAAAAGTAAGGTTAAATTCCCTTGGCTGATTTCCATTTCAGAATCCTCTGAAATTTGAGACAACTGTATGTCTGCATCTCCACTTTTCAGGAAAGCCTTCAGTCTTCCATCAAAACCAGCTGAAAGTTGGGAAATAAAAATAATTAGTACTTTGGTACAGATAAAAATTATAAAACCAAAAATGAATACAGAGCACTTTCAAGACTAATAAAATAGGATAATGGACGGGAAATAGGAAATTTTGCAAATTACTGCTTCCCATTCTGGCCTAGAGGGGTCTTCCCCTTTTTTACAATCTGTGAAAAAGGAGAAACGCATTTTCAGAAAAAATGCCTTCGGATTTTGAATTAAAAAGTAAAATTTTAAGTATTTTTAATAAAATGCATTGAAAAGCTGGTTCAACAAAAATTCAAGAAGAATTTGAAAAGAAAGAAGAACCCTCAATGATGACTTATTGAAGCCAAGATATCGCAAATTTGCCACTAGCTACGATTTGTAACATAATTTCCAACATCCAGAATTTTAATCAGTTCTGATTCAGTCATCTCTCATCTAAAGTTTTATTGCGATTTGTTAAAAAAAATATATACAGGGTGTTGATTTTCAAAGCGGGCCATAGGGGATTAGCATTGTGAAAGTGGTTTTTGAGGATTCCTGCTCGCCTTTTAAACTGACAGAAATGGTTTTGGTATCAAAATAAGCTAAAATTATTGCGCATAACGCTTGACATCAGAAATTAATTTAATTTCACGTTGTTTTCTAAAATTCTTCAGTAAAAATTCAAGTAATTGTTAATGTTTAATCACAAAATAGCATGCCTTGCCTAAACAATAATAACGTTTCTACGTTTTGACAATTATTTTTGTCCATATTATTAGAATGTAACGTTAAACTAAGCAACATTTTTTACATTTTACAATGCTATACAGGGTGTTCTACAAGCTCTATGACAAACTTTGACAGATGGTAGATTGCTTGATTTTAAACATATTTTTTTTAATAAACATGGGTCCGATTCGTTTTTGTTTAGAAGTTACAAGCATTTAAAAAATCGTAATTTTTCAAGTTCAAGGCCCTGTAAAAGGAAAACGGTTCAAGATAGAGAAAAACGGCTTACATGTCCCTATTTTAACTTTTCATGTACTATCCAATGATGTAGATGAAATGTTTATACAGGGTGATAAAAAATTTGAAAAAATCTGAGATTTCTCCACATTTAAAAAAATCAAAGAAAGTACAAATGTTTCTATACCATAGGATAGTCCATAAAAAGTTAAAATAGGGACATGTAAGCCGTTTTTCTCTATCTTGAACCGTTTTCCTTTTACAGGGCCTTGAACTTGAAAAATTACGATTTTTTAAATGCTTGTAACTTCTAAACAAAAACGAATCGGACCCATGTTTATTAAAAAAAATATGTTTAAAATCAAGCAACCTACATCTGTCAAAGTTTGTCATAGAGCTTGTAGAACACATGTCTCTACTAATACTCTATTCCCTATGGCCCGTTTTGAAAATCAACACCCTGTATATAAACAGAAATTCAAGAAGTTTGTCCAGAATTTCACAAAAAGGCAAGTCCAAAATTATGGAATAACATGAGATTATTTTAATTTTATATTGCTGGAATTTTTTACACATGGCAAATTAATATTTTTATCAATAAAAACTAAAATTATTGTCTTTTTTTGGATACAAAAATATTTATGCTGGGTCTTTATGAAAAGGTGAAGTGAAAACTGTGGTTGTATCAGTAATGAAGTAATAGAAACTATCGTATTTGAATTTAAATATATTGGCGGGAAATTTGCAGAGGCGTTCGGTGGCGCCCTCGGTCGCGGGTGGCAGTACTAACGCAAAATGTTACCGTAAATTTACGCCTCCCTTTATTGTTCATCCTCCTTGGTTAGTTATATTACTATTATTATTAATGAAAACCGATATAAAAATTATAATCAAGTATTATTGATAAATTAAGTAACGTCTGGCAACGTTTACTTTTAAAAAATTAGGAGGCCAAGCCAAAGTAGAGGGAAGGTTGCCATGACGATTTCTGTCAAAAAATTACATGGCTTCTAATTTATTCAAACAAAAGAAATCTGAAACAGTTCCAAATAATGTACCTATTCTGCTCTTCCACACAAAAATAGAATTTTACATAAGTTTGAACAGCTATAAATTAAAAATATTGTTATACTGCTTACAACATAGAATAAGAAAGCAAGTTATAAAATAATATTCCGTGTTAGTGGCGCGAAATTCGAACAGACTCGATGGAGGCATTCAACTTACTGAAAGTTGAAAATTTGGTGAATACTTGCAGAACATGCCTTAACGAACTTCAAGAAGTACCCTCTAAAGTCTATCACTTGCACCACAAAATAGATGATGAGAAATCTATAGAGGATTTACTCAAGACTCTTTTCAAATTAAAGGTGAGGCTTTAACTGCTGTGCAATAACTGCTTTAATAGTGGGATTTCATTGTTGCACCCCTTCATTTATTATGATTTTAGAATATTTAGATCATGAGTCGGGGTATCACAGTCGAGGTAATGGGGTATCGTGTCTCTAAAGCTAAAGCTACGTTTTCCTAATCACTGCGTACGACACACGCGTAACACGCCTACCTAAAATAATAAAATTCCCACTGCAGGTATTGGAAAATAATGACCTCCCCCAGAACATCTGTTCGGACTGTTTCGAGTGTTTACTCAAGTGCCAAGAATTTTACAAAAAGTGCTTGCAGTCAGAAAATCGATTAACGTTGAAGAAGCAAAAGCCTCCGATTTATTTTGACGATGCAATAGAATCGAAAGCTAGTGCAATGACGACTCAACTGTCAGCTAACTTACTCACCTTGCAAAAAATCGAGTTCGTCAACGGTAACACTGAAAACTTCGAGGTTATAGAAATTAAGAGTGATGTGTCCAATATGTTAAAAAAGTTCTCCAAAGAGCAGCCTACTGACAACGCGATCAAAGAGTCGGAAAAAGAACTACTTATTGAAAATGGACTGGATGAGCGTCTGCTCTGCTATGTCTGCGGAATGTGCAATGAATGTAAGTAAAGTGGGATTTTTTTTAGAACAGAAAAACTTGTACAAAAATTATATTTTTTTATCGTTTTTGGATTTGAAAGTTTAATTTAAAATGCTTACGGCCAATATTATAAACGCTGGTTAAGTTAACTGGCAGATTTCTGTGCCCGATTTTGAAGCTAATATTGACCTCGAATAACTTTTATTAAAATTTTTGTAATCCCTTTTATGCCAACAGTAGTTAAGTTGCAATAATTTCGACCTATAGTCTATATCTTCTCCAGAAACGACCACAGAAATCTGCCAGTTAACTTAACCAGCGTTTATAATATTGGCCGTTAGTTATTTTTTTCTAAATAGGTTGCCAAGGTCACGTATGAAATATCAGCATTGATGTCATATCAAAATTTTGTAGGTGCATGCGGAATCTCTTATATTTATTTGGAAATAAGATTTAATTTCTTTCGATTATACTTAACTGATATGTTAAAGTGGGTAGGTAGGTAGGTACTATTATTGTAATAGTCCGATATGTAAATGGAATGATAATAATAAATAATATTATAAAATGTCGAATATCTGAGAAGAACACTTCCAACCTGTGTGGAGGAGTTTTAGTAAAATTGGGGAAATGCTTGAATATTCGGCAACATTGTTAATCAGTTCATGCCCATTTACAAAACGTACGTCGAATATTATCCATTACAAAATATTATGTAGTCTGCTGAAAGCATCTGTAGTATTGACATGGTGGTACAGTAGTTACATTCTTGTCACAGAATAGATACAAATTCTGTGATTCTGTTGTTGGGAATTTAAATTTCAATTTATTTGCAACACTAAGTAAGAATCTTTTTTATGTTCATTTTAAATGTATATTTACGTATTTCGAAAAGTGTTTTCATATGAGGAAATTGAAAAGTATTCACCTTCACTGTTGCATGAAAACGTAATAGTAAAACAGCAACAAAGCAAGCACAAAAATAAACATGAAATGAAATGTCTACATTGTTTCTCTTTTGCTTTTCCTATTTTGTCAGTTGTGTTTCACAATTTGTAAAATTATTTTTCAGTTTATCAAAAAAAGTCAGTGTTGATGTTGTTTTACATTATTAAATTTCGCTTTTGTTGAATTAGATTTTTAGAAGAATCTATACTACCTAGTACCTACCTAGGTACCATGATTAAAGTTAGTAGGTTTATACCTATAGCCTAAACATACATAATCCTATAGTTAAAAATATTGGAAAACATTTCGTACCTATTAAATTAATAAATCTCTTTTGACCAAGGAAAACCAAAAACACAACACTGGCATTTGACAAATGGAAAAAGAATTTGACAAATTGCAAAACAACTGCGAGAAGGGAGGAAAAGCAAAAGAGAAACTACAGTGTAGGGGTACCTATATTGAGAACTTAGGTATCTACACTAGGTGAAGCGTGAAGCGAAAATGACTTCACTGGGTAGGTAAGGTGACACTTTAAGAAATCACCATTTCCATGAACATGATAATTCTGATGTATTCAGAAAAAAAAATTAATACTGAATTCATATTTTTACACCAGTTTTTGGTTCAATATGATTACAGTGCTCCTCTTTTGTTATTCTTGGCAATCTTTATATTTTCGTATTCGAGACAGTCGAAACACCCAACAATAGGTATCATAGCATATCCCCGAAAACCATTTATTATAAAAATTAACAAGAGCCTCATCTAGCAGTATCTAGATTTTACACACATTTTATTCTCCATAATACCTACTATTCACTATTCGTAGCTAATTGCCACAAACACCAAACATCTCAATTTAAATCGTACCCAACTCTTTAAGAGCCGTCTAACAAAAAAGTAATTTGACACCAATTTCAGGTTTCTTATCATCAACCAGTCTAGTAGCCCACAGGAGTTTACACGTGACATCAAAAGAAGATCAAGCGCAACCAACCGATCAACTCGACACCTTGCCCAAAGATACTTCCGCTTGGGAATTAGAGTCGAAGAAGAAATCAAGAAAGACCAAACGAAAGGCGACTTTAGATTCGACGGAACGTGTCTGTGATGTCTGTAATAAGGAGTTCTCGTCCAGGGCGGGCCTGGTCAATCACAAGAAACGGCACGAAGAAAAGATGTTCGTCTGCACTCAGTGCGATCATAAGACTTACACCAAGGCCAGCCTGGAGATCCATAAGCGGAGACACACGGGAGAGAAGCCCTACAAGTGTGAGCAATGTGACAAGAGATTCTCGCAGCAAGGGTCACTTTCTCTGCATGCATTCACTCACACAGGTAGATTGTAATTTTTTTTAGAATTAATTCCCTTTCATCCACTTCAAGTCCTCTTTACTAATCCCTACAACCAACCTTCTCGATTTCAGGACAAAGACCCCACAAGTGCCACCTCTGCCCCTCGGCGTTCAAACAAAGCCACCACTTACAGTAC
Source organism: Malachius bipustulatus (assembly GCA_910589415.1). NCBI lineage: Eukaryota > Metazoa > Arthropoda > Insecta > Coleoptera > Melyridae > Malachius > Malachius bipustulatus. The sequence goes on from OU342633.1 coordinate 49,703,798, forward strand.
CATCTCCAATCGCACAGCGGTGAGAAGCCGTTCATATGTATCAGCTGTGCCAAAGGATTTGCCAGTAAACGGAACCTGGAAGTGCACTCTAGGAGCCACACGGGGCTCAAATCCCACTTCTGTACCTTGTGCAATAAGGGCTTTTACGATCAAAATGGACTCAGCAAGCATATGAAAAAATGCTCATTGAAGATAAACCCGAAAATGGCAGCTCCTGGTGAAAATGTGATAGTTTTGGAGGGTGCTGATAAAGAAAATGTCGGTTTATTGGCGAATATAGAAGTTGAGAATATCGATGAGAAAGAAATTTATTTGGAAGAGGACGGCAGAATTACTCTAACAAGAGAAAGCGACAGTCCAAAATGCTATTAATTTTTTTTTAGTTCAGATTGATGGATTTTTAGTTGTTGTTTGATAATTTAAGTTTATTTAAATATTATTAAACGTTGATGTTAACTTCAAATTATAGATAATAAATGCATATATTATATTTCATTGTACCTAATAATAAAAAAAAAGTAAAAATGTTTTTGTTTTGCTTATTTTTAAGTTAACTGGCTGTTTTTATCCACCCATTTCCATGAATTTCATTAAACATGAATCGTCTAAGGACTCTAAGGCTAAGGTAATCCAGTCATTATTTCCTTTTACAAGTTTATTAACTCATCTCAGTGAAACATTCTCTTAAGATATAAACTCTAGTAATATTTTGAGAGCTAAATTGGACAAAAAAACCACTTCAAAGCATCTAAATAGCCAGAAATGAATCAATTTCATGAGTTTTTTTTTCTTACAGCTTACAGTAAATAATACTATTTTTCTACTCTTATTGAATAGTATTCCAATTATTAGAGCTTTCTGGATGAATTATGAAGGTTATTATTCGTAGATGTTGAATACTTGGCTCTTGTCCAATCACAGCTACTAGCATACCCGCTCGTCGACCGATTAAAAGCTGTAAATTTGATAAACAGAGCAAAGCTGTGAATAGGAATAATAACTGACATTTCTCAGAATCCACGCGTCGGTACTTGGTACTGGAAGTTGTTCCAAGCAGTAAAATAAAAAAAATATTTTGATTAAAAATTAAAATCTGTTTTTTTTATATAAAAGAGTAGAAAAAGCATATTATTATATTCGCGATTCTGCATGAAAAAATAATGACAGTTTGCTATGTAAACGCATGTGCGCAAATGCTTTGTTTTCCAGATACCTACAGGGTGTTATAGGTTTACTTAAAAACTGACAATTTATTTGTTCTCAAACCACCGAGATATGCAAATGAAATTTGGTGGGTTTTAAGAGGAAGTTAATTATTAAGAGTTAAGAAGAAAAGCACATTTTTTCTTGAAGATAAAATGAATATTGTTGGAATACTACCCTGCAGAAAAAGGTCTTATAGCTTTATTGCTTGCAATAATGTCTTTACGATGTTACGCTTTAATCCTCTAAAATAATGTCAATAAAAAATCAAAACTTACTCATTTTCAGAGATCCATGTTTATTAATTACAACGTCACAGTTGCGATGGACATTTTCCAGATTCAAATTCCCTTCGCCGATTTTAAAATGACTCTCATTGCAATACGAAGACTCAACTGAAATATTTCCATTTCTTGTCTCTGCTTCCAACCTTAGAGCTTGTAACCTATTCGTTACTATTGACTGCAATTCAAAAATTATATACAGAAAGTAGCCAAAAGAAAAATTATCAACATACAGGGTGTTTCAAAAAAAGATTGTCAGGATTGGTAGAACAATGAAAAATAATTGAGGCATCTGTATTCAAGATATTTTTATATAAAACTATAATAATACTTAATAATTTAGTAAAATTGAAGAATGAAAATTATATTATCATAGTAATAGAAATAAGTACAAGGAATAATTAATTATTAAGGGATGAAATAATTATTTCTTTTTTCTTTATGTATACGGTGTAAGACCGAGATCATTGCGACCGAGAGCAACAACACACCTGGGATAATGTGACGATATCTGCTCGCGCTTACATCTCTCGTTCCTCCACCTTATACAGGGTGTCCGGAAATTATGCGCAAAAAATTAAGGGGGTGATTATACTTGATGAAATATTGCCAAAAGTATCTATAATTTTTTTTTCGAAAACTCACAAATAAGAAAGTTATTAGCCTTCAAAGTTGATTTTTTTAAATCAGTATTTTTTTATAACTTTTTTCTAGTGTACGGATTTTCTTAAAATTTGACACACTTGCCACTGATGTTGCTTTGCATCCTTGGTCCAAATTAGACTTGAATCCCTCGAAATCAAAAGGCCTTAACTGCCCTTGACCTTCAAAAAAGGCCTATAACTTTTTTCGTAATATTTTTTTCTGAGTTTTGAAGACGCACAATTGAAGAACATGAAGAAATATTTGGAAAACGTCCTCTTTGTCTATCCCGATAAAAAGACCTGTTTCCGAGTAAAACTGTTTTAAAAATTTGCTTGCACTAAAATTGATCACCATAAATTATGATCATTCTGCAACAATACCAAAGCATGCTTTGAAAACAGCTGCAGGGTTGCCTAGTTATGTACAAAACAGAGACATTCGTATATAAATAGACTTGGAAATTATAAAATAAAAAAAAAAATTTAATCATTTTGTTTAAAAAAAAAATACAAAAATAATTTTAATAAAAAAAAATTGCTGTCAAAATGAAATCCAAAGCAAACGTCTTGTTTCCTAGGCAACCCTGCAGCTGTTTCCAAAGCATGTTTTGGTATTGTTGCAGAATGATCATAATTTATGGTGATCAATTTTAGTGCAAGCAAATTTTTTTAAAACAGTTTTACTCGGAAACAGGTTATTTTATCGTAATAGACAAAGAGGACCTTTTCCGAATATTTTTTTGTGCGTCTTCAAAACTCAGAAAAAATATTACGAAAAAAGTTATAGGCCTTTTTTGAAGGTCAAGGGCACATGAACCTCTTGATTTAGAGGGATTCAAGTCTAATTTGGACCAAGGATACAAAGCAACATCAGTGGCAAGTGTGTCAAATTTTAAGAAAATCCGTACACTAGAAAAAAAATTATAAAAAAATATTGATTTAAAAAAATCAACTTTGAAGGCTCATAACTTTCTTATTTGTGAGTTTTCGAAAAAAAACTTATAGAGACTTTTGGCAATATTTTATCAAGTAGAATCACCCCCTTAATTCTTTGCGCATAATTTCCGGACACCTTGTATAATCTTACACCGTGATAGTGCACCATTGAGCTGGCGCATAATTTTTTTAAAACCCTGTATATTCTCAATTAGCACCCAGTAAGCAATCCAGAAAATGCAGTCTCCCAAACTTTCAAAAAGAGATTTTTTGATTAGGTCTCTAAGTGGCCAAGAGTCACAAAAACTGCTATTGAGTAATCTAAGGCCAAGATATCTAATTATGAATTTTTTCTATTCGAATTAATGAACATTGAAAAAAAAACATTCAATGAAATGTAAGAGCATATCACTGACAAACATGATTATGTGAAAATTTAAATATTTCCTTTCCGAAAGAGAAATGGTTTCAAAATCAAATATTGCAAAACAACAATGTAGCCCCCTCATTTAACAATACATGACAATCAGGGTATAATAATATGAGCTAACCCATTTTCTTGGATGTGTTATTCTTGATGAAAATCGCATAGGAATTACGAGTTTATTATGAGCTTTAGAGCTTTCCAACCATAACTTCGAGTTTTCCCTAGACCCAGCGGTTTTCCGGAAAATTATGGAAAACAGTTTTGGCTACCTAGAGCAGGAAGACTCTGGAATGGCAACTGTAGTAAAAAAACTAAACAAATAAGAGTTTCGAGCTTTCAGATAATAATTTCGACCAGAAAATGCTGAGCTTTTAAAGCCAGCTTACCTATAAAGGTAAGTTAAGTAAAAGTCCCAAGTGCTTCGAATTTTTATATTAGGTACCTATTATTATATTGTCTATTTTAGTGAAAAAATAAGTCACTTTTTTGGCATATAATACGGATTAATCATTAGACCCTTTGGCATTATTTTTCCTTATTTATTATTGTTTCTGGCAGAATTGTGTGACTCTGACTCTACCTCAGAAACAACTTTCTGTAAGAATCAGTTCAGATTTCAAAGACTTTTAGATTTTAATTTTAGCGATTTTCTGGATACGTAAAACTCGAAATTATTACCCGAAAGCTCGAAATCTGGTATGCTTCGTTTTTTATTGCACTAATTGATCTTACAGTCTTCCTGTAAGCAGTGACTAGCCAAAACGGTTTTCTGTGATTTTCCGGACACCGGTTGGATTTATTACAGATCATTTGAACATTTGCTTAAAAAAATAACATCCAGAAAAATTAACTAGTTTAAATTATTACCTACAATAATAATTACGTATATTACTTTATTCAATATTTCAAAAGTTGATGGGTAGCTAATCTAATAATCTTACTCCATTATCTTGAATCTTGAGTTTCAGGTCCAATGCTTTGACAGTATCGGTCAATGATATATCTCCATTATGTGTTTGAGCGACAAGGTGTCCACCTTCGTATTTACTAATTATTATATTTCCGTTTAAAGCATTCAATATTAAATTATTATTATTAAAAAAACCGACATTCAAATTTCCATTCTTCGAAGTAACATTTAAATCTGAAATGTAAACTTTAATCAGCTACTACTTGAAAAATTCAATAATAAATCAAAGTAAAATCTTTATAAGGTTTGGGCATTTTTAATTTAACTATTAACTATACACAGATTAATAATTAAGATAGTCGATACTTTGGAAGGTCATTTGCGAGGGCTAGGATAATCAGTGGAAATGTTTGGCATTATTTGGCTGTGTTGTACTGTACACATTAATTAATGTCAGTGTCTTACCCCTCAGTCATTTAAAAAAGTACAGTGATGTCACATCTAGAATATTTTTGATAACTTTTAGGTTTTAGATTAGATAACTGTTCACACCAGCTTTGTTGTCAAATGTGTCATAATATCTAAAACTGAAGTGCAAATAAAAATATTGTTACGGGTCTCACACTTATTAATACCAAATTAAAGTCTTACAAAATTCTTTATTCTCCAACACAACTGCTCTTTCTACACTAGCTACAACTGACTACTCTGTGTCTTCCTCATTCTCTGATACATCCAAGATACGACTGACTGATGACTAGAGTGCCGACAGCTTCTCTTTTATACCCGTTAGACATAGAGTCTAGAAATGTCTGATAGCTCAAGGAGAACTCCACACAATCTGGAACATGCACAGAATGCGGAACCATTCATACGGGTGAGCAGGAGTTACGCCGATTACCCTACCCCTACTCCAGAGTTAATTTCTGAACGTACCCCTCGTGATCCTCAGACAAGAAGTAACAAATAACAGAACTAACAGTAAAAGCATCAGTATAACTAACTACCTATACACACGCAAAAACTAGAAATTTATGTAATATCTTATTAGAAAAGGTATAGTATATAAACTTGCCAGCTTTTATTGGAGCTATAATTTCACACACAGTACTCAATTCTTGCTCATTTGTATTTTCGTCAAATATTTTAACATTTCTTTCATCTTTCGTACAAACAGCACTGAAATGATTATTATCCGGGTTGTGGAGTTTGATAAATAATTTATCACAGTTCGGGTAATTATGAACGTCTAGGTGTTTTAAAATAATACTGCAGGATAAATTGATATCAATACTGCAAAATGTTGGTACTTCCAGGCATTTATCAAGACTAGTTTTATCCAATTTTATACTTTTTGAGGATGAATAAAATCTTTGGATCTTAGCACACTGGTTGCTATATTTCAGTGGATTCCATGTCAACCTGAAAATTATATTTGATTAAAACTTAACATCACTGGCAAGTGTATTTAAAATCAAGGAACAACAGAATCAAATATGAATTTACATTTTCAATTTACCCATGAGAGGCGGTGAATTAATCATTGATCGGTATATTATACCAAATACACTAGACTATTAATACGTCCAACTCCGGCAATTTTACATGCATTTCGAAGGCAGCCGCTGTGGCAGCGCCATTTAGTGTCGCGAGTTGTAACTAACACACTGCACCATAGTGATGTGCAACAGATAACAGTATCGAGTAGATATTGATACATTAGTCACAAGTATCTGATACGTTGAGTTGATTACTTGATTACTTTTGCTTGCTTGATACTTAATCCAAATACGCTAGACTATAATACGTCCAACTTCGACTGAAAACCGGCAGCGAGGCGACGCTAGCGAACCTGGCGGCTCGAGGACCGCTACAGTTGTTCTACTGGGCCCGGAATAGAGATGGGAAATACTGTTACCGAAGAGTACGATCGTTCCAATCCAACTGGTACCGCGACAAAATATGTACCGGTATTTTGGAACTGTTTAGCCATAGCCACATCGCCGACTGGAGCGGAGCCGTAGTCGCGACACGCATACCCTGACCCTCGGAACGGTATCTCTACTATAAACTCCTGCTCCTGGAGTGCTGGAACTGAATTATGTATAATCATAAGTTCCTTGTTCCACGTGATGTTTTAGCCCATATGGCCTTGTATCTTGTATTGCATCTCTGTCCGTACTTCGGTTCGGTACGTATACCTATGTAGGTATCTTCATTTTTTTTTTCTTACAAGACTGAAGTAAATGAAAAAAATTTTTTTTGCTTATTTCACATTCCATCTCAAGTATTTTTTCATTATATGTAATACAGTTACATATTTACATTTTTATTTGATAATTATTATGTTATTACTTATAATTTTTAAAGAGTCAAGTATACCTATAATAATTATTCCTTTTTTGTTTTCTGGCTTGAAATTTTTACTTTTTTCAATTTTCTTAGAGGACCGAAGTAGCCTTGCATAACTAGTCAGTAGGTACTCAACGATCCCATAGAGAAATATCGGGTCCGGGGTCTGGGTATAATGATTAAGTATCAAGCAAGCAAAAGTAATCAAGTAATCAACTCAACGTATCAGATACTTGTGACTAATGTATCAATATCTACTCGATACTGTTATCTGTTGCACCATCACTATGGTGCAGTGTGTTAGTTACAACTCGCGACACTAAATGGCGCTGCCACAGTGGCTGCCTTCGAAATGCATGTAAAATTGCCGGAGTTGGACGTATTAATAGTCTAGTGTATTTGCTTAATCATTATACCCAGACCCCGGACCCGATATTTCTCTATGGGATCGTTGAGTACCTACTGACTAGTTATAGTCGGATAAAGTTTAAAAAGTCAGATGTGACGTCACACCAACCGTCCGAATTAAGATTTTTCAATTCACCAGAAAATACCAAACAGTTTATTTTGTTTATGATGTAGTTGTATTACTGGTTGCCTATATGCCTTAATTGACTCACGTCTGCTAAACAACTCTATTATTTATAAAATAATGTATAAAATAAATAAAGGCACACCACCTTCGCTGTTGAAAGCCATTCCTGTCTAAAAAGAGCTGCAGGTCGCGGGCACGTAGGATGGAGAGAGCGGTTATTCTGGGTTCCGTTGGCTCAATGGTTTCAGGCCCCGCAGGTATTTACCACGCCCAGTGAGGGATCAGCTGTGAGTGTATTTCTTAGACTTGTGGGGTGGGTGAATGGAATCGGAGACTTCACCCGACTCACTAAGAAAAAAATTTATAACAATTGAAACCACTACAGAAAGCCACACCATACTCCACAACTGTAACAGCACACGAAACTTTTTGAACAAAATGATAAATACCTTGGTTTGCTACCAAGAAATGCTGAGGAAGACAAGATGATAATAATAATGAGAATATATAAAAATAGACACAAATTCAGCAGAACTAATGGAGGCGGCACAAACGCTGCCTCATTTACCTAATAGTACCTACCCAACGTAAACAAACTATAAGGTAACCACGTCTTGGCATTCGCCCGACATGGGGGCTTGCCATATCAGGGCATTAAGACGCAAGTTCCATTCTCGGAAGAACGCAGAATAATAATAATAACAATAATAATATCTCTATTGCACAGAAATTTTCAACAGTTATTGATCAGTACAATAGCGTTAAATAAATAAATAGCGAATACACTGAAAAAGAAAAGAAAAGAAAATAACACTCACAAATGTCATGCCTATTCAATACGTCTTACACACGCGATTAACCACAAAATTTACAGAAATACATCCATCGGTGTTCAAATACATTATAATCTAGATCCTACAATATTTGTGAATTCTTCATTTAGGTTCTAATTAAACTTGTCACTATTGGTTCTTTACAGAACGAATTAGATCTTTCGCGCAGCATGCGAGAAGTTTAGGTCTAGATTAATTTATCGTGAGTGGGCTATTTTAACAACTTCACTGCGACCGAAGGTTTATTGTGAGGCTCACATCTAGTCGTGCTACATTAACCCCATCAGCCCACCTTCACTGTTGTTAATGTATCCAGGTCCTCCGGTGTGAGAATAAAGTCTCTCCGGAAGGTTTGTAATCTGATCTTTCCCAAAGCGGGACACTCACATAATAGGGTGTATTTTGCTCTTTCGTCATCCTCGAAGCATGCACAGCATGCGAGGCGAAGACTGAAAACTAGGACAGTACCGTTTCGCCTTTTTATGGACTCATCAGCATATCATATCAGTCAGATCCACTCTCTACATACTGTTGGAAAGTTCGAAATTAGTATTTAATCTTAACTGGTGTCCGGAGGTTGTAGTGACTTGTAACTTCAATGATTAATAGGGAACTATAGAAATAGATATGCGCTCTAACTTCTTAAACATCTGTGTTGAAGTCAAAGCCACAAACCTATGGGGTTTCTAAATAATACAAGAAACGTTTAGAGCACAAACTGTTTCTCTGGGTGCATGCTAATCATTGAAATTACAAGTCACTACGTACACCAGACACCATTGAAGATTAAATATTAGTTTCAACTTTCGTATACCTAGTACTTATGTGTATAGTATGTGTTTGCCTGATTGATGTGACATGCTAATGAGTTGATAATAAGAACGAAACGGTATCGTCCATGTCTTCAGTTTCCCCTCACATGCTGTGCGAAAGATTTCTAATTCGCCTTTAAGTGGAAGAGAGTTGAGTGGGTTGGTAGTTTGTATAGAGTGAATCGAGTATGATATTTATTGTGAGAGAACCGGAAATGATCCAGCTTAGACTGATTTTAAATTCTCCCTTACAAGACTGATGGAGGATAGATAAGCCAGCCAGCATCCTGGGAGCCTTCTTCTTCTGAAGAAACTTTACGGAGTGACTTCTCGCTGCTGCCCTAGACGGCGATGCCACACTGAACCAAAAGTTGACATATATACAATGAAAAAGTTCATTGAATTAATGATCGACTTCATTAATTTTGAACCGATGAACTAGTTCATCAATACAAAGAAAAGTGGTTCATTTACGGCAGGAATCTAATCTCATCATATCGATGAACCCTGTTCATTAACTTTAGGAATAACTTTATTGATACAATGTATTCACTTTATTGCATTGAGGAATACTTTCATTATTTCAAAGAACTTGAAACATCAATTTAATGAACGCTTTCATTGTTATAAGGAACAAATAACATTTATATAATGTTCGTTATTCATTGTTTCAAGGAACAGTTTTCATTTATTCAATGTATACAAAATCATACTAATAATGATCCTTAGTAATCTAATCAATGCATGAGCTTCTGGAGGATAATTAATTTTTGAGTTTGGTAAAAAGGGTAATATAGGTACCTAATAAAACAATGATATTTAAGAGTTATTTTTTTATTCTGTTGAAATTTGTTTTAAATATTCACATAAAATAGAACTTTACGATTTATATTTTTTGATGTACCAGGTACCAGGTATCCGTGAAGGGCCCAAAATAACGCAGCATCACGACCATCTATAAAAAAATTGACATATTTAGATAGGTGCTATGGATATATATTCTATATATTTATGTGTGTGTGTGTACGTTTTTCAATGTATACGTAATAGGTATTAATGAGTGCATTAATAATTCCAGTCAAAAAAATAAATAACCAAAATCAAAATGTTTAAGATGCTTACTCTGGGTCACTGATGTCGTGCTACCAATTAGTTCGTCTACCAATTGTTTAACATTGCGATCTTTGATGTGCGTTATTGTCGTTTTTTAAAAAACAAAGGATTTTCTCGTGCGTCTGCTCCCATTTAGTCAACAAACCGTCCTCTTTTTTGAAAGCCGTCTTAAAATCCATGTCAATCTAGAAAACATAGCTTGAGAAACAGAACAGATTTTTAAGGAATATAAGCAAATTTACCAGTCGATATCCAGAAGGCATTTTACAAAATGGCCATTTGTCCATTATTTGGGCTATGTCGTTGGAGTTAATGAACTGCAGTCGGAATTGGCAACATGCTTCCACGTATTGTTGAATCGCGCATATATAGCATTCGACCATGGATAAACTAAAAATCAAATAAACATTTATTTGTAAGGTATACTGATGCAAAATAATCGAAACATAATATTGTATAGTTGTGCACTTACCTATAGGTATATATGAAGGTGCGCATGGTAACTCGACTCACATAACTTTTAATATAGGCAATAATATTATACACTATAGTAAACTGAATTCTGATGGGTCTGAGAGAATTTCGACACCAGACACATGCAAGAAACATCAACGTAGCAAATTAATCAAACTCAAACTCAACTATGTACGTCCTATGTACCTAGTGCCTGCTTGTTTCCTGCCATGCTACTGAAATGAAAATGAAAATGCGTTTGCGATTCTGCGACGTAGTAGGTACCTAGGCCGTTTGTGACAAGACGCGGGAAGACAGGCTCATGCACTTTTCTTTTCATCAATTTGATGAAACTAATACATCAATACAATGTACAATTCGCTCTTGATTTTCTATTCCTTATATTAATGAAGTCATACATTAATATAATGTAACATTGTTCGTTTAGTTAATGATTATTGTACATGTATACAATGTTCACTTCATAAACACATTAGTGGTACATTAATACAATGAATACTGTTCATTAAAATTGAAGAAGTCAAACTTCGTAAACAATTCATGAAATTAATGAAACGGTTCCTCATTTTAATGAAGACTTATTTGTAACAACGAACATTTTACATTAATTTTCGGATATTTCTGATTCATTATATCAATGAATATGAATTCATAATATACATGAACGACGTTATTAATCTATGAACACCATTTCATTGCATCTATGAAGAAATTCATTGTTTTAATGAAATATGAGTTAATACTTGTCGTTCATTGATATAATGAACGAATTTTTTTTCAGTGCATAGGCCACATGACTATAAAAATGTTCATAATATGCCGAGGGCAGAATATTATGAGAAACAGTATCTTGTAGTCGTTTCAAAGGGAAACTAGCGAATCGGTGGCAAAAGACATTGGTGTGAGCTGTCAAGTTTATATTTTGGTCGATGTGAAAGCCCAAAAACTTCACGACCGCTCTGGGCTTAATCAGGACATTATCATTGAGGATGTCAGGCAGAGCTGGTAGACGTGATCCGGAAGAATGAAAATCTATCAACTCGGTTTTACGTTAGGGAAGTAGGTAGGTATATATCTGGAAAAAACTCCTGCACAAATTAGGCGGTTCAAAAGTTCCTAAAGGGAGACAGATGAACATTGGTGGTGGCTCATAAAATGGTAGGTAAAGCACAGAATGGAATTTGCAGGGGACCCGGGGGCGACGGTTCATTTTCTCAATCAAATGTCATTTGTTTTCATATTTGGAACCAACTCAAATTAATTCAGTTACCAAATTTTAAATTTTCAAAAAACTATTACCTCCTTAAATCTAGACAGCTTCTTGATCAAGGTTCAGCTACCACAAAACTGAATTCTAGCTACAAGAGGTTTTTCACCAATCGTACCGGTTCTTTTATTGATAATAACTAATGAATTAATAATTAATTAATTATTAATTATTAATTAATTTTTAAACCGGGAAAACAGTGAAATAAGACTGTCAATTCGTAATATCACATCTACCTAACTATGTAACTTAATTATTATAAGGTATGCCTAAACCTTTTCTACCGTTAGTTGTTAATAACTATGTATAGTTATATTCTGAGCTAGACATTTTCAACTCGACGTGAGATACCCACACGTGTAAGCTGAAGAGACGACCGAGGAATATTTTGTAATTACTGTAGATTGTAAGCATTTTAGCTTGTTTGTCCGCCGCCAAGAATACCTACATGTAATTTTTAGGTGAACTGGAAACATACTTCATGTCAATTGTCTATTATGAAGACATCAACGCTGTCGCTGCCTTTGTATGTTGTTGATGAAACTGCAGATCGACCTTTAAGAAGTCTTGAAATGTAAAAAAAAATTAAACCTAGGTCAAACTATGCTATTTTCCCCATGTCGTCATGATTGTCTGGGAGTTTTGAGTTCAATCGCAATCCTTACAAATCTTCATTGCCCGTATCATCACTATCATCATAATCTGTTGAACTAGAATCGTTAGTATTGGTAATAATTAGTGGCTGAATATCGTTCACATCCAGTCTCCTTTCACGTTCCCACCATAAGTTTATTAAACTTTCAGTGTGTCTTATACAGTCACTCCAATTATCAGGTGTACACTGCTGCAGTGCACGCTCCCACATGTCTTTAACTTTTACATCTATATGCCCTTCATGGCTGTTTATGTGTTTATCGTAGTACCTTTTACAGTTAGCCCATATCAGTTCAATTGCATTAAACTGGCAGTGATAAGGTGGCAAGCGTAGAACTTCATGTCCATGTTCTCTTAGCATTTCATCTACCACATATTTATTTGTACATTTGTGTGCTTTTGCAATTGCAAGTAGCTCAGTTTTCAAAGAAGCAGACGAAAAAGCAATATTGTTTTTTTGGAGCCATTCTTGAATTTCGCCCTTTTTCCAGGCACTTGTTGGATTTTTTTCTATTAAGCGTGAATGGTAACTGGCGTTGTCTAATATAATCATGGAAGGTTGCGATAGATTGGGTATGAGTTGTTCCATCACCCATTTTTCAAATATCACACTATCCATAGTCTTGTGATAATCGATGCTGTCACATGAGGATGAAAAAATTAAACCGGCTCCAGGAATGAATCCATTTCGTGAACCTGCATGAAGCACAACGAATCTCTTGCCACCGCTACCCCTCACCTTTCCCTTTCGTACACTTTTACTTGATTCGTTCTGCCAAGCTCTTCGGTTGGTCCCATGCAAAAATATCCATGTCTCATCCAAGAAAACCGTGTCCCGCAAACCTTCATGTAAATGTTCAGTATATTTTCTCAAGAAATCAACCCTCTTGAAAATAATATTTGGCTGTTCACACAAGAACCGCCTGTTACACTCTTTTACGTACTTAAAACCTATGGTTTTTAATAATTTTGAAAGCGTAGGTAATGAAATGTGCAGTACATCACGGTTACGTAATTCCTCTTGTAACAGCTTAATATTAATGCTTATGTTTTTCGCACATAAGTCATAAATAACATTTCGAACCTCCATTTTCAGACTTTCAGCCAAATCTTCTGTTTTGGGCTTCTTTCTGATACGTTCTTTCGGTCCGCTTAAATTTTCTTTTGAATCAATAATTCGTGCCAATGTTCTTACATGTATATTACAAGCGTCTGGCTGTTCTCTGCTGGATGGCTGTTATTGGTGTAATTGGGCTACCATTGTCGGACTCTCTTGTAAAATAGTGAAATATATTTAAAATTAACTTTTTTGATTGCACATGCAATTGCCCTAAAGTATTCATTTTGAAGTATTTTTACAAAAATGCAACAATTAATTTAACAAGTTAGCAATCTGTCAACGAGCGTAAATTATTGAAGGAATGATTCAATTTTACCGACGATTGAACGGCTTACGTCAGTTTGAGAGCCACTGACAACTACAGAAAATTTATTCACGTAATGACACTCTATCCTTTGTGCTGTCCATTTAATTCTCATTCAAAACCAATGTTGACGTATACTTATTTATGCGGGATGGAGTGTTTAGACAAACTTGACGGTTTCTATGAGAATTATACGTATATGAAACAAAATGAATCGAACTATCAGAAGCATGTGTATTCTTAATCGATACGTATGACTTTTTAGACTTTATCCGACTATATGCAAGGCTACTTCGGTCCTCTAAGAAAATTAAAAAAAGTAAAAATTTCAAGCCAGAAAACAAAAAAGGAATAATTATTATAGGTATACTTGACTCTTTAAAAATTATAAGTAATAACATAATAATTATCAAATAAAAATGTAAATATGTAACTGTATTACATATATTGAAAAAATACTTGAGATGGAATGTGAAATAAGCAAAAAAAATTTTTTTCATTTACTTCAGTCTTGTAAGAAAAAAAAAATGAAGATACCTACATAGGTATACGTACCGAACCGAAGTACGGACAGAGATGCAATACAAGATACAATACAAGGCCATATGGGCTAAAACATCACGTGGAACAAGGAACTATGATTATATGTTATATGTACATAATTCAGTTCCAGCACTCCAGGAGCAGGAGTTTATAGTAGAGATACCGTTCCGAGGGTCAGGGTATGCGTGTCGCGATTACGGCTCCGCTCCAGTCGGCGATGTGGCTATGGCTAAGCAGTTCCAAAATACCGGTATTTTGTCGCGGTATTTTTCTGTCGCGGTACCAGTTGGATTGGAACGGTCGTACTCTTCGGTAACAGTATTTCTCATCTCTATTCTGGGCCCAGTAGAACAACTGTAGCGGTCCTCGAGCCGCCAGGTTCGCTAGCGTCGCCTCGCTGCCGGTTTTCAGTCGAAGTTGGACGTATTATAGTCTAGCGTATTTGATTATACTATACCACAAGAAGTATTGTATATAATTTGTATTTTATTTTGTATTGTTTTAAATTAAAAAGTCGGTCGATCAGCTGACTTTTTATAACAGATTGACAGTTATGTCATATGTCATTTATTTGACGTATCCATGGTAATGGCAAAGGCAACCAAGGAGCGTTAACTACAGCTCCTTTATATAGGATAGCTGACTCGTCCGCCATTACGGGTCCAACTATGAGCGCCAAATTCAAATTCCATACCCAAAAGTAATGTAATTTGTACTTAGTTGTAAGCATGTTTTAAAACTTACCTTTTTTTTTTAAGTAAAAAACCAATGCTCGAGACTGATAATTAATTATTGCTACGTCAATTCTGTTAGCTTTACATTCACATTATAATGATAATAAACAAAAGTTGAACTAATTTAATTCAGACATTTTTTTTTATTTGGAATTTTAGTTTGCAGATTTACTTACTATTAAATAATAGTCCTGGCAAAAATTATAATTTTTGCTTATTAATGAATACCTAAATATCCAGTTTTACTAAAGATATTCCTGAAATACAAAATCATGTTTAAATAAAAAATGGACAATAGGAACGTCTTTCAGAAACTTTTTTTGTTTAAAATGATAAAAAAATAAAACAAATCTTTTTACGTGTTATTTTTTATTTATTTATTTTTATTTACAGTGAACAGGTGGAACCCTTTAGATACATTTCAATAAATACTGAAAAATTTAATCATAAAACATCATATCGATACGTTTTTGCCAGACTATCGTAAGTGACATTTTTGCTGAAAATGAGATTTGGGGTCTATCGTAAGCATCACATGTCTCCAGAAGTTCTGCCATAAGGTTATTATGAATAACTAATATTACCTAATAACGAACTTACACACAAAATGGTAAGGTTTTGTACAACCGAGTAAAAATAACACTAAAAAATCGTCTCCTGTAAAATGTCACTTACGATAGTCTGGCAAAAACGTATCGATGGTTTATAAAGGTTTACAAAAATCTAGTAACTACGGTTTTAAGCCCCTTTTTAAATGATGAAACAATATCAAGCCCTAATAGGTGGGAGGGAACAACTATTTTATTCCATTTCCTTCTCAAGCGAGGTATTGTTGAGTGATAAATATAATTTCTACTCGAAGCTCTCTCAGCCAGTTCACGAGTAAGCCTTAAATGGTAGGGAATATCCCTTATTTCAAATAAACCTTGTATTTCGTCACAATTAACAAGCTCAAGCTTAACTATATATAAACAAAATACATCATAATAAACATGCGTAGTGATTTAATGAAGCTTAATTTTAGAGAACAGGCTAGAGCTGAGTAATAATGATCATCGTAAGACATTGGATTCCGAAGCTTATACGACAAGTATCTGACAAACCTATGTTGTACAGATTCCAATTTATTAACTAAATATTCTTTGGACGGAGACCATATAATTGATCCATACAACAAAATAGGTCTAACGATGGCATTGTAAATATAAATTATAGCCTCGACTGACTTGAATTCAGACAGTTATATTTAATTTTTGGTATGTTATTAGTAATTTACATAGCACTAGCAAAAAACAATAATTATATTAATGATTAAATAATTAATTATTCGTTTTAATTACTCGATTCAATTCTTCGTTTTTTATTTACCGATTTTGATGAAAAACTTTCCAAAGCTCTTCTTTTCCCTAAAAGCGAACTCTTGATTGAAAAACCTCTGACAGTTGTGTAACGTGACAAAATTTTTGTTACTATATGGCAACACGATGGGAATAAATCGTTTAATTTATGACAGCTGAAATCTTCAATTTGCCTCATCGACATATTACCACCAAGCAGTTCAACTTTAAACTTTTGAATACAACTTTCTGCTGCCAGCAATTATTTTCCAGAACGTGAATATTTAATGGTATACATTCCTGTAACATAAATAAACTACATTACCATCACGTTCGACGAGATAGTTGAGCGCAGCTATCGTGAGACTGACCACAAGTGTTACCTTGAAAACGGGCTATGATAGTATAGTCGACCAAGAGATATAACGAAATGATCTAATTGTTAAACTGTCATATTTTATGACTTCAACAATATTTCAATAATCCAAAAATTTATAAAATGACAGAAGTCGTTTCGATATATCTCTGGTCCAACTATAACTCTCTGGGTGGAGTGCTAGAATGCTTATTAAAAATGATTATCCAATGATCTCCGCAGTCGGTAATTATGGAGATGAGCGGCATGGATATAGGGCGAAATGGCTTATACTAGCTTGTGTCTCTAGGAGTATCAAGGTACCATTGAATTTTTGCGGCGGCAAGTAATAGTCGAGAAATAAGGCCTTAAAGTGTCATTACGTGTGTTTGTACATATACACTCGAACGGGAAGCACGCACTCCATCGTCGTGTGTCCGACGGAGTGCCAGCTTCCTGTTCGAGCGCATCGCTGTACGAATATACGCGTATTAGGGCAAGGATGAAACTTTAAGGCCTTATTTCTCGACTATTACTTGCCGCCGCAAAAATTAAATGGTACCTTGATACTCCTAGATACACAAGCTATCCGATAGTATAAGCCATTTCGCCCTATACCCATGCCGCTCATTCCAATAATGACCCCGCAGTCTAACTATCCAGTATTGGTTTAATGAATGGAGTGATGCACTTGTCATAAAGCATAGAAACGACAGTAAATTTTTCAACATATTGTGATTCATGTAAACAGCGGGGTTGAATTAGCTGGATAACTACAAGAACATAAAACAATTTATTTGTTTCACTCACTCTTTTAGGTAATGTTCTAATTTCACTGAGCTTTTTTGGTGGATTCGGCACATCAAATATTGTTGGAACTGCGAGAGGTTTCAATTGTCTTTTTCCATCTTGCCTGTGCTGCTCATATTGAGAATCTTCAAAATGTTTCTAAAAATAAATAAGTATAGGTAGGTATTAATCATTATGAATGTATGAAACTTAATCACTGTAGAAGACCTACTTTAATAAAAATATACTAATGAGGTGTTTGCAAAAAAATACAAGCCCTGCTTTAGTAGATACTCACTGAACACAAACGGTCATTTGGTTTTGGATTCCACTTTGCTCTTCTACAATTTATTAACCACCTCTTTCGTCTTTCAAGGTCTGTAGGGAACCTTTAAATCGTAGTAGAAAGAAAAGGATGATTAATTTCATATAAAATTAATTACAGGAATTAGAAATTAAATACTGGAATGGTATTAGGTTAAGTTAAAGATATTGATCTATTCATTAATTTATCATGATTACGCTACCTACTTTCTTACCTATGAAACTTGTCACCTTTATTTGAATGTGCAGTACAATTGGGAGCTGAACAACCAGTCATTGTTTTTACTATCAACAATAATCACTTATTACTTATTAATAAAAATAGAAGCTAAAAACCCGCCTTAACGCGTGTTACAGTAACTATGGTTATGGAATTCTGGACCCGTAATGGCGGACGAGTCAGCTGTCCTATATAGAGTAGCTATAGCGTTAACTAATTTAGAGAGAGGGATTATTGTAATAAATGGATAAACTGGCTAGGGAACCTGTATTACCGACACTGACGCTTATTAGGGTAGCGCATTCTCATTCTCACAAAAAGCTGGGAAAAAAGTTGGGAATGTCAAATTTAACTTCAAAAACGTCAGATTTTCCATGAACGTACAACTGTCTAAAAATTCAAATAATTTTTTATTAAGTCCGCGTATTAAAAAAAAAGGTAAACTTTTATTGCTGTGCAAGAGGATGAAAAGAGGGCTTTCTTTCTACTTGTTCGCGTTGACTAAAGATAACTTTCTTAATATTTGAAACTCATTATAATAGTCCTCTATCAATACTTATCTGTTACTGGGATTTTTTGGGGAAAAAAATGCACCCGCAGCCCCATCAGCAGACAGTTTTGATTGAAGAAAATATACGAAAGCTCAGAATTTCCATATACCTGGACCTGGAAGTTTGTCAGGTGGGTTTTATTATATCTTGTTGATAAATCTTTATTTTTAAGGATCAGTATGGGAGGGTCTTATAGGCGTCGCGTAGGTACTAAAGATCACACTGCCGTTCGTGTGTCTACCAAGACGCTTTTTCTCAGTAACTACGTTAGATATCGAGTTAAAAATTATACCCAATGCCAATACCCAATAAAGTCTACCAGTTTCGTACAGATCCTATAAACCCGTGATATGTTTTTAATTACCCACCGAAAGAGGATTCCTCGATTTCTATTCGTGTTATTAATTTGTTTCATTTTTCAAACTTCGCTTTTTGCCACTTAATACCTACGCCTGTGACCTAATGTGCCAAAAATATGACATCTGGATGTTCAAACATAACCGTGTTAAGTATTATAAACGTCAATGAGTGAATGCGCTACCCTAATTAGCGTCAGTGTCGGTAATGCAGGTTCCCTAGCATTTCTAATTACAGATTAACTCCTCTCTAGTTAATCTCTTTGGTGGCACTGGCAACACTGGCAGCGACAAACGAATCTTTTACAGATCGCAAGAAGTATAAACGCGCGAAATATGAAAATTATTAAAATTTATGTTTTCAACCCTTACTTCGTAGAATCTCTGCATACTTATTGATTATGAATAAAACACTAATGTTTTATTTAAAATTATTTGTTTTGCTATTTTTGCACAAAAATGAGGCTCGTCCAATGCAAGTCTCTACAGAATGTTTCTCAAGTAACCGTTCATGGCGAAGTGGGAGTTTCTTCCTTCCGAAATATTACGATCTGACACAACTTACTTTAACCAATGATTATTGTTCATAATAAAAAAAATACGGAGTGGCAAAGTTGACATTTTAAAATTTATTTTTCTGAATAATTTGAAAGAATCTAAAACTCATTTGAGATGTAGAGTAATAAACTACTTGTTTTAGGTAGGTTACGATGCGTAGCATACAGGGTAGGACAGCGTAGCTCCTGTGTTATTGCACTTTTAAGATTATCTGAGAAAAAAAAATAAGAATGGTTTTTACACATAAAGTAGTTTAGCCTCCGGGCGGACTGGAACGAGACAAAGTGATAAACCTTCTTTCAATTTCCGCTCCACTAGTTTTGGGTGGGTCGTCCTTTACAACTGACATTTGATCCACTTAAAATTAAACCAGCTTAAGCTCCAAATGTACAACTAGTCCAAAACATGATTTCTGGGTAAATTATTATTATGGCATAGTGGTACTCTTTGAATCTGGAGATCTACTTCTGTATATTTACCATAATGTTTATTATTATATTATAATGAAGAATAAAAAATGTATTTAAAAAATATAAGTAAGATTTATTTTGAAACTTATTCAAATTTAATTCCTTGAGCGAGAGGCAATTCTTTCGAATGATTTATCGTAATTGTTGATCTTCTCATGTATTGTTTCCAGGCATCACTGCCAGATTCTCTACCTCCCCCGGTTTGTTTTTCTCCACCGAAAGCTCCACCAATTTCAGCTCCATTCGTGGGTATGTTAACGTTGACTATACCACAATCTGAACCTTTAGGACCAATCCACTAAAAAAGAACGGGGTTTCACTCTTTTATATCATAATTTTTTATAACGTACCTGGAATATATTTCCAAGACTCTTCGTGAATAAACTCGATGATAGTCCTTGGGGAACTTCGTTATTCCAGGCAATAGCTTCATTAACACTATCAGTTTTCATTACATAAACTATAGGAGCGAAGCATTCTGTGTGCACCAAAGCGTGGTCATGATTTAAACCGGTTACTATTGTTGGTTTCACGAAATAACCTTCTCTCTCTATTACCTGCAAAATTAAATATTAAAAAATTGATTAAAAAACCCCAGACATTCCAACATACTTCGCCGCCAAATTCTATTTTTCCACCTGCTTTCCCAATCGCCTCAATGGTGTTTTTATAATTCTGAACAGCCTGTTGACTGTGCAGAGGACCAATCAACGTATTTTCATCTAAAGCATCTCCAATCCTATTTATAACTTGGTTGAATGACTTTTTAAGTCTCCCAAGTACCTCTTCGTACACCTAATACAATAATAGAAAATCACATTACCAGTTTCTTAATTAAAATACCAAGAGTGCATACATTTTTATGTAAAATTAATCTACGAGTCGTGGTGCATCTTTGACCGGCAGTCCCAACGCAGGCAAATATACTCGCTTGAACGACCATATCAAGATCCGCATCTTCTGCCACAAGTATTGCATTATTCCCACCGAGTTCCAAAAGATGCTTCCCGAAGCGTTTCTGTACCTCCACTCCGACCTGAAATGTGTTGGTTGAGTTGAAAATTATCCGAGAGATTGTATTTTATTAATGAGGCACGAGGCCAAAATCACACGGAACTGACCTGTTGTCCTACTTGAGTGCTTCCAGTGAAAGATAACAATTTCATTCTGGTATCTGCAGCCATTGCTTTCCCTATATCGGCACCTCCGCAGCATAACGAGGCAACAGCGCCTGGTATTTTGTTTTTCTCTAGAACGTCTGCCACTATTTTTGTGGTTGCTACGGAAACCAGAGGAGTTGTTTCAGCACCTTTCCAAATTACAGCATCTCCGCAAACCTAAATTAATAATTAAGTGGTGTTGAAATAAAAATTTTTACATGTCTTGGTACCCAGTCGTTACTTATTATTACCATTGCTATGGCACTGTTCCAGCCATATACAGCAACTGGAAAATTAAACGCTGAAATCACTCCAATCACTCCGAGAGGGTTCCATTTTTCTAATAAGACATGTCCTGGACGTTCCGAAGGTAAAATAGCACCGGCTAGAGTACGAGATAACCCAACAGCATAATCACAAATATCAACATATTCTTGAACCTCGCCAATGCCTTCTGGGAGAATTTTACCTATAAAAAAAATGTGTATACTATTTTTATATCAAAGCAACGATTCAGCTGTTGTATAATTAGAGGTGGTCAGAAACGAGTCTCTAAATAATAATTTAAATGATCTATTATGGCTGCTAATTTTGCTTCGTTGCTTATAGTGATTATTACTGTGCATATCACCTACCCATTTCCAAGGAAACGAGTTTACCCAATGGCTCGAGATTATTTCTTAACGCGTCTCCAATTTGTCTTACAATTTCTCCTCTTCGGGGAGCTGGTAAGTCAGCCCAAAGATCCCATGCGGCTTGTGCGTTCTTCATGCAAGAGTCGTAATCGGCCACATTGCCTTGTTTTACTTCAGCAATTGTCTTACCATTGCTTGGACATATCGATTTAACAACCTGAAAAATTAATAAGCGTCATTAGGGGGAAAAATTAAATGCATGGTTCTCTTACCTGGCCTGAACCTTTCCATTTTCCATCATAAACTCCGAGATTTGTTTCCGTTAAGCCCAATTTTTTTAGAAAATCATATTTTGGGTCATTTATTAAAAATGAAGTAGACATAGTTCTTAACAAATTACTTTTGTTTTTATATAGAGAGAATAATTGAACTCTTAAACTGCTTGATAAACTCATTTCATTATCTTAGGACGAGGAGATGTTTACTGGTTCAGTTGCTACTTGTGAAAGAATGAAATTGGAATAATTTCATGTTTGATTTATAGTAATTATCTATTTTATCTACAGTATTTACCATTCCATGTTATCTATTCTAACTAGGGGGCAAATATGAAATAATAATTATTTTGATATCATTATCAGTTATGTCTCAATCTTAATAAATAACACCATAACTTATTTATTTCAATTTATAATAATTATATAAATAAAATTTGGTTACATAGCAAAGCTCTTTAGTGCAGTAACTAACTTTAGCATTTTTCTTCTTTTTACAAACAGCTTTGTTATCGTTATTATATTATTCTAGATGTTACCCAACCCTTTGTTGTATACTTTCTTTTCTTTTTGGAGGAGGAAGGGGATGAAATGGAGAGGCGCTTTACAGAGAGCATGATTGTAATTTTTGTTAATTCTTTAAAATGGAGTATATTAAACATGAAGATGTCTATGGGAATGGTAACTATGGGACGGTTTAGGATGGTGAAAAAGTTTGTTGATAGACGAGAGAAGCGGCTGTCTCGGTCTCACCTTGAACCCTTTCATTTATAATAATAAAGTTTTACTATGCAAAGAGCATTAAATGAAAAAGTAGCAAGTACATGACAACTTCAGCTTAACTATCAAGGGGGTATCACAAATAATGAGGTATCATGATTAACATTTTCTATGTATTTTCTTATGCCAAACCACATAAAATAGGGAACAAGCTGATGCGACCAAAAGTTTAGCGGTCAGAAAGGAAATGAAATAATATAAAGACTTTCACATAAAATTTTTATTGCAAAATATTGTAAATTAATGTAAAATGTTACTGAAAATAACAAAGGAACTGAAACTTATATTATGGAACATTATAAAAATAGCATATATTACATAAACGATCCAAAGTTACTCTAGTAGTGTTTATAACCTACTCCACATTTATTGTTGAGACTATTAGACACACATTAGTAGTTAGGCACAATTGCTGTCGACATACGCGCAGGTATTTACACAATCATTAGTAGTACACACATGAAGAGAAAACCATATTCAAAAGCGAATCTGGGGCTAGCGGTGGGGTTGTTCGTACAGGAACTAACAAATTGTCTTTCAGAATATAACACCATTCCTAAGGGTTCAGAAATAGTTACCGGGCTTGTATGTGGTAATAAACTCCAAATATCGAGATGTTGTGCTGCGTTTTTAGTATAAGGTAACAGAAGATTCAAATTTACAGTCAATTTTTTTGTGATTGTTTTCTTTGAAAGTGATTTTTTGATAACTTCTACCTTCTCTATCTTTTTAGCAACGAATTACCAAAAATTCCGTCAGTAACAAAAGATGTTGCAAATCCAGAGATCCACATTTTTTGTTCCTACACTTTTTCCCACCGCCACTGACCAACTGAAATCAGGATAAATCAGTAACGTTTATTAAGATGGCGGATTTTTTACTGGAGTTTTTGTTATGTCAATTTGGGATTTTACCATTCAAACCCTCAGGAACAACATCAAAAATTCAGCCATCTCCAATTTTTTCAACCTCATTTTACTATTTTTGGCTGTACTACTTACAGTAGAAGTTCGATTATCTGAAGTAAAGTGAAAGGGTCCATTTCAGATACCTGAAAGTTCGGATAATACGAAGTTTTGATAAAAACCTTCTTTTCAAATAAAATGAATTAAATTCCCTTTTTTCAGAATGCAACTAAAAACTGAAAATAAAAATTATAAACAGTAATTGAAGCGGAACAAGTTCTATGAAATTTTTGCATCCCAAGTCAGTAAAAGCGATTGTTTTTCTGTAGTTACCGTGGATGGTTATTGGACAGCATCATTTTGTCCTTGTTATGGACTCATCAGCATACCATATCGGTCAGATATACAACACACATAACATACCATAAAAAATATTTTAGGCACTAATGTTAACGAGTCTTCTGTGATGTCAATGACTTTCAACCTCCAATGAATTTTGTCTCTTACAGAAATTTTTGATAAATAAGAATATTGCAGATCATACACATTGATGGCAAAATGTCAAACTTATAATTTACCTGAAAGGTGTCTCTGGCACATGGCTGATAAAAAAATATTTGGTACGCCTTTCTTATATTTCGGGTGTAGGTTAACATCTTTTAAGATGGTATGAACGACCCAGCTACAACCCCTTTCCAATACTGTCGCAAGTCCAGTTCAGAACCAAAGAATAATTTGGTGCAGATTTGTGCAGTTTCCGCAGGCCAATGCTCCAGCTGGCTGTAGGAGCGCCACTGATAGGCTGCTCCAAGCTTTCCCTCCTCGTCAGTTAGTTTCTGAGGGGCAACTGGATACGTATGATCGGCTGCACCATGTTCGATTGACAAATCAGGAGTTACCACCATTTCAGTGCAGCCTCTTGTGTCCGCCCAGTTGACATTACGAAACTTCATATACATAGACAGACCAGCGGTTGATTGTTGTGACCACTCATAAATCCACTTGTTGTCGATGGACCAATAGTTGTCGGACTTGTCGGGGATATCTCGACCTGCCGCCTCTAATAAGTCATCAAGTTTTATGGTACCAAGCTGTTGATTTTCCATGGCTTCACGAGCAGAAAACCAAGGTGCAACCACAGCACCAGATGCGAGTGTTAGTGTTCCGATGGTCTCTACATACTTTGCAAGTACATCAGGTAATTGCAACCCCTTGACCACATCGATCAGCCGTGATACTTCTCGAATACCTCCAGCGAGATAACCTTTGCCTCTCGCTACATAAGCAGCCCGGGCCCATAACGCAAGTACAGTACAATATATCAATTGTTCAACTGATATATAGTTTGCCATATAGGAGTCTTGGCATTTAATAGTTTGAAAAACAGTTTCGCATAGCATTCTAGCACCAGCATTTGAGCAAAAAATTTGATAGAAACTCTTACGCTGATACATATACATAATTATTAATAATAATAAACCTAGCAGCAAGTGGCAAGTGAGGGTGCTTTATCTACTCTCGGTTTCTGTTCTGTGGGTGATCCTTTGAAATGTCGATGTCCTTTGCTTTGCGTCGGTTGGGAAGTGACTGCTTTGAACAGGTTCAATAGGTCGTAATCGTAAATGGAATGTCTTCTTTAATGTACGTATCCCTTATTCATTCATCAAAAGTTTACGGTATGATATGCGTCTGCCGCTGCCCCTGTGATAGCATAGCAGGTCACTGGCACTCTGGCAGCTGGAGGCTGGACTCTGGCACTGGCACACTGGCAGTACCACAGAATAGATTACTGGCACCACAGATGGCACACTGGTCCTTCCATAAATCACAGACTCTCACTCACATTCAGAGCAGAGGTGAGGTCAGAGATTATAAAATATGCTGCACTGCACTGCAGCAGTAATCTCTTCTCTAAATATAGTGTCCAAATGTTCTTATTTCTAATTCGATGCGATGATAATAATATGCTGTGATAACTGATAAAATAAATGGCATGCCTAGCCTAATAATAAATAATAACAAACAATGACAATAAATAATAATTAATCAGCAGCAGGCACCAGCATTTAATAAGATTGACGTATACTTTATTTTTTATTTAGATGGATTCCACCAAGTCAAAATTCTAGGGGAACGATTGGCAACAAGACTGATTAGGTTGGTTATGGTGATAGTTGTTACCAAAATAGTCACTAGAATGGTTACTAAATTAATTTAGGTTATGTCGATTAGTTGAAATGTCATTTTATTTCAAAATTTAAAATTAGAAAAATTAAAAACGCAATTTCTAGAGGTTAAATAAAATAAATTGGAAAATTTTAGAGACTTGTAAGTGTAAGCACCTAGCTATTTACTCTTATAAATCTTATATATGTAAGATATTAGACCGATTCCTTCTTAGTTTTATGTAAAAATGTTTTAGGATTAACTTTAAAAAGTCAGATGTGACGTCACACTAACCGTCCGAATTAATATTTTTAATTTCACCAGAAAATGTCAAACAGTTAATTGTCAAGTTGTGAACGAGCGTAAATTTTTGAAGGAATCATTCAAACAATGAATTGAAGCGCTTACGTCAGTTTGAGAGCCACTGACAACTACATAAAATTTATTCACGTAATGACATTCTATCCTCTGTGTTGTGCATTTAATTCTCATTCAAAACCAATGTTGACGTATACTTATTTATGCGGGATGGAGTGTTTAGACAAACTGGACGGTTACTATAAAAACCACGCATATGAAACAAAATAAATCGAATTATCAAAAGGATGTGTATTCTTAATCGATACGTATGACTTTTTAGACTTTATTGGACTATATGTAATCACGTATCACGTAGGATTTCCTGACGTATGATTTCGAGTTACTGCACTTTTCTAGGGAACCTGCATTACCGACACCAACGCTTGCTAGGGTAGCGCATTCACTCGTTGACGTTTACTTAACACGGTTATGTTTGAACAACTGGATGTCATTTTTTTGGCACATTTGGTCTCAGGCGTAGGTATCAAGTGAAAAAGAGCGAAGTTTGAAAAACTAAACAAAATAACACGAATAGAATTCGAGGAATCCTCTTTCAGTGAGTATTAAAAATATATTACGGGTTACGGGTTTATATAGGATCTACGAAGCTGTAGACTTCAGTATTTTGGGTATAATTTTTAACTCGATATCTAACGTAGTTACTGAGAAAAAGCGTCTTGGTGGACACACGAACGAACGACAGTGTGATCATAGTAGTACCCCTAAAAGACCCTGCCATACTGATCATTAAAAATATGATTCATCAAGATATAATAAACCTATTTTTATTATACCCGACAAACTTCCAGGTATACGGATGAGGCTGGGTGCATTTTTTGTCCAGAAAATCCCAGTAATAGGTAAATATTGATAGAGGACAATTGTATTGAGTTTAAAATATTAAGAAAGTTACCTTTAAGCAACACGAACAAGTAGAAAGCCCTCTTTTTATTGTTAAAACATATCCTATCTAACGCAGCAAAAGTTTACCATTTTTTGAAAATACGCGGACTTAATAACAAATTATATAAATTTTTAGACAGTTTGTTGTACGTTCATGGAAAATCTGACGTTTTTGAAGTTAAATTTGACATTCCCAACTTTTTGTGAAAATGTGAATGCGCTACCCTAGTAAGCGTCAATGTCGGTAATACAGGTTCCCTAGCCAGTTTATCCATTTACAACAATCCCTTTCTTATTTAGTTAATGATGCTCCTTGGTTCTAATTTCCAACCAAGTATACTACCTATCTTGCCATTTATTTATGATCTTTAATTTTTCATGCCATTTTTTTACCACCTCTCCTTCATATGATGATAAGAAAAGATGGATAAGACAGGAAGGGGAGACCAGAGAGCATCGAACTCTAACCTACGAAAGTTCGATGCTGAAGAGTGACAGAAGACAGAACGGTGAACGTAGAAGGAAGAGAAGAACACACACAGAGAGAAGATCGAGACGAGAATTCGAGAACTCAAAATTCAAGCCTCAAATCAAATGCTTCAATTCCTCAATCTCAATTCTCAATCCCCCTGCCTACACTATCCTATCAATATCAATTCTCAATCTCAACTCTCTCTAGCTCAAGTAGTAAGTAGTTGCTCCTGGTTGAGTCTTGAGTGTTAAACAATCTTTTTGAAAGTTTAACAAGTTTAGGTGAAGACTTCATGCAAATTGCAAAATACACCAATCAAATGAGAGCAGAGATCATTATAATAATATTAAAGCGGTCAAAATGTGAGTTTGGTAACTACTAATAATAATAAAATAAAAATTGTAAAAAGCTCAATATTTTCAAAAATGCTGTATGAGATCTTTATCCACTCACCCCTTCAATTATTAGGCATGGAATGACCTCACCTCTACTCCTCTATATAAAACAAAAAATTATTGTTTTATAAGTTTACAATACCTACACTTAATTCTACAAAAGTTGCAAATTCAACACAAAATTATTTGCAAAGATTTATTGATAAGCTCTGCTATTTTACGGGGTATTGTCACTATGATATCACATCATATTTAAACGATATCAAATAATAGTTAACAAAAGATGTTAGTTTCTCAAATACATCAAATCAAACATTCTAATTAAGCTAATAAAATCAATGAACGTAATTTTTTTTCTTGCAGTGGAGTCTGGATTTATGTGAATGGAATGGTGTAGTGAAGGAAGTGAAACTTATAGAAAGCTTAGGTGTAATTATTGCTCATTGGTTATTATTACTGCAAAAAGAATGCAATATTTTGTGTTGAACTTCAAGAAATCCAAGACTGATTCAGGTATTTTTTTTAAATTATTATCGACTTTTGTAAAATTTCCATACTTGAAATCGTAATTTATGCAGTGCTGTTGTGCCTTAGTCCATGGAGATTTGCCCCGAACGTTTCGTCTACAACTGCGTTAGACATCACCAGCGGCTACATGTGCGCAAGCAATGCTTTCATTCCTCATGTTCATTGATACCTGATTGGACGGCTGGGAGAGCGCTCCTATTTATAGGGTGACGGTCTGGTGACATCATACCCCTCCACTAGCTAACTCCACCACAGCAACGGCCGGTCTCTCCGATGACGTAATGGATTCCCGAGTCAGACTCATTTGGGTCTGACGTAACCGCCGGATACCAAATCCTCCGCAGTTTCATTTCTTCCTCCTGCCTATTAATTTTATTGTATCTGGATGTTTTTAAATTTCAATTGCTTCACGATGTAATCGGGTGTAATGGTGTGAAGTAGTGGACAGGACCTTCGTCTTTTCAAAGCATATGGCGTGATCGTCCTGAAGAGCTGACTTGTCTGTCTGGCCCAGGCGGCTGTTTCTCTTGTGTTCGGCCATGCAGGTATTGACGCTACGTTTGATGGTTCCAATGTATACAGGAGCAAAGAGCAACACGAGCAGTAGAATCATCGCTTGCGCACACGTAACAGCTGATTATGTCTAGCCCAGCTGTAGACGAAACGTTCGGAGCAAATCTCCATGGAGCCCGGAATCAATTACGATTTCAATAGAAGGCGGCCGTGAAAGCCTACACACATTTCCATACTTGTTTGCTCATTGCGAAATAGCGCTGCCTCGCTTTCCCAGGAATCTCACAGCAGGACACTGATGTGTGTAATGTGCATACTATGAGGGCAGATTAAAAAGTTTCCAGAATTAAAAGTAAAACTAAATTAATCGAACTTACAGTATATGAAAGTAAGCATTTATTGTTGCACGGATTATTTCATTATTGATGCTAAGTTTCTTTCCAATCAAAAAGTTTTGAAGGTTTGTATTTCGAGATTAACTAACAATATTTTGTGAATTCCTATATTTTAATACGATTTAATTTGCTCTGTGTGTGTCGTTAAACGAAAGAGGTTGCGCTGTTCGGAATAATTTTTGTGTCGATTGTGCCATTAGTATATCATATTCAAGTTTTTATTAATACATTATGATTGGCTCAAGTTACTGTAACACAATAACATACTCAACAAGCACAAAACTCTCATTTTCTGACTCAGGAGACCTCGATTGTGTATAATAATGAGACTTTCCTCATGCCATTTTTCACATAGACATCTCTCTTTAAAGATACAGGGTGTCAAAGACAAATTTTAAAAGAGGTTTTTTTATTAATATCTCCATTGCTTTTCAAGACATTTAGTTGAAATTTTGCACAAATTTCTTTCTCATGACGAATACGAAAGAAGAAGGCAAGTATACTCAACGATTAATAAATAAAGGAATGAATGCAGTTCGTATGAGTATAAAGCACATTAAGTGCAATTACTAGCCTGTTAAATGTGGTCGGAGGATTCCTCCATCATCCTAACATTTGTCATATTGGCAGTGTGTGAAACTCAATCAAGAGAGCTTCCATCTAAACAATATGATACTCCAGATGCAGCACACTGATGAGCCCCAATAGGGCGAAACACGTGTCTGTGCTTGTTCTGGTACTCTGGTGGCTCTGTTGTTTGGTTAGAAGCTCTGTCGATTGAATTTCGGGCACTGCCAGTATGATAAATGTTAGGGCGATGGAGGAATACTCCAACCCCATTTAACAGGCTACTAATTACACTTTATGTGCTTTATACTCTTATGACGTGTTCTCATATAGAGAACACGTTGACCCCCCCCCCATTTTTCCTGTGTGCGCCTGGTTTGAAGGTACCTATTGTTTTTTAGATCAAGCATTCATTTTTGTTGTTTTTTCACTCTTGTAAAATTTTGATAAAGGAGTTGGTTTGCTTACCTGTCTATGTTTCATTGATAAATTCGAAGTTTTAGTTACAGCAAAAAAAAATTGGTCATTATATACATCCGCGGCTCCTACAGTTTCACTATGGCACCTATATAGGGGTGGAGGACATACCTATAGTAACACCAGGAAGGTATTAATTTGCTTTGCAAATGAAAGATAAGCGAACAAAAGGGCATCAAAAGAAGATCTTCCTGAGTGCGGGCCTGTTTAGAACAGCGAAAATCACAATAAACATGCAAGGTCAGAGTGTCGAGTGGACGGCGGAAACTCGTAATATCAACACCAGAGCCGGTCTGGTAACATACGCAACATACATGGCATGCAAACGTAGTCGGAATATAATAGCGAGCGATGTCGCGTATTTTTGAATATAAATGCAAAATTCAAAATAAAAACTGTGCTATTGTTAATCTCAAAGATATTCCTTGCCCTGAAAGTGAAAAAAAAAATAGAAATTCGACCGTAGTGCCAAAGAGGCCTAGAGGCCTCTAATTTTGGCAAGAGTTTTGGTATAACATACATTTTATTACCTTGTAACACACAAACTTATAATTCTCAGATAATTGCCAAGTTCTAGTTGGTCAATGACTCTTATTACAGCGGGTATTATAAAAGCTCATTAAGTTAACGGGCAGATTTCTGTGGCCATATCTGAAGAAGGTATCTAGCCCAAGTGGAATTTTTTTTAATTTATCTATTCTTGACTTGAAAGTAATTACAAAAATGTTAATAAGTCATCTGACGTCGATATTAGCTTCAAAAACGAGCATAGAAATCTGCTCGTTAGCCTAATGAGCCTTTATAATACTGACTGTATCAGTCAAATAAGTTGCGATATTTATAGTTGCCACTCACATATTGAGTTAGTGTTGAAAGAAAAAGGGATTTCCAACAATATAAGGAGGCTCGTTATGAATGTTCTTACTAAAAATTTAGTTTCTATAGATGTTCCAAAGAAACAGTCGAACGAAATAAACATCAAATGCGATGTACCTCAAAGTAGAGTACCTGGATACTGTAATATACAGACAGCTCATCTCAATAAAAGATTATTCTTCTTAAATCAAGCCCTGTATCAAAAAAATAATTAAAATGAATGCTTGATCTAAAAAAATAATACCTTCCTTCGAACATGTTTTCTAACCCTCGTTTCCTCCACTCGCGTTTCGATTCTCTATGAACTTCTTCTTCTTGACTTCAGCGTCTCCCTCGGAGGTTGCTGATCAACATGGCGATTCTAATCTTAGAGATGGCTGTGCGAAATAGTTCAGCTGATGAAAGGCCAAACCAGTCACGTAGGTTGCACAACCAGGAAATTCTGCGTCGGCCGACATTTCTGCGTCCTACGATTTTTCCTTGCATGATAAGTTGGAGAATTTCATATTTTGAGTTACGCATGACGTGTCCAAGGAACTCTAGTTTTCTTTTTTTAACAGTAAACAGGATCTCCATTTCCTTGTCCACTCTCTCCAGAACACATTGGTTGGTAATGCGATCCATCCAGGAAATTCTTAGTATGCGTCTATATACCCACAGCTCAAACGATTCCAGTCTCTTCGTCGTTTCCTTATTTAGTGTCCACCCTTCAAGACCATACAAGAGCACTGGAAAGACGTAGCACCGCACCATTCTTATTCTCAAAGCCAATGAGAGATCCCGAGCTGTCAGCAATTTTTTCAGTTTCATAAAAGCCACTCTGGCTTGTTCGATTCTAGATAAAATTTCGTCTCTATGTGAGACAGTTGCATTTATCGTAGTTCCAAGGTATCTAAACTGGTGAACTTGCTCAATCGACTTGTTTATGGTTAGCCGGCCTATATCATTATTTCTTTTGGAAATTATCAGCATTTTTGTTTTGCCAATGTTTACGTTGAGCCCGTACTCTTTACTTATCAATGCCACTTTGTCTACCAGTCTCTGCAGGTCTTCCAGGCAGCTGGCTATTAAAACAGTGTCATCAGCGTACCGGATGTTGTTGATAGTTCTACCATTGATTACTACACCCGCTGACTCTTCTTCTAGTGCCTCCCGAAATATAAATTCCGAGTAAATATTAAAAAGCATCGGAGAAAGGACACACCCCTGTCTGACTCCCTTTCGAATTCTAACTTCTTCCGTTAAGGAACCATCACATTTCACTCCAGCAGTTTGTCCCCAGTATAGATTGGCTATTATTCTCTATGAACAAAATCTAGCAAAAACTGTGTCGTCGTGAGAAAGAAATTTGTGCAAAATTTCAGCTGCATGTCTTGAAAAGCAACGGATATGTTCATAAAAAAACTTCATTTAAAATTTGACTTTGACTAATATGTTGAAAGAGGGGCACCCATGTGAAAAATAATATGAGGAGTGTCGAGTGTCTCATTATTTTTGGCCAAATAATCTGTGCATGGCCAAGAATAAAAACAACAAAAACATCTCTTTTACTTTGAATTTTTTATTATTCACTTTTATAGTGAATGAAATTTTAAGCATTGGAAAAATAATGTGGTATCATTTCCATTATTGTATGTTGAAATGGCGACAGTAAATTAAAACACAGCCTTTACAACAGTGTTAATTTTAAAGTTAGCACTGTGTATGAAAATTATGAAAATTAAAACAACAACAACATGGTTTGTGCTGTTAAGCAGATTAGAATGGTATATATATATTCGTTTGAAATGGTGATTAGAATAGATGATGGCCATGGAATTATACGCTGTAGAAGCTACAAATTCGGGGTCTCCTAAAGAGTTTACACAAGAAAAAAACACTTATTACTACTAGACCATTCTTGTTCATAATATCACTATTGTAGGTGGGTACAAAAAAAATTATAAAAATGATCAACAAAAGTAACTTTTTTTAATATTTTAATCATTTTACAATAATTATTAATCTTATTTTTCAGTGTTCAAGTTAATTATAGAATAGAACTTTCTATAATAAATCATCACTTCAATCAATGCTGTAAGCGAATCTTAATTTAATCAGAATAAGAATGATGCTTCAATTCACGATACCTATAAATGGTGAACAGTTTTTCATAAAGGTCCTCACTTAATTTTAGTTATTTTATGAGTTTTTTGTTGGCAACACTCACAACAAATAAATGGAATATCCAGCTACTTAATAATTTGAGTGTACAATATGAGATCTCAATACAAATACTTTATCGTGATAACTATAATAAGTTTCATTCTGATAATGTCATACATTTACATAGAATCTAAAGATGAGAAACGTGCGGCGGCAATATTCGATCCTGATATTTTCCTAGAAAATAAAGCTTACATGCCGATAACAATTGATGATGTTTTGAAAAAACACGAAAAACTTATCCAACAAGAACTAGAAGACTATAAGTTTCCTCCTGGAGTTGGAATAGAAGATATGACGTTGAAAACTAATGGACGACCCCTGCGAAATGTGATTGCTGCCACGTGGAGGTCTGGATCTACCTTCGTAGGTGATATTATCAATTCAGTGCCTGGAAATTATTATCATTACGAGCCTTTATTAAATTACGGTATTATACAAATTCGGGGACCACCGTATTCCGAAATGGCAATAAAAAACTTGCGAGATTTATTCAATTGTGATTACAGTAACTTAGATACGTACCTGGACTACGGGATGACCCATACATATTTATTTTCGCACAACAAAAGGCTGTGGAGACAGTGCGATATTTATCCGCAGTATTGTTGGAACAACACTTTTCTTAGTCAGCTGTGTAAGCAGTTTCCTTTCCAATCAATGAAAACTGTTAGAATAAGGCTTCAATTACTGGAAGAATTGCTCATCGATAAAAAGTAAGTCAATTCACGTATAGATAAATAAAGTTTAAATCTGTAAACAGGGCAGTTTCAGAATCAGTTTACTTTAAACTACAATTTTTGCCATATCAGAGCTGCTATAAAATTTGAGAAAAAATACGTAATTCAAAAATAAAGGCTGATTCTTATAACCTGAAATATTCAAATATCTCGAAAAAAGTTTTCTACAAAAGTGGTTTAGTTCGGTGAAGCACATCGTTTAAACACAAAAAACCCCTGCAGCCCTCATCCCTTGCGAAAGAACCCCCAGTCTTGTGCACAGAGAAAAATTAATTTTTTTCTGATCGGCACACTCCTCTGGTGGTGGTGATGTGACAGACTGATGAGATGGAAATAACCATTGAAACATCGATGTCTCTGTCTTCACCATACAAAATCGATTTATTTTTATGGAAGTTATAAACAAGTGAACATTACACTTTTAATTTTTCATAGTAGCTTAACTTGAAAACAGTTCAAAATATCGAAAAACAGCTCACATGTCACTATTTTAACTTTTAATGTACTATCTCATTGTGAGAATGCAATGTTTATACCAGAGAAGTGAAAATAATCAGATTTTGGTTGTTTGCGATTTTTTATTATTTTTTTTTTGTTGTAAGGATATCGCCAATGGCGACTTTAAAAAAATCATCCTGTATAGAACAAATTGCTAACCTAAGAAAAGTAACGTGTAATTTATGATAGGTGTGTTCTGCAGCACTTCTGATATGTCAGTCCTGAATCAGAACAGCACTTGTTCCGCATTTGGCCAGAATTACTTTGGGTATTTATTCGGGTAGGTAAATACCGAATCCACCCAATCCTAATCCAGTGACAAAAAATGCGTAAGACTTACCTGAAACATTTTTGGCGCATGTTTTTTCACTGAATACGAATTCACAACTTCATGACAATATCTATAAAGGTTAAATGTCAAATTCCTCACAATCTTTAAAGACACATTTGTTTGGTAATTTTTGATTGTATTAGTTTAGTTACTTTTCTGCATTTTTGTGTTTGTTTACCTTTAAAATTACAACTCATACAATTACAATCATTACGACTCAACAGCACTTTCGCCTCTAGGGGCTAAAAGAAACGCAACAATTCAATAAATTTTCAAATTTTGAGTTTTGAAAAATTCCAAAAACCGGTCAATTTATAATTTGATCCAATTTACAGTGAGCTAGTATTTTTTTATACAGGCATTTTCTTGGCTCAGTAATTAGAGTATATTATAGCATTTTGTTACTGTCTGAGAAGATGCAATATTTATGCAATAGTTGGAATATATTACTATATTTTTTTTTGTATTAACGAAGTTAATATGCTCACAATTTATTTTTTTTAATCTTTCTAGCTTGAACATTAGAATATTGCTGTTAATAAGAGATCCTAGAGGAATAGTGCAATCTAGGAAGCATAGAGAGTGGTGTCCTGGGGTTCCAGATTGTGATCAACCTTCAGTTATTTGTGATGACATGATATCAGACTACAAGGCAGCAAAAAAATTCTTGAAACTGTATCCAAAGCAATTCAAGTAAGGCCAGAAAATTGAATTTTTTTACTATTTATAATACTTGTTATGATGCTTCAGGGTTTTCCGATATGAAGACTTTGCAGTAAACGTAGAGAAAAGTGTAAAGGAACTATTGGAGTTTTTTAATTTATATTATCATCCGGCAGTTGTGGAATTTTTAGACTCGCACACCAAAATCAATGCTGGGGATGTTTGGAGTACATATCGAGATTCGAAGAATGCTCCTTTTCATTGGAGAGTGGAACTACCATTTCCTGAAGTCCAGTTCATACAGAATAGTTGTCAGGAAGCAATGAATCTTTGGGGATATGCTAATGCAGTCAACGAATCTCATTTATTAGAATTCAATCCAGTTGGTAGCTTTATGCATTTACATTAACACATGAAAGTATTATAAGTTTTATCTTTTTGAAATTTTATAGATTTATAAACCTTAAATTATTTTAAAATAAATATTGAACAGTTTTTTTTTATAAGGAATTACTAACATTACCCAATAACCACCATCTTCTAGGACTAAAACAGAAGTTAACTTTCAATATTCCTAAGATATTTCGCATCAGCTTCCCTTTCCTTTATTTCTCTTTTATTGCATTTAAACGAAAAAAACCTACAAAAAAATCCTGCAGGGTTATATGTGAAGGAGTGCAAAATCACTTAATTGTTTAGATCTCCCAGTTTTCCAAATATGTTAATTTTTCTGGTGTGTTTTGATAAGAAAAATTTGAAGCTTGACGTCTCGTCTCCAGATGGTTTTGAAATTTTGGTTTAACACTTGTATTTACAGGGTGATCTCAAAAAATTACCTGCTTTGTAAAATCTGGAAGTTTTTAAGGAGTTGGAAAGTAGATGAGGTTCAAGTTTGTGAAATATTTATTCTATATTGTACTTACAAGATCACTGAACAAAATTCTACAATTTGCATAATTTAACTAAACAGGTTTATTCAACTAAACAGTCTTTAATAAATACATACTTATTAAACGAGTTTTGTAAGCTGTAATATCGACTCAGAGTAACTTTTGTGAAAGATACCGACAGTCTTCATTTCCACAGTGGCAAGTCAATAATTTTGCTTTTACTTCCCAGAATTTTCTACCATAATCAAAACTGAATACACAAAAAAAATTATTCATCTTTGGAACTAAAATAATAATTTCAACTTACCAGAGTTCTTCATTTGCGCCAATATCTCTACGGGCAAAAAATGCAATCCTTGGAAATCTTAAATCATGATGCTCGATGAATACTTTCATTGGAAATAAGTTAGGGTTACAGCTGTGATTTATGAATCTTGAGAAATTACCAAAAAACTTTGCATCGATACAATAGCTATTCAACTCCTGTAAAAATAACCACGTAAACATTGTCAGAAACAGAAATTAAAGAAAATATCAAGGTGTTCATTTTCTTTTCTAGAAACTTTCTTTTCAAACTGTTTATTGCAACGTGCTGCAATGTTACTGCAAATATGCTCTCCACTTCCCTTCGTTAATTACCTACAAGAGTTGTAACAATGGCCAAGAGAAATACGCCCAATATCAGACTCAGTTAAATCCCCTGAGCAGAGCAACCGGGGACTATTCAAATAATTTTTTTTTTACAAATTCAAATTTTTTTTGTATTATCCACGTTAGTTTGAAAAAGTTAATTTTTGGAAAATCTGTTCCAGGATATTGACACAGTGCACATAAAATTACTGTCATTGTACTCGAGAAGTAGAATTGGTGCAAATATCTGAGCCTAGAAAGGACATACATATTTTCAAATTGGTAACATTAATCACTAGCTAAATAAATGTTCATGTGTATACAGGGTGTATATGTTTTACCCATAAGAAAAAAAAAATATCAAACGGTCATTATACACTACAATTTATTAAAAACAGTAGTGTTTTATTTATCATCCATCAGACGTATTCTACCTTATATTGAAAGCTTCTATTAAAGTAAATGAACTGAGTACTTAAATAGATGTACCTTATTATCTAAATCAAACAAATAAGAATCATCTTCTCTTTTTGCAACTGCTGATTCGGTAATAATTTCGCCAACATACTCACAAACAAAACTACCCTTAGCAATAGCCTTTAATGTGATAATTCCCCATCCTTTCTGGGGCGTTTTAAGAAGTTGAAATCGTTGTGTTAACCCTTTTTGTACTATTCGATTACTGCAAGTTATCGAATTACAGTTACAAGTTTCGTTACATTCAAATATCATAGGAGAACCTAAAAATAAAAGACATATATTATGACACTAATAATGATTAATTAACTAGTAATGATATTGTATAGTATGTTACTAGGAGTAGAAAGCGATCATTTTGTGTTGAGCTCGTGCAATCGAGCGACCTAATTTTTTTTATATAAAACTTGCGGAAAAAATCTTATATGTCACTCGCAGTTGAATGCTCCTTTCTTGTTTCTCTCAATTGCACTGCCTCGGCCGCAAAGGTTGAGCTTAACACAAAATGATCGCTTACTAGTTCTAAACTTACCATTTAAAACATGCTCTAAGACAATCTTCCCATGACTATCGTACCGAATACGAGTCATTTTAGAACACTCGCAACTCTCCGTCCTGCATCTGTCACCGCATGTGCAAGACTGCCTTGACGCAATGCTCAAGTCAGGGTGGAAGCTATTTGAAGTATAACAGTTTTTTGTAATATATACATAATCGTTGGGTTTGTCGCTTCCATCCAAATGATTTACGCATTGAATTGGATTATTTTCTCTCCCTTTTGATATATCACTAAAATTCACTTTGATAATAATTCATTATTCAAATAATAATAATTAAGAAAAGCGTACTTTGTTAAGATATATTTTTTTGGTTCACAATCTTGAGAATTTACTCCTTGCAATTGAACATTCAAACTGATTATATTGTAAGAGTCTCCATTAGGAGGAACACAGTCCAATGGTGTTTCATTGTTATTATTTATTACCGAAACATCTGCACCTCTAGCCAACAGTACTGTTATACAATTATACATATCCTGACGAGCTCCGATGTGACTGAAAATGTAACATTTTGTTAAAGAACTACATTTTTATTTCTGATCAAATGAACTTACAGTGGTGTATCACCATGAGTGTTTATTGCATTTACATCACTGTTATTGTTCAATAACAATTCGGCTATTTGAGAGCAGCCACTGAAAGCAGCCCAATGTAGAGCGATATTGTGTTCCACGTCTCTTAACAGCGGATCAGCTCCGTTTTCTATGAGAAATTGTGCAATTTCAACGAAGCCATTTTCACAAGCCCAAACCAGAGGTGTCCATCCACCATCGTCTTGGGCGTTAATGTAGTCTATTATCCCGGCATGTTTTTTAAGGAGTATATTGCAGGCTGTAATGTTGCCACATTTTGCAGCTACATGTAAAGCTGTCATGCCATCAGTACCCTGTCAAAATTAAACCTTAAATTGTTAATCATGACAAAGACAAATACCTACAAGTGGTAGTGGACTGAAAAACTAATAGCACAAACGCAATGTATGTAAGTGATGACATTTCTATGACAAACAGAAATATGTAAAATTGATTTTTCGATTCTTCTTTATATATTTCAATACATAAATCATAAAAAGGTTTTTCGTATTTCTAAAGCTTCAAAGCACATTGATGAATAGATATATCGAAAGAAAAATACCAAAAGTTAAATTAAAGTTTCCCCTAATAGCGTAAGTAAATTAAGGGACATACTTTTATTTCTATACTTGCTCCAGCTTTGATTAAATATTCGACGACCTCGTTTCTTTCGGCAACAATAGCACAAGTCAACGGCGTGTTTTGCTCTCTATCAAAGACATCTAATTGTATGCCGACAACAACAAGCATGTGCACAGTCAAAATGAGTCCATTTTGGGCAGCAAAATGCAGTATTGTTCCATCGTCGCAATCAGGAATTGTTTTTGAGAGATCAACACTTCGTGAACCTTAAAACATGAATTCAAACTGATTATGATATACGATCAGACATTACGAGTATTTACCTAAAAT
The DNA here is from genome assembly GCA_910589415.1 of Malachius bipustulatus. NCBI lineage: Eukaryota > Metazoa > Arthropoda > Insecta > Coleoptera > Melyridae > Malachius > Malachius bipustulatus. The sequence continues at coordinate 49,743,788 of OU342633.1, forward strand.
TATAGCAACTCTTTCAATGTCATTATCGCTTACTGCATCAAAAAGTTCACTGAAATCAAATTCTTGTCCGATGAGCTCCGGTGCATGCAGCAGGTCGAGTGTTCCAAATGGTAAAATCGGTTCAGAAGTTTTATCTGATTCGGGAGCTCCTGAATATCCGGTGAAAGTAATTTTTGATACGATTCTAGAAGAAAACATTCAAGTCACATTAACCAGTAAAATTATTTGTAACGACGAGCTTTATTAGTATGAGAGCAAAAAGGTGATATAAAAATGACACTGAACAAAATTAGTAGATTAGTGAGACGCTGCAAGAACATAAAAAGCTGAAAATTTAAATACTTTATTGTAGATAAACTTGATAAATAATATAAATATACAGACCATGTATTTATTTTAAACACAAACAAATAATATTTAAATATACTAAAATAATCGGTTTTAATTAAAAGTCCAACAGTAGTTCATCCTGTTGAGACATTTGTTGAACTGAAATGAGAAAAACAAAGCAAATGAGAAACAGAAAGGACTTCATTGACATTTTTATAAAACCCCGTCAAAAAATAAAATATATCAAAAATTACCTTGTTGGTTTTTGCGATAGTAAAAATACTGGTTTCTTAGCTGAATGCATTGTTATATAAATATCGTAATCTGGAGTGGTCAAACCACAATGGGGACAACACCTAACATCACCGACTGCTATCTGACAATTCCGGTGATACTGATGTTGCGATTCGCACTGAACAAAACGCCCCTGTAAACATAGTTCCAGTGAAGTGGTCTAGAAAAGATTAAAAAAAAAACAGATTCTTTCAAACTTACTTGAGTGCAAAATACACCGCAAGTCGGGCAACAATTGTGCCGTACTAAACGATTTCTATGAACCTCACAGAAAGGACTAAAGGGAACACGATTTGATGGTCTCAATAATGGTGTGTCTTGATTTACAATTTTTGTACATCCGACCAGTTTTTCACCCACACTGTCTACAGCTCCACAGTAAATTTCCTCTAAAAAACAATAAAAAAAAAATGATAACTACCTCTCCACTTTCATTCATAATAACGAGAAAATAATAAATTTTATAATTTTGCACTCTTTACATTATGAAAAACAGATAAATGATTGTATGTAATTTTATTACCGACTAATTTATATGAGATGACCTACAGCTTCTGGTATCATTCCATATGGTGTTTTGGCCCTTTAGCATTTGAAGCAACTCATACATTTTCTTAGATTATGTTTTTTCTTTACCAACAGTAGATGTTGACAGAAACAAAAAAAAAAACTTGCTATATTTTATCTAAATCCCTTTACAAAATCCTTTTTATCTATCTTTCGATTGACATTTTTATTAGCACTGGACATTAATTTAAAAAAATAAATTAAAGAAATTAATTATAACCTATTGGACTTACCATCATCAATATATGGATACAACTGATTAGTCTTTGTGCATAAACATAAACGAGATGCAATTAACTGGTCAGTTACCGAAGAGCATTCTGGTTCTGCTGATAAACCAACTGACTGTTCAGACACAGTTAGTTCGGGAATTGAACATTCTTTTTCCTCAAGATTCGAATCTTTTCGGCTGAAAAATACACACTTATTCATCGAGTACTTGCTATTTTTATTTTTAGTAAATTTTGTGACTTAGTTCCGAAAATGAGCACAAGATATTATCTGTGATCGTATCCTGAAAAAACTGAAAAACTTCAATTTGTCATTTCATCAATAGCTCCTTAATTATTTACCACCAATTATTTTCGTTTCATCACCTTTAATGTTTTTTTTTTAATTTTCGGGCCAACTTCACAAGCCCGAAAAAAACAGCAGACAAGGTGGTAAAACATACCATTTGATTTCCCATCGTTAGACCATGTCAACAACTCATTTTGTTTTACCACCTTTAGAAAAAAACTTATGGGAATAAATAATTTTTATAGCCGATACCTATAATATGGTAACTGTACAAACCCGAGAAAATATCTTACCATCTCTTGGTTTTGATTTATCACCCAGTAGTTTTAATTTACAGCCCCCACTATGAAAGCCCCCGGCTTTAATTTGTTTTATGAAATTCAAGCCAACTTCACAAGTGAGTAAATATACATGGAAAATGTTTTACCACTTTGTACCAACCCGAGAAAAGGTTTTACCACTCCTTAGTTTTCATTTGCCACCCCCAGTACCCAGTATCACCGCCCCCGGCCTGTATTTGCTTTACGAAATTCGATCCAACTTCACAAGTGCGTAAACACTGGAAGGTTTTTCCAGGTGATAAAAAACGTTTTTCCATTTTGTACCAATCCCAGAAAAGGTTTTACAACCCATTAGTTTTGATTTGCCACCCCCAGAAACACCGCCCCCGGCCTTTATGTGCTTTATGAAATTCGGGCCAACTTTACATGTGTGTAAATATTGGTAAAGTAGTTCCAGGTGATGGCAAACGTTTTACCACTTTGTATCAACCCGAGAAAAGGTTTTACCACTCCTTAGTTTTCATTTGCCACCCCCAGTACCCAGTATCACCGCCCCTGGCCTTTATTTGCTTTATGAAATTCGATCCAACTTTACAAGTGCGTAAACACTGGAAGGGTTTTTTCCAGGTGATTAAAAAGTTTTTCCATTTTGGACCAATCCCAGAAAAGGTTTTACAACCCATTAGTTATGGTTTGCCACCCCCAGAAACACCGCCCCCGGCCTTTATGTGTTTTATGACGTTTTCCATTACCTAGAACATACTTTCCGATATTTACGCACTTGTGAAGTTGGCTTGAATTTCATAAAGCATATAAAAGCCGGGAACGGTGATACCGGAGGTGGTAAAACCTTTTCTCTTTTCAATATGTCGTCTATAAGGAATCATATCTTATCATAAAACTAGGTGTAAAAACAATCAAGTGACACCAATAAATGCAGAATCAACTTTTAAATTTAAGTTTCAAATAATATAGGAGCTATCGAGAAAATAAAAAATTATAGTTTAGAACTATCACAGATATCTTGTATGTCTTCACGGATTCAAGATGACCATAAAATGGCGCATCTTTTCTGTAATTTAATCAACTCTATATCTCTTACAGTGAGTATTATAAAGGGTTAATGAACTTTTTAACGGGCTATTAAGCGTCTTATAAAGGTATTTTTTGCGTTTTTAGGTTAGAAGTAGATCGTTAAGTCGGGGCAATAACTAATCACCAGAATTCTACCGATTAAGGGACTTAACGAAATGAAATGTCAAATGAATTGATATATTTTCATTCTAAATAAATACAATTTTGACTGAATCTAGTTTTTATTCCATATTCCACCAATTTAGAAAGCTTTTTTGAATGATTACTACTTAAAAGTTTAATGAGAAAAAATAATGAAAATTGAATTTTTCATTCTTATCAATAGCACTACCTTTATACCTATCTATTAATAGTATGTAGGTACCTATAGCTTGATAAAACCACACACCCACCCATTTCATTGATGAACTTTATTATAAGTAAGCAAAAATAATTTCAATACTTACCTTACGTTTAGGTGCTTCTTTATTACTCAAATTACACCTACCTACTTCTTGGTAAAAAAGCTAGGAAGGTAATAAATGTGCTTCAAAAATAAATAAATAAAAAATAATTATCATTACTCCCGCAGGAGCAAAGTTCAAGTAGGTAGATAGGTAATAATAATAACACAATCAGCCAATGTATTCTTAACTTCTTTTCTCTACTTTGCTACAGTATCTGCTACTATTATTAAATAATAAAACCAGCTAAGATTAAACAACAAATTTATTATGTATTACAGATTGATATTACATTGAAGTAAAATAATAATTATTAATAATAATTGGAATAAATAGGTATGAAATGGTGTTTTCATTATGTCTGAGCTCTCATTTCTCTCATCTTCTGACAAAGAGGAACAGCACCCGGTGAGTCTCAGAAGTCCTAGAAACAGGTGGTCTAGTCCTTTTGACACTTTCGAACTATTCACTCACATTTAAATTATTGTTTGTTTAGTTTTTAACACAATGATAACACAACACACAACAGCAGCTAGCAGTCAGCGCAGGCTCATAGGTAGATATACGCATTGGCAGTGACACTAACCCAACTTATTATTATTCAGTGACAGAGACGCCTGGCATGACTACGTGACGTGGAGTATTCTATTATTTCACCAGCATCGGAACCTTTCGGTCCGTAGCCTCTCGTAGGCACAGCCATTCGTTTGAATTCGGCACAAAAGTTTGTTAAAATTCTCATTAAATATGGCGACTTCCGTCTTTAACTAATGGCCCGTTAGGATCTGGAATGTTTTGCTTTATAATACCCGATCGAAACTTAATTTTTCATGAAGACTAATAGCCCGTTTTTTAACGAGCTACTTAATGACCCTTTATAATACTCGCTGTTAGCGTTAACCAGTGAGCTTTAAAAAAAGAGACACCCTGCACCCAGTATACATTTCTTTGGGTAGACCCTGAAACCAATGCCAAATACAAACTATTTTGATGAATGATAGGACATGAACGTGAAGTTATGCAAAGCTCTTTATGAATAAAATAAATATACTGACTGATGGATGATAAATGCAGACGAGAATGCAGAGATTCTATAAAGTAAGGGTTGAAAACATAAATTTTATAAATATACTGGTTAGGTACTCAGGTAAACAATATATTTCCAAAACCATGCTGGATAAGTGGATGACAAATGACCACTTTTTTGACCTCGCTTTGACTATGTACGATCTCATCAATAAACCGGAAAGCTTCTTAAGACAAGGAGGTCCGAATTGACAACTGGTTGTTAAAAGGTATTGAATTTATTTTTTGAATGAGAATTTTATGCAAAGCACCAAAGAAGCAAATTCAATTTATTAAAAAATACACTAAAAATTGGCAACTACGGTAAGATTTTTTTCTCATCAGCTGATCAGGCCAACCGGTGCAATGTGGTTTACACTTACACAGGTAGAACAAAGCAGGATAGTTTTAGATTGTATTGTTTAACCTTTCATGGAACTCAAAAAATGGTAAAAAGTTCTATAACTAAGTTACCTGATTGATATTCTTTCAGATCTCCGAAAAGTCGGTTCACTAAGTTTTGCATTTGGACTCGATTCGTAGCTATATTCCGAACTTTGATTGGACTCATAAGGATATTTAGAATGTTTAATGCGTTTTCTGCTTTTATCTATTTTGTGCTTCTTATTAACAACCCCATCATCTGATGTCTCCAAGTTCGAAGACTCTTCCCAAAGTTCACTGTGCTTGAATCTATCGGAAGATTTATCGTTACTCTTTTGGTGCTTCGAGTTTTTGTCAGTTCTAGTTTTCTCTAGTCTCGCCGCAGCTAGATTTTCAAGTATTTTGGGTGTTGGTTTTAATCGCCTTGTCAACCTTTGAGGTTTGCTTGATTCGTTGTAAGATTTCTCTTTTCTAGCTATGGCACTTTGTAGGACAGACTCGTTGCAGTCTTTACTGCGTCGTCTGGCAGATCTTTTCAACGTGGACTGAAACTCTTGGACTTCTTCAAAGGATACCGGTTTATTCCTCAAAGAGCGTTTGGATGGAGAATCTATGGGGCTTGTTTTACATTTTGAAGGTTCTACATTTGGCTTCTTAAACAGTAACACAATTCTAGGTTTTGAGACTTCTTTACTTTCCTGCTCATCAGCTTCACTAGCATCATTTCTTGTATCTGCGATAGATGATTCATTACCTATTTTACATTCACCATTTATTAGCTCATCTGATGAATTCATTTCTTTATTCTCACAGGGAACTTCTTTTGCAGCATCATCACTTTCGGAGATCTTTAAATCGTCCTTATCATCCAGATTTTGGTTGTTCAACTTCTTGTCAGTCATATTGAATTGGTTCTTCATTTCTCCTAGTATTTTAGTTATAAAATCTTTTGAATCCTCTTTTGACACTGTATCCGAATCGCTGCATTCGCTATCCACCACAGACATATTGAATTGAATGTTAACTAAAACAAACTACAAAGCCTTTTACCTCTTCCTCTTGTTGGTTATTTTTCTTTAGTTACAGAAAGGTCTATCCTCCTCCTCACCTCCTCATATCCCTATCTGCCATCCATTCATGTCACATTTACCTCTTTAAGTACCTGTCCATCTATTCTATTCTATTATTTCATTTTCATTTCAATTTCAATATTATCAATTAAAAAAATATTAATTATTATTATGTATAGTATACTAATTAACCTGCAAAAGTTATGTCACTTGTCATGATTGTTAAGGGGTTAAGGCCTTGTCTAGGGGTAAGTCCAAAGAAGAGAAAAGGTCAGGAAAGAGTATAGGCTAAATAAGTAACTATTGTGGCGCCACCAAGTAGGCAAATTTGACACTTTCATGCGGCAAGTCCTGCGTGCCCGCTATTCATTTTAATAATGTATTTCTCATTGCAAATTTTTGGTCGTTCAGGGATAAAAAGAAATCGGGAAGGGTACCTTAAATGCTTGCGATTACATACGTATTTTATTACTTCTGAATATTTTTTTAGATAGGAAATTAAAGTTAAAAATTTTAGTTAATAATTTAAGGCATATAACTCATATAAGTAATACTAATAAAACAATAACTGCTATAATTTTTTCGAGCTGTATTTCAGACGAAGGGTAACATTTTCTTGCTTTACAGCTGCAAAATATGTCCAAAACTCTTCGACCTTCCGACCTTCGACTTATTATACATAAGCTGAATAAACAAGAAAGGTGATATTTTTTTAATGGAACAATTAATATATCACCTGAACAATGGGACAATAATAGGTTTTTTTGTCATTTTTATGAGTGCTATGTGCACCAGGAGTCTCTCTAAAAGAAGAAAAGTTCCATGTAAACGTATTCTCTAACATCGCTCATGTGAAAACTCATCATGAGATTTCGTTCATTTCTCAACGATTTAAAACGAAAGCAGTCGAGACTTGGTGCTTGGAAATGACTTTTAATAATAATTGTAGTCATAATAAATTCAAAAATCTTGAAATACACTTCCAAATAATGATTTTAAGAAAGGTTTCATTTTATTGAAACGAGCTGTCAACGATTAATATGCCGCACAAAAGTGCGAAAAAAATCCACGAGGAGGCGCGCGCTCCGCAAACATCCGATACTTACTTAGCGTATAATGCGATATCCACTATCACCATAACCAACCTAATCAATCAGTCTTGTTGCCAATTGTTCCCCTAGAATATTTTGACTTGGTGGAAGCCATCTAAATAAAAAATAAGGTTTTTTTTATAAGCAGGGTCGGATAATTTCCCGTAGAATGCGGTTTTCTACATTACACGTAGAAAACTATGTAGAAAAGTGTAGAAAACGTAAAATATCCTGACAAGTGACAGAGGTGACATACAAATTTCAATACTGTCAACAGTGGCAACTACTCAACATATTGTTGACTTGACATTAGTGACATTAATGAAACAATGAATGATCAGGAATTTCAAAAAAAAAAAAAAACAACTAACAACTAACCTTCAACTTAACTTACAACTTCTATCTAATTCTAATAAAACTTGAATTCTTGAATACCTAGGTACGGTATTTCTATTAATTTCTGATAAAACTTGAATACCTTACCTATTATTCAATTCATCTATGCTATGGCAAGTTTGGTTAAAAAAAATTGAAAATTTATTCTATTATAAGTTCAACATAAACATGAGTGGTGTTGCTAATTTCCGGTTGAAAAAAAAAGCAAAGGTATAAAGGTAAATGTGTAGCCACTTTGCTTGCAATGCCAGCAAGTTTTGCAGAATACGGCTGATAAACCGTTGATTGAAGTAAACGGTTACAAAAGCACAGGTAAATTAGATTCTCATTCTGAAGTTTTCTCTTTTTCTGCGATTTTGCTTACCAATTAGGTATTATTAATAAATTGTAGAAATAAATGCAAGTTAGTAGCGCTCAAAGACTTTTATATTTTAATTTAATAGCTCCGCCACTGAGATGGTTGAAAATGATGATGAGGTCGACGAGGACGAGTACGAGGATGAAAGAAATGAAACAATATTCATAAACGTGATTGATTCAGAAGGGTAATGACGAAACTGTCAAAGATGAAAATTTAGATGGTAGGTAATGATGATGACCATGATTAATTATGAAAGTGGTGTTCAAGAATCACAAAATGATAAGGTAGGTAATTTAATCAAAATATAATGTAGGTATACACTTTGTATACAATTTGTCTGTTTCAGATGATACTATTGCTATCACAGTCACCTTTACACAAGAACAATAAGCAGCGTGCCTTCTCAGTTGAAAAGTCCCCAAGAAGTTTTCTTACAACTCCTCAGTCTCAGAAGGGTCCCCAGAAAAAAAAGAGACTATTTGGGTCGATAAATCAGGTGCAGCAACAAGCTACACAGTAGGTTCATTTTGTGATGGTGTTTCGTGCTCCGAAAATGAAAAATTGAACACTGCCTTGGGGGAATTCTTTTTTTGGCTGCAATATTCCTTTTAGTGTAATCGACTCCGATTATTTTCGACGATTCATAAAAATGTCAAGACCTGCCCTGTCTATAGAATTCCAACTCGGAAAACTTTGTCTTCCACCATCTTAGATCGAATATATGACAAATATTCAAATGAACATAATATTGCAAATAATGGAAAGTCTGTTCTACTTCTAGACGGATACATTCTGCTGGAGAGAAGTTATTCATAAATTCATGGGATATGACTACTGGTAGTAGTGAAACAGGTGAGTCTTTAACAGACATAATAGTCGTTGAAGCTGTTGACATTGCCAAACAAAAATATACCCAACACTGAATTATTCACCATAGTAACAGATAATGCATCAGCAATGTTAAAAATGGGTCGAAGTGTTCAATTGTGGCACGTAACGTGAAATAATAGTCATAGTGCAAATTTATTGGTCAAAGCTTTAGAAAATGAACAAATTGCAGCTGAAGTAGTGATCCCCAATATTAAAAGAGTTTAAGCGGCCTGATTTAGAACGGGAGCTTGTGAAACGCAATGGAGCACGTATCATATTAGCAGGAGAGACGCTTAGGTGCTCCTATCGGGATGCATTCAAATGTTTTATTAAAACATTTGTGCATCTTTGTGCAAAACCATTTTACACAAACTTTCAGATTTCTGTAACGCATAGTTTCCCATATACAGCCAACTGACGCTCGTCGTGAAACAGCCTGTATAATAGTGATGAAACGTGTACACGTTTACACGTGTACACGTAATGACCATACTAAACGTTTAAAAAAATTACACGCACGTGTATCTATTAATAGGAAAAAAATCAATTTCGTTTGCCTGAAACCGCTAAAATAAATCCAAAATGAAAGAAATCGAATTACCTATAAGACTTTAGTAAATTAGTGAGGGAGGTATTTATTTAAACTTTCGGGTTTCATCATAAAAAACCGGTTTTCATCTGAGAGTTCCTTGTAATAGTTGCACCTGCAAATCCTGCAATGAGTGCAATGTTGTTGCTTTGTGTCCCTACTGGGCAGAGGGTAGTTAAATGATGTGAAATGATGCTTTTTATGATTGTCTGGAACTGGAAGGAGTGTTATTTTATTTTGCTGGTACTAGTGTTGGGATTGTTGGGGATTACCAACAACTGATTTCAATAAAAAATAATAAAAAATTTCAATTCCTGTATTTTGTTCTTTTATTCATTTGTTCCCCAAAGTCTTAAAACCGCTTACTGTTATTATTGTTTGTATACAATATGCTTTTAATGAAAATTTAAAAACTCCATCACAACTCCCTGTGATAATGAAAGGCAATAAATTGGTGAAGGTCAAGTCACATTAGGGCTAGCAGGAAGGAGGAAGGACGGATAACTACTGCTATGCAGCGCCATGGGTGGTCCACAAGGAGCGCACCTACTTGAATTATTTTATTAACATTAATTCGAAATTGATACTTTCAACAAGTTTTTCTATCTAATCATCGTCCTTTCTTTATATTTCGTCCGCATATTAGGACAATCTGTATCTGAAGTTCACATTCCTATTAACTGTTTACAACTGGTTAACCTATTAACCATCATTTCCCTATCTAAGAATACTGAATGGTTATTTTTATGCAACTATTAAAGAAACGTGGTGTACACGTTTATAAACGTTTAGTGTTGAGGGTTACACGTTTAATTTATTACACGCTTTTTTTCATCACTACTGTATAACATAACAAACAATGTTATACAGTTTGTACACAGATGGGGTTATGCGGAGAAGGAACACTTTCTTAATATCCATTTTACCAAGAAAGTCATTCTTTATCAAAAAAAAACTCTGCTTCTCAAGAAACTTGAGAAACAACACTAAAACATGAGGTATTGTTATGGTATTCCTTTTTCCCCCCCATTTCTAATTTATTATTATTAATTTTTTATTTATTTATTTATTTATTTATTTATTTACTCGTGCCAACACTATATAAACAGTAACTACAGGCAGGAGTGCTTACTGGGTGAGAAAACATAAATACAACCTACTAACTAACAACAGAAAACAAATTTAAAGCTATACAATAGGATAAAAGAAAAAAAAAAAAACAGATATCACATTAACCTAAACTACTTAATCTAAACACCACTACAATCTAATGAGTGCAATGCTTTCTTAATATCTTTAATACTGTCCTCAAATAAATCTATATCACACTTTTGAATCACTACATTACACTCTTGTAGCATTCTATCAATAGGAGAACAGCTTGATTTTAAACAACGGAATTGCAAAGGATTCGTTATTCTTAAATTAACTTTAGGAACTAAGAACTTTATTTTATTAATAAAGTAACATTTCTTGTACTTTCGGTTGTTGACAATACAATAAACAAACAACACACTGTTTAAGGAACGTCTTGCACTCAGCCTAGTAACACCAAACTCAATTTTGAAATGAAAACTCACATTTTATTTCAAAAATTTTTTTACCATAAACAAAATTTTTTAATTACTATTTTAGAGGGCACTCTCTCTCCCGGTTAGGTTCCCTCTCTCTGAAGTAGTAAGTACAAATCGTTTAATTTATGACTTGTAACTTGTAACAAAATTTTATTTAAAAAAAATGGGTACAAAAACCTACTTCGAGCTCTCTGATTTTTAAAATTTGTTATACTCTAAAATTTAAACTGAGTACAATGCCAAAATCTTCCGATATCCTTTTCTTTCCTCAAAAAACTTTCTCTAGTCCCTCTGCTTCTCTTCTTCTTTACTCTTTTACTCACAGCTTTTTTCAAATTCTTGAGCTGGCTCTCCGACACCATCTCTCGTTATTCCTTGACCTTTCCAAATAAAACTTCTCTTTCGTCCTCGTAGTCTCTTTCCCATTTTCTTGCTGCTTCTCTCTCGTCCATTTACACATAAATCATTCCTTTCCAAATAAATCTTTGCTTTCCGTTACTTATCTTCTTTCTGCTCTATTTCCTTTTGACAAACTCTCTTCTTTAATAATTTATTCCTCTCCTATCCTCTTTCTCTTTGCCATCACTTATTCTTCTCTTTAGATCTTCTAAATAATTATTTTACATTTTTTTCCATCCACTGATTTTTTAAACAATCAAAATAATTTATTTTTGACATTTTTAATTATTAATTATTAATAATTTTTATTTGTTACAAGTCATAAATTAAATGTCATAATATTCAAGTCAAGTTTAAACTTGAAATCACCATTTCTTATCTTCAACTGAACTCAATTTTTCATAACAGTATCTACCCAAATATCTCCCTCCCAAATTTGAGTAGATTTTGTAAAAATAAATTAAAAATAGCTGTAAAAATTTTTTACCTGAGGCACCTCCAAGTTATCACCTCTTATACAAGGTGATCCCTAAATGGCGGACACAGTATACAAGGAGTTATAGAGGATGTTCAGAAAGGCTGTAAATTTAAAACAAAAATGGGTTCCTCGGCTTATAAAACACCGCCGGGGGTCTTGTCTATTAGAGCAACAGCTTCTCTAATTGTTGGTAGTTTCCGTCACTTACACAGATGTCACTACTTGATACAAGTCCCGAAGTTCCATGTGAATTATCTGAATATAGTATCAACTGATCTTTAGCTAGAGCTAGAAGTAGACAATTACGATTGTTGATATGACATGCCGATGAGCTCTAATAAGAGCGAAATGGCCATCCATGTCTTCAACATTGTTTTTGTCTCCTTTTGGCTTGAGATCAGCATTATCTATAAGCCCTAGAACCCAAACAAACGTCTTCTTTTTACTAATAAACTAATACAATACGTACTTTGTTCGAATAACTCTCCACTTTGTTGTTGTAATAATTTATAATAATATATAAATTTTTTTTGTTGCTTTCTTATGCTACATTATAATCATATTATACAGGGTGATCAGTAACTCGCGCACTCGTAGCATGCTGAGGTAAACTTCACTTTTTAAGAGTGGTAAATTTTCTTACTGCAGTGTTGTAAGTTCTCTTCTTCCAAAGATATTACCATTTTTGTAGAAAAAAAGGTGGCAACACTGCAGCACTGAACATGTGAATAAGTTCGGGTTAGATGGTATTGTTATCATTGTCATTTCCATAGCAACGAAGGCATTTGAATATTTTATATTCTCAGTTGTGTTTAGGCAGTTGCCAGACTTCAAATTTAAGTTTTTCATCAATTTCCAACATTCTCAATTCCTCTGCAGAGGTTTTGTGGAAAAAAAATTGATGAATTATATGGTATCCGGTCCAGACATTACAGTAAACTGAATTTTTCATTAATCTTTATCACGGTTATTGAAAAAATTACCTTTAAACTTGGATGAGATACACTCTGTAGTTTTAAAAGCAACGGTTGGATTCAATTTTTTTTTTTTTCAGAATATCTTTAATTTTAATGGGCTCTATATGGCCCTGTATTCGAAGTGCGCGAGTTACTGATCACCCTGTAGAAGAGTGTCCAGAAACTAGTAGTAGTAGTAGTATGGTGGGTTGGGGTGGTACACCCCAAGCGACTAGGCCACCGAGGGCCCTTTTCGCCTTACCCGAACCATGGTGAAACTCCTACTCGAACCTCCCCGACCTTTTAATAAAGGCCAGAAGGTTGTTGTATGAGAGGAGTTTTATTTCTTCCTCTTGTAGCTCCTCAGACCCAAAGATGTTGAGCCTGAGGTTACTGTATACCTCGCATACGCCCACATAATGGTGGGAGTCCTCGTCATCCATTCCGCATTTAGGGCAGACCGGGTCCCGAGTGACCCCCATCACTTGCAGGTGTCTGTTCAGACTGCTGTGACCGGTGAGAACCCCGACTAGTAGTCTGAGTTCTTTCCGATTCATTCTGGACATGCTGGTCCATCTGTTTCCGATCGGACCAGCCAGAAACAGCCTGGCCTGTCTGCAGCCTGGTGCTGTTTCCCAGTGGTTCTCTAAACCCTTGCGAGTCCATTCTTTTATAGATTCTTTGAGAAGATTTTTGGTCAGACCCAGGACGGGCTCCGGCCCACAAAAGGTTTCCCTGTCCAGAAACTAAATTTATTGGCGGTTTCAATGACATCCGCCGCCTTACTCCAGATGCAATAAATTGGTTACAAAGTCTAAAACCAATCTAAACAGGATGGTGTGTCTAGGTTTTTTATGGTACACTAACTGCAAAGCAAATGCTTCACCAGGATGTCAACAACTCATCCTCATATTGTACAAACCGTTCTGCCAACCCCCCCCTCCCCCCCCCCCCCCACCCCCCCCCCCCCCCCCCCCCCCCCACAATAATGAAATAACCATCAAATTGTGCATTGTTCTTATTTTTTCAATATCTTTTTTATTATTGGAAATTAATATTTATCTTTCGTAGGCTCAGATAAGTCGCCAAGAGCTACCCATCTGACGTTTCAAAAATTTTCCAAAAAATCCACCAAAAATTTATTTTCTGAAGTTTAATAATTTTTGATTTCCACTATTTTTTTCATACCGAACGACATAAAAAAGTAATATGGCGGCCATAAGAAAAACGAAAGTTGGCTGTGAAAATTTTGGGATCTAGTCGGCTTTGAAAATTTTTGAAACATCAGATTGGCGACTTATCTAAGCCTACAAAAAATTATTCATTGATTAATTATTATCAATAATAAAAAAAAAGTATGGCTAAGATAAGAAATTGTGATTTTTCAGTTTTTTGCGTATTATTTTCTCTAATTTAACCGAACTCATATTTTCAATGGTTTAAGATATCCCTGTAGTGGCCCTTTAAATAGTATATTTCTCCAAAATCGCGAAATTTCGATTTTAAAAACGCTCCTGTAGCTTTATCTTTCAAGATTTTGCACTCTTGTAAAACTTTCAGAGCAATTTGGATTTTCATTGAAAAAATTTCCAAAAGTAGCGTTATATTCTACAGGTGTCGTTTGAACATTCCAGAAATCCGGTTTTTGTCGTCTCATTTCAGGTCGCACGTTTTCAATCTAGGGGACTGAAAGTTTTGTGGGAGTAAGGCATCCACAGGGAGTGGTCTGGTATTGCACTTGAGCAAAATCGGCCGAGACGTTTAAAAATGGAGGCCATTTGAATTTTCGGAAAATTGGCTATTTTTTCAACTCCTGTTCCTGTAGCAAGATGGTAGAAAAACTTTGAAACTAAATCAAACGGATTGGAAGGAAATTATTTGAAATTCGAGTAAATGCAATAAAATATGCATTATTTTAATTAATAAGCCAGTGGCGTGGGTAGGAAAAGGGTAAAACATTGTTAAATTTCTCTAACAATTTTTGAGCACATTTTTGAAGGAATTGAACTGAAACTTTTACAACAGCAGACAACTATTATACTAATGGTCGCACGTCGATTTTTGATGACCCACGCCCAGGTGGGTTTTCAAAATCCTTTTTCTGGGATTCACAAGGTGTGATCTACATCGATTACCTGGAGAAGGGCAAAACGATCACAGGGCTGCACTAGGCCGAGTTATTGGGCCGATTCGATGCCGAATTGCAGAAAAAAGTGCTCTTCCACCATGACAACGCGCCGGTTCAAACCTCCGCCCAGATTTGGCCCCGTGCGACTTCTATTTATTTCCAAACTTGAAAAAGTCACTCGCCGGGCAGAAATTTGAGTCGAATGAGGAGGCCATCGCCGCCACGGAGGCCCACTTTGCAGACCTCGAGAAAACTTATTTTTCGGACGGGTTAAAGAAGTTGGAGCATCGCTGGATTAAGTGTATCGAGCTGAAAGGAGACTACTATGTTGAGAAATAAATCGCCACTTTTCCAAAATTTTCGTTTTTCTTTTGTAGGCTAAGTACTTATCGGACCGCCCTCGTAAACAAAAATTTACAATAGGTACTAGTACTACACATTCAATAGTCTAAGATTCCAACATAAATAACATCAACACTCCTAACTAAGTGGGTTAGGTCGCCATCAGCACTTCATCCCCTCCAGAAACTCTGCAATAGAGTAAGGACTTATTTACAAGAGCATAACTTTAATTCTTTTTTTTTTTGAAAATGGGCAGATTTAGTTAATGTCACCAGACAAAAAAAAGATCTCATTGAGTAGCTCGAAAATAGATCGAAATTCCTGTGATGTTTGGGTTTCTCCACAGATGGAATTGAAAAAAGTCAGGCGTGTATGTAAGCATTATAAAAAAAATACGATTTTCCAGAGGTAAAAGCTAGAGACAGCTCCAAAATACCATTGAAGAGCTCGAAGATAACTCGATCCTCGTCATCAGTTTTTTAAAATAATGATTTTTTTTTAATGTGTCATACTTAAATTAGGGACCTCTGTAACTACTGTAATGAAAGCGGGTGGTGGCACGGGTGCTTAGCAAGAAAATGTAAGAACTTTCGTTTGTTTTTTTTTTTACAGGTAAAACCAAAGCAATGTTAAATAAATATTCTTAAACTGGCTGCCTATGCAAAAAACTTTAATGATCTATGTATACTTAACTGCGTAAATAATTAAAATCAATTAAAATCGGACATGTTAATTTTTAATTTTTTTAACCATTTCTTTTAAACCTTTCTATTGACACAATTTGATGGTGAGCTAAAAAAATCACCCTGTACCTATTAGTTGCAACTTTTCAGTATAAATGGTTTTCAAAATACATATTTAAAATATATTTTGAACGCAAATATTTTACATAAACTGTAATTTATTTTTCTTGTTAAGCCAGAATGAAATGAGTGACAAAAAATACGTATGCATTCTGATAAATAATCAGGCGAGCTGTTTCAGTTCTTAAAATTGTTAAAATATAAATTAATTTTGTCCATTTATCATCAGGAAATTGAAAATTATCAAGAATAACGATAAGATAAAATAATCCGCACCGCCAAGAAAATCACAGTTGTTTAAAACACTTTCATTGCTGTTTCACCATCGTTTGAATACACCACCGTTTGAATACTTACCTACTTAATGTAAGTTCATGGGCAAGTACCTACCTAGTTGTGTAGTTTTTGCATTTTTTTTCTTTCGCGTAGTTTTATTATTTTTTGTTATTATTAGGTAAAGTCGTCTGTCACTATTTTCTGTGATTTTATTAACTCGCTTCTTAGCATTTATTGTTTGCATTTATTTTTTACTATTTTTGATTTAGTAGGTACTTACCTACGTCTAAGTTGCTAATATAAGGTACCTATGCATTCAAATTACTGAATTTCTGTTTTAATTTATTGGGATTTAGGTTCTTTGATGAAAGTATTATTTTTTTTTAAAGATTTTTATAAAAAATGAAACGTTTCGAGGCCGATCGGTTCCTCGTTCACTCGTAAAATGTAAAAACATGTAAAAAACTATAATTATTATAATAAAATGTCGTAAATGGTGCGTTTATAAAAAAATTTAATTTTAGAAAAAACAATAAATTGACTTGATTCTTTTTGATTAAGATAGAAGAAGGTTCAAGAAAAATTATCACATTTCAATTATTATCTACTGATTAAAAAAAGTCAACAATATAGTTTTCCATGTAAAAATAATTTTAGGGAAACAATGTTGCCACATTCACAATTTTTTTTGACTTCTCACATTTTCCTAATAAATCATGTTTGACTGTTTATCATTTTGTTTTTTAATGTAGATTTTTTAATATGTAAAAAAAAATTAGGTAGGTATTTATGTAATAAAATTAAGATAGAAACTAATGATAAATAATTTTTCATAGAGCCTATGAGTTTTTTTTTCTTCTACATGGGTCGTGCACGGATTAATTTTAAGATTATTAGTTCAGGTGATTTTTTTGATTTTTTCATGTTAATACACATGCATTTTTCATAAATAGGCCTGTTTTGGAATTTATAAAATAAACCCTAAATAAAAAAGTTAGGAATATTGTGTGGAACTTTTGCAGTTATAAATATGAATAAAATAATACGAAACATTACGTACACACGATCGTAGCAGTAGCCACAGCCGATAACCCTAGAACCCAACTTGTTAACTTTGTATAGAAAAAACTAAAATCCAACAGCCCGACACTCCCATTAGTGCCGTTTGCTTACTTACATCAAAGAACTTTTTATGCTATTTTGTTGAAAAAATTAGATTGGAATCAGGTGAGGTTTGTACTGATTAGGCATCATTTTCAATGTTTATTAGGGTAGGTACTTGAATGTTATTATTCTATTTATTGGAATCGAATTTCCTTCTTGAAAATTAAATCAGCATTGCATCAGTTACAAAATGTCAATGACTCGAATGAATTTTTTTTACATGAATTTTCTCATTCTATTTTCAGAATGGACAAGACTCGAATGGTGGTAGAAAAAATAAAAGAGATGAAAACCAAATTGAAAGGTAAGTTTGGTTAACAAACAAATTTTACTCTCGGTCCTGACACAGAGATTATTGAATAAAATAAAGTTAATACATAAAGTTTTTTTTCTTTAAATAATATATTTATTGGTGTAATATATTTTTATTTGCAGATCAAGAAGCAGAAATCATGGAACTTCGGGCCGAAAATAATCGGCTAAAGAAAGAATTAGATAAATGTAAGGCCCAACTGGAGCAGGTCAAGAGAGAAAATAATTGCTTGTCAGAAAAACTCTAACTATCTTCTAAATAATATTTATTTATCTGAAAATGAAAACATAAAGTGGCGAAATTTTCAGTTTCCCAGAGAAAAACAATCATTTTTCCGTTACGCTTTCTGAACGACACATTTGCCCTAACGGTACGGTGAAGACAGAGACATCGATATTTCAATGGTTGGGCATTTCCATCTCATCAGTTTGACACATCACCAGCACCACCACCAGAGCAGTGTGTGCCGATGAGAAAGAAAATCAAAGCATATAAGCAAACGACTTGTCGGAAATATGGTGACTTGCAAGGCAAGTAAATAACCATTGAAACATCGATGTCTCTGTCTTCACCGTACCGTTAGGGCAAATGTGTCGTTCAGAAAGCGTTATTGTTTTTCAACAATCGGATTGCTGTAATAATTAATTATTGATGTAATAATTCATTGTTATATCAATTTGTTTCTAATCATTTTTCCATTTATGAATGACCTTTTACCCTGCGTCGCACCCTCCACCCTGTACAGTATCACTTGGAATACCATTGAAATGAGATTTCTTTCCCGCTGAACCACTTTATCCCACCTTACTTTAAATGATTTTATTTTACAGCCAACACCCTACAAGTCCCGGGCGCAGGGCCGTCCGGGTCGCCCTCATCGGTGCCAGGGAGCCGGTGCCAAATTTGCGGGGACAAGGCTCTCCGTTACACCTACTCAGGTGTCACAAGGTGAGAAAAGCAAAAAATGTGTTGTCCCCGGAAAATAAGAAGTACAAGGTTCTAAGTAACGATTTTTTGACAACTTCTGATTTGATTTAGGCGATAAACTGTGATTGCTGAAAATTTTAACCGTGTACACTAAAAGGCCCACCCACAGGGTGACGGCTTATTGCTAGATTGGCACTCTCTACTCTATTGATAATCTCGTTACCTCTAATAAAGATACTCGGCGGAGTTTTATTTTATTTTATTTTTTCCAGCTGTAACGGGTGCAAAAGTTTTTTTATAAAGCACCCTGAAGCAGCAAGTGTCGACTGTGTAGGTGTAGGGAACTGCGACATAACGGTCGCCACACGTAACGAGTGAGTATACTCTTATAGGTCTCTCTCCAATTTATTATGTACAGGGTGTTAGTAAATAAGTGTGACAACCTTCAAAGGGGCGATTCTGCATGAAAAAATAATTACAGTTTGTCATAAAAAATCTCGGTGGCGTACCTACCATTTGTTTTCTTTAATAAAATTGAGATCGTTACCCGTATGCATGCCACTGATGAGCATTAAATTCTTAATTGCATGGCAAAAAATGCGGAATCACTTCCTCTTAGATAGAACCCACCAAATTCCATTTGCAAATCTCGACCGGTTTCAGAGCAAATAAATAAATCGTCCGTTTTTAAGAAAACCTATAACACCCTGTAGGTATCTGGAAAACGATGTATTTGCGCACACACGTTCACATAGCAAACTGTCATTATTTTTTCATGTAGACTCGCACCCTGAAGGTTGTCGCATTTATTTACCAACACCCTGCTGTATATAATTCACACACACACCCACACACACGTAACAACGTCACATTACGATATTATAGTGTATATTGTCAATTTTCTCTTTCAGATGCAAGCGTTGCAGATTCGAAAAGTGTAGGGCGGCCGGGATGAAGTGCCGTTCCCGGGAGCCGAGCCCTAATTAACGCCGGGCGGCCGAGGGGGGTACGTATAATAACTACTATATTACTATCTAACTAACGATAAGCTGAATTGAAATGACACGGCAAAAAATAATAATAATTTATAACACCAATTTATTGATTATAAAATCATTTAGTCACATATTAATTATTTGGGACAGCAGTCGATAAGTGAAAGGATACCTACTCTTTTTTCTAAAAACCCAAGCTTTCAAACTTTAATTTAGTTCAACTTCAGAGGTAAGAAAGTGAGGACTATAGTAACTCGTTAATAATGGTGGACATTTTTTTGAATAATTATAAATAACAGCTATTGCAAATCCTCTCTGTTTCAAAATGAGCCATAATAAAACATTCCTTAGTTTTGCCTAAAAGTTAAAAAAAAAAAATCAAAAAATACTTTACGTTCATTCTCTTTCCTAAAATATTAGATATTTCCGCAACGACAGAAAGTATCCTAAAAATTTTATTCAGATTCTTATTAAACATCAAGTTTTGCAGCTTTTCTCTAATTTAACCGACCTCGTACCTGTCACCGTTCCCAATATCCCCATGTACTGCTTGTCACTTCTCTCTTATCACTGTATAGCGATAATATTTTGCCCCTTGTAAAGCTGCTAAAAGGTGTGATCCCAATTATTTTTACGGTCGTGTCAAATTGGCCAAATGAACGCCACCGCGATGAAGAGCCACTCGATAAATTGCCTAAAATGCCACGTTATGAAATAAGTTTCGTTCTGCCGAGTTCAGTTTTAAATTGCTCGGAAGCTTTTTGGCCAATTTGACTGGACTTGTTAAAGGATGAAGTTTGAAACGTTTCGATAATATATTTATCGTTGTCTTGTGTGAAATAAACTGCCATAATATAACGAATAATACTTTCATGTTTTATTCTTTTCCAGGTTATTGGGGAATGTACAGTGTATATAGTTAGATTTAGTTTAGGATTAATGATAGTTTGTACATAGTTAGATTTAGTTAGTATTATTTTTAGTTTTTAGTTATTACTATTCAACAATGATAGTGTCGCACACCCCGAAATTTTGCCTGACTTTGATCGGGGACAGCTTTCGATATTCCCGAACAGGGATTTCGATTATGTTTTCGCATTATGCTCGTCACCGGATCTTTTTGCCTCAATTTATAACTTCGAAAGAATACGCACTTCGAAAATGCACTTCGAGAGCAAACAGTTGATTTGTTGATATCACCCGAGTGTTAAATTAAAAATTTGAAAACCGTCTCGAGGTGAGACGTCAAGCTTCAAAATCTGTTTTTGTCAAAACTTACAAAAAGAATTTCTTCACATAATAACAATAGCACTCAGTAGAAAATTTGTTGACAGTTTTTTTTTACGAGTTTAAATCCGATAAAGTCGAAAAAATAAATGATCGGGCTGCCGTCATGCGAAAACATAATCGAAATCCCTCGGGAATATCGAAAGTTGTCCCATATCAAAATCAGGCAAAATTGAGGGTGCGACATTTTCATTTTTCAGTAGTGCGTAGAAGTTTAGTTATTAGGATTAGGTTTTGTATTATATTTTTTTGTATATATTTTCAATTGTGGTTTTTTTTTTTGTTTCATTGGTTAATTTTGTTTAAAAAATAAATTTTAAGTCTGGGATTTTTTTTTTATGATAGGGTGGGTATTTGAAAGGCAAGTTAGTATTTATAGTCTATACATATACTTACCTATTTTATGAGCAAATAAATACTTTAAAACTTTGAATATTCTGTTTTGTATCTTCACGCAAAAAATGATGCCCTCTTTGTCAAGAAATTGTTACTTGGATTCATTGATTGTCCTGAAGATGTTGATAGATTGTTTGAAATAAGAGTGGTCCAGTATGGACTTGGGTGTCCTAGAGAGCTTGGATTAAGACGCAATTGTAATTTTCTGCCCTTGATTACCAGAAACATATGACCTCGATCTCTGCATTTAAACGTGCACTGCATCCATTAGTATTTAAGTACCTACTATTAGTAGATAATTATTATTATTGTGTAATTTTAATATCTTTGCGATAATAATTGAAATTATAGACTGTTTTATACTTTATGTATTGTTTGAAAATAAATAAATAAATAAATATTGAAGAAGTTAAGTTTTCAGCTTTACCTCTTCATATTTCGGTTAATTTACAAGAAATAATTTTTTGTTTTTTTACAATTTTTCCTGTGCTGCACGAATTTTCCACTATAATAGTGATGATGATGTCTCAAGAGGAAATTCGCCATTAGTGACTCACCCTTTATTTACTTATAGGTAGGTATTTGCAGTTTTTACTGTATAATATTTGTGCAAGTATATTTGATGTATAAATATTTTGTATGATATTTCAACTAACCAATGGTTAGATGATGTTGTTGCTAAAGTTTGCATTTTCATAGTTTTTCCTATAGTAGTTAACTGCGTGATTTCATTATTAATGAACTAACAGTCGTGCGATTTTTCTCTGTATAATAATTGACACTTCTTGATTGGAGATTAAAATTACATATTATTAGAACACTGTTGTTAATTGATTATTAAACCAATAAAACTGTGTTCATTAGCTATACATTGGTATGGAAATTGTGTACAGTAACTGACAGTACCAAAAAAGCAATTTCGGAGAAGCGGCAAGCGGTAAATTTTTCTCTCAACGAAAGTTTCTGCTTGCCACTTCTCTGCAATTACTTTTTTAGAAATGTCAGTTACTGTACACAATTTCCGTACCGATGTTATAGGTAGGTATTAATATTTCAACAATGGTAGGTACAAAAGTCGGTTATCGTTATCCTGTTGTTTAAAAGACAATGATGATTAATGATATTCGACGTCAATGATTTCATACTATTATATGTGTAGTTATATTATATTTAACTATACTATTTTAACTTTTCATGTACTATCCTACGATGTAGATGAAATGTTTATACAGGGTGATAAAAAATTTGAAAAATTCTGAGATTTCTCCACGCGTCGCCAAATAAAATAATCAAAGAAAGCACAAATGTTTCTATACCATAGGATAGTACATAAAAAGTTAAAATAGGGACATGTAAGCCGTTTTTCTCTATCTTCAGCCGTTTTCGTTGTACAGGGCCTTGAACTTGAAAAATGACGATTTTCACTTGTTTATAACTCAAAAACTTCTGAATTTAAGCACCAACTGTAAAAGCCAATCTTATTTTCTTTTTTCAGACAATCTAAAAATGCAATAACATAGGAGCATGCCATTTAAAAAAACATAACTTTGATATGTTTTATGCTTTTGGGACATTATGAATATAATTTTAAAACGTACCTCTGCCGGGTCTTTATCCACTTCAAAAATAAAAAGATCCTAAAATCCAGAGACACAGCCATAATCTTCCGTTTCGTATACCGTGGCCCACCCTGTATATGTATACCTACTTAATATACTATATCCTCAGAAGAACTAACAATTAGTTCTTCTGTAGGTTATATCCGTGGTTTTTATAACCGGTCTTGTTTAGTTTACAGCACAAGGCAACAGATGGCGCTCCTTTTTTCGTCTTTTCTTACATTTAAATAATACACGTCAACGGATTACGTATTATTAATATTATCAAAGTATTTGATTCTTTTTCTAAGGCTTCACAGAAGAACTAACAATAGTTCTTCAGTTCTTCTGTGGCTGTATAAACTTGAACAGTAAAGCTGCATCACAGAATTAACAATCAGAAGGCAAATAACTCGCCGGTGTCACCTTTGATCTTTTAGAGACAAGCCACAAGCCACACCCACACATCTGGCGGCCATTGTTCCTAAGAAGAAGCGCAGACCCGCATTGAAAACTAATGAAGTCACTTTGTGCAGGAGCGCAGCAGAAGTGTGTACTAGATGTTTTCAAAAATAGTTATTTATTACACAAGAGAAAATAGTGATAGATTTTAGCTCGAGATGTGATTTCGTCCCCGACGCGTTTAGCGGAGGGGACAAACACATCGAGAGCTAAAATCGCACTTTTTTCTCGTGTGTAACATACAATTTTTTTCTGCGAGAAGAAATATCAGTGTTAGAATGTCGAAAAACGTAGTTAGATAACTGAAAATTATGTCGGAAAAATGATTTATGTTAAACTTGGATTTTCAAACTGTCTTTTATCGTTATTGACGTTGCCTGGGTAACGAAACGATTTAATTACATAAACGTCATATTAATGTAATTAAAATTGAAGACAGTTTTGCAAAGATTCTTGTTAGTTTTCGATGAGTGAATTTAATAATATGGATAGTGATTATTATGAAAATTCCCTTAAATAATTGCCATTTGGATAATAAGGTAACTTTCCTTTACGTATATTTGATATAAATTTAATGATATCTGAGTGTTAATAGTAGCTATACCTAAGCCGCCATTTCGGGGAAATAAGTACTCATTTATTTCCCTGCTAATTCATTTATTTCCCCGATAAGATGCAGCTCATATAATGAGGCATTTTTCTACCTGTCAACGGGGATAAAAGGTCAAACTTATAGCCCGTCGCAGAAAAAAATCTATTATGTGTTCTCGCGGTTATAGAGGAGCGCCACTCCGCCACTAGTACTACAGGAAACGAGCGATAGAAAGTAGCTGATGACAGCTGAGTCCCTCTCGGATCTCAATGCGCCGAGTAGATGCGTGAACTCGAATTTTTAAGTAAAGTTTGCCTTCTGATTGTTATACTTCTGTGGCTTCATGGAAGCTTTTTAGTCAGCTGTCAACTATTTCACTTTCACTTGTCATTAACTGCGCCTGCCCTGGCTATTATTATTATTATTTTTGTATTTCGTTACTCCTCTCTCTTTCTTTACGCCATACCACCGCCCACCCTCCTCACAAGTCTCCACCATCTCCACCTCCACTTCAATTCAATTCAGTCACTAGTCAGTGAGTCAGTCTTATTATGTCAATCAAAGAGGCAGTGTCTGTGTCAGTGTAGTGGTAGTGTTCACTTTTATTTACGGCTCTTCCTGACTCCTGTATATTTATTAGTTTCGTTAAAACTTCAATTTCCTGCGAACTGCAACCAGTGTAAATGACAATATAGGTACACCGTTCAACGGTTTCCAGGATTAATAAAATTGTGAAACTTTCGGCTATCTGCCACTGTGTGGTAGAAGTATTCCTTCAATATCGTGTTTTCAGCCCTTATATTTTATAAATTTCAATAGAGGAATTAGGTATAGTTGATTCTACAAAATAATTATTCTCAAAAATGGCTTTGAAAAATCAAGTCGGTCAAAGTAAGTATCTAAAATTCATTTTTTCTTCTTATTGTTCCTTCAGTACCTATCTCCAATGTTTATGTTACTGTTGAACGATAATAAACAATGCATTCTCTGAGTAACCGCATTTAATCTTTTCATATTTGTGCCACATTTGTCATTATAATAATTGTAATTAAGTTTAGTTTTTATTTTTAATAGTATGGGTTGTTTATAGGCTACATTGAAGTCATTCATTCATTGTAGTAGTTGAACTGCTATTATTGATTGGGATTCTCAGTTTACGTGTTTCGTTAAGAGATGGCGCCAGGTTAGAATTAAATTAAACACTGAAGGTGGTTGAATGCAAAATTTAATAAAACTTGGAAAATTGTCATGTTGGGGACCTGAATTTATGTCAAGGCCATGATAATTATTGTAGGAGAATGTCGGGTTGCTGAATGCATTTTTGTATACAGTGTTGTCAGGTCTACAAGCAAAATTCAAGTTTGCTAAACGCTACTTACAAACCATTTTAACTTGTTGCTCTGAAGTTTCACTACCTACTTTGGGAAAATTCAGAATTCAAGTTTGTGAAAAAAATAAAGGCCGGAATCCTTCATGACAGAGGAAAAAATCCAAAGTGTATATTGTGTAACTTATCGTCAAACGTTAATTGACAGTAATGACGTTAATAAGTTATTAAATCCTACCTATTATCCTCATAATTGGGCTTCCCATAATTTTGAAAACCCAAACCGGGACAAAAAACGAATAGTGGCGTAACTACAACGGAGCCTAACCTAAAGTTGACTTGTAGAAAGTTTTTTTTCGCGTTTAAAGAGCGGTTAAGGCTAGAGTCCAACCGGGCGTATGGAATATCCCCCAGGAAAAGGGGGGTCTGGGGCATTCCCCTGAAACAACAGTACATTTATTCAAGCTTTAAGTCAAACCGCTTGACACGGGAAGGTTGAATTTCGGCATGCAGATTCATTTAATGAAGTAGGTGGTCGATAGGGAAAGATTATTCGAAATCGAAATTCAAATTAATCAAAAGAAAGGAACCATGTATTTTGATAAAACTAAAAGAACTGACAAAATGTTTATTCTTTTATAGAAATAATGAACGAAGTTATCAAACACAAAGCACCAAAGAAAAATGGCCCGGCCGGTCACACCGAATGGAGAGTACTAGTTGTGGATCAACTAGCAATGAGGATGGTATCAGCATGTTGTAAAATGCACGATATTTCAGCTGAAGGAATAACACGTATGGAAAAATTTTTAAATTGTAAAAATTGAATTCTGGATTAATAAACTTTATTTATTTTAGTGGTAGAAGACATTAACAAGAAACGAGAACCATTGATGACAATGGAAGCTGTTTATCTTATAACCCCGTCTGAGAAGTCAGTTTGTGCCCTAATGGCCGATTTCGAAAGACCCATGTATAAGGGTGCTCACGTCTTTTTCACCGAAGGTAATTCATTATTGTTAATTTAATTCTGAGTAATATTTTTAAGGGACCAGTTGCCAGAATGATATACTTATTATTTAAATATTAAAAAAAAGAAACCTGGCAACTGGAATGCAGGGCTGCCATTCCCCCCCCCCGAACCTTTTCTGAGACGGTCTTTGATAAATTTTTTAATTTAATTAAACACGAATATTTATTGTTTATGATGTGCGAGTTTGGTATTTCAACCTGCTCTTAAAAGTTAGCTACGCTACAACCTTTCTTATTAAATATGTTTACATTTCATATGAGTTCCAGCTATTGCTCCAACAACTCTTGGACAATTTGTAAGAGCGTAAAGTTCTTTGAGAATCTTTTTTTCGAGTTCTAAGGGAAAAGAAATTATTTTATTTCTGTAAGCAGCTACGGCCTCCACGATTTTGTTAATAAAGTCGCTCCAAGCGGGTTGTGAGATTCCGGGAAAATCAGCTGGAAATAATATAAACGACTTTTGTAAGTAAGTCGGGCACCATCCAGGCAGTAGGAGCCTGAAGGATATGTAATATGTTAATTTTCTAACAAAACGACATGTCAGTGTGTCTTTTTGTTAGTTTGCGTTATTATAACAGTGAATTGGATTATCCAGAAAGCTCATTTCTACGACAATCTCGGATAATAAAGTCTACTGTAGTATCATATTTAAAATAAGAAAGGATGTACATATTGAGATCTTAGAAACTGATCAGCCTGTATGCTTGGAAGTAGGGATGTCCTGAATATATTACAAAAATCTGTATTCACTAATAAGAGTACTCGGAACATCCCCTTTAAGAATTTATACAAAGTCGTCTTTACTGCAGTAAGTGCAGTATCATTGGAAGTGTTCTAAGATGGAAATACCGAACTCAGCGACTGTTTGAAATTATATTATAAGATTTTATTATAATTTATTTTTTGTTTTTGTTTTTTTTTTTTCGGTAGCTTGTCCAGATGAACTATTTAACAAATTGTGCCATCATCAGATAGCAAAAAAAATTAAAACGTTGAAAGAAATCAATGTGGCTTTTATACCGTTGGAATCGCAGGTACCTTTGAGTTTGATTCTGATTATTTTGTCATAAGGTCGCTTTGCAACTGAGACAATGTTTGCTTCCTCTAATAATATTAATACTTCTGTGTGTCTGCTAACTCACCAATACTTACCTAAAATGTTGAAATGTTGATGATTATCATTTTTATTTTTTATTGATAAGAAAAATAATTCTTATTAGAAAGGAATATGGAATCTTCTGTATTCCTGAATTTTTTTTAAATTAAATTGTTTTTCGCTGACCAATATTTTTGTTCCTCAGTATGCCCTGAAGAATTATTTAATAAATTATGCAAGTCTTGTGCAGCGAAGAAAATTAAAACTTTGAAGGAAATCAATATCGCATTTTTACCCTACGAATGTCAGGTGTGTTCACAATCATTGATGTAGCTAGATTATGCTTTATGCTTGTTCTGATTCGTTAATTTTTCTTTGAACCATTAAATGTGATATATTTTTTTAATATTGTGGTTGTAATATGTACATTTAACTAACTGCCTTTTTTTCTAAATGTGATTCTCATAGGTAGATGATCAATGAGACTTGGCCTATTAAATTTATTTCCCATATGAGTCAGAAAGGAATGTTGAAATTTATGTTTAGGGCATGCTAACTTGACTTTCTTTATAATAATAATAATAATAACATTTATTGCCAAAAACACAAGGTATATAAATTATTAGAAAAAAAGTTAAAAAAAATTTTACCCAGGGAGTCATTAGAACTATCACTAGAACTCATGTCCTAGTGATTTCATCACATAGCTGGGTTTTAATTATTTGCATAACAAATTGGCCATTGATTATTTGCCCATTCCTGAAGAATATTCCCAGCATGTTTTTGTTGATCAGTGAAAGCAAATAATTAATATCTGTATCTTTAATATTTTAATTTAAACTGACAGGAATTGAAATTATATGACATAATGACACACGAGAATTTGAAGTACTCCAGTTATTTTAAAATTATTTTAGTAAAATGAGCTCAGACATGACTGCAATAGCAGCCGCTCTCTTCCAAGGCAAGATTTGATGAAAAATTTTGTGGATCACACGATATATTCTACTCATAGAAATTGTTATAAAAAATGTTGCAAGGAATTAAAAAAAAAATCAAAAAAGTGTGACACCAATATATGGAGCATTCCATTTAAGAAAACAAAGGTGGCAGCTGTTTCCGGTATAATCGGAAGTGGCAGAAATCTGAAAATATTTTAGAAAGTGGAGCAGAGCCAATTATTTAAGTTTTTTTTTATCAGAAAGCCTATGTCTCGTTTTCCATAAACGTCTAAGGTACAATCGTCTGTGAATCACCCTGTATGTTTGTATGAACTTTTCGTTTTAGAGTCATTGGTCACATACTTAATTAACACACTCTATGCAGTTACCATTTGATTAATGTTGCGTAAAAAATATGAGCTGAGTCTTTGTTGTTCACTATCTTGGGTGGAATCACTTTTTTTGCTTGCTTAGATGAGCTTAGAAAATGTGGTGTATTTTTTGTTTCATGTTTTATATTTTGGTTCAGTTGTTCTCGCAAGAAGAATTTCGCAAGTAAGTTAGGGTCTCCAAAAATTAACACCTAACATATCATGCCCGCTCTGACACCACGTGGTTGCTAGTTGTTTAAGAATTACAGAAGACTTTTGTTTATCTCAAGTGAAATTATGAATCAACAGACTTAAAAGTGCAAATCTTAGGTAAAAAAAAAAAAATTATTCACAAAACACAATGTAAGCACAATACCTTTTCAGTGCCAGTTTCAGAAAAAGTATCATCAGTTTCAGAAATAGTAAAATCAAATTTAGAGAACTTCAATCAATTTAGAGTGAACTCACGGTTAGTTCTTTGAATTGACCGCTAGATGTCGCTCTAATTTACACCACACTGAGTTCCGTGTTAATTCGAGCCTTAAGAGGCCCCGGCTTCCGTTCATCCGACAGCATCCTCCAGATACTCCGAATGCAGCACACTGATGAGTTCCAGTAGAACGAAACACGTGTCTGTGCTTGATTTGGTACTCTGGAAGGCTCTGCTGTTGGATGCGGAAGCAAACTCTCTGGTTGGAGTTTCGGGCACTGCCAGCATGACAACTGTTATGGGCGATGTAGGAATTCTCCGAACCCACCTAACAGGCTAGCAATTGCACTCTGTGTGCTTATACTCATTGACCTACAATTCATTATTTTTATGAATTATTTTTATGAAAATCAAATTTTCTTCTTCTTCCTTAATCTTTTTGGTCTTTAGCTTACTAAAAGCTATTTGACCCGCCCATTCTGTGTTTGATTATTTTGAAATCATCGGGGTACCCAGCTAAGGGTGTCTGAGATGTCTCATCCCCTGAATGAGTCAAGTGTAGGGTATTCACGTTCTGTTACTTTACTTGTGTCCTAATCTTCCATTGGTGGGTACTTGATGGCTCTTGTTAGTAGGGACAGCACAAACACAAGAAATGGAATTTGTTTCTTAACTCGAATTAATTATTATGAAATTGATGTTTCTTTTACCAAACTTGATTTTATTCCTTCTAAAATTACTTTTTCTTCAATTGACCTTGAAAAGCTATAATTTAAATATGTTCTCATTAACTTTAGAGTAACAACTGCTTACCTTTATAAATTGAAAGTCGATCTAAATTTATCATGGTCATGCATGCATGATGTGTGAACTTTGTTAATTTTTCAAGAACCTAATTTAGAAACTTATAATCAGGTGTCTTTAAATTTTGTAGACAATTTCATGTAAATAAGTAAGTATAAATTTGCAGGTATTTTCTTTGGATTCTCCTGACACATTCCAATGCACTTACGATCCGACTTTTGCTGCTGCTCGCACAGCAAACATGGAAAGAATGGCAGAGCAAATCGCAACTCTATGTGCCACATTAGGAGAGTACCCTTTTGTTCGATATCGAACGTACGTAATTGTTTTGTATTTTCATTCTGACAGTGTTACTTGCTCTTTGTCTAATCTGTACTCTGTACCTACGTAAAAAGTTATTTGTAATTTTTTTATCATTTTTATGCTAGTGACTGGGATCGAAATGCCGAACTGGCTCAGTGCATTCAACAGAAACTGGAAGCATATAAAGCCGACGATCCGTCAATGGGTGAAGGTCCAGAGAAGTCCAGGTCTCA
This sequence comes from Malachius bipustulatus, assembly GCA_910589415.1. Lineage (NCBI taxonomy): Eukaryota > Metazoa > Arthropoda > Insecta > Coleoptera > Melyridae > Malachius > Malachius bipustulatus. The sequence continues at coordinate 49,774,370 of OU342633.1, forward strand.
ACTTTTAATCCTTGATCGTGGATTTGACTGTGTTTCGCCACTTTTGCACGAACTCACATTCCAAGCGATGGCCTATGATCTTCTCCCCATCGAAAATGATGTTTATAAGTAAGAGACTTGATTTTTTTTGTATGCATTTATTACCAAACGGTTCTTAAAGGTACGAAGCATCAGCCGGTGTAGTGAAAGAAGTGCTTCTCGATGAAAACGATGAACTTTGGGTGGAATTGCGTCATCAACATATAGCAGTAGTATCTCAGGCCGTAACCAAAAATTTGAAAAAATTCACCGATTCGAAAAGAATGACCCAGTCTGGTGATAAACAGTCTATGAAAGATCTGTCGCAGATGATCAAGAAAATGCCTCAATACCAAAAAGAACTTTCAAAGTATGCCACTCACCTTCATTTGGCTGAAGATTGCATGAAGTCCTATCAAGGTTTTGTTGATAAATTATGTAAAGTTGAACAGGTATAGTGATGTTCATATTATCAAAAAGTGTGATTTTGTCACAGTGGACCAAAAAAATATGTCTGATTGAAACGGTAAATTTTAGTTAATTACAATTCAAATAAATTTCATATTGACATTACAGATTACCGTTTTCACAAAGAAATCTAAGAGTAATTATTACTTTTTGGAATTTTTGGTTAATAACAGAGTAGGTTGCAGAATGTAATTAAATATTTATATGTTTAGATTTCCTTGTACATGACGGAATTATTCACATACAGATGCCATGATCCACTGTGATCCATTATGTCTATTTGATCATGAATAATTACCAAAAACTACAAGCAGATACTTAGTGATACCTTTGAATTACACTTTATTTAAACCACACTGTAGCAACAGACACTTTTTTAAACCACTTCTAACTAACAACAAAAACTCCTGATCTTCTGTTGATTTGATTTTTTTAAATCTTTTAAGGATTTGGCAATGGGCACCGATGCCGAAGGTGAAAAAATAAAAGATCACATGCGTAATATTGTTCCCATACTTCTCGATCCGAAAATATCAAACGAATACGATAAAATGAGAATAATTGCCCTCTACGCTATGACTAAAAATGGAATTACCGATGAAAATCTCTCAAAGCTTGCTACTCATGCCCAAATTAAAGATAAACAAACAATTGCGAATTTACAACTTCTAGGTGTTAATGTAATAAGTGACGTAAGTACATTTCTATTAAACTTAACAACTGTCAGTAATTTTCAATCAACACAAGAAAAATGCCAAGGTTTAATTCAAGAAGTTAAAAACATGTATCTATGTTGAAAATTTTTTTATTTAAATAATAATAATTGTTGTCTGCTTGTTAGTTTTGTATTTGTGTGAAATTTTCCAATCGATTTTATCATAAATGGCACCAGATACATCATTTTTATCTTTGAAACGTTCTTAGCAAGATTTGTACCGCAGACAGACGAACAATAAGCAAGCGGTTGGGTATTGCATTGCTATCCAGTTCTGAGCTGCGTTTAAATTTTCAAGTCTCTAGCCCTTCTAGAAGTTTTAATTTAAAATCGATTACAAGATTTGCACAGATAGACGAAACAAGACTGCAAGGGTATTTATTATTAAATGTGGTAAAATAGGCTTTTTACTGGGGATTAAATATCGATTGTTATAATAAATTCAGTAAAAACATTTACTAAAAATTTACTTATTTTAATTTGAAGTAATATGCCACGTCCCCAGTCGAATTTTTGGCGTGATGTGATACACAAAGCACATTGGTTGGAAGTTTTTGTACTCCAGTGAGAATGTTTTTGAGAAAATTTGTATTTTAACATAATCGCATGTACTCTATTACAAAAAAGGTGTCTCTTTCAGTTGTACCAGAATTCAATACAAACTTTGTTATCTTAAATAGGACACCCTGCGTAATTTTTAAATTATCAGAAAATATCTGATAAGGAAGGTCTTCCTTCACAGTTGAAGTTTCACCTGGAAAAATTTTTAAAAGTAATTCTATTCGGTTTGGAGATTATTGTAAATTCTGACTGAAAATAATAATAGATTGTTTCATAATAATATCTTGAGCCTTTCTTGATGTACACTAAAGTTGCCATTTTCACTTGCTTATAACTCTTCAATTACTCAATTAAACTCAAACTGTACAATTGAACTCTTCTTATTGAATTTTCTCATAAAATCTGACAATGTAATAATGTACAGGATGTCTCATTTAAAACAACAAAGTTAGTATTGATTTCGAGTTAAACCGGAAGGGTCGCCATTTTGTAAATATTTCATTTAAATAGATGTTACAAAAAATGATGACGTCCAAATATAAATTTTCTGGAAGTAAGAAAACATCTAACCGACGGGCTTTGTGAATGAATCATTGTGTATGTGGTAGGTACAAAAGAAGAAACGCGGATAGGATAGTTCTACTGCATTAAATTGGCGATATCGTTACAAGTTTTTTATATTTTTTTTTAATTCAGAGCGGTAGAAAGAAACCCTACGCAGTTCCAAGGAAAGAAAGAATAACGGAACAAACATACCAAATGTCAAGATGGACTCCAGTTATCAAGGACATCATGGAAGACGCAATTGACGATAAGTTAGATCATAAGCATTTTGCGTTTTTGCCTGGCAGAGCCCAGACGAGCACTTACCATGCGCCCACTAGGTGAGTTTTGTTTTGTAAATTTGCATTTGTATTTTCGTATACAGGGGGTTCCCCTTCTCGAACACGTTAAGATATGCAAGGTACTGTGACCAATAATAGCTCATAAAATAAAAGACCAAAAAACATTATTTAAAAAATATACCGTGTTAGCTGCATGATTGTATATAGAAATACACAGGAGAAGATAGCTATATACGGGTTCATGTGTATTAAAAGAGAATAGAGAGCCTGTACGTTGTCATATTGATAGGGAAATTAACGAAGCGACAACAATTTGCAACTTGTGTCAGGAAAAATTAATTAAAAATTGACTGGTTAGACAACATCACTTATCTATTGCCTTCTCTTGTGCGTTCACATTTGTCCTATCCACTCAGTAAAACACTATACCTAGTATCATTCAGCCAACACGGTATATAATTAGGTGTACCATATATTTATACACAGAATAATTTTCTGTACTTTTTCAAAGAAAAATTCAATATTAAGTCCCTTAGGAAAACAAAAATGAACTATCATACCTGTCTATTCAAGGGGGGATTTTGTTTTTTTCTCAGCTCACAAATAGAACAATAGGACAGCAACTGAGTCATCTTCTCAGTCTAGGGGTTCATTCAAATTGACTGGTGGTTCAGTCGATTCAACACCTCTATCTAGGTTACCTCAGTTAAAGAATGGAGCAATACCTAGTGAGTCATCTTCTAACTAGAGGTGACACACATTCTAGATTTCTCAACTCACTAATTAGTAGTGGTCTAGAATAGTGGGGTCATCTTCCAGTAGAATCCGTCTGTTGTTGTGGCAACGTTTCTTAGGTGTTTAGGTATCCGTCCAACTGACACTCTCTTGTCGGTCGGACTGATTTATTATAAAAAAGTCCTAATTCACAGGAGAACTAGCGAGATTAAATTTAAAGATAGTAAATCCCTTTATTAAAATCTCCAAATAGATATAAATTTAAATAGTGATTATTGTAATCTTTCATATTTCTAGTGCTCGATATGGACATTGGCATAAGGATAAAGGCCAGCAAACAGTGAAGAATGTTCCCCGATTGATTGTTTTTATTGTGGGAGGTGTGAGTTTTTCGGAGATTCGTTGTGCTTATGAAGTGACGAATGCTGTAAAAAATTGGGAAGTTATAATTGGATCGTCCCACATTATCACACCTGAGAGTTTCCTTAGCGATTTAGCAACATTAGCTGGCTAGAATTTAAAGAAAGTCACCTTCAATATACCAGATTGATTCACTTCTATCACTTTGCGCCTAGTAATTACTATTAATCTCTTATTGTTCATTCTGTTAGTAAGTAACTTCGTCCTTACTTTGTTTAGATACTTTGTGGTAAAATACCTAGATTTTTGACTAGGCAACTGTTTAAACATGTTGCTTCAATGTATATATAAAAATTAAACTTAAAAAAAAAACGTAAAACTGTTTAATAGCAAGCAGTCTGAAGTTCGAAAATTTAAGTCGGTCAAGAGTAGTTTTGTTTCTCATTTTTTGGATTTTGAAGAAATTGATGATTTTTAAAGTAATATTTTGTATTTTTTTAAAGTATTATATTTTTGTTATACTTTTGGTAACAGTATATTCTACAATATCGCTTCCAAAGATTCGCTGAGTATTTATTATGCTAGATGATAAAGCAATATAAAGTGTTGATGTTATTAAAATAAAAAATATTTATTAGAGTAGCATTATTTATTGTTAATTAAGTCAACCCACTATAAATTATATCACGGCTTATTGTGTAAAATTATGTAGTTATATATGGGGTGATTTTTTGAAAAGGACCCAGTCTGATATCTCTGAAAATGAGGTGACTGTGAACTGTGAGTAATCCTCAAAAGACATGTCAATTTCTATTTCAGAGGGACCGTCTTGGCACAGGTATACAGGATGATTTTTTTAGCGACCTATTAAAAGTTTATCATATGGACGTAGTGACCAATAAAGTAATTATTCATAAAAATAATTTAAAGAAAAGTCACCATACTTGGGGCCTATTTCTGATGTAAATGTGTATGACATCACTATTTTACCATGGGAGTTTATACTAATGGAATTTGACCAAAATTTGAGATCTCGAACTTATTTGTTTCTTCATTATACTATCAATAGACCATCAAAAAATCTTAAAATAGGGAGGAAATTTATTAGTACAGGAGCACCAACGCAAGTAAAAGTGTGCGTCCAAAAATGTCCCCACATGAAATAGAATTTGTCATGCCTAGGGAACTTTTTATTGTCGTAATTTTTCAGATAAAACCAGGTTTTTTTTTCAGAAAATCACTCTGTATAAATATAGAAATCTATTATTCCTTATTGTAAGCTATGAAATCATAAACACATGTCAATTGAAATGTTATACATAATAAAGTGTAGCAAATGGGTTGCGTATTGTTAATTCCCTTTATTCAAACGTTGGTATTCCTTTAAACGAATCGCATGAATATTTATAAAGCCAGTGGCATCATTTGGTGAGAAAGTACTGTGTATATCCATGGAAACTAGAGCTTCATTGTAGGTGGATGTAGACGAAGAACGTCCCAAAACAAATACTGAAAAAAATTTACAATAATAGTTGCAAATGTTGAAGGAAGAATTATGTCAATTTGTGTGTTACTGAGGGAGGCATCAAAGAGTCACATAAACTGAAATTCGCTCTTGTTAAATACATCAAGAAAAAAAAAACAAATTATTTAATTTAAAGGTGAAAGATTGAATTTCTTTAAGACAACACATTTTAATGTAACCGAAGCAACAACCCTATGGCAAAGAAATTAAATAACCATCAAAACTAACCGTTTCCTTTATATAGTTCCAATTTCACAACACCGTTGACTTGTTCTTCAGCCATAGCGATGCACTTTCGAGTGTAGTCTCCTTCAGGAGCGAACCAAAATCCATTATAGATATAATCGGCTAGTTTATCTTTAAGACCTTGTTTTATTCGATAAACTTCTCGATCTAAACAAAACACTTCTAAATCGGTATGAGCAACATGAAGGATATGAGCTCCAGGACTCTCATAAACACCCCGTGACTGAAAAAAACATTAACATAGTTCCAGTTCCTCACGTTGGCATACAGAAATGTTACTTATACAGCCTCCTACATGGGAACCTTAAATTGAAAAGTGGAAGTTACAAGGTGGCAAGTGCCAAAATTTATGATTTAGTTATTGGTGTAGAAAGGTGCTAAATACTATGCTTTATGTCCTGTCAAGAATAATAGCTAACTTTTTCTTATATCTTAGAATTTTTATTTTGGCACTTATTACCTCTCTATAGCTTCCACTCTTCAATTATGGAAAAATATTTCAGAAATCTGAACATGTATTCAATGAAGTATCTACTTATTTGTATGAATTTGCAGATTTCTAGTATAATCAGATTACTATACATAAGGCAGCCAAAAAGTCTTAAAAGTTCAGTGAATTAAAAGTAAAAACCTTTTAGATTTTTATAAGATTTTGCTATTGATTGCATTCACACTTCTAATAAACTATTTAAAGAAAAAAGTTGAAATAAATCACCTTCAAACCTATGAATCTGTTTTCTACTATATCAATTCTTCCTATTCCGAATTCTCCTCCGATTCGATTTAACAACGTTAACATGTCTTTACAATCTGTGACTAATTTATTATCAGGTGTTGTAATGGAAATTGGCAAGCCTTTTTCGAAAAGAATTTCTAGCCTGTAAGCATGATCTGGTGATTGCTTTGGGTGTTTGGTCATGAGGAACATGTCTTGTAATGGTTCAGTTTCTGGGTTCTCTAAAATTCCAGACTCGTAACTAATGTGCATCAAGTTGGCATCGATGCTCCATGGAGCTTTTGGGGTTGCTGATACTGGTATACCATGTTTGACAGCATATTGCAATAAATCCGTTCTACCTTGGAATTTATCAGTAAATTCTTGTAGTCTCCAAGGAGCAATTATCTAAAATTGATCAGTTTTTAAATAATAATTTAATGGTACAACAATAGTAGAGATCATCAGTTTATTTTCCTCTAAATTTTTGATGATTCTATTAATTTATGATTTGAATAATTATTTTTTATAACCTTATGCTTACCTATAATTTTTTTTATTGATGATGAATAAGTTTAACTAGCTTCTAACTAGCAATTAATTAATAAAAAATAGAGAAAAATTACCTGAACTTCTGGCCAAAGTGAATAGCAAGATAACTCAAACCTGACTTGGTCGTTTCCCTTTCCAGTGGCACCATGGGAAATGTATTTAACTTCATTTTCTTTGGCACATTTAATCAAACCTGCAGTAATGCAGGGTCGCGCAATAGATGTTCCAAGAAGATATCTTGATTCATACACCAATCCAGCTTGAATTGCCGGCCAAACGTAATCTCTCACAAAAGTATTTCGAATGTCATCGATAATTACCTATAATTAAGCATACTGTATTTTTGCAAACTGGTAAATGTAAAACAAATACTTTTGAAGCTCCAATCTTAAGAGCTTTTTCTTTGGCAATCTCAAAATCTTCATCCTGTCCAATATTAGCCATGTAACATAAAACTTCGTAATCTCTTTCAAGAAACCATTTTAAAATACAACTTGTGTCTAGACCGCCAGAATAAGCTAGTAGAACTTTTCCGTTTGACATTTTTGTGCTATAGGTACCTAATTCTTTGGAAAATTAAATTATTATAAGAAATAATAAGTGAATAGGTACCTAATTAAATGATATCCGAAGTAAAGTGAAAATTCATAATGGAGTTGATGAAATATTGCATTTGGTGATTAAAAAGAACTGTAAACAACCAAATCAGCCTAATTTAATAGGTTTGTGATAAATATATTACAACTGATTGCATTATACAGTATACAGGGTGTTAAGTATGTTATTGTACATACTTAATTGTATTAATTAAATCAAAGTGCCGTTCGGGACACTTTGTTTTAAGTTATGGCTAAATTAGCCCCTTATCACTACGATAACATTGACAAATTGCAACAAAATTGAATAAAGAATAAAAATCATACTCATATGAGTAATTTTTTAAGCGCAATAGAAAAGCAATTTTTTAAAGTAAAACACCCTGTACATATCTTGAAAACAAATAATTTGTGAATTCGTGTTTATATGAACTTTCGATTTCAAAATCACTCAAAAAATCGGCCGTTAAATTTATTGTACATACTTAATTAACACCCTGTATATATGTATAGTTTATTATATTATTAATATCATTATTTACACTTACTGTAATTAATAGAGATATGCTTTTTCGTAGTCTTACATTATCATAAGAAGTAATGTCCCCAGTAAAGATTAAAGTTGACCTGTTTACACTGCAACGATCAAAATTAAGTAACTTGATTTTATTTTAACAATTTTTCAACATGCAAAGAAGTCGTTTTTATTTTTTCACTTGAAAAGTAATTAATAAACAAAAAGATATTAGGAGGCAAAAAAGTTGTATTTTTAGGTGCTCGATCTGAAAAAAATTAAAATGAAATAAAAAACTCAGTAGTAGTTTATACATTTTTTTTTTTTGTCAATATTATTTGTGATACTACCCCCGAGACGCCACTGGAACTTATCCTTAAAAGTAGCTATTTAATGTAAAAATCTGTACAAAATCTGTAGCCTGTAGCTCAAACGGTTCTTGAAATATCGCAAAAAAAGTAAGAAAATCAATTTTTTTGAACACCCTTGTATCTCGAAAACGGTGCATTTGAGGACCCCATGTTAATAGGAACTTTTTTCTTAGAATAAGTCGTAGAATCACCTCCTTTATTTTGTACTAGTTGGTAGTTAACACCCTGTATATTTTTGAAAAAACAGGCTTTTTTTTTAATTTTTCAATGAAATTTTCAATATTTTTTCTAACAATAATAAGCAGTCAAATAAGGTTGGTTTGGAATGAAGGTCATATCATTTTGTACGAAAAGAACCATATCTTGTGATGTGATCATTTTTTAGAGACATAGTAAGATTTATTCGAACAAAAATTATCATCTTTTGAATTTAACATAATCAAAACGTATGCCATTAGCGCCCCATAAGACAAAAGATTAATAATATTAAAATAAACTCTCTGGAATTATACTTGAAACGGGTCACATTTTGGGAAAGAGTTGTAGATTTCAGAAAATACTGCAAAGTGATGATGAATAATTTATTTAACACATAATATTACATTAACATTTTACATAATATAATAATATTGTTTCAATGGAACATTCCTTACATTTTATTCTGAATACATACAGGGTGAGTCATTTTTTCGTAGCAGGACTTCACTAGTTTATAGAAGACCTGTTTTAAGCAATAAAAGTTCCCATAAACATATGTCCGGAAAAGCTTGCAAAAAAAAACACACCAGTGTTTAAAAAAAAAACAGATCTTCTATAAACTGGCAAAGTCCTGCTATAAAAAACTGACACCCTGATTTATATTTTCGATGCTTGACCAAATCACTTTTAATTTTTGTTTCACATACGTATTCCTCGCATTCAAACACTTCGGCATGCTTTTAATGAATTACAAATATAAGAACATTTTTAACTTTTGTACAATTCAACATGTTTAGACGTATACGAACATTAATCATATTTTTTTTAAATGTTTACGTCTATAATGAGCGACCAAAGCACATTTATATCTGGTTTTGTAAGAACATTCATCACAGTTGTGTACATTAGGCTGTTCTGCATGCTTATATTTATAATGAGCTGTCAAATTTCCTTTTAGTTTCGTTTCGTAAGAACATTCACCACATTTATGTATTTTCACATGCTGTGAATGTTTACGTTTAAAATGTTGAACAAAGTCTGATTTAATTCCAGTTTCATAAGCACAATCAGTACATTTGTACATTATTGTAGGTGTAGGATATTCTTCCTGCTTAGGTTTGGCATGTTTACGTTTACAATGGTTAACAAAATGACTTTTAACTCTTGTTGTATAAGGACATTCATCACATTTGTACATTTCAGCAGGCTTTGAAGGTTTACACTTATTATTATTGGAATGTAGACGTCTACTATGTACGTTAAAATTGCTTTTATCTTTTGTTGTATAAGAACATTCATTGCACTTGTATATTTTAGCACGTTTTGAATGTTTATGCTTATTATGCATGGCAAATGTGCTTTTATTTCTTGATGTATAAGAACATTCATTACATTTGTATATTTCATCATGTTTTAAATGTTTACCTCTATAATGAGTCACCAAAGCACATTTGTATCTCGTTTTGTATGAACATTCTTCACATTTGTACATGTAACAGTCTTTTGCATGCTTACATTTATAATGTGCTGTCAAATTACCTCTAATTCTTGTTTCATAAGAACATTCGCCACATTTATGTATTTTCACATGATTAGAATGTTTACGTTTAAAATGTAGAATAAAGTCTGATTTAATTACAGTTTCATACGCACAATCATTACATTTGTATTTATACATTATTGTGGTAGTATATTCTTTGAGTTCACATTGTGCATGTTTACGTCTACAGTGACTGATAAAATAACTTTTTACTCTTGTTGTATACAAACATTCATCACATTTGTAAATTTCAGCAGGTTTTGAATGTTTACGCAACTTATGCTTGGCCAAATTACTTTCATATCTTGATGTGAAAGAACATTCATCGCATTTATATATTTCATGTTTCATAAAATGTTTACCTTTATAATGAGTAAGCAAAGCACATTTATATTTTGTTTTGTAGGAACATTCATCACAGCTGTACACATTAGGCTGCTCTGCATGCTTATATTTATAATGAGCTGTCAAATTGCCTTTAACTTTTGTTTCATAAGAGCATTCCTCACATTTATGCACTTTCACATGCTTTGAATGTTTACGCTGAAAATGTTGAGCAAAGTCTAGTTTAATTACCGTTTTATATGCACAGTCATTACATTTGTATATTGTGGTATAATTCTCTTGGTGTTTCCGCTCATAATGTCTGTTGAAACCAGTTTTCATGTTGGTTTTAAAGGGGCAAAGATCACAGTTATACTTTGTTTGTTTTAGACGTTTACTTTCCAAAGAGGTCTGTAACTCATTTCTTTCAACAGAGACATTCTGATCCAGTTGACTATCAAACCTTTTACCACTGCACAGCTTCACGAGACCATGTCTTGGCTTATGCTCTTCTATGTCGATTTCCTCTTTCAATCTCATATCTACGACCTGTATTTTAGAGTCTTTAACACCGCTCAACTCATATGGTTGCGCATCATTTTCAAGATCCATTTCTTCTTTCACTCTCACATTACTTTCTGTTTCCACTTGGACATTGTTACCCCTAAGGTGACAATGTTGTAAGTCTTCTGGGGTTTTCCTTGCTGGACAACAGGCAACATTTTGGCTGTTGTTAAATGCATGGCCTTCCTGACTGTTTAGATGATTTTGTCCAGTTTCACTCTTCATATTTAATTGTAATTTGTTATCTTCAGATTTCACAACTTCGTTTATGGAGACTTCTTTTACTTGATGTTGAAGTTGACCCTCGCAATCAGCCGCATCTAGGCTCGTCATACTCGGGCTTGGATTGCGTTTTTTAATTCAACATTCGTATCAACAAGGTATACCAAAACAGAAAACAACAACCAACAACAGTTTTGTTGATTCATTGGAAGTATGGACGTTTGGATATAACATTCCACTGGTTTTGGTTTATTGATTCTCGAAATTATAAAAATGATTTGCGAATTTGGAATGATATCTTGTTCTTGTTTACTTTAAACATTATTAGTTAATCCTTGTCACTGCTTGTCACTTGTCACCTTTCTTTCACTTTACCACAGAATAGATACAATCAGAATATAAACTTCAATAAAAATACCGAGTTCGCGCATCTACTTGGCGCATAAAGATCCGCTATGATTTGAGATGAGCTCAGTAGCGGAGCGCAACGGAATCAGCTTCAGCTACTCTCTTCTCCATCGCTCGTTGCCTGTAGTACCAGTGGCGGAGTGGCGCGCTTCTATAAACTACTACTCACTACCAATGATGGAACAACAGAAATACAGGCGTCCAAGGAAATGTCATCTACAACGTCATAACATTCATAACTTATTTACCTAATACGATTATTTATTATTTAGATTTGTTTGTTTGTATTAGTATTATTATTGAATAAACATATTCGTCCAAGAGTTTGTCCCGGGTGCGAGATTTTTTTCATGTTAAATAAAGTTTAATTTTTAATGGATCGTTTTGTGGAGGAAATTATTTAATTAGGCATGTACCTAATTAAAAATTGAATAAAAAATATAACTAAAAAATAAATTTTAGGACTTACTAGGTAGAACTGAATAACTTATCAATATCAATAACAATAATTATTGACAAGTTATTCCTGTTACAGAGTCCAAAATTGATAGTTCTTTATTGCTTTCCATTTTCTCTATTTTCAAATTATTTTCGACACGGTATATAAATAAAAAAAAGTCACAAAACAACAACTACAACACAGCAAAAAGCGTGAAGCCCAAGCATTTTAGGTTTTCCTCGAAGGGTAAGGGGAAATCAAACTCCGATGGCAAAGAATAGATGCAATCGATGGCTTCCAGACACCTGACGCACAAGGTCAAAGGAACGTGTAATGCATTACGACTTGTGCGGCTGGCAGCACCTGAGGTGCCTGAAAGCAAAGGGTCTATAACCGCGAGTTCTATAACTTCAGACGTTGGTTTATTGTTTAATGTTTTTTCGTTTATTATTGTATATTGTGATTGATTTTTTTTGTCTTAAATTGTTATTGATTTATTGTTATATATTTAAACTTATTGTTTAAATATGAGTGAATTTTATGGATCTGTTAACCTTTATTTCATTACTGCTGTGATAATAATAAACTGATACACATAATAGATGTTTTTGAAAACATCTATAATATAATAGGTATAATAATAGTATATTATGCAACGAGCTTATAATGAAGGCTATTAATACGAACCATCATAAGAGCGTATTAATAGCCATTATCTGCGAGTTCCATACACTATTTTTTCTATGACCCTTTTTTATTTCATAGAAAAGATTAAAAAATTATATATTTTAACAATGACCCGTGTACAATTGCGGATCATTCAGGTTAAGGTAGGTTGCTATTTGTTTACGCATATTACCAAATTTTCTCTTCGTCGCTAAGATTATGCTGCTGAGACATGTTTTAGTATCAAGTTTAAAGGGCACTACTCACTACTGCGTAATTTTTATTATGCGAAGTTCGAATTCCGAATTTTACGCTTCGATCTTGAGATTAATTAATAATTTTAATAACATTGACAGCCATTAATTACGATATTGTTTACCTGCGCAACGCGACGGTCGCAGCGTTGCCGCTTTGAATACTATCACGGAGCGCTACGAATGATATAATACTTTATCTTCCTATCTTTTACACGATATACCTACCTATCAAATTTATTAAGGTAACATAAAATCTTGATAAATTTTCTTTGAATGTTACTTATGTTCTAAATTAAATAAACGTTCAGAATTTTTTTTCAGAAACACAGAACTTATATCACAAGGCAATTTTTGTCGTGAGTATGACAACTCTGTGACTTCGGTTGGCTTGCCGACCCGATTTTGAGCGGAAAGAAACCGATTCGATTGCAAATGCTCCTCTGACATTGGATAGCTTGACCAGTGCTTTAATGAAAATTTGTATCTTAATGAGACCCATTAAAGCACCGGTGATTCATATTTAATATGCATATTAAAGGTTGGGAGTAAAAAAAATAATATATAAACATATATTTTTAGTACGCTCCTGTGCACTCTTGCACAAAGTGATTTCATTAGTTTTGAATGCGGGCCTGCGTTTCTACTCTGAAGCAATGGCCGCTAGAAGTGTGGCTTGTCTCTAAAAGATCAAAGGCGCCGCCGGCGAGTTTAGCTTCTGATTTATTCTATTCTGTGACTTTACTCTCTTCGTCTTCGTCTTTACTCTTATTTACAGTTTTACTGGTTATACCAAAGAAGAAAAAAGGTCAGGAAAGAGTAATGCGATATCATTGGTGACCACCGGAATGGACCACCAATATGGCAGACCACGCCAGACAGAGACAGAACACACGACTGAAAGCATTGAAATAAGAAGAAAAAGGAAGGAGCATGTGTGGATTCGACGTTGAACGGGATGGTTTACCAATATGGCGGCTGCTTCAGTTTTTAAAGCTGATTAAACGCCAATAACTTCACTAACCTACATTATATTATATAACTATAAAATATTGCATCACACTCTAACGTTTTACAACAAAATATACTACAATTAAACACAAAAAAAACCCAAGAGTGAAACACAGGACACGTCAGAGGTCAGAACCATGAATGAATATGAGTCATCTCTGGTTGAGCAATGTGGCTGAGTTGGTTCCCTAGGTTAACACGTGAAATCGATCATATGCTCCTTCCTTTTTCTTCTTTATTCAATGACTGAAAGAATATCACTTCCGCCTGTCCGCCGACCGTCCGTCACGTAACAGCCAATCACCGACCGAGTTTCATGGCATGGTTTGGATTAAGTCAACTGTCGTAAAATTTGGACCACCAAGATGGCTGACTTCCGTCGCATTCATTGGATAAGTAAAGTAACGGGTGTGTTTCTAAATAGCCAACGCTGAGCAACAATGCCAACAAACCGTTTCTAAATTAACGTTGACTGACGTTGACTCAACGTCAGCAGTCAACTTTCTTGTTTCTAAATCACTGTTTGAAGTCAACGTTGACTCAACGAAGTCAACGCTGGATTAACCTGTTGAGTTGTTGAGTTGGTACTCAACGACACGTGATCGTAAACTCGTGGACATTAGCATTATAGCGTTTGAAGGTTAAAGTAATTTGTGTTGATAAAAATAAAAATAAATTATGAGAAAACTGATTGAAAATGTCGCAAGAAGTTAAGAATAAAGTGTTTTTGGTTGCTTGTGTCAACATTCTATCAACACTTAATTTATTGTTGAGCAGTAATCAGATGATATGAATATGATACTCTCGTCATCAGGGCTCTCCAACCCGCAAGATTCACATCTATAAAGATACGACTCCATTTCATTTAATAATCTTTTGATTTTACTTCAGCTAAATATGTTCATACGCTACTCAAGTACTCAACTCAAACAATAAAGAAAACCAAAAACCAAATCAAACAACAAAGGGTTTTTTAAAGAATAATAAAACACCATATACCAGCAATAAAATTCAAATTAATTTTTTTTGTTTAGTAACTAATTACGTAATTAGGTAACATAACAACTTCGACTTCATTTTGTGATCAATATGTCAATGTCAACTGTAAGACGTCATCCGTCATTTCAGTTTGTTTCATAGCAGGTCAACAACTCAACTATTCAACTCAACAACTCCACAGCTGACTGTTGACTTCGTTGACTTGTTGTCCAACGTTGAGCAATTTAGAAACACACCCAACGTTATATACTCTTTCCTGACCTTTTTACTTTTTTGGGCTATACAGTTTACTTCACAACAAAGAAGTGAAAGAGTTTTTTTTTCACAAATTTTTTGTTATTTGAGACCAAAGTGCTTTCTTTTTTTGTACTCGATATTTTAGTGATATTCTGTTTTGATATTGTACAACTTTGACTGAAAATAAAAACGTACGACTACAAAATAATACTCTGGCGCATGCGCAGGGGGTAAACGTCATCACGATGACCCGTGACGGAACTGACAGCTATGACAGCATATTTGGTTTTAAAACAGCCGATCAATGTTATATTTATCTGACGAAGAAACAGGATAGTACGGAGTACCTATATATTTACCATACGACAAGAATGTAGTTAAGCAGCTGAAGAGCTAACCGAAGGATTATGGGTATGGGGTATGGGCAACAATAACAGATGCACCTATAACCTATAAGGGAAAGGTAAGAAAATAAGGAAAACTTGAGGCTGGCTAAATACACAATAATGTAAAGGCCATAGAATAAAACTGAACTGAACTGAACTGAACTTACGCACATGCGCATACTTTATTTCAATTTAAAAAAAAAAGTTCAAAAGGTAAAAAAGACTAAAAAGAGGGAAAGCTCCCAACGAAAAACGAAAGCTCCTGTTCCTGTGGTCAGTTGATCGGTTGTGCTGTTCCACAGTTCATAACCGTTTTCTGCTTAAATAAAAAGTTAACTAGTGTTAACACTACCTTCATCAGGCAGGTTATAGGACAAGGACAATATTTCACTTTAGTGTAAGTACTAATTTTTGTGTTTTACATCCTGTTTTACGAAAGCTAGTTGCAAAAAGCAGGATTATCAAGAACAAGGGTAATTCTGCTTGTTACAGTTTATTTAGTTACACACACCTACAGCAGCTGTAGAAATGTCTGGTCAGGTCATTGTGTCATGATTAGTTGGTCCTTGGTCATCTTTCATGACTTAATATCTGTGTAGAGATATTATACACTTGACTGCTGCAAGTAAAAGTATAGGTAGTTATTTGCATTCCAATCCAAGATTGGTAAGTGAACTACCTGTTTTATCTGAGGTGGTCGTTTGAGGATCGAAGCGAAGCTGGAGGAAGTCCTGAAAGCCACCGAAGATTAAAAAGAGACTTACCAATGCGGAACGCATTACCTTTTTCTCACTACAACAATTAGAAACCACAAAATAAAGTAAAATTATAAAAAAAATCTTTCCATTACAATAGACTTATATGTCAACTATAACCAAGCAGGTACTATTAATATGTGTTATAAATTTTTTAGGTGTGATACTGTTGTTCCAAACTCAAGTCTTCCATCGTTTTAATCCATTAATGCGATAAATATGGAAAGAGAACACTTCGAAATTAAAGATTTAGAAAGTTTGGATTCGTTTCTTGCTAATAGAGATAACTCCATAAACACGACGTATATATCGCAAGTTCCGGATAAATGTAAGGAATATCCGTGTGTTTTAGGCATTGATGAAGCCGGAAGAGGACCTGTGCTAGGTATGTAGAAGATGTAAGGTCTTATTCTCTCCCATATTACTTTTTAGGAGGTTCATTTCAAATATAGAAAACATATTGGCTTTATTTGCTGTTTTACTTGAAAACATCCCGCAGATGGAGAGCATTTAGCTCCCGGTTAAATTTGATGTAATTTTGGGAATCGGTAATCGGTAGTACTCGATGAGTAGGCTAAGTCTCTGTGGGCATAAACCCAAAAAAACTCGTTTTCTCGAGATATTCATCTCTAAAAATTGAATTTCTCTGACATTTACAGTTAATTAATATGACATTTGCATTGACGCACCTTGTGGGAAATAAAAATTAAATAAAATACTTTTGTATTCAGAATGCACGTATGCCAGATTGTAACAAAAAGAAGCATAAGCGTATAGGGAGATCCGCTTGTTTTGAACTAATAAGAGGTGGATTTTATTTTATTTTTGATCCGACCAAAACCTGACCAGGTCCAGCCAGTTTACATAGGTATGTAAATGACCTGACTAGTCGGGTCTGGTCCAGTAGGACATCTTCCGTAAGAAAAATATTATGAAATGCACTTCTTTTTAGTCCCAAACAGCCGGGTCCTCCTAAACGCTTATGTCGTTACGTTTTGCAGTCTGAATGTGCATTCTGAATCCAAAATTTCCGAATAAGGAAAAGTCAAACTACTTGTCAAGTTTAGACTTTAGAAATTAATCAGAATCTTATTTTAATAACATACTTCACTGTAAATGTCATTTTATTATTGGAAAAACGCCGCTGATATAGCCCTTTGTCTGTCTTGAAGGATTCGGTCACTAAATCCACGGATTCTTCCCCATGATATACGTCTTTATAGACTTACTGGGTGATTATAAAACTGAAAAGTTTATTATTTTCCCCGGGAGATGACTATAAACTGATCTGAACCTGATAGGTCAGGTCATTTATCATTGTTATAAAAAAGCCAAAAGGATTTAGTAGGAGAATTTGTCGACGGGCGCAGATACAGCACCTGTAAAGAAAACATTCAATCTTCAGAGGTGAATATCTCGAGAAAACGAGTTTTTCTGAGCTTATGCCCGTGAAGACTTCTGATAACTCATCGAGTACTACCGATTCCTAAAATTAAAACAAATTTAACCGGGAGCCAATCTCCATAAGGATTCTGCGGGGTACTTTATTTTTAAACTTCAATACTGTAAAATTATATTTGTTATTTTAGAGGGCACTCTCTTTCCCAATTGGGTTGAAAATTGTTGAGTTTAACTAAGCTTGAATGAAAATTCAAAAATTTGATAGAATAATTCGTTTAAAAAATTAATAACTTGTAACTTGCCCAAACTTTTTTTAAAAAAAAACAACAAAACTGAGCTCACTGATTATCAAAAATTGTTTAAACTACACTAATAATTTTAAACTAATTACAATGCCAAAATCTTACAATATCCTTTTTTAACTTCTCTTATTAGTCCTCTCTCTCTCTTAAATCTCTTGCTATTTCTCTTTAGAAATTTCTTTTCCTGGTCTTTTGATTCTCTCTTTCACTCTCTGTCTCTCGCTGCTTCTCTTCTTTCCAATTATCTAACTTCATTGAACCTTTCTCTCACAGCTTCTCCAAAATTCTTTTTCCGGTCCTCCTTTCCTTTTAAATATAATTTTAAATCCCAAATTTTCTTGATGTCTTCTAAGTTTCTTTCACTTTTTTTCAAGTTGATTCTCTTTATTTCCAAAACTAATTATTCTTCTCTATTTATTTTTTTTGGAATTTCTATTATAATTTTTCCCCTCTTTAACTTTGTTTCTGACCTACCATTTCAAATTTCTCTGATTACTTCCTGATTCTTCAACAATCCAAAAAATATTTTCATTTGGCATTTCTGATTTCTTATTACATTTTTTTATTGTTACAAGTTATAATAAATTTTTTTGTTATATTTTTTAATTTTATTCAAACCTGAAATTACTATTTTACTTTATTTTACTTTATCTGAACACATTTTTCATAACAATACAATTTTTTTGCAAATAGGGCCGATGGTATATGGTATAGCTTTCTGTCCCATAAATGAGGCTACAACTTTAGATGGTTTGGGATGTGCCGATTCCAAAACTTTAAATGAAGAAAAGAGGGAAACTATATTTTGCGGTATTTTTGAGAAAAAGAAGATAATAGGATGGGCTGTGGAAGTGATATCACCAAATACGATATGCAACAGTATGTACAGCAGATATAAATGCTCTCTAAATCAAGTTTCAATGAATTCTGCAATAGGCCTTATAAGACTAGCAGAAATGCAAGGTGTAAAGATAAGTAGAATATTTGTGGACACAGTTGGCCCTCCTGAAAAGTATGAGGCTTATTTGAAAACTTTATTTCCCAAGTACGATATTACTGTTGCTAAAAAAGCCGATTCAACTTACCCGATCGTTTCTGCAGCTAGTATTTGTGCAAAAGTATCAAGAGATCATGCATTGAAAGTTTGGAAATTCCAAGAAGGATTGACATCTCTTCAGGATGTATCTGACAAAGACTTTGGAAGTGGATATCCTGGAGGTACTTGGTGTAGATAGATATTCAATATAATATGATAGTGTTAACTTTAACTAATTTTGTAGATGGTGTGACTAAGAAATTTTTGTTGGATAACTGTGATCCAGTTTTTGGATTCCCTCAACTAGTTCGTTTTAGTTGGTCAACGGCTGAAAATGTGTTAAATTCTCACGCGTATTATGTTGAATGGGAAGACGACGAGGAAGAAAATAATCCAGAGTCGAGTAATCATACAATAACATCGTTTTTTCAATCCTCAAATAAGTCAAAAACGAATAAGAAATCTCATGCTTTTTTTAAGGAACGTTGTTTGAGTAGAAATGTTGAACTGTAAAGGTATCATATCATTATTGAAGCTGCTTGAAAATGGTTTATACTGATACATGCTATTTTCATGCAATTCACTGATATGATGACACTTATGGTACAAATGTACCTGTACTGTAACTTCTTATTATATTTTTTATATTAAAAAAGTACAATTATAAATAAATATGACAACAACACTGAAGCCCACCTTAGTCTAATTTTTGTTTATAAGTTTTTACATAACGTGATTTGAGCTTTTATCAGAATACGGATATCCAATAAATTTCAGTGAGTACCTGCTACCTACGGAAATTGATTGATATTATTTATTATAATATGATAATAATACATTAGTGGATTGCGTTCAAAACCGACAGTTGCTGTCAGGAAACCGGAAGTATAAACATCACTGAACGTCACACTTTTTTGAAAAGCGCCCCCAGCTGCTGCCAAAGGGCATCCAGCTACCTAAATCTGCTTTTCGAAGCAGCACTACTAATTGATATCGCTGCCTACTCTATTTTTTAATTATCATGTTTAACATTATTATAAAGTGTTTCGCTACTTTTAAAATAGCATCTTCAGACGTATGTAAATAAAATTATTGATATAGTAACATAGCAACAGTATGGTAACCTAAGTGATCATAAAACAAGTAACTACATAGATTTAAATGAATTTTTAACAGAACTAACTAGATCATAATACAATTTCTTCAGAATCTTCTTAGTTGTTGATATCAAGAAGAAAATCAAGTAGTCGGAGACCGATAAGTGTCTAGCTGTTCATTTATTACTGTGTATTGTTGATTATGTAAATGTCTGTGGGTCTCTAGAGATTCGAGGAAATTAAATTTAAAATAATGATCACAATGATGTATAGTAATTCAATTTTGTTAATGTTTGCTGTTAGAGTGTGATTTTTTTCTATCAATAAGTTTTTTGCAAAGTTTGATCTTTCTGGATGTGTGAGTCTGTAAGAGTTTAGGAATTAATCTATAAGTTCAGCTAGGGACATGTGAAGTTGGAAAAATTTCACTTGTCTCTGTCTATAATTCAAACTGCTTAATTTCAATTACAATTATTGTGAAAATCATCTGTATTCAACTTTCTCAGACAATTTAAAAATATAATAAAATACAGAGTGGTCCCGTTAAAATAACGAAGTAGGTGTTTTTACACTGTCAACTTCCGGTTTTTCTGGAAGTGCGACCGTCTTGAAAATATTTTCATTCATTTTCTCACGGTCATGTTTTATGTCTTAGGTCCGTATTCATCAATAAATAAATATAACCCCTGGGGTTATATTTTGGAACATATCATTGGTTTAAAACTCGTAGCGTTCGTAGGTTTTGAGTATTAGACCAATCAGCTGTCAGAAAATTCAAAATATAACCCCAGAGTTATATTTTGAAGTTTGATGAATACGGACATTAGTCCATTATTTATTATAGGCTCTAGGACCAATAGTTTCTAAAATATGGCCTGTGGCTAAACTGCTTTGAAAATGGAAAATTGTGTGGCTCACTAAGGCCCGTATTCATCAATAAATATAACCCCTGGGGTTATATTTTGAAACATGTCATTGGTTCAAAATTCGTAGCGTTCGTAGGGATTGAGCATTAGACCAATCAGCTGTCAGAAAATTCAAAATTTAACCCCAGGGTTATATTTTGAAGTTTGATGAATACGGACATAAATAATATTTCCTTTAAAATGGTGTCATGAGGTGGGGGTTATGATTTGAAATTCCAAATTGGGGTGAGAGGGTGAAATATAAAAATCAGCTATCTTTTTTTAATTTCCTCGGTGTCGAATTCAAATGTGAATAACTTTCCATCACATTTTCATTTCAAAATCTATCAACATTCAAAAAAAAAATCTTCAATTTTCGTTTTCGGAAAACAAAAAGAGAATTTTATCACCGAACAATGTCATGTGTGACGTCTCATCGTCTCAATATGACGTGAAACTGCTTGACTTATGGTTATTTATGACATTAGGTATAAGAAAGGTTCTTTTTTTTTTTTAAGAAAATTTTGAAAAAAATTTTTTGAATGAGATATATTTTTGGTATCCTTTTTTTTCGCTAATAACTTGGAAACAATTGACAATCGGAGATTTTTGTTTAGATTAAAAAAAATTGCCCTAAAAAGGGTCTAAACAATGTAAAAGTTTAAAAGCGGTGTCGCATTAGGCGTTGTTGACTTTAGAAAAATTGAAATCGGCAAATTTTGGTTTTTCCAAAATATCTCAAAATTGAAAAAGATTAGAATTAATTTGAATGATGAGATTTGTTGTGAGTATTGAATTCTGAAAAACATTCTCCATTTAACCGTGGCTCTAATCTTTTCTAATAACCGATACCAAATGGTGAGCCTTGAAATGTGGACACGCACTATATCTGTGGTGCTCGAGCTATCCTAGTTTTGGCTGCCAAAGCTATAGGGGAAGAAAATAGTCCAGAAATAACGTTTTACAGGTAGGAAAGTGTTGGATCAAACGAAATTAGAACAACTTGAACTTTTAAGATGCATTTATTTTACATTTTTTGTTTCGAATTGCCAATGTTTTTTTTATATAAAATGCGTATCTTCTGACAGTTTACTTCATGATCATGATACAAATAAACAAGGTATGTCAGCGTGCGTTTGTAGATTTTGCAGTAATTTTAATAAGTTTGACTTGAGTACTTGACCGTTTGATAGCAAAAATTGTTTATTGTGCGGGTGTGAGAATCACGCAAGAAAAACGAAAGGCAGAGATATCTTTTTTTGGTTTGCTAGCAAAGGCAATTATGTATGAATGATTTGTATTGTATCACAGTAAGCAACAGCACTTTTCATTACACTCCACAAATAATGTTACTTCGCCTTCAAATATTTTCAATTCTTTCGTTAGAGCTTGGATTACAATCACCACAGTGACGTCATGCGCAGCGCAGACGAGTTACCATCAGTCTCATGCCGGCATAGCTTGTGTAGTATTATGATGGGTTTTGGTTTACTTTATCTAAGAGCGGTGGTGTGACATTGGGTGACAATATGACATTAAGAACTTAAGAAGTGAATTTGGTGATAATATGTTACGTAACCGTGACCGTAACCTTAATTTTCATTTTTATTTTTTATTAACAGGTCCACAGGTCGTCGCAACTCGTAACGCAAATTTATTGTGATAATGATAACTGATAATCATTTCATTACTTTGAATAATTCGTAATTGCTGCTTTCATGAGATAAGCGATAATTTAACAGATTTCGACATAGTAGTAGTGCAATCAAAAATAATGAGTACATACTTGTGATGTAGATGTGAAATATAAGTATTTGTGCGTGAAAGTTCAATCTTGATTAAGAAATTAATAATTCATTACTTGCCTAAAAATTCAGGTAGATTACTTCCTGTCTTCTTCGCTCTTCTGTTTAACGTCTAACCTACCTATTGCCGTTTATAAATTATAAACTTCATTCGGTTAGCCCTTCATTCTAATATTTTCATTGAAACATGTTCCTCACCAGTAGCCTGTTACCAAGTGCTGTGAAAATATCCAGACATTGCTTCAGAAATGGAATGTACATTTTGACTCAGAGGAAATACATGTCTTCTGAACCTGCACCAAAACCAAAATTGTAAGTATAACGTTGACAAGTACTCAGTACAGAACTGTTTACATTTCTCTAGAACACAATTATTATTTAAAACTTTACTCGCATCATAATATGAGAATAGGAATTATAAAAAAGGTTTCATGATTGTGTTCCTAATACCTTGAGTTAGCTCTTGCCCAGTAGATTAGGTTGTACAGTCAAAGACCATACATCTCAGATTTCACATGACGGTCTCGTTTTCCAATGTCCTGTTCCGTATTGAAAGCATCCCGGAACACCGCCCCAGGTTTTGCAGTAAAAATACAACACGTAAAATAAATAATTTATCTCTAGTTATTAGATTAAATAATAATTATATTCTATTGTTTCGTTACTTCTGCTTATTACTTCTAAAAAATTCTGTGTGATGGCGCTACCGTCAGTTAATCGTAGGTACCTAAAAATGTACCTAATGAGTAAAATATCTAATGCCAGGAATTTGACAGCAATTGTTTGACTTTGAACATTGAAAATAAATTTGCCTGCGGTGCCCTCCAGACCTCCCTTTGGTCCAATTCTCGCTCGCTTTAGTTGTCCCCAATTTGAATTTCAAAAATGTGATCTCTTTATGCCATCAAGAATAATGAAGTGAGGGGGTTTTAGTAGACATTATTTCTTAACTCTTTGCACATAACTACTCCATTTCCTGGAGTATAATGTTACTGGCAGATCAACATGATTTTGGTCATTTTTCTCCCGGGTTTGACTCTGCTCTCAATGCCTAAGTGAGGGCTGTTGAATATGAGTTCAAATAAAATACTGGTAGGTAAATATGGTAAATGTGGTAAATCTTATCAATATTACATGATTACATGTATAATTACCTGCCTGCAATGAAAACAAATTAGTCTCCATACTTTGAATATTTCAACGATATCAGTGTATTTTATTATTCTATTTAAATTTTTTTATTTGTGTTCAAATAATTGACTCTGTGATCCTCTTACTGAAAATTTTGTATGGTACCTGTACCTGTATTTCCGACGCTGGTGCTGGTGCTTTACTAACGCATTTCCAATGGCACAACAAAGTCAAAAAGTCGAAATGAAGTTGACAATGTCAACTTCACTTCAAAAACATCAGTTTTCCCATGACCATACAACCTTTCAAAAATTATCAAAATTTGGTGTTAAAATCAGTCAGAGCCCTATGATTTCTCTTCTATTAAAAATTAGAGACTGTTGTTAAAGGCTTAACGAAAGTCTATTTTTGACCTACGATTTATCATTCATTAAGTAGTTAGAGAGTGTCATTGACAATGACAGTTCGAAATGTCAGAATAAAACTAATCAATTACCTACTTAGATAAAGACACCTTAGTGAATTTTTTAATGAAAGAGAAATCATACGGCCCAGTGTTATTTGGTAACAATGAATAATATTGGAAGTTCTTATAGATCACTGTCCGGTTGCCTGTGTGTCTGTCAAGACCCTTTTTCTAAACTACCGCTTCAGGTAGCGAATTGAAAATGATCCCAAATATTACAGCTTACAGCCTCGTTTACCCTTAAAGGTGTTTTAATATGTTTCAAATTCGGTTTTAAATACCGACTGTAACAGGATTCCTAGTTCTCTAATCTCTATTTGTATTAATATTTTCTTTCTTTTTTTAAATTCTACTTTTTTCCCCATGTGCTACTTACCATGTCACTAAATTTGCAAAAAAATGTGACATACAGCTGCCCATTTCAAGTCACCGTAAACGAGTGATTGGGCTACTCTAGTAGTAAGTGTCAGAATCGGTAATACCTTAAAAAATTTTATATCATAATTTGATGCGATCTTTCATACAGTGCCTGTTTGGACAGCTGTCAAAAGTAGACAAATTTTTTTATGTATGGGGATTCCATTTTTAAGACTTACAGTCTACAGCGATTATTTTGGGGAAGGGATGAACTGGGCAGTATTACTCTGACTTATTAGACCGATTTGACTGTGCACCAACACCAACAAAAAATGTGCTTTCACCATGACAACGCATCAGCTCACTCTTCTACAATCGTCGCAGCAAAACTGGCAGAATTAAGATACTGTTTCTCTTTGATCCACCAGATTTGGGTTCTTGTGATTTTTTTTTGTTTCTAAACCCTTGGGGCTTTCA
Organism: Malachius bipustulatus; assembly: GCA_910589415.1. NCBI lineage: Eukaryota > Metazoa > Arthropoda > Insecta > Coleoptera > Melyridae > Malachius > Malachius bipustulatus. The sequence goes on from OU342633.1 coordinate 49,799,571, forward strand.
CCTATATCTTGGAAAAAAATTAAATTAAAACTATTAAAAGATAGTTTTTCCATAATTGCAAAAGCGAAAGTGTTTTTCTTTCTAGACACTGTACTTATTTTCATCTAAAATTATTAAATTATTATTACAAAGCAAAGAGATATCAGAACATATTTCTACAGAATTGGGTAATACCAGCCTCAAACATCTGAATAAGATTGAATTTAAGGAACACACTAGGAGTAATTAAATTGTTAGGTAACAGATCCTTTATTAATCTTATAAAATTAAGTTTGTTTTATTTTGGGTGTTTAAAATATTTCACTTATCGTGAACTTTGTTTATCTCGGAGCGAGATAAATATGAGAAATACTATGAGCTACTATTATTGTTAGATATAATAATCTTGGACATTGATAATTTTGAAATATGCAATTTTTAAAGCAAATTGCGTGGTAACAAACAAATGGGAGATGGTTGTTTCTTTACCATCATAATAAAATGGTGGCAACATTGTTGACAGTATAAATATTGTAACGAGATTTTGTAATGATCTAAAATAATGATTTCAAGATCGTTTTCGCTTTCACCTTAAGGAATAATAACATTGTTTTTAATAAATTTTACAATTTACCATTACACAAAGTGACAGCAACAATGTAATTAAAGCAATGTTAACTTTGGCTGTACTTATTTTAGTTAAAATATCTGCAATTTATAACATTTATTATAAATTATAGCAATATTATGAATGTGATACGACATGGTGGCTTTTCAGTTTTGGTCAGATTCGATCTTTTATAAAAAAAAATGCTACGAAAGTGTGACAAAAATTTCACATAGGTACACAGTTTTCATTGTCTATTTGTGCACTTATAAAATCAATAATTACAATTTTAAAAATCGCATACAAGGTGAACTTCTTTGTACAAACTTTCCCAATCAATAATTTTTCTTAAGCAGGTCCTGGAATTTCTAAGTTTAGAGAACACTGATCGAATGCTAGATAACAGTGTACAGTTTTACCAAAAAAATTAGAAAATTCCAATGATCCGTGTAGATTTTATAGCAAATTAATATTATGAGGTGAAGAAAAATTGGAGTCAAATTTTAGAATGACTTTATTATGCACTACTTCAAGCACCCTACCGGTTTTGTTCTACTGGGCAATTTAAATTTTGAATACATTTGAATAATGGATTCAAATGAATTCGAATGTATTCAATGTATTCTAAATATTAGACAGTAAACGTAAAAATCAACATTTGAGATGGTTGGTTAAAATCACCACCTTTTCATTCATTTGTATTTGTTTTTTCAGAGTGGAAGTCAACTTCATTAAAGCAAATGGAGAAAAGATAACAGCAAAAGGCAAGGTCGGAGATTCCCTTCTAGACGTGGTTGTGAATAACAATATCGACTTGGATGGTTACGGAGCTTGTGAAGGAACATTGACTTGTTCAACTTGTCACGTAATACTCAAAGAATCAGATTTTGAGGGACTCCCCGATAAACCTACCGATGAAGAATGCGACATGCTGGATCTTGCCTTCGAAGTTTGTGATACCTCTCGTCTCGGTTGCCAGATAATTTTGTCGGAAAAACTGAACGGTTTAGAGGTTAAATTGCCAGCTTCCATTAATGATGTTAGATCTAGTTAGTTTCTAGATCCTGTTAATGTTGTTATGAACTGTTTTGTTAAGCGCAGGTTGTTGGTGCCAGAATGAAGAGTAAAATAATAGGTAATAAAGAGTTATTAGAACTATTTTTAAAATGTTATAGAAATTTTATGAACAATTAAATATTTTAAGTCATTTATTAATAATTATTATTATTATTATTATTATATAATGTTACGTTTTATAGAATGGAATCTTTTGATTATTGATTATTTTGATCATCTGAAACTCCTTTCGGTTTACTTTATTGATTCCATGGTATATGTCCCAGTAATTCCATGTCTTGTTAAGTTGTTTGTGTAGGATAAAAAAGAGACATTTCTAAAATAAATTTCAGTATATACAATAGGAAGATGCAATGACTATAATTCAAAATGATTTACTGATTATAAAGGGTGTATAATCTAAATGTGATATAATATTTAAATATTGTGTTTTTTAGACACTTTATTGTATGCCGTCTTTTATTTTAAATTTTAAAATCTATTTAAAAAGAGCAGCTATATACACCCGATAATCTGTACATTTTAAATGTTGCAGCGTTTGCTGATTTGATTTCTTCTATTGCAATGTATTATTTTTATATTATGTTACGTTTGGCACATTGGGTTCAAAAATAAATTTAACCTCAGACTTTTCTGATTTATTTATAACAATATCACTAGTTATTTATTTATTTATTTAAATGTTCCGTTATGTTTTTGAATATTTATTTTGCGCTTACTTGACTGCTATTATTGTTTACATAGTATCCCAGATGTCAGTCCTTTTGCTTGATTCAATTCCAACCAGTGTGTTGGTATACGATTTCCAACCTTGCTATATTTATTTAATTTCGCATGTTCCTCAAAAGGATAGTAGATATGTCAAGTTTGTGTTACTCATGCGTCATGCAGAATGAAAGTTTGTGAGATTTGACTCGAGCTGAATTAATTAATGAACAAATCCATAGGTTAATTTTCCCCCTCTTCTCTAGATAATAATTCTCAAAACGTTTTATGGTTCTCAAACGATTCGTTTGAGCGCTCATAGGACTTTTGTTTGTTTTTGATCCCAGCTCCACTAAATTTCTGCTACCTTCAACATCCTCATTTTTGTTTCCTGAAAATAAGGAAAGCAGTAACATTAATTTCTACTCTATTTGATGTCATGCTGTTTTTTCCTTACACTCAGGTAATAAAATTCCCAAGTTGGTTGGATTTCAAGCAGTTTTGGGATCAATTGCACAAAATATTGACCACTTATACCCTGAGTCATTTGTCATGATGCCTGATTCTGAAGCGATTTTTTGGAGGTTGAAAAAAAATATATTGATCAAATTAACACAATAAAGTAACATAAATAAGGAATAATAAAATGACATGTTTATTTTTTAAATATTATAATAAGGCATAATTGTTGATATGTATTGTGAACAATTTAGATGAAATAAAAATCATATTTTTTTATCCAACATCATTAACAATCATCAAATAATCCCCTGAAAATGCTCCAAAGAATAATAGGTACAAATTTATTAATGATTTGCTGGTAATTTTAATCAGATAACGTTTTCTTATTAAATTAAAAAACCGGCAAAAAAATGAAATTAGAATGTTACCTTAACTGGTTCTAAATCTAATGAAATAATGTTGAACATGACAACAGGGTTGGCGTGATTTTGAGGTCTTATACTGCAGCGCTAACGGTGGAGCGATCTGTAAGCTTACTGCAATTTGGGACCACTACATAAAAATCATAAAATACCTTAGCCCTTGTAGGAGTGTTCAATTCTCGGACATGAGCGTAGGACTCGAAGTAGTTACGAAAGAGATAGACTAGTACTGGTAGACATATGCCTGCACCGTAATGATTTAGTCCCTCTCCAGAGCCATACCCTACGATAAATATCTAGGGACTTTTTTATTTTGATCAACACAAAAACATAATTTCAAAGCCAACTTCGTTAATAAAAAACGAACGACTTATATAGCAGTATCTTATAGCGAATTCGAGTTGGCTGCACTTGCTCGGAGCGAGATCGACCTGTCTCCGAATCTGTTCTGCCCAGAATTCTGCTCCAGTCCGGAGCAGAACTTTCGCATTTCTACTCTGTATGGAACCGAACTGTGTCAGGTCAGACCAGAACCAGAGCCAGACCGCCATGCACCGGTGCAGTGCAGTGTGCAATCCAGTCTCCCTCCAGTCTGCATTTTCGTATAGCCTTCTACTAAAAAAAATACCTATCCCTATCCTATACATATCACGGTTGTTTGTTGTTATGATGTTATTCTTATTATAACAGAGTCGAGGAACTACAAGGCGTTATCCCTTTTAATTATTGTAATAAGTTGTACTTCATACAATACGTAAATAATGTACTTATCCACAAATTTTTGGTGTAAGGAATTACTAGGAATCAGCAGTAGTTAATTTTCCCACTATTTCTAACCTCTAAATTTATGGGAGTGCACCGTCAAATTTGACGGTGCAGTTTATTTTGCTCCGGGGCAGTTTCGCTATACGACTCGAACATATTTTCCTATGCACTGCCAGAGAGCAAGTGTAACTCGAACACAATTACGATATGCACCGCTAGAGTTCACTTTAACTCGAATACGATTACGAAAAGCACTGGAACAGAGTCCTACAAATCGAACACGAAATTCCGTCTCGGTGCGCACCCGGAGCAGAAAAGTGCAGTAACTCGAATTCGCTATTAGATAAGTACAGTAAAGTCAAAAAAACGAATGGTAATTTGACCATAAATAAAACATTACACATTATGTTAAAGAACTAAAGTTGACTTAAATAGACTTGGTTCCATCTGAAGAACATTTGGTATTGGTATAATATTTATATTTATAATATTAATAAATATTAATATTTATATTTATAATATTGGTATATATTTATATTTATACTAAGTTGAAGTTGCATAGACGTTTCATGGACACTTTTTTATATAAATGTCAATTTACATAAAATACACGCACAATTCTTCCCGATGTTCTGTAGTCAAAGGTTAACATCACGTGCCATTTAACATTTAACTTATTATAAACTGGCTAAATAAAAACAACCTGAAAGCCTAAAAATATAAAGAAGAAGAAAAATTAATTATCTCATTGGTCATATTACTCAATGTTATTGTCTGCATTTGTCAATTGTCATTCACATTCCACCATTTCCACCCACGCTGTTCGCGTTTGCTGTGTTACTGTGTTGTTGTTTTCTTTCATTGGGATTTGGGTGATCCATTGTTTAATAGGTAATCAATATAATTAATTTATTATTGTTTTACTAAAGAGTGAAGAGTATTAGTGACGCATGAAAGTGGAAATGATACAATAATAATAAATATAAGTTATGGAAAATAGATAAGTAATAAGAAAAGGAACCCTTGAAAACATAAATTGTCTTCTGTAAAAGAGGGTAAGTGAAAATTTTCAGGCCAAAGAAAGAATTTTCAATTCAAATGTCACATTTTAGGTGAATCTCCAAACACCAAGGAAGTCTTTCCCAGGATTTCAGATAAGGAGGATAAAGAGAAGAAGAATAACTGCACATTGGGAATATCTTTTGCTGTGACCATGTCTTGGATTGGTGACCCAGTATGTGCTGGTGTACAGTATGTTCCATCTAAATTCAAGATACACGCATTCGCTAGGACAGTGTCCGACAGAATGATATCATGCTTAGTAGTAAAGATGGTCGAATCCACAATTATCATGGTAAATTATGAGGACGAATTTAGATTGGAGGATCTTTCTCTGGCACTTCAGAATCCGTTCGCTGGCGAGTCAGTAATCGCCACCAAGGTTCTCGGAAATATAGTCGACGATCAGTCAAAATCACTCGCTTGTCGTCTGAGTAAAAGGTTGAATAAAACAGTCTATGTTAGCTACAATGTTGTCGATGATAAAATTAGTATATGTGCGGTTGATAAAATCCTGTTTGACGAAATAAAAAAACATCCGGAACGCTTTTAATGTGTAATTAATTAGTATTTTTTTTATAATAAAAGATGCGAGGATATCAACTGGTTTATTTTTTAAAAGGACCCAGCAGAATTCTTATGGAAATTGGCTCCCTGTCAAATTTGCTCTAATTTTGTGGATCGATAATATTTGATGAGTAGATCAGAAGTCTTCATGGGCATAAGCCAACAACAACTCGTTTCTTTTGAGATATTTACCTCCGAAGATGGATTTTTTATTTCATGACACTCATGTATTTATTTTTAAATGTTGCCCCCCCCCCCCCTCTAATTGTTTTAGAGAGAAATCTTAGGGTAATGTTCCTGGCTGACGCCCTGAGTTCCCCTACACAAGTCCTCTACTAAGTCAGGTCAGGTTAGGTAATTTTTCCCCTGAAATTTCAAGAAAATGAAAGAAGAAAAGTAAAATATAGAAGATGAAGAAAAAACCGAAAGGGCCGTAAATTTTAAGGAAAAAAACCTAACCTGAGTAAGTGGAGGGGAACTCACGAACTCAGGATATCAATCAGCAACCTTACCAATCTTTGATCATTTGTTAAGATTGAGAAGCTGCTGGCTGTTGCTGTGGTTAGATTTTAGGTATGTGCAGCTATTTTCCAGAAAATAGGGGAAATGTATTTTGTAATTATTATATTTTGTAAAACTGTTTCCCGATTTTCTGGAAAATGGGCCAGCAGACTTAAAATGTACTAACTACTGCAACAGAATCAGCTTTTTAATCTTGACAAATGATACGACTCTCTATAAAACAAGTAGGGAGGCCAATGCTTAAAAATATGAGAACAAGTCATGAGAACAAGTGAACATCTTTTTTTTTTTAAATATCATTAGTTACTTCTGTTGAAATGTTAAATTTTTGCTCTTTTCAACAATAACTTTTTAACGAAGCGCAAACGGAAAAGTTTTCACTCTCTATTTTCAATTTTTTTTAGCTCCGTTAATCGAATCTCAAGAGCACGGGCGTCAATTTTGAGACACCCTGTATACCAGGGTGTATATATTTTGAAGGCGTATGTCTTTCTTAGGAAGTGTTCCGGACACCCCTGTACCTATATAAATGTTTTTCAATATTTTAGTCTGAGTGAAGTTTGGCGAACCTTACAGTAAACACCCTGTATAATCTCTAATCTCTATAGGGGTGTCCCATTGTATAGAATTCTCGCGAAAAAAGTATTTCTAATTAAAATTTTTATATGAAAATTTACATACCTACGTGGATTACAATCAATAAACCTATACAATGACATGGTGTAATAATTTTTGGTAAATTAATTAAATGTGACTTTCGATTTTATATTGAAATGCTAATCGCATCTCTATGATTTTTCATACACTTGTAGAAAAAAGTTTCTTCTATAAGAAACAGTAATTTGTTAATCGATATCTTAAACCATAATTGAGTAATTTGGCATCAAATTTGAACATAAAATCAGAATAAAGTTTATGATTATTATTATAAAACCCGTCACTACAGCAATAATTTACAACTTTAGTCACATAATATACAGGGTGAGTTTTTTTCAATGTTTAGTACAGGGATCTCGTAAACTACTGCAGTTAGAGGAACGGTTAAATGGGGAAAGAAGTGCAGTTTTATGAGCTTAATTCGAAACAGCTTTTGTTTTTTTGAAAATCTCCATGGCTTCCTAGATATTTAGCAAAAAGTAAATTCCGCGGATTTCTTTACACCGAGATAGCAGTCTTATTATTGGGATTAGAGAAAAATCGTAAAGGAAAACCTTTTAGACAATTTCATAGACAATGAAACGGCGTTACAATTTTTTTTATTTGTTGTGTAATTTTCGAGCTATGACGTAAACTTGTGTTTTTTTAAATGTAAGTCATAGTTGGCTATGACATCATTCGATATGTCTTTTTTTTCTAAATACAACGATATAAAACTCGATATCGTTTTTTCGGGAAATAAAAAAGTTAGGACGGTTTTTAATTTTATTTCTTCAACTTAACTAGGCGGCCATGTAAGCATAACTGATAGACCTCAGTTGAATTTGAAATTATACATAGATAATTGTGCAGAATAATTTGTAATCCTCTATGCAAACAATTGTACTTAATTAACTACAAATTTTCTAATAGCCATCTAGTAACTCTAGAAAATATATTATGAAACATTTGAATATAAAAGGTTAACGACGATTAAAATATCTGCGAAAATATTGTTCCGCAGCCCTGACAGCATTCTTTTGACACTGAATATAACATTCTATCATATCACGCTTCTCTTGGTTGGAAAACTCCATACAGTAATTCACCTTGCAGGTTACACGATCTAAGAACTTCTGCAAAACCTGACTTCATACCTAAAGTTCAATGGAAATTATAAGCCTCTAAGTAACTAACTGTCAAATTTTATAGTTTCACTGTTTCTGTTACTGTTGCTAAGCAACCGTCACATTTTGATATGAATATTTAGTTTTAAGTTCTACAGCGTAGGTAGGTATTGTTACAAGATTTTTGAAAGATTAGAATTAAAATTATCTAATATTTTTTTTAAAGTTCTCGAAAACTAGCTATCCCGTTGAACTATTAATTCATATAAGATTTTCAATTCAAAATTAACTATTAAATTCAGCGGCTATACCACGTAGTTGAGGAAATAAAATTAAAAACCGTCCTAACTTTTTTATTTCCAGAAAAAACGATATCGAGTTTTATATCGTTGTATTTAGAAAAAAAAGACATATCGAATGATGTCATAGCCAACTATGACTTACATTTAAAAAAACACAAGTTTACGTCATAGCTCGAAAATGACACAACAAATAAAAAAAATTGTAACGCCGTTTTATTGTCTATGAAATCGTCTAAAAAGTTTTCCTTTACGATTTTTCTCTAATCCCAATAATAAGACTGCTATCTCGGTGTAAAGAAATCCGCGGAATTTACTTTTTGTTAAATATCTAGGAAGCCATGGAGATTTTCAAAAAAACAACAGCTGTTTCGAATTAAGCTCATAAAACTGCACTTCTTTCCCCATTTAACCGTTCCTCTAACTGCAGTAGTTTACGAGATCCCTGTACTAAACATTGAAAAAAACTCACCCTGTATGTTGCGAACAATGCTCATGTTATTATAAACAGGTACTTGAAGAAAGGTTTCTCCCCCTATTTCAGAGAATTGGAGTCCGCCTTTGTAGGGGAGAATGCAAAATGTTTATATTCTCAACTAAGTCGTAAATAACTATACGTTGACCATTTTATACAGGATGTTTTCTAATTGAATGTCAATATTTAAGGGGGTAATTTTTGGGTAACGTATGTCCTAAAAGTCTCACAAAAATAGTCATATAAATTAGGTCAAATTTTTCCTGATTTGACATTACATATCTGCAATTAGTGGCATTTGCTTCATTATAAATTTTCAATTTCTAATTTCACAGGCGGATTTCTAATGTTTAGAATTTATTGAAATAAAAAAAAATTAAAGATTTTTTTTTGTTGCTTAAATTAGTTTTTCGCAACTGTACGATTAATATAATAATTAAGCTCCTTACAAACATGCTGATTAGACCAGATTATAGAAAATTATAATTATTCATGATTTTATTTTATAATTATTAATTATAAACTGTACTTTTCGCTAGAATTCTATACGATGGGACACCTGTGTAGTATTAGGGGTGAAGGGTGAAAGACTTCCCTTCCCTTTGGTGACTGCATCGACTGCGTTAGCGTTAGTGCGTTGTAAAGTAATGTAAAACTCGTGCAGCGTCTTTCGTTCTAGGACTTCTCTATCTCTATCGGTTGCCCTTAATGCCCTTGTGCCCTAAGGTCTACATTAGAGCATAGAGTTTTAGAAGGAATGACGCGAGTCGCGAGTACGCGAAGACTCAAACTCAAACAGTCAAACTTCAAACGAAAATAACGAAATGGGACGAGAGAAGTTGGCAGACAATCGCTCTTTCTACTAACCCTCTTCTTCCCTCTTGCCTCTTGCTGTTGGTCAGCTGCTCCTAGTTCGAATGGCTTGTTTCTCCGTAGTAAAGTTTGTGCTTTGCCTTACTTTTATTACTTTGGCTTGGTAGTTTACCGTTGCCCCGTGACGTCTTATTATTACCACATACCACGGCATTGGCAGTTGGCACGGCCGGCCAGTGCCAGTGGCTGTTCGCTATAGGTAGTAGGTACGATACGAAGAATGTGTAAAGTGTGTTATTATTCTCGAGAAAACCTGCGTGCATATTATTATAAAACAAAACATAACCTGAGTGAGTCCTGAGTCCTGTTATGTAGGTAAGTTGATGATTTTGTTTTCTTTTTAATTTAGTAATTAATAATTGATTTCGTCCTCAAACGCCCGTTTTGTTTAATATAATTTAGTGCTTGTTGCATGGTGTCTCTTGTGTTAAAATCAAGTCACCACCATTGCAATTCAAGACAGAAGATTTTTGAATGTTAAATAAAAAAAGATGGAACACGCATGCTAATTGCCAAGATGACTTGCTTGTGTTTAACTGATAAAAACTGTACAATCTATTTTTTTCTTCTCAGACAATCTAAAAATGCAATATCATGCATATATGTCACCATCATATGGGACATTCTTTATTTTCGGGACCGAGGAGCGAAATAGGGGTGCTGGGTGGGTAAGAAGCTTAAATCAGCCATTGTAAACGAATATTAAGGTCACAACTAAGGCCTCTTTGGCACTACGGTCGCATTTCTATTTTTTCTTCACTTTCAGGGCAAGGAATATCTTCGAGATTAACAGTAGCACGATTTTTATTTTGAATTTTGCATTTATTTTGCATTCCACAAAGTGTGACATCAATTCCTGTATAGTCTGAATACGATATGAGAAAGCTGATATAGGTATAGTGCGGGGTCCGTCTCTGTACGCTTCGAAGCGCTTGGCATTGTCGTCAAGTGGTTACATCCGAGACTCGAGGTATTTAAACGGCGCTTCTGCCAGGACCGTATTTTCATTGCACTCTCAAAATCGATCTTTAATGCCGTTTTTTTGCATTCCCTTTCATTTGCAAAGCAAATGAATCCTTCCTGCACCCTTCCTGGTGTTACTATAGGTATGTTCTCCACCCCTATATAGGTGCCATAGTGAAACTTAGAAGACGTGGATGTGTATATTTACCAAACAATATTCCTCGCAATATTCTAAGGTAGAACATTTACTTGATTTTAAAACACTCTAAATTGAGTATTAACAAAGTTACATTGTTACAAAGTTACATACATAGGTACACATACTTACACGAAGTTACACAAAAAATTACATTTTTTTGTATAACTCCAAAACGGCTGAATAATTTTTTTTGAAATTTTTTGTGTTTCTCTATTAATTAGTCTAATACATAACAGCGATAATTACGTGTGTGAAATTTAAACCACGGACGTACCTACGGTAGATAAGGGTTCAACTTGTGTACCCCCAAATTTTTACGCCAGTAAATAAATTTTGATTTTGACATATTTTTCCAAAAGCTAGACGTTTCTGGTACAAAAAGTAAATGTAGTAACTAGTAAGAATGTAACGACTCGATGTATGATTTAGACATTCGAGAAGGACAAAAAGTTATAGGTTTTTTTTGGTTTGGGCCAGAATGTTTTTCAACTTCTGAAAAAATTTACAGATTTGACGTGGGGTTTCTTCTTCTCCATATCTCCGACCACTAAAAAATTTCCTAGCGCTATGAGCTCTACTTTTTTCGTATTTTTAAAATTTTTACAAGTACATAAATATACTGAACTTTTACTTGTTCGATTGTGAATATCTCAAAAATAACTGTTGAGAATTTACCTACCAGACCTTTCGCTCTTTTTGTACCAGAAATGTCTAGCTTTTGAATAAATAAAGCAAAATTAATCCAGTGGCGTAGAAAAGAAGGGTTAAAAAGTAGGACCCGAAGTTGGACCCCTATCTACCGTACGTCCCTGGTTCAAATTACACATACGTAATTATCGATATTATATAGGTAATAGACTATAATTAATAGAAAAACAACACAAAAAAAATAATAAAAAAACATTCAGCTGTTTTGGAGCCTTGACAAAAACCTAAACAATAATGAATAACATTAAAAGAATAATAATAATTATATTATAATGTTATTCAAATTCTCTATGACCCGCTTTGAAAATCAACACAATTAAAGTCTGAAGTCTGAATTTGACTCCATAAATTATCAGGTCAGTTTGTAATTTTTTAAAATTTGGTTTTCACCAAAAATAAAGTGATTTTTTAAAATATTTTTTATATCCATGAATGTCAATACTGAATAGGTGTGTGTTATAAACTTTAAGGGCACGTAGGAAATGCAAAAATAGGCGAAAAATTTCCTGTAGACATGGGTCGTCGGAGCTTTAGTTTTCGAGAAAAATTTTGATGTAACTTAAACACCTTTGTAACACCTATTCATTAACAGTTAACACCCTGTATAATATTTTGATTTTTGTAAATAATAGCGATTAAGATTTGGTTTTCATAAAATACTCGTGTCTATAAAATACCGTTAGGTATTGGTTTTTGCAACAATCTACACTATATTCCTCGCTATATTCTTCTTTAGCAAGAAACAGATAAGTCGTTGCATTTTTTAGAGATTAGCTGGTGAAAGTTTGTGGAGAAGATCGACATTTTAACGAGATAAAAAAATTGTTACAGGTATGTTAATTAGTAATTATTTCATCCTCTCCAAATTGACTTTCAAAAAATAATCCACACAGTCGATGCTACTTATAAATAATTTTGTGGATCCTTTTTTCAAGGCTAAGCATGGGCACCTATCATTTTTTATCATATTTGACAAAAATTCGGATAAATTAGAAGAAAGTTGTTAATTTTTCTGTTGATAAATAATCTGCTTATAATAATCTCAAAACATTTTTGTTTTAGAGATATCTGAAAAACGAGGATATGTATAGTTTTCATTTTTTATTATAAAAAATAAAAAGACATTAAGTTTTTTTTTAATTAGATAAGTACTTGTTATTATTAGGGATTTTTTATTTATAAATTTCAAAGGACCCCGCGGTCTCTTAAGAAAATTGTCTCCCGGTCTAGTTTGTGATGTGAAAACTTTGTGGATAGGTATGTAGTTGGTATTCGATGAGTAGATCAGAAGTCTGCCTGGGTATCAAAGCCCACAAAACTCATCTTCTTCGAGATATTCACCTCTGAAGTAGTCTGAAGATGGATTTAATCTTTCATGACTTTTGCATTCCCCGCCTTTTTAAATTTCGACCACCTTACTTGTTTTTGAAAAAAACGTTAGTTGAATCGTTTCTCAAAATTGAAAAGCTGTTTCTGTGGCTGCGTAGTTACATTTTAAGTAACATGTAAATCGTTTGTCTCTATCTTAAGCCGTTTCCGTTGTACAGGACCTTGAACTTTGAAAATTGCGATTTTCACTTGTTTATAACTCTATAAAAATTCTCAATTTAAACACCAACTGTGAAAACCAATCTTATTTTCTCTTCTCAGACAATCTAAAAATGCAATATCATGTTGATATGTCACCATCATATGGGGCTTTATAGTCCAAAATAATTTTAAGTTATAAGCACTATACGATCCTGTATAAAACCCAGTTTCGAAATTTTTTAAATCGCAGACCGCGGCGTTAGTGGCGCCCCACCATATATTTTTTTGGACTTACTACTCACCCCTCTAGGTCGCAGCAACCTGCCAAATCTGTTTTTCTTAATGCATATGATCAGTTTTGATTTTTGAAAGTGGTGACCTGTATTAATTTTAAACTATGCACCATAACGTAATTCTTCATGAAATAAAAAAGCAGGGGGTTTTGCCGGTTGAAAACCTCAAAATTATTATTCTCTAATCTCTATCATGTAAATATAATAAATAAATGATAATTATTATTATACTTTCAATGTTCAGCTGCTGGGTGCTGAGCAGCTGAAGGTGGGCGACTTCGACTTTCACGCTCTGCGTCCGCCACAGATTGTTTTAACTCGAATGGGTATACATACATGGTTAATATTTTATCGCACGCCTGGTACTTTGCAGTGTAGCCATATTCCGTCTGAATATAATGTCCATCCATATGTGAATAAAACAAAAGAGCCACACAATCTAATAATAAATTATATTTCCGGCGACCAAACTCAGCCGTTCACATATCTCGTTCCGTGACAAAATTATGATACGTTTTGCATATGAGGTCACGTTTAGGTACCTAGACCAGTTTCAATAACGAAGATGTAAACTTGTGGGTTTCTTTCTCATGTATTGAATTGTGTGTGATTGATTGTGAAATATTTGTACTGTTTACTGTTTGTGTCTTACACCTTGAATTTATTAACACGTTGGGGCTTAGTTTACCTTTGGATCATCTCCTGAAAATCAGGGTCATCACCTGAAACTAACTTGAGTAAAAGGAAAAGGTAAGGTTAAACTGAATCGCAAAATAGGTTATTTATAAGATTACAGGTGTTGGTTCGTTGTTTCTTCTGAGATGCATCTATGTCTTGATGAGATGTCGGTTTCATCAGAATGTACCTAGGTGCATTAATTATTATATAAAACTAAAAGGAAACTAGTTTTCATTCTTCATTGTTGAATAAGCTTGATTTTATCATAAGATTTGTAATATCTTGTAAGATGTAATAAGATACCTGGTAACGAATGCCTCAGCTATTATTGGCAACCTCACCTATTTTTTATTCATTTTTATTTTTATTTTTTATCCAGTGTGTTACCTATACCACTTGTGGTATATTTTTAGATAAAAGCTCGGACAAATCAACTTTCATTTTTTCATTTGCCATCTTAGCCTCAATTTTGATTTTCGCCCGTACTCGATATTCCCCTCATATTTTTTTTAATGGCAACCCTACCTCATTTTGATAATTTGATGGTCTGGATTTTTCTGAGTAACTTATAATTATTCAGAGGTTTTAAATTACTCTACTATCTTATGGAAAGTAAGGATTTCTTAATTTTGCAAATATCAAAACGCTCACCATTCACTTGACGGCTTGACGGCAGTGAAGTGATCTGTTATAAAATTGTTCTTTCACTCTGTGAAAAACTGCCAGGTTAATATTTGCTATTATATTTTCTATTATTCTGTTTTGTAAGTCCGCAGTATATTGTCTGGCTTAGTTTTAAATACCTTGTTGTTTAAATGCGCCTACATAAAAAAAATCCAGCGGTGTCAATTCTGGAGATGTGGCTGGCCATGCTATGAAACCACTTAGTTTCATTTAAATAGTTTCTTACCGATTGTGCATAATGAGCTGGCGCACCTTCCTGTTGCAGCCATATTCTCTCGCTTGGAAAATTTGGTTCCAGTGGATTCGGAATCAAGGCAACTAAAGACGGAATAACTTCTAACTTCCAAATAAGTTTTTTTTTCATTATTGTTACCAATGAAAATAGATCCCCCAACAGACCTTTTCAGAACGTTGAGTACCAGTTTCTCGCATCCACTGGGAGTTTTCTACTGCTCCGAGGTTTGCCCAATACCTGCAGTTTCGTCTGTTCACCTCACCATTCAAGAAATCCATCCAATGAGAGTCGCCTTCTATTAATTCCTACACGTGTTGAAATGTATATAAGTATAGGGATGCATTTTTTATTTTTTCAAACATTTTGAAATGGTCCTTGGGATTACTCCATATTCGCGTGTGACTTGACGCATAGAAATTGTTGGATCTTCTTGAAAAATTAGTAAATATTAAGTTTAACATCATCTTTCACAATTGGTATTTTAATTCGCTGAATAAACTTCTACCACTTGCACAGAGACGGCTGTCAGAAACTTATGTCATGCCGGGAAGGAAGAGGTTACGTGCAAGGAATAGCACCGAGACAGCTGGCCAAAACTTGTCTCAGGAAGAAATGGTTGGAGTGCAAAAAACGGTTAAAACCATTGTACCACTTTGCGCAAAGACGGCTGGCTAAAACTTATACCATGCCAGAAAAGGAATAGTTAACGGGCAAGGTATGGCCCAGAGACATCTGGCTAAAACTTATACCAGGAAGAAGTGCAAAAATTATTGGCCTTAGTTTTAGCCAGCCGTCTTTGTGCCAAGTGGTACAAGTTTTAACCATTTTGCACCTCAAACAATTCTTTCCTGGCCAAGTTTTGGCCAGCTGTCTCGGTACTATTCCTTGCACGTACCCGTTTTGCCAGCCGTCTCTGTGCAAGTGGTATAAGTTTTAGGCCTTAGTTTTTGCCAGCCGTCTTTGTGCAAGTGGTACAAGTTTTAACCATTTTTTCCACTTCAACCATTTCTTCCCGGGCCAAGTTTTGGCCAGATGTCTCGGTGCTATTCCATTCACGTAACCAATATTCCTTCCTGGCATGGATATTTTTTTGCCAGCCGTCTCTGTGCAAGTGGTATAAGTTTTAACCAGGTTCTGCACTTGACCCGTTTTTTCCTGGCCTACGTTTCGTCAGGCGTATCTCCGTACCCCGGGGCATAGTGAAAGTTTTAACACTTCCTTGTATACGCAAACTTTCTTGGCATAAGTTTCCCTAGACGTCTCGGTGCCTAGTGGCCTACTGTATATTTTGCACTTAAACCATCCTCTTCTTTCCTGGCCTACGTTTTGGCCAGGTGTTTTGACGGTCTCGCTTTCCATTGAGCCATTGAGTTCTTCCGGGTGGGAGTTTTGTCCATCACAAGCCTATCACCACTTCCCACTACTACGCGACACACCTGCGACGACTGCTTCGGGGGTCCATCTCATTCTTGCTATACTCATCATTGGAATTATTACATCAAACCTGCCAAAAAGTCTGAAATTCGGGAAAGTTCGGCCCATGTCCCCCATACAGCGAATTGCGCCGCCTCAGATGAACCCAAAATTTCAACACGTCTAAGTGTTGCCATCAGTGCGACGGCTCACCTGGCGGACCACTTTCTTCAGCTCCTCCCGTTAAATTGAATTGAATTTCCGCCGACACCATCAACATGGTGTCAATCCACCGCAAAACCTTCCCCTGCTAAGAAAGTTTTCCCGAAGGAAACTTTTCCCTCCACCAATCTCGACCTAAAACCTTCAGCACCCCCTGCCAGGGCTCCATTGTCTCATCAGAGGGGGGAGGGTGGCGAGTCAGTCTGCTTGGCACGCTGTCACCAATAATACTGTTAAGGTACTTGATTGGATCAAGGAGTTCAGGGGCACATTATTTTGGAACTGTTTTGTTTGACCAAATAAATAAGGAATACTTATTTAAAGCAGCAAGAATATCGCAATAAGAAAACGGCAAAAATGAAATTTACTGGAATTGCAACAACCGATAAGATTCCCTGCGTGCCTCTGGTAAGATAGGCCTGCAGCGCACCCCCGTTTTTAACCCTCGTAGTGGTACGGGTGAGGTAACCGTTTTAAACCAATTATTGTGATTGATTCTTTATGCAAAAACACACCTTCGATTGATTTTTACCGAAGATTTACACATTGGACATATAAAAAATCAACAGTATTTTTGCCGCGCGCTTTGACGGTTTTGTAATTGCAGTAAAGTCAGTGGCGTAAAAGATAGGGAGGAAAAAGGGACTGCAATCGTGAATATCTACGCCACTGGAAGACGTCTTCAAAAACTGAAATAGCCAAATTAAAGCGATTTGTTTGCTTGTTGTTCATGCCAAGTTTCATCAAAATCGGTTAAAATTTAGACGAGTTATGCCCAAAAACTGGTATATTTTTTTAAACCTTGACACCCTGTATCTTTTAAAGGAAATGTAATTTTCAGTTGAAATTTATTTGTTAAACTTATTTTTATGAAACACCCTGTACACTGCAATAAATTATTATATCGTGATGTGCGAAAATGTCCAGGTTGAAGTTGAAGTACCCATACGAGTATTTTTCAAAAGTTATTAAATATTGCTTTTGAATTTTCTTCCATAAAAGATTGATAATTTATAATTAATCATCCTGTATATGTATAAAAAAACTGTCAAAACTTTTACCCCACTTCCGAGGTGTCCTCATACTCAGAAAAATTCCTGAGGATCAATTTCCAGCCCAAACCAAAAACGGTAGGTTGCCTTTAAAAATATCTGGTGGGGGGGGGGGGGGGGGGATTGGTAAGAGTGAAAATCCAAATTGAGACTAAACTATGAATTTTATTCCATAAGTGGTAGATATACATGCACAAAGTTAAATCTAGGTATATTCATAAATGCCAAATTCTTTCCTTTATCTTACCTTACCAACTTGGAAATTTCAACATCTGTTAATCCATTAGGTAGGTATTTGAAATTATGGGTTTTCCAACCGTAGATACCTTAATCTATGAGTAAATATGATTGGATTATCAGGATGGCCTGAAAACAGTCTTGACGCATTCATAATTCTTGTAAAAAGTATAAAGGAATATATTATGAGTAATAAAAAAATCCAAGTTGCAAACTTGAAGGATTGTTTTGTTAAATCGTTCCATAAAGTTCATATTTCGATTGCCATTTCAGTTTCGAAATGACATTCTTTCACGCACAAGTACTTGAAATAATGTATTTTTAAATACCAATTTATAGAATTCTTATTTTGTTGTTTTTTTGGAGACTTTTAGAATTCATAAATTGTAGTTTCTTGGCGACTTAACAATTTTGTGTAACACGCGTTGCAAAAGAAGAAGTGTTTCAAGCACTGATTGTCAAACTCGGCCTTCGGTCTTGTTTGGCAATTTTCGTCGCATGCTTATAACACTCCTATTTTGCAACTTATGTTACAAATAGCTATTTTTCGTGATTCCCACCACACCTCTTGCCGCCCCCAAGTTCATTTTGTAACAATCACCCCCTCTATTCCTGATGATCTTCTCCAAAACGCAGCTAGGACCCCCCTCTCGTGTCCTTTTCTTGTAGCCACCCTCGGTTCTCGGATAGGGTATGCAAACGCTCAGGAGTCCAGAAATACCTGTGTGAACAACTTTTCTCCCCTTGAGATTATACAATAAAATGATATCACTATTTCATATATATTTCAAACTGATGCTTTCCTTACAAATGAAAACTTAAATGTGTTTGGTTTACAAAAATAGCGCTCAAAAAGTCAATAACATTAATATGTGTACAAATATTCAGTTTTATATCTCAAACAGTTCACAAGATATCGTCAAAAAAACTAAAAAACATATTTTTTTGACACCCTGTATCTCGAAAACGGTGAATTTGCGGACTCATGTTAATAGGAACTTTTTTTCTTAGAATGATACAGGGAATTACACCTTTCATTTCCCGACACACATGTCTCGAAACATTCTGTATAAAATGCACGGACATCGTGTTATTACGGCACCGCTATTCTAGGAAGGAAACCGCATAGCGTAACGGCTATAAAGGAGAATAATTGCAAGCTCCTTTTTGCTGCTGGACATAATTTAATCGTCTTAAAATTCCTTATAATATTATGTACATTTTTATACGATCAGTGGCAGTCAAGGAATGGACTTCTTTAGTTTTAGTTTTAGTAGACTTAAAGCTGAATCTAAACTTTCTTGAAATCGTAAAACATTATTATGTAAAAAACCTCTCTCCTCTCCTGTCTAGTACTTCCATCTTCCATTATTCATTTCGCTTAAAAGTATTAGTAATTTGGATAGGTACTAAAATACTAATTAACGTCACTTCACCAACATAAACTTCAAAAGAAAAAAAGTTGTTCTAAAATATAAATTAAATTATAGTAAATTTTGTTTTTACGCCAAAATACTAATGCCATACTGCCATAATATTTATTATTAGATTTTTGTAACTTTTTGATATTACAGAAAATAATAAAAAAAAACCTTTTTTGACGCTTATTTAAGGGTATTTGTTATGAAAGACCCGTCTTATTTTCCAACAAGAAACCAACCACCTCCTGATTTTTTTTAGTTATTAATTTACACCCTGTAGAAATGTTCATCCGAAAAACTTTGATCTTAAATTTTTCTTCAGGATTTGTTAGTGAAGGTATTATACGTCATAAAACCACAAATTCAGTACCGGTGGGGGGGGGGGTGCCGTGTCCCTCCCAAAGAACACCCCTTTGGTGGAAAAAGCCTTAGGTATTTATCTAAAAACTCGTTAACTGTGATGAAAGATTTCAAAACATTGCATTATAAGAAAGAAAGCTTGACTTTTTCATAAAAAAGTTTTCTGGCAGTATTGTTTGTAAATGTCATTGTTTTCGAGAAAATCAGCATTTCAAAAAATTGCAAAATTTCTATTTGTGATATTGACATGCACCAATACGCACATAATTTTGCCTCATCAGCTAGTCGAAAGACAAGAAATGTTACTAGCCGTGAAGCAAAACTTTTCAATCATCTGAATTATTATTGTCTGCAGAAAAAAATGACCTGTGGCTGTGACAACATGGGGTTACAGCGCGTTCCTCCCCCTCCTCAAAAAAAAATCCTCACCTTTGGCGTAAGTCTTTTGCCTCTGGTTGGTACAGACCTATACAGCGGAGTATTCTTTGTTGTATTGCATGGCACTCGACCAGGAACTCTATTGGGTTTTCCTCTCCAAATAAGGTGTGCTCAAAGTCTAAAATGAGAAAACCTGTTAGCATTCTCAAACCATTTTTGTTCAGTTTCATGCAGGTTGTTGGTTGTATTTCCCAAGCATTAATTTGGCCTGTCTTAATAATCCTGGGAGGTCTTTCCAGAGATTTTCTCTTTCTTTCTTTATTTTGTCTTTGAGAACTTTTCTCCTGTTCCGCAAAAAGTTTCTGACCATACAGGAGCGGCGTTTTTGCTCCTCGCTTTGCTAGTTTGTGAGCCTTCGTTGCCTTTTACACCTATGTGTCCTGGCACCCTAAGGAGAGCTTATTCTGTGCTTTATTAGGCATTCCCACATCATTTTTGAACTGATGACGTATGAATTCAGTGCTTTAATTGTTAAAAGATTTTTTGCTTCTTGTAATTCCTATTTATAGGGTGCTGATTTTTATCTGAAGACATTGAAGTTCGTCTCGAGGGGGGACATCTAATGATACCTAAATTGAGACCACAATCGCGACCCCCTCCGGTAGAGATTGTAGGTCTCACTATCGTGATGTACACTGATCGCAGTGTCAGTGTACCTGGATTACATCCCCAAGTCTTTCCTGCAATGTTCCTGCACACCGTGAGAACTCGAGTGGCTCCACTGACTTAAATAACTTGAAACGAACTATTTAACCCTTAGAGGGGAAAAATAGTCGCTGAGAGCATGAGACAAGAAAAACAAGGGTCGTAGGTTGAGTCGCTAGTCTAAGAGGGTCAACAATAACAAGCGGGTCAGCAGAATAACAGGCACTCTTTATTAAAATATAAAATATATCACAGTGATTAATATTAATATTCACTCTTGAGCACGGTTAACAGATAGTAAAAAAACAAGAGCGTGCGGTGCTAGTCGAATGAATAGATCGGGTGCTAATAGGTTACAAGGCACTTATCTTCGGATGGCTTGGCTCCAGGAACTTGCTTGGGTTGAGAGGTGGTCTTGGTATCCAAGAAAATCTTCTGCCTTGATACGTGGAGTTCTTCTCGGTACGAAAAAGGTTGACTCCAGAAAAAAAAAAGGTTGACTCCAGGGAAAAAGTGGCCTCCAAGGAAAAATGTGCCTCCAGGGAAAAAATGTGCCTCCGGGGAAAAAATCAGCTCCAGGGAGAAAGCAAGCCAAAAACGTGTTCGATGTTTATAATAATTTAAGTGAAGGTTCACCACGCCATTTCGCTAAAAATTGATGTGTTTGCGAGAATGTACCTTCCTCTAGCGAATTCAGAAGTGAAAAGAAGGTGAAAGTGCCGGTATGAGATGAACGCACCTGATTTCCTTGACAGTCGAAGTCGACGAGAACTCGAGTTGGTCGATGCACTAACAAACTCACTAACTGCGCGCGCCCGCCGTCGTCTCTGTGTTACCGACATCTAGCCGGTACGTACGAAATGTACCTACGTTACAAACTCTTCCATATGCTTCTTCCACAGGAGCTTGCATTATAGTGGATCTGCCAGTCTGGTTACCAGCTACTTCTCGATGACTATTGTTGGTATAAATTTCTACCTGGAATAATATAGTGGCGTATGTCCCCAGTGGTATATTTACGTGATACTCGTAGGGGATGCTCTCAGTTAGAGTAGCAGATCTCTCGAATGAGAATGTTTCAAAAAAGTCATCTGTATAAATAATAATTTAGATAAACTCGTACCAGAGCGTATTTTGCTTTATTGACCTCGGTTGAATTATTATTTTTGACCTGCCCCCACGATAATTATCACGATTTTGGAGTTTCACGAAATAATATGACCTCAATTAAAAGTATTACCGGAAACATTTTTCGTTTATCTAAATACCTAATGACATAATCTAATTTACGAGTAAGTAGGTACATATCGTAACATTGTTAATTAATTAGTCGTAAAGCGTTTGTTATCTCCTGTTACAAGCTGAAGAGTTGTTAAACAAAACATGTCGTTCGCAACTATAATTGATTGAACACATGTATTTTAACAGTAGATTGTCGCATTATAGTGTAGGTACCTAGGACAATGTAGAGATACATACCTACCTAATTGGAATTGCATAGATTTAAAAGCATTGTTACTTTAATAAACACTAGAGCTAGATTCGTTATTATTTATTGTTGTAACGGAAAATGGTATCTTATCTTGTGGTTTCTAAAAGTTTTACCTATGCAGTATGCAAATGGATACAATTCAGTTTTAACCTGTTCTGCATGCTTAATACGTACCTACCTACATTATTGCGCTATAAATAAATAAAAAGACAGTTATCGCATGTGATCGGCAAGAGAAGTTCTACGGAAATATTGAGCCAGTATTATTTTATTATTACAGTAAATAGTTTATGTAGATGACAGTTTTTGAATGATTTAACACCGATAAAAGCGATACCGGTACTGTATTCATTGTTGAAGAATATGACTTGTGAAATGTGATTAATATGTCTGTTATCAATAGTAATGACTAATGACTTAAGTGTTATCATCAATGACTTATTAGTGCGAAAATGCTTACATAGCTTACAACCGATAAGCATATATTACAATGAGCTGCCGAGAATGAACATGTTTTATGAAGGTAATATTAGAAGCACGCATTGATATTACATAATCACCACGTTGTCACAAATTGATAACTATTATCATTGTACGTGTAATCAAAATAATAAGTCTGGATTGATTTCCGTATTATAAGAGAAAGTATTTCATGTTGCATAGTTGGATTTTTGGTCATTATTTACATCCGGGTATCCGACAATTTCACTATGGCTCCTAGGTATATGTATAGGGGTGGAGAACATACCTATAGCTTATAGTAACACCAGGAAGATGATTGCTTTGCAAATGCAAGGTTAGCAAAAAAACGGCACTAAAAATCGGTCTAAGGAGTCCGGTCCTGGTTAGCAGGGTGCCTTAGAAGTTTGTCCCCTTTATTCTGGGACACCTGTATATTAAGTACTATTTTAAAGGCAGGTTGATTGTTAGCAAATGACATATTACTTTGTAGGTTACGGAAATTGTGTGCAGTAACTGACATTACCGAAAAGGTAATTTCAAAGAAACGGCAAGCAGAAAGTTGCAGTGGGAGAAATTTTTTCTGCTTGCCGCTTTTCCGAAATTGCTTTTTTAATAATCTCAATTACTGCACATAATTTCCGTACCGATGAGTCACTGGAGAAAATTTCTCCGAAAAAAATACACATCAGCAGGTTGCCAAAGCAACGTTTATAAGAAATGCTTGTACTGTATTTAACACAATAATATTTATGTTCCATCATAATTATTATTATCACAATTCACAATTCAGATCATTTAAATCTGAAAAATGTATTGAGACTTATTAAAAATGGGGACTAAAAAAAAGATGTTTTTTTTCGTCACGGCTGTTCTTATATGTTTTCACACAAAAAAAAGCAAAAACTTCCAATTCTGGGCCCCCAAATCTGATTGGGGACCCAGATTTGACAAAAAATTTAGCCACTCTCGAACATCGAAGAAAAGTAGCTGACCTGAGTCTGTTTTACAGATATTTTAATGGAAAGTGTTCAAAAGACGTGGCCCGCTTGATCCCACCAAGAACAAGACCGGACAGAAATACACGTCGAGCCACAGACGCTCATCCTTATCAGGTTCAGCTCGTTACACCTCGTACCACTCTATTTTAGACTTCTTTTATGTACAGAACCGCATCACTTTGGAATAGTATTCCAAAGGGCGTGTTTCCCGAAGTATACAACTTACAGAGATTCAAGGCCAACGTGAATCGATATCTCCGCTCATGCACCGCTCCCAGAGCGTCATAGGGATTTCCCTGCAGTGCATGTGCATTTTCAATTAAAAAAAAAAAATCCGAACATGTTTTTTTATAGGAAATATCGAGGGCTAGATTTAACGTGGTTTCGTCCTATAGGCCGGTAATTTTTAGACCGCCGTCTGTAACAGGGTGGTTTGGGGGGACAGCTCGCTAAATGAAGCGCCGCAGACGAAAATTTGTACGGAGAAGGAGAAGATAGCTATATCGGAGTGCATGCGCATTAAGGGA
The DNA here is from genome assembly GCA_910589415.1 of Malachius bipustulatus. NCBI lineage: Eukaryota > Metazoa > Arthropoda > Insecta > Coleoptera > Melyridae > Malachius > Malachius bipustulatus. The sequence continues at coordinate 49,823,703 of OU342633.1, forward strand.
GGATAGAGAATCTGTATGTTGTCATATTGAAACGGAAATTAACGAAGCGACAACAATTTGCAAGTTGTGCTACGACAAACTACAAAAAATTGACATGTGAGAGAGCATCGCTTATCTATCACCCCGTCTTTCTCGTTCACATGGGTTCTAATATCTTATCCGTGTTCCCTCAATAAAATTCAAATCTTATACCTAGTATCATTCATCCAACACGGTGTATGTATTACTCATAAAGGTTTAAAATTTACAAAGCATTTGCCAAAAAAAAAAATAAAAAAAATAGTTAAATCCTGACCTGGTAACTAAGGGTAACACACCGCTTCATTAATCAACAACGAAAAACTTTTTCAATTCACTAAAAGTTTTTTTGCAAAACACGTGGTGTACCAGATGAATCATAAAGTCCCGCATATACTCAATTGAAAGGACCATCAACGATTTTTGAGCCAAATCCAAAAACCCATCGATTTTTGTTGTTAAATTGTCATTTTTTCCACAACCCCCTCCTGAAACTTTAACCCTACCAGAGAGACATATGCCATCTTAAAAGTGTAATAAATTCTCGATTCAGCAAACATAATTTTTTTGGAAATGGTCGCCCTTTTTTTTTCGAGAATTTTATAAATATTTAATTTATCATAATCATTATGCAGGTAATAAATGCAACCTTTGCAATTGAAATTTCCCATCTTTCAAAGGGGCATTTAATGTAATGGGGTACAACCCCATTAAAATTTCAGAGGGGTACCTATTTACTCCTCTGCGAAGGTTGTAGTAGCAAGAAAAGTGACAATTTAAAAATAAAAATCGTGTTTTTGTATTTGGCTAAGAAGTTGCTCGATTTATTGAATTTATGCTGAAAATCGAAGTGTGTGTAATTTATTATTTTTTCCCTACTCCACACTATCTCAGTAAGTTTTTTTTTAAATTGATAATAGAATTTCATGGCGATGGGTAATTTGCACAAATTTCATTATTCCCTCCTCCTTCTGCCATGATCTTTACACGCATAAAAGACTATGGTACATGCTCGAAATAAATAATGAATACCTAGTTGCTTACAAATTGCCTTAGTTTATAATTAACATTATTATTTTATAAATAATATTTTTATTATTTCGAGAGTTATATTTTCGTTGTACCTACGCGTTGAAAAAAATCTAATTAAATATTATGTCTTGCCTTCTCCTTGAAATTTGCTTCTTTCAAACTAGTAAACATAAAATTGACAAATTTTTATCAAATTAAACTATTTACATACGTAGAAATTAATAATTCTAATGATAAGTAGTAATGAAGTATAATATTAGGCAATATTTCAAATTAAAATTTAATATTCAGTTCAAAATATTATAAAATCGTCTATGATGCTGTGATTACGACAAAATAGTTTGTTATTGTATGAGTAGGTAGTAGGTACATACATAGTACTGACCTCCTTCCTCCTTCCATCATATTACTCAAGTTTGCGCAAGACAGGTGAGAATAATGAGAATTATTATTATTATTATTATTATTATTACTACTACTACTATTATTACGAATATCACGGGTATTGATTGATCTAGCGATCTTTAGGTATAGGTAATTAATTATTAATATAGCATGTGAAATCATTACCTATATACTTATTATGTAAATTCCTGCTTCCCTCATTATTTTATAACGTAAAAGTTAAAGAGGCAAATAATGTACTTACAGAATTAAAAAAAACAAAACAAATGATATTTAAAAAGTAAATTGGCAAGAATACAAAGCAGGGCGTAGTAAATCTGAAAAGTATTATGTAAATCACTAAAAATTTATACAAAATGATCGTCTATCGTAAAATAATTAAAAATCCTGGATTGTGGTTGTGAATAAAATAAAATGTATTAATCTAAGAACGTTCCAAAGTATACCAAAAAAACTCAGTTCCGCAGCGAGTTACGTAATATAATATAACTAGCTGACATTGTAAAATTGATCATTCTTTAAGCTGAATAGACATAACATAATATCATATTACTTTTGTAAGTCTACAGCAGACATAACTCTTTTGATCGGTCCAACTCCAAGCCTCGCTCTCTTTACTTCCATCTTCCATCGTTCGAACCGCGGTCGTGCATTTTTGTAAATTGTAAGTAACCCCCCGGCTAGTATGTGTAGCATTAGTCAAAAGTGTAATAAACGGGTAGAATAAAATCTTTGTGCTTTCTTTTAAAAAGATAATTTCAACCGTGCACTTTATTACTCGCGGCCAGATCTATTGTTTTACTGCACCGTTATTTTATTTTGCAACTATCTCCTAAAAGAAAATTTATCGCAAATCCTAATTCAACAGTTGTCAATCGATTGTATAGAGGTGACTTCATTGAGGGGCGAAAATTCGGGCCATTTGTTTGTCTATAGTTTATATACACAGGAAAAATTAGGCCATGCACTTACCGCAAGCAAAATAAAAAAAAAATAGAGAATTCATTTTAGTTTTAGATTTTAAAAATTTTTGAAAATATAAATTTTTAAATCAAAAAATATATTTTAAAAGAGTTTTGTTTGTAGTGAAGAGAGGTGGGCACTATAAAGTGCCCATGGCCATTTTCCCATGGGCCTTTTGTTCGTTGAAATCTCTATTTTCTGATGGTGTGAAAAAAATACATTACTATGGTAAATATTCTCAGAAAATGCAAAAAACGAAAAAAACTCGAATCCACTCGACTCGGGTCATCAGCTCGATTCTTCCTGAAAACCTCTCGAATCTCGCTAAAATCCAGAATATTTCGCGTTTTCGCCAGCGTTCCTTATTCGTTAAAATATCAGGAATTTTAGCGATGATTCGAGCGGTTTTCGGGAAGAATCGAGCTGATGACCCCAAGTCGGGCGACTTCGAGTTTTTTTCGTTTTTTGCATTTTCTGAAAATGTTTACCATAGTAATGTATATTTTTTTACACTATCAGAAAGTAGAGATTTCAACGAACAAAAAGCCCACCGACTTTTTTAAAAAAGCAGATATTTTGACACGAGAATTTTCGATTGAAAATTAGGGTGCTTTTTCGATATTTAATCAAAATGAGGTGAAAAAATAAATATTCCAAATCCAAAAAATTACAGTGTGTTTGGTACATAAAAAGGTGAGTTTTCACCAAATTTCGTAAAAAAAATTTTTTTGTATAGATGAAAATAAAAAAACCAAAAACTTGGTTATTTGAATTTTTCACATAAATTTTGAGGTTATGTAAAAAAAGTGTAAATACAAAAGTTGTAGATCTTTTTATTACCTACAACTTTTTTCCATAGGACTTGTAGTTTTGCCGGAAATCGAGATAAACCGATTTTTACCCTTAAAAACTCACCCCCTCCCACTTCCTGCCCTCAAATCGCCGTAAATTTATTTTTCCTTTCATTTTTGTTATATTCTCTTCCTTTTTTAATGGGTTTCATTCTACTATAATTTTTTTTCAAATTTTACCTTTTTTAAAGGCTTCAAGCACTGGCCTATTATACAATATGTATAATAAATTTGAATTTTCAAACTGGTCGACTTTTGCAGTAAATCGACGTTGCCTGGTAACGAAACGATTTAATTGAATAATAAATGTCATAATTTAATAATTAAAATAATCGAAGAAAGTTTTGCAAAGTAGTAAGTTTTGACTGAGTGAATTTAATAATATGGATAGTGATTGTTACGTAAATGCCCGAGTAAATTCCCTTTAACTACATTAACTTTAGTTTTCATGTTGGATATAAATTTGTTGATTTTTGAGTATTAACAGTAGCTATTATAAGCGGCAATATTGGGGAAAAAGTATTAATTTTTCCCCTGCTAATTTACTTTTATCCCTGATGAAAAGCAGGTCATATAGAAGCATTTTTAATTTTTATACCTGCCAAAGGGGGTAAAATGTCACATTTTCACAGAAAAAATATTGTTGTCTGTTATTACGTTCAATATAAATATTTCAATAGATAATACAATAATGGCACGGTACTGTACCGTACATCAGAAAAATAACCACACCTCGAAGGTCAAAAATATTCAGTTAAGTTTTGTCTTTTGAATTAAAAGAAAACTATTTCTCGCGTCTTAATAATACTTTTCTGAACCTTGTTTAACCGAAGATATCTTTATAATAATAATTGAACTATTTTTATTTATTTTAATGATAGATTTTAATGCATCTGATGAAGCTGATATCTCGTAGTCGCAGCGAAACAGCTGTTATACTCGTACATAACAAATAAATAAGTGTAAATTGAGAAATAACTTTGTTTTTAATTTTTCTGTTTTTAATAAGTTTGGTTGGGTCAGGTTAGGTCCAAAAATCGATTTTTACGTGAGGCCAAATTAGCTCCGGATTTTTGTTTGTCAGTCCAGGTCAGGTCCGAAAATCGATTTTTACGTGAGGCCAGGTTAGCTTCGGAGTTTTGTTTGTCGGCCCAGGTCAGGTTCGAAAATCGATTTTTACGTGAGGCAATTAGCTCCGGATTTGTGTTTGTCAGCCCAGGTCAGGTCCGAAAATCGATTTGTACGATTTAAGAACTGGTAAACAGTATTCCCGAAAGATCGGCCAGCTGAAAGCAGCTACTCATCCTTTAATCAGAACACTCCATTTTTCTCAATTAGAAGTACCTATAATGAGCTATGACTATAATAGAAATAAGACTGCCAAGTTCAGGTGCGTCGAACTACACCTCCCACTCCGAGAATTTGGAAAATAAACTGTACGAGAAATATTATGTGCCAGAGCCAGACTCAATAATTTAGTGCTTGTTTTTCATATTTTGTTTTAAATTCTTAAGAGCTACACTATGGTTTATTAAAAAGCAGCAGGTATTCCAATTATTTGATGGGCCAATCATTCATAATCGCTGGATGTTGTAGTCTGTAGTTGCTTCGCTAGTCGCCCCTACGGCGATGGCCCGGTGGCCACTTCCTTTCTCGTCCACGTACCGCGGGGAAACCCCTAAACTCAAGTGAGGTTATGTCTTTAACTTTGCAACGCCTGATGGGGACATGTTAATAAATGAACCTTTATCGTTATGTATTGTTATAATATTTTTCAACGCTCTTTAAAACACTATAAAAAGTGGTTTCAAAAAATTAAAATTTATTTTGTCAGATCAAGTTAGCGACTATACCTACTCTTCCTAAAAGGAAATGAATGACGGTGTAAATCTACGATACATGATTATGGAGTGACCTAATAAAAAGTATTTTTCACTTCCTCTTCTCATACAATAACAATTATTATTGAATAGAGATCGATCAAAGAACTTTGAAATAAAGCGTGAAGGAAATTGAAAGCCACAAGGAAAAGCTGAGTCATTTTGATTTACGATTTCAATAACCACATAAGAAGGTAGGCTTCCTCATACTAGAAATATTATAACCCAAACAGGTATAAACACTATTCTGATAATGTATTGGATAGTGAAACCTCTACGATAAAGGATATCCTAAAAAGTGTAAATAATCGAGGGGAAGAAAATCAATATATTTACATACCTACTTACTTATCTAACTTCCTGTCGTAAACTGTTCATAGGTACCTACCTACATAATAACTTATGATGCTTATTTTTAGTATAGAAAATCATGATCATGAGTATCTATTATTCACCTATGTGAATTAAAATTGTCTTTAAAAAAAATGTAGCTATTGTTATTATTGTTCTAGGCAATTTGGCTGATTTGTAAACTCGAAGCCATCGATCAAACAAGTGAGGTGGTGATGTAGGATTGTTCACATAGCCGTAATAAGGTAAGGACTACGGAAGGAGTGCATTAGGATATTATTGAACACGATGCACGTGACAGGCGGTAACTTGGTACCTGGTCTCGTTTTCGCCCTGGCGGGACTCTTCAGCGTGGCGTTTTTCAGAGCAAAAGCTGGTAAGCTCATCATCAAGTCGCAAAATGAGAGTTATTGTTTAAAAATAATTTTTTTCTTCAGACGCGAAGGGATTGAATCAGCATTGTCAACACGTTCAAGATTGCAAACCTTACGCTTACTTTTGCAGCGGAAATTATACTTGCCAGTGCGCTAAGAATTACATTCCCAATGTATATGGAGATAGTTGTATAGGGGGTAAGTGACTTTTTTTTAATTATTTTGAGACCAATAATAATTGTTGAGGCGCACAAAGACATAAAATAATTGTTTAAATTAAAATTGTCAATATTATACCAAAAAGATAGATCAGCAATTTTGAACCACTCAGTTTCAGTTGTCTTGAGTGCTCTGAAACTATTCTAGCACGCTTTAATAAAGGTCGACTTTATAGAAAATTTGTAAATATGGCACCTAATCGTTTTGAAAACTGAAAAGTCAATGTGACAATCTTTTTTTTGTCAGGTGCACTATTTAAAGTAACAAAAAAATGGAGCAAGTTTTACTAGCATCAGATACAGATATTTACATTGAGACAGCCGTCCCCCAAAAAATGGAATGCTTGGGATCGAAACAATGGTTAGAATGGCATCAACGGCTGCAAAAGTTGAACCAACAAGCCATACTAGAAGCTTCCATGTTAAAAGAAGAATACGTAAAAGAATCATTTGTCAGTTTTGGTAAGGTTCCCGTTCTGATTCACGAAGCCATATTGATGAACATATGGAAGAACAAAATCCTACCGCGTCTTCTGGAACTTGAAGCTAAGCCGAAAAGCACTTTCATAGCATATTCGCTTTTATTCCACGAAGCGGTTTGCGTAGCTCTTTTGGAATTGGTGATGTACCACGCCAATTGCTGCGAGGTGATGGAAGATTCCGCCGCCGATCTCTTGGAATATGTTTGCGGCACGTCCTCGTTGCTACTGTCCGTGCAATACAGAGAAGCTCCCAAGAAGGAGAGCGCTGTTGAGGAACTTTTACGTCAAAAAGATAATTTCAGTTTCGATATCGGTATGAGATCGCTGACCATCATAAGATATTTGGCAGAAGCTTTAGATGTTCTACCTTTAAGCATACGCTCTCGAATGTTCTCAATCAACGACGTTCCAGTCCTTTTTACTGAAATCCTTTTAACAAAGCCGTGGATTAAAAATGGCAAACTGTACACTGGAGGAAAATGGTTAAACTGGGACAGTGAAGTTTTAGGACAACATGAAGCGCAGGTCTGGCTGACTCTCAGGCACCTACTTCTAGACCCTTATTGTCTTAAACACTACGAAATAACAGAGTCAAGAAAATCAACACTAACGAAACTTTTGCCACTCTTGAAGCCGTCAGTTTTAGATCAGATTTCTCCTTTGATTGAACTTCAGCAGTGGCTTTGCAGATTATCTATGTGCGAACGTCCGGCGGCGGCTCCAAAACCAATTCTCATGGAGATCATTCCTGAAATTAAAGAGAGAATAATTCAGAACTGCGGGGGGAAATGGAAAAAACTAGCCAGGGAGCAATTGGGTGTTATATTCTGTGAAGATCAAAAGAGTCTAATGGATACTGCTAAAATATTAAGTGAAGCTTACAATACTGACTTTCTGGAAACTTTTGAGGGCAAGGATACTTCTAAATGCAGCAGATGTGATAAACCTGCAATGCAAAGATGTTCTCGTTGTAAAAATGTTTGGTATTGCTCGAGATCGTGTCAAGTCGACGACTGGTCTCAGCATAAAAAAAATTGCAATGAAACAGAATAATAATTGCTTTTCTTATTATGCTCAATATGTTATATGTTGTAACACTCGCCTTTTTCAGTGTGAATAAATTTACTTTTTCCCAATAAAACTTTTATTTTTTCATTCCTAGGCGTGAAACAAAGATGCCACTATGACGACGATTGCGTAAGAGGTGCTTTCTGTGAACACCAAGTGATCTGCAAATGCAAAGACGAAACCCCGTTCCCATCGGAAGACGGTTTTGAATGTACAGGTGGGCTTGAAATAGGTAACATAATTTGGAATACCTAAGTTAACAATAAAATTAACTATTTTCAGATTCATCCAGTACAAAGGTAGTCGACATCTTTTTCATAGCTGTCGTCGTCACGATAGGATTTTTGGTTTCTTGATCCATTGAGAAGCGAACAAGTTTTTTAATTATTGTTTTTTATTGATGGTTATAAGGCGCAGTATTTAAATCATGAAATTTACTTAAAACCAAATATTTTTGTTGATTAGGTATTTAATTTTTTACTTAATAATTTATTTCCAAGAAGTGAATATTTATGTTGTGTTGTCTTTTGTGTAGGTTGTAGGGTGTAGGTGGTACTAAGATTTACTTAAAATTTTCCTCATGTAAGTGTAATGGAACCTCGATCTTCTATGCTCCAGTAAGTTCTTATCACCCTATAGGTACCTATAAATTATGCAAGCCTGAAACAAATGTATTCAATTATGCTACCGGTAATATACTTCACCATTCCTGGTGCCTAGTAGGAATAGTTGTAGCAGTCAAATTAAAATGTGTACATTTTGGATTCGAGAAAAGTATAAATTTTTAACAATTTCAGCTTAAAAACAAATATTTTATAGTTTTGTGTAAAGTAAAAATATTGAACAAGTAGAATTTTTCCAGCTGTAACTACTGCCGTGATAATCATGGATAATCGAGGTTCCACTGTTTGTATGTACTTACTATAATAATGGTTGACAGAGTGATATGTTTACTTACATGAAATATGTAGATATTCATGTTTTGTACTTAGGATATATGTATTAGAATTGTAAGAAGGGGGACCCTATCTCGACTTTCTGGCCTTAAATAATCAATGAAAGATTGAGAAAAAATAAAAATTTTTGTAGGCGGAACATATTTAAAATGATTCGAATAATAATTCAAAGTAAAAATTGAATAAAAATGCCGCACATCACATGAGACAGGGTAAATGCAAGAAATCTTGTGCAAGAATATGTAATTGATTTGTTTAATTAATGTAATGTAATACTTACATTATTATTGTCTTCACATTCCTTTGATTTCATGTACATAAATTCCCCATACATCTCATTTTATAATGAATGTATTATTATAAGGAAGAGTAATGGAGAAAAATAAAATAGAACAAAATTTAAGTACCTGAAATGATTGATTCCTAGAATTTACTGATCAATTTTATTGGAATGTTTTAATACCTAGAAGGTAAGTTAATTTTTTATGTATAGAATATTCTGTTTTAATTTGTTAATAAATTAATAAATAAAATGCCTTATTATTTTTATAATGGTAAAAGGGGTCCATAAATCTCTGTAAAATCTGATTAGTCATAAGAAGCACAAATTGAAAATATGTTTTATTTGACTGCTGAAACATTTGTTTTTTTAATGAATTATTGAAGATAGGATTTAAGTGTATAAAATCCAAATTGCAAGGAAACTTACAAATAAACGTTGAATCATGTTTTTCAAAATTTGAATCGATGTTAATTTGAAAAATAATAATACACCAAAACGTGATTTAATTTTTTCACAGAACATGGTTTAAAGCCAATTAAATCGATTAATTTATAATACGACCACAATTATTTATGAAATGTGATTAATGTGCCCTTAATAAAGGTAACTTTGAAGTAAAATGAAATATTTTTGATAGTTGAGGTGAAGGGTTTTTACTAAGTCCATTCCAATGCATGTATGTATGTCATAAATATAGCAACAAAATTTTATGGGTAGGTAGTAGGGGGCGTCAAAAACTTTTTGTTTTGTAAAAATTTGTCCAAAACCGCTTCGTTTTCGAGATACAGGGTGTTCAAGTTTTTTCCTATCTTACTTCTTCTTCGACCAAAAAAATAAAAGCCCCTTAAAAGCATGTCATAAAATTGTTAACAAAATCAATTTTTCAATGAAGCGGGTGTAATTTTTTAGTCAAAAAACTCAAAAGCTTGATCCAAGAGCCCGTGAAATACTACCTGAAACTGTAATGAATTCAAATGATGGTTTAAAGCAATTAACTCTCAAAATTTCAATAATATCGGATAAGGCGTTTTTTACATAATAAAAAAATTCAATTTTTGATAAATTTTAACACCGTTAGGTATCATGAAAACGAAGCATTTTTGGATAAATGTTTATGAGAAAATAAAAATTGTTTTGACGACCCCTAAACCTAAAAGTTGTATTTTTATGATACATATATATGCTGTATAAATTTAGATAGGTATCTCTGATAATAACAGATAAAAATCAGAATAATAATTGTTTTATTTTTGAAATTTATAATATATTTATAATTATTTATTTATTCTTTTGCCTCTTCTGTTGTTTCCTTCAATTTATAATATTGTAGTAAATAGGTAGTTGTCACTTTCCAGTAACTACTAAGGGGTGGGTATGTTAAATTTACGAAATTTTATATTTAACATTTAGCTACTACACACTTTTTGATATTTATTAACAACATAAATATTTTTGAACAAATTGTTGATAAATTTATTGCTGCCTGTTTGGTAAAAACCTAGCAATTAAGTTTTGAACAATGGGCAACAACAATATTATATCCTTGTACATAAATTATAATATTAAGTGCCATTGTATTGTAAGATTTGTTTTTGTACATTAAACAGCAAGTTTTATAATAAAGTTTATCTGTCTATCTGTATCTTTCATTTTTTTTAAGTCCATCATAAACACCCTAGTTAAATTATTTATTTACACTTTGAAGCTTCACACATTTAACAAGATTTTCCTTACGAAAATCGCAGCGATTTCGTAAGGAAAATCTTGGCCTGCCGGCGGCGTCAGGCCTTCGGCCCTCCATGGCGGGCCTTCGGCCCGTAGTGTCAGTAGATCCCAGTCAAAGTTGAAATTTGTCATCAGTTGTTTTTTTTTTTTAATTGCAGTTTTTCTATATCAGTACGGCCCTGAAAGCATTAGATTCCCCGTCAAAGTAAACGCCTGTCATCTCCTTTTTTGTTACTATTTTTTCTATATTGCTCCTGAAGGACCAATATGTGAACTTACGAAAATTCCCGTGGAAGTTATAGATTCGCGTAAAAAGTTACTTTCGTGTTAGTTTGAGTCGAGGGTGGGGGGCGTGACCCTTTTCTTAGCCACACGCGAGTACCTCCGTGATCTTATTTGGATCACCGCGAACAGATTTACATCGAAAAATGTGCGAAAAACACTTTTTCCTTTGAGAACATGAATGACCATTGAAAATTTTCGCTTCCAACCGACTAAATCGCACGCCATTTTATTAAAATCGTTGAAACAAAGTCGGCGGTTATATTAAACAGAAGTTAATATATGCAACTAAAGCAAATTAGTGCACGACATTTGAACTCTTACCGGAAAGTAAATTTTTGCGAACGTAAACTTTGAAATTTCGTCAAAAAACTCGGCCATTTTCGACCCGTTGTAGCGTCGCCATTTTTCAAACTTGAGCGAAAAAAATGAAAATTGTGACAAAAGAATTCTTCGACTACCAAGCGCAAGTCATCCCCGAGTCTCTCTGTACCCGGAAATTGCGAAGAAAAAAGTTTCCGAATTTTTGCTAATTTTCTCGTATTTTGCATGAAAATCGGCGAAGTTTTCAAAGAGAAAATGTGCATTTCTGATATTTTTTATTGGAACTTCGGTCTCGATTATCGTAAGAAGATCGCAAAAGTAACGTCGTGTAGGCGAAAAGTGGTGCTAGGCGACTGCAAAGTATCGTCGTAATTGACCCAATAGTTTGTGATTTATAAGCTGTCAAAGATGATTTTGAAAAAAAGAATTGGCCAATTTTCAAAAGCGCCTGTAGCGGCCATTTTGGAAGATTTCGTGATCGCATTTTAACGTTTCGGTTGCAGAGGAGATAACCTATCGACGAAAAACAATCGTCGATTCGACGCACCCTCCGTTCCGGAGAAAATTGCCGAGCAAGTTTTTTTCTGAAAATGGAGAAGGGGTCCCTTCATCAAAAATCAAAAAAAAAAATTAAAACGGTTAAAAATTTCAGAACGGTACCTTTGAATCGTAAAGAGTCTCGAACCGAAGACCGTTTCTCGCTTACTCTCTTAATTTCGGAGAAAATGGCGTTCGAATATCTAATTATGCAGAAAAAACGTAAACGCGACCTAGGGATATAATATTTAATGATTCGAAAAATCAAGATGGCTGTTTTTATTTTGACGTGACGAAGAGACTCTAAGCTACAACACTGACAGCTGTCAAATATCAAATCTGACCGGCATTTATTCAAATTATGAGTTCAGCACATGCGGAATGTTCGGCTATTATACGCGGTGCGAAAAATTTTGACAGCTGTCGAATGTCAAATCTGGCAGCTGTCAAATATCTGTAAAAAAAAAATTAAAAAAAATTAAGAATTAAAAAAAAAGTGAAAAGAGGTTTTGCTGGGATTCGATCGAGAAATCTGATCTGAAACTGATGATAAAACTGTGCGGGTACGCGTGCACCCACTTGAAAATGCTTAAAAATTGTCGAAAACAACCTCTCATAAAAAATATCAGATCTCCGTTAAAATTGAATTTCCGAATTAAATTTTGGTAGAAAGGTGATCTATAAGCATAGACAATCCTAAAATATCCACTACATAACCCGGCAATGACCGGATAAGTGTGGTATGAAGAGAAAAAAAACACCAATTTTTAACCAAATCTGACATCTGAAATCAATTAATTTACCTGTGACGTCACAACTAGGAAAATCCCGAAATTCCCGAAAAAAAGACACTTCCCGGGAACGGATCCCGCTCATTTTCAATAGGCATTGTGGGACCGTGCGCCGCTTCAATCGAAGGAAATTTCAACTTTCCCAGATGAAAACTGGCGACTGTAGAGTGTTTCCTAGAAAAGCGAACAGACACACAGACCGAGCGACACTCAAAAATAGGCGCGTACTTTCCGTATACTTACTCAAAATTAATAAAATTTATATTTTCAATATAAATTGTATTATTTTCGTAAGTAATAAAACAATAATGTGCATAACGAGTTGTATTGTAGTGCACATCAATTTAAGACTAATATAAACAAAAAAATTAAATCAAAATAACTCGACTGGCATAATAGCCAAAGGGTGTAAGTATTCTTTGGGCTCCTATCGAGTCGAAAATACCTACTTTGTACATATTTGTTCAAATTTGTTCTAGCTTCTATTCGAATCTCCCACTTCTCCCTGTTGGACTTGCACTTGTTTTTTTTTTAAACTATTACTTTACAGGGTGTTTTTTTACCAGTGTCATTTTAGGTGGTGATAGAGAATCGCAAAATAAGCGAACTTTCCTCATAAAATATTTTTTAGAATCCAATTTTCATACTTCAAATTTGAAAAAAATTATTGTTAATATTATTATGTCTTTCTGAAAAATATTATGTGAAAAAAGTCCACTTATTTTGCGATTAGTCTCTATCACCTCCTAAAATGAAACACCCTGTACTAAGGTTAGAAGTAATACCTAAGTGTATAAAAAATTAGAGTAAAATAAATCCAAAGGTTTGAGCTTTCCATTGGCCAACAGTTTCTGGTTAAGTTAGGGTCACAGAATTCATAAAATAGATAGTTCGAATCGAATTGTTGTGGGATGGGTATGTGCCAACTTGTAATCTTGTATTCCCATCCCATTTCGTAATTATGAATCAGGATGAGTCAGTCGTTTTTTAATAAATAAAATAAGCAGACCTAGATATTACAAAGAGATCCATTATTCAGTAAAAAACGGATATCATTTTATACACATAATCCATTACCAGCCTCCTATTCATAATGCTGTGTAATTAAATCATTAATGATCATAGCTCATGAGTTTTAATGGGTTGACAACATATTGCTCTCCAACTAATGCAATCTGAACCATTTAAATAAACATCTGAAGCTTCAAAAATAAAGAAAAATTCTTCCTACCAAATTTAACAAGAAAGGTAGGTAACTTACCTATTTTAAATTGAGCTGATTAAAATATTAGATTCATCTTTGAATATTCATATTTCGCATATGTTTTCTAATGGAAATGGCAGAAAACTAGTTGGAAAACACAAGTTCTCATTTAGATATATTCTATACACAGATCTACCAGAGATTCTAGCTTGGGGCGACGGAAATCAGGTGCATTTTAATGCTGGAAAAACACAGTCGGTCTTCTTCTCCCAAAAAGTCAACGTTGAGGAGCCAGAGATGGTGATATCTTCTTCCATTTGCTGGGGTGGGTTTTTTGGGAGCGAACATGTCGTGGCATGATCATGTTGCAGGACTTCTCAAAAACTTGGAACACTGCTTCTCACAAACAAATTTTATACACCTCAACAACTTCTACTCTTATACAAGGCTTAAATCCGAATATCCCCTGAGTACGGTCCACATGTTTGGAGCTCAGCTCCTAGAACGTACGCTGAGATTACTTGACTCCAGCAAGAAAAGAGTCATCCACTTCATCGGGGACCCGATTTTTACAAAAAATTTAGATAGGTAGTCTTGAACATTGAAGAAAAGTAGCTGACCTGAGTTTGTTGTACAGATCTTTTTATGGGAAATGTTCACAAGATGTGGCTCGTTACATCTCGAACTATCTTATTTCAGACTTCTTTCGTGTACACATCCCTTATGGAATAAGGGGAGTGTTTCCTAAGGAATACAACCTTTTAACGTGAATATCACTGTCCATGCAAAGCGTCATAGGGATTCCCCTGCAATGCATGTACATGTACGTACCTTTTAAATAAAAATAATAATAATAAAAAAAATAATACTTTCACTCATCATCAAAACAATGGAGCGCCAAATCGAACCGCGAAAACGCTACTTCACACTATACTTACCTACAAGGTATTTTTTCAGATCACCACTATTACTAAACAAAATAATTCCCTTTTATTTAAAAATTAACCACTTAGCACGAACGAATTTAGGGGAGAATTTTGCATTTTTGTGATTTCTTTTTCTCAAAAAAGATTAAAGAGTATGGTCGTTATATAGTCATCGGAGCCATCGTGACTTACATATCCTACTGCCATCTAGCGACTGAAAGTACTAAGACTGTCTATAATATCGCCAGAGATTCTCTGATCTCTGTACATCTGTAATTTTGTTACTGCATTTTTTTATTGTTTACTGGAATTTGATCTTTATCAAAGTTTCAGATGAAAAGCTCATGAAGTGTTTATGAGAAAAAAGATTAGTTTGTTATTATGGCAAAATAAAACGGAAAATTTGTTATTTTATATTTTATTACAAAAATATACAAGATAACATATTATAACTAATGAATGAGAATAACTATAGGCATTCAAGACTGAAAAAATCCAGTCAGTTAGGAAGAGAGAAATATTAGAAGTAGCCCAAGAAAACCCACCAGTAACGACTGTGCGATTTGAACGGGGGCGTTGTTACATCCATGAGCGGCATCGATGACACCTGGATGACACCGGCAGACGCCTTCCACACAGTCAACTTTGCCTCTAAACGAGGGCTTAATTTCGCATTCGGCCGCGTCTCTGCAGGGCTGACTTAGAAGCGCTGACCTTTCGCACCGGGTCAGATGTGGATGCTTTCCGGGAGGACAACCGCAAAAACCTCCCTTCACGCATACGCTGTCCACCAGGTAGCGCCCGCACTGATCGTCTTCCACGCACGGCTCTCCAAACTCTAAGGCCGCTGAAACCAAATGTTAAAATTAACTAACACCAATTACTATTATTACAAGATTTGCCACGAATTTACAATTATTACAAAATGTGGTCACTTTGGTTACTGTGGATCGAAATTGGCATCCTCTATCTATATTATCCCTGAATGTCATTCTGAGGCCGCCTCCGCTTCCCATTATTTGGATAAAAAGGAAGGCGATAACAGCTTTCGTAAGAATGTGACATTCGGGAACATGGAAAGGCAGACGATATACAAACAGCATACTAAGATATCCCGGTCGCTGAGATGAAGATCCCTACCTTAATATAGATAAAACCTTAAGGTCACCTCAGTTGAAGGGAAAATGGGATAAGGAAGAGGTATAACCCTCGAACTAGGGACACTAAACTGTTTTACAGGCGGCTCCAGGGATGAGAATGGTTACATATATTAGAGCAGGACTTTACTATGGATAAGACTAAAACTGCTGAGGTCATTTTCCCGGGGATCAACCCACAAACGGCCTTACAAGCAGAGGCATACTCCATCCTACAAGCAGCTGTAATGGAAGAGGTATATTATAGTTACTCACATACCACAAAAGCGCTGGGCTTTTACAGGATTACTGGGATTCCCGGTGATCCAGGAATCTGGGGAGGAATCTGGGAAACTGACAGACAAGAAAACAAATAGCATATGGGTTCCGGGGAATTCAGGAATACCGGATAACGAACTGGCAGATCTCTATATGTGAAGCTCGACAGCAGAGGAAACTTTTGTGGACAGGAGCCCATACCTACTTGGTCACTCGGTCTGACAAAACTCTTTTAATCTAACCTATACTATTAAAGAATGGATCAAAAAAAATTTAGAGAATTATCAGGAGGCAACACCAGATTGCAGACAGGCCAGACTGCATTTCAAAATTCTCTTGAAGATCATACACAAGAGGGCTACATTGAAATTTTAATTAAACATTTGCAGCACCCAGTTTAGAAAAAAGACTTGACACAGGGGATGCACTGTTTATCATCTAAGTGCTGATACAGGGCATTCGGTACAGTCAGTCATCGGAAACTTATACTATTTTGGAATAGGTCGGTGATGATAGGGAGGCAAGACCGGTCATGAAGAACCAATAAGTACTGGCACACCAGGATTACTCAAAAGAAGTCAAAATCCAAATAGAAAAGACGGGAAGTCAATTAATCCACCTGAAGAGGGTATTGTGAAACATTTTCCTGAACATTAGGGCTATTAGCGTCCTTTGCTGCTAAGTATTTTCGATAAATGCTTACTTTATTATGGTGTAGATGAGTGTACCTACCTTAACAGTGCCCTTAAGCTTTTGGAGATATTTGAGCTTCGGTGTTGGTACTACAGCCGCATGCTCAAAATTTCTTGGATATCGCGTCACAAAAGACAAAGGAGTCTTTAAGCGACTAAATAAATAAAAAGAAGTCAGAGCACCGTCAAAATAACGAAAATATGAAATTTCGGACACATATTGACATGAGAGAAGTATGAGCTTCTGCGGCTAATGTTGCAAAGCAAAATAGAGGGGAGAAGATAGTCTGGCAACGACGGTTATCGTGGTTCAGGAATTTGAGGTAGTGGTAGGAAATGTCGTCTACAAATCTGTTGAAACGGAAGTTAGCAAGTCTGTGGGATTATTCCGGGCCAAGTTGATCACCAAGCATCCTTCATCCATTCAAAATATGGCACCTAATAAAGAACCTTAACCGAAAGTCGGCGGTATTGACACTTTTGGGCTCCCTTGAGGAAAACCAATTTTTATCTTCCATTTTTACACCATTTGAATGGTGACCAGTGGGATTGAGGAAAAGAGCCTTGAAGGCGTAGTTGCTTGGGGTGCATAGCTCCTTCCCCCTTTGACCATAACACTTTAGTAGTAACTTGTAATCATCTATATAAACTTTACAAATTGCATTCTAAAAATAAATTTATAGTGTCGAAAGCAGGAAGAAAAAGGATCCGCGGGACATTATAGGAACTGATGTTGACATCCTAATGAGGAATTATTATTATATATAAGTTCAAGCGAAAAATTAATATTTTTAACAAACCTTTGAGGCAGGAAGCTCCGTTCCTGGACACAGCGTACCTCACTTGACAATCGCACACTTCCACACATCTAGTGTTGGGGGTGAATTGGCACTCAGTGTCACTCGCGCATATCTCTCCCAATTTCTTGGCGGTAATGCACTCGCGTTTGTTGAGAGATGGCCGTTGACTCTGGTGCGGGCAAGTGCAGCGGCCGTCTGCACAAAAGGCATAACCGTTGTTGTCCAGTTTGCAGTTCTTGTCGGAAATGCAAACGTCAGTGAGATCTGTAACATTTTACCTTATTAGCCACAATTTAAAAAAAACTAACAATAAAATTTTTTACGCTGTGAAAGTAAACACCTGCTAAAAGTATTTGCTCAGTAATTTTCTCCTCCTGATAGTACAGTCAAATAATGGAAAAAGGGCTCAAATTAATTACGGAACTATTAAGAACAACTTTTGTTTATTTTTTTTTATTCCTTTAAAAAGACGCTTTTGGGGTGGAAACCCATGGAAATCAACGACCGAATGAAAGTCAGAAAATAATTAATTTTTATCCATTTTTTCTCACAATTTCTCTTTTAATAAACTTTTAGGAGTTGCTTATGCTTTAGACCGCTTTCGGGCTATATGAACGCTTTTAATCTAGCTTGAAATAAAAATGACGAATATTTTCTGCATTTGTTGTGAAATGTACCTACGATTATACGAGTATGATAATGTAACGCTTGTTCGAGGTTTTAAATTGACGAAGCATATAGAACAAAAATACGAATAAATACTCACTGACTGTCTTGTAGCATTGTCCATTGTCCTGATCAGCATGTGCGTAATTTTTTCTACATCCGCAAGTTTTATGAAACTGATCGCACTCTGCCAAGTCACCCAAAATAACAGCACAGTGGTAGTCTTGAGTACAGGGTCCTCCTAATTTTGAAGCTAAAATAAAATAGAGTATAAAGTGATTTCAAATTATTTATGAGGGAAAAATCATTTCTAGTTTTAACTCAGTCTCGATACAGCACGCATAATAAATGCAATTTGAATTTCGAGTTATTACTAAAAATGCACAGATACCTAGGCCATTTGAACTTGCTATTGGGGTGAAGGGTGAAGACTACACAGGGTGAAAAAAGTTTTCTGACATGCTGATGAGCTCCACCATGGTGGACAACTGCATTTATTGGAGCCCTATATGGCAGTCTCACAGGTGCACGGCGTCATCTTGACGAAGATATTGTGAACGAAGGTCAGGCCATGATGTTTAAAAAAAAAGGAAGCAAAAAGAACGGGGACCCTTTTCCCTTTTAGATGAGGAACATACTGAACACTTATATGATACGTTTACTTAAATAAATAATTTTTATTAAGAAAATTGAAGAAGATAGAGAGAACCCGAAGAAGTATGGTTTCTTCTATACTTACTCCACGATATCCATCCGTTCGTCAGAAGGCGTCGTGTTGAAGATCGATCTTACTGCCAATTTTTCTTTTATAATTTTATTTATGAACTTAAAGCAAGCTGAAGTTTTTTAATGAACGCTGAACCTGATTTTCTTCGGACTCTGAACCTGACTCTGAGCATGAACTACGAAAGTGCGCTGTCCACTGAGTACAAAAAAGCAGTTGCTCCAAAGCTGAGCCGAAAACAAGTGTTCTGTACCAACGATAGTGCAACCCAATTTTAGCAGCCGAACACTAAACTAAAACACTAATAGTGTTTTCAGCTGGCTGTTCTATAGTGAGCAAAAAACTTCTATAGTGAGCAATTTTTGCACTGAGTGCATGGAGTGATGTTCGGCTGCAAAAACCGGGTTTCACTACCGCAGAATATTGTTTCGGCTCAGTTTTGGAGAAACTGCTCTTTTTCACTAATCTGTTAAGGAATTTAGACTAGTGCAAGAAGAACTGAAGCTAAAAAATACTATCAGTCGATTTACAAAATGGTTGTTTGACTACGTTAAGTCTTGCTATACGTTATTTTCGTTAAGTTGGCGCTGCAATTTCCAGTGATTTAGGAAGGGGTTTCAATCTTCTTGCCGCATTTACAGCAAATGCGGCCACCATTAACATTAACGCCAGGAAATCCCGGAAGATTTCCATAATTACAATTCAATTCTTATGATTTCAGATGTCCATTCAGATGACGAAAATAAGTTTTCGTTGTGAATAAAATTATTTGTATAGCAGAATATGCTTTACAGTGCGCACCACAACCTTCATAATTTTTAGTACACCAATCTTCAGACAATTTTTCCCGAAGTTCTCTTCTCAGCCATTTGGTGGAAGATCCATCAACAGCTAGTTTTAGAACTCCTCGAAGATTTGCTTCATACAACTCCATTTTTATGGCCTCAGATGTTCATTCAGATGACGAAAATAAGTTTTGTGGTGAATAAAATTAAAGCAGAATTATGCTTTGCAGTGCACACCACAACCTTCATACTTTTTAGTTCACCAATCTTCAAACAATTTTTCTCGAAGTTTTCTTCCCAAATCTTAGTGGAAAATTCATCAACAGGTAGTTTTTATCGGAAAATCTTTGAACCATAATATTTGATTTTTTCAGACGGTTTTGAAATATAATAATATAAAGGCTGTCCCCGTTAAAATCACGAAGTAGGTGCTACTTTTCGGTATTTTCTGTAATGCATTCAACTTGAAAATATTTTCACTGAAATTCTCCAGGCCACTTTTTTTGAATTTTTTATTTGCGAAGCTGTAGGAGCCTTACTTTCCTTAAAATAGTCGTTTGGCAACCTTTAGTCAAACACACACATGTACCTATTGAAATGGAATGCACCTATAGGTAGGATGATAAGGAAATTATTTCCATCGCCCTCGTTAAATCAGCCCAAATCGAAAAAGCAAATAGTGCAAGAATAGGTATGTAAATACCTAAAGGTAATTAAAATACAGCTACGCGCCGTTACATCAATATAAACGATTCCTGCCAGCACATTAAATATTCATTACATAAAAGTTCTCGCTCTAGTAAAAATCCAGCCTCTAAACCGATCGAGCTAGGGTAGAAACTCACCAGCACCGGATGTTGCCGCAGGGTATTGAAAGGACATTCCCGAACTGCGTGAACGAGATACCGACCGCACCGACCGGGTGGAAAGATTTGTAAATTGAACAATAACACCTCGCAAAGACAATAGTAAGTCGATAGGTATTACACCCACGAAAATTCAAATTACACCAATCGATAAAGCGAATTAATAAATGAAGGTAGCCGGAAATACACCACGATCCCGAAATAGCAAGCAGGTGGAAATGCGAAATGAAAGTTAAGCCGGTGTAATTATAATAGTTAGTAATTACAATCAAAGAGCAGGGGTGACTACGGTAAAAACTACGGTAAACACAACGGGGAAAACACAACGGTCCTATTAGGGGAAACCCAGAGGTAAATAGACGATCACAGTGGCTTTTCGCCACAGACCATGAGACCCGGGTCCTCTGCGTTACAATATACATAATTAAATTATGTGAATATTTTTATTGAAATTTTGTTTTGGTATTTCAAGAATTTTGCATTTTAACGTCCTAAAAATGTTTTTTTTTTTTTGCAATAATAATTCAAATCTAAAGTTTACTTACGCGTGTAACATTCATAAGCGGTTCCATTGAATCTTTGAAGTTCAAATCCAGGTTCGCATTTGCAGGATCCGACTCTGTCGTCATCGTTCCCATGACAAAAAGAATTTGGTAGGCAGTCTTTATCATTTCTACAAGGTTTGTGAGATTCTAAAATTAATAATAATATTTATAGTATAGGGCCAATTAAATTTTATAGTACTCTAGTACTTACGGATCATCTGTTTCTCCAAATACTGAGCCAAAGTATTTTTAGACCAAACCAAAATAAGCATAGGTATTACTATATTTATCATAATTCTGTACATCCTGGTTTATTACTGTCTGTGTCGCTTCTTCACTTTCTAATGCAATAAATCACACTGTCACCGAAAGTTATTATTGTTAAGGATTTTTAGTCCTCTTTCGCATTTAGATTTTAGCAGGTGCCACACCTACAGAATTTACACACGATATTGCTAATCTACCTTTTGGGAACGCTATCTATGAAGTAATAGGTGTCTACTTATATTTGCTATCTATCACTTTCATCATTTATTTTCCTCTAATTGATAAAGATGGAAAACATAATCTTTGTGATAATAATGTACCTATGATATCTACGAATATTTTTCACGATCCGTTTTATAGATATGTACATAATTTCAATATCTGCTTAGCCAACGTGAAATCATACATACATTGTGCCAGTAATTAATAGCCGGCATCCACACGAGATTTATTTTTCGAATTAAAAATAAATTTTATCCATACATTATCCATATTCGCATACAGAGTGTTCATTTGAAAAGGGAACCACCTAGAATAACCTCGTATCAACAGTGACACCCAAAATTATTGTCACCGTAGACCGCGTGAGAGTATAGATTATAGTAGAGTAGAGTAGACACCGTAAAAGTCAACTGCATAACATGTCTATGACTTTTTTTTAGTAACTTTTACGTGGCGGCCAGAGCCGCTTACCGCGATCAATAGATCGCGATCTCCACTGTGGTTGCGTCGGTGGCCGCTCCAGTTTAAAACAAAATAAAAATAAATTCTGGTATTCTCCAGCGGTGAAGGGAATATGAAAAACAAAATGCAGTTTTCATTTCACATAATATCCTCTATATTTTTAATAAAATACACCAGTAACATAGGTACATATAAACATTTGATAAAATTTAAAAAAAATTAATATACACATTACACATAACGATGATAAATTAATTATTAAAAGTGTACAATATAATTATTTTTGGAAACCGTACTTAATGGTAAAAACATAACTCTGGAAGCCTTCACAGTACGCAGTTACGAAAAATATGATTTTAGAATCAACAAGAAAATAATTATGGTTTTCACGCTTGATAAGGTCTTCGGTGATTCTGAAAAAAATAATAATAATTAAAAAATTCTCTTTGTTTGACAATATTACAGGTTGACTTACTATTATTCACGCAATACCCGTTAATTTCTTTATACGCTGACTGACAAACGCATGTTCCAAGCACGCATTCAAGTTTGCTAAATCCACCCCCCGGTTGATGGCAGTCTGTATGAAATGTACAAAAATCTCCCAGTACTGAAAAAATTAAATTGTTATAAATTAATCTACCATTGTAGTATAAAACATTTATTATTACTCAGATCGCGCACACATCTGTTGATTGATTTCTTGTATTGGTACAAATCCTTGCATTGGCAAAATCCTTCGGAGCACTGGGAGCCTGTACCCAAACGTACATTGCACTGGATGTCTTTTCTGCAAGTTGAATTGATACTTTCCGCCACTTCTAAGCAAACTGAATGGTTCCCTATTCGGTTTCCTATAAAATTTACAGCGCAACTGCAAACCGAATTAAGGCAGACACTATGCGGGATGTGGGAACATTCTTCGGTTAGATTACAAATTTCTCCAAACCCTGAAAAATAATTTTAAAATTATACAGGGTGTCACCTAAGACATGTTGAGAGCAATAATTATCTGTGGGTTACTTGAACCAGGGACGTAGATATCTAGGGGCCCAATCTAACTGTCACTGGAGAAATTTCAGTTTTTACATATTTTTCCAAAATTTTGACATTTTTGGTACCAAAAAAAGCTTAAGGTTTGTTATTCAGGGTGTTTGGTAACTGTATAGATGAAACGCCGTGTATAAAATCGTATTTTAATAAGCATAAAGCAAATAATAACTTCTTTCAAGATCGGGCCTCGTTTAAGAAATATCTCCAAAAATTAAAAATATTATCTCTCTTATGCTTAAAATACGATTTTATACATGACGTTCGATTTTTGCTGTCCAGTTACCAAACACCTTGTTTAAATTCTCAACTGTTCTTGAGGTAGGTACAATTATTAAGATATTCAAGAGGGGCAAAAATTTTGTAAATAATTTAAGTAAACTTTTGGAAAAATTAGCAAATTTGACGTTAGAAGGCTTCTTCTTACTCAGACCCCCGACCAACGAAAGTCACGTTTCTTAGCGTTATGAGTTCAGCTTTGGGATGCCTCCCACGAGAAGGCTTTGCCGGCGAGTGATTTCTATATGTAAATATTTCTGAAATTTCACCTATTTAATAACACTCAAAAAATGTTGAGAACTTACATAACAAACCTTTCTCACTTTTGGAAGCAGATCTAGCTTTGGTAAAAAAAATGTCAAAACCAAAATTCAACAGTGGCGTAAAAATTCGAGAGTAAAGAAACGTTCCTGGTTCAAGTTACACACGTTTAACTGAATTGAATTAATAGAAAAATAATACAAAGAATTTCATAAAAAAATATTCTGCCGTTTTGGAGTTACACAAAACATTTTTGGAACATTTAACACACTGTAACTTCGTTAATACTCAATTTAGAGAGTAGGTTCATTAAAACTTTTTTAGAAGTCTGTCCTCTTTATTCCGGGACACCTCGACACGTCTAGTGCCAGCCCAAAATTCTAAAGGGGTGTTTCGGAACTCCGCAGCGATAAATTTATAGAGAATATTCCTCGTTCAAAAATAAAGTATTGTTCTTACTGGCATTGGCCAATTTTATTGGTCTAAAAACGCTTTCAAAGGGAGCTACGGCTCATTGAAAGTGGCCCTCAACCTATAGTTTTATACTACTTAGCATCAGACTAGAATTAGAATAATAATAAATTGAACAATACCACTTTTTTGTTTCAAACGTTTCTTTCAAAAGTAACCTCAGGTAAGCTATGCGGTCCTGGGACCAATCAGTCCCGGGAGCCATCTGGCGGAAAAAAACCTTGGTTAGCGGGCTGCTAAACCTTGTCAAAGGAACGGAGCTCTTCTAATCAAGGAGAATCTAAATGTGAGAAATACAATAAGCCCGCTGGCTTCAGTGTTTGGGACCTAATAAACCATCTCTCACATTTAGTTAAAATACCAAATACCAACCTCAGGTAATATTGAACAAACTCAATGCTAACGAGGGTCATGGCAACTGGGTGAATTGATGCCCTTTTCGCAATTTTTTTTTTTAGTTGTCGACCGTCCTCTTTTTTTTTTGACTATACTTAATTCTCTTCCATCCACATTTTATATTAAAAAGGTTCTCTTGTTGTAATCACGTGGTGCCAAATTCAAAATTCGATGAAAACATAAATTTTCATCGCCCCAAATTCAAGGATTATTCGGCACATATAAAATAAAAAACATGTTGGGGCGACTTTCAATGACTTTCCCTTAAGAAGCATTTTCAGGCCAATTATTATAATATGAAGTTTTTTATAATTTTTTTTGAACGATGACTACCTATTAGGTATCTACTCTAGAAAATAATGTGTGGTGGAGTTCCGGAACACCTGTAAAAGCCTGTAAAGTTGGAATTAGTTATTATTATTATTATTATTATGTGTACAGGGCGGCAATTTCAAAACTTCCCACCTTTAGTAACATATGACATTTTAATAGGATTAAAAAACAGGTCGTTTAGTTATTTTTTCAAAAATTGTATAGGTATCTAATAAATTTTATGTTTCATCCTCTTACCCGCTACTACCCCTATTTTGGAATTTAACTAGCACCCAATACCCCGTGAAGTGTAATTTTAAAGAAAATTTCAGTAGAACACAATGGTGCTTCGTGATTTTAAATAAATTTATTTTTACGAAACTTTATAAACAAATCACAATTTTTCATTTTTCAAAGCTGCTTACCTTGAAAACGACTAAAGTTTCAAGAAAACGTGTCCTTATCTTAACTTTTCATCTGGTATCCTATTGTGCAGGTAGTTGATAATACAATGGGATACCGCATCTTTAGCCGTTTTCAAGCTGCTTTTGAAAATATAAAATTGTTATTTTTACTTGTTCAACTTCGAAACATAAAGCACCGTTGTATTTCAACTAAAATTCTTTTGAAAACTACATACAGGGTCTTTTTGGATTTGAAAAAAACCTTTAAATCATGAGTTTTGGAAAAAATTGAAAATAGGTCAATTTTATAATTTAATTTACTTTCTACTAATGAAAAAAAATGCAGGTGTTCCTTGGCTCAGTAATAACGACATTGTCTGTTTTTATATTATTGTGTTTTATGCATTTATTTATATTATTATATTTTCATATTTCCTAAGATAATAATAATGATTTTTACAAATTCGCTTTAAATTAAGTAGTTTTTGAATTATAAACAAGTGAAAATCGCCATTTTTTATTTTGAAATCAGCAGTGTACGAAAACGGCTTACCTACATGTCCTTATTTCAACTTTTTATGTAGGTACTATCTATGATGTAGATGGAATTTTTATATAGGGTGATTAAAAATATGATCATTTTCATCACCCTGTATAAAAAGTTAATTTATGTAATTTTATCTATTCCCTTGACAGGCATTTGTGAAGCTACCGTTTTGATTATCATCATAGGGAACAATAATTATTATCGAGTGATACATTATTTGAATTGAAAGACATTACAATGATGTCTTACTTTTGGGGTTTCGCTTGAACGTTACAGGGCGGATCGATAAAAGGTCTACTTCATAATTACTTTTTTTTGTTTTGGAAATAAGCAAACAGATTTTTTTAATACAACATCACACTTGATTATAGTTACCTTGACAGTAACCATTTTATTAAAAATTATATTCTCTCCGCACATTTCCGAAAGAAAAGCCAGCAATTGTTAAGGAAACCTGTTTTATCGATTCACCCTGTATCTAATATTTTTGTATAATCCAAAAAGTGATAAATCGTTTTAAAGGGAATTTAAGTATACAGGGTGCACCATGTATACTTCTCTATATTGCCATATCACCTGAATGCTAAGAGATACAGGGTCGGTTAAATTAGAGAAAAGATACGCAGTTTTGTGGCCATCTCGAATTCGTCAAAACATGCAAGATAACCGTTCCTGAAATATCCTGAAAAAACTGAAAAACCGAAATCTTTTTTATTATTGGAGATTAATGAATAATTTTTTGTGGGCTTACATAAGTCGTCAAGAGCTACCCATCTGACATTTCAAAAATTTTCAAGGCCTACTAGATCCAAGAGTTTTCACAGTCAACTTTCGTTTTTCTTATGGCCGCCATATTGTTTTGTTATGTCGTTCGATATGAAAAAAATAATGGAAACCAAAAATTAATTAACTTCAAAATTTTTTTTTTTAATTTCTATTCTTCTTTTTTCAAAGAAAAACCAAAAAAAAATCGTCGAAAAACATCAACATTTGTAAAATACGCCGAAATAGTGCTTGCCTTATGGTTTTTTAATTTATCTATGAAATTCGGTCTAAAAAGTTGTCTTTTTTTAAAGAAAAAAGAAGAACAAAAAATGTTTTAATTTATTTTTTGAAGTTTAACAATTTTTAGTTTTTATGATTTTTTTTATACCGAACAACATAAAACAACAATATGGTGGCCATAAGAAAAACGAAAGTTGACTATGAAAATTCTGGGATCTAGTCGGCTTTGAAAATTTTCGAAATTCAGATGGGTAGCTCTTGACGACTTATGTAAGCCCACAAAAAATTTTTCATTAATCTCCAATAATAAAAAAGATATGGAAAAAATAAGAAATCTCGATTTTTCAGTTTTTTCAGGATATTTCAGGAAGACAGATATTTTGTATGTCTCGACGGAATCGAGATGGCCGCACAAAATTGCGCTCCTTTGGACTTGTTTAACCGACCCTGTATCTGTAAGCGTTAGGAGATAGCAATATAGAGAAGGATATACACCCTGTATAGCCTTCAAATGACGTATGAATCGATATCTGTTCCCTATGATGATAAGCGAAGGGGGTCAAGGGGATGAACTTGGGTAGTTAAATTTGCTACCTAAAAATATGTCCCTCTCGATAACAAAATTAACCTGTTTCGGTATTTTACCTGGTATACATTACTACAGCTCGCATTCGAGTTGGTTTCCAAAATAATTTTAAATTGAGGTCATTGTGATCCGGTACTTGAATTTGCAATTCTTTTTTCGAAAAAACCCATCGTTTATTGTCTCGCAGAGACCGACTCGAACGAGCTGGGATACCCTGTATAACGAGGTGCCGTTTAAATTCCAAGGTAGGGGAAGTTATGGTGAGAGGATCCCCCCTTGATATCTAAATGTATCTTTAAAAAAATTCTTATTATGTCAAATTGTGGGATGAAAGTTTATAAATTGACGCCCTGAATGAAACACTGTTCAGCAATACAATTATTTAAAATAGAGCATTGTACGTTTCAGTAAAATAATAATTATTGTTCTGGAAAAATCAATTTGAATATTTAGTTTCGCGTTTATTTAACTATTAACCAGAAACCTAGAAACGCACTCACCGTGGTAGAAAAGTTTTTATTAATGAACTGCTCGTTGAAGGAATGAAGACTTTAGTGTTAGTTAGGTACTTTTTTATTTACAAATAACAAAAGAAATCATTTTATTTTAATGAAATCATCTGTAAAATCAAAATGAGACATACTTCCTTCTAACATAAGACGTATAATACCTATTATTATGAATAAAAAATTGGTGGCTTGTATAACAAAGACCTAGCCGACATAAAACATAATAATTAATAGAAAAGGCGGAGCAGATGCTTGTTTTCGGTACTCACCGACGTCGCGGAAACAACGGCCGTCGTGCTCGTGCATGTGCTGGCGACACGCACATCGGGCGTCGCGACACTCAGCGTCGATTGTGCGGGCGGAACATTGAATGCTCTCCGTGCACTTGTCACCGATTCCCGATGAAACTATAAATTTTAATTACATTTTATTACACAAAAGAAATTTTATGACTTACTTTGTAAACATTTCCTTTGGTCCCCCGAAGGCACCATGCCTTCTCGACATTGACAGGAATTTTTCAAGCATTTTGCGGAGTCTATATTGCAGTCTTCGTTTTCCGAACACGACTCTCCGAGTTTGTTGACCGGGAGCCTGTCTTTTCCGAAGCAGATTTTTGATCCGTTGCACTCGCAAAAACTATCCGAACAAGTTGCATTGAGATGATCTTCACAGTCCTCGTTAGTTTCACATGGTGTTAAACCTAAAAATTATTAATATGCACAATTAACAAAAATTACGTTTTTATACTGTAAATATAGTATTTACTAAATTGTGTTTGTGATAATGAATCACTGTAATGAAGTAATAAAAGTAAAAATAGATTGGACGTCTTCATATTTTTCTATAACAAGGACGTTTCGGATGCAGTTGGCTATCAAGTAAATATTTTAAAGCTTCTGATAAGTTCGATAAAATTTAAGACAAAAAAGTAACGATTTTTCGTATATTTATGAGAATTCCACTCATACCCGGTATTATTAAACACCAATTGAGATCTGGAATATCGTTGTTTGCTACCGGATATTATTTACTATCGAGGGAAGGAGAGAGAATGCAAGGGGGTAAATTTATCGATAATAATAATCATCTATAAATTTATCTACTGCAATGGCTTACGGCTTAATTCTTTGGCACTATTACTACTATACTGTCACAATTAATGGGAACAAACACATCAAAAGCGTACTTTTTTCTTATGTACTCGTATAATAGGTACCTACACTTTTTTTTTCTGGTACAAGAAATAAAGAAACAAGTAACGAAACATTAATAATTCGATAAATGTCAATTGTATTATACATAGATAATAATAACAAGTTTTGCAAAGTTATTATACTTCTTGAAAGTTTTCGATGAGTTAGTTTAATAATATCAATATAGTGAGTATAGTGACTATGAAAATGCTTTTAGTTATTGTTATTTTAACATTAAGGATAATGTGTATATAACTTTCATGTTTTTGTAGGTATTAGATAAATAAATTTGATGGTATCGGGGTAATAGTAAAAGTGCGTCAATTTGCTGAGGTTATTAGCACTTATTTCTGTGAGGGAAGGGCCAGGTATTTTGGGTTAGAGCAGTGGCTATATTTCCTTAAAAAGGTTAAACGTTTGTAGAAAAGAGAAAAACTGTTCGAGGCCATTTTCTTTTAATGATATGACTTTTCGTCGTGAAAACCGTAGAGTTGTCTGTTGGCATGTTTTGATGGGCAATCGGTCACTAAGTGGCGGACCGTTATGAGCGTTTGGCATGTAGGGCATAGGGGGGACTCCTCTTTCGTGAACAGGTGGTTGTGTGTTATGTTTGTGTGACCAGTTGCTATCCGAATGAGTATAACTTCCTCTCTGCGTGATAGGTTGTTTTTCTTTTTTATTTCAAAAGTGGGGGGGGGGGGGGTTGGATGCTTATTCCTCCTACTGCATAGCTTGAAGACATCACTTTCCACCTTTTTTTTGCAGCTCGTGGCTGTATATTATGTACTGTTATAAAAAATTGGGTTCACCTAAAGAATACCAGTGATTTCAAGTTTGGATCTCATTTGAATATTGTGACAATTAAATTTATGACTTGCAACAAATAAAAATTGTTAGTAATTGGTAATTATTGTAAACGTAAAAAGTGAATTTTTTGAATTGTTTTATACCTGTTACTTACCCACCTGGTAAAGAGAGTGCCCTCATAGAATAAATTTTTTTTTGTTGTTTATGGTATTAAATATTATTTAAATATATAGAAATAATAATAATATTAATAACCAAAAAATAGGGGGGAAAGGAATACCATAACAGTACATTTGACATCGCAGTGTGTTGCGAGGGGATTGTTCAGTTGGGGGAGTTCAGCTGCTTCCTTTGAGAGTGTATATCTACTTTTTCGTTTTCTGTAATGCCAGCATGTGACGGGCACCACATTATGGTGACCTTCTTGCCTCTTTGTTCAATTGCTTTTGATATAGTCTCTTGGATCTGAATTGCAATGGGGTTACTGGAATACATTTTTTGTAGTGCTTGGATTGAGCTGAGTGAGTCAGTGCATTGAGGAAGCTCTAGTTTGGGTTTTGAGGGTATATTTTGCAATTTTGCTGCCTGGAGAATTCCGATGAGTTCGGTTGAAAATACTATATGTAGGTGGGAGAGAGATTTTATAGGGGGATGTTTGGATTGAAATAGCTACACCTACCCCGCTTATCGACTTGGAAGCATCAGTATGAATCACCACTGCAGCACTGATGGTATCTATGACATCTTTGTAATGTCTCGAGTATTCAGAAGAGGGGTGATACTTTTTGGAAGTGCAGTTAGGGAGAGGTTATAATTTGGGGGGGCGATACTCCATGGGGGGACTTCGTGGCTTAGGTTTAGAGATTTTGATATTAGAGGGAGGTTTAGTGATGCCAGTATTTTTATTATTGTCCGGTGTAGTGGGTAGCTCGATCGGTGCTTGGACTCGTATATATTTGCATATTTGGTGGAGAAAAGGGAGTGATATGCTGGGTTTTGTGGGTTTGCTGTGGTTTTCGCTGCATACGACAGTATCAATAAGTGTTGCCTTCGGATCCAGAGGGGCGGTTCTTCAGTTAGTTTTAGTAGGGTTCTGACAGGACTGGTTCTATGAGCGCCGGTGGTGGTTTCCAGGTAAGTTTTTCGTTCCAGGTTATCCCCAAGAATTCTATCTCTGCACACTGGGGAAGTCGGCACTCATTTAGTATAAGCTTTGGGAATGGGATTTGATTTTTCTTGGAGAATATTACTAACTTTTTTTTGTGGTGGAGAATCTGAATCCTGTGTTCTCGCCCCACTCTGCGAAAATTATTATTTCGGGGCGAACCGAGCACTAGCACCAAAATTACTATGTGAATTGAGTATATTTCTTCTATAGGTATCAATCTATATATACACAATTTGTCGAAGTCTTTTTGAGAGTAGTTTCATTTTTAAATTTTGAGTGAAAGAAAGGAAAATATTTGCTTAAAATGTAATTAGGTCCACCCCGAAACGCTAGATGGCACTTAATTTTGTCGCCGCTTTTTGAGCCAATAAGTTTCCCGTAGGTATATAGTTTAAGATATGATTTTATGTAGCCAACCTCGATCTGCAGAAAAAATTACTCGAGATGTTAAATTTCCAATGCAAGTGAGTATTTGAGAACAAACTGCATAAAAATGCTCGACTAAATCTGAGCTCTATAGGTTTTACCCCCGAGAGGAAACGAACTAAGTACTTAATGGGGAATGAAGGCCGTTCTTCCAAAACTGTATAGGTAGTATAATTTAATTTGAATTTTTCTTCAATCGCACTACTACAACGTTGTTAATAGATTGATAGCCCAAACGCATGTATGTAACAGCATTGATAAGGTTTCAGGATAAAATCTGTCTTCCTATCACCTAAAGCATATAAAATTAAATCTATAAGAAACTTGAGTGAAATTTGAGATAACGCAGAGATGAAAGACATTTTTATAGAGCCATAAATTGAGCTAATTGGTCCTATTGAATTATGGTAATGGGTGTTAATTTGTGAAGATAAACAAAATTGGCTGATAGGGTCTCATACACGCAAGTAATAAATCTCAATAATTTTTCCTCTTATAGAAAGGAGTCTTCTAAGCAGAGAAATTTCATTAAATAATTTTATCATACACAAGTAGGTACAGCCCGTATTGCTTATTAATTTAATGTATGATTTATGAACATCGATATGTTATAAAAGTTTCCTCCTAATTAACTAATTTTAATCAATAATTTATTCCCATACCTATCTTCAAGTGTGTGGGAAGATATTAACGTAATAATAATAATTATTATTAAATCGGAGTTATAAGTTCGCACAATATCGGAAAAAAAATTTCGAATTTTTTTAAATTCGAAAATTTCACTCCTGGCCTTAGTTTCTGTTACTCATGTTGATTTTTCTAATTATTATTAACAATATTTACTAATATTGCAGTCAAAATATTCAAAATTCAAAATTAGACTGAGGAAAATGAGCAAAAAGTTCAAATTGCAAAAATTACCACTTTTTTGTCACCTGTATAAAAATTTAATTTCTTTCATTACTGACATTAACATTTGGTAAATATCTAACGAACTTTGTCAAATTTCCCGAAAAACACGTTTAGTTTTCGAAATATTATATGTTTTGGGATTTTGAAGTTTAGAAAAACGCCATTTTCTCTTGAACCCAGTCATACCATGTATCTAGTGTGCTCAAATTTAATCTTTTTGAAAGCACAGACTTATGACAATTAAAAAAAACTCAAAAAGTTGGAAAACAAATAATTTTCCCATATGGTGCGAACTTTTTGGCGGGCACTGTGCGCCGGGTTACCACACCCCTCCCCGCCGGGAATTTGGGACATTAACTGCACAAGAGTTGTGTGTTAATTATGTGCTAATTTGTGCTAATGATGTGCCAGACTCAATAATTATGTGCTCGTTTATTTACCCCCACCACCCAGAGTTATGTGCTAATTATGTGCTCCAAGATAATCCAAAATGAATTTGCTCCAACTTTAAAACAGAAAAATATATGAAACTGAAAAATTTATGAGACTTTGAAAAAAATTCAATCAATGCAGGGTGTCCCGCTTATAGCGGCTGAAGTTGTTAAAACAGTAATTTCTTTTTCAGTTCCAAAGTCAGAGCTAAATAATTTTGGATAATCTTGGAGAACATAATTAGCACATTATTCTTACCGGATGACAAAGCCATTTCGGTGCAATCTGGATGGTGGGGGAATTAGCTCGACATCTAACTATTTTGGAAAAATAAACGAGCAGCGCATAATTGGGGATTAGTGAAGTTGGCACCCCTATAAGTGCGAATTTTTATAAAGTTTAGACGACATTCGTTTGTCTACGATTATATTGTCCAACCAAAATTTTCGTTTGTCCACCCTTCAAAAAAAGTTATGACTTATAATAAAAAAATGACAGCAGCCCTAAATGCTAATATTCATAAAATTCAAACGGCATTAAAAAGTCCACGATTTATTACCATTTGTAAGTAAGTAGGTTATCTTCAAAAAAAAGTTATGACCGAATAAAAAATTATTGACAGCAGCCCCAAATGCGAATATTCATCAAATTCAAACGGCATTCGTTTATCCACGATTTATTAATGTTTGTCCAACCAAAATTTTCGTATGTCCTCTCATGTCCCATAAAAAAAGTTACGGAACAATAAATAAATTTGACATTAGCACAAACATGAGCCAATCGTGGACAAAAGTATCCAGTTTGAAAATTAATGAAATCTGTTCATGGGAATGCTTTATTATGTCAATTTTTTTTATTTGGTCGTAACTTTTTTTGGAGGGTGGACAAACGAAAATTTTGGTTGCACAATCGTGGACAAACGAATGCCGTCTAAATTTGATAAAAATTCGCACTTATTGGTGCCAACTTCACTAAGCTCATAATGAGCACATAATTCTTAGTGCTGGGTCAAAATCCCATTCCGGTGCAATTTGGGTGGTGGGGGTAGCTCGATGTCGAGCCACACCCCCATTTTAAATATTTTAAAATTATATAAATAAACGATCACATAATTATTGAGTCTGGCACATAATTAGCACGTAATTTTTGCGCAGTTCGTTTCTCATATTCCCGTATAGTGGAGGACGCATCTTCATCTGACATAAATGTCTAATAGAGTAATAGACAACTGATCTATATTTCTTTGGCGGGATATGACTTTTTTGTTTTGTTTGTCTCTTAGTTTGATGATCGTTTACTCCCTTATCCACGCACATCTGTGGCACTTTTGTTTTGTTTTGTGAATAAATATTAAAGTTGGGGTTTTAAATAGAGAAGACCATCCTGTATATCATCTTCTTGAAGGTATGGCAGTTATTTTATTTTCTCTCCTTGTTTTAATTTCTTTGATTTTCCTTGCTGGACAGTTCATTTAATTTACCTCTGTATTGCAACATTTATCAGTGTTATCTGCAAGAGATAATTGGATGAATAATTATTATAATTTTAAGTGGATTCTTGGAGAATTTTCACTACTCAATTAACACCTATTTTTACTGTTGGCAAATCGACCATAACAGCAAAGTGTTGGCTTTGTGAAAACAATTTATTTCTTCTTGAAATTGTACCTTCGGGGATTTTAGTAGGCCACACGAGAACTGGTTTCACTTATAGGTAGTCCTTGGTTTTGAGGGTAGTTAAGGGAACCATTCCTGAAAAGGGATATATAAGCTGTTTTGTGTGTCGTAAACCATCTTAAGTGCCTAAAGAAAACTCCCTAGGGAATAGGGGTAAGTGGATTGAGCAAAGAATTTCTATTACAGACCACTCTTTAATATTGTCGAATTGTTCTTGTAGAGTTTTCTTTTCCTGTGTACCATTAAATTTTGGGGGTCCCGTCTTCACCACGTTTCGAGCTCCGGAGTCATTAACCGAATACCTGGTCCGGTCTAGCTACACGGTGACAACATCGTCTCCACCAGAAGGGCTACTCCTGATAGGCCGATCCCTTGATCTGGGCCATTCCAACTACGCCCCAAGTCACGGCCACCCCCTTCCATCAGGGTTTGTTCATCCACAAGCTATTAAGGTAGGAACATTCCTTATTTCACCACCACTGACTCTCCAATTCACGACATAAAGACTATCCAGCCACATACGGGGCCCAGTCACTGGGACCATACCGCCCTCGACCATAGGGGTAGTGGAAGATTGGAGATTTCTTTATTGAATTTGATTTCTTGGTATTTGATTTTTATTAATACTTACCGGCTGTCTCAATATTATAACTCATTAATAGCCGGTTATTATAACTTCAATTTAATAAAATACTTAGGTAGGTATGTAGATAATCAAAGCTGTAAACCATCGAGGTAGCGCTGCTCCGGAGGTAAATAACAAAACGAACTGTTCAAATAAATACTAATGTAATAGATTGACCGCATTTTCCACTGTCCATAATACCAACGAAATCGTAGGTTTAATAAAAAATAAAGCCAGTGTTCTGTTGATATAGTCTTTGTTGTTATTATTTTTTTTGAGGTCTCTTATTTATTTTTCCTTTTGATCTCACCAAAATTGGTTGGTGATATCGTAACTCACGTAGCGTCCAGGAACCAGACGTTGCACATCATATTTTCGACATTTGATTGTTTTTCTCGTAAAAGCAATTTTTTAATTTATTCCAATTTTGGTAAAACATAACTCTAAGCCAATCCATAATTAAAATTTAAACTTAAAATTGACAGTTATTTTTTTGCCCAATTAAAACAAAAGGGTGAAAGGGGTAAAAGTTCACAATTTTAAATATTGCTCTCTAACTGTTTTAATGATCACTCTGTATAACAATAGTGTTTAATATTTCATTAGTTTCAATTCATACGCGGATATTGCGATGTTAATGTCACAAAAAATTACAAAAAACATACTTATTGCAATTGCTGGTGTAGCTTTGGCAGGAATTGACGGTTTCTAACTACCGCGTTCTCTCTCTGTGTATATAGGTCTCTCTTTCTCTCCAATACGAATATGTCACATGCATAGCAATGCTGTAATGATGATATTAACTGTTTGTTATTTTTTGCAGTCTTCACTCTCCAATTAGCACTGGAGAGAGACGGAACTAAACTAATACAAAATAAACTTGGCCGTTGAACTTGCGTTGGAGCGAGCGTTATTATAAATACCATTAAGTACACACACAAAAAGTACTGGGGGTTATTGTTGAAGTTTCACTCACTGGAACGTGTTACATGTTCCAAAGTGTCAAAAAGGTCCTCTTTTTACGAAAAGAAAAAAGGAATAGGTATACAGAGCGACCGAAATAAGAATTAACCGCTGATGTGAGAAAAATGTGAGAATTAAGAAATGAGGAAAAAATTGTCCAATTTGATGCTGAATCATAGCACAAAGTCAAATTTTATTTCTGAAATTTTCTAAAAAAAAAACTGGAAATATATTTTTTGAACCCTGCTTGATTTATTATTGGTCCATTTGATTAAGATAAAATTTTGGACTTTGTTATAATTAAACATATTTGCCAAGCAAAAATTTAGTTGCTTCAAAATTTTCAAAATATATTTAGAAGACAAAAACATAGTTATGCATAACACTGATTATTTTCATTGGTGTTAAATTTTTGGGCACATTTTTAAATAACATTTTAAGTAATTTAAACAAGTTTTTCATGTTACAAAAAATTACAATAATTCAAATTCCTGAATAAATTATTGGGGCATCAAGTAGAGAATTGATGAACTGGCAGCTTTTTTCTTTGATTTTAATTGCTTGACATTATGTGTAAAATTAATTGATTAACTAATGAACGCAACGACATTTCATCAGTAGCAATAAATATAGGGGAACTCGACAAGAAAATCGGTTCAATGGAATAAAAAATATATCGGTGAGGGCATGAGGGTCAGTAGCGGATTGTTGAAAGAAAACTTTTGTTTTTTAAAATATCCAATTATGATATATTATCATCGGTGTATTACTGATTATGTAGTTCAAATCTTCTGGTGGACCCCTCGTTGATTTATGTTGTTTATTTAGCATTACGACGACAAAAGAGATCTCATTTATCTCAAATAGCTGTCTAATTAAATTGCTATCAATCACACTGAATTTAAAAATATCCGAAATTTACATAATAAAAACTAGATGTTTTGCCAAATGAGATAATTATGCCAAAGAAGAAAGTTATGCTGTTGTCGGATTGAAAGTTTTAAAAAATATAAATATTTTCTTTATTAATTTATCTTAAATCATGAAAAAATTCCGAAATAAAATCTGATCATCGTACCTACTTAATTTAAGAAGATTTAATTTAGATTTTGAAATAAAATAAGAAGGGAAATAAATGCAAAAAAAAAAACAAATGCATTACTAAAAATGTACCAATTTTCTAACATTTTGTAAGTTGAAATAAGTATGCGCCCAAATAAACCTCGACAGAAACTATATAAAAATAGGGAAATAGCAATACTGGCAGACAGTCAAACAGCCATAAAAACGCTGAGCTCTCCTATCATCAGTTCTAAAATGACATGTAATTACCTACAAAACCTCAACAAACTAGGCAAAGAGAACAACATTTACCATTCGCCTTGCAAGTCACTATATATGTTTCCGACAAATCGTATGCTTAAATGCTGTGATTCTCGTTCTGATCGGCACACTCCTCTAATGGTGGTGATGTGACAGACTGATGAGATGGAAATGACCATTGAAACATCGATGTCTCTGTCTTCATCACCATACCATTAGCTACCTTTCTACAAATTGAATCTATATGAGCGCGCCATTTCAGATTTTCGTTCAGATTCAATCCCAAAAATTAACGCTATCCCTCCTCTGAAGATCTCTTCCATCAATCTTCACGGTCATGCCAGCGGCAGTATATTACCAGTCCAGGAGAATGCAACACAAGCAGACTTCTCACCATTAAGAAACAGTTGTTTCCAAAATATTCACTCAGTTTTGCGAGAGTAGAGAGTAGCATTAGCTGAATCTACAGTTTCCCTGACATTGTCCCGGGTCACAAGGACCGATATATCATCAGCGTACATGACGATATTATCCACATTTATGACACCCCCCGAGTAATCGGCAACATGTCAGACTTCACTCCATCCAACTCAACATACTGGCAAGGATTCACAAGGTAATAATTCAGTCCAAAGGAAACCCGTGAACCCCGAAAGAGTACAACTTATCTAGGAGCCTTCCATGATCAACAAGGTCAAATGCCTTGCTTAGATCAAGGAACACCCCCAGACAAACCGACCCACTGTGAAGTCAACAATTGCAGTCACGGTCGAATGCTTCTTTCTAAAATCGTGCTGTATGTCCATGAAGTATGTCAAATGTCTCAAAAGGCAATCGAGGTATTGCGGAGGGTCTAAAGAGACTCAAAAATAAAATGACAGTTGGTCCAGACGAAATTCCAGCTTTTTTCTTAAAGTAAATTGATGAAAATTGTACGTCACTGTGTCGACCGTAATTTGATAAAGGTGAAAATATAAAAAATTGAGTCTTTTTTGGTACGACAAATTTATTTATCAATAAGCTACGAACTTAAGTGCCCTACCGGTTTCGGCCGATTGCCTTTTTCTTAAAGGCTTGCGTGCAAACTGTTTTGCGCGACCATTGGTAATCTTGTTTAACCTGAGCGTACGTACACAGACAGTTCTTAACATCTGGAAGAGATCCAAAATTTGCCCCGCTCATAAGAAGGGTGACAAAACTGATGAAACTAATTTTAGTATTATCTGCAACTTCAGCAAAGTCTTTGAGATACGACTGTTATATTACAATAGCTTGTATTCTGAGGTTCATGGGATGTTGTACGTATCGCAGCATATAGTTTTTTCAAGGGCAGATCTATGTTGTCACCAATCTGCCATGTGGCCAAAGCTATTGAGAGCGGTCTGCAGGTGGATGTTGTATACACCGACCTGTCTAAAGCCTTTGACAGGCTGGACCATGGCATTTTGTTGCGTAAGTTGACTTTTCTTGGTTTTTCCGAATCTGTTGTATCATTGCTGCGGTCATATCTGACTGACCGTATGCAATATGTGGAACTGAATTATCGTTTCAGGTCTGTCGAGTATGGGGTGCCGTCTGGTGTTCCTCAGGGATCCGTGTTGGGACCCTTATTTTTTATAATTTTTATGAATGATATTGTTGAAATGACTGCTTGACTGCTTGATGTATGCTGACGACATTAAGATTTTCAGTACCGTTAGAGATGTGAGTGACTGTCAAAGATTGCAGGAGAATCTTCACAAAATCTCATCCTGGTGTATGGGGTGAATTGAAGCACTCAACAGTTATGACTATCAAATTTTAGATAGAATTTTGCATCGACAAAATATATTTCGAGATATCGGTGTTCTTTTCGACAGTAAGCTCTCGTTCTCAAGACACATCGAAACTGTTGTTGGCGAATCACTTAGGACCTATGGATTTGTGCTTAGAAGCAGCAGAGATATCGCATCAGTGAAAACGTTCTCAAGGTAATTTTTAATGCTTTTGTAAGATCAAAATTGGAGTATTTGGTCTACATCATATGCTTCTCATATGAACGAACGTATTAGAATCTGTTCAGCGTCGATTCTTGAAACTTCTAACATACATGGTGAGTGGTGTTATAGAATTTATATCCAGTGTCGAGTGGCATAAACATTGGGGAGATACACAAATTGGACCGTTATCAACCGTACGTCCCGGTTTCAAGTTACACACAGGTAATAATAATTATTACTGTACTTAATATTAGAGTAATTGATAGATAAACGAAACAAAAAAAAATTAAAATAATATTTAGTCATTTTAGAGTTATACAAACAATTATTTTTTTAACATTTAACACTCTATAATGTATAATTATTACATCCTGTATAATATAAATATAAATACTTACTAGAGAAAAAACAATAGTTGTATAATTGATATTAAAATTTATTCCTTAAAAAATCCCCTCGCTGTAAATAACATAATGCCAAGCTTGAAAATTACTCTTACGGTAATATGTAGCTTAGCTTATAGCAAATGTGTGCCATGAATGTGAGTGTTTTGAAATCACTTTGATGTGAGTGTTTTGAAATCACTTTGATCAAGAAAAATTGTTATAATCCGTTACACATGTTTCTTCGACTTAAAAATCACGATTCTAATTAATCTTCGGAATCCGTATTTGTGACGCACAGACTGTTACGATCAATCACTTTCGCTTTTTGCTCTGCGGCCGGGGTGTCTTTGTGCCACCACTTCCATCTCGTATGTAAACATATACTCCTTATCGGAGAAATTTGTTATGCTACGAATATTTCCTTTGAAGTTTCAAATTTCAAACAGTGTTTAATTATTATTGTTATGATAACTTTTTAACAGAAAATTAATTAATACACCTACTACTACTGAAACCTAACGCCCCCGGGTGAATAATTTTTCTCTAAAACTCCACAACAAGGTAGTACCTATTACCTAAAATCACGTGATCACGTGAAGTGAAGAAAGATTATCAGAAGAAAAGTGAGGTGAAAATATCCAAATATTTAAACTAAATATCGCCTAAACAGATGACCGGAAATTAAATAAAATACAAAAAGGGAACTTCATTAATACAAGTGATAGAAACACGACGAAAATTGTCCCATGTAAAGGAAAAGCAGTTTAATCAAATGACACATCCACCATTCAGTTCAGATAAGAGGAAAGCAGGGAAATCTACCATAACTGAGTCATTGGATAAAGGAACGAACTACTGGGTGTTACAAGCCACTCACAACAAAAAGGGTCCTACCAAGAAAAAGGGGGAAGGAAAATTCTAGAGATCACCAGGCCAGGGGGGTGGAGGTTACATTTTGGTGCCGTGACCAGGATGGGTAAAAATAGTCAGAGAGTTGAGATGGGAAATAAAACACCGTAATCATATGACAGGTTAATGCTTGGACAAATAATCTGCCGCATGATTTGAATGTTACAGATGAAAGACCAACAACAGAAAGGAAAGAAAGGCCAACGAGAGAGGAAATTCGGCAGGAGACAGGAAAGGAACAGCGGGAAAAGGGAGGTGAAGGAGCAGCAACAGAAAAGGAAGCAACGCCAATGAGAGAGAAAATTCGGCAAGGGACATGAGCAAAACAGCAGGAAAACGAAGTCATCAAGGAAACAAAATTAGCTGGAGCAAACGTAGGAAGGAGTACCGTGAGAGAGGCATCGGCCAAACGAACAGTCAGGAGCAGGAAAAACCGTCTTCGTCTCTCGCCTGAAAAAACTTCCCACTTTTCATCAAGAGACGCAAGGGGCCATGAAACCTAACGTCCCCGGGTGAATAATTTTTCTCTAAAACTCCACAACAAGGTAGTACCTATTACCTAAAGTCACGTGAAGAAAGATTATCAGAAGAAAAGTGAGGTGAAAATATCCAAATATTTAAACTAAATATCGCCTAAACAGATGACCGGAAATTAAATAAAATACAAAGGGAACTTCATTAATACAAGTGATAGAAACACGACGAAAATTGTCCCATGTAATCATGTAAAGGAAAAGCAGTTTAATCAAATGACACATCCACCATTCAGTTCAGATAAGAGGAAATCAGGGAAATCTACCATAACGAGTCATTGGATAAAGGAACGAACTACTGGGTGTTACAAGACACTCACAACAAAAAGGGTCCTACCAAGAAAAAGGGGGAAGGAAAATTCTAGAGATCACCAGGCCAGGCGGGTGGAGGTTACACTACAAATGTTTTGTTTATTTATGATCTGAAAAAGAAAAATTCGTATTACTCTTTGATATTGCATGGTACCTATACCTAATAAAATAAGTAGCCTCGGTCGGCCAAAAGATATAGTATATAGTAATAAAAGTGCGCATAAGTTTAAAATCCAGGTAGGCAGACCTCATACACAATAGAATTCCCTTCTCATTGGTTTACCGGAACCAGGTAACCAATAAATAAGGCACTATCTGCCTACAGATGTGACTACTTGGACCTTAAAAGTTTTGTGCGCAGTTTTATTACTATATCTGTTGGCCAACTGAGGTTTCAGTTTATAAGTTCGTGGCCGAAAGTGTGTGTTGGCCATGTATTATAAAATTCCCGACTTTTTTCAACTAATTTCCAGCAAAAATTATATTTTCAGTTTCTCATGTCCATAGGCGAAATCGTGGTGCCATTGTTGTGAAATTTGAGACTTTTTTCAATTCATTTTCAGCGAAAATGATTTTTTCAGTTTCTTAAGTCCGTTAGCTTATCAAAAAGCGTGGCTTGCCGCTGTTATAAAATTTCTCACTTTTCTGAGCAAAATTTCACCGAAAATGATTTTTTCAGTTTATAAAGTTCGTGGCCGGAAGTGTGGCTGGCTATTATTAAAAAAAATTCAGACTTTTTTCAGTCAATTTTCAGCAAAAATAATTATTTCAGTTTCTTAAGTCCGCAGCTGAAAGCGTGGCTGGCCATTGCTATGAACTTTCAGACTTCAAACCTTCATCAGTTAATTTTCAGCTAAAATGACTTTTTCAGTTTCTTAAGTCCCTAGGTGAAAGCGTGGCTGGCCATTATTATGAAATTTTAGACTTTTTTGAACAGAAATTTCAGCAAAAAGGATTTTTTGAATTTCTCACGTCAGTTACCTGAAAGCATGGCAGGCATTATTGTAAAATTTCGAAATTTCTTCAGCAACATTTCAGCAAAAACTTGTTATTGCAGTTTATTTAGTGTGTGGCCAAAAGTTTTCACAAAATGCAAAAGACTTCAGAACAAATTTTCAACAAAAATGATTTTTTCAGTTTATGAATCGTGGCCAAAAATCGTGGCCTTTCAAAAATTACGATTTTTACAGTTTACGATGATTTTAATTTGGTAAAATTCCATAATATGATTATCAAAATAAAAATAAATCGAATGTTTTGCATTTTTAAGCCGTAAAAAACGAAAAAAAAGCTCAAAATAATTCGAAGTCCTTCTCCCTGGCCGAAAGTGTGGTTGGCCGAAGCGTGGCTAACTTGACTTGGGTGTAGATAGTACCTAGGTACTATATTTATAGACATACATAAAATTATGTACCTAGTTTGAAAGAAAATTCAATTAGATTTGTAGTCTTCAACGAGAACATAAATATATTACTGTGGAGTGTGCTAATAGATTTATTGTTCCAGCAGCCCCTTAAATTTCAAACAAGAAACTATTTCTGGCTTTCAAGAATTCCCAGATAAGTATAAATATGCACACTTCCAGATATAATTGTAACTATCCTCAAACGCGTTAATATTGAAATTATGTTCATTACCTATGTCTAATAGATACCTACATGCACTATATAATTAACTGGATTGTTGAATCTTGCACTTCCAATTAATCACGACAGAAATACCCAAGACAATGAATGGCATTGTAGCTCTTGATACAAATCACCTTATTTTCGCATCATTTATTTCAGTTCAGAACAGCTGCAAAAAGGACCTTACTTGCACTTGTAAGTAGGTATCCACCTAATTAATTTTATAGTTTGGGCTACTGCTAATGCACCCATTCTTCAATCTTTCGCGACAGACTTCTTCGGTTCGATTTATTTTTAAACTCACTAACAAATCTTAAACAGATAGACAAATAGATTATAAAAGTCAAGCTAAATTTTCAAGTGTGCACAGGTGTGAGATGTGAAATCTTCCAACACTCCATTCTTACTTACAAGTACATAATACAAATTAAGATACAATCGGAAAAAATTACCCTCGAGCACCTGTCGTATCCCTTTAATGTCTACCACTACTACCTACCTACTATCTAGGATTACACTAATAACAGGGGTCTTAACTATTATTTAAATCGAGGATTATAATAAATTTCTAAGTGAAACTATTCGTTAAGCATTTAAGTTGTCAGACGAATAATACATACCTGCTGTAGAGGATGAGAATAAAGTTAATTGTGGAATTTAAGACTATTCTTACCCTTTATTAACAGTTTTAAATGTGTTAAACTATAAATAAATGAATTTCAATAAAA
Source organism: Malachius bipustulatus (assembly GCA_910589415.1). Lineage (NCBI taxonomy): Eukaryota > Metazoa > Arthropoda > Insecta > Coleoptera > Melyridae > Malachius > Malachius bipustulatus. Next base: position 49,867,640 of record OU342633.1, read on the forward strand.
AATTATTGAAAATTATCACTTTTTATTAGAACTACCGCTAGGTATAAGGTACCTAATACGTATAAATTAGTATCTTATTTACTTCAAATGTTTCGGGTATTAACCCATCCTCAAGACAATTGTCAGTTTACAAAATTCGCAAGCTCAAGGTAAAAAAAAGTATGTATTCATATTATGTTAAAATTAAAATGCAACCTTTAGCGAGATGTAAAAGCGAGAGCGGACACGTAGCTCAAAGATAAATTTATTTATCTACTCCAAAATTCCCCTTCACCGAAAATCGACGCCTCACCTCTGTTATTAAACTTTTAACTTGTTCTTATTTAATTATATAATTTTTTCTTATAATAATCGTATTCAAAAACGTCACCCTTTCACTCTAAAATGATTTCATTTATCTTTGAATCACTTGTCCGTTCTCCCTTTACGTTTCGCCAAAGGTTTCATTTAGATTTTAACAACTTTTTTACCTTGATCCTGCTAATCTTGTAAACCGGCAATTGTCCTGAGGATGGGTTAATACCCGAAACCGGTCGACAATATATTTTGTGGTTCTGAAAAATGAAGAAAAATTATATTCTCATTGACCTATACTGATATCCTTTATTTTATTGTGTTCTTTTGTTGAGTATACTATGGCCAATCTTGCGGATTAATAAAGTTGTCTTTTATAAAAATTTCAGTTTAATTCTTTTTTAAAAGAAGAATATAAAAAATTTGCAATTTTAACCGATTTCTACCTATAGGACACTGTTAAATTAATAATGACTAAAACGCAATTTTTTTGGAAAAAGTTATAACTTTTGGTACGTTCTTCTTATTCTGTTAGTTTAATTGAGTTGAGTTTTGCATAATTATAAGGGTGTAAAAAACAGCAATTTTTACTGAAGTTCAAATGGTCCGTCAAACCGTCTGTTTGGAACGACTTGACGGATATTTCTCAAATTCAATATCAGAGAACTCCCTCCAGACATCTAACTATTACAAAAATTTTAGTTCCCTATACAGGGTGTTCTACAAGCTCTATGACAAACTTTGACAGATGGTAGGTTGCTTGATTTTAAACATATTTTTTTAATAAACATGGGTCCGATTCGTTTTTGTTTAGAAGTTACCAGCATTTAACCTTTATTAACAATCAACAATAAAAATTTAAATTAAATGATAATCACAAAACTTAAGACTATAAAAATTGTTCGAAATGTCCACCCTCAGCTTGAATGCAAGCCTCACATCGACGAACTAAAGATTCGGTCACTCGAAGAATGAGATTTGGATCATTTCTTATTTCGTTAGCTGCATCTTGAATTCTTTCAAGTAACTGCTGATGGGTAGCGATTTCAACATGGTAGACCAGCTGCTTCATGTGTCCCCATAAATAAAAATCCAGAGGATTCAGATCGGGAGAACGAGGTGGCCATGATATTGGACCTCCTTGACCTATCCATTTATTCGGGAAATGTTCATTTAGCCAAGCAGCAACTTGTCTTCCTCTATGTGGTGGTGCACCGTCATGCTGATACCACATATTTTGAATAATATTGAGTTGCACGTCATCAATAAACTCTAAAAGGTCGTGTTCTAAGAAATGCTTGTAACTTCTAAACAAAAACGAATCGAACCATGTTTATTAAAAAAAAAAAAGTTTAAAATCAAGCAACCTACCATCTGTCAAAGTTTGTCATAGAGCTTGTAGAACACCCTGTAGGTTGAAAACTACGAGCTGTAACGAGTGACATGTACAAACTGGTTTTTGCAAAATTGGCAGGGTCACCCTGTACAACGGCTTTTTTGAAATTTTTTTAACAAAAATCCATAGCACTCTAAAGTTCTAATGAATGTAAAATTTTGAACCAAAAATTTGAAACATGGAACTTTTTTAAATCGAAATTTTGAAATTTTGGATATTAAACATGATAGCTATTTTTATCCTTCTCCTATTCACGCCACTAGCTTGTTAATAGAAAAAATCAAGTTTGGAAAAATTATTTTAATTTTAGTTTTTTTTTTATCCATCTCGCATTATGTAGGGGTCCAAAAAAGCAATTTTTACGAAAATTCAATTGACCGCCATTTTTGAACGACCCAACCGATTTTGATCAAATGCAATACTATAATAGGCCTCTCTTTATGGGTGTCTTACTCCTACAAGAATTTTAATTCCCTAGATTGAAAACTGCGACCTGAAATGGTACGACAAGAACTTTTTCTATAATTTTGAAAGGTCAAATATTATATGTAGCGACTTTTGGAAAGTAACGCGACATTTGGAAACTTTTTTAACTAAAATCCAAAGTCCTCCATACGTTCCAAAGTATACAAAAACGAAAGCTACAGGAGCGTTTTGAATTTTATAGAATTATTTTTTTTATTTATATAGAATTTATTCAAAATAGAAAATTTATTTGAATTTTGGATCGAGGCAAGTCTAAAACAATGTCATTTTTTTAAGGGTAGTTTCTATGTTTGGGATTAAATTATTATAAACGGCGATATCTTTGCAACGGTTTGACGAAATCCAACAAATTTTTTTTCTTCTACCGAGGCACTTCTAGATGACCCATCGGCAACTTGAAAACTCCAGACCGTATTTCCAAAGAAATTGTTTGCACTTTTTTTACAAAAAATCAGATTTTCCGATCGACTTTCAGAAAAAACGAAAAATAAATAAAAAATAAATTAAAAGCTGATGAGGCAATGCGAATTCACAGAACCGATTGCCAGAATTTTAAATTTAGGAACTAGGACCGTACTTAAAAAAAAAAAAATCGCATTTTATTATCAAAAAGCCCATTTTCTTGTCTATTTTAGGAAAAAAAAACGACAGCGGATTCGGAAAGTAAAGAAAAAAATGTCATGAAATGTGCTTCTTGGTTGTTGACATTAAACAAGAAAAAATCTATAACCGGCGAACGATATGTTTCTAGTAGTCTAGTGTGATGAAAATTGTGTTTTGTTGATTATATAAATAAATATGGATTTCTAGGGTTTAGAGGGTTTAAATTTTATGTAAAATAAAGAGCATTCAATAATGAAGTATGTAACTACATTCGATTTTATTGTTTCTTGTTAAACTGTGATTTTCTGTTAGGTTTGTTTTGGAAAATGTGATCTTTATGGGTGTTGGGTCTGTAAGAATTTAGATGTTCGTTATTGTATCTCATTTCAAGATTTCTGCAAGTGGGTCATATGTCTTGAATTTCAATCAAAGGCATTTAGAATGTGCCAGATCTGAAATTTCATATTTCATATTTCACGTAATCCATAATATCTCCTTCTCGTTCTAATGCATACATTACAAACTGTATATCTCCATCCGATTTTTTTAAAACTATTTTAGAGATGTTACAAGACCGGAATGCTTTGTTAATACGGCGATTGGAATTTTTTTAAGTAATAATAAGTTTTTACACATAGACACTAAGTAGCTGGACAAATCCAATATCAATTAAAAAAATATATATACAGTGTGACCCATTTGTTCTTGAAACACCCTGTAGAATCTTAATTTATGGTGCGATTTTAAAGAAATTTCTTTTAAACCATAGAGCTTGATAAACTATATTTTGGGAGCAAAAAGCGTCTCATTCCTACAAAATCCAAGGCCTACTAGATCAGTGTTTACTTGTAAAATCTCAGAAATTCATATTAGCGATTTTTTTAGAAAAAAATTGTGCACGCTACTGGATTCACCAGCCCTCAAAACGGTACTGTACTAAATTTTATTGGAAATGTCAGAGTAATAAGGATCTTGCAGTTATTTTAGAAATTCATAATAGAACTCCGAATTTTCATTAATTTATTCGAAAAGGTCAAGAGAGACAAAATAGAAATTGTACGTCTAGTTGGTGATAATGTAGGTACTTTAATTTTTTAATTATAATTTTTTATTTATTAATTTATTTTTTTTATATTTTTTTTTTAATTTTTTTTATTTTTATTTTTACTTTTTTTTTTACTTTTTTTTAATTTTAATTTTTACTTATGATAGCTTTTGTCCTTTTTCAAATTAATTTATGAAAATTCGGAGTATTATTATGAATTTTTAAAATAACTACAAGATCCTTTTTACTCTGACATTTCCAATAAAATTTGGTACAGTACCGTTTTGAGGGCTGGTGAATCCCGTGGCGTGCCCAATTTTTTTCTAAAAAAATCGCTAATATGAATTTTTGAGATTTTACAAGTAAACACTGATCTAGTAGGCCTTGGATTTTGTAGGAATGAGACGCTTTTTGCTCCCAAAATATAGTTTATCAAGCTCTATGATTTAAAAGAATTTTTTTCAAAATCGCACCATAAATTAAGATTCTACAGGGTGTTTCAAGAACAAATGGGTCACACTGTATGTATAGATAAAAATAGAAAAAAAAATTCTGTTTACTCACAGATACGGAAGCGTTGAACTGCCATAGTTTTCTGTCAATTTTTTTAAAATAATTTACACTTTAAACTGTAAATTTACACTTCAAATTGTAAATTTACAATTCAAACTGTAAATTTACAGTTAATGTGGGCTAATAACATAGGGTAACCCAACAAAAATTTGTCCTCCCTAAAATCTTCAATTTCGTCAAAGTTCGAAAAGACAAAGAAAAAATTTTTTGGAGGGGAGGCTCTGAATACTAAAAGGATGCAAGCATAAATTTGAATCTACAAACCAATTTGGCCTTTCTTTAGGGTAAAATTGAACTGTTTTAGCGTTTTTTCCAGACTTATACCAAATTAAAAAATTTAGGGGTTGTGTAGGAGGTATCTTAGTTGGGACTTACTTTATATTTTTCCAAATGAGAGATACTTAACCTGACAAGATTTGCGATCGGGCAGGTGCTCAGTGTACGCTTTGAACTGTCAGGTCATTGCCAGGTTAAGTAACTCTCTTTTGGAAAAATGTTATACAGCATTTCCCAACTAAAATTTACAACAACTAAAATTTCGTATTTTCTCTAGCCTTATGTCTGTGTATTGCCAATTGCCATTCTCTGGCTATTCCCATCAATTTCAAGAAAAAAGATAAACCGATGAAAACAATAGATAATTCAATTCATAAACAACAATCCCAATTAACCAATAGCTTAATTGGTCAGAAGTCCCCGTGAACATTTATCAGTTAGATAAGAATTAGAATGCAATAATTAATTATAGTGAATTCTTTCGAATTTATACCCTTCGGATGACCTGCGTATAAAGATTATAGAAGTTGTATAAATTTGATGTTGATAAAATATTAGCGACAAATTATCAAATTTTATTTTGTTTGATGATGAAGCCATGCACCTTATTAAATTGTTATTATTATCAAATGATATAAGTTTGACACGTGCATACTTTGATATTACATAAATTCATACTAATGGATATTCTACTTTATGTTATGGGTATTATTCACGAGTGTTTTGGAACGTCCAAGTGAATATTTGGCCTTCTCCGCGAGATGCAAACGCTATTTTCTCTACGATTTATGATAAAATAATAAATTGAATAAATTGATAGAAGCAAATTAGATTCCATAAAACCAACTTACGTAAGTAAGTAGGTATATGAAATAAAACATTCGTTGACTGCAAAGTTTTTGATATTCTAGGAATAATATATTCCATAGCTGTTCAATAATTTTTGTTTGTCACTAATCGTTTCATCTCGAGAATGTCTCGCGCTATAGACCAAGATGGAAATCGAAGGGTAGGTAATGTAAAATCACTATCTTTGCTAGTCATCTAAAAAACAATAGAGTATTGTTGTCTTGCTATTTATAGGTAATATTTCCGAAGGCCGAGTTTGACAATCGTCAAGCGTCAAGTGCTTGGGGGTGCAAGATTGTTTGTTAAGTCGCCAAGAAACTACAATTTATGAATTCTAAGTCACGAAAAACAATGTGCATGCGTAAAAGAATCCCATTTCGATACTAAAAATGGGAATCAAAATGTCAACTTTATGAAATTATTTACCAATATTATTTTGCATAGCTATTTTAGTGTATTTTTCGAAAAAGCACTACAATTTTTTTCGTTTAGGTACCTACTATAGATTTGACATATAATTTGATTAATTTGTAAAAATAGTATGCAATTATTTCGTGCACTGTGTAGAAATCTTGTATTTTTTCCCTGGCAACAAAGCAACAATCAACTTGGAAGTAAATTGAAAATTTTTATGATTCTTATTTCGATTTTTTCGCTTATCTGTCAAAAAAATAAAGCTGCCTAAAAAAATGTTGTATGCATCTCGGGTGCGAAATTATGGTGCTTTCGAATGAGTTTTCGAAGAGCTCTTTTCCTCAAGAAGCGCCAAAGTTACATTTCGCGCACTAGATACATAAATAAGTATATTATTTCTCTCCAATTGAACGATTGTAGCGCAGATGTTCACAGCTATAGAGCTATAGACTCACTAACACTAACGAGACATACGTAACGTAGAGTTCGGATGCGACCTTGTAGATTTGTGTTCCTCCTCGAATATTGGCTGCTGCGATATCTCAATTTTCTAGAATCGCGACTAATCAGCTATAGCTACTTCGTATAGCTTCGTACACAGTCAGCCTACCTTCACGTCTCCATCTATGAAAATCGCTTTGTCATATCGATTTTGTTTTTTTAATTGCCATCTTTTGATGTGAAAAAAATTATTATGACGTCATTGGTTTTTGGTCAATTCTTTTAATGATAGCGCGCCCTGTTTGGGGTACATATTTGGGGAGGTCTTTTTAAGAAAAAACATTGCCAGAAGTAAAGAATGGTGGATGCTATATACAACATTAGCTCGAAGGTCTTTGCATGTAGGAAGACTTTGAAAATTCAAAAAATTGTTGTTCATTTGAAAAAAATGTCGAATCCAGATAGGAAGGTATAATTGGGGCCCTCCAAATCTGAACGGCAAAATGTCGGTGTGTAATTTGAACTTCAAATCATAAACGCCGTAAAGGATAGTTGTAAAAAATATCTATTATCGACATCGACGAAAAAGGCTCCTGAACAAAAAACTGTAATTATGATCAAATTCAGCTGAAATTTCTATAACAACAAAAATGCGTTCACCTTTGGATGGCCACAACTGTATACGTACATGTGAAGCTTTGCAGAATTTTTCTTCTTGTAAAAACCTTGAATCCATCATTCAATATTATTGTTTCTTCTTTGTTTTATTCGAGCAAAAAATGTCGAATGCGAGCTTAAAATATTCTTCAAAAAAATACCTCTTCAACGATATATCACAACACAAGTAGGAGATTGGTATTTTAAGAAAATCAGCCGTTTTCGCTCATGTTTGTGCGCAATGTTCACTTATTTTTCAGCATTTAAATGGAAAACGAAGATTGAAGTTTTATAGCTGAACACTTCTAATTTCCAAATCCGTTTTATGGGTTCCAATCGGACGACCTCCAGAGCATCCAGCGTCGCTGCAAAATATGCTATGAAAAGAGAACTTCTTATTGTAATTACGAGAAAACTAATCATCCGAAAGCGTCTGGGTTTTTGTTACATAGGAAGTACCTATCAATATCGACTATCTCGCAAAGAGCCTGCACTGCAACTCAAAAAATGGCGACAATACCCTTAATACTTAACCTTAATAGACTTAGACCCTTAATAATGAACCGATGGGGCTGCTTCAGCTCTCATTTTCTTCGTATTTTCATTTTTATAAATCGCACATCGGAACCATTGTTCCATTGTTTATTGTTCCATCAGTTTTTATTTTATAAGCAAAAAAAAGAAATACTATTTTTTCATTAAATGGTGAATAAGAAAAAAAGAAAATAGTAAACTTGAGTAGAAAACTGTGTACTTATAGGAACTGGGGGATATTCCGCCTGTGATGGCATCGGCGGTATCCCGTCACTATTTTTGTCAAGAAAAAACCTCTATATTTCCTTGGTCTAGGTAGGTATAAACGGGTCAAACCCTTTCAAAATCATCCTATTTGAATTTTGAAAAAAATACATTTTTTGAATTATGTAATTAAGTTGCATTTTTTAACTTATCGGGTAAAATTTACATCGTATCTCAACCGACCGTACAAGGGTGTCAAGTCAAGCAACGAATTGGTGCAAAATTTTTCAAAATTTCTTGATTGATTTCACCGGTAAGTATGCTCAGCGAAGAGTTGAGGTCAATTTGAATTTTTTATGTTGTGATTGAATGTTTCTTCAGCGACTAATGTCTTATTACATTACAATGTGACTATAGTGTTTAACTAAAAAATATACCATATACCTACTACATAATGTATTTATATGCTTATGCTATGTTAATGGGGTGTTTTTAAAAAATACATACAATTGCTGATGTTGATGCAGGAGAGAGATTTTTTTGTTTGCTCTGTTATACCTAGGTACCCTATAATTTTACACCCTGTAACAATAGGTTTTAAATAGTTTTACATAATACCCTACGTTATTATTGACGAGGAAATATAACAATTCACGTCGTTCTTTTGTATCAGTGATCTGATCTTGGGGTATTGGAACATCGCAGTAATAATAGTACTTGTAACTTGTAACAGCAGGAGGAAGAACGGCTGCTGGTTGGTGATGAGAGATTATGTGATACTGATACCAGAAAAGAGACGCTCGACTCAGAAGAGTTAACATTGCATTCGTTCTTTATCGGCGGAACAGACAACACGTGATTACGGGAGTGCAGTTCTCGTTCTTCGTAACTTACGATACATTATTGAGTATTCGTTAAAAAATAATACCTCATAAATAAAGGTGAGTTTTTCTTATTATAATGCTCTTGAACATTGTTAAAATAATAATAATTATTGTTGTTGTTGTTGTTGATTTGAAAAATCAAAATTTCATTTTTAATGTTTATTTTATTATTATTAATGACATCAAGTAGGTTAGTATTATTATTATAAATCGGTTCATAGGTTTCTTTTCAAGTTATTTTTATGAATATTACTCGAAAATTGAAAATTATATGAAAGTAGTTGAAAAAAAATTTTCAACAAAATTAAGAAACTTTCGAAACTGTCTCTTGGATTTTCAGGTTTTATAAAATAAAAATAAAACCAGAAGAGTCTCTTTTAAAAGTATGGTTTATTGTATTCTATTATCAAGTTATTAAACTTTTAAAAATCGAAAAATCGAATTAAATCGAAAAAAAAAATCGCGTTTTTGTAATAAACTCGACAAGAAAAGACGATAGTCAAAAGTGCAGAGTGCGGAGTTGTTTAGTTGTAATAGTAGCTTTCTGAAAATTTTCAAAAACACAATCATATTATGATCTTTTATGTAGGTACTTTAATTTAGCATTTACAAAATTTTATAGTAATAGTACGAAACAGAAACTGCAGAGAAACCGTAGATTTTTTTTCATATCTGATTCAATTGCATTTAGAAATGGGAAAAAAATAAACAGAATTAATTATTTTAATTTTCTCAAAAAAATCTAGACGCGTTTTGATATCAGTCAGTGGGGTGTATTATTTTGGAAAAAATATATATTTAGGTATTAGCTAGTTAAGTAGTAACTAAGGCGTCTGTATAAATTTTTAATTATAATTTTATTTTTGATATTACAAATAAATACCTACATTTGTTGTGTTAAAGGTAAAAAGTAAAACTCTCTTACACTTACTTACAAGTTTATCAAGTAGTGTACTTTCGAACATTTACGAAATCATCACTTCGTATACTTATTCAGACAACCAATCAGAATTGTTAAATTTTTAAATTTTGTATAAAACTACGAACTGTCATGATTTCGTAAAAAAAAAGAAAATATGAATATCCCTCGTGAATATCCCCGAAAGTATAATAAATTATACTTATTACCCAATTAATTATTATAATTAGTCATCATCAATGTAGGAATATAAAATAATAATACAGTAAATGTATCGAAAATAATATAAATAATTTACCTATACTAAGAAACGAGCTAAGAAAATTGTACATAAAATTTTGAATTGTGGCAAATTGAATAAAAATGATTTCTAAATACATATTGCTCGATTTGAAAAAATGAATTAAATGAAAACATAGAAATGACAAGTTTCATAACATTTTCGACATTAAAAATAACTATAAATTGTAACAGTGCCCGATTGTATGTTAACTTTTTGATGCTCACTTTGATAACGACAGACATTAACGACATAATAGAATTTATTCAAAAACGATTATTTACTCTGCCACAACCCCCTTCCCCCGCTGGTTAGGCATCAAAATTGTACCAACTATAGATATTCACTTTTTTCTCTAATTAAAGTTTTTCGACGACTTACTTTACCTTAATTGATATATTGTTTCGGGTCTTCTGAAAATCACAATTTACCGTACAACGAAATGATCATTTTATATAATCCGATACCGTATTATTTGGCCAACTTTTATTAAGCAAGAAACCTTTTTTTTAAGTATAATAATAATTATATATTTGGTTTATATACCAAGCTAATCAGATCAACTGAAACCGGATCAATTAGATGAACAGTTTCATAGAGATTGATCAATTTCTTAAGAATTTTTGGTAATATAATATTGTTACGGTTTTTTACGAGGATGGCCGATAATTTGGACACTATAACAAATAATATTTATTTATTTCAGTTCTGTATAATTTTTTAATTATCCAATTACATTTATTTCTATTATGTAGGTAGGTAAGTATTCGAAATTGAAACTCACTTATTATAACTGGCAATATGTTATATCGCTCAGTACCGCCTTTTTATTCGCTTCAGTGACTATCTCTGACTGATTTCCTGATCGCAAATAATAATAATGATAATGATAATTAATAATAATGATATAAAAATGTTTATCGATTTTTTAATTTATTTTTTTTAATTATAATCAAAAATATCTATACCTATAAAAAATACCTATAACCCTGCTGTCACGAACTGCTATAATATACGAGAAAAGTTGCACAATTTTATACTTATTAAGAATCTGAAACAATCATATAATATATAACAATACATAATAATATTATCATATTATAATATAATACAAGTGAAATCGTGATTATCAAAAATCACATAGATTTCCAAGAAATGTTGTCAGGACGAGGGTAATTATTTGACAACATGTCAAGTGAAAACCTGCATGTGTGATTTTTGATAATCACGATTTCAAGTGTTTTATTCAATAGATTAAACAGCGAATAATAAAATATAGAAAATCTTCACCAAAAAGTGACATGTTGTAATGTTGCGTTGACATTTAATGAAAACATAATTATGATTGGTGATTTTTATAGCATATGTAGCAACGACCAAATAGTTTAGAAGTCAAAAGTTAGTTGTTTCATCGACCAATGAAACACGAGGCATGATTCGCTGTACTCAATATTCCCCCATTGATATAGCTATAGTCACGAGGGAAATATAGGGAAATATTACATTTTGAGTTTGATAATCAAGATAATTTCAGTTGTTTTTGTTTTTAAAATGGGTTATGACTTATGACAGTTGTTCGTCTGGGAGGGGGACATCCATACCAAACCCGACAATCCCACCTCGTTATATAGAGTGGAGGCAGCTACTTTGAAATCTTAAATTAATGAGAACCGACTTTTTTGATTGCGGATCAGAATTTTGAATTCTGATGAAAACATGTAGGAAATGTCTTCCCCCTTCCCCCTCCACGGAGGTGGGGCTGGGAGGTTAATTTAAAATTTTGGTAAGAAACATATGTCTGAAGATGCTACTTTAAAAGTAGTCCAACACGTGTAACATTAGTTACATCAGTAGAATTTTTCAAAACATTATAGTGTTTTATTCATCATCGATCAGAAACCCCAATTTTTTTATTGCAGATTCGGATGTTATGGCTAAAAAGACGTAGAATTTGCCTTAATTTTTTTTTCGCGCTACATGGATCTTCTTAGTTCAGTTTCAGTATTAAGACAAATCGAAAAAGAATACGGAAATTTCGTATCATGAAAGCAACATCTATCATGAAAGTAAAAAAATGTAACAGAAAAATCTTGGTCGTAAATTCTGAATCTCCAATAAAAAATTCGGATTTCTAATTAACATTTCAAATTCACCCCCTCTCCCAACCCACCTGCATACCGGGAGAAGAAGGGAGCAATTTCCTACGTGTTTTCACCCCTAAGATCCGAACTGCATAAAAAGTGTTTTCTCATTTAAGATTTCAAAGGTGGGTTGGTCGAGTTTGGGATCCTTGAATGTCCCCCTTTCCAGACGAACAACTTTCATAATCCACTTTTGTTGATCCGATTATAATTTTGGATATATTTCAAAGTCTTCAGATAAAATGAGCACAACCTTTTATGTATTTTTGTAGATTAAAATTAGTCTCAAGAAGCTTTCCATTTAACATTTATTTTCAAAAATTTTCAAAGCTGACTAATAAAATCAAAACTCCTCTACATTTAATAAAATTTTGAAAATTCTATTTTTCTTTTATCGAGAAAAAAATGATTTTTTTAAAGGGCACATTCGTCCTCTTCAGTCATAACTTCAACTGTCGTTGTATACAGAGTACGAGTATCTCACGTTTTAGTAGCAGAATTTCACCAGTTTATTAAAAAAAATGTAGTTTTCCTGTAAACTATAATATACCGAGTTGACCTTCGTTAGGGATGTACAGGGTGGTCCACTGGTTCATCACTTATTATTACATATTGTTAGCAATAATTTTGATTTGTCATTTATTCGTACTATTTCCACAACTTTTATAAATAATTCATACATATAGTTTTTAATTAGATTACTCAGCGAGCTGCGTGTGTGAACCTGTCCCCCCAAAGTGTGACAATTTAAAACTTTACTGATGGAGAATGGGTATATGATTGATCAAGAAATTACCATGATTGACCACCAAAAAAATTTCGATAAAAAAATGAGGATTTTTTTGAGGCAAAAAAACGTTTGACCACGTGTGACCACCCATTAGTTTTTTATTTCCTCAAACATATTTGGAAAAAAATACCACAAACAGAAGTCGAAGTTATCTCTGTAATGAATTTGACAAATCTCACGATAGCTCAGAATAAAAACCCGAACTCTGATTTTCAAAAATTATTACCAAAGTTGAATTACAAAAGACCTCAGAATTTCTCAAAATTACAAGGTGGTCACAATCCTCCAAAATACTCGAATTAAAGTTTCGAACAATACTTCTTTCCGATGTTTGACCACCCTGAGGAATAATTATTTTTCTAGAAAATGCTCTAGAAAGAGCCTAATTAATTATTTAATGATGACTTCTCAAAATTAAAAGAGAGTCAATCATTCAAGCTTGGAAATTAGTCAAAGTTTGGACTCGTAATTTTGAAGAAATAAAAACTAATGGGTGATCAAATGTTGTTCAACAAAATCTGCAAAAATTATGCAAAAAATTGTTATTTTGGAGGGTTAAAAATTTCCCATTTTTTTGTATTTACTCGTAAGGGTAGTCAAATAAAATTTTTTGGTGGTCAATCATGGCCACTTCTTGGTCAATCATATCTACTGTTGAAATTTTAAATTGTGTCATATTGGGGCGCCAGATTCACACAGCTTTCTCGTCATAGTTCACTTCCCATAAGAAACCGTTCGGCATCTGCATCTGTTTTATTCATTTATAGAACAATTTAGAGCAATAAACAGTAAACACTGCTTTTCGGTAGCTCCCATTAAGCATTTAACGATGTTTCTGTTGCTATAAAAGCTGTAATAGTAGGCACACCTATAACATCATGGCAAAACACATAAACCAAACTTATATCAATATTTTCTTTTCCCTCAACAGTTTGTTTCCCTTTTACACAGTCGAGCTTTCTTATAAAACAAAACATCGTTCATTTTGTATTCTAATTTTGTGCCTGCACAATAATTCGAATTTTAGATTGAACAAAAAACTCACCTACCAACAGAATATAAATGAATAGTTTTAATTTCGTCTTTCTGATGATGATCTTATTATGCATAAATCCATGGACAGGAAATATAAAGCAGGGGAAGTGAGTAAATTTTCCTAGGATCGTAGGCACTAAAACAAAACGTGTACCTTACCTACCTACCTACTTTCAAAGCGTTACCTTGGAGTTCTTCTTGATGATGGCTCGTTGTTGTTGATAAATTAATATTCTATGCGTATGCGTATACGTACCTATTATACTTATCTATGAGCTATCCGAAACTGAAAGGGATAATTCTGAGATACAGTGACTTGCGTGGCCTAGTGGTACTCCGCTGGCTCACGAAGCCATAGATCGCGGGTTCGAACCTCACCTCGGCCCGCTTTACTTTTCGGATTCATTTTCGAATGTTTGTGAAAAGTAAAACAAGCGATCGAATGTTTAAATGGCAAATATATTTAAAAAGTGTGTGTGGCTAAAGAGTTCGCGCTCAAAGCCAATTTACCAGAGTGGAGCGACTATGTCTTACCTACACAGTTAAGACCGATGCTCCCTCTTTTTTTTTAAAAAAAAAAAAATTCTGAGATACGTTCTGAAATGAATATTAATGATTGGTGGACTGAATGTTTAATTGAAATAGTAATCCCTGGTAATAAAATAAGTGACCAATGCCTGCTTTATTAGGTTCAATGTCTGATTATTTCCAGTTTCTAATTATATGTTGTTAATTGTTTCTTGACGAAGGTATTTTTTCCATTTAATTAATCATTTTTTTGATTTCTATAAGGATAAGTCACTGTAATGATCTAATTGAAATGATGACTTAAGATAGAGGGCTACTTCTTAAATTTTATTCCCGTTGGTTCATTATACAAGGAGTCAGTATTTTGAAGAGAGATACCAGTTAATAGAAGACTTTTTTAAGGAATAAAAATTGCCATGAACATAAATCTGGAATCGCTAAAAAAAAAGATACAGGGTGTTGAATGTTTCCCCTTTATGAAGTTTAGACTCAATTAACTTGAAAACTATGGGGACTTTCGAATATTTATAAGAAAACCTTTATACCTAAGTGCATTTTCAATAAAAATGTCTTTTTTGTAAGAAAGTTCTTGGAAATTCATCGCTGATAAGTAAGGTCTTATAAGTCTATGAGCATAGACGTTGATGGGCGAAAAAGAGATCATATACCCTAATATCTACGCCACTGGTAATTTTTTTTCCACATGTATAACTTAGTTATTTCTGCTCTAAAAATAATTATAATTAAATAACCTTTTGGGTTAAAATAAAAATATTGAACAAAAGCCCAAGTTAATCGCCGAAAACGTAAATTAATAAAATTATTCAGCCCCTGTTCAGCACCCTTTTTTTAATAACCCAATCCGGACATAAGCACGTATGTCTATGCTTTTATTGCTTAAAATAGGTCTTCTATGAACTGGTAAAGTCCTGCTACAAAAACTCACTCTGTATACACGGTTTTTAAACAGTCTCGGTACCCCTCAATAAGCCCTTTAATTATGAGTTTTGGAAAAAATTAAAAAAAAATGCTAATTTTGTAATTTAATTTTCTTTTTCTTGTTGTAAAAAAAAATTATACAGGGTGTTCCTTGACTCATTAATGACGACATTGTCTATTTTCCGAAATTGGACATCCTGTATATTATTGTATTCTTATAGATGTATTCACAATTGCCATTTAAATTAAATATTTTTTGAGTTATAAACAAGTTAAAATCGCAATTTTCATGGTTCACTGCACGGCTCAAAATATCAGATACCTACATGTCCCTATTTTAACTTTTATGTACTATCCTATGATGTAGAAGAAATGTTTATACGTCAGGGCGATGATGAAAAATCTGATAATTCTCATTACCCTGTATAAAAATATTTCAAATAAATTATAAGATAACACTTGAAAATAGGGAGTGAATATAAGGGCATTTAAGCGGTTTTCCGATATTTAGACCCGTGTCCGATGCTTTTAAAACGCTTTCAAATTGAAAAAAAGTGATTTTCACTTGTTTATAACTCAAAAGCTATTTAATTTAAATCACAACTGGAAAAAACCATTATTAATGAATTTTCTCATATCAGGAAATACTGAGGAAATACAGGGAGTTTCATAAAATGTAGGACTAATTTTGGGAGGTGATTTAATAAAAGTTTAAATAAATTTAAGAAACATTTAATTATAGTAATTTATCTAATAAGTAAAAGCGTCCACCCGATACGTGTTTGTTTTCGAGAGAAAAGGTGTTTTGAGCCAAAAAAATATTTCGATTATTTTTCACATTTTTCGATAAAGTTTGTATACCTACCTAGATAAATTGACCCAAATTGTGTGGTGGCACAATATTTCCTTATAAGTCGCTGAGTTTTGTGGAAAAAGGTACCCGCAGCCTGGCAAGCAACGGGTTGTGGAGTTACAGGCGTAAGTTAAAATGTCTTAAATTAATTTAAAAAATTTATTATGTGGACCTGTTAAATAATTGCTAACATAGTTTTAGAGAAGATATTTCTTTTCGTATAAGAAATCGTGCCGATTCTAATTACTTTGCTTAAAATTAACGCAATTGCTTTTGCTTTAGACTTACGCTTTTGCTTTAACTATCTATCAATTATTAAAGTGATATTCCAAATGACAAAGCTTTAATATCATATTTGATTCTGTCGGGTAATAATATAAGCTAAAAATACTTAAAAAATCTGCAAAAACGCACCACGAAAAAGATGAAAAGTATTATTTAAAAGCAATTGAATCTCTCGTCTTTAAATGAAAGAGTTTATTGGTTTATTTTTCATATTTACGCTTCTTGAACTTTTTCTTAATCGACTATTTTAATTTGCCGGGCAAGCAACAAACAGAGCTATCTAGCTAAAGTCACCGTCAGCTGTTTCAGACTCCTTAAGGTATGTTGAATTTCTGTTCCATTAATTTATTTAAGTTATTACATTTTGAATTAATCTAAGCTTAAGCAGTCCTTGTAAAAAGGACGCACCTACGTCATAAACAAAACAAATGTCAGTTATCCTCAATAGTGTATTTTTTTGTTAAAAAATACACTAAAATACCTTACAAGATCTTATCAGCGTGTCTGGTGGAGCAGGAGCTGCTCGGTCTTTGACCAAACTATGTCGGCCGATCTCAGTGAGTTCACAGACCTAGCGACATCTATTTGTCGATGGCGAAACTACCCGCTACGATGGCGCCTCCTTAAGACTACACTCCTCGTCTTGGAAGATTTAATAATGAGGGCTTAAATGACCTCCCATGCTCCTCGAAATTTAGAGTTGACAGAGACTGCAACGTCATTTTTGACATTTAATGCATCTGTTTTGCGTCAAAAAGTAGTAAAATTCGTGCTATTTAATTTAGTTCTTGTCTCATTTGACTCAGAGTTTAAAGGGAAGTGTATCTGACACAAAAAAGACTGTCAAAACTGATTTTGTGTAGATAAAGTCTTAAGGTATGATAGTCTGTGATAAAGTCTAGTGCGCGAAATTGAGCTTTGGTGCTTGAGAATGAGAGCTTTTTTGCAAAAAGTCATTTTTGAGATGTATCATAAAAATTACGCTAGGGAATTTTTGATTTAGTGCAAAGCTGGTTATTTCTTGTCAATCAAAAAAATATCAACATTTTTTGATGGATATTAAACGAGGCCGAAGGCCGAGTTTGACAATAGTCTTGACAGTCGTTAAACATTCCTTTTGCAACGTGTCTCACACAAGATTTTTTGCTAAAAATCGACTAGAAACAACAATTTATGAATTATAAGTCGCCAAAAGCACCAAAATTCTAGAGGTTGATATTTGATATTCTTATTAAAGTGACGGGCTTCATGAAAACTGGCTTTTTCGGCAGTTTTTTTTTAGTGAGTAAAAATGTCACTTTTAACTATATAGTGCCAAAAGAATGTAATTTGAAAACTCAAATGATAATTATTATAATGGCAACTTTATGAAATGATTTAACAAAAATACCTTTAAAATGAGGATAACAATAAGATAAAAAATCGTTTGTCTAGTTACACTACAACAGTGTTTTATTATTTTAAATTGTTTCACTTATCTTATACAGAAACTTTATAATGCCTGCATTTAAATGGAGGTGAGTAGGTATTCTGTAGAGCATGTAATTTTTGGGGTTGGGCGTTTTAATTCAAGTTAAGAGATAAATCTACATTGTTAAACCGGAGTCGGAAATCTAATAAAATTGTCAATCTGATTCCTGCTGGGATTGAATTACCACTTCCAAAGATAAAGTATAGGATGTGAAATAATAAATTCCATAATAAATTCTAGACAACAACAGTAACAGTAACAAGGGTCAATCAAAAAGGGTTAAATTTATCGGCCAATTTTCAATTATTAGATGAGATTCGATATTATAAACGATCGGTACCTTAGGTATACCCATTATCAAACTACTGGAACTGGAAGGGTGATTTTCATGTTAACCACCATGTGAAATGGGATGAGGTAATAAATTCTGACCAGGCTATTGTTATGATAATGACTTTATAACAATAAAGTTGTAGAACTGCGGCGTGTTTTTATTTGTGAGCTGTTTGCATCTGTTGTAATTTGATGATGTACGGTGGTATAATTTACAATAACCGAAATTTATTTTAAAACAGCCCCTGAATTGATTGTAAAATATTAAAATCGGGGTGTAAATGCTACCTCGACTCGAATGATATTTAATTTACAAGACAAGAATAAATTACAATAACTTTGGGTGCAAATAAAAATTATTACATATTACTACCTCTACTTGAATTATTATTATTTCGAGAACATCGGCCGATTGGATGTTCTCGAAATAATTTGAGCAGCAACAATAATGATAATAATCAGTATGGTATGTCTTTTCCATCCAATTATTCAATTGGAACTTCCTTTCTTACCCTTTCAACTGAGAGTAACAGTAATATTGCATTGCAAAGAGTAGACTACTTCTAACTATTATTAAATAAATAAAACAAACGTCACTGACGACTGTTCGTTCAATTAATTGGGGAACTAGTCGTCTTCGCCGCCCTATTCTTCTAAACTATATGGCCTCCATATCGGTTCAGATCAGACCACCTACTTAATGGTTGTACTCCATATCTTAAGGGCTTTATTCCTTTCGCGTCCGATCTATGTAACCACTCTATTTTAGTGTATTTTATAGTTTTGTTAAAAGATTATCTCTAGTATCTCTCAATAAAATAGGGTATTAAATGTCTTGAATAAAAGCACCAGCACCAGCCAGAGGTGAGAACTTTATCTTTAACATTTTTTTCCCAAGATAACCAGTTGCCATGTTTGATAAGGTGGAGAAAAATTTATTACACAAATACATAAGGACCTACAATAAGTATCTCGTTACTTAAGAATTTAATTTACTTGTAATGTGTAAATAGTATTACACATTCACATTACTATTATATTCATTTGACTTTTCAAAAAAATTTAAAGCCGATTTGACACAGTAAGAATTTTTATAGTCAACTTTTGTTTTTCTTATGACCGTCATATTTTTTTTCTTTTCTTTTGGTATAAATAAAAATCAAGGAAGCCAAAAATTTATCGCACTCGAAAACTATTTAAAAAATTTTATTTTCTTTTTACAAAAAAATGTTTTTGAAAAAAAATTCAATATGAAATCATATCGCTTGTTCCATTTTTTATTTTTAAAATTCTACGATATAGTTCAATTTGTTTGGAAGTCCAAGCATGCTGTTTAAAAAAATATTTTCCTTGGACTATTAATTATTTATGGGCAACTGTGATGTATTTATAATAAGGAATGATATGAGTAACCACTAACCACATCATATTCGCATTAAAATGTTATCGAGATCATAAAAATCTGAAGATGGCGCCAGCAATAGATATCAATGAATATGTTACAAATCGAAAGTAATCTAAAATTATGATTATAAAATAAATATTATTCCTAGTTAATTTCATTGATTTATTTTATGAATAATATAATATATGTATTGTATTATTACACTAATAAATAAGTTAAAATGTAATAGAAAACATTTCAATGGAATATAATAAATAATAAATGGAAAGTTCTGGATCATATAATACAAAAAATGTCACTATACCCGCTGTTTCTCTCCGTTTATTGATCTTTTATAATTGGTTGTTAAATATTGTAACATTTTTCACACTGCATGGTTTCGAAAATAAACTCTTATCCTCACATATTTATTTATATTAGATTAATTATGTACAGGGTGGCAATAATCTACCATCGTTGAATGGCTAACTTTCCTATTTTAAGAGCAGTTTAGGTTAAAAATTTAAAAAATTAGGAATGTTGAGCAGAATTTTATGCTTAATAAGAATCTGAAACAAAATTTAGGCTAATTTCAGTCGTTGCTGAAATATGGTGAAAAACTGAAATATTGAGATTTCTTATTTTTGGCAAAAGTATAGCTATTATCTTTTTTATTGTTGTTTTCATAATCAATTTTTGTTTTTCTTATGGTCGCCATATTCACGTTATTCGGTAATAAAAAAAACAACGAAACAAAAAACCGTCATATTAAAAAAAAATTCGATAAGGGAGTAATATTTTTTTTGTAAGTTGTATTGTTTTTTTTTTAATTTTAGACTAAATAGCATGCAAATACACAATATCCACCGCAATAAAAACAAAAATTGATTATGAGAACATTTTGTTTTTGTTTTTTTACGTTGTTATTTTTATAGTTCAGCTCTGCGAGTTCTTAACTTTGAGTTTTCGGTGATTTCCCATTGCCATCGCCTTTCTTCAGAAATTTCATGGTCTGCTTCTGCTCTTCTACTCTAATTTCGGCTGGGATGGACTTCATTCTTGCATATCTTGTTTTCAGTGCTTCCTCCGTCATCAAAATACGATGCCTAACTTGATGATAATTTTCGTTTCATTAGAGATCAGAGTGTATTTTTCCTTTTTTGGGGAAAAAGTCTTTAAAGCATGGTGTAAGATATATAAGATGGCGGAACGAGATCTTGAAGCGCAAACAGATATCGTCACATAACCCCAGGTTGACCCAGGTGTCTAGTCGCAGTCCGTTGCAATGTTTTGTTGGACAAGAGCTAGCATAAATGATTCACGCATATTCACTGATAAACGTGTACTCTTATGTTCTAATTTTGGTGATATTTAAATGTTGGTATGCCAATCGATGAAGTACCCATGGTAGTTTCATCGCATCAACTTCAACTTCTAGAATTAATCACAACACACTCTCTACCCATTTGTGCTTATGATTTATTCAGAAAAAAATAAAATAGAGTAGCATGACATCCTGACAGTGGCAATTACTCTCTCATACACTGAAGTTGAGGTTTTCATCCCTTCGCTTACTGTTAAAATACATATTTCGTTCACTTGTATATCTTACACCATTCGTTAAAGTTAGAGAGTCTGTCACTTCCATATTTTATGTATTTTATTTAATTAAAGCCTCGTAATTAGTTTTTTGATATTTCTTTTAAGCGATTTTGATTTTATTATTCGATTTCTACCGATGTATTGAAGAAAAATCGAATTTGTTTTGGTCATTCTACCATCAGTTTGCAGTTTTTTCACCGCTAATGGCCGAAGGAAAAAATATTAATTAATCGGATTATGCCATTCTATGGTCCTATACTAATTACACGAATCCTTGCAGTTTCCATTTTTTTGTTTTTAAAATTAACCTCTATTTCGGGGGGGGGGGGGGGGTACATAAGTGATGCACCACCCAGTAAAATTAATCTCATCATCTCAGTTGATTTGGAAAGCCTTTCTCAAACTTTGGGGAAAATTGGATCCCGCTGTCCTCAGCGAATTGGGATATTTTGCATTTTTTGGATTTGGTTAAGTGGGCTATGTACTTATACATATGCTGCTGTATTATAGAGGGTTGTATCCAATTACCAAACTCTGGTGGATTGGGTATCTATTCTTTTCGATTTTTATGTAGTAACTTCTCTGACTCAGGTAGTCTCTCATCAAAGGTATCAGGTTTTCGTGATGTTGATCTCATCATTTTGTAAAGCAGGTCTTGAAAACACACCATTTGACAAGCCTTTTCGATGTCAAGGAATATTTCGTCGAAAGATCGATTTGTTGATTTGTTGATGAGGTTGTCGCTTATGTATGCGTTGGGATATTCTCACAATTTAAAGTTCACAAACTGGGGATTAAAGATGACTTCGTGTCTCTCAGTTTCCTCTTGCTTGTATTCTTATCAGGATGTATCTGACTTCCGCTACTTTGATCCCAACTGGATGTAATTCGCTTGACGTTCTGTATACCTCTTGGGATATCTCAGTGTTCTTTTTTCAGAACCATGATATCCGATGCTGCGAAGAGGCTTTAATGGCGCGTTCATGATCTTTATGAATTCTTGGTTGTCTTCCTCATTCAACTTTTTTGGAGTGGGATTTGTGATCTTGTCATCAAGCGAGGTGTCCCTTTATTGAGAGCTTTCATATCCTGGATCATAACCTGTCTGTGAGGTGAATTTTCTTGTTCTCGATTTGGAGAGAAAGAAGTTTCGCTACTTGCTCCGTCTGATTTTTATTGCGTTCACCTTCTGCCAGAGGGAGAATGTTTTTCTGAGTCTAGTCTCTCAAGTTTTTCTTTGAAGATTTCGTTGTAGTGGTCGTTCATTTTTCATTTGATGTCGTTGGTTACTTGATTGGGTTTCGCTGGATGAAAGGTTACCTTACTTGTCTCTCATGAGCTGTCTACGTGTCTTTAGGTAATGGTTATGGTGTCCGTACTGACTGGGATTTTCAGGGCTTTGAACTTGTTCCAGTTGACAACTTTTGTCTGTTTCTTAGTTCGGATTTCACTTTCACTGTAGGATTTTCGGCATATAAAGAGTATACAGGGTGTCCCAAGATTTCTTTATCACGGGATATCCGCGTTGTTTCAAAAAATAAACAAATAAAATTCAGGAAATTTCAACCACACCCTTAAGGCTTTGCAGCTGCACCCTCAATGCCCCTTTACTCCTTTCCACCCCTAAGTAATCATCCCCTACTTTTTTTTTCAAATGACACCCCCATATTTTTTTGCTCGGCAGGATTGTTGACTTCTTTCTGAATACAATGTCATACGATTTTTTCAAATCGAGACATATCTAGCACGCCGAAAATAATATATCATTACAAACGAGGGTTGTCAAGGAATAACAATTAACATTTAATATGGCATTAAAATCACAGAAGCAATTATTATTATTAACGCCTATATCCAGTAACACCAATATTACTAGTTAAAGTGGTTGGAGGAAACATTAACACAAAAAACAAGCAATTGCTACTCCTTGACAACCCTCGTTTGTTTTGATATTATATTGTTTTCGGCGTGCTAGATATGTCTCGATTTGAAAAAATCGTATGACATTGTATTCAGAAAGAAGTCAACAATCCTGTCGAGCAAAAAAAATATGGGGGTGTCATTTGAAAAAAAAAAGTAGGGGATGATTACTTAGGGGTGGAAAGGCGTAAAGGGGCATTGAGGGTGCAGCTGCAAAGCCTCAAGGGTATGGTGGAAATTTCCTGAATTTCATTTGTTTATTTTTTGAAATAACGCGGATATCCCTTGATAAAGAAATCTTGGGACACCCTGTATGGTCGGAGATGACTTCTTGATCGAGTATTGGATTGGCATGTCATGACTGTTATGAGACGTTCATCCATTGCTCCTCTAATTAGAGAGGTCCAATGCGAGGAATATATTAGGTCCTTGGAGTTTCCACAACAAATTGTTAGCGATTATCTACTTACAGGTCTTCGCGCATTGACATTATGTATTGACTTTTGATTTCTTTGATTTCCACGTCTTGTTTTTGGATATAGTATTTCTTTCACTTCTAGAATTATGACGGTATTATAATATCATCACAAGCCGGTGTTACTCTGGGACAAGATGATCCCAGCGCACGCGTATTTTATTTCAATAGTAATAAATAAATGTTGACTGGCATCCTTCTAAGCAGAACAACCGGTCATTATTTTTTATAAATATCTTTGGAAAGGTTCATTACAATGCATCCTTGTGCTAAGCATAATTTTTTTGTCATTATCCAAAGGGTGTCGCTAAAAGGTACCACCAACGTTCTACCACAGACTCCCGAGTAAAAAATAAGCCGATTTAACCAAAAATTATCTATGTCCAAAAATGCACCCTTTTCAAGATACAGTCCTCTTAAAATGGGGTCAATCAAATATACGTTTTCCAGAATAAGTCAAAAATTTATTAACTGAGAAACTTCAAAATTGCACCGCCTACTACTATATTGTTAAGGACAATAGACATACAGGGTGTTCCTCCTTTTGATGTCATGTTTAATTTTTTATCCTAGAACTTTTTTATTCGTACGCCACTGGTTGATTCTATATTTTTTATCCAAAGGCGTGAGTATGTGTTTGCCCTCTTTTTGCCTCTTATTAAAGTTTTGTATCTTGCATGGTTTTCTCATAATTAAATTTAACTTTGGGCTCAATTTGAACCCAGGGATCTGTGGTGGAACGATGTTGTTGAAATTATTATTTAAATTAACAAAGGAATTTTTTGAAAAAAATAATTTTCAGTAGTGTAAATCCATAATAAAAAATTATTTACGGAAAAACGATGCAAGATTCAAATTTTATATAAAAGAGCAAAAAGTTTAAGAATACTTCTGCCTTTGGATAAAAAATACAGAATCAATCAATGGCACGCGAATAAAAAAGTTCTGAGGTAAAAAGTGAGACGTGACATCCAAAACAGGAACAGGTACGTCAACGTTTGTATAACTATGTGAGTTTATTACTCTTAACAATAGTAGTAAGCGCTGAAATTTTGAATTTTCCCAGGTAATCCATTTTTGACTTATTCTGGAAAACGTGTTTTTGGTTGACCCGCTTTTATGGGCTTGCATATCGAAAAAGGTGATTTTTTGGACATCGATAATTTCGGTTAAATCGTCATTTTTTTGCTCAGGAATCTACAGGGTGTCGCTAAAAGGTACCACCAACGTTCTACCGCATATCTGAGAGGCCACTCGTACTCGGGCATACCATAAACACAACGAGATGGTATGGGTCACTAAGAGTATCTTGGTCTCATTTAAAGTCTGTAATTAACAAGGGAGATATTATTTGCTTTGCTATAACTGTAATTACCATTATTGAGATGGGTCATTAATTATTTGATGATTTTTGGAAATTTTTCCTTGCCCTCCACGAATTAGTATGGAACCGACCTCAATAACGACGATGATACAAAGAAATCGTTCTCATGTGCGTGTTTTACCCTCCCAGCACCCCTATTCCCTCCATGGTATACCCTAAAAAACCCTTAAAAAAAGTATATAAAGGTCATTTCCACAATAAAAATTAACTACAAATCATGAAACTACAAGGAAAATTAAATGTATCAATGCAAAAATTGTAGTGAAGTTCTAATAAGTGCTAGTGGCCCCTACTTAATTACCATTTTCTTAAATACTTGATGATCTCTATCTGATGTGTACTTTCACCCTTTATAAATGAAAACAGAAGAGCATAAAATAAATATCCTGTAACTAGGTACTTCTGTTTTATTACATAAAACGAGCCCAATAAAACTTGAAACGAAAGTGTTTAACTTCTCATTACGTAACATTGTAAATATACCAATAAAATTACATAATTACCTATGTTATGTTTTCCTTGCTCTTCAATAGATACTAATAAGTAATAAGTGTTCTAATTATTACTGGTAGTGGTAACTGGTAATGGTAACGCAGACTCTTCCATCAATTATTCAATTTGTGTATGTTTAAAAGGGAGTGCGGGAGCTGATGATAAAATCAGACCCGTTTCTTTTTTGTTGTTTATATTTTGTTAGCATAACATAAATTATGAAGACACATTTGGAATCATTAAATTGAATAATTGTTATTACGTTGTGATAAAACACTTCTATCGCGACTAGCTGTTACCCTTATTCCGAACGTCGGAGCATTTCCATTTATCTGATTTATAAATGATGTATTACATTTATATAGGTATATGTTTGTACGACACTTTATTTTCTTTTCTTTTATTACCGTTTGGTTTAGTAGGAATAGGAATATCGGCTATCTAAATAAAAACGCCCCTATTACTGATGGGATATGCTCATCTGATATCGTAATTTTGATCTAGAAATGGATAACCGTGACACTGATGCAAGATAAAACGCACTAATATGTTGTTATGTTGTATGTTGTATGTAATGTATACTTTACATGTTTGGGGTGAAAAAAACACGTTTAGGTTGCGATTGTTGGAGATATTTATTTACATCCAATAAGAACAAAGAAAACATTTCACGGTGTACCTGTACCTACTTACAATGTAGACTGAATTGATTGACTTATACAGGATTTAATTTTTTTTAACATTCGTTTTTAGTGCGGTGTTACTTACGTTATTTAAAAAAAAATCAGTGTGAACCACTAAACCACATGTAGGCAATAAATAAATTCATAATCTCAGGTAATATTTGATGAAGATAAAAAAAAAAAACAGGTCGATTTTTGATTAATAAATACACTTGATAGTGTAAAAAATCCACGATGATATTGTTTTCAGATTTATTGATTTGTAAAATTCGCTACAACACACCACAAACTTAATAAGCAATACCGTTTAATTCTTGATGATGTTGTAAAAAACAAAAAAAACATGAATTTTATTAGCGTAGGAGATGCTCGCCCTTGAACACCTTGTCAGTATCATAATCTTAAATAAAAATTTCTTCTAACGTTTTTTTTACAATCGTTTTTTTTACAATATGGATGAAAATAATAACTTTTTTCTATAGAGAATGAAGAGACCTTTCAAATGAGGTGTTAGAAGCCCATACTACACTGCCCATTTAAAAATTTGGGGGTGTTAAAGTGTCGGAATAAGAGGGGGCTATTATAGCGAGGGGGATATTTTTACGCCACCAATAATGTAATTTAGTAATAAAATATCGACCTGTTTCGGGTCCTAACCTAAGTACAATAAATACGAGTTACCGATAAATGATCAGTAACTCGCGCACTCGGGGGCATGGTGTGATAAACTTCACTTTTTTTTTGTAAATTATCTATTATTTTAATGGACGTTTTGTATTCGGGTTGTATTCGCCCTGTATTCGGAGTGCGCAAGTTACTGATCATCGTGTATATCTACAGGGTGAGTAATCTTTTGTAGAAGGACTTTTAGTTTTTATGTTGTTCAAGATAAAAAAAAATCATGGAACCAAAAATTAATTACGTTAACTACAAAAAAATATCAAAATTTTTATTCTTTTTCTAAAAAAACAAACATTTTTTTCACCGAATTATAAGTCATAATTAAGTCATAGGTATTTGCCTTATGATTTTTAAGTTTCTATGATATTCAGCATAAAAAGTCGTATTTTTTCTAAAAAAGAATATTAATTTAATTTTCCTTTTAATTTTTTTTTAATTTCTGGTTTCCATGTTTTTTTTATACCGAAGGCATAAAAAACAATATGGCGACCATACGAAAAACAAACGTTTACTATGTAAACTCTGGGTCTGGGATCTATAGTTGGCTTTGAAAACTTTATCTCTAATTGAACCGATTTCGTATCTCTTACCGATGCCAAAATCCCTATACATATACTGACACTCAAACTGGACACTCTGTATTTACTAGAAATAATACTGAGTGCGCCTCTGCATGGAATCACCATCACCATCACCATATATAAAGATATACCAGCTGGAAAATGACGTGAGAAATCGTGACCCCCTGAGATGGTGCTCAGGGGGTCGATATTATCTGAACCGAACATTCAAGGACGTCCAAAAACTGGAGCGTTCGAAAATTTCAAGAAGTATTTTTTATCAAATTGTTATTCTGTTTTCATATTTAATAAGTTACATAATTATTCATATTTATTAAGCAGGTCAATTTTATAATTTAATTTACTTCCTATTGATGTAAAATAAAATTATACAGGGTATTCCTTCAGCTCAATAATGACATTATCTCTTTTACATTATCTCAGACATTATCTTTTTTTTTACTAGGACAACCTATACAGGGTGCTTCTTAACAACATGCAAAAACTTCAGGATGTGATACCTCGGCTCATTTTATCAAAAAGAGTTGATATGAAGTGGCCCAGCGAAAAGGTACCGGGCCTAATAACTTGGAAACTGAAGATGTACGCGAAAAACGCCGAAGCAGGTCGATTTTGTTATCAAAGTAGGCATATTTTCGTGACAAATTTAACCACTCAAATTTACCCCCTTGGCAGGGGTGAATTTGCTACCCCTTTGCTTATCATCATAGGGAACAGCTATCGAGTGATACATCATTTGAAAGCTACTTGAATTCTCTTTACAACGATATCCAACATTTTGGGTTTCACTTACATACAGGGTGGCCAAAAAAAAAGTTTTCGTTGGGCCAGCCTGTATGTAAGTGAAACCACTCACATACATCATTTGAAAGCTACTTGAATTCTCTTAACGATATCCAACATTTTGGGTTTCACTTACATAAAGGATGGCCAAAAAAAAATGTTTTCGTTGGACCAACCTGTATGTAAGCGAAACCCAAAATGTTAAATATCGTTGTAAAGAGAATTCAAGTAGGTAGCTTTCAAATGATGTCACACATGATATCTGTTCCCTATGATGATAAGCAAATGGATAGCTACCCCTACCAAGGGGGTGAACTTGGGTAGTTAAATTTGTCACGAAAATATGTCTCCCTCGATAACAAAATCGACCTGTTTCGGCGTTTTTCGTGTACATCTTCAGTTTTCAAGTTATTAGGCTTGGTACCTTTTCGCTGGGCCAGCCTGTATGTCCACAACGGCATTTTTTTTCTACAGGGTGTTAAGTTTTTTTTAAGAATTATTTTTTATTATCTTCGAAAATGGTTTAGGTATATTTTTTTTCAAAAAAAAAAAAAATTCAACACCCTGTAGAAAAAAATGGAAGCCCTTGCGGGCATACGTTTATATGAAATTTTCGTCATAAAATGACTTGAGGAATCACATCCTGAAGTATTAGCATGTTATTAAGATGACTGTTGAACCATATAGTAACTTTTGAATTTTAATATTTACCGAGAAAATCCAATTGCAGTTGAAAATGAGTTATAAACAAGTGAAAATTGCAGTTTTTCATTTTGAAAGTAGTGTACATTGGAAACGGCTCTAAATATCGCAAAACGGCTTACATGTCCCTATATCTTAACTTTTCAAGTGCTATCTTTCAGTGTACTTAAAATTTTCATACAGAGGAATGAAAATTATCACATTTTCCATCACCCTGCGTGTAAAGATTTCAACTATGTCATAGGATAGTAGGTAGCACAAAAGTTCAAATAGGGACATTAAGCCGTTTTCCGATATCTTGAGCCGTTTTTAATGTAAACAACTTTGAAAATTGAAAATAGCGTTTTCATTTCTTTATAACTCATAACCGCTTATTATTTTTAACTGCAACTATAAAAACCATTTTAATTGCATTTTATCAGGAAATGTGAAAATATCTACATACTATAATATACTTTAAATGCTTACTTTAAATAATATACTTTAGTTTTCAAAAGTTTTATACGTATACAGGTAATTGCATGATGATACCAAACAATTTGTTTTGCAGCAATTGTAGCAGTTTTCGTGTATGTAGTTTTCGAAAATGGCACTAAACCTTGAATAAAATGCATACAGGGTGAACTTTTTGACAAAAACCGAAAGAGACCAGAAAATATAAGTACGGCCCTGCAGTTTTCGAATCTGCGGAACATGCGGGGTATTACACCTACCTACCGAATTTCATTAAATTCCATCAATTCGTTTAAAAGATAAAAGATACTGCTCATCAAGAATTTCGGCAAAATATATGAATCACTCTGTAACATCGAAACGAAGGGCCTCAGAAAAATTTCAAAACCAGATCCTGACTCGCCTTGAAAAAGTACACCTAGCCTTTTAAGCCATGTCTGCTGGTGAAACACCCTGTATAAGTAAAGTAGGTATTATAGTTTTACACAGTTGTTAAAATAATGTACTTACTATCTATTGTGAAATGTTTCCAATTATTGTGTTCTTCAAATTACCTACTTTTTTAAATTCAAGAACCAATAAGAAACGGCGAAAAAGTTAATGCTTTGAAGGTAGCAGTTAATAGTACTTAATAACATTCTTGAAAAGTAGATATTATAAAGTAACATAAAACTGCCCCAGTTTTCAAAAGTAACGGTTGCGTGTACGAGTATCATTTATATGCATTGTATCGATTATATAGGTACTTACTTATTGCGATTGCTACTAGCTCGTAAGTACTGAACTGGAATCAATAACAATAAAAATGCATCGTGAATAAAATGATCATGTATGTTTTGCAATTATTCTGAACAATGAAAAACCGCAAGAAATGCATCCAGAATTCGTAATGGAAACTTATATAAAGTTGAAATTTATATTTATTGTTCCGCCGGATATGGTTTTGTAAAAAATGTCACTACAACTCTTGAATAGATCAGCGATTTCGCGCGAATCTATTAAATATGTTCAATGAGAATTTGACGATGTTTTGCATACAATTAAAATGAATATTTCATAAGAAAGCGCTATCGCTATATCGAACTACCTGATATAAAAATAGAAAAACTACACCTATTCGCTTATGCTTTCCAAGAATTCTGTTAAAAAACTCGTCTCGGAAAATAGTCGATCTATAAAACACTCGATAAAAGAACTTGTATAGAGAATCGATTCTATCTTATTTATGGTAACGGCCTCTTAAGCTATCAAATAGTACTAGTAGTACTAGTACTACGGTACTAGATACGGTTATCTTTTGATTCAATTAACAATACATCAATAGAAAAAAGTTACTCTAATATAAAATTAAGAAAATACAAATTGCCACAGTTGACATAATAAATTCTAGACTTTTTATACATCAATAGGAATAAATTTATATTAATAACTTGATTTTTATGTTTTTTAAAAATACGTTTATCTACCTGCGATTTTCACTTGTTTTTAACTCATAAACCGCACTCAATTTAAATTCCAATTATGATTTTCAGACAATTTAAAAATATAAGAATATACAGGGTAGTCTCGTTAAATTAACGAAGTAGAACTTCCGTTATTTCCGGAAGTACAGCCATCTTGAAAATATTTGCATGAATTTTCTCGTGGTCACTTTACCAATAGTTCCCAATATACATATAGCCGCCTTTTAATGAAATACCCTGTATACAAAACATATTTACACAGTGTAGGTACCTACCTATACCTATAACATCATCAACCTAATATAAGATTTGATCACTAGATTAAAGGTAATCCCTCTAAAATTAATATTAAGTAATTATATATTATTTATTAAATTTAGAAATCATAGTCTTATTATGCTAAGTAGGTCGTTGTAACTCGTCCCCAAACGTATTATTATTGCCTTAAAATTTTCGTTTTTTATTTGCATAATCATCAGCGACCACAAAAAATTAAAAACCACTACTTTAAAATGGAAATAAAAGACTTGTGTACCACCAGCCAAGTTGAAACAATAGAGACGCCTCTTTGAATTCTGAATTACAATGATGAGAAAGCTAAATTTATATACCTGAAAATTAATCCTGACAGTCGGTAAGCTGGATATAAAAACATTAAAACATACATATAGGTACTGTATCATTCTATAATTGTATTCCAATAATATAAATCTCCCATGCAAGAATAAATAATAATTGTAGATTGAATAATGAACGTCCCGTATGAGAGTACCTACCTATACTTTTAATTTTTTAACCATAGTTAAATAACGCATCTCCTTGTCTTCTATATAATAAAAATAAAAACTGAACCCACATTTGCACACATATACATTACCTATATAAATACAATGCGTACATTATAAACATAAAATATAAAGCAAAAAGATATATTTATACTTACATACCTATAACTCGAACCTGCTATGGAGAATCTTCAACAAACATGTCTCGCATGAATCGAAGGTGTATAGCGAAATAAAAGTTGAAAAATCTGCCAAGGATGAATAAATTTCAGAACGAAGAAGTTGCCGGCCTGGCGGTAAAAGTTAATCCTGTTTTTACAACCACGGCGTAGTCGTAACTTAAAAATTTCGACATTGAATAATAAATAAAAAAAGGTAACTTGCGATTGAAATGATATAAGAGAGTTCTAGAATCGTTTGACATAAATAATTATTGAATACATTATTTCAGAATATATCGGCACATGTGAATAAAATGAAGTTTTAACTTTTACCTCGATTATAACGAGCGAGAATTTGTGGATTTTTTTTTATTCATATGAGCGCCAAAATTGATAGAAATATTCTTCTGTCGACTAAATGTGTTGAGCTGTCCTGTTGGTCTTCGAACCCCTTTTTAAGTATAAATAAATAACTGGACTAGTATGCGGTGTGTAAATAAACTATATTTCTGTAATAAATAATTAATATACCTGAGTCTGAGTTTACTTTGTGGACGAACCTGGTAGACAATTCAGTTGACAATATGTGTATGAGATTTTGTTTCAAAAATCGTTTTTCTTCTATTAATGAATTTTAATCTACAGGGTGTTCTTAAATACCAGGTACATACATACAAAAGGAGGTAACTCTTTGACTTATTTCATGCCTAAAACATAGAGGTATGCAACCGCTTCGTTACCGATCTACAACGTGCTGAAGTTAGAAAAAACTCGTTTTTTCTTTATTTTTTGAGATATTCAGCTCAGGAATATAAGTGCCACTGGTTTTGAGAATCTATCGAGATTTTTTTCCCTGACTTTTTCCATTTCGCCCCCATTTCTCCCCCTGAACTTTTTTGCGATACGCCGCCGGTAGATTCTAAAATTCAATGTGAATTTTCTGTTTTATTTAGAAACTTTTTGGTCACCTATAGTTTTTTTTTTGCATCTGCAATCGTTATCAATAAAAAAAAGAAACAATTTCCTCTAACTCGTTTTATTGGACAAAATTAAATTTTTTAAATGGTAAAACAGGCTCTAACTTTATTTGAATAATTTCTCATTTCTATTAACTTTGACACTTTAGCCGGCAGTGCCTGTTAAAAATTAACAACACCCTGTAGATCGATAACGAAGCGATTACGGACCTACGTTTATAATATGAACTTTTAGACATGAAAATAAGTCAACGAATTACCTCCTTTCATATGTACCTGGTATTTAAGAACACCCTGTAAAAGAGAATTTTACTTAGTTATGTAGATGCAAATTAATTCCCAGAATTGAATTTTAAGGATTATGAGACCATAATTTCCCCTTTTTCGGTTGTACCTATATTATTTAATATGGAGTCTCCAGCAAAGTCAAAAAAGCTCCCCAATTTTGAAAAGACATTGACTGAATTGGGACGAAAGGTGGGAGGGTTTCTATTGAAGCGGCATGCACCTACGCCGTTATTGCCATTTTCAGTTTAGTTTAGAAGAGACAGCATCAAGTTCAATGTTGAAGAATTCAAAAGTAACACTGCCGCGTTAAAATTTCGATAAAAAGTTATTTTTCTCAGGTAAATTTCACTAAATTTTTCTTCGCGTTCACCCGATTAAACCGGTGCGAGAACCTTTTGGGTGCCTTGAAGAAGGCAACTCACGAAATTGCCACCATTCCACTTGTGTAGAATATTTTCACGAGAGATTTGAAAGTTGCCAATTGCCATTAGAAGTCGTCACTTGAGCCAGATAATCTTCCGAGCTCGTTAATTTAAAATTACATTTATAATGTGTAATTTTTAAATAAAAAGTTTTGTATTTATCTGACTTTGGTTTGCTTTTTATTAATTTTCACAAACGGGGAGGTATTTTTTCCGGATAAAAAAATTCGCAAATAAGACACTCGAGAAACTGTTGAACTCTCGACCTACGGTCTCGTGTTTAGATTTTTCTTTCTTGTTTTATTTGCCTAATAAGACACTTATCTAATAAGACACTTGTCTATAATAAGACACTTATACGATAAATACCTACCTAATACATAACTATTGAATTAGGGATCCAAACATAAAAAAGAGGCTTCAGATTCTAGAAGATGTCTCTTATTAGATTTAATGATAGTTTTGAAAGAAAACCGTTTTAACTGTAACAAATTGGTGCTAATTATGACAGTTATCGACGTTTATAAGAAACTTAAATTAGATAATATACTTTTTTATGGTCATAACATTAAATACTTGTACCATTCTATCAAAATCCTATCAATGTTTCAAACTGCCTAATACCTATCTATACTTTTCCAACACACTTTTTTGTGTAACAATATTTTTTTACGTAAAAAAACAAACCTCGGTCAGTTTAACGATGGCATATAGAGTAATAATAATTAAGTAACAGCATCAAGCATCTGCCTACGATTATTATACACTTGTACAGTATCCATACAAATTTGGAACAAAATTCATAATTCCATTATGCCACGTTTCCACTTTCCACAGTGTAGCTGAAAAGTCTGGCAACAATCCAATAAATCTTTCAGTTTCGAGTTTTGAAAAAAATTAAAAAAGGATCAATTTTATAAATTAATTTTCTTTCTATCGATGTAAAAATATTTTATACAGGGTGTTTCTAGGCTTAGTAATGACGACATTTCAATTTTTTTTTTTTAATAGAACATCCTGTATGTATAAGAACAGTTTTCATAGTTGAGTTGCAGTTTAAATTGAGTAGGCTATGGATCATGAACAAATGAAAATCGACAAGATATCGGAAAACTGCTTACATGTCCCTATTTTAACTTTTTTATGTACTATCCTATAATAATGTAGATATTTTTATACATTATCAGATGAAAAATCTGATAATTTTCATCACCCTGTATAAAAATTTCAAACTGTAAGATAACACTTCAAGTATTAAGATATTATGGACATGTAAGTCATTTTCCGATATCTTGAACCGTTTTCATGAACCGTATGCAATCAAAGCGGGAAAATGGAATTTTGTGTTGGTCGATGATAAGTCTAAATTCAAAAATGCGACCACCTGTTCCAGGTGGAAAAGCCGCCATTTTGGAAAAGGACTTCGGCGGACATTTTGGTAAAGCCGCCAAGGGGATGAACTTGTTTTTTTTACATTTTACGACGTTAATCAACTTTTTCTCGGACGAAGTATGATAATTTACATTACGCAGTAAAAAATTCTCTACAAATGGAATGTTTTCACATTTCGAGGAAATGTTTCCAATTTGTGTCTCCATTTTTGTTACTTTAAAATTGGATATTTTTTCTAGTTTTTGACGTTTTTGTTGCGATTTTTAATTGTTAAAGTCAATTACGAAAATCACAGCACAAAATTAAAACGTTTTCCTATTTTTCTTGAAAATGGCTCAACAGACTTGAAATGTAACTACAGCTTTTGCAGCTGTTAACGTTTCGCTCTAAAACAATTAGAGTGCCAATAATATTTAAAAAATATGAATGCGAATGCAAAATACTGTGTCATGATAAAAAAAAACATCCATCTTCAGAGAGGAGTTTTAGTTGTGCCCACGGAGACTTCTGATCTACTCATTGAATTAATACTACCGATCCCCAAATGACAAAAAATTTCCGGGAGTCAATTCCCATAAGCATTCTGCTTGGTCATTGTAGAGAATTTTCCTCAATCAATTACGTGAAACTGCAAATATGAAAAAAAATGAAGAATTGTATTCCGTGAAGTATAAGTTATTGCACTTTTTTCGATAAAATGTTAATTTACTTCGAGAAATGAAAAAAAATAAATTCATCCCCTAAAACCAAAATGGCGACTTTTTCTGCAAGGGGTAGAAGGTCACATTTTTTGATTCTTCGAAACCACTTTCGAAACCACCTTCACCCACCCAAAATTCTGTTTTTCCCGCTTTGATTGCCTAAAATTGATTGCATTTTGCGTCTAATTTTACTGGGCTAAATAGACACGTGAAACTTTGAGAAAATGTTCGTCTTATGATGACCTTCGAGTAGGTTCACAGCATGACCTTCTTTTTAAAAAAAATCTTGTTCTTTTTTTCGAGAAAATAATTTGAAATAGACCTATCTGGAAATACTTTCCTTAAAAGGACGTTTACAATTTTTTTACAAGTATTTTGATCACAAGTATTGTCATTTGAAAAAAAAGATGACGTTGTTGGCAAAAAAACAATGATTTAGAATATTTATCTTACACGTCAGAAGATGGCATTGAAATAAAATAAAAAAATTGACGTGTCAAGGCGATTTCCAAATTCCAAACTTTATACACACACCGATGCGTATATAGTACACATTATACATCAAGGGGAAGAAATGTATAATTATTCATTTATAACTATTTTATTTATTTATAACTAATTTATAGTGGAAAGTTTATTTTTTCTCCAAGGATGTAGTATACATTTTTTTTTCACAAGATGAAGTGCAATTCAATTTACAAAAAAAAAACTTACATAGGTACTTTACAATGTTTTCTGACTTTTTTTTCAATGTATTAGGTATACCCTTTTTCTTGAAACACTCTATGTAATAAAATCGTCTCATTATCATTAATATATTCATTCATTTAATTCATAGTTCAAATCTCTTTAAATACAATAAACTATTGTTTGTTTTTATACATAATCTAATATTATTATTTATTTTCCGATTCCAGGCTCTAAAAAAACCTTAATGGTCAACTGCCAATTATTACGCATAGAAATCCAAATCCTGTCACAGTGCAAACAATTTTTTCTACAGTTCTAGATCAATTAATAATAATTAAAAAGAACATTATTCCGGGAAGAATGTGATAAATAGAAATTATTGTAATAATTAATGATCCGAAGATGATCCAGATAAGATGACCTTTCAAAGCTGATGATTGAGGAGGAACGGAGAAATGTCTCAGATTCAGATATTATTGTTGTCTTGCATCTTTATAAATAAATGCCTGGGTAAGTTTTTGCAAGTCTTATTTCAAAGTTCTAGGTTCTATCGAGTACACGATTTATGAATATTAAAAAAATATATTTTCAGGGTCAGCTTTGCATGGTCCTTGTGAATCGAACGAGCACTGCGGCACCGTGGACACCTTCTGCAGGAATGGCACTTGCGCTTGCATTGATAATTTCTTGGTGATGCACGATACGTGCCTACAGGGTAAGCGAATATAATTTCACATAAATTATTCCATTACAAGCCTAAAACAATTACATACTCGTCGTTATTGATGTTATTAATGTGGTTGAGTATGAATGTAAGCATGTGCTTACTATTATACGAGCGGTACTGTGGGGCAATTGGGCTTCACACTGTGAGAGAGGCGATGGAGGTTTTTAAATTATTTATACCCGCTAAAGTTTACCGAATATAATTTCATTTGTACTAAATTACTCTGAATTTATAATTTATGTCACACATGTCAGTATTAGCTCATTAGCTAAACTTCAGAACTTAGCCAGCAGCCAGGAAATAAATAACTAATGTAATTGTCGGGTCGTCGGTAAGTATACCTACTCATATCTACTTAAGTGTATGCTAAAGTATGGGTAAATTACTTGTCCAATTTATATAATTTGAAGATACACTTTGTTTTTTTTATCCATCAAAGCCCCTGATTGTTTTTATCTATCCCTTAAGGGCGTACATCGATAGTGACATTGATTATACTCCACTCATGGACAAAATGGTCACATTTTAAGAATTTATGCAAAAATTTTCAAAAAAAATAATAATGATATTAGTCTCTGATACTTTTTATTACATCTCTACCGCTTCCAACACGGTTTCCTGAGGATCAAATCAACTGAGACGGCTCGAATACAACTTACTGAGTACATCACTAAAGGCATGGAGGAGGGCATGCGAACGGCTTGATGGCTTCTCGACCTTTCCAAGGCTTTCGATATTAGGGTGTGCCACGAATGCCTGCTTCGGAAGCTAGAGAGCATCGGAGTTCGCGGATTACCCCTACCTCCGGAGTACTCCAGGGTAGCGTTCTCGGCCCGCTTATTTTCCTTATTTTCATTAACGATTTGGGCTCCTCAATTTCTTCCCTCATCTCTCTATATGTGTTATAACTAATGCAGACGATACAACCATCCTCATCAGGTTAACAACAAACAACCTCACTGAAATAATAAAATCAACTAAACTTCAATTGGAAGCAGCCTCTTTATGGCTTAGAGAGAATAAATTAAGACTGAATCTAACAAAAACCGAGTTGATTGACTTCCATTCTTGCCGTTCTCGCCTTTCTCTTTAACCCCCATCCCAATCGGTAGTAGGTGTTGAGATCTCTCCCACGGGGGTCGTGAATTTCTTGGGCTTTTACATCGACCAAAACTTGAACTGGCTGACTCACACTGAACACTTATACCGACGCCTTGCTAGCTCCTGTTTCCTTTTGAAATAACTCCAACACACTGTGTCTCATGACGTCCTTCTTTTCGCATACTACGGACATTTTTACAGTCACACATCTCCTATGACCTGGCCGTATGGGGTGGATCACAGGGTTCTCTCCGCAGAGTCTTTCTTCTGCAGAAGAGAGCTATCAGCTATCAGAGAGCTTATGAATTACCTGCAAAAAATTTACAAATAAGACTAGATCCAGAAATGGCTGCTCTTGAATAGATAAGATATTGGTTGATAAACTCTTTTAAATATCGTGTATTTCCTCCTCGAGCTCTAGTTGTTGTCTACATTCTTCTGGGCATACTCCCACTCCTCTTGCGCGGCAATTGGCAGCTCCTCTATCGTGTTCGGAGCGCGGTTTCTTCCTCCGAGGAGATGTTTCAACATGTTCCACATATGGTCTATCGGATCTTGGTTTGGGCTATAGGTATAGAGGCTGCTCTAATCGTCGAATCTGAACTCCATTGAGATATTCGTTCACTATAAGATGAATCTTGTATAAGATGTTTTCAATGTAGCGTTGAGCCGTCATCCTCCCAATAATTTCCACAAGTGCTGTGGTTGCATTTGGCGTAAACGTTCCCCAGTTCTTCGGTATAGGTGATTCCTGGTTCCTCCCATCAGGTTTCCACAATTAAATCGAAACCAGCTATGTTGGAACGACTCACCCTATACTATAACACTTCTGATCTGATTCTGAAGCCAAAAGTGTCAAATCTATAGAATGGAAAACTATCTGGATTGTCAGAATATCTAAATAGTCCATTCAATAGTAAAAAAAAGACTGAACTTGCGTTAATTAGAAGTTTAACGAAATTTTAGTGGTAGAGTGTCATGTCACACTCGTGTGAAATGGGTCATTTTACCCACTAGTAATTTCTGGGGTAAGATAGGATATCGTTAGCTTTTACTGAATTCGTTTTAAGTAGCTTTTCAAAGTGTGCCAATTTTGCTCAACGAAAAGTTGCAGCTCGTACAAAAAATTGCAACAATTTTGTACAGTCTATTTATTTTAATCATTCTAATGCACAGTAATTGGTTAATGTGTTGTTATAAATAAACTCCATTTGTAATGCGTTATAAAATTCTCGTAAAACATTTATGTTTATGCGACATTTAAATTAAGAGTTTTGCAAATACAGCTGCCACTTGGGTGGTGGCTTCTTTAAGTCTTTAAGCTTCTTTAAGAGTTCGCATTGTACTTAATAATGTCGGTAAAAATTTAAAAGACACCACTTTATTGTGCAAATACAACATCACCAATTCAGCTTTATGATGTCACTTTTATGGCATAAATTTTATTTTCAGAATAAAAATATAATGACGATCTTTGATAAAAATTAAATGTTTATAACCACATTGCCCTATAATTTAATCAGTGCACATTACAGTAAAATGTCACTTAAAGACGTCCGTTGAACAATTAATTGTTCAGTTACAATTAATCATTCACCTATTCTGCATAGCGAACGAGGTCTTTATCATACCTCTTTGTTAATAATTGACTGATTAGAGACGATTAACCATGGCGCCTTTGGCAAGAGAAGCTCTCATTAATCGTTTCATTACCTAATTACTTTTTATTGTCATTAGATGTGATTATGTAAATTTCACACAACGCTTTATTTTATTTTATTAAATATTTATACATTTTTTCCTTATTTACCTAGGTAAGAATACCTACATACTACATAACATGCTTGTTTCGTTTAAACATTATGTAGGTATGTAGAGGTACCTAGTTAAATTAAAAAGCTTTGTCTAAAATTGAAAATGTTTGATAAAAAAAAATTTAAATACCTAGTCTTAATTTAGAATTTCCTTCATTTCAAATCGACGTAGCATTTTTTATTAAAAAAAATTCATTAAAATAGAAGGCACTTGGCCAAACAATACACAACATAATTTTCTTATTTAATTTTTCTAAAAAGGTATGAAGTACCTAACCTATCCGCCACTGATATGCAACATTTTAGGTGTTCAAAAATAATTAGCAAAAATATTTCTTTTTTTAAGGGCGGGGCCTGTAACTTAGGGGACGTTGATGTGGCGGTTGTTTTCATGCTGTCTTGTTACGCAAAGCTTTAAAAAATATAATAATATCCCCTTAATTCGGATCGATTATTTCAACCTGTCTATGAGATATAAATGGGCTGGTCAATTAAGTCTGAGACACCCTGTGGATACATAAATAGCTATTTTAATGCAGTTATTTTTTGATACCAGTCTAAATTTAATTTTTCCTAAATATGTAGTTAAATACTGATCTTAAATCCCACTTTAATTTATCAATTTATTTCAGTTCACACGCCGCACATACACTGCAAAAGGAAAGAAAAATGCCACCAACACATGGGAATTAGAAGTATTTGTAAAGAATCCAAATGCGTTTGCAAGCCCTTTCACCACATTCATAAAGGACAATGTGTCAAAAATAGAGGTGAGGATACAACTGCTCGTTTAAAAAATTATCGTAAGCTGTGTTGGGGGCTTCACCGGCTGCTATACCGGCTGGTGTGTTGGCAAACACAGCTCAATGGGAAATTCTAATATTGCAATTATTACTGGCTTCCCTATATATTTTAGAGAGAAATGTTAAATTAATACTTTGTTAATACTCAGTTCCTGTAGCTAGTTACATTTTAGGTCTGTTGGGTTACTTATGAGTTATGAGAACTTATGAGAACAATTACTTGTCACAAATTGAAATGTTTTTCTCCATTTTCTCAGAAACGCCTTAACGGGCTTAAAATGCAGCTATAGCAACAGAAGCAGCCTTACAATCTTAACACAGTATTAATCTAACATTTCTCTCTAAAACATACAGGGAAGCCAATAATTGCAATTTTAGAATCACCCATTGAAATCCCTATGCTGGGTTTGCCGACGCACCACCCGGTATATACTTAGTAATTCGTACACTATTAAAGAATACAACCGAGTATTCTAATTAATCAGTAATTAGGTACTTTGCACGACAGATTTTAATTCGATTATAACCTCCTCAATTCTATAGTGTCAAAATGAATTAATAAACTTAAAAATACTTTTAAAAAGTTGCTTATTAAACCCCAGTAGATACTCGGTTTTAGCACCTATCCTACGAGTTACTAGCATCACGTAAACCCCCGGTGAAGATACCCAAGAAGCCCTTTACTTTTGACATCTCAAATGTCATATATATATATTCGTTTGAAATTACAAATTGCAGTCTTACGATACATGTTGTTTAGTTTATTAAATTACATATGATTGGTTTCGTCGATCATGGGGAAAAGAACGATCTGTAGGATATTCTGATGCGATGTTGACATCATGGTGAAGCATTTGCTTTGAGAGATATAGTCTAGGGAAAACCCCATTAAAAAACCTAGACACACCATCCTGTTGAGATTGGTTTGAAGTATTCCAATCATTTTGCCCTTCTGAGGTTATCTGGCTGTTAATGTAGATTTTGTTTACAAGAGCTTCAAATTCTGTAACCAGTCTATTGTTTCGGTGGAAATTTTATGAATTGCTTGAAAACCTCCAGAAAATTTGGTTAAAGGACATTCATTGACAATGTGATTGATGGATTCTTCAGGATGTCCGCAAATACAGGAAGCGCT
Organism: Malachius bipustulatus; assembly: GCA_910589415.1. Lineage (NCBI taxonomy): Eukaryota > Metazoa > Arthropoda > Insecta > Coleoptera > Melyridae > Malachius > Malachius bipustulatus. The sequence goes on from OU342633.1 coordinate 49,909,469, forward strand.
TGGTATTAAATTCCATTTATGTAACATTGAATTACATCTACCGTGTCCTGTTCTTAAGCGATTTACTTGTACCCAGACTTTCCTTCTGATTTCAAAACCGTTGACTAATGATGAAGGATCTTCGATTAAAGTATTGTTGAATAAAGAAACACTTTTATTTCGCCAATCATTTCTCCATTCATCTTCAATTTTAAATGGTCGATCCAGGTATGTTTCTAGCCACACAGGTCTTCTTGATTTTAATCTCGTTGTTGGAAGATTATTCAGGTCCGATGTTATTGAAAAATCATCTGGAAATGTTCGGTATTTATTCATGATTTTATGTGTTGCTTGTTGTCTTCGGAGATTAGATGGAGCAATATTTGACAAAACAGGTAACCAAGGGATCGGAGTTGAGGAAATTGTTCCAGTAATAATTCGTAATGTTTGGTTCAGTTGAATATCCACTTTTGATTGATGTACACTGTTGAGCCATACGGGTGCACAATATTCCGCTGTTGAATAAACAAGTGCAAGAGCTGATGTGCGAATTGTTTTTGCATTGGCTCCCCAAGTTGTTCCAGCAAGTTTGTATAGAATATTATTCCTTGTTTTTAATTTTTGTTTCACTTTTTCTAAGTGTTGATTATAGGTTAAAGATATATCCAAAGTCACACCAAGATATTTTGGATTGAAATTATGATTCAGTGACGATCCGTTGAAAGTTATATTTAGCTTTTTAGATTTTTGGTGGTTATTGAGATGGAAACATGTAACTTCTGTTTTTGAAGAGTTTAAGCAAAGACGCCATTTCTTAAAGTAATCATTCATGATTTTCAAATCAGAGCACAGCGTTTCTTCTAATAAATTAAATTCGCTGTTTTGGTAAGTTAAAATAACGTCATCTGCATACATGAATTTTCTAGATTTGGTTGCAGGCAAATCACTAATGTAAATATTGAATAGCAGTGGAGATAAAACAGAACCTTGTGGGAGACCATTATTTAAGATTCTGTATTTACTGCTCTTTTCGTTTACGAAAACTTTTATTTTTCGGTCTGATAGCATATTTTCCAATAGATTCATAATCGTCTTACAACCAATGGTTTTATATAATTTATGTAAGAGACCTTCTTTCCACACAGTGTCGTATGCTGCAGATAGATCTAGGAAGACTGCTCCTGTTTTTAATTTTCTTTGAAAGCCACATTCAATGTGGGTTGTCAACGCCAAAACTTGGTCACATGTATTTCTGTTTGGCCGAAATCCTCCTTGTTCAATAAGTAATTTTTCATCAACAATTGGTAATAGACGATTGTATAAAAGTTTTTCCAGTACTTTATAAGTGATACTAAGCAAAGCAATAGGTCTGTAGCTTGAAGAGTCATCATTTGGTTTCCCAGGCTTTAGAATTGCGCTAATTTTTGCTTTTTTGAAATCTTCAGGTAGTCGACCTGAAACCAGAATGTTATTAAAAAAAGAAAGTAGCCATTTTAATGAAAAACTCCCCAGATTTTTTAAGAATTCAGTTAAAATACCATCGAAACCAGGTGATTTTCGATTTTTCATGGAATTTATTGCTGCTTTAAGTTCTTTTAATTCAAATGGTTTAGACAATGTGTCAGAATTAATGGCATTTTTTCTTTGTTTTCTTAATTTATTTTTAATGTTTTTCTGTTCTTCTTTGGATACTAAAACAGAATTAGAAACTTTCACTATTCTAGAAGAAATAGAATTAGGTGAAATATTATATTTTTGCTGTTTTATTTGATTAGTAGTTCCTAATTTGCTAAGTAGAGGGAAAATAAATAGTATCCATAAAAAATTTATCGTTCAGAAAAAATTCAATGATCTTTATTTTTTCTTCCTCCAAGTTAAATTTAGTGTTTACATACAGTGTGTATCACAGGCATGGTACACTCCTTTTTTTTTTCTTTTTTTTTAGATAATTTTTTGAAATTTGGTACGTCGCATATTCTCGATAGAGCTCACTTTTTAGCAGAAAATTGAATTTTTTTCCACATCCGGTTTTTCCGAAAATGTTACCAACTTTTTATTCTTAAATGAGACACCCTATATATATTATTATATTTTTAGATTCTATACATTTGTACAAATACCACATACCACATAAGTACCATTTTAAATGTCAAATTTGTTTTTATTTAATTTTTTATTTCTCAATTATAGTGTGCCATGACTATTTCGTTTTACTCCAATTATTGGATCATTTAATGCTAGAAAAATCGAATTTTTGTTCAAAGTACTAAATTAAGTGATTTATGGATAAATTATGCGCACCGGAAATAATTTTTTGAGCTGGATTCATTTTTTTTAAATGGTACCATATTGGTACCAAGGTACCATCAACTATAGTACCTACTCTTAATAAGGGACACACGAAAATACCCATTTTACATCTGTGACGAACACAACTGAAATGGTACTTTACTTTAATTGAATTAAGCACGTCTTTCATGGCTACCTATCTTAGTTACTTTCTTGGTAATTTTCTAATGGAACAATTTCTAAACATAAAAATCTTTGGTAAAGTACTATTTCAGTTGTGCTCGTCACAGATGTAAAATGGGTACACCAAAATGTCCCTTATTAAGAGTACTAGTTGATGGTACCTGGGTACCAATATGGTACCATTTGAAAAAAATGAATCCAGCTCAAAAAATCATTCCGGTGCGCATAATTTATCCATAAATCACTTCATTTAGTAATTTGAACAAAAATTCGATTTTTCTAGCATTAGATGATCCAATTGGAGTAAAACGAAATAGTCATGGCACACTATAATTGAGAAATAAAAAATTAAATAAAAACAAATTTGACATTTAAAATGGTACTTATGTGGTACTGTTGGATTCGTACAAATGTATAGAATCCAAAAATGTAATAATAATATATAGGGTGCCCATTTAAAAATAAAAAGTTGGTAACATTTCCGGAAGAACCGGATGTGTGAAAAAATTCAATTTTCTGCTAAAAAGTGCGCTCTAGCGAGAATATATGCGACGTACCAAATTTCAAAAAATTATCTCAAAAAAAAAAGAAAAAAAGGGGTGTACCATATGCCTGTGACACACACTGTATAGTGTTATTTTACCATTATTTGGTCCTGGTTGTAAAGTCGGTTTCTATTTTTTTTTAAGTTAGTTAAAATTTTAATAAAATGTTAAATAAGAATAACTTTGCAGATCTATTTGATTCCTGTGAAGTTGATCATCAATGCTACTGCGGACAACAGTATGTCGATGGAATGGCATGCATAAAAAATGTATGTACCTGCAAAGTGGGTTTTAAGCCCCAACCCCTGGGTAGGAAGTGCATCCCTTATGAAAGAGTGACGCTGGTAGAAGAGCCCCAACCTCAGGCGTCGCAGAATTTAGCCTTCAATAGCACAGCAGTTGACGACGATCCCATTACTCACAGCGGGGGACTGGGAACCACCTTCCATTTATTATTTAACGTTAACCTGATATTGACTGCCAGTTTACTATATTTTTATTAATTAATAATTAACTGATTAGTAATAATTACTACGCTAACTAGTAATTAATCTAACTCCAGTGCCTACCATTGTAGATAATATGTATTTTTAATTTTTTACGACTGAAATAAAATGTAACTATGTACCTATAAATTCTGTTTAATTTTCTTGATTCTTCCCTTTAAAAGAATGTTTATTAGACTTATATCAGGCCATAACTTTTATTTATGTAACTATAATAATTATGAAATGCATAATTTTCTGTAGGTAGGTAAGTGCATGACGACATTAATTTATATTGTACCTACCTATAGTGTCCCAGTTTTCATTCGAGTTCGAGTCAGTATTAGTATCTTTTTAATAAGTCGATAAAGTATCTAATTATACTATTTTCGCGATTCAGCTCTATTTTACTGCTTATTACGTCCGTCTTCTAGACAGTTATAATAAGTTGTAGAATACTTAATTTACCTTACCTTATTATACCCTATACCTACTTACCGTTCGAGCAAACACTATAAGAAAATTTCAATCATTTATCAAATTTTAAAAGTTTAGTAATTTATTAATTTTGGACACATTTTTATTTCATATAGGTAAAAGCTAGAAGAGGACTTTTTTCGAATATTTTCCTATGTTCTTCAATCCTACATCTTCAAAATTCAGAAAAAATATGTATACGCAGGGTGCACCATATATCCTTCTCTATATTATTATCTCATAAACGTTATAAGAGATACAGGATCGGCTAAACTAAGCAAAATATGCGCAATTTTGTGGCCATCTCGAAACCGTCAAGACATACAAAATATTCGTAACCGTTTCTGAAATATCCTGAAAAAAACTGAAAAATCGAGATTTCTTATTTTTTTCCATATCTTTTTTATTATTGGAGATTAATAAATAATTTTTTGGGGGCTTACATACATAAGTCGGCAAAACCTACCCATCTGATACTTCAAAAATTTTCAGAGCCGACTAGATCTCAGAATTATTGTTTGAATTTATTATTGAATATTGAGCCGCCACATTGTTTTTTTATGTTGTTCGGAATAAAAAAAATCATAAAAACCAAAAATTGTTAAACTTCAAAAAATAAATCAAAAAAAATTTTATTCTTCTTTTTTCTTTACAAAAAATACAACTTTTTAGGCCGAATTCCATTAGATACATTAAAAACCATAATGCAAGCACTATTATTTCGGTGTATTTTAACAATTTTGACGTATTTCGACGATTTTTTTGTTTTTCTTTGAAAAAAGAAGAATAAAAATTTTAGAATTTTTTTTTGAAGTTTATCATTTTTTGGTTTCCATTATTTTTTTCATATCGAACGACATAAAAAAATAATATGACGGCCATAAGAAAAACGAAAGTTGACTGTGAAAACTATGGGATCTAGTCGGCCTTGAAAATGTTTGTAATGACAGATGGGTGGCTCTTGACGAATTATGTAAGCCTACAAAAATTATTTATTAATTTCCAATAATACGCAAGATATGGCAAAAATAAGAAATCTCGATTTTTCAGTTTTTTCAGAATATTTCAGGAGCAGTCACAGATATCTTGACTGATTCGAGATGGCCACAAAACTGCGCATCTTTTCTCTAATTTAACCGATCCTGTATCTCTTAGCGTTCAGGAGGTATCAATATAGAGAAGGATACCTATACAGGGTGTTAAGAAAATGACGGATAAACTCTTTAGTACATTGTAGGGGACACTCAGTAGAGTACGGGAAAAATAATTTAAAAAATTCTGGTCTTCAATTTGGTGAGATAAAAAATGACAAAGTTAACATTTTTACTACCTTTGTTTTTTGGTATTTGCAAGAACTAGATGATTTTACAGATATAAAAAAGGGTCCTTTAATCGTTATCAATTGAAAAAATCGCTGAAGATGCATTACTGCCTTGGAAAATTTAATAAGAATTTTATTTTTCTTTTCCGAGATGCTGAAAAAAGGCATTTGGCAACAAAGGTTTTGTTACCTTAACTACCTACATTGTTAGAAATTAGACGAAATTACCAAATAGCAGCAGTTATCGTGTTAAGCGTTGCCAAATTTATTGTTCAATGTTTTGCTTATATCTTTTAAAATATAGATCTGGATTTTTAAAAATTATTTTTCCCGTACTTTTGCTGAGTGTACCCTACAATGTACTGAAGAGTTTATCCGTCATTTTCTTAACACCCTGTATGGTGCACCCTCTGTAAATAAGAAAAAAGTTATTGACCTTTTTTGAAGGTTGATGTTGATGGCAGTTGAGGCGTTTTGGTTTTGAGTAATTCTAGTCTAATTTGCACCAAGGGTGCAAAAGGAGCATTAGTGCATGTCAAATTTGAAGATAATCCGTACACTCGAAAAACAGTAGGTATAAGTTCCTAATAAAAAATATTGATTTAACTTTGAACTAAATTTTATCCTAAATCAACGTAAGTATTGCATTTTAGGTAGGTATACAAGATGTCCGAGATAAGGTGGTACATGCATACCTAGGGATTTCATCGGAAACCGTTAGAGATACGATGAGGTCGGTTAAATGGAGTTGCACATTTCATATGCTAACTTATGAAGAATCTGAAACTAATTTTTTGAAAATTCAGTCATTACTGAAATATGCTGAAAAAACTGAAAAATTGAGACTTCTTATTTTAAACGCATTTATTTTTTATTGTTGATAAATTAATTATTTTCGGTAGGTTTACTTTTGAGTCGTCATCAGCTATCCGACTGATATTTGAAAAATTTCCAAGGCCGACTAGATCCCAAAGTTTTCAGTCAAGTTTCGTTTTTCTTATTGCCACCATCATATTATTTTTTTTTTTTATGTCGTTCGGTATGAAAAATCATGGAAACCGAGAACTTAAAAAAAAATCAAAAATTTAATTTTTCTTTTATCGAAAAAAATGAAATATTTTTTCACCTAATTATACGTCAATATGAAATCATATTACTTGCCTTATGTCTTTTAAAGTTTTCTATGATATACTTGGTATAAAAAGTTGTTTTTTTTTAGGAAAAAGAAAAAGAACATTGAGTACCGAACAATATACAAAAATATGGCGGCCATAAGAAAAATAAAAGTTAACTAGGAAAACTCTGGGATCTAGTCAGCTTTGAAAATTTTTGAAATGTCAAACCTACAAAAAATAATTAATTTGTTTTAAATAATAAGACACGGTTTAAAATAAGAAAATTCAATTTTTCAGTTTTTGCAGCATATTTTTCAGTAATTTTTGAAAAAAATCAGTTTCAGATTTTTCATATGCATGAAATTGCGCAACTTTTCTTACATTTAACCGACCTAGTATCTCATCCTGTATATAGGATGTCCGAAAATTGTACCAAATTTGTCCTAATTCAACGTGTAATAATGCATTAGGTATATATTAGGGGGATGTCCGAAAATTTTGTCCGCAAAAATTAGGATGGTGATTCTACTTGAAAAAATATTGCCAAAAGTTCCTATTGCAATTTTTTGAAAACTCATAGATACCGTTTTTGAGCAAATAAATAAAATACATAGAGGTACATGGAATAAACAAAATAAAAGAAAATGCCATATACATAATATGTATTATGTATTATGTATTATGTATTATGTATTATAATGAAATGCCAACCAATTTTTTTTATCGCAATTGTACCTAGCATTTTTCATGTACATAGATTTCGAAAATTACATTGGACTTTGATAAAAATGCATATACCTAAAGGATAAACTTTTTGACAAAACCGAAAGTGACCAGAAAAGTTAAGTACGGCTCTGCAGTTTTATAATCGGCGGAAAACGTCTTAAAGCGTCATGGTATAGCAGAGCAGCACACCTACCAAATTTCATTAAATTCCGTCAATTCATTCAAATCAAAAGATACCTTATTCTTATCAAAAATTTCGTCAAAATTTAAGAATCACAAAACCAAATCATGAATCGTCTTGAAAAACTACACTTACCCTTAAAACATGTCGGTCTGCTGGAGAAACATCCGGTATACGAAATGACTTATATTATAATGACTTATCGTTATCCTATTTCTGGGTCGACTAGATGCAATGAGTATACTTAATAATAATAATAACAATAATAATTATAATACTTATTTATAATAATTAAAGCTGACTGTAAGGTATATGTGGGCTTGATTATACAATGTGTTGCATAGGAAAGTTAACGTAGGGAAAACACTGCAGTGAATTTTCACAAAAATCCAAGCCACTCTGGTTTAAAAGCTATGCAGTTTCTTAGGAAACTGCATAGTATCCTAGGAAACTAGGTAGTTTCCAAGGGAACTGTAATTATTGAAGGATGTCATTTATTTTCAAACTATTGTTGAAATATTCTTAACACGGTAACCTTATTCTATGCAACACTATGTATATGCCACATCCAAGACATGCAACTAATACTTAGTTTTCTAGTACCTAATAGTATTCAACTAATTATAAGTTTTTGCTTAGAATTTTGGTATATATAAAGCATCCAGACCTAATACGTTACCCAGTCTATTTTAAAATTATCTGTTTGCAGCTTTGAAAATATCATTGATATGGTAAGTAATTTTATTTTTTCTTACAAGTATATCCTCACTACTTATATCACGCCTACCTCATGAAAATCACCTTAGAGCATCAAGTGCCCATTGATCCATAGAATCGATATACGAAAAACTGGTTTTCCAAATTCACTGCCTAAAGCAAATGGGTTTTAATAATCTAAACTAAAATTGCCATACTTGCATACGCAATGTTTTTTTTTCCCAACATCACGCATTCGAGTATGTTTCACGTGGTATACGTTCGTTAACCTCGTAATTTTTTCAGGTAACGTTAGCGAAAGAAATGGTGTCTCAAGTGGTTTTATTTGCTTTGATATTTACAACAATAGTTGTGGAACAATATGGAGCTTCAACAGTCTATGAAAATGAGAGATTGAACCTGGCTGAGCTTACAGAAGAACGTGTGGGTCTTGAAGTAAAAATTCATATGCCAAGCATTCCATCACCATTCCCAAAACCACACTCGAGTACGGGTGTGTTTGGCACTGGACTGGGTTGAACATAAATTATAGGTACCCATTGTGAAGCACATAGAATATAACCTTGCTTTTCAATTGTTTTCGTTCTTTACTTATTCTTTAAATTCTCTACGTATTGTTTACATTCTTTACGTCAAACGTAGAGAATTAATTCTTTACGCGTAAAGACATATCACTGTAAAATATGTATCCTAATAGCTTACCTAATCTAAGATATTGCCAGTAAGAATTCTAAGTCGCAAAACTCGATACTCTTTCGGTGTATCTGTAAATTGTCAAGATTGATGTTTCTCCAATTTAAAATTCAATGTCCAATTTTTTACATAACCTAAACCTAACTTTAATAAAGTGAATGAATTTAAAAAAAAAAAATTTCAATTTTCAATAATTTAATAATAATAATTAGTAAAATAAAAATATATAAAAACAAACTCTCTAAATACAATAAATTGAATTATTAAACTCTACAACGAATGATGTTGTCGAATGTGACACAATAGTAACAAGAAAAAAAAAAGTTAGGATGTCCTGGTTCAGTAATTTAATAAAAGTAGTTCCTAAACAAATCAGCTGGACCCCACAGGTGAATACAGTGAGGTATCGTTTTCACGCCGATAAGTTAGCGAGGGGCCCATTGGTACGCCGTCGCGGCTACGAGGATGGCTTGGAACATCGTGGCACTCTACCTAGACTGAAGGACGCTCAAAAACTACCGATGCCCATTTACAAGCCGGTGGACTCATGGGCGCAGAGGAGGGCTCTCTTCGGGCAGAACGATTACATCGATATCCTTGGAGACCCGCTGCTGCATCCCACGCGACTCCTCTACAACATCCCATCCTGGCTGAGGGGAGTCGGGGGCAACGAGTACAGGGTTATGTTGCGGAAGTACAAAATGCTCGGAAAAACCGCGTACCCCCTGGCTAGGCCCACTAAGTGGTACCAACTCAGCAAGAGGATCAATTACTTGTATAGATTCCTGAATAGGAAAACTAAAACCGGACCTGTTAAAGTGTGAATTTTGAATTTATTAGATAGTTGATACTAAATCGAAATAAACCAAATTAAGAACAGCTACCTATTGTGCTTATTTTAGGTATTCTTGCTTTGTAAGAGTGTTTCTGCTGCTGCAGCAAACGTTCTTGTTTTCGCATATAGGGTGTTTCAAAATATGTGTTGAAAAATAAAAGGTGGGTAAGTATTTACATCAATCACCTATCCTAAGGTTCATCAATTTTTTCGGGATCGAGGAGGGGTACTGGGTAAGGGAAGAAACTATTTCTTTTGACACTGGTCGCATTGTGTGAGCAAATGAAAACATAATACAAGCGGACTTTGGAAAAAAATTCAAGTATGAGATTGAATTTTTTGTAAAACTGTAAACAACCATAAATCTATCGTTTGACAGTTTTGCAGATTAACCCCCTTATTCTCTAACTTTTATAGAATTGAAGGGATTATTGCTAGAACGTGATAAGGCACAACACATTAACCGACATTTTTGGTGGCTTGTCACATTCCAACTGCAGAAGTTGGCGCTGTAGTATCAATGCTAGAACTGGATTTTAAAGTTAGTGGCTTCATCTTTACGAATATTTTTGAACTAATTTTTATGTGGCTAGTTACACTATTGCATGATTAAAAAACAGTGAAATCTCATTTTTGTGACAAGTGTGGCTTGTCACGTTCTGGCAATAAGCCCTTCAATTACATTAATGTAATTTTACAAACTTCTCTTGCTAAATGCTAGCTAATACAAGTGATATGTGATATTACAGAATTACAGACATAACAGTAATGTAATTTTTATAACAGAGGTTAGAGAATAAGGGGGTAAATCTCAGGCATGAATTTTCTTACAAAGCCTGCTTCAATTATTAGGTTTCCATTAGCTTAAATAGTAATTACATTGCATTAAGAAAGGTAAGGCCGCCAACTACAAATAGACTGCTAATATAAAAACAATCACTTTATTGATTGATTAGAAATCCTTTTATAAATAACTTATTTAATTTATACAATGATCCAATTATGTAATAGATTTCACTATTTCGCAAAGATTAGCATTATTTACATTGATAAGGGAACTAACGATCCGAGTTACTCACATGATTAATTATTAGAGCTAGTTTCAATCCACATGTCAAACATTCAGAGATCAGTAAATTTTTAAAAGTGATAACAAGTATCATCATTAACCTCTCTTTTTAATCCAAAAGTTACAGGACTGTTAAAATAAATAACGAGTATTTCTTTAGTAATACTGCCAGAATACCAAACTGTTGTAATGTGGCTGGTTACAAGGAAACTAACATACCGAATACTTGAATTAAAACATATTAACAAAGAAAAATGACTTATAAATGATTCTGCAGGAAGGACAGCAGGGTTGTCTCGTAATGTTTGCTGGCATCCAGGTGTCTGAGTGAATGCCTCTCGTTTGGGTAAATCTGCAGCTGGTAAGGCTTTCCTGCCTTCACCATGCAATTCACCAACTGACTCGTGTGGTAAAAGTGAACGTTTTCATCTATCAAACCGTGGATTATCAAAAGACGATTTTCTCTGAAACAGCACAAAGTACCCACTCAAACATCTATCGTACCCATACAAAAAACAACACTCACTCATCTGGAAATTTATTGACATAATTCAACACGGAACCTTCCAGATACCCTTGAGGATTGTGCTCGGGCAGATCCATGTATCGCTCTGTATATCCGGTGTCGTACAAATTCCAGTTGGTCACAGGTGCCCCAGCTATTGCTATTTTGAATACATCCGGATAATGCACCAATCCCATCAGGCTTAGGTAACCTCCTATAAATTGAAACATAATCGATGATCAACAAAAATAAAATCAGTAATTTTAATAAATAAGACAACGGACCATAAGACCAGCCATGTATGGCAACTCGGGTCAAATCGATATAGCCAAGAGTTTCCGACAGCCACTTGAGCACTTCCACTTGGTCACAAAGTTCAACGGTCCCCATACGACCCCTTATGTGGCTCTCAAACTGGATCCCTCGATGCTGGGACCCCCTGGAATCTATTGCTACCACACAGTACCCTCTTGCTGCTAGCATGTGCATACGTAGCTGACGAATTCCCTGTAAAATTCCTCATAATATATTACTCAAATTAACACAAAAGGCAAAAGAGGAGACAAGAGAAAATGGAGCCTATTATTTCTCTGCGAAATAAAATCCATGAGCTACATGAAGGGCAATAAATTTATTCTTTCAAGAAGGCGACCTACATAGTGAGTAGATCTGACTATTATACTTTTCTCGTGTATGGATTATTTCACAAGCCCAAATGAGCTCCAATAGGGCGAAACACGTAAATGTGCTTATTCTAGTACTCTGGTGGCTCTGTTGTTGTTTTGATTAAAGCTCTCTTGATTGAGTTTCGCGCACTGCCAATATGACAAATGTTAGGGCGATGGAGGAATACTCCGACCCCACGTAACAGGCTAGTAATTGCACTTTATGTGCTTTGTACGCATACGACCTGCATTCATTCCTTACTTAGTTAAAAGAACACATAAATGATCAACCAGAACTCTAGAAGAATTATTATACTTGCAAGTGAGAAAGGTTTAAAAGTCAGGTTAAGTTAAATTATTATGCTTGAAAAGCAATGGTTTGTTTTTATATTTTTCATTTTATACTCATTCATATTGCCATAATGTTAAAATGTTTATCTATAATGTTTAAAATCAAGGCCTTCAAAAGTGTTTCGTCTGTAGTTTTTTTTTTTCAAGAATTCAATTTAAAGAACAGTTGAAAGTTGCAACTATGGAGTGAGGCAAAAGTTCGACATGAGTTTGAAGCTCAGTTCAAAAAATTAACAGCATGAAGAGGGTTCGCTGTTCATTGTCATTTTCAGACCAGGTTTGAGTACGGTTAGAAAAAATTCTGGATTCACACATCCCTAGACCTAGACAGTAAGCAGTAGATGAACAAACAGGCTTAAACCCTACTGCAACAATAAAAGTGATATTTTCACCTCTTTATTATTAGACATTATCATACCTTGAATGTATTGGATACTAGCTGCACCTCCGGCCCCCCATACACGTTAAGTACAGTGGGGTACTGTTTCCCGGACTCAAAGTTATGAGGTTTGAACACCATCGCATACAAAACTTGACCAGATTTAATCTCATGCGTGTAAAGATCGGGACAGTAACAATCGCTAACTAACGGGCTAGATTCTAACAGGTACCCGATCGGAGTCAGCATGACACCTTCCACAGTCCAATCGGTGTGTGAAAGTGTGAACACCTGACACGCTGGTGGCTTCTGAATATTGCTGTAGACAGACACAATCATGGTGCATTCCTAGAATAAAAAAATAACATCAACGGTGTCGGTAACGGCAAACAAATAATGCAATAAAACAATATTCCGACCTCGTTAAAATCTACAAAGTGAGAGTATCCCGGTCTGGTTAGAAGCCTTACTTCACCGGGCCTACTGATGGAGACAACGTAGAGATGTTTCTCTAGCGGGGTCTCTTTCAGCGCCATGAAGTACACCAGCTGCCTCTCGTAATCGACCCAGATGTCTTGTCCTAGAACCTCCCATTCGCCGCTAGTGAGAGCCACCTTAGACAGCACCTTCGGCTGAAGGAACATAAAATCCATTGGTTCGGGAGAGCCGCCGGCGATCCCGTTGGAATACATTGCTACTTGGGAAGTGATCAAGTAGAGGTGGCGATAGCCGGTCTCCTCTGACGCCCAGATAAACCGCACCTCGGTGTGGACTTGGGACGGCAGGAAGCAGAGCAGATCGTGTACGTTGATCCATATACGGGACTCTTGCGAGTAGATCACTTGCACTAAGGGGCTCGCCAGTTGCAGGGCTGTCGAATCGTCGTACATTGGAAGCACTTCTGTGAAATTACTGAGCGACAGCAGCACTAACTCTAGGCGCTGTTGTCTGCGATCCAGCAGTTGCACCCAAATACTGTGAAAATTATGATTTATACAATTACACCTTTCAAAAACAAGCCTGAAAATAAAAATAAATTAAATATCATTATTATAACATAACCTGCAATTCTTTTTGCAAAATGTGCCCTTTTGAATGAGTCTATATCAACATCAGCCACTTAGATTCAAAACCTGACAAGTCCACATAAAAATAAATGGAGACAATGTCAAAAACACTTGTAGATTCTGTAGCAAACGTCCTTTTCCTGTTGTTACTTTCGCCACAAACAGGATAGCCCATTATGAAAATTGGTTATGAAAACTGCACCCTTCTCGACTTTGATGTTTTTAAATTGTGGATCTGTTCCCGGATCAGTTTTGCCTGCTGATCATCAAGCCGCTCCTCAAGGTACTTCTGCAGTACCACCGTCATTTTCAGTGCAGTTACGGCTTGACTATACAACCCCCCTCCCCCCCAAAAGCATCCTGTTGGGATGTGCCGGATGTAGAGACCATAGTCTCACCTACCTGACATTGTCTCTTGGCTAGATTTTGAACAATACCCGTCGATGGAGATGGAGTGCTTCCTTTTGACCTTACCCTTTTGACAAACAGGGTCACAGCTTGCTGGCTAGCAGAGGTTGAATCTCCGCTAGGTTCTGTAGAGATTCATTTTCTAATCTATTTTCAAATATTTTTTTTACAAAATTGACAAACAGGAATAGAAAATTTAAAAAATATATCAAGGAATCTGAGAGGGCATTAAATTTTGTAAATCCCCTGCTTGTGCCTTTAACCGAGAAATTTGTCTGGCTGAATAAAAGTAATGGAAGTGGATCACCATGGATTCAAACCCTGGTCTTCTGGAGTAGTTGTGCCAGAGATTCTACCACTGAGCTAACAGAAAACCAATAGGTTAAAGTTGTGCAGCTTTGTCCCAATTTAGCTGACTACGTATCTCTGAAAAGATAACCGGGATCCTCATGCTTAAGATTGATGATAAATAAAACACTGTTTTAAAAAATTCTACAGATGTATATTGCTGGATGTTAACGTTACAAGTGCTTCACTACTTTGTGGCATCTTAAAACGTTGTAAATAAAATTATTGATATAGTAACATAGCAATAATTTAATTTACATACGTCTGAAGATGCTACAAAGTAGTGAAACACGTTTAACGTTAATATCCAGCAATATACATCTGTATAATTTTTTAAAACATTAGTGTTTTATTTATCATCAATCAGAATGCAGAGATTCTATAAACTAAGGGTTGAAAACATAAATCTCATGCTTAAGCTCGAAAAACGGACACCCTCTATAAGGAATTTGAGGCCAATCAAATCTGACTGGCCGCATGCAAACTTAACAAGTCAAATGTATGTGTAGACTTTCACAGCTGGCTTTGATTGAAATCATAATAAATTGTGAATTAAAACTGCATTGAAATCATAAAATTTCACGGAGCAAGTCTGTATTGACCACGGCAAAACGGCCCAGGATCAAATATGATTTCAAAGTCAAATGTCATCACAGGCATGATGTTAACATTAAATTCACCTGTAATAACACTAGTATTGGGTGATTCACAACAAAATTTTTCATCAACTAGTGCCTTGGAAAAAATGAAGCATATCTACCATCTACCAGTCTGTCAGATAAAATGCAAATTGCAAACTATTGGTAGGTGTGCTCAAGTGCAATGAGCTCAGACATGACTGCAATAGCTATCTCTCTCTTCCAAGGCACTAGTTGATGAGAAATTTTTTGGATCACACGATACAATAACAAAAAAATTATAAAACTTACTATTCTGAGTCCGGAGTCCAGCCAGCTCTTACGATATATTCCATCCAGGAGAAAACCATATTCATTGAAAACTGCAACTCTAACATACAAATGTCCACAATTAGCCTATGCTCATTAACTTTGAACTCAATCATTTTAAGATACGACTTGGAATTTGCACATCCGGCTCTAGGAAACCTAAACTCTTCTACTTCACCAGAATCAGTCTGCGACGATGGAAAACAGAATATCTTCACATCGCCATCGTCTACTTCTTCATATAATATCCTATAAATTCCACCTGAAAATTTCAACACAAAATATAAATAAAATATAGTCCTGAATCCATACTTATAAAAGGTGTCTCAATAAGAACTGAAAGTCCACCATTTTGACATAAATTGTGCAGCGAAGTTTAATAAAGAACTTTGTGAACTTTGATGGATGATAAATAAAACGCTAATGTTTTAAAAAATTCTACTATATACTGATGGATAATTATAATTATAATTATCAGTATACAGGGTGCTCTACAAGCTCTATGACAAACTTTGACAGATGATAGGTTGCTTGCTCTTAAACATTTTTTTTTAATAAACATAGGTCCCATTCGTTTTTGTTTAGAAGTTACAAGCATTAACCTTTATTAACAATTAACAATAAAAATTTAAATTAAATGATAATCACAAAACTTAAAGACTATTAAATTGTTCGAAATGTCCACCCTCAGCTTGAATGCAAGCCTCACATCGACGAACAAAAGATTCGGTCACTCGAAGAATGAAATTTGGATCATCTTATTTGAATTATTCTTTCAAATAACTGCTGATGGGTAGCGATTTCAACATGGTAGACCAGCTGCTTCATGTGTCCCCATAAATAAAAATCCGGAGGATTTAGATCGGGAGAACGAGGTGGCCATGACCTCCTTTTGACCTATCCATTTATTCGGGTAATATTCATTTAGCCAAGCATCAACTTGTCTTCCTCTATGTGGTGGTGCATTGTCGTGCTGATACGACATATTTTGAATAATATTAAGTTGTACGTCATCAATTAACTCTAAAAGGTTATGTCCTAAGAAATGTCTAAAAAATTCTGCATTTAAACGATCATTTAGAACATGCAGAGGTAATAAATTATTGTTGAAAATGCCACCCCAAAAAATTGACTGAAAAAATTACGATTCTTTAAATGCTTGTAACTTATAAACAAAAAGAATCGGACCCATGTTTATTAAAAAAAAAGTTTAAAATCATGTGACCTATCAACTGTCAAAGTTTGTCATAGAGCTTGTAGAACAGCCTGTAGAGTAGAATTTTTTAAAACATTAGTATTTTTATCATCGATCAGTATCGATTTTTTTTTAATAATAAAAGATAATTTTACAAAGTAAAAACTACAAAGTAATTCTACAAAAACATAAATTTTGTGAATTTTTTCACACATTTTTTCAGTGTGAATTGGAAGAAATTAATTTTCAAGACATTTAATTTCAACAGGATGACACCACTTCTCACAATGCAAGACATTGTTTCCTGGTCGCTTATCGCTTAATTACCCCTTTTGGCCTACAAGATATTGCGATCTAACACCTATGGATTTTTTCTGTTTGTTTTATTAAAAACTTTGTGATAACTCACCTGTATCAGTGTATTATTAGAAAATATCTAAAAAAATCATCACACCTTCAAGTTAAGTAACTTAAATAAAATGCATAGTAAACAAGTTTTAAGTGGTTCATTTAAATTTTTTGATTCAGTTGAAACTATAAAATAATAGTAATAAGCACAACCCAAAAGTCTTTGTTTTTGTCAACAAATATGAATATTCTGTAGAAGTTTACGCAAAAGCAATTCTAAAAAAGTTTGGCAAAATATTATCAAAGTTCAGTGTCGCCAAATATTCAGCAAATACACCAAATTTGCTGAATATTCGGCACATCCATAATCTCAAACATTCTACACAAAACCCTATCTCTACTAATTTTTGCAATGTTACTTATAAAACTAGCTAGATACATAATATAATTTGAGTACTTTCATCAATTAAAATAAAAACGAAAACATGTAAATTACCATTACAAGAGGGCTGCCACCAGTAACCTTGATATCTACAAAACTCTTCTTGCATGACATAGGAAGGGACACCAGCGCAAAGTGGATCGTCAGCTAAGCTCCGGCCCCCTTTATGGGCGTAGGTCAGTCTCACGTTGCAGCCAGAGACAGTATGAGTAACCCAGATGTCGTGGTTGCAGATGTAGGCCACTAGTTCAGGGTTCGCAGGACATATCTGAGGGTCCAGTTTGGCACCGGGTGAACTCATCCGTAGTTTTGTTGGAAACAACGGTCCAGTCTACAATATACCGCATATCAATTTCACAATGTTAGATATATGAATAGTTTAAAAATCTACCAAATATACGTACCGAATAGCCATTGTCTATACATTGGAATAAACTACTCATGGCAGGGAAAACGATCTTTCCCGACGGGCTATGAATTTCGTAAGTGTTAATACCCCACGTAGCGAGTCGTTTCCTCTCCCATAGCAGTTGCTCTTCTCTGGAGAACTTATTAGACGACGAAAGACTAGGAAAATTTGCTTCTAGGACGCACTGCCACTGCAACCTCAGACTGGTCGGCTGGCTGCTGTTGGGCACGTCTGCATAAAGGAGAGTATTCTCCCATGCGTTCTGCGGCGTGCTGAGAAAATAGATCCTTGTCCTGCCGTCTTGTAGCGTTCGAAAGGATATAGACGTTGGTACCATGATAGACAGACTGGACAGTTGTCGTCTTAGTTCACTCACGACTGCCTTCAAAGCCGACCAAGACAGTTTGGTGTCTGTGTTTTGGACTTCCATGTCAAGTCTCTGATGTTTCTGATAAAAACTCTTTGATTCACCTTAATTCAGAACCCCTGGTAATTTTATGAATGAAATGAGTTCTTGGTTTGTGTCAGGACACACTTATTCAAATTCATGGTTTCTTTGATCTCGTCGAATTATTATTAGATGTTTGATTCGAGCACATTTTACTGCGGCACCAAATCGAAAATCAACATTCATCAAAATAATCAAAATTTTGTAAAATATACCTCGATCAGCCTGACATTTCTGAAATTCTGACCCAAATAAAAAGCTAAGCTAACCTAATTTCTTTCTTTTCCTCATTTATTTGCTACTGACATTGACAGCAAGAACAAATGAGTCAAATTTCAAATTATTTAAATTGAGAACCTTAGATCACGTAAGCCTTTCGGATAGATAATAGAGTGCTGCGCATTGAAACAATGCAGAGGTTTTCCAAAACTTTAAAAATAGCGTAAGTGTAAGTAGCTACCTGTATGCATGTTTTAGAGAGAAATGTTAAATAGGTAATTTAATTACATTGAAAAACTATTTCTGTTTTTGTGTAGTTACATCTTAATTAACCCATTTTCGGGAAAATAGGAGGATAATTTCAATTTGTGACGTCATGTTCATTATTACCTTGACAAAAATTGGCAGGCTTGGCTTTTCAATCTGCAACTTTGCTGCCTAGTCAAATAAAAAACCATAATAATAGCAGCTGTTATACTTCCATTCCATAACCCTTTCCTCCTTACATAGGTATTCTTGAAGTCTTTATTTACATTTAATTTGAAGATTAATAAGTACGATAACTATATTTGTTATACATACATACCTCATTACCTCTAACTATATTTATTATACAATTACGGGTGCGATTAACCTCTTTGGATAAGAAAGAACAATACATGGAAGTCATAAGTCATGGAACATGGAAACGTGGATAAAGAAAAGACAGAGGTAGATTTTTTATTTTATACGCAGTCAGTACTATACATATAGTACGTGTAGCCGAAAATTCGGAAAATCTAAAATTAAAGACCAGGTAAAGAAAAAAGAATCGCATGATCGCATGCATGCATCACATCAAGGATGTTGAATAAAGGAGTTTCGACAAACGAGGTGGAATGTGAACGTGAACGAACAATAATTTATAGAGCTGCAATCTATTATGAACAAAATTTCAAAAAATATGAACAAAAAGTAAGCGTTGCCAGGAGTGTGTAGTGCTAGTGCTTAGAAGTAGACGTACACGTAAAGCAGGCAAAGGTAGCTGTTTAGCAATTTTAGCAGCATAACCACAGAAATTAAAATAAAACGTAAAAGCATCCCTACTACTTTTAAGATGGAGGAGACGTTGTGTGTGAATTGTGATTGTGTATGACCATGAAGTTCAGTCCGGTTGATTCAGGGAACTTTCAACCACCTTGGATAAACCGCTCTCATGTCTCTGTCTTTCTCTATAATCAATGCGGCTTTATGGACAGTAGACGTCTCTCTCGCTCTGATATTTTTCTTTGAATCGTGATTGGACGCTTTTATTGGACTGGGTGTTATTTGTTTTTGTGTGTGACACTGTCACTGTGACAGCTATGGACGAGGGTGTGCGTTGTTGATTTCCCAACATTCGTCATAAGACATTTTCGAGAAGAATTTTTATCCAGTTTCGGTTGATTATTTTCATTTAATGAAATTTATTATTATGAAATGAAGTTTGCCCATCGTAAACAGGCAGAAGTAACTGTTCGCAGCCGTAGCTGTGGTGTTTTGTGACGGTGAAATGATTTTCGGATCAATAGTGTTATACAAGTATAAATTACTCATTCTTCTTGCTCAATAGTGAAACAGTGATTGTGTACCTACGTACGTATCATATGCATTGAGATTTCGTGTAATTAAACGCCGTTTTGTGAGTCGGGGACTTCGAATGTTGTAGAAAACTCAGAAATGAATACAAATAACCATAATCAAACCAGAAGAAATTCCACATCTTTTAATAGACACTCGAACAGTCACCCAAGCAGACAGAGTCATCCTCATGGACACCAGAGGTGGCCCAATCGTTATCCCAAAGATTATAACAGAGACTTCGATGGATTTACTAGAGGGTATGTGGAATTGGTTTTTAATTTGTATTTTATGGATTTTTTTTGTTTTTGGGATCTATATAACCTTGAATTTTTTCACCAGTGATTGCCCTGTAGCTTCCAATAACAGTCCCAAGGAGAATAATTTCGTGCATGGTTACCCGAAGAGTTCTCAGTTGAGTCCTGTTTTGAGGAACTCTCATCTACACTACAATAATGAACCTCAAGGTAAGAATTTTTTAAACCTTCTAGATAATTATATTTTAATTGGGCTTGTCTATGGAGAAAATTTTGACAAGGACAATCAAAAATTTCGTAACTGTCATAATTTGATGTATTTGAAAGCTGAAGGGATGTTAAAATTACTGTAATAATGATTACTGTTTGGCATTGTTGCAAGGTTTTTATTTACTTTAATTATTATTTTAATAATTACTGTTTTTGTAAGAAATTTTTAAAAAATGTGAGGACTCGGCTGACTGTTATTTTTTATATACAGAGTGTCCCAGACTTAATTGACCAGCCCATATCTCATACACACAGGTTGAGGTAATCGTACGGAACAAAGGGGATTTTATTATCTTTTAAAGCTCTATAACATGACAGAATGAAAACAACCCCCACTTCAATAATATCCTCTATGTTATGTTATAACCATCACCCTTAAAAAAATGAATATCACCCTGTATATACTTTCGTATTTTCAAAACAAGTATTTGATTCTCTATTCAGCTGTTTTTTCAGTTTCAAAATTGGTTCAAAAATAACCAAGAAAAGGTCCATCAAGGTGGTCATGACTTTTTATCTGAACTTTCTCTGAATGACTTTAGCTGTCAAAATTTATCAATATTTTGGTCATAGTTTTTAATTAGCAGGTCACAGTCATCATTAAGGTTCATGATAAAGTACTTTGTCTCGTGTTTTATTTTTTTTTAATTTCCCCAAAAATCAGAATTATTTAATAAATTCTTTAGAGTTAAATTATAATATTGACCATCGCCTGTTTTTTGAAAATTATGACTAAATTATTGATAAATTTAACAGCTAAAGTCATTCAGAGAAAGCTCAGATAAAAAGTTATGACCACCTTAATAAACCTTTTCTTGGTTATTTTTGAACCAATTTTGAATCTGAAAAAACAGCTGAATAGAGAATCGAATCATTGTTTTGAAAATATGAAAATATATACAGGGTGCTATTATTTTTTTTACGGTGGGGGCTATAACTTAAGGGATGTTGAAGTGGGGGTTGTTTTCATGCTGTCAAGTTATACAGTTTGAAAAATTATAATCAAATCCCCTTTATTCGGTTCGATTATCTCAACCTTTATATGAGATATATGCCCGTATTCACAAACGATAATTTCCTAAATAATTACGTAATTAATTAAATGAGTGAGATGGAGATATGCAGTTTTTTGCAATAGAGTGAGATGGGTATAATTGATTACGTAATTATTTAGGAAATTATCACTTGTGAATACGGGCAATGGTCTGGTCAATTAGGTCTGGGACACCCTGTAGAAACTTAACTTTACTACAAAGTTGTAAAAGTACTGTATTCAAGTCTTTTAAAAGTGTTGTATAAGCAGTGCTACTTTTTTGGGCAAAAAAAAATTAATTAGAAGTTTGGATGTATTTTTCATTGCTTTGAACCTGTCAATATAAATTTATGGCAATTACTGTTTCTTCAACATTTCTTCAATATAACGTTGACAAATTCAAAGGATCCGAAGATATTTATGGACTTCTATAATTGCTCGTTAGTACTTTTTTTATTATTTAGCGCTGATACTCATAGTTGGTAATGCAGAAATTTTGTATCCCAGTTTCGAGTATCTGTATGTAATTTTGACTTTGAAAGCTCAGGCTGTTGTTTCTAAGACAGTTTGAGCTATTGTTTATAATGCTGAGTTGAAAAGCTTCTTGATTTTGTACATTACTTACTATTATGTAAAACTATCATATCAAGTGTGTATACAAAATGAGTCTTTTTGACCACAGGAAGTGGAAAAACAGAAAACAAAAAAACAAAAACAAAAACAGAAAACCACTTTGTATCACTGTAAGTTTTTAATATTAGAGTATTTAAGTAGTATGTTCTTCAATAAGCAAATATGTGGCTGTTATTCACATACAAGCGTAAACAGACACTATTTTCTCTACGACTATATGCAAAACTCTTCAAACAAAAGCTTTAAAAAAAAATGAATGACACTTTGCTCAGCATAGAAAAAGGACATGCTTATTTTGACATTGAAGACTTTACAAATTATTGTAATAAGGCAATTTTGTTGTGAATTTACAGTTACACTGAAAATTTTTTGCAAGATGAAATACGTATCTTACCCACGAAATTTTGTTTTTATTCTGACAGAGAAATATTTCCTTATTTTCATTTTGCCATTGTCTGGTGGCTTGTGTTTTTTATCTCTTATCTCTTTTTTTATTGGCCACAAGGATTTTTCTATTAGTTTTTGAAATCCGCTTTTTTACCTGTAACTAATATAAATTTTATCATGGTTAGATAAAAAAATTCTGTATTAATGTTTTCTAGAACATCCAAGTCAAGATTCAGTAATTAAAGTACAATGTACCTAAATCGTTAGTTTCTCTTATTAACGAAATTGCACTAGCAACTAGCAGTAGGTAAATCAAAAATATACCTAATGAAGATTTTTAATTTTTCCTTTAAAAAAAATTGAAATTTCGTAAAATATAAACAAAGATTTAATTTAGAAAAAAAAAATTGACAGACAAACAGACAAATATTTCAAGAGATATTAACAACAGAGAGATAAAGAAAGCCATATTTTTCCATACATATTTTGACTCCCTGTATTAGTAATTCTCATTGCTAATATAACAGTGGGCAAGTTCTTTGGGCTATACTTTTTTTGGCCATACGTGGTGCCATACAAGAAGGTGATTTGGACCATATTAAAATTTAAAATGCTCTATTTCATACACAGTGGGGACGCTTTAATAGTCACCCCTCTCTCCTTGAAATGTTGAATGAATGAGAACAAAAACTAAATTCAGTTCACATGAATTGTTCTACTTTGTTGATGTAAAACTACATGTCAAATGTCAAAATGCTGTTGCAGTCCCTATCAACTTCAAAGTATCGAGGGCCCCAATTAAATTATACCCACACAAAAAATATGTTAGTCTTCAATTTTGACTTTTTTTTTTGTCTGTGTGTCAGTGAGGACATTTATAGTTTATAGCAACATCTTGCAACGTCAATCAGATAAAAAATTTAAAAAATTCGTGTTCTATCTCGTTCGACTCTGAATATAAAAGGGGGATTATAATTATAAACATCCTCACGACACACAGACTGACAAAATTGTAACTAACACAATTTTTATTAAAAGTAGTAAATTAAAATACCTTTAAAATGAGGTCTCACTTAACCCCCCACACGACCCTCAAAATTTTGAAGTTGACAGGAAGTGCAATGTCAATTTGACATTTGACACATCAATTTTACTTCAAAAGTAGCAGAATTTATCTTATTGAATTTAGTTTTTGTACAAAAGTTTTGTCTCATCTCTATCTGTTCTCAGTTCTCTGTGAGTCAAAACTCAGAATTTAAAGAGAGGAGGGGGACAATAATCGTCCTCACTGTATAAATGTTGACACTGATGTTTGACAGTATAGTTTTTTAAAATTTTGTCTCAGTCCACCATAATATTATGTTCGTGACATACATGTTGTGCAATTTCTAATTGATTTTTATGTTACTAGAAGGAACCCACGGACGGTGGGTAATCCTGAACTTTGAATACTTGAAAAAGTCAAAATAATGGATTTTTTCGCTTGTTTATATTGAAGTTTTGGACAAATAATTTTTACTGTTCTTATTTATTATCTAAGAACTCTAGATTGATGATTGCTTGGTAATGTAGCCCGCAATCAGTTTTTTGATGCTTTCTTCTTCTTTAAAATATAAATCACTTGGCCTTGATGATTAGGTTTTTAAAATTTTTTATTTTGCATTTAAACTCCCTTCATTTGGATGAGTGTGTATATGTTTTTAATATATCCAAATTAAAATCTTATAAGTAGCAGTTCAGTCAGCTATGCTATGCAGGTAAATGTAAACTTATATGCGACCTTGATTGGTTATAGTTATAAAACAATGGAACTGTTATTGGCATGTGTGTTGTGAGTATGACTGTGTGATCATTATCAAAACATTGCTTTATTTAATTCTTCTTACCTCAGGGCATACATATATTTCAAATTCAAACATGCATTAACTAAATAAACTGAATTGTTTAAATAAATGTTTATTAAATTCTATTTGTCTCAACAGTCAGCCTGTGATGAAAGAATTATTCAAATCTGGACAAGGAGTGTTTATTATAAGCTTACACTACACTCATGTCATTTATTACCAGACCAATACTAATTATTCCTTTAATTGGCTTTATGTGTTTAAAAAAAATCAGTACCCCGAGATTCCAATGACATTGTCTTGTGATGTCAATAATAATAATAATAATAACATTATGACAGTTCAAATTGATATCTGAAACGTTTAAAATTATTTTTTATATTATTATTGCGGCGGTAGCACATCAACATCCCGACCGGAGACACATCAGCGTCATCAATGCCCCAGAGAGAAGACACGCAATCGGCCAGATCCAGAACTACCACAACGGTGACAGGAGACACATGCCGAGCATCCCCGACAGGCGACACATCTCGCCGCCCCTTCTGAATATCTGCGAGAATGCCACCGGACTGCTGACCAACCCAAACGCCGACCCGAACCTCCATCAGAGGAACTTGATCGACTTCTCACACTCTCAACGTCGGCACGGCAGAGGTCAGTGTACGCTTGTTTCCATTAAACCATTAAACTCTCTTCTCTCTCCTTTTTCCCAGATCTTCGCGTCAGCCCCATACACTTTCCCCAGCACTCGCCGCCTTTCTACAGGCAGACGAGCGACGACAGCATCAAGAGTGAGAGTCCGTCCCGAAAACGCAGACGTCTGTCCCGATCTGGCAACCTCATCGAGTTGAACACTCAGCCGGCTTCGCCGCCGAGGAGGTCTCCCAGGCAGCACGCACCATCCACTTCGCATCACAATATGCAGGTTGGTGTACAAGGTCGTTGAATCTGAGATCAAACTTGAAAAGTTACGATAATTTTTGAGTCAAGATATTTTTTAGTTTTATAACATTTTAAAGCAAAATTACTATTAGAACTGACTCAGTTCTAAGTACAAGTTCGTAAGACTGATTCATGTAATGGCCATAACAAATGAAGACGACTGTCATTTAAAAATTACAGTTGAAATTCGGTCTGGTGATCGTTCCATTCCCAGGAACTTGAGAATAGCCCCCCTGGTCGTTTATGTGTTCTTTTGTGTTTTTCCTCAGTCTATCCCATCGAAAGAATATGGCTATAATGAAACCACTGAACTTCTGAATTAAATTTGAATGTTTATTTGAGCCAGTGTTGCCATAATTTGAAAATTGTTTCCTATATTAATAATAATAAAGGACTATAATAATAATATGTAGACATTAGAAAATTTGCAATTTTGAGTTAAATGTATTAAAAAATTTGATATGGCAATTTGCTTGTCATATGTGCCTTTCATATTATGGGTGACTCTAGAGGTGTCCCATAGGTACCTTAGAAAATGGTAATAGCAATGCCATGAACTACTTACCTGAAAAACATTGAAAAAGTTTTGTTGTATTTTTTAAAGTTTTCAAATTTGATGTAAACCAAGAGTGTAGAAGATTTGTTTGATTCCATTGCTTTGTTTGATTCCATTGCTTTGTCTATTAATATATTTATTTAAAAAAAAAGAAGTGGTTTGATCCCATTCATTTTTTTGACAAATTTTAAATTTTTTACTATTTTTAAATGTTGAAATTGAATGGATTAATCAAAAGCTTCGTCAGATCTGCTACAGGTGCCTAATGTTACAAATTACCAAAATTTTATCCAAGTAAAAAAAAGGAAGTATGGCACTTTTACCATTTCAATGAAAATCAGGAAACTCTGTGACTGTCCCTTATTGTTTCTTCTTCTTCAGCTTTTTTGACTTTTTGTTCCCAAGCTATTTAACCAGCATATTATCGTTATCTATCCATGTATAATTATTTAATGTGAATTGATTCGCAGACCTTTTACTGATCACACGGTCCACAATGACATGTGAGATTGAGCAGCAGGAACGTATGTTTAAAAATTTTGATTCAATTGTAATTTATTTTTCCAAGAGAGACTCTGATAACAATAATTTCTATTTTTATTATGGGATTACTTCAAATCTCATGTCAGATTGCATATAAATATGCACCATAATATGGCATGTTTTCTTCTCATCTCAATCAGTTGTAGAAAATTTTGATTTTGTCAACAGTTTGAGCATTCAAAATGATGCATGACTCAATGTAATTAAAAAAATCACTTTTGATACAAAAACTAACAACAAAATCAAAATTTTCCCGACCATTTAGGAAGAAATTTCCCATATCATGCTTGTTTTGTCTGACAATGTAAAAGCACTGAAGTTTCAAAAAATAAATTATGATGATTTGTACCTAATTGTGTTTCTAATTTTTTCAATTTTGTTGATACAGGGAAGTCCCCCATTGAGAAGACCTAGATACAGGGAAAGAAATGATTTTGCCCACGCGCACCATCAGACTTTCCTGCCAAGTCCACCACCCGTTGCTCATCCCCATCAAAATACAGTGATGATGGACATTAATCAGGTATGAATAAAATTATTAAATTATTAATATAAGAACAAGAAAATAATATGCAGTACGATTTACTATGTTAATGGAAGAGGCGTAATAATTACCCCTTATTGTCTATGCTAAAATGTACACGATCAGCCTTTCCAGGTCCCGGTTACAATTCCGATGAACCACGAGGCGATGTGGAGCTACCCGCCGTCTCCCCACATATCTCTCTGCACGGCCCCGCCAGGGGCCCCTCCGCATCTTCACAGCTGCCATGTGCACAGCGTCTATCCGCACCATCACCACCAGCTGATGGCGCCTCAGTTCACCGGCTGCCTCTCTCAGGGATATGGGGGCTTCCCCCCGCAGAACCACCCGATTCCTGTTGCCAATCAGCATTACGCTCATCAACATCTGCCGCCTCAGGTGAGTTATCGATGAGCTTTATAATTATTAAAATATGACACAATTATTTTATAACCTGGTTGTTTGTTTGTCTACTCTGTAAATTATGGAAGATCAGTGTAATAGTTTGAAGTATGTGGTATGTTATGGTGAATAATTCCATCCCTAAGGGATAGCATTTTATTTGTATGACCAGCAGCAGGTTTGTTAACTTTGGCCGAATATTCAGCACATCCCTATTTACGGTACATGTCCTTAAATTTGCTCAGGATACCAACTCGACAGCTGTTCGACAATACTAAATACAGAATTACTCATATCTAGAAAGTTGTGAATATTTTAATCCTTGCAGCGAACCGAGAACCTGGAAATCGACCTGCTGAACGACCACCACTCTCATACTCATTCGGCTCTGCACGCGCACGGTCCCTCGGCCCTGCACGTGCCCCCGATCCAGGTGACCACTCCGCCGTCGCTCTTCCTATCGGCCGAGCCGCGCGGCAACCAGCTGGATCTCCTGCACGCCCGTACACGCCAGCATCGTAATGCAAGACTGCCGCCCCCGCCTCCGCCCAGGGCCAGACACTATTACGCACTGCCGACTCCTTCTGCCGCTCAATATTCCGGATTCCTGCTGCACTTCCTGTAAGTAAACTTCTTCATTATGCTACCTGGCTCGGTTGTTCGTCAACAGTCATGTGTTCTTTCAGCGCGATGTTTTCCAATCCTCCGATGTCTCCGTTCAGCCAGACCGATCTCAGCAGTTCTGACTCGACTGAGACCGAAAACTACGAGGCCTTGCTGAGCCTGGCCGAACGTTTGGGCGAGGCGAAACCCAGGGGACTGGGCAAGGGCGAGATCGAGCAGCTGCTCAGCTATAAGTTCAACGCGGACACGCACCAGGGGGATCAGACTTCATGCGTTGTTTGCATGTGCGATTTCGAGGCCAGGCAGGTGCTGAGAGTATTGCCGTGCTCTCATGAGTTCCACGCCAAGTGTATCGATAAGTGGCTCAGAGTAAGTAGTTTTGTTTAACTTTTATTGTGCTTAGTTGGAATGTTGAAGGTTTTCACATATTCAATTTTCCCTGAACCGATATAAGTGGATTACTCTGCCTTTAACAGCTGGAGACTTGAAATTTGGTACTAACTTTTTTGAGCATAGCTTGCATCTACTGTCAATGTCAAAAATAATGCAGGCACTTTCAATTTTTTGTAATCATAATCAATTTTTCTTTTTTTTTATGGTCACTATATTGAATTTTGACACTTTTGAGTAATGAGATAATTTGGTGTCTACAACATTTAAGATGTCTTTATTTTTTCCAGTCAAATAGAACTTGTCCTATTTGCCGTGGAAACGCTTCAGATTACTTCACCAATTCAGAATGAGATGCTTCAAAAGAAAAGAAAGACATGTTGATGCGACGACGGAATACCCGGGGGACTCAATATTGTAAAAGTTTGGATATAATCCCAATTTAAGTTGTCTGCGTTGATTTATTTTGTCTGTGAGGTGCCATTAGTTGCCAGTAATAGATTTAAATGTCATCAAATAAAAAAATATGTATGTTAACAACACTTCCTGTTTTAAAGTCTACGTACGTAGTTAACGTTGAGCTTGAACTTTTAGTGCCATGTGCTATAAAGTTTGAGTGAGCTAATATCTTTCTCGATAGTCCGTGTGTCAATGTTGAAACTAATGTAACTGTAAGTGTACCTACCTCGCTGTCGCAGAGCTGTCTTACGGTTGTTCAATTCCTTATTCGCTTTATCATAATTTAAATAAACTAGCGTTAATTTTTTTTATGTAATTTTAATCTCATTTGAATAATCGCAATCTTTCAGCGCTTCAGTTGTATATATTTTTGTTATTTAATCGTTTTCGAGGGTGCGAAAATATTTAAAGCAGTTCATCTTCGACTCGTGAAAAAAGTTAAAATAAACAGACTCATCAAATAGATCCGCGATTAATTAATCGTTAACATTGTATGATGATTAACACAGAATACACATGTGAAGCTCAACCTGTTTCTATTGCACAGTGTGCCTGTAGATTGAGGTAATATGGGTTTGAGTAAGCAGGGTTTACTCGTCAAAAGACTGATATTCAGGTGATATAAAATATAGAGACGGGGATGTGCTGCTTTTCATTGTTGTTGCCTTGAAGTTTTACTCGGCAGTGTTTAGCTAATGTTTTTTTTTTAAGTTATTGTTATTGTTTATCACTTGCTTTGTTGTGTGGTTGGTTGATCGTTTATTAATTATTATTCTTCGCGTGGATTTTTGCAATATACTTATCACTTGCGCTTTTTCATGTAAACTGTGAAATAAACACACCGTGTCTCTCGTTGGTAATCTAATCAGTAAACCTGTTCACTTCCTTCTTAGACCAAGTCTTAACTAATCAATAACGCTTTCAATGTATTTTTCTCCAACGGTTTCAGTAAATAATTATTGAACGTTCATGATTGTACAGATGTTTAGATTGAAATTATTGCAATAGGTGTGCCTTTATATTGTACAATTTATCATATTTCGTTGTGTTTTTAGTTGCGTAACATGATTATTATAATATAATAATAATAATAACACCAGTATACCTGATGAGTTTATCACAAAAGTACCAACCTATGTATTCTGCTGTGGTATTTATAACGAAAATCAAATGACGATAATAAGTTCTTATAGTAACTGACGTTAAATTAAAAAAAGAAATTGGATTTCTTCGTAGGGTACAAAGTCTGAAATCAAGTCATTTTTGTGATGAACTACTGTTTGCATAACACTAATAACTCGTCGAGACCTATCTTTGTGTCTTCATTATAAAAACCCTCTTTTGCTGTAGTGCTTGGTATGTCAACGGAAGTTTGGATTGTTCTATGTATGATCTCATTTTTTCCTCACACTCCCTCATAATAAGGCCTTATTATTGTGTAAATAATAAGAACAAGGTTATTTTACATTTTTCTTTTGATTAAGATTTAGCATGAGCAGCTTAAACTAAAGATGGGAAACTCTCCGAACTACTGTTGCGACAGACAAGTCGTCAAGTGCCATAATCCTAGTTCATATTTTCTTGTGAAACGAAGGTCACTTCCATTTTAATAAAGCGATATTTTTAGGATATTTATTGTCGTAGGTGATTTTAATTGTTTCTCTTCAGTGTTAATTTTGAAAGTGTAGTCAGGGTGAAATATTTAAACTTCCTGTTTGAATTCAGATTTCCGTCTTATTGTATCAATATTAGAAATTTGAATTATTGTACGTAGGGCCGAATTTAGACTTTGAATATTTCCAAAATACCTTAGAGCAAGATTGTAACATACACACTAATAATTGGAGATAGAGTAAAATTGCTAAAATGTCTGTTTACTGTTGTTAATAATAATAATTACTCTTCTACTAACTGTAGTTTGAATTAATATTGTTTAAATATACTTTTAATGTTTATCTTAATAGTTTTGTTTCTAGTTTTTATTTAAGTTCACTTATTATTATTATTATAATTATTTTATTATTATTATTATTATACTTATTATTATTATGTATTATTATTGAGTGTTGGGGGTTATGCTTGAAAATGGTTTAAAATTTTTCTTAGTTTTTATAATTAATTTTCTGAAGTTGAATTTAGATTTTTTTTTTGAAATTATTTAAACGAGTTTAGCTGTACTAAAATAATTATTTTCACTCTTTTACTATGCACTGAACAAAAATTGTCAAAAATAATTTAGTTTTAAATTAATAAATAACACCACAAAGAACAAGCTAATGATTAGGTTTTTATCTGTTAATTTAGGCGGTGGTTACTAAATATTGCATTATTATTAATACAATAAAATGTAATGTTTGTGTAATTTGTTTACAATACGTTAAACTAATATTTATCTTCTATAATATCTAAAGTTGGTAATTATGAAACAATCGGTAATTAATTTCGATATATTCGCGACTTGAATTTCTCATGAGAGAATATAAATGCACAAATAATTCTCATTTCATGATGGTTTCACAGATTTTCAAAATTACATATCTCTGATACAAGTGCAATACTATAATACAGATCTAGCATTTTCCAATTTAGCAATATATAAATCTAATGAGATATTCACATCATAGTAATTTAACTGCATAATCAAAGTTTAAGATTTGTATTTTTGTGAATGTGAATACCTACGTGATACTTCGCTTTTAGTGGTTTTTAATATTTATGTAATTATAGAAGCTTATAGTGCTACAATTAGTTTTAATTTAAATAAAATTACTTATAAAATTGTAATCTTTTTATTTCACATCATTATCCTTTAAATTTGGAAAATTTAAAATGCATTCTCCAACAAACGCATATTAGCTTATCAATAGAATGAGTCCTGTTTAATCAAAATATGTGGAAAAAAAAACTTCTAAATACAAACTACTAGTATTCTTATCAACCCTTATAAGTCAGCAGAAGAAAGCGTCTGGCAAGCTTACCCCACCACGATGTAGGTAGGTTACGGGTACACATTAACCGCTCTGAAATGGCACACTCGCCAGGTGGAGATTTTAGTTTAATCACGGCCGCCATGAGGCGCTTTTGTTCTTTCTAGTAATAAATTCGATTCTGTAAAACTTACACAAATAAATACCTAAAGCGATAATCTAGAAAGAGAAGAGAACAGACGCATGGAAAAGTACGAATAGGGTAGGCCCAAAATGACAAAAGGTTCCCTCATTGGAGAAGAGACGAGCGAAGCACAGTAGAGCAGAGACAGAAGAGAAGGCAAGTAGAAGAAAGCGGTCGGGTGAACGAGAACGGCAAGCCTCTCCTGCACATTATCTTTTTCTTACCTATTACCTTTTTATCTTAACTCCTATCTCCATATCTAGAAACTACATCGTTTCTACAAAATTATCTTAACCACATTCGCGTCCGAGACCGAAGGGTCAACAAGTGTTTATCTCCGTTTCAAGAATTAGCGTCTCTAATGACATATCAGCGGACGGCCGCCATAATGTTGTCACTCGATACGCAGTATCTAAATTTTCCATTTATCAAGTCGTAACACTTGAATAAACAAAAGTGTTACCGGAAGTTAATCATCTTCGTTTTAATCCATGTTCCTGGCCGCGATTAAATAAAACAACGGAAGTCGTGAAATTTTTGTTCCTGATAGACCTAATTAATTGATGCAAGTGTTCCCGTGACGTCAACGCCATTAGGGAGCATCATCTATAATCGGTGCGGTACTTGTCCTACATCGTGGAAGAGAAATGACGTGAGTTGCTGTTCCAATCTGCAAGTATTTCCCATTTGGTAAATTTATTTGAACCACGACAACTTCGCCTGACAATTTGAGGAATTTGACAAGGGTCAGTGTTTACGCAACCTTTAATACATTAATCAGCTGATATTGTCAATGGAGATTGGAGAGTCATTTTTGTTATACTAGGATTAACTTTAAAAAGTCAGATGTGACGTCACACTAACCGTCCGAATTAATATTTTTAATTTCACCAGAAAATGTCAAACAGTTAATTGTCAAGTTGTGAACGAGCGTAAATTATTGAAGAAATCATTCAAACAATGAATTGAAGCGCTTACGTCAGTTTGAGAGCCACTGACAACTACATAAAATTTATTCACGTAATGACATTCTATCCTCTGTGTTGTGCATTTAATTCTCATTCAAAACCAATGTTGACGTATACTTATTTATGCGGGATGGAGTGTTTAGACAAACTGGACGGTTACTATAAAAACCACGTATATGAAACAAAATAAATCCAACTATCAAAAGGATGTGTATTCTTAATCGATACGTATGACTTTTTAGACTTTATTGGACTATATTTGTGAACCCAAAAACAATAAAACAAAACTTGGTAATCCTCCACTTGACGTCGCCGCTATATTGCGCGTGCGCGGAATATATCAGATCAGCTGGCAGTTTAAAACAACAAATGCATGCATAGTTGCCAGCTTTATTTACACTACCTATATTAATTTGCAGAATGCGGATCACTATAAGTCAGGGTAGGTCTTTGGTCAGAGTAGGTTTTTTTCCTTCAAATGTCCCTAAAATGAAAAAAAAAATACCCTGACCAAAGACCTGATCATCAAGATTAAAAAGTTCATTATTTGATAATAGGTGGATCCTGCAAATACAGGTATTGTAAATAAAGCTGGCAACTATGCATGCATTTGTTGTTCTAAACTGCCTGCTGATCTGATATTCCGCGCACGCGCAACATAGCGGCGACGTCAAGTCGTCAAGATTACCCAAAACTTCATGGCCTTCCTAATAGTGCGTAAATAATATGTGAACGGTGTATACATCGTGATTCCTGAGTCCTGACCTGACTTCTGACCCCACAAAAACGAAAAAATTAAGCTAGATGAATGTAAAAGGGTGTGAGGGCCATTAAAGTATAGACCTAATAAGGTATGGACTATGGATTATGGAAGAGCAAGAGTTACCATAGTTCGATAGTTCGATGTTCTGTTCATCAGTCATGTCATCAGCCAGGAAAAGGATTTCTGATCGTAATCTTAGATCAGGTAAACTCTTAGGATGGATGTCATGATGCGCAGTGCTAAAATATAACCCTGCTATTTGGAGGAATTTATTGATTAAATTTCAAACGGAAACG
This sequence comes from Malachius bipustulatus, assembly GCA_910589415.1. Lineage (NCBI taxonomy): Eukaryota > Metazoa > Arthropoda > Insecta > Coleoptera > Melyridae > Malachius > Malachius bipustulatus. Next base: position 49,943,418 of record OU342633.1, read on the forward strand.
CAAGGCTGTTTTATGTGTAAAACATGGTTGAAAAATCGATTAGCGCCTATGACACTGCGGCAATGTCAATTTAAAAATGCAACCATATTCGTTTATATTGAAAAAGAAACATCAGCAATTCGAAACAAAATGTAAAATTAATAAAACTTAGAAGTTCAAGTTTGTAAGTTGTATTTATGTTAGAGAATAAAGACATTTGCAGACTTTAGTAGTGATTTTATAAGTGTAAGAGACCCGTAACAATATCACTCAATTGTAATAAAAAATTGTAAAAAATGTTTCTTCCTGTGATTTTTCATTCTTTCAAGCTCCAACTAACTACCAATTTACAAAATTAAAACGCATTTTATTTGAAGCTGCATTCCAACGACAAAGGGGTTTTTCTTTTTAAATTCCTCATTATTCATAATAGAACTGCACCCAGAAACACCAGAAGCAAATTATAATTGGGGTTTCAAAATGGCGGTTACCAATAGTAGTTCTTCCTGTTGTTTTATATTCTATTATCCAGACAGAAAATAACATACTCAGAAAATAACATAACCTTAAAGATCTCAAACTCTCAAGTCTCAAAGTCAAACCTTGCAAATTGCAAAATCTGAAGTAAAATTGCGAATTCAAATTCTTTAATAAAGTAATAATTTCACCAATAGATAATTCCGCTGTATTAAACTCAAACATGGCATTAGCAACTCTAAGGTGTTTATTAAAATCGGGGCCCATTATGAATGAAGGAATCATTTTTAACAGCAGGTAATATCATTCCTTATCAAATTTTCATGTCATAATTTTTTCGTAACAACTGATAATTTTTACAGATCAATTGTGATGGCTAATGTAAGAAGAAGTAAAACACAGGAAGAAAATAAAACCCAGTCGACTGCTGGTGAAGCTTCTCCACCCCCACCTGAGGGAATCAACGCTGCAAGCAATTCCGAGATAGAAAAATTGAATAAAGAAATTAGTGTATTAACAGAGAAAAATAAGGATGTGTTGGTAAGTGGGCCACTTTGGTTTGATTGAGGTTTTCAATCTGGATATAGATTTATTATCTGTACATCGTACAATTTCAGGATAAATACAAACGAGCCCTGGCAGATGGTGAAAACTTGAGAAACCGTCTCATGAAACAAATATCAGAAGCGAAGATATACGGAATCCAGAGCTTCTGCAAAGACTTACTGGATGTAGCAGACGTACTGGGTAAAGCTACCGAGACTGTCCCTAAAGAGGAAATAAGTGATAAAAACCCCCACTTGAAGAGCTTATATGAAGGTCTCATGATGACCGAGCAGCAGCTGAAGTCAGTGTTCAAGCGGCATGGATTGGAAGCTTTTAATCCCCTCAACGAGAAATTTGATCCGAACTGTCACGAAGCTCTCTTCCAACAGGAAGCCAAAGATAAGCAGCCCGGAACTGTAACCGCCGTGCAGAAGATTGGTTATAAATTACACGATCGAGTAATCAGGCCGGCTTTGGTTGGTGTAGCAAAGTAATTCTTATAAATGTATTTTATGTTGAAAATATAATTCCCTTATGTACATAGTGTTATTTGATAAGTTCTTGTTCGTTTAATAATTTAACAAGATCTGGTGCATTTCTATTAGATTTTTTGTAATACACCATTTTATTTGATCTGGTTTTGATTATTTTCACAACCCAAATAAATCATTAATTTCTAATTAGGTACTACTATAATCTTGATTCAATAAACCAGGTGAAGTTGCATACCTAGCTCAGAAAATTGAAGATCTCATAAAACATCAGTGCAGTTCTTACTGTTCTAAGGGGTTTAAATAATACAATAATTTAATAACGGGAGCAAAGAGTAGGTCAGTTTGAGAAGAGGATCTCTCCAGTAATAAGAAGTTGAAGACTTCGGATGTAAGAATAAATAATTGAAGAGCAATATATTTTGACGAGACAAGAAAAAAGACTTAGTTACACTAAAATTTGTCACTGGCACAGATGGGGAGGGTAAATAAATAGCTTGGAGAGATTACCAAAGCAGAGCAAACAGCTTTTACTGAAACCCAAAGAGTGGGATATTATTAACTTAAAAATACCTGATCCAAAACAATTTAAATTTATTGAAGTTTGTCTCACTGTTATCTACTATTATAAAGGATGCGTAGAGTTTAAGAGACAGAGTTGTATAAGACCCTGAGTGTGTAATATTCCGTAGTTCTCATGTCAGAGAGAATTGTGGGACTCTTGTGAGAAAAATCTTTTTATGGGGGATATTTGCCGAACTCACTAGATAGAAAAACATTGATTGCAACTATTTAAAATTATTGGGATCGTTGATCATTTCGACTGAAACTTGAAACAAAATTTCTGTAGAGATGAGACGTTTTTCACAGCTTGATCATGTCATATTGGCGTAGTTGTTTACTATGAAAATTTCATTTCAATTTGTTTGAAAACATGTCATAATGTCATAAAAATATAACAATTTTACCCCTTTGCCTATGCACGCCACTGGCTGTCTAGTTTAAAAAACTGAATTTTTCTATACTATCTTGAAATTTGTTTTTTTGGGGCATTTTGAAAATCGAAAATTTGAAATTTTAGAGGAACAAACATCATGTAAAAGTAAAAATATTCGAGTATCTCCGCCATTTTTATTATTTTGCTTCTTGAAATTGTTGAAGGTTCAAGGTTATCAGTTCTGCTCTAAAAATTTCAGTTAACAGCCAGTATTATAAAGGCCCCATTAAGCTAACGGATATATTTCTGATACCATTTTCATGCAAAGAATCACTAAATTGCTACATTTTCCACCCATGGTCGATACTTTTCTAGATACTTTATCTAGAAACGGCCCCAGAAATCTGTCCATTAACTTAACGTGCCTTTATAATACTGGCTGTAATTCTATCTACAAGACTCGGGAGATTTGAAAGGGTTTCATTTAATAATTAGAAAGTGTATTAAAAAAATCAAAAAATAAAATTAATAATGCTGAGATGTAAACAATTTATAAACAGTTTGGCTTAATACAAGGCCGACTTTTTTGTTCAATTTGCCGTATGGTATAAGGGACAGCATTTTTTCAGCATCGCTCTCAGAAACTTCCGTGTAAGCCAGTTTCAGAAATTTGGGAGTCGGGTATTTTCCTGTTATTGCTAGAGCTTTGTCTACTGACATTCCTTTAATTTGAAGCAACTGACGTATGAACATGTCACTCACTCTTATTGGCTGAAAAAGAAATATTAAATAAGGTGGGTGACAGTGGACCGCATGATTTCTCTTTCGTTAAAAAATTCACTGAGGCACCTTCATCAAAGTAATTGATTAGTTTTATTCTGACATTTTTAACTGTCAAAGTGTAATGAAGTTTATCACTAATGACACTCTCTAACTACTTTAATGAATGGGAAATCATAGGTTAAAAATAAAGACTCTCGTTAAGCCTTTACCGAGAGTTCCTAACTTTTAATAGAAGGTAAATCATACGGCCCACTATGTTTTTATTATTAATTGATAATGAAAAAAAAATAGTCTGTAATGTGTCTAGATTTGTGCCGGTTCAGGAATTTTAATGCCAATTTGAGCCCATGACTCGCTGTTTACTTACCTTTGATTTAGAAGAACTTTTATTAAATTCTTTAAAAAACATCAGAGGTATTAAATCATCATCCAAACTAATCGTAGATAAGTTTTCTTTCGGACAGCTCATTAAAGTTTTATCCTGAAATCAAAACAAAGCATAATCTATAGACTTCATTCTCATTATTTCAGTAATCGTTACCTTGTAACAATCATTTAAAATTCTAGTCAAACAAGACAGATACTCAACGGTACCTCTCAAACTATCAGTGAATTTAACGCTAAACTTGTCTTGAATCAGTGTGTTGGTAGCAGCCTGATACAAGCTGGTTATTGGTAAGCCGAGATGGTGCTCATTGTTGCCGTAACTCTCGATCAAGTATATCACATTTTGGAGTCCGCACTGTTTCAAGCGAAATTTCTGCTCATGAAACCTTCCGTCTTTGATACTATGTCCCAGATCGTCCATCCTTTTCCTTTCTATTATGTATGGTAAGATCAGTTCTGAATTGGATGTCCTATCGCGGCATATCCAAGCATAGTCACCGATTTTTAAGTTTCTTACTTCAAGCTTGACATTCAAGTTAGTTAGTTCAGTCACTATTGCATCGAGTGTTCTTTTATTTGACCTGGGAAACAATTTATATAAATTAGCTATTTATATGCAATATGCGGACTTGGGCCGGTCGCAAACTTATACTACATTTTGTTTTTGACGTGTCGACGACATGTGACCCGTTTACAACAGCCAACTGCAGACATGAAGAGACTTGTCGCCCAGAAATGTTTGCTCTCAAGCGACATTTCAACGGCTGCAAAGAAGAGGTCGTATGTAGGTATATACAATACTACTGCATCTTAATTCAACAACATGATGTATTATTGTAGATGTGCAAAGTAAAAAATTTTATTATGACATTTTGAATGTCATAATGTGTCTGGCAACATGTTCGTCGATATGTCGAAAACAAATGTCAAATTTCTGGATTGCTCAGTAACATTCCAGAAATTTTTCAAAAGATGTCTATTTTGGTACAGTCTACAGTGTGGTACAATGTCCAAAATGCACGTCCACGTTGAACACACCTAGGCCGTATCTGTCCCGTTAAATGTAAATAGACCTTAACAATTTTTTTATTCCCCTCAAAATTTAAAGTTAAATGCTTACTTATCAACTGAACCTACCCAGCTATTTCTTGCGTGTCCACTAAAAGGATAATATCAAAATCTCCAGGACTTAGAAAAATCGTTTCTAGCTGACTTAGATCAGAAGACTGGGTAGAAGTGGATACAGTCGAGCTTGCTTCTGAAGTACTTTTATGTTTCTTCTTATTTAATCCACTAGTACTAGTACTCTTACTGGATGATGATGATGAAGCAGGTACTGAACTATCCGAGTTATACCTTGGCAGCTTTAAAGGTAAATTTGTGAGTGCTTCCAAAGAATTAATATCAAAGTTAACATCGGTTCTAGTTTGGATAGGTTGGGAGAAATTATTATTATTTGTTGATGTATAAGTACTAGTACTAGTACTGCTGCTACTACCACTACTAGCACCAGTACCATTTCGATTGAGGCATATATCATATTTCTCTGAAATCGCATTACTTCTAATTGTACTGTAAAGATTACTGGAGCAGGTTACTTGACTCGATAAATTAGGATCATTTTTATCTTTTTCTTCAAAGCTGTTACTTGTAGTGGCTAGTTTGCATGCCAACAGAAACCCTTCATCAGTTAAAGAGAACTTAGCAGGGTTGCTTTCTTTATGTACAAGTCTTTTTGATATTAATGTTCTCATAGAACTCCATGCGGTGTATCTTGATCCAGGGAGTGGATTTTCAAAAGAGGTATCACAGAACGATTGACCAGTTTTCATTATTTCTTTCTTGCTTGTAAAACCTTGGTAATCGGGTCTTATAGTGATTTCATATAGAGCCATAAGTATTGCATAGGGGCCCGATTTGTAGGCCGGTATATATTCCTTAGTAGATTTGGTATCTAGAGACTGAAGGTCTGAAGGTGCAGCTTTGGTTGCTGTGGGTTTTTTTCTAGGTTTCGCCTGGATCAACTCATCAATATTTGGAATTATGATAGGGGCTGCTTCGGGTTCTCCTACTGTGCATCTGTGCTTTTCCAGTTTCTCATCAAGCATCTTACATAGCTTGTCACCGAAACCGTTCAAGATTTTGCATTCTTTACCAGTTTTCAAGGGCAATGGGTACTTTTTTAGAGATTTTAATGCGGTGGAAAAGCAAAATTGCATTTTCGATTCTTTCTGTTTAGCTTCATCTTTCCATTCAGTTAGCCACTTTTCGAATAAAGGATTTGGGCAGTCTAGTTTTACAGTTACACGCTGCCTTTTTGAAGAAAACATCGTCTTTCTAAAAAGTTAATTTTCTACATACATAAAAGATAATAACTAAAATATTGCCGGTTGAAAATTAATAATTTTGGTTTTTAAAAACTATAACTTTTAAAAAATTCAAAGTTCTAATAACTTCTAATCTAACAAAAACAAAAACAAAATTAATAAATAAAAAAATTATTTAAAATTTAAAATGACACAATTAGGCAAGACTTTCACTCATCTGTCTCTGTCATCACTAGTACCTTATCTGATCTTCTTTTTATTTTGTGACGTATTGAGGGCAAGGTCACGATACACCCAGCCACGATACACATATACACGGTATGCCGATTGCTGTTACTATTTTGGTTATTACTGCGCAATGACGTCATGTGGTTTTATTTTGACTCAAAGTATTAATTGCGGCGAGGTTGTTTATAAAATAAATGTCAAATTATATTGCTTTCATCCTTTTTGCTTGTGGTTTTCTTTGTGCTAGATCTATTATAGAAAAATCTTAATTTTTTTTTCGAAAAAAGTAAAATAAAATTTTTACAAATTTTTTAATCTTATTGATTTTTGATTTTCATGATTTTTTTGTACCAAACGACTAAAAAACAATATGGCGGCTGTAATAAGAACAAAAGTTGACTATGAAAACTCTGAGATTTAGTTGGCCTTGAAAATTTTTAAAACGTTAAATGGATAGTTGTTGCCGACTTATGAAAGCCTACAAAGAATTATTTATTTTTTCCTGACAATAAAAAAGATATGCGCAATTTCATATGTAATCTTAGAACCACGTGACGTCAGAAGACCTGAACGCAGCCTACGCGTCATCGTCTATCGTCGGCATACCGTGTATAATTATGTGATCGCGCACCCAACATGGTATGCTGTTGCGCATGTATGACGTCACACCCGAGGAGGCTGTTCATTTTCTGAATGTATTCTCATAAAATTTCAAATTTTGTCGCCTTCAAGTTTTATAATTTGAAATTTCGCGGCTGTCATAGCGACGGCAATCAATCTAATAATTATTGTTACTTATATTTGTTGTTACTTTATTTTGACACTTGAGAATAGACAATAATTAATAATTATCTCATTTCCATGGTAGGTAAAACATGGAAGCCGGTCGTCATTCTATTCACGACAAAAAATAATTATTATTTTTGAAACTTCATCGATAACTATTAAAGACTCTATACAATTGCACAAAAAAATTGTGTATACTGCGGCCGCGTCATTCTTTAACGGCTTCGAGATTGCCTTGCCTCAGCCGCAAGCGGCCACGGCGGCAATCTTCCTCTCGGTACGTTAAAGAATGATTTCGCGGCCTAAGTATACAAATACAAATAGCTATATTGTAACAAAATATACAGAGTGTTTTATCACAGAACTTGTTCTGTGGTCTTATTCTTATTATTAAAAGGCGATTAATTTTCTGAAGGTCGGTTGTATGTCAAGCTTTTAATCTCAATCATAATTATTATTTGGGACATTATTCGTATAAAAGGTTAATTAATCTTATAATCTTATCAAATAAAATATAACGAGTTGAAGGTAAAATTCTGAATTTTTTCATTATCAAATAAATGTTAAGGTAAAAAGGCAGTCTATTTATTTTATGATACTGAGCCGATCAATAAAATAACTGAACTAAACCCCAACCCGGTCATAAAATCGAGAAGAAAGAACATTTTAAATTTGGCGGTTTTTGTGCCACTGGTACCAATAGCGGTCGTGTTTGTAACTGACATTTAGTGTTCAGTGTGCATTTTACGAATTTGAGTTTTGCGAATAAATCTTGATAGTTTACTCGGCGTTTTTTTGAAAGTATTGTCAAGATAACGTGACGAGTGTTTGAGGTATGTGAAAATCTGCAGAAGGTGTATTATAATTTCAGAAATAATGAAACGATTTAAATAGTTCCTTATTATAGAAAGACACGATCAATGTGACCACCTGCATAAAAATTCATACCCTCCTCCACCTTCTACGCAATGAAAAATCATGAAAGACGAAAACGAAGTGCAGCGATTGTGAATGAAATTTAAAATCCTCGGTTTCGGTAACGTGAAGAAAAAGGGCCGTACAATTATAATACACAGTCGTGGTAAGTTTAAAACGCTTTGACGTTCGTTAATAAATCCACTGATGTAACTATTTTCACAATAGAAAGGAACCGCACGTATTATAAATATAACATGGCTGCCTCGTTTCCCAATATGAACATTACCAACTCTCTCAAGGAATTGGTCAGTAAAAGAAGAAATCGATATAAGAAAAATGGTTTCAATTTAGATCTCACTTACATAACCGACAACGTAATCGCCATGGGCTATCCGGCCTCTAATATTGAAGGTGTTTTCAGGAACCACATAGACGACGTCGTAAAATTTTTAGAATTTAATCACAAGGACCGCTACTGGATCTACAATTTATGCTCGGAGAGGAACTACGACAAATCCAAATTTCATAACCGGGTCGCGACGTTCGGCTTCAACGATCACAGTCCACCCAAGATCGAAATAATTCATCCGTTCTGCGAGAGTGTCTACGAGTGGCTTTCGGGGAACGAGGAGAACGTCGCCGTCGTGCACTGCAAGGCCGGCAAAGGACGGACCGGCACCATGATTTGCTGTTACTTACTATTCAGCCGGATGTTCGGAACGGCCGACGAGGCCCTCAGACATTACGGGCAGACCCGTACACAAGATAAGAAAGGTGTTACGATCCCCAGTCAAATGCGGTATGTTAGGTATTACGAGAAACTTATAAAAAACAATTTAATCTACGTCCCCGTCTCGATGTACGTGAGAGAGATAGTGCTTCAGCCGCTGCCCCTCTACCCGCAGGGCAGTACTTTATATTTCAAATTGTACAAACACGGTGTCAACACGGAACAGCAACAGTGCCTGTTGTTGCATAAAAGTGAACACAAATGCGATCTGAAAAAAGGCGAGAACCGTTTAGTCATACCGATGAATGTGTGCGTCCCGTTGACGGGCGACGTGAAGGTCGAGTTCGTCGCCAAGTCGTTGATCCTGCCGAAGTCCAAGTTCCACTTCTGGTTCAACACGTTCTTCGTGAAGGAGGAGGCGACCTGCGTTAACGGTATCGTCGAACAGAACGGAGGTAGGAACAGCGAGAAGTCGTACCTGTTGACGTTCAAGAAGAATGAAATAGACACTATTAACAAATCGAAGCAGCACAAAGTGTACAGTTCCGATTTTCAAGTAACGTTGTTCCTGCAGAAGATACCGACGAACGAGGCCTCGAAGCACAACTACGTCTGCGAAATCCCGCCGCAGCAACAGGAGACGCCCAGTGAGAGCTCCGAGTCATCGTCGGAGGAGTCCAACGAGGAAGACGGATGGGAAAGCGGAGAGTCTACGCATCTGTGATATTGGTGTACTCCAAAACACCGTGTGGCATATTAAAATACAAGCAGCCTCGATTGTAATGGGTGAGGCATTCTCGATTTGTATACAATCTTTTTGTTTTTGATTGTCCCTACCCTACACTAAACAGAACAGTAGATAATGAGTGACTTGATGAAACTTTGCCCACTCTGCAAAAAAATATACCAGAGACACTATAACAACTAAAAACAGAGCTTCATTAATACTTTTTAATGCAGATCAGTGATCTTCAGTTGAAAAAAATAATATGAGGGATTTTTTAATTTTGAAGGTACACTATTTATAGTACTGGCACCTGCACCGGTGACATACACATCCAGTGGGAGAGCTTTTGAAAGTCTCCCTACCTCAGGTGGAGGGATAGACTAGAATAATGTGTAATTAAAAATGGGACAGTTCATATACAAGACTTTCACTGGGCTGGGCACTTTCAACCGGCTCTCCATTGGGTTCTCGAAAACAGTAAAACATATAGGGTCGGTTGAATTAGGGAAAAGTTGCACAATTTTAATCTTAATAAGAGTCTGAAAAAAAAATTAGAACAATCATTGCTGAAAAAACTGAAAAATTGAGATTTCTTATTTAACCATTTATTTTTATTGTTGAAAATTATTAATTATTTTTTTTTGTAGGGCATCAAAAGCCCTACAAAAGTTATTGTATACAAAAATTATTGGACATTACAGGAATTTTCAAAGCCGACTAGATTCCAGAGTTTTCATAGTCAAATTTTGTTTTTCTTATAGCTGCCATATTGTTTTTTTCATGTCTTTCTGTATTAAAAAAATCAAGAAAACCAAAAATCAAAAAATGGGAAGCAATGTCATGTCATATTGACCTCATTGGACGTAAAAAGTTATATTTTTTTTTGAAAAAGGAAGAATAAAATAATGATTTTTTTAGAATATGACAATTTTTTTGTTCTATGATTTTTTTAACAGAGAATGACATGAATAGCCAAAACGGCTGGCATAAGAAAAACAAAAGTTGACTATGATTTGATTTAAAAAAATCAGCTTTGAAAATTTTCATATCTCTTTCATTACAAATTGTGAAAAAAACACTAAAATGTAGTAATTTTAGTCAGTAAAATATGAGAAAGTATATTTAAAAAAAATTAGTATCAGTGCTTATATTTTTTTCAATCTGGATGCTTAGTCATCAAAAGTGACAATAATTTCTTTTATGTCAGTAGAAACTATGACTTGAGGTGTAATTCTCAAAACCCTTTTCATGAATAATTTCACAAGGTTTGGCGTCACTGGTGTTGACGTAATAACTATTATTAATGTTGTGATTAATGGTCTGTTTAAAATTACGAAGCTCTGCGGTCTGTCACTTGTGAGAACACAGTTTGCTGTATAATTATTAAAAAGTTTGGTGCATCACGAAACATATTTGTTCTGTCTAGTGCTGGTGTAAAAATATTGTATCCGCATCGAAAATGTATCGCCTGGTACATAATGCGATTTGTCACTAGGTTTTTTGGAGTTTTAATTATTTGGCGACGAAAATACAAACTGAGATTGTTATTGGGAGGAGCGAGCATCTTTGTTTTTATCTCGATAGTTTCGTTATAGGTAGACTTCTTGAAAAACAGTCTATGCGACCTGAAATAGACAGCATAGATCATCTTTTCGATAAGGTAAGGCGTCACTGTAAAACCTGCTCTGTTTCCGTGTGTATTTCTCTTAACCGGGCGCTTCTGCTTTTTTTAGGACTTGTATGACTTATTAATTTTTAATGGATGGATGAAGGCTTTAAAGTGAAACCAGCCTTGAAGAAATCTATGTACAACTACAGTGTTCTTATAATATTAGTGATCCCCCTGCTGATTTATAAATATTTAAGGCTGATTTTTTACTAAAGAAATTCACTTTTTATTAGTTATTCTGAACCAAATTAAGAAGTAATACTGCGAGAGTTGATCATCATAATCATCATCGTCATCGTTGTAGGCCTGTGCAATATTCGGAGACCGGTTTTGGAAATATTCGTTTCGTTTATGAATTTGAAGTTTATTATATTATTAAATGAAAGTTGTAATTCGTTTACTTTTCCAAAGGAAAATCGATTAATTTAAACATTTTTTTAAATTGTAGTAAGAATGAACGAAATTGCCAGTAACATATCAACTAGGAGAGTTGAGAGGCAGATTTTCATGAGTGGTAAGTTAACAATTGAAATAATTTGCTTTCTATAATATCTCACAATGTTCTTATTTTGCAGCTGCAAGGGGGAAAAGGATTATAAATTATTATAAATAAACATGTACCTTTTGGTGGGCGTGACTGGTGATTGGAAAAGAACGGTAAAGGCTTTTTATGAAAGCGAATTCAACAAATTCGGGTGATCACTCCCTCTTACCTTTTATAATCAGTCTGTCTCTCACCTTAATAAATTTAAAGCACAAATTAAGATTAAAAGAAATAAATGTTTTGACATTTTCGGCATGGAACCACAATATAGTTGTTGCAAATCGAGTTTAGTGCTTGGCATTGTTTAATGTTTTATTGCACATTTGAATTATGCATAGTCCCAAAAGTTGTACATCTAATTGAAAGTTTTATGATGGAGAGAGAGTTAAAAAAATTGTATCAACACTAGTTCTTCTAATTAATTCTTCTTTTTCTACACACATTGTTAAGGGTTAAAATGATTGACCATTAATTTCCATTAAGCTATTATTTCACAATCTGGCTTCAGTGTTGCCGATTTATTATTTATTTAAACTCAATCAGTTCAAAGCAGTAGAATCCAGCAGGCACTTGCACCAGTCCACTTCGATGATTTTTTCTATTTTGTAAATTAAACAAGATGACTAGAAACCAACCATTTTTCTGATTGAACAAGACGACTTCAAGAAAAAATACATCTTTAGCCAAAAATCTAATCTTATGCAATCTTAAGTCTCTCATCCAAAGCATGATAATATAATAATGGACAACTGATGATTCTACAGTATTCTTACAGATCATATTGACGGTTTCAAATCAATAATAAATCAAAATTCATCATTTTACAGCAGAGACAAAAAACTTTATACTAAATTTAAATAAACATCAATATAACAACTAATTATACAGTATGGGTGAAAGAAAAACAAACTTAACGGTCACTCGATTCCTACCATAAAAATTATTGGTAAATATTATCAAAAAATTCCTAACAATCGTCTGGAAAATCAACCTTCAGTTGCTGCAAATAATCAATTACAAATGAGACGAACACAGGAAGCCTGTATGTAAGTCAGAATTTGTCTCATCAAACCAATAACAGGTGCATTTTTTAGAAGCTAAATTATAAATGGTAAAATTATGAACACATAGTTTGGTTTTATTGTAAAGACAACTAACATTTATCGAGGGACCTATTTTTACTGCCTGAAGGTACATTGTTAGAACATGAACGAACCCTTGCAAACTTTCTTCTTTATCTTGTTCCTTTTCTTTCCTTGTGTTTTTCCACTCCTCTTCTCACAAATTATGGTCTTCATATTGGCAGCAGTGTCATATTTGTCCTTCTTTGATTGGTAGAGAGATATGTTTAGTTTTTTTCATCATTTTTATAAGAGAATTACGATTCAGTAATTTCGTTAGTCTCAGTACACCACTCTAATTTATAGCTAGCATGCAACTCCGAGATATTGTAGTTTCTTTGTGGCAGTAATGAAAAGGTAGTTTGTTAAATTTTTCTAAAAAAGTCTTCATAAATGTATTAGATACTCTATTCAACACGATGCCACTATCTACAAGTCTTCTTTTTCTCTTGTTAATTCAAACAGAAAGCCATGATCTACCTTAAAATTATTTTTCAACATTGTATTGCGCCTTGGCTCATGGGTTTCAGTTTTTCGTTCTTTTGGTTCTTTCATTACTAAATTAAATATGATGGTTTACCTCTGGTCCCAGTTTTAGTGTTGCTCCCAAAATCTTTGAAAAATATCGATCGGTCCTCTTCTTGTGTTTCATTGCAGTTTATTTTCTTTGATTTGATACTCTTTTTTGATGTGCAGGTCGGGTTTTTTTTTATCTACTTCTTCCGGTTATTCATTCTTTTGACATTTCAATATCTCTATTGATATCCATTTCGCCTTGTGCGGCTACTAAACCTTCTTCTTCTGAAAGTTCTGATGTCATACTATTATTTACATTTCATTTTCATGTTGTCTATCGCTTTCAATTTCATCTTCTACCACTAGTTCCTCCTCTGACAGTTCTGTTATTATATTCTCTTGAATTTTATTGGAATAATAAGCACACACTTCTACTTTTTCTTTATTGTTATTAATTTATGTGTTTGTCTTTTCTATTATATTAGTGCTAGTCTCATAACCAATCACTTTCCTTGTCTCTTCATTTATTTTTATTTGATAATATGTCTTGATTGTTTCAAAAGTTTGTTCTGCCGTTTTTAAAGTTTATGCTCTTGAAATGCACTGTAGATCGTATCTTCACCGATGTATCTCACATACACTACTACTCGAATGGGAAAGTATAAAAATATGAAATCTCAGATTTATGAGGTATGGATTTGAAACCGTCGATATGTGACATGAAGCCAGATTGTGTAATAAATTGCATGAAAAAGTGCTGACAAAACAAATGTATATGTTTTATGGTCTCAATAAGATTTTGCAATAGTGACAGTGAAGTCTTTATAGCGCTCTGATTACCTTCTATTATGAGATACTCGACTTTTGAGACACTTTTCCAAAAATGATGGTATAATAAGTCACAAAACATTAGTGTAATAAGCAGCGTGTAAGCCATGTAAATGTTTTCATTGTCGCTATAAATGTCTGACCTTTACAGAACTCTAATTAGAAAATATTAAATCACCCGTTATAATAATTGATTATTATTAACGATGCGAGCATTGGAAAGGTGATAAGGATAAACCAAAGATTTTTTAAAGGGTTCAAAAATTATTCAATCTATGACTATAGTACAAAAATAAATTTTCCTAAATTTTTAACAGTCCGACATTTTTTTTGCACTTTAATGTTCTGTGACTGAAAGTAAAATTTATTAAGGGGCATTTGTATCAATACAATTTTTTCTGTTTTTTTTTTTTATATTATTGAAGTTTCACTTTATCTTATTCGATGATGAGTAAAATTATTTTTATTTAATCACCTGTGTAAATTTTCCTGTGTAATAGTTCTGTCAATAAATGCGTGATGGTGACTAGATAAAAATAATTTTGTTACACTTATAACTAATATACCTGAACTTTGAACTTATAGTCGATTCAGACATGTTTAGTGAATGCTCGTTTAGATTGACCTGTTAAATATTTAATGAGCGTTTATGAAACAGGAACCTGAATTTTTTTGGAAAGAAATGAGGCAGAAAGGAGCAATAATGTACTTACTTACATGAGGCATTTCTTTTCATCGTTCCATTTCCAGTGCTGTAGGATAGGAACGATTTTGTCGGGTAACAAAGAGAACTAAAAGAACTTGCCAGTTATTTATAAATCATAAGTATAGCTTATATTTAATTACATATATGTATTTTTAAATTGTACAGGCATGTAATATAGATCTTTATAATCAAACGAAACCGGTAGGATTTAACAAAAATTACAAGATGAGCTGAATTCAGTTTATAATATTTATCCCCGATCCTATTATTTTTCAAGCTTTTTTTACTTGAGTTGTGATTAATAATTCTTGGGGATTTCTAAATAATATTGATGTCCAGTATTATTATTATTGCTAACGATATTTAAATTGAATTCATGTTGTATCCTCAAGAGTGTTGTATAATTATTTGTGAATTGTGATTTAATTTAAATTTCATTCAATTTTATGAAACATGCTAAATAATATCGTGAATCTTTAGTGTGTTTCAGATTCAAATACATATTTAAATTGTATTTTAAATTGGGTAATTGAATTTCAGAAAGTTTATATTTCTCACCTGTCTTAAGTTATTTGTTTTAAAGAAGTACGATTGTCTAATCTGAAATGCAATTTAACTGGATTTGATTTCATTAATGGAATGCGATGCAATCAGAAGTACAACTTGTTAATTTAAAGTGTGATTGATTAATCTGAAATGTAACTGTATTTAATTTGAAATATAATTGATGCTTATAAAATACAATTATCCTAAAAGCTGTAGTGTTGATGTATCCCGAATGTGCAAAGGAAAAATTTCATCATAAATGTTTACTAATTTTGAAATCTTATTGTAAATAATATAATTAACTTCCTCCTCTCCTATTATGTTACTATAATTCAAAAAAGGTGTTCTTATGTTACTTCAATATGTAATTAATAAGATCTGTGGAATAAAACGTTCACTAGTATGTTACCATTGCTGAAGTAACAGGTTTCTCTTAAATTCGTTCTAATAGTTCCTAGTTATTTTTTTTTTTCTTATCACTTGTTTCTCGTCAGGGAACTTACTTAAAATACTCGAAATAATTGTTTTTAAAACGAGAATAATCACACCCTGAGATAATGTTAACACTATTTACTTTGTTCTTCGTACAAGTGCCATCGTTTGTTGTGTACTGTCTGTATAATATAATCGGGAGTTAAAAATTTCACTCTTCAAAGCTAACAATTTGAATGCCATCATGATTAAATGTATAGTGTATTACTTTCTAATAGGTAGAGACGATAAATACTAAAAATGTGATATGTTCCAGTTGAATTAAAAGCCAACAATTGTGTAAGGAAACTATGTATGATCTCTATTAAAATAATGTTTATAGCTATTAAATGCTGCAAATTGTCATTTTTATTAAATTAAGAACTTAAGAATTGCCGATAGAACTGCTTAGAATTTTTGTATAGCAGATTTTGTAATAACTGACTGTGATAGATTTGTGTATTAAAAAAATTGACCATGAATAAATAATTTTTTATAAAACTGAATTGTTTTGATTTATTAATAATTATATAAAAAAAAGTGGGTTTAAGCTCGTTTTCATCGAGCCTCACAGCAAGCAGCACGACAAGAGCTAACAATCCGAAGACAAAGATCTTTTGGCCACATTCTCACCTCGTGTGTGTGCTGTAGTGGGTGAATTGCCGCCTGCCATGGAAATGGGTGCTCTCTCCACCCATTTTTTTATGTTAATAGCTACACTTTTGGAAAAGTTTATAGATGATCCTATTTCTGAAACAGCAATTTGGTCATTTGCAAATCTTGTAACTGAAATGGCATCTAAAAGCCTTCATGAAGATCGTAACCATATTCATTTGCTATGTTTTGTTCACAAACTTATTTGAAAATATGGTTAATCGCAAGGTTGAACAAGATCGGAGATAAGGGGGCCCACCTTGAGATTCACAGCATTCAATGTTTATTTCGTTAAACATATTGTTGGAAATCCGTTTTTCTTTCAAAGGTAACTCAATATGTGAGTGACCTACTCCCCTACTCGATCAAATCCCTTAGAGATGTCTAAGAATGTGACAACACAGTCACGTTTCTTTTCCATGGCATTATTTAAAACAGCGTCAATAATCTTAGTGCTCTCAAATCTGCAGTAAAGCATTTGTGTATGGAATATCCTATACAAAAGTTCAACAGATGGAAAGATCTGGTTATAAAATTTTCTTGCTAAATTACTAACACTTTAATATTCACAGATTTATCTACAAATATTTTACAACTTAATCATTATACTGTACACTTTTCCACTTTTCAACGAGCTTTGAAACCCCTTTCTTTTTCATGGCAAGTCCTTCTACTAACTTGATCTGAAAATAAATTTATTCATCAAATCATTCAATAATTATTTTAAACTGTCAGAGTGGACCCGAATACACATACCTTCTTCTTCTTTTTCTTTGGAGGTTCAGTAACGACCTCGACCGGATTAAAAAAGCTTGGAGCACTTGGAGCGGGACGTTCGGGTTCTTCAGTAATCAAGGTACTGCTCGGAAAGGGAGGCTGTATCATTTCGATAGCTGCGATGTCTGAATAGAAGGTATCCAGTACCGAATTCAAATTTGTACTTGTAGGAGACGCTGGTTTCTGAAATAAGTAATAATAAATTATTATTAAATAAATATTGAATTAATAATGATCCATTTTACATTTGAAGGTGCATCAAAAGGTACAGGTACAATATCTTCATGCTGATCAACCCCCGGAGGTAAGGGTTGAGAACTCGAAATTTCAGGCGGTAGAGGTGGTAAAGCAGGACCGCAAAATATTGGAGGTTCTGAAATTAAACAAAGTTATAATAACTAGCTATCCACTACAATTCTATCAATTAAATACAGGCAAATATTCTTAATAAAATGTGATACTGAGATACAAAAAAAGTAAAACAGAATTACAACAGTCAATAAAGAACAACTGAAATATCACCTGGTGCTTCAGGTTCTTCCGTTTGGCTGATGATAGGTGGGGGCGGGGGAGAGGGGCTTCGAATTTGGGGCGGAAGCGGAGGGGACAATTGCAGTTCCTGTTCGACGGGGTTAGGGGGCGGCGTGGTGCTGATGTCCATCGCTTCGTCACACCTGACCACGTCCGGTTGCGGATAGTCCCATTGGCTCTCTCCCGTCTCCTGATTGCGATAGAAATAACGTTTCTGAGACCTAAAACATCACCGTAAAACCGTTTCATAGTCTCTTGCAATGGCTCGAATGAAGTTTGGGGCTGGGTTAATAGTCTAGGACGGGGTAAGTTATCGTGATGGCACATTAAATGTTCTGATGCACAACTTTAAATGTTCCGGCCGGACATGTAAGTTCTGCACGGGGAGTTGTTTATTTTCTTTTTAAATTCGAATAAGTATTTTATTATTAGGTTTGCTGTGTTTCAACAGCTAAAATTAACTTATCCTGCAAACTTTGGCAGTGTTGTAGTCTATTAGAGGTTTTGATTACATTTGCTATGTATCATCATAGTAAAGAATCTAAAAGTTAAACACGTAATAATTAGAGAACTAAAGCTGTACTAAAAAAGGTGCTGAAATAAAAAGTCGCTCAATGTACGAAAAGTAAACGGAAGCGGATCATGGACCCAGCTCCAGACGTATAGAAATATACAGTCTCGCTCCGAAGATATCAGTAAAAGAAATGAGGCTGGCTAAATACAGAAGTGGAAGCCAAAAAAGGAAAAGAAGACGAATCAAATAATTCGTCATGTATAATACGATTTTTTTTATTTGCATCCCAGGTGGCTCTGTTAGAGTGATAATTTCCATAAAATAATATCAAGAAGATGAGCCAGATTATGCTTACAGTCATGAGTTTGTGATTATCCCACCAAGAGTTAAATTCCTTATTATCATCAACAATCACCTATCATCTGATATAAGAATTTTAGCAATAATTTGATGATTAGATGAAACAAGCCAGATGAAGTTTTCAAGCAAGTATTCACTCGTTTAAGTTTAATCAATCTCTTCATGATAATGATTAACTGTAAAGATCAACTTTCCATCGAGTTGAGAAAAGTGGTGATCATAATGAAGTGGTAGTGACAGAATTTTATGAAAGGACATTTATTTGTTTTTTAAAGGAAGTGGATTTCACGAGTATTAATGTTAAATTATTTTTAATTGAGAAAAAAAATTCACAAGCCATGTTTGAACCGGGGACCTCAGCATAGAAACTCGAGCTCTAATCAAGTTGACCACATAAACAACTTAATTAAAGTTTGCTCTTAGATGCTAAGAAAATTTCTGTAAGTTATCAGTTTGCTAATTTTTGAGAATGAAGGGTAGAACTGGAACTGGAAGAAATTTACTTTTACATTATTAGAATATAAAATAGACAAAAACTAGTTTTTTCATTAGAAAAAAACAGCAATCGTTCTCAGTACAAAAAAAAAAAGATTTCACAGGGCCTTGGTACACAAAAATAGAAATAACCATAATAATTATCAATTAAAAAAAACTTACTAGTATTTACAAAGAAAATAAACATTTCAATGCCCAACTACACGTCTTTGAGACCGAATGTAACGTAACCTTGTCACGCAAGGTCGGTTTTACGAAAAAAACTGTTGTGGTTTAATCATGAACTGGTTTCTCTTCACGTTTTCGACATACTATACCTGTATCCCCCAAGTTTAAACAGGGATAATTAATTCGAACTATGTTCGATGAAGATTGTTGAAAATGGGTCAATCGCCACGGTACCTAGACACACAGAGAATAACTGTTAATAAAAATTCCCCATTAAGCAAACGAGAAAAATATTGAAAAGATAATTCATATTTCAAAAATTAGACAATTTACAAACCTGCATGTGGAAAATTATTTTTAAATGTAAGTTTTTAGAAGTGCGCTGAATCAATCAATCGCAGTAATTTTTAAAAATAACAAAAAAAACGTATCAATTAAATGTTTCGTTTAATTTTCAAATATATTTCAATTTGTGTTTTTTTTTAAATAATTTTAATCCGGAGGGAGGTCTTTATTATTGTTCTTTTAAAAAGCTCTGAAATAAATTTCTGTTTTAATCTTAATAAAAATATTGTGTGAAACACATCCTCTTCTGTATTAAGAAGATAAAAAGAAAGCTTTAAGCGAAATTAACAAGAATGTTTTCTGAACTATGCACTAGTAAAACTAATTATTGCATTATATAGTTTAGTTTGCCAATGGCGTAGATAGGGAAGGGGTTAATTTTCTAAATGTCCACTTAATTAAAAATAGATTGATGTGTGAGTTTTTCAAGTAGTATATTTATAATTATTCAGGAATCCCCCCAAGTTATTACAACACAATGACACCAGCAGAAGCACTTCCTTAAACATCTTCAATCTTTTTTGAGTGTTTCACAATTTTTTTTGTAGTCGCCAAACCAAAATACATCAAACCATCTCCTAAGAGTACTGCAAAGTGTAAATCATGCTTGCATTCAAGATTACAGATTTTCTGTTGATCTCGCTAATAATTTGGGATGCAGCAATTTAATTTAGCAAGTCCCAGAGGAAATAATAATTAATTTTTAACAAATCATGTCAGCTCATATCCCCAATAGTAACTTCATTTAAGAGTAGTAACAAAGGGCTCTAAATTTAGTCACTTTGAAAAACCAATTTTTAAAGACTATTTGAAAGATATCCCTGATGATTTTTGTAACTTCAAAGATAATAAAAACATGCCAGCTCATAGTCAGACAGACACAGTTAGTTAGTGGAGTTGTTAAGAGCAAGAGAGGGGCCTAGTGAACCAATGAACAGTGGAGTCTAGTTTAATATTGTAAAATAATTGTTATAAATAATTAAAGAATTATTGTAAAGCAAATTGTGAGAAATAAAATAAACTTTGTTACATAATCTTTCGAAAAAAGCTAAAAAAAAATAAGGAAATTTTAGAATAATTTAATTTGCGACTAGATTTACAGCCCTCTGATACTGTCAATGAAACTTTTATGCATAATCAATTTTTACGGCATCTCAAAATAAAGAATGATTACAAAATTTTTACAAGACATTCCCAATTTTATCAAACAATGAGTTGCCATAAAAGTGTAAGTATTAAAAACTAAGAAAAAATAAAAAATCCTTACCTGAACATTGAAGAGCGCAACTAGACGATTCATGGGTCAAATTTTATTTTCTTCAGAGGCACATTTTTATCATTATCGCAAGCAGTAATTAATAATAAAAAAAAAACTACCACATACCTATCCCACTGCAAAAGCCACCCCTCCGGAGCTGCCTCTTTTTCTAATTTGATCAGTTCTGCGCTAGTCTCCGTTAGCCACTTATGCAAGTAAGACAGTTTCAGGCCGCCCTCAGTCATGGCATTGAATAACGTCTGAAAAAATCAACATCTGCAGACCTGTTCATCGCTCATGAAGATAGATCCCTTACCTCAATTTGAATAATCATAGCTTGAACGGGCGAAACTGGGTCCCTTCCTTCGCTCAGGAATCCCAATTTTTCTTTCAAAGCGGTGTAAGTGTCTTCGACTTCACGCCTGTCAACACCGCTCTCGGCTGTTTCTGCTTTCACATCATTAGCCTGATCGTTTTCAACAGTCGAGGTAGGATTCAAGACATCCGATTTTACGAACATCACACCTCCGGGCTTAAAACCAGGAAACGATCCCGAGTTTGGCATTTTATCTTTCCCATAACCAAATCCTTTTCTTTCATTATCCAGATCAGCTTCCGCGGTGACAGCATTATTGGTATTAGTGATTCCTAGTTGAGGTCGTACATTAACCAGTTCGATCCCGATTTTTCTTTTCCTCTTAAAAGCTTTAGAGTTGAACTCGGTCGACGAGGTAGGCGATTCCGGTTTTGCGGGCGGTATGAAATCTGAAATGTCGATCGGTTTTGTTACCGGAAATAGAGTGCTATGAGAGACTTTGTTTTCCGGAGATGAAGTGACAGGGAATATCGCTTTTAACTCGGCATTTTCTTCTTCGTCTGAATCACCGTAGCCGGCTACCAACGAGAAACCTGAGATTTTCTTCTTCATTTTCACGGCTACCGGATCTTCTACAATAACTCTCCGTTGAATCTGAGGAGCTTCAATTACTTTTTCCATGTTAGGGATGCTCGGAAGTTGTCCGCTTCCTAGAGATCTGAATTCTTCTGCTCTTTTCTTCATTGCGGAGATATTGTTGGCTTGAGAAACCGTCATGCGGGTGTCCGGTCTGGCATTGCTATTCAACTGAACATAATAAATCACTATTAGTGAATTGGGTGTATGTAAAGAGTGTAACGCGGTTATAATAATTTATCATTATTTTTTTATGATTTAAAAGAACATTTCTCAAAAATTGAGCACAGACATTATGATCTACTTACGACTAAAAACATTATTTGCTCGTTTCATATTCAGAGCAGCTATCTCGAAAATCAAACCTGGCATGTAATACCTGATGGGCTTTTAATTGAGGTGTATTTGCTTGTCACTTAAAGACGGAAAATTATTTTGTGATCTTAAATACCTAGCTAGTCTCTATTTTCCGAGTCTGAGAAAATATCAATTTAAATCTGACAATAAACAAAATTATTATAAACCTGTTACACTCTTAAGCGAGACGCGCACTTCAGAAACTGCGAATTCTCTACTTCATGAAAGGAAAACTCTAGCAGTCAATTCATCATTAGTGCGTAAAAACTCAGTTTTGATAATCAGATTGAAAACTTTCGTATCATTAGAGAATGATTCAATAAAAAACTCTTCAGAGTGATTTTATCATCATAATTATATCCCTACACTTAGACTATAGTTAAGTAAGTAGGTCATGTAATTTTCCCTGGGTTTACTAAAATAAAAACTCCCTATACATTTATCGAACAGCCTTGATGTCTACTTGCAGTTTTAATAGGGGATCTTCTAAGGATTCATTCCAACCAATTTTTCACAAATTGACAAAATAAATATTAATGTTTTGGCATTTTAAGTTTGAGCAAACATTCTGAAAGTGAAATCTATTTATTATTATGTGTACCTGCTAAAATGCCATTACATAATGCTCTCTTTTATATTATTCCGAACGTGGAATAGTAATCAGTGTTATTAAACCGGAGAAATCTGAAATTAAACCTTTCAGCAGACCACCTGAAATAGTGCTATAATGATCTTTTATTTTAGAAAGAAAAATTAGGATTTTGATACGGGGAGATCTAGTTTATTCAAAATTCCTGAATCTCTTAGCTATAAGCTTTAATATGCGAAGTGATAGACAGTTGCTATCATATAAATTTTTAACAAAAACCGTCCTTACCTTTGTAATTTCATCTTCATTTTCACTCTCAGTATCACCTGTATATGATGTGATTAATTCAATTTTTCTGAAAACAATGAAAATCATAATATGGGTAATGATTATTGACATCCCTGGCCAGTCGCATTTCACTACAATTTTTAACTTGTAGTTTTTTTTTGTGAAAATGACCTTGAGAATCTAAGCATACCATGGAGGGAATAAGGATGCTGCGGGAGGGTAAGACACGCACCGGCAAACGATACTTTGTATATCAAATATTAGTACCTACATCATGTGAAATGTTAATTTCTCTCTTGTTACCAATTTGCACAGACACTCACTGGTATCATGACCATGATACTCCTAGAGACCCATACTACCTCGTAGTGTATAGTGTATATGGTATGCCTGAGGGCAACTGGCCACGGATGTCAACAATGACCAAATAATGTAATCAATAGTCAGGGCTATAAAACTTACTCGTCTTCATCGGAGTCACTTTGTGGTTTTTTGAACACCACTGCAGCTTTGTTCTTTTTCACTTCGATCTTCGGAAGTTTTCTGTTGTTATTACTGTTATTTACTACTACTTCTTGTTCTGC
Source organism: Malachius bipustulatus (assembly GCA_910589415.1). Lineage (NCBI taxonomy): Eukaryota > Metazoa > Arthropoda > Insecta > Coleoptera > Melyridae > Malachius > Malachius bipustulatus. The sequence goes on from OU342633.1 coordinate 49,967,007, forward strand.
CACTTTATAAATCTTTACTTGTTGAGGTTTCAAGTGTGAAATGGAGGAAGTGCCTGCATTTTCAGCAGTGGTTTTAGGGGGAATATATAAACCTTTTGGTGCTTTCTTCAAAGGACTTTGAGCTTTGCATTTTTTGAATTCCTTCGGTTCTTCCCATGTTACTTCGTCTGTCTCGATATTCCAATAATAAGCAAAGCCACTTCCTTCATCATAACATTCATGCCACACTACAAAATGACAGGAAAATAAAACAATGTTCGAAATGCCCGACCACGCATTGCTGTACTCACCAAATTCTGATTTCTTGGGCTTCTTAGGAGTGATATCATTTATTTCCCTCAGGAAATCATTTAACTTGGATTCCATGTCTGTGGGTACCTGTCTACTCCTAGTTCTATAAAACTAAAATATTTGTACAACTTATTAGATGACTGGGTTTATTTCTTTTTATTGGAACTTTCACTCATATCAAATTGCAACCACGAGCCCTTTGGAGGTTTTGTTCTTTTGTTGTTTTTTGGTTTGGTACGTTTGGTTATTGGTTAAAGATTTTTGTTTTGTTTGCAAAAAAAAATGTATGTAAACTTTGGAATACAAAACATCCGGAAGGACGTGTCCAAACTACAGGGACAGCGACCACTTGAAAGGGTTTGGACATATATCTAATACTACTATATTGCTAGCAGGGCTCTGAAGATGGACAGAATCCATTACGGTGCAGACATATATGGGTCTATATTTCTCTCAAAAGTACTTCGAATCCTACGCGCATGTCCAAGAAGCGAACACGTCTATAGGCGTGTTCGCTTGTAAGTATACTTACAAGAGTGATGACATTATTATCTAATGACGTTTTGTGAAAACTGCTCGGGTCTGGATCCTCTGTCTCTACTCTATACACCGTTCACATATTAAAAAAGAACTAGGTGGTCATGAACTTTTGTTTTTAGGTTCGTAAAAATGAAAACTCCCTAGATCTCGATTGACAATATCAGCTGATCGAGATATTAAAGGTTAAGTATAGACTGACATTTGTCAAATCACTCAAAGTGTCTCAGCTGATTAACAGCCATGTTGTCTAATTGAAGTTTTAGTAGTAGGATATCTATCTAGGATGATTTTTTACTCTGATCAATTTTTCTCAAACTGACAAATAAAATTATTAAATATTTGACATTTTAAATTTCAAAAGAGCAAAATGACGAAAATAATATCTTTAAGATGAAATAAATTCGCATTAAGAAAGCATTTCAATGATTAAGATCCAGAAAGTCCAAACTTGAGCAAACATTTAAGTCATTCTGAAGGTGAAATATATTTGGAATGTAAGTATTGAGTATGTGTATCTGTATCTGCTAAATTGCTGGTAATTACTGTCTCTTATAATAGTAGTCAGACCGTGGCATTTAGCAAGTATTATTAGACAGGACAAATTTGATATTACACCATTGGGCAGCCCACATAAAACAGGCACTGATTATGAAATTTTTGTGTTTCCGGAAGATTTGCAATAATATATTTCCAATACAACCCAATCGAAATGACATGGGGGTATTGTAAACTTCACTATACAAGCACGTAAATGAGCAGCTTCCCTCTAAGGATAAAGTAAAGAATGTATGTCTTGAAGAGCTTTGAAAATGTAAGTACACCTGACATGTGACAAAAAAAAAAAAAAAAATTAATGTGTTAAAATTAATGTAATCATTGTGGAAAATTTATTTCGGAGGACTGGACGAAACAAATGGACATGGTGAAAATCTTATTAAAATCAGAGCGCTGAAGATGATTCTGATTCTAAGCAGGATGCAGTAGCGGTTATTGATAATGGGGGATAATTTTGGGCCAGAAGCGAAAACTGAAAAATATCTTGTGTAAAACATTCTCAAGTCCAGAATCTTTGGCTGGTTTCCGACACACTACTACGATACCGAATAACCGACGAATTGATGAAAAATTTTAATATTTTAATAAACGTACCGATATATTTTAATTACCTGCTATGTATTTATTAAAAGTAAATTAATATAATTGATTCAAGTTTTTTATTTTATATTCAAAAAGTACATTTGTGTATTTTCCTAACTTGGCAAAATTACATGATAACCTTTTTCTCAAACTCTTATGAAAAGCTTAAGATTTTAAGATCTTAGATCCAGCGACATTGCGTTCTAGTTAAAGATTGCAATATGTGACTAAATGATTCAAAATAAAAAGCCCCCAAAGATGTAAATATAAATATAATAAGAAGAATACCAAAAATATCAAAAATCCATCTGGCAACTATGTCCTGTTCCTTGCCATAAAACTTCAACCTCATAAAAAAGAGACATAACCAAACTCCAGCCAATGATTGACAGCGGTTATACCCAGTGATTTCCATCACCCTACACCATAACCCAATTCTTTTATAATAAGTGAACGGTGTATAGTCACAGCGAAAACGCTAAGGAACTTGAATAGTTGAAGTTGTCAAACTGGCAAACTAATAAATTCAAAATTAATAAAATACTGAACCAGGGAAATTTTATCCAAAAGGAAGAAAAGAGTGAATAATTAAAAGCTATATGAACAATGCGTTAATGACATTTTAGCATTATTGATTTACTGAAGGTAAGTTACTTAATAAAAATAAATTGCCAAATAAATAATGAAGATTACTTTTTTTTAGAGGAAGAAAATAGTCATGCATCCGTGAAACTACCAGACATTTCGAAGACTACATGGCTTTCGGATATATAAGGAGCTGTCGGCACACTATAAGCAGTTCAGTTTGAGTCTGGAAGTTGATGAAAGCTGAAGAAGCACAGAGTAAGGAAGACAAAATAGAAAACAGAGTGAATAAGTGATTGTGACAAGTGAAGTGAAAGAGTATAAGTTGTTGTGTTAATAGTATCTGTACAGATTTACACACGTATGTAAATAAGAGTACAGCTGATTGTTTAGAATTGTAGATTATTGTTATAGATTATAGTTGTTTTGTTAAAGAATAAAGAATTTTGTAATAAGACTTTCAATTTGGAATTAATAAAGTGTTAGACCGTACACTATCATATTAAAGCACTTTTAATTACAGCCCACAAATTCTACCTTCAAATATTTTCAATTCTACCGTTAGTGCTCGGATTGCAATCACTAGAACTAACGTCATGCGCAGCGCGAAGGAGTTTCAGTTTTCAATCTTGAGATTGAAAACTCAGGCAGCAGACCATAGAGATAGAATAGAGAGGAGCCGCTATGATCACCTAATAGTACATTAAAAAACGGCATCAGTGGGTGGAGCTTATAGGAGTAACAATATGGCGACTCGACAGGGTCAGACTTAATTTTTATTTGCAAAATTTTCATAAATAAAAATGTTTCTCACATTTCATACATATTTTTAACACGTCTTCAGATGGATATTGCAGACCTTTTGTGTTTTTCAAGTCAATAAAAGAATATAAAATATCCGGCAAATAATCATGGTCATTTTCAATTTTAGATTTTTAGTGTACTATGCAAGTAGGTACGGTCCTGTATATTGTTGATACTTACCTATGGAATGTTATTCCGGACGTTTTTTTTTTATCAGTGCAGTCTCTACTACAGCAGGTACGAACTGCACAAGAAACCATCTTTGGCTTTTCAATTTAACACCAAAGATCTTAAAGACAGTCCTTAAATCAAATGAAATTCAATAAAAAGCGTTCACTTATGTCATAACATAAGTTTGACATAAAAGTGGTATCAATATGGCGGACCTGATCCCATTTGTGTCACGTCATGTCGTCTCCTCTCTATTCTATCTCTATGCAGCAGACGAACTAAAACAATTGAGTCTTTCAACTCTTACAAATCTTTACGAAATCAGGTGACCTTATTATGTAGATCTGAAAAAAAAAGTTATTACCAGAGCTGTCTGGCTAACTGCGACATGAAAGCAATTTGGAAATACTTAAAGTCTCCTAAGCAACATCACATTCCTGAACACCTAAATAATCCGGGAGATTTCAATAACTTTTATCTGGACATCGATGTTGGTACTCCGGACTCGGAGATATTAACGCACTATCGAGATAGCAGGTTAGGTAATGTTGACAATCCTTTTAAATTTGATTATGTTTCGACGGATGAAGTTCAGAGGTTGCTTTACTCGGTTAGTTCGGATTCTATAGGTTACGATGATATTAGTCTGGCTATGCTCAAGCTCTGTGGAGAGGTCATTATTCCGTATGTAACGCACATAATAAACTGTTGCTTGGAGACCAACACTTTTCCGGATGTCTGGTAGATAGCGTTGGTAAAACCAATACCTAAGCAGGCAAATCCAAAATGCTACAAAGACTTCAGACCGATAAGTATATTGCCGGTGCTTTCAAAGATTCTGGAAAGGGTCATGAGTGGGCAGCTACATTGCTATCTGGATAGACACAATGTTCTCTCAGTGAAACAGTCGGGTTTCCGCCCTAAACATGGTTGTTGTTCAGCTCTGTTGGATGTTAAAGATGATATTCTTAGAGCGAGGGATTCTGGTATGGCTACGGCATTAATTTTGTTAGATTTTAGTAGAGCTTTTGATACCGTAAACCATGACATGCTGCTTGCCATTTGTCAACACGTGGGGCTTGGTTCTGATGCCTGTGCTATGCTGTCGAGTTATCTAGAGGGGCGGCAGCAGATGGTACGGTTGGATGATAGGCTGTCGGTGCCGAGAAATATCAAAGCGGGGGTGCCGCAGGGTTCAATACTTGGACCTCTGCTGTATATTCTTTACACCTTTGCCTTGCCAAAGTGTGTTGATGTTTGCTCCGTTCATCTTTATGCTGATGATACTCAGATGTACCACTCTTTCTGTCCGGATGATGCGCAGAATGCGGTGCGGACGATCAATCTGGACGTACAGGCCATATTGAACTATGCTAAAGGTCATTGCTTGGCCCTTAACTGCTCTAAAACTAAGATAATTCTATTTGGTCCCCAGCGTGTTGTCGAACTGTTGGCGCCTAATTTTGTTGTTAACGTGGGAGGAGTTGATGTCGGCACGGTATCGGAAGCCAGGAATCTGGGAGTAACATTTGATAGTACACTGCGTTTCAGGTCTCATGTCTCAGAATGTATTAGGAAAGGTTATTACCATCTAAAGCTGCTCTATAACAAAAGGCATTTCATGACTAGAAAGCTTAAGTCTAAACTTTGCGACTCATTAGTTCTGTCCAGACTGAATTATTGTGATATGGTATATGGGCCTAGTATTGGTACCGAGGATATTCGTAGGATACAGGTTCTGCAGAATTCCTGCCTTAGGTTCATATATGGTATTCGTCGCGGGCAACACATTACGCATAAACTTAAAGAAAATAACTGGCTCAACATGTCCAACAGACGAGAGCTACATGCTGGTTGCTTTTTTCATAGATTTCTGCTCTATAAGAGGCCACCCTACTTACTTAATAGGATCACTTACAGAACTGATGTGCATAACCTCAACGTCAGATTTAGGGGTTTATTAACTATACCAGCTCACAAAACCGAAGCCTTCAAAGCTAGTTTTAGCTACCAAATTGTAAAGATTTACAATCCCTTGTCTGATGCTTTGAGGGGCGCGACTGTGAGGGCTTTCAAACGAATGTACCGTTCGCAATTATATCAGAGGCAGTGCTTGTTGTGATCTCGGTGGGTGGCCATGGTGTCTGGGGCATATGGGTACGCGGAGGTTCGGTGCTCGCGCGTTTTTGGGATGACAGACATTTCTCAATCATGCTCTCATACGAGTTATTTATTGTATATTATTTGTTTATTTATTTATTGTGTATTATTTGTTTATCTATTGTACTCTATTTACACATGGGATAAGATGATGAGATTACTATATGGTTGTGATTATTATTGGTGTTTTGTTGGGTTGGGATATTCCTATGTTGTTTTTTTTCACGTAGTATTGGTGGATGCTCTGTTGCTAGCGCCTCTTGTACATGTATATTTAAATAGTGTGATACATGGTTAAGGTGAGCAGGAGTGTGTCAGCTTTTGTCACACTATCTGGCCTTCGCCTTTCCACCTTATACCTAAGCTTGATAATTGATGCTTGTAAAGAAATGTACATCTATTGGTGGAATAAAGACAGTTTATTATTATTATTATTATTATTATTATTATAGCTTGAGCTAGCAATACCTTACCTTGTGTAGTTGTATCATGCATGGGCATGGGTCATGGGTGTATCGTGAAACAAACCATCCGTCATCCGTTATGGAACGGCGGATGGGTATTCGTGCTCTTGATGACGCGTTACCCCCACGCCGTCGCGTTGGCCAACGAGTAATATCATCAGACAACCTAGGCATATCAATAATATACCCAAAGAAGTAAAAGTAAAAGAGTCTTGGATATAATACCCAACCTTGGGTCCACCATAATATAATGATCCCATAATTCATTCCCATATCAAACATTCTGGCGATCTATTATAAAAGCTGTTATAGATGCTATAATAAGCCTTTCCTGATGTTTTATAACAAAAGTAGATATTAAAATGACAGACTGACAGTTTATGTTATAATGGTTTCGGTCACAGAACAATGCACAGAACAGCTAAAAAAAAAATTAAAAAACGTTCTTTGTCCTTGACCCTTGTGTGCGGGGACAAAAATGGGCCTCCGCCTCCAGTACCTCCACCCCCATATGCCGTTATCCCGACCTTTTTTCTTTTTTGACCCAGCCAGCCAGACGCTTACTTTCTATTTCTCTAATCCTCTGCTCAACGCTCGAGTCGTTTGGACTTTTCTGAGGTGGGGTGCATGCATAAATCCATAACCCCTTCCCTGAATACCTTTCCCTTTAGAGACCTTTACCCCTTTTTTAGGCGTGCCTTTTTTTATCCCCTTGCACCGGCACCTGAGATAATTTTCTTAAAAATTAAATGAAGAATTTAAGAAAGTCTCACATTTCCCATTTTTGATTAAGATGTTGGGCCCCTTATTAGTCATAATAAAAATATATTTTACTCAAAATTATTATACAGTGTGTGTCACAGGCATGGTACACCCCCTTTTTTTCTTTATTTTTTGAGATATTTTTTTGAAATTTGGTACGTCGCATATTCTCGATAGAGCGCACTTCTTAGCAGAAAATTGAATTTTTTCCCACATCCGGTTTTTCCGGAAATGTTACCAACTTTTTATTTTTAAATGGGACACCCTATATATTATTATATTTTTGGATTCTACACATTTGTACGAATCCAACAATACCACATAAGGTCCATTTTAAATGTCAAATTTGTTTTTATTTAATTTTTTATTTCTCAATTATAGTGTGCCATGACTACTTCGTTTTACTCCAATTGGATCATCTAATGCGAGAAAAATCGAATTTTTGTTCAAAGTATTAAATTAAGTGATTTATGGATAAATTATGCGCACCGGAATGATTTTTTGAGCTGGATTAATTTTTTTCAAATGGTACCATATTGGTACCGAGGTACCATCTACTAGTACTCTTAATAAGGAACATTTTGGTGTACCCATTTTGCATCTGTGACGAACACAACTGAAGTCATGGCACACTATAATTGAGAAATAAAAAATTAAATAAAAACAAATTTGACATTTAACCCTTAGTTGGTAACATCCGACTCTGAGGCGGATGCCAAGTTTTGATGCTGCGCTGAATCCAAACGAATGAATGTACAAAAATTTCGTATTAGGTATGCTCTAGTTGGTTGTCAAAAAGTCCGTAGCCGCCTTCGCGAAAATACGTCTGTGAGACGGGTGTTACTCAGAACGATATATTTCAGTCCATCTCTCAGTCGGCTATTGGTCGAAAGTATGGTGAATGAAAAGGTATAATATATAAAAAAATGTATAAAAATGAAATAAGTCTTGTTTTAATAAAATATATTTGTGTTTACTAGAATACATTCTAATAAATATGTACCTAATTATACATATTATAATACCTATTCCGACTGAGCGACGGATGTTACCTATAATGCTGGAACTGTAATATGATCCCCGACTGAGAGACGGATGTTACTTATAAAGTGAAAAAAAGTATGTTACCAACTAAGGGTTAAAATGGTACTTATGTGATATTGTTGGATTCGTACAAATGTATAGAATCCAAAAATATAATACATAATATATAGGGTGTCCCATTTAAAAATAAAAAGTTGGTAACATTTCCGGAAAAAAAGGATGTGGGAAAAATCAAATTTTCTGCTAAAAAGTGCGCTCTATCGAGAATATGCGACGTACCAAATTTCAAAAAATTATTTCAAAAAAAAAAGAAAAAAAAAGGGGGTGTACCATGCCTGTGACACACACTGTATTTACAGGTGGGGCAAAAATTCGACAATGGTCCAATAAATCTAAATTTTCATAAAAATACAAAAACGGGTCGATTTTTTAATTTAATTTTATGTTCTATTGAGGTAACATTTTTTTATACAGGATGTTCCTTGGCTCCGTGAAGACTTCAAGACAAAAGGGTTTATTTTTATTTTTTTTTGAATTAAAATAGGCACTGCATTATTGCATTTTCATATTTCTTGAGAAATCCAGTAAGAATGGTTTTGACAGTTGCAGTTTAAATTAGGTAGGCTATGAAAACAAGTGAAAATCGGAAATTTTCATTTGCTGGAAGGGCTCCAAAAACCAGTTAACAGCTTACTACACGTCCCTATCTTAATTTTTTTATGTGTTACCTTACAGTGTCTTTGAAATTTTAATACAGGGTGATGAAAATTTCCACCCTGCATAAAAATTTCAAGGACACTGTAAGGTAACACATAAAAAATTAAGATAGGGACCTGTAAGCTGTACCTAACTGGTTTTTGGAGCCCTTCCAACAAATGAAAATTTCCGATTTTCACTTGTTTTCATAACCTACCTACCTACCTACTCAGTTTAAACTGAAACTGTAATAAAAGTGATAAACCACTCCTATTGGATTGGATCAGGAAATAGGTAACATGAAAATACAATAATGCATTATCCTATTAAAAAAAAAAATAGACAATATTTTGTCTTTACCGAGTCAAGGAACATCCTGTATGAAGTCACCTCAATAAAACATAAATTAAAAAATTTACCCAGTTTTGCTTAAATTTAATATATAGGGTTCTATTAAAGTAAATAAACTGTCAACACTTGGTAATTATTGTTTTAGTTTTGTTTGAGAAGCTATTTTTTTTTTGCTTATTTTGTAAAACTGTTTCATATCCCCTTCTTGCACCAGGGTCTGTAATTCTAAATCAACTGATCTGAAAAATAATCACAGCATAATAAAGTTACTATGGGAAAAAGATATCAATAAAAAGCCGCATTCATTTAAATTTTATATTAAAAAGAAAACATTTTAAGCTACTAATGCAGAAGCAGTACTGGATTCATATTTCCAGTTGGGCGCCAGAACGTTCTTAGTTTTGTAGTACCTAGCCAAACGGTGGATACGCGACTCTACCATAATCAAACGGAACTTGCTGTCTTTGTCTTTCCTGTTACGTTCCAAATGCTTACGGATAGCGACAGCCTTCTTGATGAGGTAATATAAATCTTCAGGTAGGTCGGGAGCGTGACCCAAAGCTTTCATTATTCTCAAGATTTTGTTGTTGCTAACGTAACGAACTTGAGCTACTCCATGTGAATCTCTGAGGATAACACCTGGAAAGATATATCGTTATAATAATTAAAACATTTCACGATTTATCATCAATATTACCAATTTGAGATGGAGTTAAACCTTTCTTCCCCAGCTTGAAAATTTGGTCCTTCACGTCTTCAGCTGTAGCTTTCAGCCATGTTGGTACACTGCGTCTGTATGGTAATGCTGATTGGGCAATACCCTTACTGCAAGATAAAAACAAACATACTATAATAATTAAATTTTTGCATTAAATTATAATTTCTAATACTTTTCTATAAGGCATGCCTTTCTATAATTCTAATTAACAATTAAAAAAGGGGCATGGAATTGATACGACATAACCACAAATAAAAACGTGAGTTACTGTGACTGAAAAATATGTGCGATATTAATTTATGTGGAGTTTACTTACCCAGGTGCATGCATACGACCCATTTTTGTAATTTGAAAATTTCACTTCACCAGTAAAATGAAAAATTGTGAATTGTTACAAAAACGAGGAAAACCTCACCGAAAGATCAAACGTTTTGTAGAAAAAGGAGAACGACAATGGCGAATGCCAATTTTTTTACCCAACTTTTGACATAAGACGTAAGCGACCCTGCTCCACGATTGACAATATTGACATATTCAATCACAGGCTTAATAACTAGATTCACTCACGATAGCGTGCCGGTCTTCTGACGTCACGCGGTTGAAAAACTACACATGAGATTGCTTACTTTACACATATTTTTTTTATTATCAAAAATAAATAAGTAATTTTTTATAGGCTTGTATAAGTCGTCAACAGCTATCGATTTGAAGTTTTAAAAAATTTCATGGCCAACTAAATCTCAAAGTTTTCATAGTCAACTTTTGTTTTTCTTATAGACGCCATATTGTTTTTTCATGTAATTGGATATTAAATAAATGAGGGAAACCAAAAAGCTATCACATTAACAAAAAACATTTCTTCAAAATTTTCTTCTTTTTTTTCGAAAAAATTCAAGTTTTTCCACCGAAACGCGTCGTATGATGTTGCAAAATATGATGTTTCACTGCTTGCCTTATGATTATTTATGACTTTTGGTTAAAGAAAGGTTAATTTTTCTTCTTATTTCTTTGATAAAGAAGAATAAAATTTTGAAGAATTTTTAAAATGTTTTAATAGGTTTTTGGTTTCCTTGAATTTTTTTAAAACCGAATGACATGAAAAAACAATATTTTCAAATAATTTTTTTCATAAAATAAATATCTCGATTTTTAAATTTTTTCAGGATATCTCAGCAGCGTCTGAAGTCTACAAATTTTGTTTCAGATTCTTAATAAGCATGAAATTGTGCCACTTTTCTTTAGTTTATCTAACCCTGTATCTTCTATCGTTTCCGAGAACCCATGTACCTAATATTTATTGTTAAATGCCTGGTGTATTTCTTGAAGAGGTATACGAGGCTGCACAGACTCGAAAATTATTGAATAGTGCTATTTTATAATTATGTCCGTGGTAGATACAGGAACTGCTACGAACTGTCAAGTCACCTCTCACCTACACGTCACCTATTGCCAATGCCTACGCTCGGTCACTTGTCTTTGTCTATTATTAATGCTATTAGCGCCAGACGAGACGCCTACGGACTACGACTGCTACGAGTTTTCCTCTCTCGACATTTTGCAATTTCGGTTTCGAACTGTCATAAAAATTATGATACTAATCTAACAAGAAAATGCAACTTCTCACAAAAAACCATTTTTATCCTTTGACTTTATGTTGGAACACGCAACTTTGATCACATTCTAATTAACGGTACATTGATTATTGTTTCGGTGATGTTGTGGGTTGAATGGTCTGACTGTAATTATTATTTTCCAGTGTAAGTAAGAGTTAAAAAATGAGTGACGACGAGAGCGATGATAGAATACAACACGGCCATAAGAGAAAAATTAGTCAGATTATCGAGAGTGACGATCCCAGTTCTTCAGCAGATGGACCCGAGAGCCCAGTGATAGGATCGTTCGGACGCAGATTAAAGAGGCGGAACAGGACTAGGCCGGTGATCCCTTCCGACTCGGAAGAATCTGACTGTGGTAGTCCGATCGGGGCACATAGAAGAAAAAGGGTGCCTGTAAGTTCTTGATTATTGTTAGTTGTTTATATTTATTCGTAAGTGTAATGTTTTAACTGAAGTTGGTGAACTAGTCACAGTTCTAATCTAATTTGTAAAGTGTGGCTTAGTTACGAGTGTAACGAAACATTTGTACTTAACAATTTAGACTCGGTATCCTTGTTTTGGGAACTACATAATATAAGTAGGTACTTACAACATACCTTGTACAAGCGCAGTGCGTGCTGCTGTGAAGCAGTAGTACTTGTTTGTTTTGTTCTTTGTAATAATAATGTTCATGATAAAGTAGTGTCAATGTGACCTTGAGTAAAGGGAAGATACAGGTGCCTGGAAATCGCATGTACCTAGAAAAGGAAGTGATTAATTATATGCCCTAAGGCACTTTATTCAAGATACAGGTGGTAAAAGTTGAATTTTTGTTTTCAGTTTCTTGTCACTATCTCGAGAACCGTCTGAGAATAGTATGTTCAGCTATTATAAACAGTTTGTGCTCGTTAATCCCCTTGTTTCCACTGTACAATATGAGTTTGAAAAAAACGAGTGGCGTAGAGTGTGGGTACTTTGAGGGTTTCAATCTTTCTAAGCCTCCGTCCATTTTTCTACACCAAAAATGTACTCTTGATAAGAGCTCTAAAGTTGACTGGTTCCAAGAAAACTGTTTTATGACTCATAAAATAAATATTTCTAGGTTAGTAATCCGTATTTGTCACGACAATGATATGCAGCTCATTCTTTTAATGCTAACACGCATATGCTTGTAATACGTAACCGTATGTCTACCGAGGCTAGGACATCTGACTATGATAAGAGAGTGAGAGAAACTAAGACAGAACATGTGAACATCACTGTAGCTTGAAACCAAGGAGGCAGGTTTGGTGCTACCATTTGAGTACTCATCGCTGTCATAGCATAGCTGTCCGAGAATATTTTAGTTTGTGGTTAAATTTCTAGTTCATAATTTTCAAAGCAGCAAGGTACTACAGTGTGAAAAATGGCGTACATTTGAATTATTGGTAAGTGGTACCTACCTATACTTATTACTGGACCAACAATACACAAATTACAAACTTTTACATACTTTTATCTTATCACCTGATCAAACTATAAGAAATTCTTAGATTTATTGATTCCAAAAACGTTGCCGTATTTTTTCTGCGACGGGCTTATAGCTTTGACCTTTTTTCCCCTTTAGCAGGTAAAAAATGCCACTTTGTGTGAACGTTCTTTTACCGGGAAAAAAGTAAATTAGCAGGGAAAAAATCAGTACTTTTTCCCTGAAATGGCGGCTTGTACATTGCTAATATTAACACTCACATATCACCTAATTTGTATTCAACAGGAACACGAAAGTTACATATTAATTCCCTTAATGCCTAAATGGAAATTATTAAGGAAATTTTGTATACTGTGGATCACCGACAAATAATAATAAAAATATGAATCACACGTTGTAAAATATTTGGAAATACGTTCAGTCAGGTGCTGGTAATACCTTACGAGCATAGGTGTAGTACAGACGGAATTACAACGCATTTAGCAACATGTTGTTGTGGGCTCTTAAAAGCGTCAGCGGCACTCAGGCGTAGGTCCCGCAGACACTTTAAAGCGCCCATTGGCAGTGAACATGTTTAAAGGATATTACAGAATAATTTTTTTTTACCTGACTCAAAAGGAATTATAATTTACCAATGACGTCTAAATAAAATAGACCCCCTTGTTTACATTTTTATAGAATCATTCATTGCCCCTCCGCAATTGCATGTTTGCCAAACCGTTACTGTGACCAGATTTTTGAATACTATCGTTCTTGAAACCATGACGTAAATATGTAAACAAGACATTATCAATACAAACCGCGCGAGGTACTTCTTACTAATAATTAAATAGCATAATATTTCTAATAAACTCGAACAACAATAATGGGATAGACGTGATTTAAATCATATTTGAATATAATTTTCAATGTTAAGAAATGAAACACAAAATGCGCGGCAACGTCGAATGTTTACGCGACTACGATATTTTTACAAATTTTTAAAATTCATTCATCATTTCGAGTGCGGTGTTGTCCCTATTTTGATTTCATTAGACGGGTATTTTAACCAAATTAAACTGCTTCCTGCTATTATTTTCACCAATTTAAAATTATAGATTATAGACAATAGTGCGAACTTAGTTGATGTGCAAGAAAAGTGACGATTTAAACCCAGAAGTTTGTTTTCGTAGGTGAGTACCAGTAAGTAAGGCTATGTTCATATCAGTGCTGTAGTCGCCGCAGGGAAAAATCTTTGGCAAATCCAGTAAAATTATCCTCTGAACATTGCAATTAGGTACCTACTGTGACAAATTTCAACAGTACGTCCCATTGTAAGTATATTAGGTATTATTTTGATAATAATTATTGGGCTTTAGGTTCCGGCTTACTATTTTCGAAGTTTTAGATTTTGACAAATCTAAATGTCATATGAAACAAATTGAATAATAATAAATTATTATATCAATTACAGCAATCCGATTGTTGAAAAACAATAATGCTTTCTGAACGACACACTTACTCCAACGGTATGGTGAAGACAGAGACATCGATGTTTCAATGGTTATTTCCATCTCATCAGTCTGTCACATCACCACCACTAGAGAAGTGTGCCGATCAGAAAGAAAATCAAAAGCTTTAAGCAAAATGATTTGTCGGAAACATAGTGACTTGCATGGCAAATGCCATCTGATGACTGAAAAGTACAACCTTTCAATGTGTCAATCAGAGATTCTCCCAGAGAAATCTGCAATTTTTCACTACCAACTCTGACAGTTCACTGAAAAACCAATTACCTTGCGAATCTCAGTAAACCAATCAGAGATGGAGCTAGCCACAAAGCTGTGTTCCTAGAAAGGAAGTAGTTTCTATGAAACAAATTGAATAATAATAAATTATTATATCAATTACAGCAATCCGATTGTTGAAAAACAATAATGCTTTCTGAACGACACACTTACTCCAACGGTATGGTGAAGACAGAGACATCGATGTTTCAATGGGTATTTCCATCTCATCAGTCTGTCACATCACCACCACTAGAGAAGTGTGCCGATCAGAAAGAAAATCAAAAGCTTTAAGCAAAATGATTTGTCGGAAACATAGTGACTTGCATGGCAAATGCCATCTGATGACTGAAAAGTACAACCTTTCAATGTGTCAATCAGAGATTCTCCCAGAGAAATCTGCAATTTTTCACTACCAACTCTGACAGTTCACTGAAAAACCAATTACCTTGCGAATCTCAGTAAACCAATCAGAGATGGAGCTAGCCACAAAGCTGTGTTCCTAGAAAGGAAGTAGTTTCTATGAAACAAATTGAATAATAATAAATTATTATATCAATTACAGCAATCCGATTGTTGAAAAACAATAATGCTTTCTGAACGACACACTTACTCCAACGGTATGGTGAAGACAGAGACATCGATGTTTCAATGGTTATTTCCATCTCATCAGTCTGTCACATCACCACCACTAGAGAAGTGTGCCGATCAGAAAGAAAATCAAAAGCTTTAAGCAAAATGATTTGTCGGAAACATAGTGACTTGCATGGCAAATGCCATCTGATGACTGAAAAGTACAACATGTCTCTGTCTTCACCATACCGTTGGAGTAAGTGTGTCGTTCAGAAAGCATTATTCTAAATGTCATAATTATATTTTATATTTTAATTTTACTTTTAAATTTTTATTTGTACTTTACTTATTATTAACTGTGATCAAGGGACTATAATCAGTCTCGAAACGTTAAACTTCCGATTGGTAACTTCGAAAATAGTAATAAGCCGGAACCTAAAGCCCAATTATCAAAATAATCCCTAATATACATCATCGGCGTCAATTTGGTTCAATATTTACAATTTTCTAATTATCCTCTAATACCGTTATCTTAGAAGATGTTCACAAATTGGATGACTTTACAACTTCAACTGTTACACCAGTTCCTTCCTAAGATTTGCGTTCCTGTTTAATTTAGAAATATCTATACATTTTGTCCAAAAAATTTCACAAATCACCTTTATTGAGGGTCTAATAAATAACAAAAAATATTATGAATGTCTTTTGTAATCTACTAGTTAAATATGCTAAAGTACCTATGTATTGTCTTAGCTTTCCTGTGAATCAGGAGAAGAGGTTGCTTTGGCTTTCTGTACATCTAAGAAAAGTGTTTTATAGGATTAATCTTCATACAGACAGATAAAGTACGGTATTCCATTAATCATACAAAGTAACCCAAACTCGCTATTTTTCGTCCTATAAATACACAGGAAATAATAATTATCTTGAAAAACCCTACGCCACTGGCTCTCATCGCGAAGGTCTCTGACAGCATTGCCATTTTCGCCGCAAACCTCTGTTTATGCGATCGGTCACTCCTTTTCCCACTCACATGAAGATACAAATTAGATGATGGATTTCGAATATTTCATATTTATGAATGGAATGTTGGGTCTATTTATTTAGACGTCATTGTAATTTACTTATTATTCTATTGCTTATTTATGCTTTGAAAAGTGGATGTACCTAAATGAAAAATAAATATACCTACCAGATTTTAGTCTTGTAAAATATACTTACTAATGTGTTGCAATTTTCAGTACATAGTTTATTTTTCTTTACAGTCAATAAAATATCTGATTTATGACCCATTAGTCTGTCAAGGTCAAGAATAGGTTAACATCACAACATCCTCCAATTTATTGTTTATCTCTTTCCCTGAAAGTAGAATCACTAGGATCATCCATCTTCATCTTCTACCCTTTTCTATCATTTCCACTTCCCAAACCATACTTGCCAGGATTTTTGGAATGAAAAACCATAAACCATAAAATTTATCGTCAGTTTTGAGTGAAATAGAAATGCAAGATTTCGGAAGTGGAATTATTTCCTATTTTAGATGTTTTCGAATTCAGAGTTGGCTATGGAAAATCCGAATTATGTTGGTACCTTTTCAGTTGACAAGCTAATTTTTTAAAGGTTATGGAGGTTTCTAATCAAATTTGATGTTGCTTTTAGGCCCGTATTCATCAATAAATATAACCCCTGGGGTTATATTTTGGAACATGTCATTGGTTTAAAATTCGTAGCGTTCGTAGGCTTTGAGCATTAGACCAATCAGCTGTCAGAAAATTCAAAATATAACCCCAGAGTTATATTTTGAAGTTTGATGAATACGGACATTAGACTTTTAGAATTCACCTACCCATGTGTTGCCGTAACAGGAATATATTATCTGGAGTAGGTACTAACATTCGGAGAAATATTTATTTGTGTAAAATCAAACAAGGAAGATTTTTTCATTTTTTTTTAATAGACTTTTTTCAACTATACAGGGTGTCCCAGCTTATTCGAAGCGGTCTCTGTAGGCCAAACGATGGACTTTTTCGAAAAACTTTTTGAAAATTCAAGTACAGAATCACAATGGCCATAATTTAAAATTATTTTGGAGTATAAAGAGTGTTCCATATGACAGTGACATATCAAAGTTATGTTTTTTTTAATGGAAAGCTCCTATGTTATTGCATTTTTAGATTGTCTGAGAAGAGAAAATAAGATTGGCTTTTACAGTTGGTGTTTAAATTCAGAAGTTTGTGAGTTATAAACAAGTGAAAATCGTCATTTTTGAAGTTCAAGGCCCTGTACAACGAAAACGGTTCAAGATAGAGAAAAACGGCTTACATGTCCCTATTTTAACTTTTCATGTACTATCCTATGATGTAGATGAAATGTTTATACAGAGTGATAAAAAATTTAAAAAATTCTGAGATTTCTCCACGTGTCGCCAAATAAAAAAATCAAAGAAAGTAAAAATGTTTCTAAAAAAAAAAAAAATAGTACATAAAAAGTTAAAATAGGGACATGTAAGCCGTTTTTCTATATCTTCAGCCGTTTTCGTTGTACAGGGCCTTGAACTTGAAAAATGACGATTTTCACTTGTTTATAACTCAAAAACTTCTGAATTTAAACACCAACTGTAAAAGCCAATCTTATTTTCTCTTCTCAGACAATCTAAAAATGCAATAACATAGGAGCTTTCCATTTAAAAAAACATAACTTTGATATGTCACTGTCATATGGGACACTCTTTATACTCCAAAATAATTTTAAATTATGGCCATTGTGATTCTGTACTTGAATTTTCAAAAAGTTTTTCGAAAAAGTCCATCGTTTGGCCTACAGAGACCGCTTCGAATAAGCTGGGACACCCTGTATGTGAAATTATTAACGATTCATTTAAATATGTTTTCTGTATTTCGAAACTTTAATTTTTTTTTACCCAAAAAATAAGAAATATAAAAATTATCAAAATTTATTGTTAGTTTTTATGTTTATTAATAAAATATTAAAATGCAAGTTTTGTTAATTGTCATTAAAATTTCTTGTAAAACATATCTTCTACAGTTCTACACTTCTACAATTCTTTGTATCTAATTACCGAACCATTATTCAACTAGAAAATTAAGAAATGTTGTTGAGAGAAGTAAATTAAAGTCTATAGCGTTACTACACTATTTATAAAAATCGACATAATATTATTTCTGATTTTTTTGCTCGCAAGACTTCTTGACTTTACTCTCAAATTTTATTGAGCCAGTTTTAATATTATTTACATGTAAAGTATTACTTTTTCAGCTTGGGAATTTTTGCAATTGACTTCAATTTTCCAATTTCAAAGTTTAAAAAAAAAAAAAATTGGTCTTAACTGTGTAGATAAGACCTGGTCATTCCAGGCCTCGAGAACTATTTTAATTTCTTTATTTTCTTGTAGCCCAAGAGCCCAGAGCCGCCAGACCTTACTTATTTTCTGATGTACAAAATGTGTGGTATAGGGTAGTGTTTAGTACTTAGTATGTACCATGAACGATGCATACCTATTTTTAGATACAGGGTGCTAAACGTACGTAAAAACATTACTAACTTTTCTGAAATTCCTAGTGCTGATTTATATATACAGTGCTTCTCAGAATTAACAGATTAATTCATTTTCTGTTACTATTTGTAGAATAAAAACAAAATGAAACAGGTAGATTTTTTATTTTAATTTGTGTTCTATTGACATAAATTTTTTTTATATAGGGTGTTTCCTTGGCTCAGTAATGACGTCTTTTTTTCCCCAAAAATTGTTAAAGGATCATTGGGCAATTTTTTCAAGTGGGATAATCCCCATAATTTTTTGTGCACAATTTCCGGACACCTTTATACGCTCAATGACAAGCTTTGACAGATGATAGTTGTCAAATTATTTATTCAATGTTGTCAATATTGTCATTTTTAATTCAGTACTTTCACACTATTGTCTGTATTCATCAAACTTCAAAATATAACTCTGAGCTTATATTTTGGATTTTCCGACCGCTGATTGGTCTAATACTCAAACCCTACGAAAGCTATGAATTTTAATTCCAAAATTTGTCCGACAGATTGTCGGTGATTTGTCGGACAATCTGCTGGCTAACTGTTACTCGTCGAACACATCTGTTCAGGAGTGTGCTGCTTCCATCATGAACTTTTTCTCTTATTCTGGCATGTCTCAATATTTCCCCGTTCATCAGGCTAAGAGGTACACGTTGAATTTGGCGTTTTCTACACTTGAGGAAAGTGAAGTGCAATTAATGAATTCTCCTGATTCATTGGTGCCATTGGTTCCGCACCATGATCAGGCTGTTTTTGTGATTTCGTGTGGGCGTGATAGTGGTGTGGGAGGGATCGTGAGAGAGTTGGATTTTCGTGGGGCTGACTACAGACTAATTAATGATAAACTTTTGCTTGTAGATTGGGAGGAAGTTTTTGTTGATAATGACATGGAGGCGAATATGGCCAAGTTTTATTCTATAGTGGATAATTTAATTATAGACCACGTTCCTTTGAAAAAAAGATCACCTAATACCTATCCAATATGGTATTCTAATAATCTCATTTCTTTGATTATTAATAAAAAGAAAATGCACAAGAAGTGGCTACAATTTAATGTTTTTGCTGATTTTATTGAATTTAAAAAGTTAAGGGCTATGTGCATTAGACAGTCTATTACTAATAGAAAAGACTATATTGGTGAGGTTGAAAGGAAGTCTAATAAAAATATTAAATATTTTTGGAATTACATTAATAATTTATCTAAATCGGTTGATATACCTAGTGAAATGTACCTCAATGACCACCATAGTAATACTTGTAAAGATACCTGTAATTTGTTTGCTAAAAATTTTGAATCTGTGTACCTACAATCTAAATCTAACTTTGTCCATCAATTACATTTAAATAATGAATTGGACTTTACAATTGGTGTTGATGAAATCAAAGATACTATTAAGAATTTGAAAGATTCTAACAATGTTGGTCCCGATGGATTGTCCGCCTGCTTTGTAAAAAATTGCATGCACACTATTGTTAAGCCACTGTGCTTGTTGTATAATCAATCATTGGTACTTGGCCTTATGCCAAAGATATGGAAGAAAACTCTTGTTACTCCTGTTTATAAAAATGGTATTAAAAATGATGTTCTGAATTACAGACCTATTGCTATTATTGGTACTATTTCCAAAATTTTTGATTCAATTGTTGCTACTAAGCTAACTGATATTTGTTTGCCATTTGTTGTTGAAGAACAGCATGGATTTGTAAAGGGTAGATCGACCTTAACTAACCTTTTGTATTATAGTAATTTTATTGCTGAAACTCTGAATACGGTTACTCAACCAGACGAAATTAAGCAAGTAGATTCCATTTATTTGGATTTTGCCAAAGCCTTCGACTCTATTAACCACAATCTGTTAATATATAAACTATCTGGGTTTGGCCTGAGTGGGGGTACTATAAAATGGATATATTCCTATTTTTCTGGTCGTGAATTATTGGTTAGAATTAAAGGTAAATTTTCTGAGTCGTTTTGTGCTGCCTCTGGTGTTCCTCAAGGTTCACATCTTGGCCCTTTGCTTTTCGTCTTATTTGTTAATGATGTAGTGAGTAATTTGAAGTTTACTAAAGCTCTAATTTTTGCGGATGACATAAAGATATTCGCTAAAGTTGGGTCTTCCTGTGACCAAATCTGTTTACAGAGGGATCTTGAAACTATCCTCGAGTGGTCATGTCTAAACCAATTAAAATTAAATTGCTCTAAATGCAGTGTTTTGTCAATCGTGAGGAGTAAGTCCAAGAGATTATCCTTTCCTTACTCTATTGCTGGCCAACCACTCACGGCGGTTGACCAGATTAAGGATCTTGGGGTTATCTTTCAAAATAATTTCGAATTTGATATCCAGGTAAATGCTGTAACCTCTAGGTCTTCTCAGTTGCTTGGATTTGTGAAGAGGTCGACTAGAGAATTTAAATCTCATTTATCTGTTATTCATCTGTATAAGTCGTTAATAAGACCCATCCTGTTATATAACTCAATCATTTGGTCGCCTACTAAAATTACTCATATTGCCTTACTTGAATCAGTTCAACATCAATTCTTTAGATATATTGCTTTCAAGATGGGTAGAGGATTTGGAATCTGTGATCATGATTACTCAGAGCTTGCTTTCTCTCTTAAATTAGAGTCAATTAAATCTCTACACATTTATCATGACTTATATTTTGTTAAAAAGGTTGACTTGAATCTCATTAATAGCAATAGTGTTAAGGCACTGTTTGATAGGCGTGAGGTTCCCTATGATTTGCGTTTTCTCAGAGTGGTAAAGGAAGATATTGCTAAAAGAAATTTTATTTATTATTCATCTGTACCGCGTTTACGGCGCAAATGGAACAAAATTGTTATTTCGTCGGGGATTGATGGTATTCATAATTTGGGGGTGTTTAAGGGGAAACTAAAGGAACTTGTTAACCGTTATTTTTGAGGAATACGAGTATGTACTTTGATTTGTTACTTATTTATAAGAAATTATAATTTGTATTGTTAAAAATATTGTATTGAAAAGGGGTTCACCCCGTTGACTTTGAATAAATAAATAAAATAAATAAATAAAATATAACCCCAAGGGTTAGGTATATTTATTGATGATGAATACAGGCCTATGTGTCAAACGAATCATCAAAATGACTCAAAAATTGATTATTGTCCCGCCAATGATAATCTTTTTATTTTATCAGCCTACTTTTGATTCAAATATAGAAATTTGTTCTTTTGAATGCTTGTAACATCTAAACAAAAGCGAATCGTACCCATGTTTATTGTTTCCTTTCGATAGGGTGCTACCCCATACAATAGTACACATAATTTCAAGGTAAGTATGTACTATAGAATAAAATAAATCAATCAACAAGTTTCACAGTATGTGAACTAACATTCCTCCCACCTTCAACTCCACCAAATCATCATTAATACTACAAACAAGCTTATATCTTACGAACATTCTAAGGTCAAATTATTATAAATATCCAACCAATTAGCATTCCTGTTACAAATCTTCGACAGTCTCATAATGATAGTTTTGGCTTTGCCCAGCTTGCAAAGTCGGGTAATGAAAAAGATAATTGTTTGTTCTTAACATTCTTGAGGGTACATAGAACCCAAATTTACTTAGCAACTTATCACAGTCAACCCGGTTTGTAACAATTTTAAACGCTAAGAGCAGATCAGCTCTGTCTCTGGCAGAGTCCAGAGTAGAGATTGCAAATCTTAAATAGGTCTGAGAAAAGTCATGATTGTGGAAACTCATTGAGTTACCTGTTCTGAAGGCGGCATATCTTAAATACAATGTGTTGATTAATTGTAGCTTTTTTATCTGCGTTTTTGTTACCGGTCTCCAAATAACAGAAGCATACAAGAGTCTAGAGTAGATGAAAGAGAATTTTGCAGAGAATCTCTTTACAATTTTTTTTTTTCTCACTTTAATATCTAAAAATTCGATGTTATTTTTAAAAGCCATTTTGGAGTCAAAAACCACTCCAAGATCTTTACAGATCTCCACTGAGTTAAGAGGCTCAACTTTAAGAAAATATAAATTCAGTGGTAAGTGAGATCTACTGAAACTCAAGAAATTACATTTTTTTTGGTTACACTCCAAATTCAGGTCGCACCATTGCACCACTTGCAGCAACTGAGTGTCTGAGAGATCTTTAATCACTCTAATGTTTATTAAAAATCTTTAAAATTAAATTAAGTGACCTATCATCTGCCAAAGTTAGTCATAGAGCTTATAGAACACTCTGTGCAAAGTTACCTAACAGGTAACGTAAATCTTATATTTCAAATTTCAACAATTTTTACAGAGACTCGCGTAGCCTAGTGGTTCAGTCCACTGCCTACCGAGCCTAAGGTCGCGAGTTCGGAGCTCACCGGCTCGTGTTATTTTTCGGATGCATTTTCAAATGTATGTGAAAAATAAAACAAGCGACCGAAGGTTTAAATTTAAATGGCAAACTTGAGGCTGGGTGAATGAGTAATGCTCGAAATCCCGTGTTACCGGAGTGGAGCGACTTTGTCTTACCTACATAGTTAAGACCGATGCTCCCTCCCTTTAAAAAAAAAAAAAAAAAAAACAATTTTTACACAGATAAAATGACAATTTTCTGACTTCTTTTTTTTTGCAGCAAATCAACAGTGACAGTGGTGAGTCAGTGTTGGACACATCTGGCTCGAGCATCGTCAAGAGAGTAAGAGGACCTGGCAGAGTTCTGTCCGATTCCGAAAACGACGAAGACAAAAATGACGCAGACAGCCAGTGGGAAACGGACACTTCGAGCGGCAGTGATGAAGAAGCGGAAAATGAGAAAACCAAAAACGAAGAGGCGGCAGCAAACAATGTGGATTCCGATTCCAGCGATGGCACTTCCGAAAAGTGCCCGATTTGTCTGCTGTCGTTCAAGTCGCAAGAGGTGGGCTCGCCGGAATCGTGCGACCACCTGTTCTGCGCCGAATGCATCCAGGAATGGTCAAAGACCATGAACACCTGTCCGGTCGACAGGCAGAAGTTTACCATCGTTCTGGTGAGGAAAGACATCACGGCCGACAAGATCATCAGGCAGATTCCAATTCAGCCGCCCTCGCCTCAGAACGACATTGAGATCATCGAGGATCCGACGTTCTGCGAAATTTGCGGCTCCAGCGACAGGGAGGATCGCATGTTGCTCTGCGATGAATGCGACTTGGGATTTCATCTGGAATGCTTGACTCCTCCTTTGGAGGACGTACCGTCTGGAAATTGGTACTGTCCCGATTGCGAGGGGTTTAGCCCGACGGCCATATTTGATAATTATGTGAGCCATCTGCAGTACAATAATAGACGGGAAAGAGATATTTTCTCTCGGAATAACATTTTCTCAAGGTATTTGGAATCTCTTTAGTTTAGTTCGTTTCATTTTTGTTGTTTGTCATGGTGTTTGTGAATTTTTATTGTGTTTTCCTATTTATCTCAGTTGACAATAAAATTATCCGTATTTTATTTGTACACTTTATGTTGTAATTTTCGTTGATTCATTTCTGCTTCTCTTTTGTCTGTATTCATCAAGCTTTACAATATTAATTGTGAGGTTTAAATTCTGACATTTTTGACAGATGGTTAGGTTAATAATATGTAGTTGAACTCTATGAAATACTGATGATGAATACTGACAATTTTTTTACCAAAATTAACAACCGCGAATAACATTGTAAAATTACTACCATACTTTCAAAGATATAAATTTGTTTCTTGTAATTTCAAGTCAATCAATGGAAAGCTTGCAAATGCGTAATAATTATTATTGAAGTATAATACACAAATATAAATGAAGTGAGTTTGAGTGATTTTGAAGACGCAAAAGGTGCAATTGTAGCTTTGATTTTGCTAAAAGAGGTAGGTCAAAATTGTTCGATTTATCTTCATTGAAAGATGTGATTATTAACTTGTTCTGTCATTCTGACGGAATAATTGACACTGTTCTTCTGCTCATGTATCATTTTTTAGGTTAGAGTAATTTGCAAACAGAAGGCATGCGAACGTGAATTTCTGTAGAATGGAAAAAAACCCAAGTAATGTAGTGCTCTAATTCTTGAATTATTGGTCAAAATTGTCAGGTTTTATTTTACATATTTTTTCTTATTTGGTTAAGAAAATCTGACATACAAACATAATGGTTGTTTTTATTGGCGACTTCAGCTTTGTTTAAAATAATGGATAAGCTGCAATTATTAATATGACAATAATAAATAAGATGAACTAATCTCAATGTAATATTTGCTTGTTAATAAAAATAGTAATAATAATACTAATAATTAATTAAAAGTGTCCACATGAACTTGGGTCAATCAATTTTGTTGTAAAAAATAAGAACTTATATGATGTAAAGAGAAATTCGATAAAATAAAAAAAAAGTCTGTTTGAGTCTCTACATCTCAGTAAGATAAAAATATTTTATCTCTGCAATAAAAAAGTAAAGAACAGCCTATCTCCAATTTACAGCCTCTAATTTAATAGCACTCCTCAATTTTTCCATCCTTAATGACCATTTGAAAGATTCATGCAATAAAAACCCACTCTTTTAATAGGATAATACAATCAATAGCATATATGGAGAGATCCTACAAAGGCTTGAGAAATAGAATTTATGATATACTATATACTATATGATATACTTTTAAATTTTTTTATTAGATTCATAATGGCAGTATAAAGGTGACATTCCACCAAACAAGGCGCTGCATGACGGACCCGTCGGAGCAGCGCGTTAAAATTTTGTTTACCATTGCATCTTATGAGAATGCTTCCACAGAGTTCGGTGCAGCAAAATGATGGACTCCCATTAGGCGCGGGTCCGTCATGCAGCGCCACATCTGGTGGAATGTCGCCTTAATTCAAAATTGAAATAACCAAGTTTATGTTGAGACACTCCATCCATATTTCCATTCCATTAAGCGCAACTATTATGTTGTAAATTATAAAATGCGCTAATTTAAGTTAATTTTTTCAATATAGGATCGCTCGGACAAGACACAATGAACGATTACGATCCAGAATCAGAAACAATCGTTCAATTAACACTATTTCAATTGGAGACAACCGAGAAGACCTGAATACTCCCAGTTCTTCCAGAATGGCTTCAGAGTCTCTGAACGTAAGCAGTACATCTGCCGGTGCCGGTGCCGGTGCTAGTCTCACCAACAGGAGGCAGCCTGCTAAGAAAACAAAAAAGAAGAGGAAGAAGAAAAATAAAACGAAACAGAGATACAGGATCGTGTACGAGTATGATGAAGCTACTGGCGAAACTATTCCTATTAAAAAGAGGATGAGAAAGAAGAGATCAAGGAGGAGAATCGTTATGAAGCCCAAGTCTGTTAAAAAACGACTGGCCTTACATTTAGGTATATGTTCTATGAGTTCGGTACCTCAAAGCATACCCGAAATGAAAATCCAGATGGGCCCTTATAAAGAGAAAGTTGGTCAGGCCCGTTTTCAAGCCGGGGTACTACCCACGTTGAGTTTGTTTGGAAACCCGGACGAGCTCGATTACTTCTCAGCTTCTGAAGAGGAGAGCGGACTGTCTGTCGGAGGTCTCGGTGTGATGACACGAGGACGTGTCCCAAATCAATCGGACGTCTCTATCATACACAGAATAGCAAGACGTAAAGCCGCTCTAATTAATCCGGTCGTGTCAAGTTCTACCGACATACTGGATAGCATTTTAGACACGCAGTCTAAATTCCATTCCAAAAACACAGTATTTTCACTCGACGAAAATGGGAAATTCAAGATGAACAACAAATCTAATAAAAACAATAAAAATAATAATAATAACAACAATAACAGCGCAGAATTTAAAGATTACGAGAAAGCCATCAAGAAACAACCAGGATACTCGAATGGTAACGCCCCATCATCCACAAACAATTATAACAGCGGTTATCAGAACAGTTCAAACACGAATTACAATTATGCTCCTCCGCCACATTATTCCGGGTTGAGACCGAACCCGCCACCATCGTTCAACTACAGTTACTTCCCTCCGCCGAATTACGGAGGACATGACGTGCCCCAGGATTACACTCAGCGGACTCTGGGAGGCGGCTGCAATTATCCGCCGCCTGACGATCCGGAAAAAGACGAGAAAAACAAGAATCCGACTGTCGATTCGGAGGACGTGGACATTTACAGCGACATCGAGGGCGATGGTGTCAGTACCAGTCAGATGGATGAGGATTTATTTTTGCGACCGCCTCCGACCCCGCCGGTCTTACGAACACCGCCGGCCGTGTATGACGATGACAACGACAGGGATAGCGACCCGGACATGGTCATAGACACTGACAAAGTGGAACCCGAGAAATACGATCCGCTCGCTTGCGAAGATTCCGACGAGGATATGGCCGAAGGCGAAGAGCAGGTCAGTTCGACTGTCACTGAGATGATTGAAGAGAAACAGGCGTCCACCTCTTTCGATAGGGGAGAGAATATTTCCGATATACAAATCGAGACTGTTCAGTCGACTCAAATGTTTGATAAGAAGCAAGATGACGATTCTAGAAGTGCGGACGGTGACCATGATCAAGACGACGATTCAGAAGACGGGTGTCCAAATTTCAGTATTTATTCTAAGGAGAGTATGAATATGGCAATAAAAACTGACATTGCGATGATGCAGCAGGAGCTTAATAATCAAGTAGGAGAAGTGAGTTCGACTCCTACAGCTGAAGCTCGTCCAAATGAGACTTGTGAAAAGGACGATGGGCAAGAGATTCCTGAAAAGGTGATTGAATCGAGCAGAAACGAAATCACACCGGAATCTAACCAGAAGGAAAACGACGGGGACATAGAAAAGGCTGCCCGGAAAAGTACCTGGAGCGATGAAGAGTTGGGTGAGTTGCCTGAAGGAAGAGAATTATCCGAAGAACCCATCACAGAACCACCAAAAATTCTAGAAAAAAGCACTGAAAGTTGGAGCACCGATGAGGCCGAAGAAGTGAAAACGCCTCCCAGGACCCCGACCCCGAAAGCGTCAATCGGTGATCAAAAGACAAAGGCTAAGAAAGCCTGTTGGAGCGACGATGATGAGGCATCTCCCATTGCCGGGAAATCGAAACCTGCTCGACGGAGCGAGTGGAGCGACGAGGAGCCCGAAATTTCTGTAAGGTCCCAGAAGAAAAGTCAAGGTTCCGGTGGCGGTGCCGGTGGTCTATACAGCGATTCTGAAGATGAAAATATCGTCAAAAAAGACAGTAATCTCAAGTTAACGGATATCTGCGCTATGACCGAAGAGATAAGCGAAGAGGAGCGCAGCTACACTCCGTGTCTGGATGAGAAAGTTTCGAAAAGCAGGGAAGGAATCGAGGGGCTGGACACGGAAATGATTTCCGATGAAGACAGGAACGATTTCGACGAATCACACGATTTGAAGACGCTCTCCGACGGAGACGCTTTAGAGATCAACGCGAAAGAGTGCGAGCTGGATTTTACCAGACCGGAAGATTACGAGGAAGGCGAAATCGTCGATAAAATGAAGGATCAGAGTTCTTCCGGCAACCCGGAAAAAGTTGCAGAGGAACCTGTCGAAAAACAACCGCGACAGAAAGAATCGCGAAAAGAGACCGAACACGAAGAAATTGATCATCAAAATACCGAACCGTTTAAGAAACTCAGCAAAAGTAACAAGGAGAGAAATTATAGAGAAAAAGACAAAGATAAAGAAAACCACAACAGTTCGAAAGAGAGAAACAAAGAGAAATCTGATCGAGATTTCAGGAAAGATAAACGTAGGGAAAAACGTCGAGAATTGGAACGGTACGATGTGAGAGCACTGATAGCGGAAAAACCGAGACGAGTGAAAGATAAATTTGGAAGAGACGTCCGTAAATCTCCCACTCGCTCTCGTAGTAAGTCGCACACTCCGCAGCTGCCCCCAAGACGCTCCCCATCTCGAAGCCGTGTGTCACCCATGAGGAGAATCCGTAGAGAACGGTCTCGAGAAATCAGGTCTCTGACTCACTCGAGATCCAGATCGCCTCGCAGGACGTCGCGCTCGAAAATCAAGAAGAAGAACGTCCGTTCCAGCAGCAAGGGTAGATCAAAAAGGAGAAAATCGAGGGACAAGTCGAAAAAAGCTAAGAAAACTAGGAGCCTGAGTCGTAATCGTTCGGTAACACCTCGAAGAAGAAGAAGAAGAGAAGAAAGAGAACCGAGAGAAATAGAATGGAACGATAATCAAAACAGGGAATGGACGCCTTCTTTGTCTCCATCTTGGACGCCTCCTCGCATGACCGATGTTATGCAGCCGCACAATTTGACCGTCATCCTTCCAAATGATGCGAATAAAAAGAAGAAGGAGAAACGGAAGAAAACGGATAAAAGGAACAGCGATAGAGGCAGAAAGAGGAGGAGGATCGATCGGACGCCACCACCTTCAAAGGAAGTTTTCGCGTCTGGCGATAACATTTTGGTCAGCGTGAGTTTCAATAAGGAAAACGAAACCAGGGACATAATAACGACAGCGAAACGCAGAGAAGAAGAGAAGAGGAAGAAAGAGAAAAGAAAACGGTTGAATAGGAAAAATGCTGATGTATCTGGGCTTAAGCCTGTCGCGATAATTGATTTGGAGAGGTCTCCCTTCAGGGTGATATCCTCGCCTAAAGACATCATCGTGCTCACTGATAGTGAAAATGAAAACATCGACGCTGCCACTATGAACACCAGTGTCAATTCTTCGCAGCAAGTCGCTAGTCCTGAAAGATGTCCTAACAATTATCTAACCGGGCCTAAAACGCCCCCGGAACCTCAGATCAAATTCTCTTTGAACACTAAACAGTCTCAATTACGTGCAATAAATAATCCTCTGGGTGAACCCGACGACTTAGAAAATGACATGGATGTTCAAGATGAATTAGAAGAACGACTAAATGAAAATATTTATAACAAAGGTCCAAATACACCACCCGAACCACCCAATTCACCGCCGAGCTCTCCCGATGCTTATGATCCGTTTGAACCGACGAAATCCAGATCTCCCACTCCTGAACCGCTGGCCGTTAATCCACCAAATTCTGAACCGGTTCTTGAAGAAACCCGAGAACAAGTCCTCCTCATTGAGAGCATCAGAACCGGAATAAGCGAGATTATGGACAATAAAGCTACCGGTTTACCTCTGCTAAGCGATAGTCCGGACATTTTGAACTCTCACACTCCTCCGGTTTCGGAGGTTCAGCCGGCAGATTCGCAGAGCAGCCTTCGACCCGCAACACCCGATTCCAATTTTGAAAAGTCACCGGATGTATCCGTGGTTATCACGGAACCTTCGCAGCCGCAGTCGCCCTCATTCACTTCCGTCACCCCAAAAACTGTCGCCCAGGCACCTCCGTTCTCATCCGGACAGAATAACTTGGTCACATCGACTCCCGTTTCGAGCAGTCTGGTCCCGACAAGAATAAATATTTTGAATAATACCGTCATAACGTCTGTCGCCACACCGCAGCGTGTCGCTCCGACTAGCGTCGCTAAAACGAGCCCGGTAAAAAGCACGACAGCCCCGGTTAAGAGCACAGCCGTGAAATCGACGCCCGTCAAAACGACGACCCCTAAGACAGTCGTCAAGACGACTCCCAGGAAAGTGACAAACACGAACCGTTCGATCGTCAACGAGGTGACCGAGTTGCTGGATTTCGACTCGCCATACTCTCCTGGATCGAGCGATTACGAAGACCTCTTCGAGCCACCTCCGGAAATTGTGACCAAACCGAAGGGCAAGACAAATTCGAAGTCGCCGAGCAAGGTGCAGAATATTTTTGATGCTCTGTTTGGCAGCGGTTCCACTAATAAAAGCACTAAAGCTACAAGAACTGAAAAAGGACACAAGCATAAAAAAATATCGGTTACACCTCAGAAAGGTAATTTTTGAGTATTTGTACCAAAAGGATAATAATAAATGGATGTGTTGCTATTTCAGGTGCAAAGATGGTCGGTGTTAAACTGGATGAAGATAGTCTGAAAATTCTGGATGATTTGCCTAGCTCTGCTGTGGAAATGCAAGTCAAGGATAAGGTAATTGATTAGTTCAGATGAGTCGTGAGGCTCTCTTCGATGCAAAATTTTCAGGATCTAAATTAGGTCAGTGTTTTGTGTAACATCCAGCTCGATCTTCAACTTTCTTTTGAATAGAAAGCTTCCAACGTATTCTTAAAATTGACATCGTTTTCTCAATATACAGGGAGATAAAAAAAAGGTGGCTAGGATAGGTAGAATCATGAAAAATAAGTGGGACGAGGTTAGTAAAAAAATTCATAAGGACATTTGTATTCAAGATACAAAATCTACACACATTTTTTACAATTATATCAAAACTACTGGCAACATTGTAATGAAATTTTGTATGAATATGTTTTGGAAGCTGAACACATCTCATGAGTTCGTTTTTATTATCGAACTCTCATACAGGACGGTTTGCGCCGAGTTAGATTTTCTAATCTAAATTTTAAGTAAGCTTCAGCATCATTTAATGTTACACCACAAATAAGGTAATTTTTCGGTGGAGTGCTAGAACGTTAATTACAGATCTGACAGATAATTACTGATTTTAAAATGCCCTGTATTATCAAAATGTTGGTCTGATATTGCTGAAAATAAGTTCTACCCCCGTTTAGAAGAGTTAATTACTGATAAAAAATGAAAGACCATTCAAAATATTCACCCTATTTTCAAAATTTGCTATTTAAAATCAATAATAATTATCTGACAAATCTTTAATTAGCGTTCTAGCACTCCACCCTTTGTATCGACACTGTGTACCGTTTTCTGAATATTTTGATTGGAAAATGATGAAGTAATAATTGAGGCTGGTGGGTATAAACTAAGAAGTATTATATTACCATTACCTACTTAGTTGGCAAAGGAAAACTGACATTTATTGATAGTTAAGACACAAGACTTGGTATTGTCAATAACATTCCTTACATTGTAAAAAATGTTTATAAATTTTTTTTTATTATCTTGAATAGGGATGCCCTTATGTTTTTATTTACTAACACTATCCCATCTATTTTTCATTGTTCTACCAAACCTAGCAATGGGGCCACCTTTTTCTGAAACACCTTAAATAATGACCTAACCTGACCCTATTTAAATCCTGAAGTAAATTATATTCAACATAAAATCTACAAGATAACAATAATTGAAGCATTGGCCGGAGTAACGTTGTAACTTACATAATTTTTTGGAGTAATTTTTTCGATTCAGCAGGTTTAAATGGACAGAATACTTCCACCAAAGCTGTAAATATTGCCCAATTTACCTTAAATAATATTTAAACAATGTTTTAAGAATCGCCAAATGAAAACATTCCATTCAATAATGTTGCAAGGTACCTACATTTTTTGAGTCTCATGTAAAAATGTAAGTTACAACGTTACTCCGGCCAATGCTCCAATTATTATTGAAAAATTGAAAGACACATCAACATAATTATGAAATGTCTACTTGCTCATGTAAAAAATGTCAATATTAGAAAAAAAGGATGCATAAAAGAGTCCAGATGTAACAAAGTTTTGAAATTTCCCTTGTTTATTTTTGATTCACAGTTTCAAAAGTTTATAAAAGCTTAATATTCACAGAGTGAAGTATCGTTTATCAAACTGACGTTTCAGTTAGAAGGTGATTTTTAGATTATCATTTAACCTTGACTGTTTTGAGACTTATTAACAATAGTTATTAATTAGGAATAGTTGTTTGAAACATTACATGCACGATTCCTTGTATGTAATTAATTGTATGTATTTGATCTGTTATAATCTCAGCCAAATTTTAATTGAAGAAAAAAATTTCGTTTAGTATCTAATGGGCATCTGATCTCAAAAACTAGCAAACTTTCATTTTAGTTATCAATGAACACGTCATAATTATTCATCTTACACAAAAAGAACGATATGAAGCTATACCTCCAGATCAAAATTGTTAGCAGTTTTTGCAAAAAAAAAGCCATTTAACGTTTTTAGTAATGTCATGAAAATCAAAATTGTGGGAATTTTGATCTGGAACTTTATTTATGAATATTTTTAGAGCAATTTTATTATTGTATTACTTTTTTAAGATTGAAATTTTTCATTTATATTTCTTATCAAACATAGTGTTTAGCTTGAAACAGTCAGATTTGTTGAAAACTGGGAAATATTTATAAGAAAAATTCGAATCTTAAAAACTTTAAAATTAAGTTGCTTTCAGATTGATGTTTGCATTTAAATTTTTTTTTCAGTATTTGAAAAAGCTTTATCGCCAAGAAAGGGTCGTAGAAGAAGTAAAGTTAGTTTTGAAGCCGTATTATAATAAAAAGAGGATTAATAAGGAAGAGTACAAAGATATAATGAGAAGAGCAGTACCTAAGGTAAGTATTAATTAATATTTAGCTGAATTTAAAAAAGCATGTGTGGTCCTCTTGTTTACTGTATGTGTTTTGTTTTATAGATTTGTCACAATAAGAACGGCGAGATAAATCCCACGAAGATAAAAAGTTTGATTGAAGCTTACGTGAAGAAAATTCGACATAATAAAAAAGTAACTTCTAGCAGTAATGTTAATTCTCAGAAAGCTTAGTTGCATTCTCCGGTCGATTTTAAAATATAGTTGATTGATGTATATATGGTTTTTCATTTAGAAAATAGTTTAAGATTGTCATTATGTTTTATTTCGTAATTTATAAAGTGTCTTTGTAATATTATTATGTATTAATTGAAGAATAATTATTATTATTAAGTTATATGTCCTTTTATTTTAGTGTAATAATTAATTTATAAATAAACACCATGAGGTGTAATAATAATTAATAATGTTGTTTTTATCTCTCCTCTCCAGAACCACAAAAAAATAAAAGGTACTTATTGGTTATCAGTATTGTGTAATCTAGGAAAATGTAGGCTAAAGGTTGATAAACTTATCTTTTTGTTGAAGCAACAAACTTTTCATTATCACGATTCACTAGTAACAATATAAAGGTAATGTGGTGAAAAATAATTATTCTTATCTTGTATTCTTAATGACACTTCAAATGTGCACAATTTTTAACCGCTTTATCTCTTAAATTTTTTCATTACTTTGTAACTCCTCTAAAAGTTGTTTCTTCTATGTAGCTATATACACCGTGTTTTATATTAAGTCGGCACTATTGCTAACTTCGTTATTATTTAACCTAGAAAGTCGGTTAAATTAGCAAACTAGTAGTATTTTTTCTCCTGAATAAAATGGCGAAAACAGAAAAATAATTGAACATCGCGTTTTCGAGATATTTTAAAAAATGTAACTTTTTTAATGGAACACCCTATATATTTTTGGATGGATCGGTTGCAAATTTATTTTTAAAGGAAAAAGTCTCTATGCACTATGATCCTAAAATAATAAATTCATTAATTATTCATTATTTTATTACTCCCAAAGTAGGCTGCGACAATTAATGTAATTTAGTGTACCTACCTACGTAATGTAAGGTAAAAAAATATATCGTCCTCAATAGTGTATTATTCAATAAAAAAATACATAAAAAAAGGAGTTGTTATATTGAAAAGGTTTTAATTTTAAATAAACAAATAACAGAACTTGTCTGTGCTTTAAATTAAGTCGGCACTATTGCTAACTTCGTTATTATTTGAGCTAGAAAGTCGGGTAAATTAGCAAACTAGTAGCATTTCTTCCACTGAATAAAATGATGAAAACAGAAAAACAATTGAACATCGCGTTTTCGATATATTTAAAAAAATGGATATTTTTTATGGAACACCCTGTATATTTTTATGCAAAATTTTTTTAAAGAAAAAAGTCTCTATGCACTATGATCCTAAAATAATAAAATTGTACACACAAACAAGTTTTGTTATTTGTTTATGTAAAATTAAATCCTTTTCAAGGTAACAACTCTTATTTTTAGTGTATTTTTTTATTGAAAAATACACTATTGAGGACGACATAATTTTTTTACCTTACATTACGTAGGTACACTAAATTACAATAATTGTAGCAGCCTACTTTGGGAGTAATAAAATAATGAATAATTAATGAATTTATTATTTTAGGATCATAGTGTATAAAGACTTTTCCCTTTAAAAAAAAATTTGCAACCGATCCATCTAAAAATATATAGGTGTTCCATTAAAAAAATTACATTTTTTTAAATATCTCAAAAACGCGATGTTCAATTGTTTTTCTGCTTTCGCCATTTTATTCAGCGGCAAAAATACTACTAGTTTGCTAATTTAACCGACTTTCTAGGTTAAATAATAACGAAGTTAGCAATAGTGCCGACTTAATATAAAACACGGTGTATAGTTGGCCCAGATTTTATCTTCGAAAATGGTGATTATTTAAAAAAGTTGCAGCCATCAAACTTTTAATAAACATGTCTTCAGAGATTCAGTTTACAAGGTACCATACATCGACGTAAACGCCAAAAATATAAAAATTGAGTTATAATTTGTCGTATGCGCAATTTTTTCTAAATATTTTGATGTATTATAAGTCACACAAAGGTATATCTGTCACATAAAAAGCATGTCACAACGTGTTCTATACAAAGTTTTATCAAATTTGAAGAAGTTTCAATATTAAAAAACCTCATAAGTGATGAAAACCAGACTTACGAGGTTTTGAAAGTAAGCCGACGATATAGGAAGTCACTTTGATGTATTTTCTTAAAATACAGGAGCCCTCGTGGGGAACATCTAGCAAGGGCAGTTAACGAGGGTGCTGAAAACACAGAGCCGCTTGAATTCTTAAAAATTCAAGAATTTTTTAATCGCTTTATCTCCTGCAAAGTCCTGTCTTATCCCGAAAAAACAAACATGATACAAGAATTCATATAACTTTAATAATAATTAAGTTTTACAAGTATTTTACTGAAAAGTTCAGGAGGAAAAAGCTGCTAATATTTTTGTTCAAAGAACAATCTGCTGGTATTTAGAAAGAAAAAAAATTGGGCGAGAATTGAAGTCTGAAAAAATTCAGGCAAAAATGCTTCTTTCTCCCATAAAAAAATTAAGAGAGTGAATTCAAATTTTTTAAAGTATTTGTTTGCAGGAGAATGACGAATTTTGGAGAGAAAGTTGTTTATTTTTGCCTAAAAAATGTGCCTGAATTTTATCTGCAGGAAAAAATTCTAGGGAAATTTCTTTGGCTATATACCGATAGATTTCTTTGGACTAATATAAGTAACTTTTACTTCCTGGAGTTTTATGTAAAATGCTTACTTCATCCGAAACTAATTAATAAAAAATGTCTAAGATGAATTCATATTTTTTGTTAATTTGTTCCGGAAGTACTTTGAAAAACAATTCCAAGAGACAAAAAATGCTTATTTTCGCCCAAAGAACATCCCAGAATTGTTTAAGAATTATTAATTAAGCTATGCGCTGTGTGAAAATGAAAATGTTTCCACGGTTGTGGCGAATCAGCTTGGCATTTTCATTGAAAAATTATTTCAATCAACAGAGTAGTAGTGCTAGTGACATTTTCATTTAAGACTGGCTCTCTCATAACATGATCAGATAATCACAACATAATCGCTCTTGAAAGGCAAGCTACACAATGTGATAGCGATTCCTAAAAGTTTCAACCAGCTAGTCTATAAAAAGAAATTAAAGCTGCTTGATGGTCCTTGCTAAAAATTGCTAAAATTTTTCTCTACAAAATATGTGAAAATATATGCATAACTTGGTAAATGGTAAGGAAACTGGTTCTTGAATTATACCAAAAAAATTGTTGAAAAACAATAATGCTTTCTGAACGACACACTTACTCCAACGGTATGGTGAAGACAGAGACATCGATGTTTCAATGGTTATTTCCATCTCATCAGTCTGTCACATCACCACCACTAGAGAAGTGTGCCGATCAGAAAGAAAATCAAAAGCTTTAAGCAAAATGATTCGTCGGAAACATAGTGACTTGCATGGCAAATGCCATCTGATGACTGAAAAGTACAACTTTCAATGTGTCAATCAGAGATTCTCCCAGAGAAATCTGCAATTTTTCACTACCAACGCTGACAGTTCACTGAAAAACCAATTACCTTGCGAATCTCAGTAAACCAATCAGAGATGGAGCTAGTCACAAGCTGTGTTCCTAGAAAGGAAGTAGTTTCTATGAAACAAATTGAATAATAATAAATTATTATATCAATTACAGCAATCCGATTGTTGAAAAACAATAATGCTTTCTGAACGACACACTTACTCCAACGGTATGGTGAAGACAGAGACATCCATGTTTCAATGGTTATTTCCATCTCATCAGTCTGTCACAGCATTATTGTTTTTCAACAATCGGATTGCTGTAATTGATATAATAATTTATTATTATTCAATTTGTTTCATAAAAAAATTGTTGTCCGGGTGCAAGTTTTTAATGTTGATTACATTAATTATACATTAATTGTACAGGGTGAGGCGCGAGAACCTTAGGGCATTTTTATATGGAGAAGT
The DNA here is from genome assembly GCA_910589415.1 of Malachius bipustulatus. Lineage (NCBI taxonomy): Eukaryota > Metazoa > Arthropoda > Insecta > Coleoptera > Melyridae > Malachius > Malachius bipustulatus. Next base: position 50,004,135 of record OU342633.1, read on the forward strand.
CCTGGGAGTAGAAGTCTAAAAATTTGTACGCGTAAAATTTCGATTTTGATGAGCTGAACTAAAATATTTACAAACCCTCACCGTTTCCGGTTATACCGGAAGTTGCCATCAACTTTCTTATTTTAAATGGGACAGCCTGTATATTATTACATTTTCAGATTGCCTGAAAAAATCTAATAAAAATGGTCTTTATAGTTCAAAGTTGGAACGAGTGGTTAATGAGTTATAAACAAATGAAAATCGCAATTTTCCATTTTCAAAGCAGCTTAGGTCGAAAACGGGTCAAGATAGATGAAAACGGCTTATACAGGGTGTCCCAGCTTATTCGAAGCGGTCTCTGTAGGCCAAACGATCGATTTTTTCCAAAAAAAATTTGTAAAATCAAGTATAGAATCACAATGGCCATTATTTGAAATTATTTTGGAGTATACAGAGTGTCCCATATGACAGTGGTATATCAAAGTTATGTTTTTTTAAATGGAATGCTTCTATGTTATTGCATTTTTAGATTGTCTGAGAAGAGAAAATAAGATTGGCTTTTACAGTTGGTGTTTAAATTCAGAAGTTTTTGAGTTATAAACAAGTGAAAATCGTCATTTTTCAAGTTCAAGGCCCTGTACACCGAAAACGGCTGAAGATAGAGAAAAACGGTTTACATGTCCCTATTTTACTTTTTTATGTACTCTCCTATTATGTAGATAAAATGTTTATACAGGGTGATAAAAAATTTGAAAAATTCTGATATTTCTCCACGCGTCGCCAAATAAAAAAATCAGAGAAAGTACAAATGTTTCTATACCATAGGATAGTACATGAAAAGTTAAAATAGGGACATGTAAGCCGTTTTTCTGTATCTTGAACCGTTTTCGTGGTACAGGGCCCTAAACTTGAAAAATGACGATTTTCACTTGTTTATAACTCAAAAACTTCTGAATTTAAACACCAACTGTAAAAGCTAATCTTATTTTCTCTTCTCAGACAATCTAAAAATGCAATAACATAGGAGCATTCCATTAAAAAAAACATAACTTTGATATGCCACTGTCATATTGGACACTCTGTATACTCCAAAATAATTTTAAATTATGGCCATTGTGATTCTGTACATGAATTTTCAAAAAGTTTTTTGAAAAAGTCCATCGTTCGGCCTACAGACACAGAGACCGCTTCGAATAAGCTGGGACACCCTGTATGTCCCTATCTTAACTTTTCACATAGTATCCTATGGTGCTGATGAAATTTGTATACAAAGTGATGAAAAATCAGCGATTTAAAAAAAATTAATAAAAAATATTTTTTTTTGTAGGTTCTCCAGCGTAGTATACAAAAAGTTAGGATAGGGACATGTAAGCCGTTTTCCGATATCTTGACCCGTTTTCAAGCTAATCTGCTTTGAAAATGGAAAATTGCAATTTTCATTTGTTTATAACTCATTAATTGGTCGTTACAAATTTGAACTGTAAACATCATTTTTATTACTGTTTTTCAGGCAATCTGAAAATGTAATAATATAAAGGGTGTACCATTTAAAAAAAGAAAAATATGGCAACTTCCGGTATAACCGGAAGTGGTGTGGGGTTGTAAATATTTTAGTTCAGCTCGTCAAAATCGAAACTATACATTTACAAATTTTTAGACTTCTACTCCCAACACTTCTCCATATAAAAATGCCCTAAGGTTCTCGCGCCTCACCCTGTATACCAAAATAAAAGGTTCAAGGAAGGCAATAAAATTGTTTTATAGATAACTTACTTTTCATAAAAGTAAAATTTAACTTTATAAAAATACTGTTATTTTTTTACAAAAACAATCACTTTTTTTCCAAAGGTTGTTAGAACTGGTAAGTCATCCTGCTAATTAGCTGGACTAATTTATTCCCTACAAAAAGCCTGGAACCAGGTTTATAAATTAATTTAAAAAAATCCATGTAACAATAATCAAAATTAGTCTCTGATAATAATCACTATAAAACTCACTGAACATCCACATGATAAAAAAGGATTTCCTACATTAATAATAAAAAAGAAAGACATTTAAAGATTTTATTAATAATTTTTTTGAACAGATCAGTGAACTTATTAATATTAATAACAACAAAGATGATTATTATAATAAAAACTACTACAATAATAGTTGTCAAAAATTCTAATAGTACCTACTACAAAAATTATTGAAGATTGAACTCTCACAAAGATTCAATGACAAACGATGATTCAGCAGAAGGATAATGTTTATGATGAATGTTCTTTGTTCGGGTAATTGTTCTGGTTACAACTTAGAAATGGAACTCTAATAACACAGTCTAGCAAATAAAAAAATATCTTTGGAAATCATTCTCAAAAAAGAATGAAGTAACAAATGTCATGGATAATTATTTAACGGTAGCAAAGCCAACTTGGTTGTTTCCCAAATCGAATTCGGTGTAAAACTTGCCCATGAATACGTCTCCCAAAATCCATAGAGGGCCGGTTGGTGGTGGGATATCCATTCCCATGAATCCAGAAAGGCAGATGGTTTGACCCATAGAAGATACCTGAATTAAAAATTTAAAGTAGTATTTTCCTCTTTCAACAGTTATATTTGTATTTTGTAAGTATGCATCAATATTAAAAATAAATACTTAAATAATCGTTCATTAATATGATTGTAGTATAAACAATACACTCCAAAGTTTAATTTTCACAAACAATTCAAATGTAATCATGTCTAATAAACGTACTTACTCAAGTTACGTAATTCAGTAACTTTCAATAGGTCAGTCTTCACTTTACATTAACAGATAAGCAGATAAGCTACTACTTTCCGGGAAATTTTAATAAAGAAGTGATACATAATCTGTGTATTCACGACATTTCGTAATATATCAGTTCAGGTGTGGTATCGGTATCTTGTTTTGCTTGCATATATCAAGGTTTTCCCTTACAAGAGTTACAAGCAACATGACACACACGCTACCTTGCAATTATCACATGCTAAGAAATAGGATTCTTAGTTATTGTTATTAGAAGAATTAGTTCTAGGAAACATTTTTAAATATAGATAACTGAATGGATATTTTGGCTTTCAGAGATTGAAAAGATCATACAGATTGGAAGCTTGGACATTTAGACAGCGATCATATTCACCTTCAGGTTTTTTAATTTGATTATAACTCTGTCAATGTGACAACTAGGGCAAATTATCAAAGTTCAAGTAGGTACTATAAACTTACTGGCACTAGCACTAGTACTGAAACAATCATTTTAACGCAAAATCTATTAGAAGGGTGAATAATTATGAACTACCAGGGATGATATCTACGCAAGATAAATGTTTGAGCAAAGCAAATTTAATCAAAAAAGATTTTTGTGAAACCGTATTACTTCCCGACATTTCTTTATGCCTGAATTATTATTAAACCTATGATAAAATAAAAAAAATGTACCCTGAATTTTTTTTTTTCTGAACCCCTATCAAGAAAAATTCTCATGTCAAGTATTCCAAAATAAATGACAATGCCATCATGTCCTGGTAAATTTTGTATTTGAATATCACGATCTGATCTGGCTCAAATTTGTCTTAAGCTCCACCCATTTCTTTGTAAATGTGGGCACCAATCTGGCAACTCTGATGAAATGACCGAGACCACAAAATAAGCATTCATTCTTTCTTTTTCTACTCTACACGCATCTGCGCTACTAATGAAAAAAAAAAAAACGTATATGAACATTTTCATCAATTTGAAGCCCGAATAAGAATAATAAATAAACTTACCCTAAGAATGTAATCAACTCCTTCGAGTACGAAATCCTTTCCACCTAGGGTGAAAGTGATCTTGGGCAGGTTGGGGATGCTGCTACAATCGACAACGTATTCACCAGCGGCGAGCGGGGTAGCTCCAATGGCCTTATTGATGGCGGTTACGTCGGCGGTGGGCCCGGCAATGAGACTGGTGCCGGAATCGGCGATGGCCTCACATCCACCATTGCATAAAGCGGAGCCGCTGACTTCGACCTTGTCCATCTTGAACTGCCAGTAGCCTTTCCTGTCGACCGGCAGGTAGGTGAAGTCTCCTGAGTAATGGTCGGGATCGGAACCGCCGAAAATGATTTCGCCTCCTTCTTTCGCATCTGGGTCTCTGTAAGAATGAAATTGGTTAATAATAAAAAAAGAGAAAATGGATTATGACGGTGTTAAGTACCTGTTCAAATAGAATGAGAAGACGGGGGAAGGAACGAGGCCTTGGTTGACCATGTTATCGAAAACTGGAGTAACACCATCAACTGAAATTGTGTTGTAGCCCAATCCTAAAATACCGTCAAATTTGGCGGCGACAAATGTAAGGCCTGGTTCTTTGATCGCTTCTGCGAAGGTTTGTCCTTTGATATCTAGGCCGCCAACCTTAATAGAAAGTTAAAAATAAAATTAATCGAAGATATTTTCATGGTTGAATTTGGTTGACATTTTTCTGTTTACATGACCAAAAATAATCCTGAATTTTCCATTAGATCAAACATTTTAATCTGTTTTTTTTTTCTACAAATTATTTTCAATAATAATAATTAACCACATACATTATTTAAATCAATGAAACAAAGGAAATTAGATTACTCATAGTCATGTATGTATGCATGATTAGTCACAAAGTCATAACAAATAATATTAAAAGCAAATCAGCAAACAAAATATTCTGAGAAATAGTCTTAAATCATTGCCAGGATCCAATGAAAACCTCTAAAAATAGCTCCTGGCGAGATAATAATAAATATTTACACTGTAATAAATAACTTTAGGGATCAATGTTATGGGAATATTTTTTGAGTAGACAAAGACAATAACACAATGAAACAAAGGTCTACATTTTGGTACTATTTTCCTTCCATTTGAATATTCTGGCAGAATAAAATGAGGGAGTTTTATAATTCCATTTTATTGTTCAGGGACCTATTTCTTAAAACATACCAACTCAACAAGTTGGCAGATTTGTAAAACAAAATATTCAACTTGAATGAATGCAAAATTTTATTAGTAAATTGTCACTTTTGACCAGTGCAGTTCAAAAAAATGAACTTATAAATATTGTTAAAATTAATTAATGGTAGCAAAGCTAATTTGTTTGGCTATTTTTTACGCCATCTTACCCATTATTTAAAATTCAAAGAAATAGTAAGAAATTACTGAACAAACAGACAGTATCTACAGTGTGTCGCATTTAAGATGAATAGATCCCTGTATTTTTGAGGCAGTAAAATTGTCAACAAAAGGTTGACATGAAACATGATCTAACAAATTGTCAAATAGTAAGCTTGTCACCTGTCAACTTGTCACTTAACATGTTTTATAAAACAGGGCCTAGACTGTATGTCAGAACAAAATGTCTAATAATTATTTTAAAATGGATTCCAAAAACTAATCTGACCCAATTGAAAATCAACGTTTCTTGTCTTCCAAATCGATCCCAGATTAGTTTGGACCCCTTCCAAAACAAAAAAAAAAAAAAAAATACTTACAGAGACTGTATCGGTTGATAAGTACCCGCTGAGACTTCCGGTTCCGTACTGAATACTGAAATCTGTGCCGTTGGCCTGGTAAGTGCTCGATTTTGTGGCGTCATATTTGTTATGAAGCACTGCAAAAAAGTGAAAATATTAAAATGCTAAAAGTAACAAAACACTTAAAAGAACTTACAGCATGCAATGTTGGTAATCTTGCACTTCTTAGACGGGATCCATAAATTCGAGGAACCGGTGTCAAAGATGACCTTGAACTTCTGAGCCGGTGTGCCGATGGTAATGGGACCGTAGTACTGGGCCTGTCGAGAAATTATAATTTTAAAATTGGTGCATCGTTCATGTAGGTGTGTGACGAAAATTTTATGAACAAGAAAAGACAGTTTTTTAGACTTGAGGCGCTATTTTTAAAGAAATATATTTAAAAAAAAAGGGAGCATCGGCCTCAACTGTGTAGGTAAAACATAGTCGCTAATAATCATCCTGTACAGGGTAATAATATCCTTGCTTTTGTTGTACCGGGTGTCCCAACACTAGTGTCCACCCCCTAAATAGAGCTTAATTTTAAAGATAGACAATTGAAATTTTGAGGATTTGTATACTTGATATAGGACCACGGAATGGCATAATTAGTTTCATTAAAAAACATTTTTAATATCTTTTTAATAATCACCTTTTTCATGACTCCATACTACGACACTGTCCAGTGCAGGTTCGATCTGCCGGCTAGCCCAGCAAGAGCCGTCCTTCTATTTATTTGGGCCTTATTTACTTTGTCATAAAACTTTATTGCACCTACCGTTTTTAGATTATATTGATCACCGTACTGCACATCATAAATCATTTTTCTATACCTGTCATTGCTATATAATTATATTTTATTTAATTAAAGTATTATAATTAGTTTTTTTACATTTCTTTCAAGCGATTTTGATTTTATTAATCGATTTCTACGTATGTATTGAAAAAAAAAATGATTTTTTTTCGACAATTTACCACCATATTACAGTTTTTTATCGTTGGCGCCCGAACTAATTTTTTTTTAATAAAACTGATTATGCCATTCCATGGTCCTATATCAAGTACACAAATCCTCAAAGTTTAAATTTTTTATCTTTAAAATTAAGCTCTATTTAGGGGGTGGACACTAGTGTTGGGACACCCGGTACAGGAATATTTTCAAAAAGTCATAACTTATCTTTTTAAATCGTAAGTTTTTTGTATGGTATGTGGGTAATCCTGTTGTTTAGTCTTCCAAAACACCCCTCACATACCCATTCCATTTTTTCCACTCGCGTCTCTCACAGCAGTCAGTGTTGCTGCATTAAATCAGGTTTTTGGTCAGGGTAGGTTTTTTTTTTAATTTAAGGGACATTTAAAGGAAAAAAAACCCTACCCTGACCAAAGACCTGATTTAATGCAGCAACGCTGTGACTGCTGTGAGCGACGCGAGTGAAAAAAGTGGAACGGGCATGTGAGGGGTGTTTTGGAAGACTAAACAACAGGATTACCGGTATGTGAAACAAGATCCTGAAAGACTTGGACATACCACATACCACACAAAAGACTTTAATGATCTGTTTCAACCAGTAAATAATTAAATATTCGGTTATCCTGTTGTTTAGTATTCCAAAACACCCCTCACATGCCCATTCCACTTTTTCCACTCGCGTCGCTCACAGCAGTCACAGTGTTGCTGCATTAATTCAGATCTTTGGTCAGGGTAGGTTGTTTTTTAATTTTAGGGACATTTAAAGGAAAAAAAACCTACCCTGACCAAAGACCTGACTTAATGCAGCAACACTGTGAGCGACGCAAGTGGAATGGGCATGTGAGGGGTGTTTTGGAAGACTAAACAAAACAGGATAACCAAATATTCAATTTGTTTCTACTAATGTTGTAGATCTGGGGACTTATAGACAACATAAATTGTATGACAGTGGTTTAATGACAGAAATCAGACATCATCATCAGGAATTAACTACAGAAATGAGAAATGGCAAAAATTTAAATTTTGAGACAACTTACGTCCATATAGTTTGACAAAGGTTCTGGGATTGGGTCACTTCCATAACGGAGACGGATTTGTTGAATGCTTGTTCCCACTTCCTGAAGTGTTCTTCTGGCTGTCTTCATTTTATACAGAGGAACTCTGGAGTGATAAAAAAAAACTTATTAAAAAATATATTAAATAATGATGGAGCAGAATCTTACCTGACGAAAGCAGAGTTCACAAAAATTAAAGCGCTGATGATGAGGAAAATCGACGTAACACGCAGCATTTTCGCAGCTTTTCTTTCACAGAATTGCAACAAAACTATGAATTCTAAAAGTGAATTAACTTGTGAGCCGGGAAGCGATTATTTATATAACCCAGACTCGCCACTTTCAGAGATAACACCACTTTAACTACACAAAACGATCACGATTTGTTATTTACTTTCGATTGCAGAGTTTTATCAATTGAGTTGTTGATAAGAACTTAATTAAATTAACCATTAACTTTATTCTCTAGAACACATTACACAACACAACAAAAATCAAACACCGGATTGCCGGTGCCATTTATTATTATTAAAATATAAAAAAAAATAAAACAGCAATTCACGTTTATCAGGTTAGCCAAATGTAACATCACACCTGTAGAAAGTTCCTAGATATTCAAATTGACAAGTAACCACATGGAGAAAAAAATTATATTCAATTTTCCTAACAGCAGAGAAGGATCAAATAAAAACGAAAATATTGAAAATATACCTATTTAATTAAATGCTTGAAATAAATTTTCATATTTCGTTTCTTTTTATTCGGAATTGACCGTTGACGCAATTATTTTTGACAAGTTGGTAGCCATAATATAGCAAACAACGCCGAATGGCGCAGATATTGTGACGTCATTTTGGAAGTTGCCAATAAGGGTTCAATAAATTATAAATAATAACCGAAATCCTCTAAGCAGAGATACGGTTGTCTGTACAGTGTCGTACAATTATTCGCCTGTTTGTTTGTAACAGTAACAGCTGGATTTTCTCAGAAACTACAAAACCTATCGATTTTTATTCAAAGTCATCATTTTTATACTCTGCTTCCTCACACCTTTTATGTTATGTTTTCAATTTTTATTTTTTGTTGGAAGAAATTGGGTATCAGCATTATTTTTTTATAGTCATTAAAAATGGGTCTACTCTAAAAGGTAATAAAATATGAATGGAAATGGATATTTTTGCTGTGCATTAAATGGAGCACAAAACTAGCGAGTGGGTATAATTAGGGTACCTGTATTACCGACACTAACGCTTACTAGGGTAGCGTATTCACTCAAATTAAAATTTTGGTTATACAAACGTGTAGATAAATCGTGGATGCCATTTTAAAATTAATAAAAAATGTTAATTGGGGGTGTTGAATCAATTTTTTTATTTTGCCATTACTTTTTTTTGAATGGTGGAAAAACGAAAATTTTGGTTGGACAAATAAGTACCGTTTGCATTTTATAAAAATTTGCACTCAGGAGTGCCAACTTTCCTGAACACCTTTAACTTAATTTCTGAAGCACTTAGTAGCTCGGTAACCACGGGGAATTAATAGGTCACTTTTTTGCTTTAATGAGTTCAAGAACATGCTACTTATTATTATATGTGTACGTTCGTTCATGCAACACCCTGAAGTTATTCGATAAGAAAAAAAAATTATTTTTGTAAATACACTTCTACAGTATTATATTTAGGAAAAACCTCTTTATATTATTCCTCTACATTTATTTTCGAATTGTTTTTCTGCATATTATAAAAGTTAAACCTATATGCCATTTTAATAGTCTTTTAGTGTCTGATCTCCAGATTTTATTTAAATAGGTATCATAAAAAATTTCACACCTAGATAATGTGAACATTATTGCTCAGGAAAATTTTTGTTTTATGCCCTTAATACCAAATTTTTTGTTTATTTTATATACCAAGAAATTAAAACTTTGCAATAAATACAAAAGTTTTCGAGAAAAATATTAATAACCTTATAAGGTATTGGATCATTATATGGGTTCAGAGCCCTCGGTGCGTGAATCCAATTCACGCTTCTTTTTAAATTTTATTAAAACCTAAGACATTAATTAATTAACATGTCATTGAAATCTGCTTGGAAATAGTATCTAATTTAATATTTTTATCTGGCTTGACAATAATCAAACTAAAACATTGAGGTACCTATCCACTTGAAAATATATTCCACTTAGCTTTTCAAGAGGATTATTTTTGCCCAAATTTCAATTTGGTGATAGATACAAAAGTCAATAATCAGACAAAACAAATAATCTACTAATGGGGTCCCTGCTCTTCAAACAAACACCTTATACATAATAATATTAAAATTAATCAAATAATGTAAATTTTGAACTGAAGTGGATCCACTTTCAGTATCGATTCACTTCATTCCTAGAGATTTATTATAGATTAATGGAAACAGTGAGTTTTCATAGTCCGCTTGCCCTGCTCCCTATACAGAGAGGTTCATAAAAAACGACCAACTCCGAAATTTCTTTATTTTTTCCGATTTGGAATACTAAAAAAATATATTTTTTTAAAATCAAATAGTCCCGAACAATCCTCAATAGTTTTTATTTAATAGCAATGGTTTTTTATTAGTTTTTCTGATTCTATAATTTCTTCTGATGACAAAATATACAAAAAAAAGAAAATAACGTCATCAAAAAATTTTGATTATTTTTTTTTTAATTGAAAATACTTTTTGCTCTTATTGAAAATACTTTTTGATCTTGTTGTCAAAGTAAGAGCAAACATATGTCAATAATGATGTACGACTTTAGCTATACTTCCGTAACGCATTAAGAATCCTATAATACTTTTGAGTATTTTGGTGATCAGAAAAGCTGTAGGTACAATAAAAAAAAACCATAGATGCTATTTGAAGAAAAACAATTGACAATCGTTACTCGAAAGTGTTTCGATAAAAAATGACATTTGTAAGCCAGTTTGTGGCCGGCTTTAAGCCACCGAATAAGATTTTTTAATTTTTCAAATCGGAAGAAAGATAAAAATGCTACAGGATTGGGCGTTTTTTTATGAACCTCTCTGTATAAAACAATTTTGTGCATTTATCAGCAATTAAATTAGAAATTCCTAAATTTAGATTTTCCTCCCAAAAAATTCCCGAACCTCGAAGGCTGGAGATAGCCAAAAAGCGATTTCGATGACGGTTTTTGATTTCTCCAAGTTTATAGAATCAAAGCAGATATTTTCGCGAAAATCATAAAAAAAGTTTCATAAACCATTATAGGTAACTGAAAAATGAGGCAGTAATTTAAAATTTGAAGGCCAAACAGATTTGATTCCACAAACTACCTACATGCAGGGTCACTTTATTCTCACCTAGATGAAGGGTGAATACCAATAATGAAATATAAAAGAATTTTTGTATATTAATAATAATAATATTAATCATAATAATGGATTTTTTATTTCAAAACAGAAGATACAGGGTGTTAGTAAATAAGTGCGACAAACTTCAGGGGGAGGTTCTACATGAAAAAATAACGACAGTTTGCTATATAAATGTATACAGGGTGCACCATGTATCCTTCTCTATATTGCTATCTCCTGAACGCTAAGAGATACAGGGTCGGTTAAATTTAGAGAAAAGATGCGCAGTTTTGTGGTTATGTCGAATCCGTCAAGCCATGCAAGATATCTGTGACTGCTCCTGAAATATCCTGAAAAAACTGAAAAATCGAGATTTCTTATTTTTGCCATATCTCTCTTATTATTGGAAATTAATAAATAATTTTTTGTGGGCTTACATAAGTCGGCAAGAGCTACCCATCTGACATTTCAAAAATTTTCAAAGCCGACTAGATCCCAGGATTTTCATAGTCAACTTTCCTTTTTCTTATAGCCACCATATTCTTTTTTTATGTTGTTCGATATAAAAAAAATCATAAAAACTAAAAATTGTTAAACTTCAAAAAATAAATTAAAACATTTTTTGTTCTTTTTTCTTTAAAAAAATACAACTTTTTAGACCGAATTTCATAGATAAATAATTATAAAACCATAAGGCAAGCACTATTTCGGCGTATTTTACAAATGTTGACGTTTTTCGACGATTTTTTTTGTTTTTCTTTGAAAAAAGAAGAATAAAAATTAAAAAAAAATTTTTTTTGAAGTTTATTAATTTTTGGTTTCCATTATTTTTTTCATATCGAACGACATAAAAAAATAATATGGCGGCCACAAGAAAAACGAAAGTTGACTGAAAACTCTTGGATCTAGTCGGCCTTGAAAATTTTTGAAATGTCAGATGGACAGCTCTTAACGGCTTATGTAAGCCTACAAGAAATTATTTATTAATTTCCAATAATAAGAAAGATATGGCAAAAATAATAAATCTCGATTTTTCAGTTTTTTCAGGATATTTCAGGAGCAGTCACAGATATCTTGCATGGCTTGACGGATTCGACATAGCCACAAAACTGCGCATCTATTCTCTAATTTAACCGACCCTGTATCTCTTAGCGTTCAGGAGATAGCAATATAGAGAAGGATACATGGTGCACCCTGTATTCGCAAATGTGATTTATTTATTTGTTCTGAAACCGGTCGAGATATGCAAATGAAATTTGGTGGGTTTTAAGAGGAAGTGATTGCGCTGAGATTTTTTTATAGCAAACTGTCATTATTTTTGATGCAGAATCACCCCCTGAAGTTTGTTGTACTTATACAGGGTGCACCGTATCCTTCTCTATATTGCTATCTCCTAACGCTAACGGAGACAGGGTCTGTTAAACAAGTTCAAAGGAGCGCGATTTTGTGGCCATCTCGATTCCGTCGAGACATACAAGATATCTGTGACCGTTCCTGAAATATCCTGAAAAAACTAAAAAATCGAGATTTCTTATTTTTTCCATATCTTTTTTATTATTGGAGATTAATGAATAATTTTTTGTGGGCTTACATAAGTCGTCAAGAGCTACCCATCTAATATTTCAAAAATTTTCAAAGCCGACTAGATCCCAGAATTTTCAGTCAACTTTCGTTTTTCTTATGGCCACCATAGTGTTTTTTTTATGTTGTTCGGTATAAAAAAAATCATAAAAACAAAAAATTGTTAAACTTCAAAAAAAAAATAAAAAAAATTTTTATTCCTTTTTTCTTTACAAAAAAGACACATTTTTAGACCGAATTTCATAGATAAATTAAAAAACCATAAGGCAAGCACTATTTCGGCTTATTTTACAATAATGTTGACGTTTTTTTATTAGGTTTTTCTTTGAAAAATTAAAAATAAAAATTTTTAAATTTTTTTTTGAAGTTTATTAATTTTTGGTTTCCATTATTTTTTTCATATCGAACGACATAAAAAAATAATATGGCGGCCATAAGAAAAACGAAAGTTGACTGTGAAAACTCTTGGATCTAGTAGGCCTTGAAAATTTTTGAAATGTCAGATGGATAGCTCTTAACGGCTTATGTAAGCCAACAAAAAATTATTTATTAATTTCCAATAATAAAAAAGATATGAGGAAAATAAGAAATCTCGATTTTTCAGTTTTTTCAGGATATTTCAGGAACGGTCACAGATATCTTGCATGTTTTGACAAATTCGAGATGGCCACAAAACTGCGCATCTTTTCTCTAATTTAACCGACCCTGTATCTCTTTGCGTTCAGGAGATAGCAATATAGAGAAGGATACATGGTGCACCCTGTATATTTACTATCACCCATATAATAAATAAATAAATATCTTATGGCTGTGGTAAAGCCCAAGTGTCAGAAGTTTTCAAGTAGCCTCAAGGGTTTCAATTATTATTAAAAGCACTCTACTTTTTTCTGACACTCATACAACTAAACAAAAATTTTATTAGATGTATTTTTTCTGCGATGGGCTAAAAGTTTGACATATTTTCCCCTTTAGCAGGTATAAAAATGGCACTTTATATGAACTGCTTTCTACCGAAAAAAAAAATGAGTACTTTTTTCCCTGAAATGGTGGCTTCGGTATATACGTAGATGAAAATTCAAATGAAACATGGATCAACGTTCCGACATTATTTTCAGTTGTCTAATTACGTTTTTTGACTGTTTGTCAAGATCAAGCTCTGTTCAAATAAATCTGGGACAACTTTAATGTTGTGTTGTATTTCCAGCATCTTAGTGTAACTTGATTCTATTACCTAATGATAAAGAATCAACTTAAAAATAAGAAATTCAATAGTTCTTTAAACTTCAATAAATAGACTATCTTTTCTCCTACCAAGACATGAAAGTTCCAGGTGAATAACTTTCATAAACGATGTTGAAAGTCATAATTTAACAGACATTTCTATTGGAATAAATTCGATTTTTAAAATTTGCCAACTCAAACCATTTCAATATAAACGGTAATTCCCATAGGTGATCTTATCAGCATCGACCCACAATCTTAGGCTCATAGTCAGGTCTTCACCATATGAAGCTCTCAGGTTAAGTGAGATACTTTCACCTAATGTAAAATGTACTTTTATTCATGAAAAACTAATTGGAATCTTCACCTTCTCTTAAATAGGTTTTTATGCAGTTTTTAGTCTCAATAGGATGTAAATTACAAAAAACCACCAAAATTGCTATACAGTTTCGAGTGTTTTTTCAATTAATAATAAGGGTTTCATAGAAAATAAACAACATTTATTATACTGGAAACTAACTCTTTATTGCCATACCACTAAGTAAATCGAGAGTTTTGTACCACCAGTAACAAATTTCCGTGTAAAATACTGTTAGTTGGCATATATTATGTATCTGGACTTTACTACAACATATAAAATATTGACTATTCGAACAAACCTTAGTATAAAAACAAAGCCGTACAAAATTAGTATGTTTGATATGAACACATTTCGTGTTAGTGAGGTAATGGCAGAGATGGTTTCTAGAGATTCACCACATTTTACATTAACAGAACTTATTAAACCTTCTACTGACACTTTGTGCCGTCAAATATCTTACAATTATTACTTCACAGGACAATACATACTGACTGACGAAACTAATCTGTATAGTATAATCAAACCAGAATAATAATAAAAAAACTTAAGTACGCAAACGCACCCCTAGAGTACATGGTTGGCAGCCATCATAGTAACAAAAATGACTATTGTTAATAAGAATATCCACACCTAATCCTACAAGTAGGAATAATCGAAATGGCATGCCAAATATTCAGATAAATGCAATTCCCTAATAATAGTGGTGTCATGAAATAAAATATGTATCGAGATGTGTACCGTGAGGGGGTTTCGCTTCGCATTACCCCAACAATGTACAAGTGGAAATTGAAACTTATATAATACTATTTAATAGGTTATGATTAGAAAAAAATTAGGCTGCCACTTCTGGTTCACCGTTCGATTCAGCTTCAACTGTTTCGTCCAGTTTCGCTTTCTTTTCTGGTGTTCCATCGGTACTGTCTTTCTGTCCTTCGGCACTCAACGATTTCCTCTTGATGGTGCATTTATCTATAAAAAAAAATATAAATCAGTAACAAGATACATAAATTGGAACAAATCGCAAAATAAGACTTATTTCTGACAGCTTCAAGACAAAAATAATTAAATAGATGGGATGGAAATTTTTAATTACGTAAATTGGTGGACCAAATTTGTTAGGGATGATGGATGATAAAATAAAATATTTAGTACAATGTATATAGATCAATAATTATTATCAAAGGATTACCTATAAATAGTGTACAATATATAGGTACAATAATAATAGGAAGAGAACGTAAGTTGACTTAATATAATGCATATTTTTGGAATACACATCTGCTTACCGATAATTATTGATAAAATATAACTGAACAATTCGTCAATTAATTGATCATTGCACAGAAAAAAAAACAAGTTAACAAGCAACAATTTTTATATAATGTAAAATTTTGCAATCAATTTTATTGATTGCATCTTGATGCTCTCTCTCATTGGCACTCAGGATTTTACAATTTTTTTTACGAAAAGATAACAAGCAGACAAAAAAGCGAGTTATAGTACTAGAGTGTCATCCAGGTTTAGGCTGTTTGAAGTTAAAAGTCTCTAGAACTTTAAAATCGATAGCAAGATTTGAACCGTAGACAGACAAACAGACAAGAAATTAGTAAAAATATTGAAAATAGAAAGACACGAATCAAGGAGAGACGAAAATACAGGAGTTTCAATAAAAAAAGAAGATTCACTAGACAAAAACAGTACAAGTAACAATGACCAGATGAAAAACTGTCATAACTTGAAAGTCTCATAATTTTTCTACTGGACCAGTTTAGACCAAATTTAGACTTCATTTTAAAGTGATTTTAATTTTATTATGAAAATGCAGTAAATGATAATAAAGGTCTACAAAGGAAATATAATTTTTTTTCTAGGTTTCCCATTTATTAAAAGGTGAGAAGGAACATTTTAAGACATTACATTATGAGCATACAGAAACTGCCAACAAAATTGGTCACAAATAGATTCCTACATCAAGCAAAAACTTGAATAATGCAAATAGCAAACCTATTACATATTACATAGTTGCTTCTCTAACGATAAGGTGGCAGCAGAACTCTCTTGTTAAATAAAAGTGATAAAATATTACTTACAATTTGATCAATTTGTGATAAAAATTATTGAAAACAACAGTTACATTCAAGTTACATGGAACAATTTCAATAATTGAACAGTTTGAGGCCATTATTAAAGTCATAAATGAAAATGTACCATTCTACAAAAAAACAAAATTACAACCCAACAGAACTAAACCATGTAATGAGCGGAATTTAATCAAAGAATCAATTCAATCATTAATCTAACCAAACCATTAAATTAAAAGTTCAAGTTTTTTCATTTTCTGAGAAGCTCAAACAGCTATAACTCAAGAATCAAGATCTTAATTAAACATCAATGTGTCATCTCCATCGTCGAGCGTTGAAATTTCACCATCACCATCACCAGTCAACGACACTGACTCAAAATACCAAACAGATTTGGCAACCTTTGAAGCGAGCTATTAATAAAATATTTACCTTACTATAAGTTATAAGTTTCCTAAATTTAAATAGAAACTGCAGTTTTCTGACCAGGAGAGGGAAATTTTAAGGTTTTCAGGTAAATATAATGAGTAAATCTTACCGGACACTTCCTCTGAAGGTTTCTCGTCTCCGTTTTCCTTTTCTTTATCATCGGCCTCTCCGTTCTCTGCGGCCTTGCCGTTTCCGTTCTCGGACTTGGATTCCTCCTCGACTTTGGCCTCATCACCCTTCGCCTTGACCACCTTGTCTTCGGCAACCTTTTCTACCGCTTCTTCGGCAGTTTCAACTTCTCTGAAAATTTAAAGTTACGTTAGTTTATACCAATTTAAAAAACACCCTCATGCAATTTTATCGCTTAAATTTCTCCTTAGCTAACTTCTTTGGAAGTTTGAATTCGGATTGGTTAAAATTTGGCAATAAGACATTTTTTTTTAATAACTACTGATGGTGTATCTGTGTATGATGTATATGGCAAAAGTCAGTGTTTTCCAAACTTTTTGGTCCAGGTCCAATTATTTTTGTTTTCCCTTCATGACCCACTAAAATATCTTTTATTTTAGCAGGAACTGCTCGTCAGATGCTGGATTTGTGGGTCTGCGCAAATTAGATTAATGACTTTATGAATCATTGTTGAAACGATGAATCATTGTTCAGTTTAATATGACCTTGATGACTATGGGAACATATTTAAAGGAATGACATGTTCAGTGTAACATTTCATGACCTTGATGACTATGGCATTCATGGAATACATGATTATTCAAATTAGTGTCATCTTACCAACTGTAAAAAGAAATGAGCTCGTAGTAATGTGATATTTACAAGTTACATGACCTGACACTTATTAAGCTGAACCTTAAAATTGAAACTTGATTTGATAAGCGCAAATGTTGTCAATCCATTTGATTTTTTTAACAGTAAATCAATGCAGAAAAGGCACATATGTGTTTGAATGAGTTTTAAAAATAAATACAATCATTTAGAAACAGGAAACAAAATATTTATTCAGGTTGATAAACCTACTCAGGAGCTTAGCTTGAATAAATGTAGATTGTCTCCATGTATTTTTGATAAGTTACAACCAGTCGAGGAAATACGCTTCGTACATGTTACTTCACAACTATTGCCATACTTAAGTAAGTAATTAGAAAAAAATATTAGTGACTCACTTTAAAAATTGACTAATTATAAAACCTGACTACTTGCTAATTAGATACATGGAGCAGGTGTATGTGTGCAATGTTGCCATAATTCGGGCAACTTTTTCAATGGAAATTTTGCAACATTGAGCTTATTTATAAATTTATCAAGATCATAAATAAAATTGAATTGCAAGAGCTGTCAACACAATTAACCCACTTTTAGAGACCTGGTGGGTGGGTTTATTTTATGAGAAATGCACTCATTTAATAGGTCATTAACTATAACCTTGATTTAGCAGTCAAATCAACCGGGATAGGGGAAGACAGTTCTAAAATCTGATGAAAATTTCATATTAATAGTGACATTTGAACTCCGGTGAAGTTAGCAACGAAAACTTAGCAACGGGAGTGGCTAAACATCCGGCTGCAGTACGATGAAAATTTAATTACATAATCTGCTATCATTGCTTGAACGGGGTTGATTTTTCTCCTTCGTTTGGAAAAATAAACACCCCAGTAACGCAACAAGGTCAATTTTTTTTACCCAAAATCAAAAAATACAACACCTGAATATGCGGATTCGGAATTTCAAAAAATCATGATCGCCGTTCTGGGCCCGGACAAGACAAGTTTTCACAAAGGGATGATAGGGTAGAGCTTTGTCCTTGGTTTGGAAAAATAAAAACCCCAGCAACGCATCAAGGGCAGTTTTTTAACCCAAAATCTAAAAATACAACACCTGAATATGCGGATTCGGAATTTCAAAAAATCACGGTGGCCGTTCTGGGCCCGGACAAGATGAGTTTTCACAAGGGGATGATAGGGTGGATTTTTGTTCTTGGTTTACCAAGAACAAAGGTTCTTGGTCCTTGGTAAACCAAGGACAAAGATCTACCCTATCATGCCCTCGTGAAAACTCGTCTTGTCTGGGCCCAGAACGGCCACCGTGATTTTATGAAATTCGGAATCCTCATATTCAGGTGTTGTAATTTTACATTCTCGGCTATAAAAACTGCTCTTGATGCGTTGCTGGGGTTTTTATTTTTCCAAACCAAGGACAAAGATCTACCCTATCATCCCCTCGTGAAAACTCGTTTTGTCCGGGTCCAGAACGGCCACCGTGATTTTTTGAAGTTTTGAAACCGCATATTCAGGTGTTGTAATTTTCGATTTTCGGCTAAAAAATTGCCCTTGATGCGTTGCTGGGGTGTTTATTATTCCAAACGAAGGCGAAAGATCAACCCCGTTCATGCAATAATAGCAGATTATGTAATTAAATTATCGTCCTGCCGCAGCCGGATGTTTAGCCACTCTCGTTGCTAAGTTTTCGTTGCTAACTTCACCCGAGTGACATTTGACATGCTTAGAAATTCAACAACTGTCAAAAATATACTACCTAATACGATTTCGTTTTTCAATATAATATTTAGTCACTAAAAAAAAGTGAATTGTAAATTTTGTGCTGTCCAGTACAGATTTTATTAAACTGTCGGGGAAATAAATCGTTAATTACCTATTTTTTGTAAATTGCATTAACCTCAAAACCTTTAATGTGTGCTTAATTCAAGTTGGCCATACTTCTTGAGGATTTTAAATGTTTGATGCAGACCACTTGACGACATTGACATTTTTCTTGTCTTACGTCTTACCAGTAAAAAAACTTAAAAAAAAAACCTGATGAATTACGCCAAACAATACCTAATTATTGAACAGTTCTAATGAAACATTAGTGGTTTTTGTATATTATTGAATAGCAATTTTGTTTTGACACAGTCTCATCTTTTTGACAAAGTAAGTACCAATAGTCTGACAACATAAATTGGTGAGATGTTACAACAATCAACAATCAGAAAGCATGAAATAAACAAAAACTTAATTAAAAGAGAAATGTAACTAAAAATAATTGGTGCATTTCTCATTAATTTCACCATGCAGGCGCTAGTTATTTTCAATGTGAACGTTCGTTCTTAGTTACGAAATGTAACTTTTATTATCCTAGATCGCATAATATAAATTTAAATGTCACTTCCTGAAACGCATAGGTCGTTTTCTTGTAATACTCGAGTGAACAGTTGGTTCGAACGCACTGGCTCAAGGAAATGATCCGTAAGTACGTGATAATAAGGATGAAAATCGTATCCAGCCAGTAACTACTTTCACTACTACAATTGACCTGAAAGCGCGATATTTCATAACAGAAACAGATCAAAATCGAAAATCTACACACAAACACGCAAAAGAAAAGTTACTGGACGGTACTCGTTTACAAGTTCTGGCCACAGATTAGAAATAGCGGGAAATTACAGGGTATATCAAATAGTCAAGTAGCGTCTCTGATAAGAGACAGCATCAAGCGACGCACTCCATGGCGTCCTTTTAAACCAAAACATGACAGTTGATGATGAGAAAGGTTACAATATTTAACATTATACAATTATTATTAAAAGGATAACTAACGCTGAACGTATTACACATTAAATAGACTCAAGGTGTTACGAAATTAACATTCAGAACGAACGACAATGATAGTTCATTATACTTAACCGGCTCCACACGAAAGGAAACACGTTTCGCCGCCAATTTAACGAATGAAAGAATGGCAACAATTTCGGCCGTTTCGAGCCTGACATGCACAAAAAGGTTCGTCACTGGTACTTACTTGGGAGTGGTATCCTTATCGGCCATTTTGATAGGTGTTTTTTCGAAAATTTTCAATTAAACTTACAAAAAATGGGAGCGTCACTAACAGGCTATACCGCTTCGCGAGACGACAGAACAGAGAGACTGAAAGAGGGAAACGGATTAAGGAAACTTGCGATTGCTGATCGCTGATTGGTCTAATTTCAAGGTAAATTTGATCGAGGGTTTCCGTGGCGATTCGGCGCGGAAAATTTTAAAGTCAAATCGGAAATCGTTGCGTGCATGTTATTTCGCAAATTTTGTTATAATAATGTTTTACGAAAATAGATCTGTGCTGTTTGCATTCACAGTTTCGGATTGCTTCTCTTATGCACCATCTTGAAATTGCTGTGGTTTATTATTTTTACTTGCCTTTTGATCGTTTGAAACGGTCTTGAATTATTGTTTCATCAATAAAATCGTTTCGAATAATGGATTGTTTGGCGGGCTTTATAAAATAGGAACGTTCTCACGCTACACGAGGATTCTAGAGATTTCTAATTCTATTCATTCTATTTAACCAGTACTTACTCACATAGACTTACATACTCGTACATAGGTATAATAGCCTTGTGTTAATAAAAAAATATTACCTTATCGAGTACCCCCACACGAAGCTTTATTAGTGTATTTTATGAACCTTGCTAACTTTTAAGAGACTCTTATTATTTAAATTTAAAAGACTCTTATTACCTATAATAAGACTTCTTCAAATATTTAAAAATATTATAGCAACTATTATTGTTATTATTTCAAATGATGCTAAAAGTTTAGACAGTCGTTAATAAACCTTTTTGGGAGAAAACATACACCTAGGATTTTAATAAGAATTATAGAACATGCTGTATAGATACCTACAGCAGTAGATATAGGTATCTAAAGTATTATATAGAGGTTATATAGTAAGTTATATAGAAGCTTCTGTAAATTCTGAAAATGTTAATGTATCCAGCACCAAGGATAACCAATTTTTTTCGGGATGGCTTCAATTTTATTACAAAAATCTTATACCTATACAAACAGCAGATTTTTATATTAAAAATATTTAAAATTGGAGTTCGATCTATACCATGCCCCAATGTAATATTCCTCAGTATTAGGTAATTTTCAGTAGTCATTAAATTTTAAATTAAGTGGTAATAATTAATAAGTAAAAACAATCTAGCACTACCTACATAAATTTTTTAGGGAGCAAATAATAACACGTGTTTTGAAAAGGGTTCAACCATCTGCTCTTATAGGTAAATACGCCACATTTCCTATTGATGTCATACCTAATAAACAGTGTTTACTTATCTCTAAATAAACACTGCACTCGATCGATATCAATATATCCCTCCCGTCTTTCCTTTATTTGAACTCGATTAAAAACATAATACATAATTCAAAATAACCTCTCTATTTTTTTAACATAAAATACACATCGTATGCTTATGCAACCAATGATACATAAATGATCCCGGATTTCGGTAATATGCGCCATTTCTACAAAAGAGACATTTTCTATTGGTTGTTGTAGAAAGCGCGAAATATTTTAAATTTAAATTGCCAGTTATGAATACCATGGTTAACAAAAAAAAATTGTAATAATTATTATAATGGCTAGTGAAATTATACTTAATTTGCATTTGCAATATTTGCATACAACGCGATATTTCGTCCGACATGTCGGACGTGGTAATTCCGAAATTACGAAGTTATACGAGCAATACTGGTGAAGTTATCCACAAGACTAATCCAGCCACACAATGTTTATCCAAATTAAACAAAATGCACTATTATAATGACGTAATAAAGTACCTACCTATTTTATCAATATATATAGATGATTTTCTATTATCAATATTTTTACAAAAAATCAAAGAGGATATATACGGTTATTGTTAATCCTACATAGAAAAGTAAACAATAATTTTGTTACGCCAGGTCTCACGCACTTATAAAATCGAATTTAAATTCTGCAAATGTCTTTATTCTCTAACACAAATACAATAACTTACAAACTTGTAGTCTCTAAATCTAAATAATCAGCTGGCCTCTTGTTTCCTCACACAGATATTACACCACTTGTCTATATTTCACTCATCTCTCTACTTCACAATTCATTGTCACTATTAAATACTACTAACTGACTACTCTCTGTCTTCCTTCCTCTGTGGTATTTCAGCTTTCACATTCACATCCAAGTTACTACTAACTGGTCTCCAGCCACGGCAGTTCTTTATAGTTCCCTGGCGCGCAGTCGAAGCTGTAGGTATAATAGGACCATTTTCTAAACGTTTTTAGTAAAAAATATGTACTTCAGTATCTTTTATATTTTTGAAATTTAAAAAATCGTTAATAAGTGCATAAATAATGTAAATAAAAACTGTAAGGAACTTTTTAAATTCGCTTATAATTTTTGTAATTTCTAGATTTTCAAAGTTTAAATTCTATCTGTAATCTTAGTTGCATAAAATCATCGTCAAATATTTCAAACACTGCGCTCCCCCGGTGCTTATGCAACTAAGTATGCTCGTTTATCTAATTCTGAGCAGCATAACGTAAATGCGTTTATTGTGTTGCCTAAAAATGTGAAAATTAAATTATTTAGCACCATCTGCTGGTGTCCTATTTAAATAATAAATTGACTTTCTACAATGATGCCAGTGCTGGCAACTGTTAACTTCTGTGTTGCCAAATAGATTTCGCAATCAATAACAATTATCATTGAAACTGTGGGGTTATTAATATTTATGCAGAAAATTTGCCAGCGAAATGTCTCTTTGGTGAAATATTTAACCGAATGAGTTATTATTGATGTAAAATTTTGAGCAGTTTTGTAATTTTCAAGTATTATCGTGTTATCAAATTGTGAGTTTTCAGGATTTACGAGTGAAAACGGCAACGTCGCTGGTGGCTTTCCAATAGGAGTAGCAGTTTCTCTTCGCCGATAGAGAAGTGAAAATCTGGGCACTAGCAGCCATTTTATCATTACTTGTGTGGATAAATTTGATAAGAGCGGTGCGTGTATGCGTGCGGAAAGGTGGAAAATCGGGATTTAGAGCGTGCGGGTGTCGGGGAGGCAGTTTTCCGGGTCATTCCTCCAATTCATCGGGGAATTGTTAGAGTGATAACGATGTCCGTGTCCGTCGGAGTGTACGGGTTGTTCTGTTGACATAGACGAATAAGAATTCGCTGTCCGCTGCGCTGCACCCGAGAATATAAAATTATATCCTTGGTGCCTGGGCAGGGGTGTATCAAGTGAATTTGAAGCCCTGGAAGGTTTAAAAGTCCAAACCATGGGCAACAATGCCGCGACAGCGAATAAGAAAGTCGACGCAGCTGAGAGTGTCAAGGAGTTCCTCGACCAAGCCAAGGAGGACTTCGAGGAGAAGTGGAAGAAGAACCCGACAAACACAGCCAGCCTCGATGACTTTGAACGAATCAAGACCCTAGGGACCGGCTCGTTCGGTCGGGTCATGATCGTCCAACACAAACCCACCAAAGATTACTATGCCATGAAAATACTCGACAAGCAAAAAGTGGTGAAACTGAAGCAGGTCGAGCACACCCTGAACGAGAAACGCATCCTACAAGCAATCAATTTCCCCTTCCTGGTCAGTTTAAGGTTTCACTTTAAAGACAATTCCAACCTGTACATGGTCCTGGAGTATGTCCCCGGAGGGGAAATGTTCTCCCATTTAAGGAAAGTCGGTCGCTTCTCTGAGCCCCATTCCCGGTTCTATGCGGCCCAGATCGTGTTAGCTTTCGAGTACCTCCATTACCTCGATCTGATTTACAGAGATCTGAAACCCGAGAACTTACTGATCGATTCTCAGGGGTACATTAAGGTGACCGATTTCGGCTTCGCAAAGAAAGTCAAGGGACGCACCTGGACGCTCTGCGGTACCCCCGAATACCTCGCCCCCGAGATCATCCTCAGCAAGGGCTACAATAAGGCGGTCGATTGGTGGGCGTTGGGCGTTCTCGTCTATGAAATGGCCGCCGGATACCCTCCGTTCTTTGCCGACCAACCCATCCAGATATACGAGAAGATCGTCTCGGGCAAGGTCAGGTTTCCATCCCATTTTGGCAGTGACTTGAAGGATCTGTTAAGGAACCTGCTGCAAGTCGATCTTACCAAGAGGTACGGGAATCTCAAGGCCGGAGTGAACGATATCAAGGGTCACAAGTGGTACCAGTCGACCGACTGGATAGCGATATTCCAGAAGAAAATCGAGGCCCCCTTCATACCGAGATGCAAGGGCGCCGGAGACACCAGCAATTTCGACGATTATGAAGAAGAGGCTCTGCGTATATCGTCGACGGAAAAGTGCGCCAAGGAGTTTGCAGAGTTCTGAATCGTCCGTGCATCGACGCAGCCTTGCAATAATAATTGTCGTCTGCGTTTCCGTATAGACTGCCTTTTTTGGCTCTTCCACGTCATAGGTACCCTAAGCTTACATCACGATTGGTATCTCTGCACTCTCATTCGCACTACTGTCGATTGAAGTATCATGGATTAAGAAAGAGAGGGATCAAATCACAGGTTGGGGATATTTTCAATAATAATTATGTACAGCTTATTCATTATTTTAGTCCATGTGTACATATTGTAAAATAGCCAATGTAGTAGAGTACAGGTACAGGTGCAGGAAGGTATGTACAGGGTGGTACTGGTAACTGTGTATATCAAGTTACCATTTTAATAACGGACCTGACTTCACTGATGATAACAAACAAGACAAAAAATATTATTGTCTGGTTACTGAACAACTCAGACCAAAAAAAACATTCCAAAAATTCTCTCTTACTTTTTGTCAACACTTCCGGGACACAAAGTTGACAATTGACAGGTGTACAAGTAACATGTTAACTCATTATTAACTATTGGTTTATTTATAGGAATTTTTAAAGTTTTCTGGAGAGTCATAACTTTTCAGAATATCGCTAGGTCTGTTTTGGCAGCTGAGCTTTTTAAGAACAAAACAAGGATTTTTTTGATAAAATTTAAATTAGTCCGTGTAAAAGTCTAAAAAACTGGAAAAATGTTGTTTTATTTAACCAATTAATTGCTAGTGTTGCTGTCATAACTACTGTTGATTCGGTTTTTAATTAATTTTATTTTTCATTAATAAATCTTAGATACTCGAAGAAATCTAAGGTTCCTTGATCCCACTGCCATATTAGAACTAGGAGATTTGCATATTCAATGTAAATCATTCATAGACTATTAAAAATAAGTAGAAAGTGTTTAGTATGGTGATGGTGACTATGGTGTAATCTAAATCAATATCACCATCATGTGAGATAAAATATACAGAAGCTATTAAATTATGCCGATAATGTTAATTCATTTGTCATTTGTTTAATGTTCAGTTGTTTTGTTTTCATTATATTGAATTTGAAAAGCCATAAAAACATAATTGTGATCAGAGGTTGCTATCAACTCTTCTCCATCTTCGGTACTTACCTCAATTCTGTTTAAAATCCTCTTCGTCTCTTCCTGGTTGCAGAGTAAGTGCACTCCTTAAGAAGCAATATTAGAAAATAATTCCCTTTGGTCTTCAGTAAAATGGCATTGATCAAAACTTGACTTATAAAAGTTGAAATATTCAGAAAGAGCAAAAAAATTCAAGACACTTATGGTTGAAGAGCATAAAAAATACATTCTAATTTTTTTTTTTTTGAATAACGAGTGCTAATCCTCGAGTTTTAAGTGTTTTTCAAAAAATCATAAATTTTAAAGGAGCCCCAAGTTAGCAAAGCAAGTAAAGCAACTGCAGCAGACAATAATTTTATGAACTGATAATTGTGGTAATTAAGTGCTGATTAAGTGTCTCTTACAATCAGTATTATAAAGGCTCGTTAAGTGCAGATCTCTGGGGCCATTTCTAGAAAAGGTATCGACCGTTGGTGGAAAATATGGCAATTTAGTAATTATATGAAAGAGAAATGAAGAGAGAAAGAGCATTAAAGGGATTATAAAAATGTTAATAAAAGTCATTTAACGTCGATATTATCTTCAAAAACGCTCACAGAAATCTGCCCGTTAGCTTAATGAGCCTTTATAATACTGGCTTTTATAGTTTTTGAGAAAACGACTGATCTGCCAACTGAAAAATAGGTTGGCAGAGCACTGTCTTGTCTATACAATGGAATAAAATATTGTATCCAAAATCCAACACGCTTCTTCTAATTAAAAACTTCCAATTCTAGAAAAATAATTTTTTTTTGAAAAATGAGAAAATCAAAAATAAATTCCAAAACTTACTTAACTCCCTTTCATTAAAAATTCACTAAGGTATCTTTATCTAAGTAATTGCCTAGTTTTATTCTGACATTTTTGACTGTCGAAGTGTAATGAATTTTATCAATAATGACACTCTCTTGCCCGTATTCACAAAGCGTTCTGGTCCTGTAATATCTCAAAAATAATTAAATGAATGAGATGGAGATATGCAGTTTTTTTGCATTAGAATGAGATGGAGATAACTGATTATGAATTATTTGGTAATTATCGTTTGTGAATAGGGGCATCTAACTATCTAACTACTTAATGAATGGGAAATCATAAGTTGAAAATAATGACAGAGTTAAGCCTTTAATGACAGTCTCTAATTTTAATAGAGGGGAAATCATATGACCCACTGACTAATCAAGAAATCCTACAAATTAAGGGTTGCCTCGAGGGTTACCAATGTCATTGTTTTTTGACTTAAATAGCTTTTCCTTTATGTATGAGCATGTTAAATTTTGAAAATTATGTTTCATTCTGACAGGGGTAACTTATTTTTTGTATGGAAGCTCATTCATTTTTTCGAAAACTATTAGTGAGTAGAACACAGTACCTAATTTTGCTATATTGCACTTAATTAGTATCTAATTAAGGGCGTGTTTAAATTTGAAAATTATGTTTTATTGCGAGGGTGTTTTTTTTAAAAGCAAGTGATAAAAATAGAAGGATCTTGTCTTTTTGACAAATGAGTATAACAACCTTTGTCTTTTTTGCACCTACATCACCTAAGGGCCATCTTTAGATATTGCCCTTGGGCTACTAAAATAATGCGCTTTATAAAAAAAATATGCATGATGTTTAGCTGGAGTGGGGAAGTGGCGACTTGTGTATTGCAAAAATAGTGACTTGTGGTTTTTATACTTCACACTAAACTATCTCAAGGGGTGGAGGGTGGGATGGGTTTAGTTTTGAGATAATCCGCAGGTGATTTTTTTTAAATGTTAAAAGGGAGGTTTTCAACCTTTGCCAAAGGGAGTGGAAATTATCACCCACAATGTCAAACTGAAATTTTATTGATATAATTCTCAAGACTAATCTGACATGTCAGGAAATTTTGTACCTGCAAGCAGGCATTGGTCGTTTAACCTCACCAGATTACTTCAGATGTTTGCACGGTTGCTAAATGTCAAAGTATACAATTTTTTGAATAAAATTGCTAAATCTGTTTAAAACTGTACCTTTTCAAACAAAAAGATATACCCGAACTCACAGTAACCTTTTCAAGCAAAATTAAACACCTGAGCTCGTAGTGAATTCACTCATCTGAAACAAGTGTTCACCTTCGGGTCAGGTAATTATTATCTCCTTGATATGTGATTTAGCTTGAGGTGCATAAACATGGGAAGAAATAATTTGAAATGCTAGCCTTTGATATTATAAGCAATAGATCTGACAAGACAAGTGACAAATAAATAATCTGATAAAAAAAGTAGATCTGACAACAATGCAAGGAAAATCATTCTGATGCTGATTGTTTTGATTCAGGCTTTTAAATATTATGCCTCTTGGTCGCAGATAATAGAAAATTTCAGCCTGTCTTCTATTCGAGAAAATGAGGAAGATTTATTTGGTCTGAGAATTTCGAATTAATCATGAATTGTTTTAATACTAATACTTGCCGTTACCACCTTGTATGTTATTTCCTGTGGAAGAATTGAGGTTACAATCTGAAATTTGGCACCATTGTGCTGTAATTTTTAGTAATGGCAGTTCTTTAATATGATAATCCTATGATTACCCAACCTAATATGTGTGTTGGAAAAATTATTATGGAATCAAAAATTGGGTTCCATTTCCCTTTTACCGACTCTTGGGTTTTCCAGCCTTTGAGATTAATAAGAAGTCAAATTTTAGATTGTGACGTCAATCTCCGTGTTACCATTTTTTTGACCACTTTAAGCTGATTTTGCACTCTACTAAGACAGGTTTGCGCTATTTACATTAAATAGTGGTCTGGAACTGAATCTGGTGCGCCGGTACCGGTGCCAGTACATCATAAAATAATATACTATTTTTCCGACGTGCAGAGTAGCCAATCTTGAAGCCATAGTATTCACAATCTCAGATGGTACAAATCCAATTGTCAAATCGAAATAATACAGAGTAAATAATTGTCGAGCCAAGGTGAGCTGTCCTTTCTACTTCCATTTTATGCTATCATCTATCACTAGGCTGAAAAGTATGAAGATAGACGATACTTTCCTGAGTTGTTTTTAGGAAACATACCTGTCTAGTCCTAGTCAATGTTAATTAAAAGAAGAAGAAGCAAGTAAATATAGATGAGGCATAGAAATTAGCGAGTGAATTTAATAGATTGTCCGAATTTTTTTTAGATATCTACTACTTAGGAACCAAGGCTATTATATTAATAATAATAATAATAAATAATAGGGATAGGGAGTATTTTCTAGCATTGTCCGATCTGAGAATAATAATATAATCTATTCAATCAAAACACTTATCAGCTTAGTGAAATGAAAAGTTAGTATAATTATCAGAGTAACAACTGTTTTATTTGGTTTACTCATTTGTTTAATAATACTATGTAGCAGAGTCAACACTCACGATAGTGTGAATTTCGTTCTTATGACCATTCATTTTAATGTTAGAGGAGAGTACCCTGTTTTCGAGTTTGTCGATCTGATAATATAGCTATTTATTTATTTAAAAGCGTACCGGCCGCCGAGGTGGTACTGGTACTGGTACGATATATCTATTTGAAGGTATACATTTTTTTTTCTTTTTATTAGAAATTACGCTCGTAGTTTTTTGACAAAAACTGATATACGGTGACATTTTATAATGTTCAAAAAATAAGCGTATAGAACATTCAGTAATGTGACATGTGACATGTGACACTCATTTCAGGCCGGTCCATCACTTACATAGGTACATATAGAGTGAGCTAACTCTACTTGATGGTCTCTATTTGAATATGTATTGTTAATCTAAAATTGCTACATTTTCTGAATTAAGGGGTTTTTCTGACTCATTCATTAATGACTTCCTGTATAATAATACATGTTAGCGAGCATTATTTATATTTCTTGATATAATTAAGACTAGAGGATTCAGGTAATGTTGACTTGTCAAAATTATGCCAAATGTCGATGAGTTGGTGACAGTTTGATTGAATCTCACAATGAGCAGTGTGGATGAAATGAATTCGCTTTTAGACACAATAATTCTCAAAAATATGTATTTTCTCACTCATTTTATTTGAAGTAAGTAAAAGCAAAAACTTAGTTTTACTCACATGACTAATAATAATTACAAAGTCATCATGGTAATAAGACGATTTTTCTCTCTGTAAATCAGAACTGAGTAGCTTTAGGTTAAAACTAAAGGTGGTAAAATACGCTTTCAAGTAACGTTAAAAATTACATAATTATACAACAAATCTGACCTGACCTAACCAAGACCTTCCTCTTGCTCCCCTCCACCTTTTTCAGAATTAATTTAACCTGACAGATCAAATCTTCAAAATACTGACAAGCAAAAGCAAAAATATCACAGGACTTTCCATATTAGGTCGAAGTCACTCCTATAACGATCAAAGCTGTAATGCTCATGTTTAATGACATCTTTAACGATCGCTTTCGAAAATTCATCTCGATTTTATAGACAATTGATGAGACACATAAATAATGTAACCGATGCTGGGGTAATAACTCGACAAGGGATGAGGGATTCGTGATTAGAGTTTGAAATCTTAATTAATGCCAAAGTTAATGTTATTTTAATAATAATTTTGAATCTCTCGATAATATTATCATTTATCACTTATTAGAAAGCCAGAGGAAATAACCCACACCATTACTAGTGTTTCACACATATTAGTGAACCACCATCCCTAGATGGGTGGTTTTCTGTAATGGTTGAGCTCTCGAGTTACGGTTTAAAAAAAATTTGGTTTCTTCTATTTTATGCTGACAAACTATAACAAACTACTGGCTACTGGTGAAATGAAACCAATAAATGGCAGGGTTGGCATAGATTTCCTTTAGTGGGAAAAACCCAGCGGTAAATTTCAGTACATAAAACTTGTTTTTTTATGTTTTTTTATTTATTTTTTCGACATTAATAAAAATAATAAATAAAATAACTATTTCACTAATTCATTATATTTCTATTTATATTCTCTATATTTCTACTAATTCTGTGAATCCCCTGTTTACCTGTTGAGGTTTCCTCAGTGATGTCATGCAGTTCTACAGCATCGAAATGAATAAAATCGCAAAAATAATTTAGGGGGTGATTTCCGGTTTTTGGTAATCAAAATTTTATAAAGATCCAGTTTCATAATAATTATTTATATATGAAGTAGATTAAAAATATGTTTGATAATAGAAAGAAAGAAAAATAAGAGGATAATGATCTCTGGTGTGGTAAAACAAAAGAAGAAAAAAAGCAAATAATAAAACCCGAAAAAACCGAAAAAGAACCAGGTGAGTTGGTCTTTTTCAAAAATGACTATGTTTTGAGGGTAGATATATGAATCTCATCTTCAGGACAGTATCTATAACTAAGTTATACATAATAAAATATATTTGACAAAATTATTATAATAATTGAAGATAATTTTATGAAGGAGAGTTGTAAAGAGTAGAAATATGATCTTATTTGAGGGAGTTTTGTAACTTTTTTCATCACAATAAAATTCTACAACTACTTGACGGAATTAGCTTACTGTAACGTCAACATTAAGTATTTTATAAAGAAGTAATTTTGAAGTTGCAAAATTTCGTTTTTTTATCCTTCTTTAAAGCTTAGAATAAATAGCATACTGAAGCTTTATAAAAGAAATTGAGTCTTCCTTTATTTTGTCAAGGGGGAAGGTATTTGACTCCACACAAAAAATTATTTCAAACCCTTTGGCTATATAAAATAATTGCTAATTAAAAAATAGCAGTAGGGAGGAATTCTATTCATAATTCCAGACACTCCAAAGGGAGTGAAGCAGAAAAGAATTTCGTTCAGTAGTTAATTAATAAAACTAAGGATCACCTAAAGAGGAACAACAAAACGTTGAACACGCTTTTATATTTTGTAACTTTCATCATCAGGACATAACTACTTATACAAAAGCTTAATTTCAATATTCTAAGAATAATTCAGAGGGTAGCATATAAATTGAATATGATTGGGAAACTAGTTTCTTAACAAGTTTCCCCACCCCCTCCCCCCGGCATCCGTATTACACGTCCCCTTGGAATTTAAAGGGCATTTACACAAAAATTGAACAAAAAATTATGTATTACCAGAAATTTTAAGAAATACCATTTTTATTGTTTATACCTAAATAGAAAGTGGTCAATAAAAAATTATATCAATACCAAAGATGTTACTAATTCTTTATGTCTTAATTTTGGTTATGTTATAATATAAAATATAGACATGTGAGCTTGTGAAAGAAGTCATGAGAATTGAGTTGAGAAACAGTAAAAAGGCTATACCCTACTTACTGTAATTTAAAATTTGTGTCAAAAGTTAGATTGAAGTATGCATTAAATTTGAAACTGTTGAGTGTAAGTGTTGGACCTACCGATGATTTGGAAAAATAAAAATAAAAAATCGTCTCTAAGCCATCATTAATTAAAAATGTAGGTAGCTTTAATATTTTAATAAACATTTTTGAAATGATCCAATTAGAAACACCAAACGAGTTTTATCAAATAAATGATTGCTTAGACTTTAGAATAATTAGGTGCCAGTTCAAAATACGATTCCTTATATTATATCTCGTTACCCGGTCGTTTCTAAAGTTAAAGCGAAACATGTTATTATATGCCTTATGTGAAACAAGTATTAAGTATACAATGATCGTAGGTACTGTATGTGTTGTAATAATGGCAACCTCTACCCTAGACATGATAATGCATAATGTCGCAATAAATCAATTAAGTAACTCTAACTCTGTAGGTACCTACTTGGTGAACTTTTATACATAAATACAGTCAGTTGCTGCTAAATGAAATCAACCTTTTTGTCCTGGGCTTTTAAATGTTTTAAATGTAGTCGGTTAGTTAGCTAGTTAGTTAGTTAGTTAGTTACCTAGTATTTGCCTACTTGTTTTAGGACCGATCGATGACTGGTTTTGTTTTAATTGTTGCACCTGTTATTGGTTTGTCTATAAATACATAATCTGTTCTATTGAGTGGGCTTCGTTCATAATACCTATGCAAATCGTCAGAAATTTATGTAATCGTTTTTACTCCGTTAATAATTCCTGTGTAACTTTAACAACAGTAGGTTAAGAACCTAACCGTCTTTATATGGGAGATGTGACTCATTATTATCCTTGTTATTTTTCTTGATTGATTGAGTGTTGTTTTATTATTTCAGAGAATCCGATTATTGAACAGGTAAACGAAAGATTTTCTCATGAAGATAAGATTGGAAATATTTATCATATCTTTGCTTGAATCTAAAAGTGTTTATCAAATAAATATTACACAATTAATCTTTTTCCAAAGAAAGTTAAGGGGTTTGTAGGAAGGAGCAGCACACTTTTATTTACGTGAGGCCCTTAGCAGACCAACACGGGCTGCGGGAGCGGAGCGATGCGAGCGCGATACGTGTTTGGGCAGCGGGAAATGCGTTAGATGGTATTCATGCATTTCCCGTTGCACAAATAGGTCACGCGCTTGGATAACTCCTCTCTCAATCTATATTCTGATCTGATATAATCTCTGACTCTGTTGTCAGAACTTGTACAGAAAACTTCTGTCATAAACGTCAGAGCTCATTTTGTGGCCTCAATTAACAAAGAGCTTTATTGGGATGGTAGTCAATAGAGCCCTGCATAGAGACATCCAATTCTTTTAAAGATGTGAACATCTTAACTCCAGGGGTTGAAGTGAAACCTGATTTGTGTCTCGTGCTTCTCCGTACTGCGGTGACTGGTGTCACATGAAATCGTTTAGAGTCTCCAATTTTCTGTCTGTAAACGAGGGTAATTAATTAGCCTCATGGGAAATTGGAGACCCACATGACGTTTATGACAGAAGTTTTCTGTACAAGTTCTGACATAATAGAGTACCATAGAATAGTTAGTCCATTTTTTACACTCTATTTCCATTATTTCCACTATTTCCACTTTATTTCCGTTATTTCCACGTTATTTTCACGTTATTTCCCATATTTCCACTATTTCCACGTTATTTCCACTATTTCCACGTTATTTCCACACTATTTCCAGTGATTTCCAACACAGTGTACAATTATTTCCACGAGTGAACACCCGCCCCGATACGTACATCGCTTAATATGTACACTTCAACAGGGATACAGGGATCTTATTTAGAAAGAAGTTGAGTTAAACGAAATTTAATATAAGTAGATAGATAGGTTTACCAATTTTAACAGGGAGTTTTGGATATTTTGTATAGAAAATTTTAATAAAAAACTAAAAAAAAAACTGAGTCAGCTACGTTCTTATTTGTACGCAATTGATGATGTAGCTTGTGACTTCAGTAACCGTGAACCTACCTACTTTGAATTACCAGACTTGAACGACGTTGATCCGGGTAGTGAAAATGAAGCTAAAAAGTAAATAAGATGATAGTAAAATTTAATCTAAAGCTAAATTTATAACCCTGGCTTGAAATAGCACTTCGCAATAGTGAAACTTGCAATGTAATAAACGAGCAAACATTACATAAAATAGAGAAATCTATTTTATTCAGCTTACCCTAATCCAGACTTAGATATGTACCTACCTACAAAGGGATCATACTATACTAATTATCGAGCAGTGGCAAATTTTCTTTGGAAAAATTGTGTAAATATACATTTTATATTTTTCTAATCATAATTTTTAAATTAAAAGCTTTAGATATGACAATAATTATTTCCATTACTTTAGTGAGAATATTTTGCTTATTTGTTGTTAGAAGCATAGATCGTCTTCTTTTTATTGAAATTTTTTTTAGTAAATTGTTTCTGTGCAAAAGTGTGAAGCTTTTGTGCACGCTTATTTCTTGAACATTGGTTTTATCTAATATAAGTGTACCTATATTATATAAGTAGATATTGAAAGAATATGTAATTTGTAGTTTGTTATGTATGTATATTTCTTTTTTTGTTAAATGTTATAATTATATTATATATATTCAATGTTTAAAACATGATTTATTTATGATAAGTAAGTACCAGAATTTTATTGCTTATAAAATTTTGTCGGTTGGCTTTAAAAATTTAAATCATAAAGTCTGTGATGGGCTGATTGGTTACTATTATATAATGTATTGTATCATTGATTTGTTGATTTTATAGGTAATGATTGAGAATATAAATTTATAGTTTAGGTATGGATAGTATTTTTTTTTTAATTAAAAAAAAAACATAATACCATAAATCACAGCTGCCATCATGTTTCATTATTAGCGTCTTAAGAAATCGAGTAAGAAATATATATCAGTTATGTAAGAAGACTCAGTCTGTGGATCATGCAATAGAATCTTTAGTTCTTAAGCTTCCTAGATTTTAATAGAGTGATTTTCCAAAGTTGTTAATACATATTATGTCTGATCCAGTGTAGTTCCGTTACTACTTAGATATGTGAATAATAATGTGAAATTAATTATTATATAAAACCTTTTAAGAATCAATGTTTTAAATGATCAATTTATGCAATGTACAAATGCAAGAATTCAATAAAATATTAATTTTACCACTCAACTTTGATTATATTTTCGATTTCTCAAAAAACAACTATACAAATAAGTATCAACTTTATTTGAAATAAATAATCACCCTGTACTTTCACTTGAATAAGTAGAAGACATCACTCAGGTACGTACGTCACTGACGCTAATAAAATTGTCAAACAAGACCAAAGGGCTAGTTTGACAATAATTATTGTCAAGTGCTTGAAACACTTATTTTGCAACCAGAGATGTTAATTTAATTATTAACATTAATTTAATAAATAATATTAATTAAAAAAATATTTTCAACGAATGAGGTCATAAGAAAAAAACCATAAGTTATCAAAAAAGGATTTATTTATTTTTTAATAATAAAACAGAAATTTCTAAAAAAATCTCCGTTTTTCAGTTTTTTCAGCTCATTTCAGCAACGACGAATATAAAATATATCCTACCTTGCATCAATTCAACATACATCGTATCGTTTAGATATCCAAAGATCCTCTGGAATTTTGTCTAAAATGGGGCACCTTGTATGGGGCACCTACTAACTATTATACTCTAGGTCATCTTTAATTATTATTGTTCTTCCCGGCTTACCGGACTATTGAAGAGAATAAAAATTTAAATAAATAGTAGATTCATTTACCTACACACGTAAATTAATTGATGCTGCGTAATTAAGTTAGTTTTTCTTCACTTATTATTAAAACTTCTCGATGTTAAAGTCGTTTAACGTGTTCGCTAGGTTGCTTTTCAACCGAGTATCCGCGGTCATTTCGTAATTTAGTCATGGAACAAACATAGGTAGCTCTGGTTGTAACGCGTCTTGCACATGATTTTTTTTTAAATTCTCTAAGAAACGCCAATTATTTATGAATTCTAGAAATTGGTGTTTCCGATGAGTAGATGTATAGGACCCTACCATTTGAAAAAATAAAATCAGCACTTCGCAAAACGTGGCAACACTGCTTTGTGATTAAAATTTTACATTTTTAGTCTCACCAAATTGAAAAAGTCTATAATTTGAAAACCTTTTGGTAAAATCGGCGCCCAAAAATGTCAAATAGCAGTGTACAGGGTGCGGCGCGAGAACCTTAGGGCATTTTTATATGAAGAAGTCCTGGGAGTAGAAGTCTAAAAATTTGTACGTGTATAATTTCGGTTTTGACGAGCTGAACTAAAATATTTACAACCCCTCAACACTATCGGTTATACCGGAAGTTGCCATCAACTTTCTTATTTTAAATGGGACACCCTGTATATTATTGCATTTTCAGATTACCTGAAAAATGTAATAAAAATGATGTTTATAGTTCAAAATTGGAACGAGTGGTTTATGAGTTATAAACAAATGAAAATCGCAATTTTCCATTTTCAAAGCAGCTTAGGTCGAAAACGGGTCAAGATATCGAAAAATGGCTTACATGTCCCTATCCTAATTTTACGTGTAGGATCCTATGGTGCTGATGAAATTTGTATACAAAGTGATGAAAAATCAGCGATTTTCAAAAAAAAAAATTAAATTTTTTTTCTTTTTTGTAGGTACTCAAGCGTAGTATGCAAAAAGTTAGGATAGGGACATGTAAGCCGTTTTCCGATATCTTGACCCGTTTTCAAGCTAAGCTGCTTTGAAAATGGAAAATTGCAATTTTCATTTGTTTATAACCCATTAATTGATCGTTACAAATTTGAACTGTAAACATCATTTTTATTACTGTTTTTCAGACAATCTAGAAATGTAATAATATACAGGGTGTACCATTTAAAAAAAGAAAAATATGGCAACTTCCGGTATAACCGGAAGTGGTGTGGGGTTGTGAATATTTTAGATCAGCTCGTCAAAACCGAAATTATACGTGTACAAATTTTTAGACTTCTACTCCCAGGACTTCTCCATATAAAAATGCCCTAACGTTCTCACCCTGTATATGTATAGGTACCTTATATACACAATGGTGCATAGATTTGAGCTATTTTACGCTGAAGGGGACCAATTATGTAAAATCTCATTATTCGAAAAAAATTTTGTACCACCTTCAGGTTCAGGGAAAATAACGTACAGGGATAAGTTATATATGAGACACCCTGTACAATATAGGTAGGTACAATTCAAATTTACTATCTGAAGTTCATTCATAAAGAAACTGGTTATTATAATTTCATAGTTCTTAGAAAATATTTAACTTATTTCGTATCTGAATTCGAAAAAAATATACGAGGTGGCCCTGCGAAAACGTAACAGGCTTAATAACTTGCAAACTGAAGATGTACGCGAAAAACTCCGAAACTGGTCAGTTTTGTTATTAAGGGGTACATATTTGGGTGACAAATTTAACTGTCCCAAGTGGATTTACGGGGATTTGCTACCATTTGCTTACAATCATAGGGAACAGATATTGAGGGATATAGGTACATCATTTGAAAGCAACACTTGAATTATTTTTACGATATCTCTTTTTTTTGGGCTTCGCTTAATAATCGATAAAACGTGTTTACTCAACAATAATTATTATTACTGTATTTCCTTCAAAAATATTGACGAGAACAAAATTTATCCCAGTAGATAATCAAATGTGTAAATGAATAGGACCGTTATAGCTGTGAAAAAAAAAACAAAAGCGAGCGATTTGTTTTATATGAAGCTTTTTAAATTAGGTTGAAGCTTATCGGATCAGGTTTACCGATTTTTCACAGTTCCCACTTCTTGCAAAAGTAATCTCATCTCATTTAATTATATTAAACAAATGTTAATTAACTAATGACCTTTCACACAAAACCTACTCTTAAGAATTAGGAGGACTCCTACCTACTTAGCGACTTAGCGTTCTTATTTTTAGAATTACTGCTAAAAATATCCAGTCATAAGAAAATGGGTACACGCTACATAGTAAAAGTAAAGTGTCAGAGTTAGAAACATAAAACTTTTTCATGTCACCCAATAAGTTACGAACTATGAGTTAATTTTAACTCATAGAATTATTATTGTGCTGAAAAACGCCCACTCCTTGTGACTATTTTTCATTAATACTATTTTAATACACATACATGTGTTGAATCGTTTATTCGTCGTTATATTATTATGTTTATAATTTCCACTGGGCGAGCAAATCTATTTTCACCGGACAGAATGTAATCGATGTGGAACGTTCAGCAATTTTTTAAAAATGTTTTGATGAACGAAAATACCCACATTGTGCTGGCTAGGAAAAAGATCCTAGATTCGCAAAATTATAAAAAATAATCTAAAAATATGCGATTTTTTGTGAAATATCGCCTTGGAAATTTTTTATTAAAGAAAATGATTCTGTGAAATATAATATGAAAGGTATAGGCACCTACCAGAAGTTTCTGTTAAATCACAGATATTGATGGGCGTTAGTCATTAATTGAGCTTTTATTTTCTTGGAATTTTTTACAACAATAATTATAATAAACATTGTACTTTTTTGAAAAGTAAATTAATG
Source organism: Malachius bipustulatus (assembly GCA_910589415.1). NCBI lineage: Eukaryota > Metazoa > Arthropoda > Insecta > Coleoptera > Melyridae > Malachius > Malachius bipustulatus. Next base: position 50,042,900 of record OU342633.1, read on the forward strand.
CCCAATCTCAATCCCCGAATGAACGGTAACTTGCCTTGATTATACTTTACCTACCAAAGAAGTGAAGAAAACGCCTTTGGTCGAGTGACTCTACCTCCTGGCATACATATTTTCAGAAAGTATAATTTTTAGCATTGGGGAGAGAAAAGGGTGATGATTTGTAGTGACGGGACACGTTGTTCTATTTCGAGTTCTAATTTTTTCGTTTTTTTAAACATAAAACGTCAAAAATTGACTTTACAGGACAGGATTGATTTTTAAAGAAAGTATTTCTCATGGGAGCCAGCGACAGACTTCGGCAAGACATTTCAACTCGGCCGATGTCATATCGAGGGTTTCCTGCCAGAAGCAGGGTGTATTACCCAGAAAATGATTTTTCAGGAGCGGCACATGCAATCTTCTGAAAATTCAGTGTGGTAGTAATTGTTCATACGTCCAAGGAAAAGATTCGTGGAGCCATTATTGTGGAGCTGGTAGATACGATCTTTTGGCGTGGCAAAATTAGGACACTGATGGTTATCATCAAAGTTATCTTATAAAACAAAAATGTAAATTTTTGTCGATTCACGCTTCAGGCAGGAAACCGTCGATCTTATAATATACTTCCGCAATGGTGTTCGTATTATGAAGAACGTAGGTACCATGGGGTCGGTTTTGGGCTCTACGACAGCCTCCCACGCACGTAAAAATAAAATTAAAAAACCACCAACCGGCTGAAAATTTATTCATTGCCCAGCTAGCAGAGCAACGTCAACATGAAGTGATTTTTTGGTGTTCCGTGACTTCGTAATGACAAAGAAATACCAGATCAAAGACGTCATTTATTCAAGTGAAAATTACGTCAAAAACGACGCAAAAAGTACCGGATTAAACACGTAATATTTAACTAAAAATAGCAAATTTTTCATTCCATGACCGAAGAATTTCAGCTCTGGTTTCAGCTTCTCAATCTGAATCGTTTCAAGTATTAAAAGAAATTATTTTACGAATTTTCCCAATGAAATGGAGGTAAATTTACGGTTTTTTGACGCGTCTATTGCTTACCTTTAATTACGTGACATATCAGGTATTTAAACGACGTGCTTTCGACGTCACTTATAGGTTGCTGACGTCAGCTACCAATTATCACCAAAATATGACGTTAAAATAGCGTATCATATCACGTGCCTCTCCTCCTGGGAATTGGAACCTAACTTTGAAGGCCTATAACTTTTCAGGGGTGGAACTTTGGTGACTATAGAGGTAAGCTGCATTAAATCACCATATATTTTGGGTTCCCCTACACGCACTTACACATAATGTCGTTTAATCTTATACGGGACACCTGTATTTTGGGAACCATGTAAAGGTTGTACCTGAGGCTATACGACAGGTGCAAGTGAACCTATTCCTCTCATTCTGGATTCTGACCAGAACTGATATTTTTCCCAAAACGCAACTTTTTTACGATTTTCGACATAATATCTATTAAACTGTTTCTTCTTGTAGGATGTAGGATTACTTTCAAGATTTTGTTTAGAATTTATATATCAAAAAGGGCAGCGTGTGACTTTTTTTATAGTTTTGAGAGAAAAGAAAAACTAAGAACCAAAACGGCGGTGAGTAAAGGACGGATTCGCGATTGCGTCCAACCAGGCTGTGCGCTCTCGCAAGATCTCCGGCCATTTCGCGGTAAGCCTTAGGGACAAAAAACCGTTTCCCCCCGTTTTTATACATGTTTTCCCCCTTCCCTCTCCACCTCCGAGTCGCCCACATAACAAGAGTGGTCCACTTATTTAAATGAAAAAAAAACGAGTGTCGTTTTTGGTAGTTTTTCAAGCTAGATCTACAGATTGATCTGTATGACTGTACAAAATTTCCAACCACAACTTCTTCAAATAGCGAAAATAGAGGGGTATATTTCATCTTAAATGGGACACACTGTATATGTATACATAGTAAAGAAAATATTTTTTTATCAAATGTGTTCATTTTTGCGTCAGTATCCATGTATAAATAATTCATAAAATGGCATGACAAATTTCAGGATGATTCAGAAGTATTTGGTGTAAAAATACTGGTGATAAGATTGGAACTGATATTTTTCAAGGATTTTCGAAATGACGAATACCTATACCTGATATTCATCTTCTTTTAAAAGACCTTATCACATTCTTACTGGAAATATAATTAATGTCACACGAGGTATTATTTACGGCAACAGTTTTGGAATTTTTTTAAATTTCCAATAGGTACCCATTTAAAAAATTTTAATAAGACGACAGCTACTTTTTATACCTCGATATGAAATTGTTATTATAGAGTACGGAAGCTAATCTTCCCTCTGTCCGATTGCTCGCGATCTGAGACAGAATAGAATATCTCTCTTCAATGTAGTGACTTTTTACTTACTTCTCGATTTCTTGATGTTCTATTGTAAATTGTAGTCTGGGGTGGAATGAGTTGAGGGTGCTTAGGATAAGGTTTCTGTCGTGAGGTGATATTGCAAATCGAGTGTGTCCAAGTCGAATTTTATTCAGCTGAACCTGTTCGCTTCTATCGGTAGGGAGAGGGATGCTGATTGACACAGAGTTCAATTTTCTTGCCTGATTTGAAAAAATTTGGTCCTATTGCGAGCTTTCAGGTCACTGGAGGAATAAAACGTTGAGTTACGGAGAGACCCGGATGAGGCCGCTGCTTTTGCCAACGTGTCTGCTCGTTCATTACCTTTGATGCTAACATGGGATGGGTGTATAAAAGGACGATTCTATTTGGGCATTCACTAAGTTTAGATCTAATATGTCTAAAAAAGGGGTTTTTGGGGAAGAAAAGGTTGATGGTTTGGAGAGCAGTAAATGAATCGGAACAGATAATGAATTGATTCTCGGGGGGTGGTTCAATAGCAAGAAGGAAGGCGTGTAGGACTCGGTTGAGAAAATGCTGAATAGACTAGGGAGTAGGGAGGCGAGCGTTGGTTAGAAGGGGTAATTGGAGTAGGAGACTTTGTCATCCGTCGGTGTAGATAGCTTTAAAATTGGAATGGCGGGAAATTTCGTTTCTGAAGTGCTGCGTAAATAACTGGTTGCTGGTTGTGGACTTAGCAAACCTTAGGAGTGATGCCCAGGGTGCTGGGAGGGTTGAAGAAAAATGGATTGCAACCAAGGGATGTGAGAATTTGTCTCAGAATCAATTCTACGTATACGTTGGTAGAAAGGGAGAATGATGTGTGGATTTGAATCGAAGAATGCGTTAAAAATGTTAGAAGATAAGAGGGGGTAGTTGAAACTTGTTTTTCTTGGTATATTTTGATACTTTTATTGTGAATTCTGTTTAGGTGGTTCTTGAAGAAGTTGATAACTTTGAATCTGATTTCATTTTTTATACATTCTGGGGAATTTTGGTATAATAAGAGAATAGAAAGAAGTTATTCGGGGCTATGATGTATCGTTTATACAGTGGCGGATTTCCGATTAGGCTAGGTAGGCTATAGCCTACGGCGGCAAATTTTTATAGGCGGCAAATTTTCGAAGATCAAAAGTACTTTCGAGTGCTGGGAAATTGCGTGACCTTGGAAAATTGAAAAAAAATTGTCTGCGGCGCTTTATCGAGAGGGAAAAATCGTTCCAAACCCTTTCGAATCCCCCCCCCTCCCCTTCGCCTTTGAATTCATATTCTTTTTGAAGCCCACAAGAATATGGCCTGATTTACCCACAGGCAAATCGGGCTAGAGCCTAGAGCGCAAGGACCAAGGGGGCGCTGAGCTTGCCTTTGCAAGCAGCATCACTTATTTACAGAATAAAAATTCTGGCATTTTTGTCATCTTTTCATCACTTTTAGCAAATAATTCTAATAATTTCCCGGGGGAGGACCCTAGGCGGCAGGGTTTAAATAATACCACAGCGGCGATTTGATTCAGCCTATAGGCGGCACATTTTGTAAATCACCTCTGCGTTTATGTAAAAAACTACTCTGATCTAAAATTTGATATTTATCTGGACAATATCGCTCAACGATGAAATATGATCCAAATTTTGATAAGTTTTTATGTAATTACTATACAAATACTATTGGGACTCCCAATAGTATTATTCTTCTCCCAATTTGGGAGAAGAAAGTATTTTTTCTTCTCGGTTACTATGATGGGAACCGTTTACCGAATACGATCCGATTAATAATCTGCAGACCTGCAGACAAGAGAGCCTCAACCAGTCTGGATTTTGGACGTAACGGAAAAAAATTCTTCATTTGATAAAAAATTAACAGTATCCAAGTAAAACTAGTTTCACCTGTCGCGACTAACAGATAGTCTTCTCTTCAACGTGTATTACTTTATGCATTTAAATTACGGTAATAGAATTAATGAAACTTGCAATTACGTAAAACAAGTTATGATGTCAACAACACACAAGTTACCTTGAAACAATTTTTTAACGTTTTATTATCAACTCGTGTACTTCTAGCGCTAGTTGCTAGTACTAGTACTAGCACTGGTAGGTACTTAAGCTACTTGCTTTACTTTACTTTTACATTACGCTAATCATTGTTTTCTTTTTATTTTAGAACTTGCTAGATATCCAGCTATTCTACACACACACGACAATACTTGTTTTTATAATATGAATATGTAAATTTTAAATTATGTAATTTACTTTTAATGCTAAAAACGAGTAGGTATAGGTAGTAATTACAATGCTACCATATGCACCATCACATCACACCGCGTCAAAAACTTCGATCATTAATAAATGGCAGGATAATTATTGTTAATATTTTTTGAAGTATGTACCTAACAGTGTAACAGCCTAATACTTACATACCTAGGTACATCAATGTAACATAATCATCAATCGATCAAAAATTAATTGAAGGATGATGATTAATTAAATCAACTAGAATTAGACTAGAGTCGGCTTTACGTTATGAAAGCTTTGAAGGTCAGTCAAAGTCGTAAACGAAAATGTTAATTGATTATTAGATTATTAATTATTTATTTGTTGCTTTGTAGCATCGAATATATCGTATATATACCTATATGGTGTCAACTTTCAAAGGTGTCCATAGGAAATTACCATATGGTAAGGACGTTTTTTAAAATTCTCACTTTCTAAAAAAGTCTTTAAAAATGATTATTTTTGATAAAAAAAAATAGTTCAAAGGGACCTTTTTAAATATTTATCGTTTAGAAATGAGTTTAGGTTCAATTTGATATACCAATATCGTTCTTGTATGTTGAATTGGCGAACTCTTCTATGAAGGAACTTCAATTACAATATTAATTTTCTATGGCCACCTTTGAAAGGTGACACATTGTATAATTACTATGGAGTCTATTATTAAGTGTAAAGTTCAATGAGCTTTATCTTTGCGACTGAAGTATCATTTTTGTTGCTACATAATAATAATTATGAGAAGTTCCTATTGATTACAAATATTTTCTTTTTAAATAAAGATGAATTTTTATAGGATTGTATTTGACGGGATCATATCCACCCTTTACACAAATTGACCTGGAACTTACGCTTGCAGAAGGTCACGGCTACCAGGTTACCTAAAAGTAAAAGGTCTGCACACCGTTGTGATAAGACCCATACTAACATACGGCTACTAGTCTGCGTGGCCCAAAATCAGACATATTAAGCCGCTATGAAACTTCAAGGTGTTCATGTCTGTGCATACGTGCATAACGGAACCCATTGAGCACAACATCAACAGCAGCCTTGGAGACCATTATTCTTAACCCGCCGTCTTTCAATATTAATTTATAAGTATTAGAAGCGAGGTACGAATGTGGGATTATAGACTGAATGAAAACAACAACTGGGAAGAACCCGGACTTGTAGGGCACTCCAGAATATAGTATCATCACCGATTCTTTAATGTTAATGCGCTCTGATGATATGAGTTCTAAAATAACATTTGACTAAACATTGACAGGGAAGAATGGAAGGAATGGAACACCTGTGAAAAAAGGAGTAGTAGAGTAAATACCTATGCCCAAACAGACACGGAAACAGGAACCGGGGTGTACGATGTGTCTACTAGATGTAGCATTTATATGACCCTGGGAACCATAACATTACAAACCGACGATATGCAATTAAGCAATGTGTTGGGGATAATGTTAGAAGGAACTACCTAAGGTAAGGCAAGGTAAGGAAATCTATATTCTCTCCGACAGTCAGGCTAGACTGAATTGGGAATGCGGGCAGGATCTCAATAAATAAATAAATAAATATCGTTTGGCTGTGGAACTTCTATCTTACCACTATAGTTGGTCACCCATCCAAGTACTGACCAATCAAAGCCATGCTGCATAAAAGAGTGAAATATGCAGGTCTCATGAGTATAAAGCACATAAAGTGCAATAATTACTAGCCTGTTAGGTGGGTTCGGAGCATTCCTTCATCGCCCATAAGAGTTGTCATGCTGGCAGTGCCCGAAACTCCAATATAGAGAGCTTCCACAACCAACAGCAGAGCCATAGTACCAGAACAAGCACAGACACGTGTTTCGCCCTGTTGGAGCTCATCAGTGGGCTGCATCTGGAGTATCCGGAAGGATGCTGTCGGATGATTGGAAGTTGGCCATCCTTAAGGCAATAATGAGTTAGGCTATTGGATCTCAATGATGTGGCTAAACATAACAAGATATATGTTTGAGTGCCGAGCCATTTGCCAATGGAATATTGCTCATATAATAAAAACACAGATCAGACCAGTGGTGGCGCTTCTACAGGATAAGGTAGGCGTCTACAGTAAAGAGCCACTAAGCAGGCTTTGCATTGAGGAAGCCGAGACAGCAAGATTTCCATGTACATTTTGATTGCCACTCACACCAACCAGCCATGCAGTGCTGGGTCAAATCAGCACCAGACCTCCCGGAAAATTCTTGTCTGATAGACTGCTGAACCTTGGGAAAGGTCCTGAATTGTTCGATTAGCTAAGAACAGCAGGAAATACGGAAGGATACAATAAGTATATAAGGCTGCATCATCAGGGACCAAAAACCTTTTTCAATATTTAGCTACATCATCAAGTGAAATTAGGATTTGATCATGCAATCAAAGCGGGAAAAACAGAATTTTGTGTGGGTGGTCGATGGTAAGTCTAAATCCAAAATGCTCTTGTGGAAAAACCGTAATTTTGGTCTTTGGGAATAATTTCATTTTTTAATTTTCGACTTTAATTAAGTTTATATAGGTATACTATAGGTAATTAAGTATTTGATGGAAAGGGGGGGATGAAAAATCCTTAATTTTTAAATAACTCCCTTTGTCTTATTGCGATCTGAAAATCGTTTTATAACAAAATAAATGTTGTAGCGCTTGAAATTGTTACGCAGTAGCGCTTTAAAGTCATTAAGTCGCGCGATTCTGCTTAAAAAATTAATTGAGAAATCTACGATTTGCGTAATTTTCAATCTAAAAATAAGCGCAAATACCTATAGGTACCCTAAAATTTAGTTTTTACCAATTTCGCGGGAATTTATCCATTGTAATTCCCCCAGTGGATTATTCCTCACCACTAGTGTTAAAAAATTTCAGTCAAACATTGATTGGTTTGGAGGGGGACATCGGACATCGTTTGGACACAAAAATCATCACCCACCCCACCCCATCTCGAGGGGATTTATCTGACTTTGAAGTTTGTAATAGGAACCGTTATTTTGATTTCGGATTATGATTAATGTCAAACTATTGCCTGAAAATTTTTCCCTGTTGGGGAGTTGGGGACTGATTTTTGTGTCCAAACGATGCCCCCCTCCAAACCAAACAAAACATTGTTTGACTGAAATTTTTCCTTAAATATTGATTGTCAGAAATAGCGAACTGAAGAAATTACAAAATGGATCAGCCTGTATATGGTAGAAATTTCCGCGAAATTGATAAAACTAAATTTTAGAGACACAAAAATATTCTCACTAATTCTTAGATTGAAAATTATGCAAATCGTAGATTTACACGCAATTATTTTTTTTTAAGCAGAATTGCGCAACTTTTAATGACTTTGACGTTCTACTGCGTAATAATTATCCGCTTGATCAGCTATTATTATGAAAATGTTCATAATTTCAAGCGCTAAAGTTTTATTAAATCGATTTTGATTTTCAGATCTCTATAAAAAAATGAGTTATTCCAAAATTGGGGATTTTCACCTCCCTTTTCCTCAATTAATTACCTGCATAAAATGCAAAAAACAAATTCATCCTCTAAAACCAAAATGGCGACTTTTTCACAAAGTGTAGGAGGTTGCAATTTTGAATTTAGACTAACCATCAAGGAATTTAAACACCCACAAGGAATTGCGTTTGTCCCACTTTAATTGCATGTAATTATTGATTGCATTTTTCGTCTAATTTTACTGGACTAACAATAGAAACAAACGAAATCTTCTTTTACAATTTATTTTAATTAGAGCCGATAGTATATGTTATTAGGGGAATACCCAGATTTTGTCTCGATAGATTTGAAAACAACGTCTCACAACAGTTACTTTTAAAATTAAGGTACCTACCTACCTACAGAACCCCAATGATTGACAAGTTCACATATAAAGAATATGATTCTTTTTAATTTGCAATTTACAATTTTGAAATATTATTATCAAGATTAATGATCAAACGGGAAAATGTATTTATTCGTTAAAAAATCCAAAATCAAGTACGTACGTACGGAAGCGTAGAAGGGCCACACACTTAATTTTTTTTGTTATACCTAACATTCCGACTTCTATCTCGGAATTCCGACTTGTAACTCGGAATTCCGACTTCTATCTCGGAATTCCGACTTGTAACTCGGAATTCCGACTTATATCTCGGAAATCTTACTTACCTATTATACAGGGTGCACCATACATCCTTCTCTAATTGCTATCTCCTGAACGCTAAGAGATACAGGGTCGGTCTAGAGAAAAGATGCGGAATTTTATGGTCATCTCGAATCCGTCAAGACATTCAAGATGTCTGTGACCGCTCCTGAAATATCCTGAAGAAACTCAAAAATCGAAATTTCTTATTTTTGCCATATCTCTCTTATTATTGGAAATTAATGAATAATTTTTTGTAGGCTTACATAAATCGTCAAGAGCTACCCATCTGTCATTACAAAAATTTTTAAGACCGACTAGATCCAAAAGTTTTCACAGTCAACTTTCGTTTTTCTTATAGCCGCCATATTATTTCTTTATGTCATTCGATATGAAGAAATAATGGAAACCAAAAATTAATAAACTTCAAAAAAAAATCTCAAATTTTTATTCTTCTTTTTTTAGAGGAAAAACAAAAAGAATCATCGATATACGTCAACATTGTTAAAATACGCCGAAATAGCCATGAGGCAAGCATCATGGTTTTTTAATTTATCTAATGAAATTCGGTCTATAAAGTTGTATTTTTTTGTAAATAAAAAAGAGTAATAAATTTTTTTTTAAATTTATATTTTGAAATTGACCAGTTTTTGGTTTTTATAATTTTTTTATACCGTACAACATAAAAAGCAATATGGCGGCCATAAGAAAAACGAAAGTGGACTATGAAAATTCTGAGTTCTACTTGGCTTTGAAAATTTTTGAAATGTCAGATGGGGTAGCTCTTGCCCACTTATGTAAACCCACAAAAAATTATTTATTAATCTCCAATAATAAAAAAGATATGAAAAAAATAAGAAATCTCGATATTTCAGTTTTTTCAGGATATTTCAGGAACGGTTACAGATATTTTGTATGTCTTGACTGATTAGAGATGGCCACAAAATTTCGCATCTTTTGTGTAATTTAATCGACCCTGGATCTCTTAGCCTTAGGAGATAGCAATACATGTATAGAGAATGATATATGGTGAACCCTGTATACTATAAGCGGGTACGTTAATTCCATCGAAAAAGTGTATAGTCCTACGCTTCCATAAACAGCTACACTGTATCGTATGGGTTTTCACGATCTAAATGAGAATTCTGAGTTATAAGTCGGAATTCCGAGTTACAAGTCGGAATTTCGAGATACAAGTCGGAATTCCGAGATACAAGTCGGAATTCCGAGTTACAAGTCGGAATTTCGAGATAGAAGTCGGAATTCTGAGATAGAAGTCGGAATTCCGACTCATAAGTCGGAATGTTAAATATAACAAAAAAAAAATTAAGTGTGGCCCTTCTACGCTTCCGTAGGTACGTACTACTGGATCGCTATTCCTTTTTCTTCTTTATATTGCCGCAATATACTAGTTACGTTTTGCTTGTAAAAAGGTCCTCTAAGTTTGAGAATTAAAGAAAAAACCTTCTAATAATTATTGTAATAACGACTAAATTAAATAGTCGTTATAAGTATAGGTAGGTCTTAATACCTGATGAATTAGATAATGTTATAAAAATTTAATTGATATTTGTTTTAAAATTCCAATTAATACCTGCATTAGATCTTGATCTACTTATTTAAACAATACTATTCCTTGCTGTTTTATTAAAACTTTCCGCAAATTTTATCTATTTTTTTGCGTTATCTAGGAATTTGTAATTCTACTCAGACACAATAATAATTATAATTGATATTCTACAACCTTGAACACCGCATTATAGAATTTCATTCACAACAATAATGGATCATTATTTAAATTAATTGTGTGGCTTCAAACATTGCCATATCCCACGCGTTTTTTCGGAATTAGGTATAGAGGTGAATAATCTTTGGAACGGTTAGTAATCTTTGGAATGCCACTTTAACATCAAGAATTGTGGGATGTAAGCATAAAATTTTATACGCGAACAAAATATAATTAATTTGCAATTTCCGATCAAAATATTTACGGTATTAAAGTTTGCTATAACAAGTAAAATTCTTGGTCTGATCATTTTCTCAAAAAGTAGTTCTTGCACCAGCAAAGTTGTTTTTAGAATATGATTCGGGGCTGCTGTTACGATAGTTTTTAATCTTACATACGTCTGAAGATGCTATTTTTAAAAGTAGCGAAACACGTGTAACGTTTATATTTCCATCAATATACATATATGTAGTAGATTTTAGCTTGATTGAGAGGGTGTAGAGGCGGCCGGTGAACGTACTTAATTACAGATTTAATTAGAGTGCGGACATTTCAAGTAATTATGATGATATAATTCGAGGTATTATAGCTTAAATTCTCTTCACACTAGAGGAAAAATGGTTAATTGCTCATTTATTAGAAAATTAATTAACGACGAACTAACTAATTGTGCGAGCTAAACTCCTGGATTATCTTAATTTGAATTGTTCACCTTATATGACCAGACGCGATTTTGTACTGGTACTGGTACTTTCTAAACCAATTACTGCAACACAATAATAGGAAGCTTGCGGATATTAATTGAATTTTATTCCAGTTTTGATGAGGAAGAATCTTTTTTTTTAGGTTATTTTAAAATCTACTGTTGTTTTAAATTTTTATCAATTTTCATTGACTATTGTTTCATTCATGATTTATTATATTTTGCAAGGACCGTTCAGATAATACGCGGACTGATGTATTTTATTATTCCGCGATTAATCTCGGGAATCGTCTCAAATTCTCTCCTTGCAAGGATCTTTTGCGGTTAGGGAACAAGAAAAGGTCACATAAGGAGCAAGGTCAGATGAGTAAGGGGAGGGGGGAAGAACAATGATCGAGTTTTTTCCATAAAACTCACGAATTCGGAGATTTGAATTAGCTGGAGCGTGTCGTGATGGCAAAAACTATCACGACTCCGCCACATTTCTGGCATTTTGCAACGATCTACGTCCCTCAGGCTTTTCAGAATTTCAAAGTTTGGTTCATTGTGGAGCCTTCGAGGCACCTTTTTGGAAGCTCTCTGATCCCCTTTTGAATCCTCTTTATTTCCGCGAACGTCATTCTGAAATCAGCAACGGTCTTCGAAATATTTTGAAAAAACTCATGTTTGGGCCATATTTCCTCACGTTTGAGCCATATTAAAACCCGATTTTAGGGAAGAAAGTCGTCGGGGCTATTTTTGAGTTGTATAAACTTCACTCAGTGGTTAGCAAATAAATATTAAGTAATAAATATTTAAACTGAATATAAGAGTTACCTACGTGAATTGACTACTATACAGGGTGTTCTACAAGCTCTATGACAAACTTTGACAGATGGTAGGTTGCTTGATTTTAAACATATTTTTTTTAATAAACATGGGTCCGATTCGTTTTTGTTTAGAAGTTACAAGCATTTAACCTTTATTAACAATCAACAATAAAAATTTAAATTAAATGATAATCACAAAACTTAAGACTATAAAATTGTTCGAAATGTCCACCCTCAGCTTGAATGCAAGCCTCACATCGACGAACTAAAGATTCGGTCACTCGAAGAATGAGATTTGGATCATTTCTTATTTGGTTAGCTGCATCTTGAATTCTTTCAAGTAACTGCTGATGGGTAGCGATTTCAACATGGTAGACCAGCTGCTTCATGTGTCCCCATAAATAAAAATCCAGAGGATTCAGATCGGGAGAACGAGGTGGCCATGATATTGGACCTCCTTGACCTATCCATTTATCCGGGAAATGTTCATTTAGCCAAGCAGCAACTTGTCTTCCTCTATGTGGTGGTGCACCGTCATGCTGATACCACATATTTTGAATAATATTGAGTTGCACGTCATCAATAAACTCTAAAAGGTCGTGTTCTAAGAAATGCTTGTAACTTCTAAACAAAAACGAATCGGACCCATGTTTATTAAAAAAAATATGTTTAAAATCAAGCAACCTACCATCTGTCAAAGTTTGTCATAGAGCTTGTAGAACACCCTGTATTAAAGATTAATTAAATGATGAATGAATCGAATGCAAGGTGAATTAATTTATGAAGAGTTAGCAGAACTTTGACAATGAGATAATAACATTTTATAAAGCAAGAGACCGATTTTCAATAGGTTGAACCGAAACTTATGTAAAATGCAACGTAATAGAGGGAATTTCGAACTGTGATTTCCATTGAAGTCTCCAGCTGGACTATCGCTGCAAGTTGTGACCGTGATTAAATGGTGACTCAGCTCATCGTGTCTGTGCATGTGAATAGGCCTCATTAGTATGTGTATGGATGTGAATAGGCCTGATGTTTGCTCCGTTTTAGTGTATTTTTTAATAAAAAAATACACTATTGAGGACGACATCACTTTTCGAAAATCACCCAAACTCATCAAATGTCCACCGATCATGACCCCCAGATCACGAAAAAGTGGTTTTCCAAAATTCACCTGCCCACGATAAAAATATATATTTTAATATATATTTATATATTTCTCCAAAAACGCGAAATTTCGATTTTCAAAACGCTCCTGTAGCTTTATCTTTGAAGATTAATGAACGAAATTTTGGATCCTTATGAAACTGTGGAATGATGTTAGATTTTCGTTGAAAAAATTTCCAAAAGTCGAGTCACTTCTACAGGGTGTCCCTTCAAAATTCCAGAAATCCGGTTCTTGTGGTATCATTTCAGGTCGCAGTTTTCAATCTAGGAGGCTGAAATTTTCGTGGGAGTAAGATATCCACAAAGAGTGGTCTGGTATTGCACTTGAGCAAAATCGGCCAAGCCGTTTCAAAATGGCAGCCATTTGAATTTTTTGAAAATTTGCTATTTTTGAGTCCCTGTATGAGCAAGATGGCAGTAAAACTTTAAAATAAAATTAACAAGATTGGAAGAAAACTATTTTAAATTTGAATTAAAGCAATAAAATTGGCATTATTTATATTAATAAGCCAGTGGCGTGGGTAGGAAAAGGGTAAAAATGTCTAATTTTCTATAACCGTGTATGAGTTCATTTTTAATGAAATTGAACTGAAATTTTCACAGTAGGCAAATACACTAATATCCTCTAACCCTTAAAAGTTTCAAGAAGTAAATAAGAAAAATGGTGGAGATATTAATATTTTTTTCATATGATGTTTATTTCTCCAAAATTTTAAAACCGCTGCTGTAGCTTCATATTTAAGGATTAGTGAACGGAATTTTTACCCTTGTGAAACTTCGAAATGACATTTGATTTTCGTAAAAAAATTTTCCTAACGCTGCGTTACTTCTACAGGGTGTCCCTCCAAATTAAAAACAAAAACCGTCTATGAGGCACGGTTTCTGGTCGCAGTTTTCAATCTAGGGGGCTGAAATTTTTTTATGAGTAAGATAGCCGCAAGAAGTCATCTGGTACTGTATTTGAGTAAAATCGAACCGTTTCAAAATGGCGGCCTTTTCAATTTTAGAAAAAATTTCCAGATTTGGAACCCCTATACCCACCTACCAATAAGCAAGTTAGAAAAACAAATTTAAACCAAATTAACACGATTGGAACAAAATTATTTTAAATTTGAGTTAATGCAGTAAAATTTGCATATTTTTCATTAATAAGCCAGTGGCGTGGGTAGGAAAAGGGTAAAAATGGCTAAATATCTATAACCGTTTATGAGCCTTTTTTGAAGGAATTGAGCTGAAGTTTTTCCAGTAGACAACTATACGAATAACCCCTAACTCTGAAAAATTTCAAGAAGCAAATAAGAAAAATGGCGAAGATATTCGAATATTTTTACATGATGTTTATTCCTCTAAAATTTCAAATTTTCGGTTTTCAAAATTCCCCTTTCACTTTTTGCGAATTTATTAAAGGTAGTGTAAAGAATAGCATTTTTTAAGTAAAGTTAGCCAGTGGCGGACACAGGAAAAGGAAATTTTTTTTCAATTTGCCAATTTTTTTTTATTTTGTTAAATTTAAAAATCCATTCTAAGGCACGTTTTCAAACTAAATGAAATGAAATTTTCACAGTAAACCACAACGCTAAATTATCCTGACTATGGAAAATTTAAGAAATCCAATAATTTAAAAAGCGGTGAAAATATTCATAATTGAATCGCATAAAAATACACTATTTCTGCGATTGATGCGCAAGAAGGTTTTTCTGATTGAAGCTGCGATCCGAGGCGACGCTAGACTGTTTTCATAAGGGTTCCGGATGTAGGTTGGTTGGGGAACACCTCCTACTCCTGTAGAAAGGGCGAACTCCTTATAAAAAAAACAACCCAATTAACCTCGAGTCACATCTACTGAGTTCCCAATTCATGTGAAAGTGTAATATCAATTATTTATGAGTAATTATCTAAACTGCTGATCAGTTTAATTTAAAGGTAATTGCAAGCAAAATTTACACTATGCACGCACAGTCCTAGAAATTCCTGGAAAATGCTCCATTCGCAGAATGTAGTTTATTTTTGTGGATTCTTTGCGCGTAAGATGTCTTTGATAAATTTGTTTCAGTGAGATTTTAAATAAATAAATAAATAAATGGTATAAATGAAGGTTGAGCTGGTTGAGAAGGCAGACTGATTAGATTTAATGGAAGCGAAACATCTTCAGCAGACCGTTTGGAGGGGTTGGTATTCTATTCATTTATTTATTTTAGTATAATTCTATACAAATTTATTTTTATAGCATTTATCCTTTAAAGTTAATAAAAACGAGATAATTTGATAAGTAATCTTTACCACTTTTTTCTCGCTTAATTAAAAAAATATATTTGTAGCAGGGTAAAAATTGTAAGGACTAAAGCTCTAGAGAATCAAATTTTCAACAACTTAGCAGGTTCTCACTATTTTTTTGAAAAGTTGAAAATGGCAGAGATATTGAGCAGAAACGATTCCTCGACAAATTCAATTCGATTAACGCCGGGGTGGAATTGGGTCGCGATTTTGAAATTAGCTTACCAGTTTTTTTGCACGGTAAAGCCTTTTTTGTGATTAACCCGACTGGGCTATATTCAAAATTAGTAACATCAAAAAATCATTTAATAACTCTTCGGATGCTGAATAAACTCCAGTAATTATACAGGGCGGTTCAATGTCGAATTTTTAATAGGGAATCTTCATACCTATAGGGGATAAAGAAAAATGGACCACACACTGCATCTATTTTTTTTGAGAAAACGTTCATGGTGAAAACTCTAAAAATATAATGTAGGGTCAAATTTATCCAATTTCATTGTAGTTATGGATTTTCTTTAGTTCTTTTTTTCAATAGCCAAAAATATAAATATATAAACTTTTATCTAATGAAATAATAAATCAATTAAAAAACATACTTAAGTACCTATTCACAAAAAAATTTCCAATTGTTGCCCACGCATGATATTTTGTGTCATTGTAATAGGAAAAACTTTGTCTTTCTAATGATTAGACACGAGATGAACGACATGTTTTAAAACAACATGCCATTCATTGTTGTTGTGCTGTGAGTAGAGGTGGAAATTGTAGACACGTGTTTCGTCCTGTTAGGGACTCATCAGCATGTGTATTTACCAACACACAGCACAGTTTTGATCACATAATCCCGTGAGTGAATCTAGTGAAATTCACAATCTAGTGAAATTTTGGTTTATTTTTGATTTTGATTTGATTCCACTTTCTAATGATGTTAAAGCCAACTATGACCTCAATTTAAAAAAAAAAACTTAACTACTCTTTGTCATAACTCGAATTTAATTTTTTTATTGCTCCGCCACTTAAAAAAAAGTGTCTAAACTATGTGTAAAATGGTATCTCTCTAATATACGAGGGCGGGTCAATAAGTCCGTGACTTTCTGAATTTACCTCCTCCTAACTGAAAGGGCAACACTGCTCCTGTCAACAGGCTACTATCAGTTGACTCCTGTGGAAATTTGAACAAGCTGCGTCTTTTAGTTTATGTTTGACAGCCATTATAGCAGACTACCTCGTGATTTGAGAAGAAAATGCAGAAAAGTGAATTTCGTGTGCTCATTAAGCATTATTTTTTTGCTTGATAAATACTATGGGGACTCTGCACCATCAATTTCAATTGTAAAGAAGTGGTTTGCGGAATTTGTTTGTGGCCGCACAAGCACGGAAGATGCCAAACGTTCTGGACGCCCAGCAGAGGTCTCTGCTACACCCGAAACAATTGAAAAAATTCACGATATGGGTGTTGGCCGATCGGATATTGAAAGTGAGAGAGATTGTGGAAGCCTTTGCCATCTCAAATGGCTCAGGGTTTCAATTTTGAATTTTTTGCTCATAATCGGCCACAAACGCAATCGTGTGACAGCTTCGCAGGAGTGTTTGACATGCCATGACAAAAATTCATGAATTAAGCTAAGAATTGCTCCCTCATCCACCCTATTGTCCGGACTTAGCTCCGAGTGACTATTTCTTGTTTCCAAACCTGAAGAATTGGCTCAGAGAAAGAGATTTGACTCCAACGAAGA
The DNA here is from genome assembly GCA_910589415.1 of Malachius bipustulatus. Lineage (NCBI taxonomy): Eukaryota > Metazoa > Arthropoda > Insecta > Coleoptera > Melyridae > Malachius > Malachius bipustulatus. Next base: position 50,060,101 of record OU342633.1, read on the forward strand.
AATCATCTCAAAAAAATTACCTATTTTGATGACCTCGACAAATCTTGTGTTGACAAAACATGTGTTTCATTCAAAAAGTCACCGACTTATTTACCCGTCCTCGTATTATTATTAAAAATAAGAGAAAGTGGAAAGACGAAAAATAGAAAAATCGAGTTTTCACAAATAACTCAAAAACAAAAGATGATTATAAATTTATAGGATTTCGTGGCGTTTGGTTATAGGTTTGGTTTGGCTATAGGTTTGGCGTTTTCTCAAAAAAGGAGATCGAAGATGCGCGTGGTCCATTTGTCTGTATCTCATAAGGTTGGAATAATTAAAGTAAAAATTGGAATTGAGTCAACCTTTACTCAAGAAATACGCTGAAGAACTGCTGATGCTGATGTTTCCTGTTACAACCCTCCAAAAATCATCAGATCGGTGTCTTTTTAAAAAGTTTGGAATGAAAAATAAGATTTTTGTTGAGATAAAAATGAATCTACAGAATGAATCATAAAAGTGTGGCTTTAGTTATGAATTTATTTGCAGGAAATTAAATGATCAAGCACTCTTAAGTATGGCATATATCGAGTTACATATGGCAGATATTCAAGGCCAATGCAAGCTCCGCAACTTTGAAGGTCCTCATAGGAATATTGTCTAGCTTATAAGAATAGTCCTATTGTTATCTAAATGTACCATTTCTATCATAAATATGAGTTATAAAATATTAATTAATTACTCTTAGTTTTGCCAGCACACGAAATAGACGCTAATTTTCTCTTTTGTAGAATTTAACGTTTCTTTTATAAAATAAATTAATTTTTAAAAAAGCTGCTGTTCGTCTTCGATTTATTTCTGGCGCAGTCACTGGTAGGATTTGCACGGGTATCGGGAATAGACTTTTTCGCATCGTGTCGGTCAAGGATTATTTTCGAAATCCAGGTGTTTCAACATCGAAGTGCAAATTACGAACATTTTCGGGTTACCCTTCTGTGGACATCCCGTTGGTTTCCTATTCAAGGAGCAGACGACGTCAGCAAGCTGATCAAGTGCTGCGCAGCCCATCCAATCTTCGGCAAGGGTGTTCAACGAACAGACGAGAGTCGGGAAGAAACTGGTACGACGCGGGAGAAAACTGTAAGTGCCAAGTTCCTTTTGCCTTTCCTTTAACCCTATGGTAGGTTTCGAGGAGAGATAATTAAGAAATTTGAAAATAATAATTAAACATTGAATTTTAACATTTAACAAATAATTATGAAATACATAATTGAATAAATAATTTTTGTGAAACAATTAATGAGCGAATTAGATAGCTTTCTTAAAGAATTAATTTCATTAAATTTTGAATCAAGAGTGAATTCTGATAGTACTAATAATACTAGCACAATGACGCCGCCAGCAACGCAACAAGTTGAAATCAACTGGCAACTTTTAAAAGCTAAAATAAGCAATATTAAACCATTTGACGGTGATAGTAATACTTTAAGTAAATTTGTTTCTCAATGTGAAAAGTTGATAGATACATACAAAAATTTAAATGACCAATCCTTACATAATCATATTTTTGAATGTATACAAGAAAAATTGGTAGGTAAAGCAGAGGTTATGGTTGGAAATCGTATTGAACTTACTACTTGGAATACACTTAAAGCAGCATTAATTCAGTGTTTTTCTGATCGAAGAAATCTTGATTGCTTAATTCAAGAATTGACTAGAACAAGGCCCTTTCGTAATGAAAACATGATAGATTTTGGTGCAAGACTTCAATTGTTGAGAAGTACTGTAGTGCAGAGAATAAGTAATGATTTAAACTTAAATCAAAATGAAAAAATATGCGAAATTAATCATTGCGAAAAAACAGCATTAAATACTTATATAGCCGGATGCTCTGGTGTTTTGCGAAACAACATGCATCTCAAAAAACCTGCATCCCTAGAAGACGCTATGGCGTACGTGAACGAATTCGAGAATTTTGAAAGGTTATATGGTAATTATTCCAATGAACAAAAGTTTCAATCATCAAAAAATCAAAATCATAAATATCAAAATTATTCTCAAAAATCAATTGCACAAAATTATTCATATAATACTCCAAATCAACATAATCTTGAAAATCCATTTAGTCGGTACCAAAATCAAAATCAACAAAAATTTATTTGGCCTAGTCAACCAATTAATGTTCAACCGCAACCTCAACCACCAAGAAAATTTCCAACTAATTCTCAAGTTTTTGGTCGTCAAACAAATGTTTTTAAACCTAGACAAATCCCAAGTCATAGGTTACCCAAACCTACACCAATGTCGGTGACATCAAGAATTCCATCACGGAATGTGCCTAGAAATTTCCCTTCTAGTAATAATAATTATTTTAGAAATAACGGTCAGAGACCGAACTTTAATTCTTCAGCAATGGAAGAATTAAATACGAATAATTATTCAGGTGATAATTTCAACCCTTATGTGGAGGAAAATTGTCAAATTTATAATAACCATGAGTATGATGAAAATGAATATATTGCAAATAAATATAATGATATCGAATCTGATAAAAATGATTTTCAAAATAATGTAAATGATGAACAAAACCAAAATTTTCAGGTAGGAGCCTGCAAAGAAACGCAACCCTAACAGAAATCAATTTAACTAGTGATAACCCCTTACCTTATATCGAAATTAAAAATCCAAAAATGAAATTATTAATCGATACAGGTAGTACGAAATCTATAATAAGACCCTCAATTGCTGAGAAATATTACCCAAATTGCATATATCATGATAACGTTCAAATCAAAACGAGTGTTGGAAGTAGGAAAATTCAATATCAAGCAGAAATCCCTGCCTTTCCAGAATTTAACTTTAATTCTAACATTCAATATATTTTATTCGACTTTCATGAATTTTTTGATGGTATTTTAGGTCTTGCAGATTTAATGAAGATGAATTTAAATATTGATTTAGTAAACGAAAGATTAATAAGTGACAATGTAATAATTCCTATTAAATTTAGGAAACCCTCTGATATAAAATTTCAGTTATCTCTAGGACCAACTGAAAAAATATTGAAAGAATTACCAGTCAGCGTTAGGGACGGTGAAATTTTAATTAATAAGACTATTTTAGGAGATATGTATATCCCAGAAATTTTGACCATGGCAAAAAACGGCATCGCAATTGTAGAAGTAGTGAATGAAACTCCTAAAAATGTAGACATAATATTAACGAAGCCAATATTCGCTACCTCGTATTTATCTTCGAATTATGAAATTCATCAATTCGAATACCTTAATAATGAAGATAAAGAAAATGGTCATACATCTTCTAGATATCCAGTTGGAGAACAACCGGATATTAAAACTTTATTACGAACAGACCATATGAATTTAGAAGAAAAACAGAATATACTTAAACTTTGCAAACAATATTCTGATGTTTTCCTAAAACCAGGCGATCCTTTGAGTTTTACATCCAAAATAAAACATAAAATTAAAACTACGGACGAAACGCCCGTTTATGTAAAATCATATAGACATCCTTATGTGCACAGAGAAGAAGTTCGAAGACAAATCAATGAAATGTTAGATAAAGGTATAATAAGAGCTTCTTCCAGCCCTTGGTCATCACCAATATGGATTGTTGAGAAAAAACTAGATGCTTCGGGACAAAAAAAATGGCGTCTAGTAATAGATTATCGTAAACTGAACGAAAAGACAGTAGGCGACAGATACCCTATACCTAACATTAATGACATATTAGACAAGTTAGGGAGAGCCCAATACTTTAGTACCCTCGATTTGGCAAGTGGTTTCCACCAAGTCGAGATGAGCCAATGTTCAATTGAAAAAACCGCGTTCAGCGTAGACAATGGTCATTATGAATTTTTACGTATGCCATTTGGACTAAAAAATTCTCCATCGACTTTTCAAAGAGTTATGGATGAAGTATTGAGAGGCCTGCAAAATAAAATTTGCATGGTTTACATGGATGACATAATAATTTTCAGTACAAGTTTACAAGAACATATTCAAAATTTAAAATTGGTATTCTCTAGATTAAGAGAAGCTCGCCTAAAAATTCAACTCGACAAATGTGAATTTTTGCAAAAGGAAGTAGAGTTCTTAGGGCATGTCATTACGCCACAGGGTATTAAACCAAATCGTAAGAAAATCCAAGCGATAAAAAAGTTTCCAATTCCCCGTACGCAGAAAGAAATTAAATCCTTTCTGGGCTTGCTAGGATATTATAGGAAATTTATTAAGAACTTTGCCAAAATTACCAAACCAATGACAAGTTGTTTGAAAAAAGATCAAAAGGTCGAACATACTACAGAATTTATTAACTGCTTTAATACTTGTAAAAATTTATTAACTTCGGAACCAATATTAGCATACCCTGATTTTGATAAACAATTTGAATTAATGACGGATGCATCAAATTATGCAATAGGGGCAGTATTATCGCAAGACAATCACCCATGTTAGCAACATCGACAATTATAATAATATTGATCATCGCAATAATTATTGTATTTGCATTTAGAAAGAAGAAATGCAGAAAACCTAAAAAGGAAGAAATTGAAAACGTCGAAATGGTAGAAATACGTCCCGTAAGAAATTCCAAAAATAACTCCATTATTTTTTCATCTTAAGGACGGAGGAGTTACATATGGCAGATATTCAAGGCCAATGCAAGCTCCGCAACTTTGAAGGTCCTCATAGGAATATTGTCTAGCTTATAAGAATAGTCCTATTGTTATCTAAATGTACCATTTCTATCATAAATATGAGTTATAAAATATTAATTAATTACTCTTAGTTTTGCCAGCACACGAAATAGACGCTAATTTTCTCTTTTGTAGAATTTAACGTTTCTTTTATAAAATAAATTAATTTTTAAAAAAGCTGCTGTTCGTCTTCGATTTATTTCTATCGGATAGTTTTTCTATACTAATTAAAGTAACGAGGTGCGTCATTTATCGGACGACTGCGTCACGACGCTAGACTTAATTATAGGTAGGTATCTGCGAAACGAAAAAAAACTTTGAAAGATATTATCGTACCTGCGGTATAGTATCTAAGAATTTTTAATAATTTGATGATACCAGTAATTGATAATAGGTACCTATCTCGCATCAGTAGACAACCAATTAAAGAACCCACTAAAATAGTTTTATCTTGATAAAGTACTTGCTACTATTGTTAACCCATTTATTTCGTCAGGCAATTTCAAGTTTTTCCAGTACCTCTAATGGTATGTTAGCTTTAATTACATAAACTGGTAATGTTTTTTGTTTTTTTTTTACCATTAAAGTGGAAATAGTGTAAGGACATATATTTTATAAGAAGCCAGTATCGTGAAACAGCGAATCAATCTATTAAAGTTGCAAGTTTAAACAGATTTTGAAGAAGAAGCCAGCTTGGTCAGCATATTTATAGAAATGTTCACAGTGGCGTAGCTACAGTACCGCAAAACCCCGCGGCCGCGGGGGGGCCCGACGTCAAGGGGGCCCTGAGCTCTGGAACCCGGCTTGGCCCACAAAAGAGCCCCAAATAAAAAAATCAAATAAGTACTACTCTTAAGCATATTTAAACTGACAACTGACGACATTAATAATTAATATTACGAATTGAGAAACAACAATAAATAATAAATAAAGCTTGAAATTATGCCAGTAATGACGAATACAGTACATTTCTAATATTACCATCTTCAACAGTAATTATTCTCAGAACCAGAGGAAAAGTTATTCTGGTCCGATTGTAATCTCAGGATGATATAATAGGATATAATATAATACAAAAAATGATTATATTATATGAAATCATCCGTGTTATTTTATTACTCCAGCATGGGCTAACTAAGAGCGGCAATGGAATGTGATGTGCTTTCTGCTTTCAGTGCTTTCGCTTTCTTTCAGTCACCTCACCACCACAAGCCCACAACACAAATATGTAGAGTATATAATACGAAACCAATCATAAAATTTAAACCTGTTCCCGATTAAGGACAAGGGTGCATAGCAAACAAAAAACAAAGTACCTAATAAAAATAGCTATTATAGACTGAAAGATGATGGTAAAGTGCCTAACATTTTTTTTTTATGCATTTTAAATTATTTTCTATATTATTTTTATTATACATTTCAAAGTTTATTTTTTGTTATTTACATAGTACCTATATTCAATGTCAAATTCGGGAAAAAAATACCTCTATTTGAGAAAAAGTTAATTCAAATTCAGAAAAAGTAAAATCAAATACACAAAAGGTAATTTCAAGACTTGCAATTTAGACTTGAAGGTCTCCCTGTGAATAAATTATTTTTTATAAATGAAAAATGTTATTGTTATTCTTTTATGAATGCATTTATTATACTATACACTGTGTCTCTTGGATTTCTGGACATAGGGAATTCCCATGCTAAAATAAACTATTGGAAATATTGGCTCCCCTAATTATTTTACAGTAAAATGTCAAATGTAAAACTGCTTAAGGAAAAAAAGCTGCTTCTTATGCTACAATTGCATTTTAATTTGGTTCATCCGTTTTCGAGAAAATCTGGAAAAATTTAACGGTTTTTCGTAGTTTTTCAAGGTTGCTTTGCTTTTGACAGATAATGCTAAAAATTATTAATTATTGTCAATAACTGATTGTTTAAAAGTAATTCATTCATTATTAAAACTTTAAGTGGCAAAGTATTACTTTTTATTAAAGGAAAACTTGTTTATAAAAATGAATTATTGAAGAAAAACCATTGCACCAAAACACCATTGAAGAAAAAGTAAAATTTATTGACATTACTCTGGCAATTGCACTTAGAAATATTATTAGAGATTTATTATTATCTTATTAGCATTATCTGTCAAAAGCAAAGCAACCTTGAAAAACTACGAAAAACCGTTCAGTTTTTCTTGATTTTCTCGAAAACGGATGATCCAAATGAAAATGCAATTGTAGCATAAGAAGCAGCTTTTTTTCCTTAAGAAGTTTTACATTTGACATTTTACTGTAAAATAATTAGGGGAGCCAATATTTCCAATAGTTTATTTTAACATGGGAATTCCCTATGTCCAGAAATTCAAGAGACACAGTGTAGGTGCATAATAATGCTTTTTATTTTTAAAATTTGATAATTTTTTCGGTGTGCTGTATGGTGTTTATTTACTGTGATGTATTAGCTGTTTTGTAGGGCACCCCACAAAGGGCTCCTGGTGCATGGGTGCAAGACCTCTGGCGATGGAGCCCAAGATCGTGAGTTCGATCATCAAAAATCACACTATTAGTGTATTTTTTAATAAAAAAATACACTATTAAGGACGACATCACTTTTTTTCAGATTCATTTTCGAATGTTTATGAAAAATATAATATGCGATGGATTGGGGGTGGTGGCCAGTGGGACTGAGCCCGCCGAAAGAGTCTTTTGGAATGTAGCCGTTTGGTATGCATAACACTTCCTCCCATACCATCACACTTTGTTCTGTTTCAACTTGATTCAATATGCGTTCATAAATTTCATTAGGTACAACAAGGTACAACAAAAAAACGTTTCGTTTTATAAAAAATAATACTTTCATCAAAGAACCTAACTCCTAATAAATTAAAAGACAAAAATTCTAAAAGCTAATACCTATATTAGTAAGCTTGTAAAAAATTAGTACTTTTTCCTAAATTGGAATTACTTATTCTGAAATTGTTTGTACTTTTTCTGAAATTGACTTTACCTATTCTGAATCTGAGTTTACTTTTCTGAAATTTAAATTACTTTTTCTGAATCTGGATTAATTTACTATTCTGAAATTGAAGTCCCTTTTACTGAATTTGATTTTACTGTTTCTGAAATTGGTGTTACTTTTTCTGAAATTGATGTTGAAAAGGTATAGTTTTTCAATGATTTTAATATTTTCTTAAAGCTTCTAATGACTGGTTTCATTTACTTGCTTCTGATGTAAAATTTACTTCATAAATCAAATTTTCACGAATATGTACAATGTACATGCGAAATGCGAAAGTAATCAAGTAATAATCAAACAAGCAATTAGCAGCTGTTATAGTATCGATATCGATACAAAATTGCGACTACATTAAGTATTTTACATAACTTTTCTGGAAAAATTTTCCCCGAACCCCCCTTTACTCTTGGGGGGATACTCCATACCCCCCAAACCTCCCGGAGGTCCACCTTATTGATTATATACAATATGCTAGTAAAATTTAATTTTTGAAATCACGAACCACCAATGAAGAAAACTTTAAGTGGGGGCCCGTCAAAAATATTTGGCGGGGGGGCCCCAAATCTGAAGCTACGCCACTGAATGTTCACTTTCGATCTACTTATTATTATTTTTTATATTTTACTTAAAATATTTATATGTACAGGGCGATTCAGGTTTTATCTTGTTAACTTCAGAAATCGATAGAATTAATTAAAAATAACGTTATTTTGCGATGTAACGTTTTCTTCAGAAACGCTTTATTTCTACGCTAGGAGATGAAGATAAATTTATTTTCTATTTTTTTTCTCATAACTTTTGAACAATAAATTTAAACTAAATAAACGAATAATGCGGCAGAATTAAAAATGTTCAAAATGCATTCCTTCTGCTTTAATACACTTCTGGCATGACGAATGAGTGAATTAATTACCGCTCCTATTTGTACAGGGTGATTTCTTAGTTCTTATTTCTTATTCTTTGAAGCAATACCTCGCGGGTATCTACTATACAGGGTGCACCATGTATCCTTCTCTATATTGCTATCTCCTAACGCTAACGGATACAGGGTCGGTTAAACAAGTCCAAAGGAGCGCAATTTTGTGGCCATCTCGATTCCGTCGAGACATACAAGATATCTGTGACCGTTCCTGAAATATCCTGAAAAAACTGAAAAATCGAGATTTCTTAATTTTTCCATATCTTTTTTATTATTGGAGATTAATGAATAATTTTTTGTGGGCTTACATAAGTCGTCAAGAGCTACCCATCTGACATTTCGAAAATTTTCAAAGCCGACTAGATCCCAGAATTTTCATAGTCAACTTTCGTTTTTCTTATGGCCACCATAGTGGTTTTTTATGTTGTTCGGTATAAAAAAAATCATAAAAACAAAAAATTGTTAAACTTCAAAAAATAAATAAAAAAAAAATTTATTCTTCTTTTTTCTTTACAAAAAATACACATTTTTAGACCGAATTTCATAGATAAATTAAAAAACCATAAGGCAAGCACTATTTCGGCGTATTTTACAAATGTTGACTTTTTCGACGATTTTTTATTAGGTTTTTCTTTGAAAAATTAAGAATAAAAATAAAAAAAAAAATTTCTTTTAAGTTTATTAATTTTTGGTTTCCATTATTTTTTTTATATCGAACGACATAAAAAAATAATATGGCGGCCATAAGAAAAACGAAAGTTGACTGTGAAAACTCTTGGATCTAGTAGGCCTTGAAAATTTTTGAAATGTCAGATGAATAGCTCTCAACGGCTTATGTAAGCCTACAAAAAATTATTTATTAATTTCTAATAATAAAAAAGATATGACGAAAATAAGAAATCTCGATTTTTCAGTTTTTTCAGGATATTTCAGGAACGGTCACAGATATCTTGCATGTTTTGACGAATTCGAGATGACCACAAAACTGCGCATCTTTTCTCTAATTTAACCGACCCTGTATCTCTTAGCGTTCAGGAGATACCAATATAGAGGAGGATACATGGTGCACCCTGTAGTGTCGTAGGTACACCATTGCTTTTAGGTGACCCCAAGCAAAATAATCGAAATGATTGAGATCTGGCGAACAATAAGGTGGCCACGCCACTGAACTCTCACCAGGAATTCTCACATTTGGGTAGTTGTTGGATAAGCGTCCAATTCATGGGTTGTGATCATTATGGTCCAACTATTGCCGCACCTGTCTTCCATAATGAGGAGGTGCACCATCCAACTGTATCCAGCTATCTCTTCGTAAATTTAATGGAAATTCTTCAAGAACATGGTGAAGCAAATTTTCCAGAAAATCATAAAATAAAGTTTCCATTTAAACGAGGAGGTAAAATATGCGGTCCGCAGAGATTATTACTTTTAATACCCAGCTACGCATTTACACTGAACTCTTGTTGAAACGTAGATTGCCTGATGCACCGATGAAACATGAAGATTGTGATAATTTACAATGCCCCGTCTTGTAAAACTGGATTCATCTGTCCATACCATAATATATTTTGTAAAAATCCAAAGCCCAATTACAAAAGTTGAGACGTTTTTCAGCATCTCCTGGCAGCAAACCTTGAACAGCTTGGAAATGAAAAGCCCTTCGATGATCTCTCCTGAGTGCTCTTCTCTTAGTACAGTTGACAGAGGAATTGAGCTGCTACGGCTGCTCGAAGTGTGCTTATAGTTGGGTTGTCATCAAAAAAACGAAGAACACCAACGTCATTTCTTGGTTGTGCATTACGATTTTGTTCATTGTAATGTCGTAAACCATATTTCGAAAAACGACGATGCACATACTCTATTAGGAAAGAGTCTCCTGTACTCTCGTGCTGCAGATTCAAAGCAGAACAAAGTCTGAAGTATTTTCTCCATAATGTTTGTCATAAAATTAGCAAATACCTACTTGGATAATGAACAAATGCGACATTTTATCGAATTGTCACTTGTAAACGTTTTATGAAATGGGCTCCAGATATATTTAGTATTCGACCTTCTTTACTGCTAATTTGATCTATGGAAACAATTCCTCCGGTATGCATTAAAAAATAACAGAGGCAGCACTGTGTAATGGAGAACCATCCAACAATCTCCGACTTCATATTGTCAAAACGAACTCAATCTCTTTCAGGACCAAATATATTGATCAAGTGTCTCCCCATTAGTTTGTTATTATTTAGTCTAACGAAACCAGGTCGATAAAGCGGCAAAGGCATCACAGCTTACATAACGTGCCCATTGAACTAGAATAGTGAGACTATACAGGTTGCCCCACCGGAAATATTTCACCAAGCTTAGTTAGAACTTAGTTGTTACATTCATCCCTTGGCTTACTTGCTTCAACCTGAAATATCTAAGATGGCAAGGGAGACCTTTATTCATCACTTAGATTTGAGGGTTGAAGCAAGTGTTGAAATTATGACCCTCACGTTCAGATAATGATAACTGTTCTAGAGCTATTGCGCACTTATAAAAACGTCATTCTGATACATCTGTTTCATATGGCTAACTCAGTGATCCACGCTCCTGGCCAATACGAAATAGCTTTACAAATTTTCGAGCAGAATGGATTGTGATCTATACCTATTTTACACTTTTTTATGGAGTCATCTTCAGACAAATTAGCAGAAACTCACTCTGTGAAAGACTTGTTATAAGGTATTTTGCGAATTTATAGAATTTAAGCACTAATTTTTGAAACTTCGAACCGTTTATATCTCTAGAATTGAATTTCGCACGAGAAAATCGATTTCATTTTAAGAATGGAAGAAGTGCAATGGATCCACCAGTAATGTAGGTACTAAACTATGAACCGCTGCACAACTTCTTCGCAATTGTTCACAGAAATAGGTTCATAATAGTCTATCAAGATCATTTAGCGAAGATTGTCAAGTTATGACTTTTGAAACTCAAGACAGCTGAGCAGGAAGTGACACATCATCTTCTTAGTATGTTTTTATTTTTTGTGTCCCAGATATTTAGCTACGTGCACAGAAAGAACTCTATGGAAAGAGGAAATAATTAGTCGAATGAGGAACCTATGTTTTATCCAGATTGCTAAGAACACAACATAATCGTATGTTTGACGATAAAGCAAAAAGAGACGTATCATCCATCTTGGTGAAGATGGAAGAAAAAATTAAACACAAATTGAAAATATTGAAAGTGATGAAGAGCCCTAGGAATTGTTTAGGTTTTGAAGAAAATTGCAGCAGAGTGATCACAGACTCGTCTTGGGTATCAAACAAAATGATGAGGATAATTTAGACGAGGTCAAACAAAAAAACACCGGAACCTGGTACGCCTTCATCAAAAACACAGAAAAACTGGCACCCCAACAATGAAATACCTCCATTTTTTGACACGGTTCTGAGTTCTTTTATAATTTTGGTTCTAAGAGAATAGTTTTAGAGTTTTTGCTATAGCTTTAACAAAGTTTTGCAAAAATAGAGACAATATCGAAAAAAAAAAACAGTTTTCATGCAGATAGCACCGAATCTACAGAAAGTCATAAAAGAGAATATCACTAAAGCCTCGAGTAAAAATTGTGATTTAGATGCTTTTATTATTCAGTCCCTATCAGAATAATTATAGAACTATGCTAAAATAACTCGGAACCAATTTATGTGTGTAGGCTCAGCAATCCATGACACCATAGGAGAGATCGGCCGTTGCTAGGATGAAGACAGCTAGTGGAGGGGGTATGATGCTCTTCCAGCATCCAGCCGTCCAGTCAGTTGTCCAGCGAACACGAGTGGAAGCAACGCTGGCCCCTGGTAGGATGCGCTGATGCGCAGATCCCCAAAAAATGTATTGGCAGCTATTTGAAGAACTGAAAAGAAATAAACTAGCGAATAGATTTTAAAGCATTGATTACTCGAAATTTGTTCGTAATTTGTAAAGAAAAAGTCACTTTCCATAAATGAAATATTTTTGGAAGAAATTTCTGGCAAAACTATATCTGGCGTTTTGGATTCTACAACGGGATCGTTAGCGGGGTTCTTCCCTGAAAAACGACAGAAGAGTCTGAAGAAAATGCTCCGGCCAACAGGTTCGCCTTCTCAGGTAGCCGTAGATGCGATATAGTCCCGTCTGTCTGTGTAAGTGGTGGAATCGTGGATCTGGTGAAGTTCTGGCTGACGGCCTTAGTGACCGACGAAAAAGATTTCGAACCGTTAGGGAGGAGAGAATTTTGTTCCTGATTCTTTGGTTATGAGCTTGCTTTGTTTGGCCTATTATTTCTTGGGGGCTCTCTCGCCACTGGCGAAAAGCTAGTTGTTTAGATGCGACTGCATCTTTGGTTGAATCAAGGTTTGATCTTTGAGTGCTTTTTTTTGAAGAGGGAAGGTAGACTTCCTTGCTCGTTAAGATGACTCGAGCAACTTCCTCAGCACAAACAGATGGATCATTAGAACCGAAAAAAACGCTTGATCCGCGACGTAAAAGCTCGATAATGCTCCCTGAGTTCAGGATTACTGACTTGGTTCTGAATACAATGGCATAATTTAAATTTGTAAATCCTCATGTATGTTCTTTTTTACTCCTTTTGCCTTAGATATTCAAAAATCGCTCACATATCATTGTATCCAGAACAAAGTCAGTAATCCTGTCGAGAAAAAATACGAGGTGTGATTTTCAGGGTGCAGCTGCAATGCCTTATGATATATTTAAAATTCCCTAATTTCATTTTTGTGCAATTGCGAACGCGAAGTAGCAGCTTCGTGTACACCATAAGGCCACAAAATCCAATTTCGCGGCCGTTGTCATAGCGACGGTGATTAAATATCTATTTTTTAATATTTTTAGAAAGTTTCTGTTTTGAAATAATACGAAAATTCCTTGATAATCGCCCTCGATTATCCCTAATTTGGGAGAGAAAAGCTGATTAGCGATTATATGGGTACACCAGCTAGCAGGTTTCAACGAATTTTGAAAAATAATTGACTCAGTTCAGAGAAATCAAACCCGGTAGTCGATTTATTACTTCGACCAATCGATCAATTTCCTCGACAGAGGTGAGCTCTTGCAAATTAAATGTACCAATACTATAAAAATGGGCAGATATAGAAATTATTGTACTGAAACGAACCGCTTTTTCCATTATAAAACTAATCTAAAGTTGAGTGCTTGAGTGTGTTTCTAGTTTTATTGTTGAGTATAGACGACGCTACTGTTTTGTACGGAAGCGCTGAGCTGCCATCGTTTTCCGTAAAAACTTTTTTTATATAATTTACAGTTCTAACTGTAAATTTACAGTTCGAACTGTAAATTTACAGTTCAAAGTGTAAATTTACAGTTCAAACTGTAAATTTACAGTTCAAAGTGTAAATTTACAGTTCGAACTGTAAATTTACAGTTCAAAGTGTAAATTTACAGTTCAAACTGTAAATTTACAGTTCAAAGTGTAAATTTACAGTTCGAACTGTAAATTTACAGTTCAAACTGTAAATTTACAGTTTGAACTGTAAATGCAGATTTTATCACTGGAACTGTATGCTTCCGTATACAAGGGCACCTTATCCAAGACTACTATACTATTTTACATAAAATCTGCATTTTTTTATTGAAAATGCACATGCACTGCAGAGAAATCCCTATGACGCTCTGGGAGCGGTGCATGAGCGGAGATATCGATTCACGTTCGCCTTGAATCTCTGTAAGTTGTATACTTCGGGAAACACGCCCTTTGAAATGCTATTCCAAAGTGATGCGGTTCTATACATAAAAGAAGTCTGAAATAGAGTGGTACGAGGTGTAACGAGCTGAACCTGATACGGATGAGCGTCTGCGGCTCGACGTGTATTTCTGCCCGGTCTTGTTCTTGGTGGGATCAAGCAAGCCACGTCTTTTGAACACTTTCCATTAAATATCTGTAAAACAGACTCAGGTCAGCTACTCTTCTTCGATGTTCAAGGGTGTCTAAATTTTTTGTCAAATCTGGGTCCCCAATCAAGCGGATGGCTCTTTTCTGAAAAGAGTCGAGTAGTCTCAGCGTATGTTTGGGAGCTGAGCTCCAAACATGTGAGCAGTACTCCAAGGATGGTCGGATTTGAGCCTTGTATAAGAGGAGAAGCTGTTGTGGTGTATAAAATTTCTTCGTGCGGAAGAGTGTTCCAAGTTTTTGAGAAGCACTCTTCGCCAGACCTGCAACATGATCATGCCAAGACATGTTCTCTCTGAGGCTCACTCCAAGTAAACGAAGAGATGACGCTGGAGTAAGAGAGTGTCCCGCCGTCAACATATCTGGCTCCAAAACGTTAGTCGTTTTGGAGAAGATGACTGCTTGGGTTTTTCCAGCATTAAATTGGACTTGGTTTCTATCGCCCCAAGTTAGAATGTCTTGCAAGTCGTTGTTAAGTATGGCAACTTCTTGCTCCCTGCGAGACTGTGCGTCGATGGCAGATGTTCGCGCATCTAACGTATAAGAAGATATGAGGGTACTGTCGTCGGCAAAACTGTATATTGGATTTTTTGTTGTTTCAAGCAAGTCATTTATAAATATTAGAAAGAGAGTCGGAGATAAAATGGATCCCTGAGGCACACCGGCATTGATGGAAAAGGTCTCAGAAAGAACTCCATCGACTGCCACCTGTAATGAACGATCTCCGAGATAACTCGCAAGCCACAAGCAGAATTTCTCGGGCATGCCATAGGCCTGCAGTTTTGCCAACAGTCCACCATGCCAAACACGGTCGAAAGCTCTAGAAATATCAAGCGCAACCCCTCGAGACTCCCCATGGTGCTCGATTGCGCCGCTCCACAGCTCGGTGACGTAAGTGAGGAGGTCACCAGTTGACCTCTGTTTGCGGAATCCGTATTGGCGGTCGCTGATTATATTAGCTCCTTCCAAGTATTTTAAAAGATGTTGGTTAATAGCTTTCTCCATAATCTTGGATATTACTGAAAGCAGTGCCACTGGTCGATAGTTACTTGGTATAGTCTTTTTGCCTTTCTTGGGAATAGGTTGGATCCGTGCACATTTCCAGCAAGAAGGAAATATTCCCTTTTTATACGACAAGTTGAAAAGTCGGCAGAAAACAGATGACAGCTCAGTGGCGCATTTTTTTAGTACGATAACAGGTACATCATCGGGCCCAGAAGATTTGTTTGGGTCTAAGGCTAACATAATGCTCTTTATGACACGCTGTCGGAAAACAATATCTGACATTTTGGTCTCCACGGAAGGGATCATTGGCGGAGTTCTTCCATGAAAGTCGACGGAAGAGTGTGAAGAAAAGACTCCCGCCAACAAGTTTGCCTTCTCAGTAGCCGTGGATGCGATAGTCCCATCTGTCCGTGTAAGTGGTGGAATCGTGGATCTGATGAAGTTCTGGCTGACTGCTTTAGTTACAGACCAAAAAGATTTCGAACCGTTAGGGCAGGAGAGAAGTTTGTTCCTAATTCTTTGGTTGTGAGTTTCCTTGGTTTGATCTATTATTTCTTTGCATCTGTTTCGAGCAAGGATGCAATTGTGATGGTTTATGCCGTCGGGGCTCTCTCGCCATTGGCAAAAAGCCAGTTGTTTGGAGGCGACAGCTTCCTTGCATCTTTTGTTGAACCAAGGTTTACTGTTTGAGGGCTGTTTTTTTGAAAAGGGAATGTAGGCTTCCATGCCTGTTAGGATGACTTGAGCAACTTCCCTAGCACAAACAGATGGATCATTAGAACCGAAGCAAACACTCCTCCATGGAAAATCTCGATAATATTCCCTGAGTTCTTCCCATTTAGCAGATCTATAGTGCCAGACTATACGAGGTTTACTTGTTTCTTTAACACTGGTAATTGGTAGGACACAAGATGTTGAGACGAGTTTGTGATCTGAGGAACCCAGTGGTGCTTTCACCGTGATAGTATATATTTGAGGGTTCGTGGTCAAAAACAGATCCAACAGGCTAGCGAATTCTCCCTCGCGATCGGGAATGCGTGTTAGTTCATCAACGAGCTGGGCAAAACCACAGCTGATCGCAAACGATTCCGCTTCACGGCCTTCTTCATCAGTGAAGTTTGAGTATTTAAGCCAGTTGATGTTATGTACATTAAAATCACCCAAGATGGATATCTCAGCTTTGGGGTAGTTTATCTGTATGAATTCAACAGTTTTTGTGAGGGACAAAAAAAGTGTCCTATACTGTGTATCGCTGGGTGGTCGGTATAAACAACAGATAAATCTCGTTGTTTGTCGGTCTGTTATCCTAAGCTACATGACGTCGAAGTCATGGGGTCAAACACTTCCTCACGCTGGCAGGAGAGGTCACTTCTGACAAAAATGCCAATTCCGAAGTTACGTCTAAATCGGGAATGAAAGTCATATCCTGGATAAAGATAATTAACTGTGCTTAATGACGCTTAATGCTTAATGATAACAGGATCGCTAATCGTCACCTATACGCTTGATTTCGTCTGAAGTCGCAATTTTTCGATGTGGAATAAATTATTCCACTATAAAAAAAAGATCTGTAATAGGTCGCAGCGCATCTGACACCCTCAATATCAATATCAATATCAATAATGACGCTTGGACTTTTGTTTCGCACAGTGCTAGAATGTGAGGTTTATTTATCTTAAGATGTTGATGTACTGAATTGATTTTCGTATTTAAACCTCTAATATTACAAAAGTCGACTATAAATCTTTCCATTCTGGAGGTGTTATTATTCTTTCTCTTGCATGAATGAGCCCCTGGATTAGCCCCCGCCCGGAGATCCGAATGGGGGGTCGTTTTAACTCCGGAAAATTTTAACCCTGGGAACGCCATCCATGCATATTAATTGTTTCTTACGCCAAGGACCGGAATCTCTGGCACAGCAACGAAACGTCAGCTCTTTAAAGCAACTTCACGCCGCCTAAGCCAGAAAGATGGTATTGCACCGGGCGAGGCTGTGTGGGTTATACAAGGTGTTTCTAAATGGAGTACCATAAATTGGAGGACTTGTAGATAAAGTTAAAAAAATACGAAAATGTAGGAAAATTTTTTTTCGAAAGGGTTTTTATTGATGAGATACAGGGTGTTAAATAGTCGACCGACAGACCACTCTTTTGTTAATATTTGTTGAAACAATAACCCAACTGAGACAATTTTTTGTGTGTAACAACAAGTTATAAAGAGCAATAATCAGACAAATTTTCGGTTTATTTCAATAAGCCAGTGGCGTAGAAACAGGGGTCGTTTGACACTTTTTCACTCTTTAAAAAAGTAAGGGCTAGGTTTTTTGATGTCTTATTACTTTTTTCTGAATCAACGGTCTTTTTACAATAAAAAAGCCATACTTGTTTAATTTGCCCAGAGGCGTCCGTTTTTGAGATATTTGCAATTTTGTGTCAAAAAAAAAAAAAAAAAAATGCATTTGAACGATTATCAAATCAACCAAAAATAATGTTTTCGTTGGAGCAGCGTTTAAATGCATGTGTACGTGCAAACGGAGGACACTTCGAGCAATATTAGATAATCATTAGGTAATTTTATGTTAGGTATGTTTTGTTCAATTACTTATGTTTTGTTATGTGTTGAATAGTTATCTTGACAATAAAATTATTTAATTTTCACTTCGGATATGAAATGTCAAACTGACAAGTAAGTCCAAAAATTAGTTTATTTAAATTGCAAAGCTACCTTCACAATTTTAATAAATGAAATTTTTTAATTTCAAAAAAAACAATTGCAAATATCTCAAAAACGGACGCCTCTGGGCAAATTAAACAAGTATGGCTTTTTTATTGTAAAAAGACCGTTGATTCAGAAAAAAGTAATAAGACATCAAAAAACCTAGCCCTTACTTTTTTAAAGAGTGAAAAGTGTCAAACGACCCCTGTTTCTACGCCACTGGCTTATTGAAATAAATCGAAAATTTGTCTGATTATTGCTCTTTATAACTTGTTGTTACACACAAAAAATTGTCTCAGTTGGGTTATTGTTTCAACAAATATTAACAAAAGAGTGGTCTGTCGGTCGACTCTTTAACACCCTGTATCTCATCAATAAAAACCCTTTCGAAAAAAAATTTTCCTACATTTTCGTATTTTTTTAACTTTATCTACAAGTCCTCCAATTTATGGTACTCCATTTAGAAACACCTTGTATGTCCTCTACCATCTGGTTTGCTAGTTTTGGTCAGCCCCGGGGTATTTAATTTCCCCGGTGTCATCTATATGGACGACATTCCCCTATCCGCCACCCGGGGAGGCTCCCGATGGGGGACTAGCAGCCCCGACACGGGTTTACAGTTCAAACTGTAAATTTACAGTTCGAACTGTAAATTTACACTTTGAACTGTAAATTTACACTTTGAACTGTAAATTTACAGTTTGAACTGTAAATTTACAGTTTGAACTGTAAATTTACACTTTGAACTGTAAATTTACAGTTTGAACTGTAAATTTACACTTTGAACTGTAAATTTACAGTTTGAACTGTAAATTTACAGTTTGAACTGTAAATTTACACTTTGAACTGTAAATTTACAGTTTGAACTGTAAATTTACACTTTGAACTGTAAATTTACAGTTCGAACTGTAAATTTACAGTTTGAACTGTAAATTTACAGTTTGAACTGTAAATTTACAGTTCGAACTGTAAATTATATAAAAAAAGTTTTTACGGAAAACGATGGCAGCTCAGCGCTTCCGTAGTTTTGTGATATCGCGACTCGCTATAATACAGGATTATAAAACAACACGAATAGGTAAGGATAAAGATCCTCTGACGTTAATTAATTGCAGAAAAATATTTTCAACAAAAATTATTAGAGGGGATTAAAACCTTTCAATATGCGATAAAAATACACAAGTCCAATTACGCACGATAAACTGTATAGTATTTTTAATAGCGCAATCTAATCTAAATAACGATAATCCAGTTAATAAATAAAGCAAAAATGTGCTCATGTCACAGACCACGTAAGTGTTGTTTGTATGTGTCGAATATGTCGAACGCTCTCTTAATTGATCCGATAAATGACGCTTTTTAGGAGGAATTAAAGAAAAGTTAAAGCAGAGGCCGCTAGAGAAGTGATAAAATTAGAACGAGGATTCCACAAAATAGCGCAGACCTATAAATAGACTCGATTTGTAGCCAGCAAAAGCGCTTGTAGGTCGAAGCACCTGTTGTATGTATTAGCTTCATGTCCCATAACAACTACGGTGTGTAAACAAGTAATTTCTGCTTGGTAATCGGACCCAAAAGCGAGGCGTGTCTCTGATCTCGTAATTATATATTATTTTGCATGCAGATTAACTTATTATGTCCATATCACTTTATGATTTATAGGTTTAAAAAGAGTAGGCAGGATGACGGTTCATTGATTTTACTATTACGGATCAATACCAGCTGACGTTTAAAATTTTATGCACCTCTAATTAAGAGCAACTCCACTTTGAGATAATAGAAAACGACTGCGCTACTTTTTTATCGTTTTTCTTCAGAAACATGCTCATTATTTCATTAATGAGTCTGCAAAGTATCGAACTTTTGTTGTTTGCTGTTATAAAGTTCCATCAATCCATACTCTTTATTGGTGAAATTATCTGACAAACCCATTAAACATCAATAAATCTCTTCTTGCAATTCTTTTAAAGATGCTTTGCTTATTCGTCGGATGCCGATGATTAGAATGAATATCAGGACTTGGTTGATAGTTACACCAAACCGAATTATGATAGCCTTATTGGACTCAAACGAAGCTCCTGGTCCCGACGACGTACCTCTTATCGTACTCAAAAATTGCGCGACTGAGCTGTCACCCATTTTCTGTCGACTTAACAGTCTCATAAAGGGTACTTTTTGGTGGAAATGCTCATGAAAGATTATATCAAATAGGCAACTGTTGGCTTTTATTAACATCCAAGATTATGTAGAAAGCTATTTACCAACATATTTTGAAATACTTGGAAGATGCTAATATAATGAGCGACCGCCAGTACGGTTGCCACAAACAGAGATCTATAGGAGATCTTCTCACCTACGTTACCGAACTGTGGAACAGCGCAAGCGACCACCATTGGGAGCCTTGAGTGGCTGCCCTTGATATTTGGGATTTTCGATCGTGTCTGATGATGGGTTGTTGGAAAAATTGGTTGCTAACGGCAGGCCTGAGAAATTCTGCTTGTGGCTTGCGAATTATCTCGAAATCGCTCCTTGCAGGTGGGTCGTCGATTTGCTTGAAACAAGAAACGTTCCATTTTGCTGATGACAGTGCACTTATTAGTGTATTTTTTAACAAAAAAATACACTATTGAGGACGACATCACTTTCCAAAAATCACCCAAACTCATCAAATGTCCACCGATCATGACCCCCAGATTACGAAAAAGTGGTTTTCCAAAATTCACCTGCCCACGATATATATATATATATATATATATATATATTTATATATATATATATTTATTTCTCCAAAATCACGATTTTTCGAGTTTCAAAACGCTCCTGTAGCTTTATCTTTCAAGATTAGTGAACGAAATTTTGGATTCTTGTAAAGCTGAGGAATGACTTTTGATTTTCGTTGAAAAAATTTCCAAAAGTCACGTTACTTCTACAGGGTGTCCTTTCAAAGTTCCCCAAATCCGGACTTTGAGGCACGGTTTCTGGCCGCAGTTTTCAATCTAGGAGGCTGAAATTTTTGTGAGAGTAAGATGTCCACAAGGAGTGGTCTGGTATTGCACTTGAGCAAAATCGGCCGAGCCATTTCAAAATGGCGGCTATTTGAATTTGCTGAAGATTTACTATTTTTTGAATCCCTGTATGAGCAAGATGGCAAAAAAACTTTCACATCAAGTTAACAGGATTGAAAGAAAATTAATTGAAATTTGAGTTAATGCAAAAAAATTTGAATTTTTTCCATTAATAAGCCAGTGGCGTGGGTAGGAAAAGAGTGAAAATGGCTTAATTTCTATAACAGTTTTTGAGCACATTTTTGAAGGAATTGAACTAAAATTTTCACAGTAGACAACTATACTAATACTCTTTAATCTTCAAAAATTTCAAGGATCAAATAAAAAAAATGGCGGAGATATTTAAATTTATTTTACATGATGTAAATATCTCTAAAATTTTAAAAACGCTCTAGTAGCTTCATCTTTCAAGATTAGTGGAAGAAATTTTTTGCTCTTGTGAAACTTTGGGATGACGTTAAATTTTCGTTGAAAAATTTTTCAAAAGTCGCGTTACTTCTACAGGGGGTCCTTTAAAATTTCGAAACATCCGGTCCTGTGGCACGGTTTTCTGGTAGCAGTTTTCAATCTAGGAGGCTGAAATTTTTATGGGAGGAAGATATTATCCACAAGTAGTGGTCTGGTATTGCATTTTTGAGCAAAATCGATCGAGCCGTTTCAAAATGGCGGCTTTTTGAATTTTAGGGAAAAAGGCTATTTTTTAGTCCCTGTATAAGCAATATAGAAAGAAAACTTTTCACAACAAAATAATGAGGATGACAATTAAAGGCTTGTTTAACGATTGAATGTAATATTCAGACCCGGGACTGCTTGATTTAAAACCAGCACCAGCACCAGACCAGCCGTTTTCATCGCGCTCGGCTCGGGCAGGACCACCCATGCAGATATGACTGCTCCTGCCAACCCCAATTGCAGAAAATAAAAACTCCTGCAAACCTGTATTAACAAGATTGGATTAAAATGATTTGAAATTTGAATTAATGCAATAAAATTTTTATTATTTTCATTAGTAAGCTAGTGGCGTGGGTAAGAAAATGGTAAAAATGGCTAAATTTCTTTAATTGATTATGAGCACATTTTTGAGGGAATTTACCTGAAATTTTCGGAGTAGACAACTACACTAATAGCTTGTAACTCTCCAAAATTTAAAGAAGCAAATAAGAGAAATGGCGGAGTTTTTCGAATTTTTTTACATGATGTTTATTTCTCTAAAATTTCAAATGTTCGGTTTTCAGAACTCGCCTGTAACTTTTTAAAGTTAGTCAGTGGCGGGTATATAGGACAAGAGACGAAATTGTTAAATTTTGCCAATTTTTTTTTGGTTTATTATATGTAAAAATCTATTTTATGGCACGCTTTCAAACGAAATGAAATGAAATTTTCACAGTAAACCACTACGTAAATTCGACCTGACTATTGAAAAATTCAGAAAGCCAATTTAAAAGGCGGCAAAAATTTTCATAGTTGAATCGCATAAAAATACACTGTTTCTGCGATTGATGCGCAAGAAGGTTTTTTTCTTATAGGTGCCCTAAATGCGTGAACATCTGCCATTGACGCAAGTTTTCGCAGAGAGCAAGAAGAATTCTTAGGAAAGATCTACAAGAGATTTCAGCTTGGGGCGATATAAATTAAATCAAAAGCTTACTTGAAATCATATAAGATGGCAGCAATAGCAATTGCCTTTTTTATTATCAAAAGCAGATGCTATCTCACCCATCAATGACTGAAGGCCATGATAGACGAAACTTTCTGTCTGTGCGCAAATTGGGAATTAGAGGGAACGTAATTTTATTCAAAAAATTCTTGTAATCTATTACTCAAAATTATCTCACTTTACCAAAAATCGGAGCTATTATTATTCATAGGTTTTATACAGAAAGTTTTGCCTATAGAAATGTACTCCTTCAAGGGGATCTCTAGCAGAGGGAGGCATTTCTCGTATAATTCGTTCTACTGAATCCACAAAAAAAGCTATTGAATTCCCCTGTATTAATTTTTATATTTTCCTTTATATTCCTTTCCTTTATTTGATTTTTCTCATAGTTAATGATCCTTCACGTTGCCTTACTTATACGTTACTGGCATATAATTTTCATATGCAATTTTTTTGCCTGATTCTACGCTGTTTGGTAACGTCGGCGATATTTTCTATCTATGAGCTGATAGTGGAGAGGGTCTGTCAAAAAAGGCTCCATCCGCCTTGGACTCGAGAATTTTTTTTGATTTTTTTTCATAAAGTTGGACCCCCCTTCATTTTGGTGGCATTTTCAAAAATTTAATCGACGCCCTGGCGGAGAAATGTGCATGCGAAGACATCGGCAATGGGTTTTTTGCACATAACTCGCTTAATTCAACTCTGATCATAGTAAATCTGTCAAAAAATGAAGAGCTCTCGAAGACGCGTAATTTGAACTTTGACTGATCCAAATCGGTCAAACGGTTCTCGAGATATCGCATTTTCAATTTTAAGGCCCTTTCTTCAGGGTTCCGCCGCGGTGCGAATACACCGCTGTCCGTGTTCGCGTGTTTTGCATGGAAAAAATCGACTTAGGGACTTAATTTTTTTTTTCATCGACAGACAGCAGTCTCCTCAATGATGCCTGAAATTTTGAAGTCGCTATCTCGATTAGAGGGGGAGGGGGGAGGGGGAGGGGAAATCATAATTAAAATTCAAATTGCTATAACTTTCGCTAATATTGGGGCCTCGGGCCCAACCAATGGGAGATGACACTTTGGAATGCCTACTTTAAAATGGTATTTTTTTTTCGATTCCGCCAATATTGGCAAGATGCCCGCAGAAAAACCGATTTCCCTCCCCCCTTTTTTTTCTTAAAACTTTTTTTTTGCCATGAAAGAAGGAGGTGGGGGTAAAAATTTTTTCGTCATCAGACGGGAATTTTTTTTATCTTTGATTTGAACCCCAGTAGACCTCGATCGGACCATTATTAAGGTCACAGGGTCACCAAACGCGTTTGGTCCTGTAGAATGGCAGGATAGCGTGTGTGTCTGTGAGAGAAGAGAGAAAGGAGAGGGAGCGGGAGCGCTAGGCTCCGCCCCCCGGCTCTCGCTGCTCCGCGGCTAGATTAATTGGTTTACATATCACGTCCGCGTGCAGGTCCTAATTGAGATAGCGACATGGGGTAAGAAAATCTTGAAAGGGGACACTTAGCCCTAAAAAATGCCGAGTAACAGAACCCGCTAACCCTAATCATTACCATTCTACAGGACCAAACGCGTTTGGTGACCCTGTGTCCTTAATAATGGTCCGAATTTTACCCCCACCCCCTTCTTTCATGGCAAAAAACCAGTTTTAATAAAAAAAAGGGGGGAGGGAAATCGGTTTTTCTGCGGGCATCTTGCCAATATTGGCGGAATCGAAAAAAAAAACATTTTAAAGTAGGAATTCCAAAGTGTCATCTCCCATTGGTTGGGCCCGAGGCCCCAATATTAGCGAAAGTTATAGCAATTTGAATTTTAATTATGATTTCCCCTCCCCTCCCCCTCCCCCTCTAATCGAGATAGCGACTTCAAAATTTCAGGCATCATTGAGGAGACTACTGCGATATCTCG
Source organism: Malachius bipustulatus (assembly GCA_910589415.1). Lineage (NCBI taxonomy): Eukaryota > Metazoa > Arthropoda > Insecta > Coleoptera > Melyridae > Malachius > Malachius bipustulatus. The sequence continues at coordinate 50,085,024 of OU342633.1, forward strand.
AGAACCGTTTGACCGATTTGGACCAGTCAAAGTTCAAATTACGCGTCTTCGAGAGCTCTTCATTTTTTGATAGGATATTTACTATGCTCAGAGTTGAATTAAGCGAGTTATGTGCAAAAAACCCATTGCCGATGTCTTCGCATGCACATTTCTCCGCCAGGGCGTCGATTAAGTTTTTGAAAATGCCACCAAAATGAAGAGGGGGTCCAACTTTATGAAAAAAAAATTAAAAAAAAATTCTCGAGTCCAAGGCGGTTCGAAAGTTAGACCCTCTCTACTATGATCCTCACTCACTTTTCCAGAGACGCATACTGTCCTTAGCGCACTGTCCTTAGAGCATCTAGGGATAAACCATCGTACCTCTAGTTGTTCGTAAATAATTGTATAGAATATTTATGTAGAGCTGTGACATTTTTTATTTCATTGAATAATGGTATACGTATACCTACCTATTGCATCTAGTGAATCTACATAATAATGATATAAATAAATAGCCTGTTCGCACTCCTGCTAATAGACAACCAGTGTGTTAATCGCTTTGTATTATTGCTTGCCGATACAACAAATTATTATCACATTCTGACCTAAGAGGCAAATTTACACAAGTTGACTAATATACGCACGTTGCAACGTCACGCTTATTAATTGCTTGAGAAACACCCACAATTCTATTTAATTCTGTGGTGTTTACTATTAGCAAAGAGATAAAAATAAGAGATAAGAAAATTTGTTTCTAATTGCCATTTATCTTAACAGGTTTAAAAAGTTCCAATGAGTTTCCTTGTAATAATCCCCTTCATATTAAACTTTGGAGGTTGATCACCCTTGCGAGTTCGGGGTTGGAGCGACAGTTTGAAAGAACAATAATTAGACTGTCAAACCTGGACAATTCGAGTGGCCTCTTACCGTATTCAAGCTGTTTTTTTAATCCATGCTTTTATGTTTTTATGACATGTTTATGTAAGGTAGGTACTTATACAGGGTGGCCCAAATTTTCTTGCTGGGCAGGATTTACACTGGCTTTGTTCTGAGTACATCAATGACATGGGGTTTTTTGAAGAAGCATAAGTAGGTATACTTAGCTTGCCAAAAACAATAAATAAAACTAAACATCTTAAAAAACCAGCGTTGCCAAGCAGTAAAAAAGATACAACTTTAAGTCTTTTCAAAATGAAATTATGTTAGGTAATCTATTCTTTCATACTTCTTATGAAAATGGTTTACACTAGAGTTTATCAAGATGGACAATAGAGCCTAACCTCCTCCTATCTGCCATATTGCATGTTAAAATATTACAAATTAAATCGAAGATCTTATACCGGGTGGTCTATCACTTATGTCCACCCCCGAAATAGAGGTTAATTTTAAAGATAAAAAATTGAAACTTTGAGGATTTGTGTAATTAATATATGACTACATAATGGCATAATCAGATTAATTATTTTTTGTTTAGTTGAGCCATTAGCGATAAAAAACTGTAATTTGGTGTTAATGTGACCAAAATAAATTCGATTTTTCTTTACTACACCGATAGAAATCGATTAATAAACTCAAAGTCGATGAAAATAAATATCAAAAACCTAATTACAAGCCTTTAATTAAATAAAATAGTTAAAATATGGAAATGACAGGTAAAATGATTGATATATGGTAGAGTAATAAAACTGACAAATCTAATGAGGGTAGGTACCTACCATAAATAATCTTCAAAGCAGTCAGAAGAATGTGCCATTGAACTCGAATGGGGCTTCTTTTATGAATGTTTACTTAGGATGTTTACTTAACATTTGTGCTATACCAGCTCTTCAAAATCCTGATAGTTTTATTGCTTCCGTAAATCAGTCATTCTAGCTGTCATTTCCATATTTTAAGTATTTTATTTAATTAAAGGCTTGTAATTAGGTTTTTGATATTTCTTTTAAGCGATTTTGATTTTCTTAATTGATTTCTATCGGTGTATTAAAGAAAAATCGAATTTATTTTGGTCACATTAACACCAAATTATAGTTTTTTATCGCTGATGGCTCAACTAAAAAAAAAAAAAATGATTAATCTGATTATGCCATTATATGGTCCTATATTAATTATACAAATCCTCAAAGTTTGAATTTTTTATCTTTAAAATTAACCTCAATTTCGGGGGTGGACATAAGTGATGGACCACCCGGTACAGGGTGTTGATGAGTAGGCGTTACAAACTTGAAGGACATGCAGGAAATGCAAAAATAGGCGAAAAATCTCCTGTAGGCATAGCTCGTTGGAGCTTTAGTTTCCGAGATAAAGGGTGTTAAAGTTATTCGAAAATTTCAATACTTTTTGAATATCTATCTAAAAATTGGCTGATCAGAATAACTCGACATTTTCAACAGTTTGATTGACAGTTCCCGTTGAAAAATTCTTCAATCCAGTGGTGGAGATATCTGCGTGTGTTCTTACCTTTAAATCATGTATTTCAATTAGTACAACTGTTAAAAATTTCCAGTTAGTCTGATCAAACAATTTTTCGAAGAACTTTAACACCCTGTATCTCGAAAACAAAGCTCCAACAATCCATGTGTAACGAAAATTGTGGCTTATTTTTGCATTTCTTTCATGCCCTTAAATTTTTGAAACACCTATTCATACCCTGTATAGTAACCACAATTTGAAGTACCGTAGCAGCTTCATATTCATACGTTTTCCTTAATATGTATTGGCCGACATGCAAGATTGAGGCTCTCCAATCAAAAAGTGAACACTCTGATAAATGCATTGTAATTATGGGAGCTAGACGTCTCTATGCAGAAAGACAGGTATCTTCAACGTCAAATACCTCACCACCACACCATCTTGGCATCTCTTTACCGATTCTCGGTGCAAGAGGAACATTTAGAAGATACTGCGATAATAATTCACGCATTCGGGAAGTCACCAGAGAAGAATTGCAGCCATTTTAAACATTGAATTCTCTTTTAATTTTTGAGAAGCTTGCACAAAATCGACAATTTGCAGCGAATATTACTCACCGATGATGACGAGCAGATGACAACCAACATGCTAGTGCAGAAGGTATTACCACCCATAACATTTTCCTACGAATTTATGGTTTGGAATCGTTGGTGATTTTTTATTTTACCGGTTCAAATAAGAAGAAGGTTTGGTTTATGCCATGACCATGGTCCCGCATATCTTAGCACAGCCGCTTCTCAGCACTTGCTGCTATGCATCCCGAACACTAGATAGAGTGAGGAGGAACTCAATCTTCCATGACCTTCCCAGACTCCAGGCGTATATCCCTTTGGATTATTGCATTTTTGGCTACCTCAAGTCCTTACTTATTATGTATGTGTATGTGTACTATACCTCGATGAAAGATATCGCAGATCGCAGACCTGAGCAATCGAATTGTCGCAACATGAGAATCCATTAGAAATACGCATGGGATGGTGCATGGGATAACTTACAATCGCATACGTGCTGTTTTCACTAGAGACCCTTCCCACCTCTGCTCCCGTATCAACTCACCCATAGGGTAAAGAGATAAAGTCTTCTTCTGGTATGACTTAGTCACACCAGAATATGGAATATGGAATATGGAATATGGAATATGGAATATTTTAGTCACAACTTCAAGAACCTTACCGGAGTTACCGGTTTCGGTCACTGTCCATCATCAGGGGTACAGGAACGGCTTGACTGTAAGAAGTAAGAGGCGAAAAAAAAACTATTGAAACAATATGCTAAGCTATAGTTTCTTGATAAAATAACTTGAAAAGTTATTTAAGTGAATGTCGACAGAGTAGGATTCCGTCTTAGACAGGTTAAGTAAATAACTAAGATAGAGAAATGTGCCACCAAAAAATGAAAAAGAATAAAAATCACTTTTAGTCAGATACATTTATTAATTTTTAATTCCTCTACTAAGAACTGGAAATTTTTACGACCTAACATGTTAGACAGACATATACCAGTCTATATAAGTGTATTTTTTAAATTCTAGTTTCAATATTTTTTTAAAGGGTTTTGCTCTACAGTTTACAGACAATACAATGTGCTGATTATACTCGATATTTTTTCACACATAATAATTATGATATTCCAGATTGAAGAATACATAGACAATCAGGAGAGTCAGTGGTTGTTTTGGTTTTAGGCTACATCTTCAGTACTGCGACGTCTTCTGCCTGGCCCTCCGGCGTATTGGGCAGCTGCTAGACCCATCAGATGCTTGGCAGCCAGTGAACCAGAAAAACCGCGTCCGAGACCCAAGTCCAAGCCACGTTTAGAACTGAAAATAAATTTATTTTTAATATATTCGTATCATGTTGGATTCTATCCAGGATATGGAGTTGTACATTTACTTAATGTAGCGTGTGAAGTGCTCATACAATGCGCTTAAAAATAATTCTAGTGAAAGTTATTTCTTACAGTTATATTAGTTGTTGAGTATGAAGCATTTTTTTTTAAATATGTAGTACCAATTTTTTAAATATTATCAGTACCTATGAAAAGTTTTTTGAGTGTCCGCAATTAATCGGTTAAATCAATAATATTGCCACGAACTGACAATATTATTGCAACTGACAGGTTTGGGATTCATGGTGACAGTATTGGGATATCGGAAATGCAGGGATACAGACTCGGTTAAATGGAGAAGTTGCGCTTGCAGAAAGGCACTTCCATGCGTCTTTCAGTTTTTTTTTTCAAGTCATTAGAATAATAATTATAAAAAAGCTATAATTTTGTAATTTTTCCTTCCGTTAATAACTCACTCTTTATAACATGCAGCTACAGTTCTTAAATTTTGAATAAAGCTTTCTGGAAAATGTTACTATGACAGTTTTGCGAGGATTGACCGACATGTGTTCCTTCTCGCACCACTGATAAAGTCACCTCGAATACTTTCTGAAGGACCCTAGAAATGGTTGCTTCAGATCTTCCTTTGATCAGAATGACCAAGTTATCAGCATAATGCATGAACGTCAACACTCAATAGTGACAGAACGGCTAGAAGATCATCGACGAGAAGGGACCGGGGCAAAGAGGGAGGTGTCCTCCCTGCGGACATCCCCTCGCGGGCCTGAAGTCGATATTTTTCCCTCCCATTGAGGTCATTGTAGTTCTGTTCCCAAGCATATTGTGAATCCAGTCACTTATGACTGATTGTATTCCTCTTGAGGCAATTGCTTATAGAGGGATTGTGGTATTGCGTTGTTAAACGCTCCTTCTATGTCGAGGAAGGCTATGATTTGTCATAGTCCGAGTCCAAAAAGGGTTTTAGGCTCTTAGACACTTTATGCATAATAATTATGTTGCATACAAAATTTTATCTACGAGTGACTTAGAATACCCTACTTTCAAACTAGATATGTATGTTTCCTACTCATTCTCATTATCTTATTGCGTATTAGTCATCCAGCAAACTTCCACTGTTAGTGGAGAGGGTCTGTCAAAAAAAAAGGCTCCATCCGCCTTGGACTCGAGAATTTTTTTTGATTTTTTTTTTCATAAAGTTGGACCCCCTCTTCATTTTGGTGGCATTTTCAAAAATTTAATCGACACCCTGGCGGAGAAATGTGCATGCGAAGTCATCGGCAATGGGTTTTTTGCACATAACTCGCTTAATTCAACTCTGAGCATAGTAAATATACTATCGAAAAATGAAGAGCTCTCGAAGACGCGTAATTTGAACTTTGACTGGTCCAAATCTGTCAAACGGTTCTCGAGATATCGCATTTTCAATTTTAAGGCCGTTTCTTCAGGGTTCCGCCGCGGTGCGAATACACCGCCGTCCGTGTTCGCGTGTTTTGCATGGAAAAAATCGACTTAGGGACTTAATTTTTTTTCATCGACAGACAGCAGTGTCCTCACTGATGCCTGAAATTTTGAAGTCGCTATCTCGATTAGAGGGGGAGGGGGAGGGTAAATCATAATTAAAATTCAAATTGCTATAACTTTCGCTAATATTGGGGTCTCGGGCCCAACCAATGGGAGATGACACTTTGGAATGCCAATTTTAAAATGTTTTTTTTTTCGATTCCGCCAATATTGGCAAGATTCCCGCAAAAAAAAACGATTTCCCTCCCCCCTTTTTTTTTCTTAAAACTGTTTTTTTTTGCCATGAAAGAAGGGGGTGGGGGTAAAAAATTTTTCGTCATCAGACGGGAATTTTTTTTATCTTTGATTTGAGCCCCAGTAGACCTCGATTGGACCGTTATTAAGGTCACAGGGTCACCAAACGCGTTTGGTCCTGTAGGATGGCAAGGATTAGGGTTAGCGGGTTCCGCTACCCGGAATTTTTTAGGGCTAAGTGTCCCCTTTCAAGATTTTCTTACCCCATGTCGCTATCTTAATTAGGGCCTGCACGCGGACGTGATATGTAAACCAATTAATCTAGCCGCGGAGCAGCGAGAGCTGGGGGCAGAGCCTAGCGCTCCCTCTCCTTTCTCTCTTCTCTCACAGACACACACGCTAGATTAATTGGTTTACATATCACGTCCGCGTGCAGGCCCTAATTGAGATAGCGACATGGGGTAAGAAAATCTTGAAAGGGGACACTTAGCCCTAAAAAACGCCGGGTAGCGGAACCCGCTAACCCTAATCCTTGCCATTCTACAGGACCAAACGCGTTTGGTGACTCTGTGACCTTAATAATGGTCCGATCGAGGTCTACTGGGGCTCAAATCAAAGAAAAAAAATTCCCGTCTGATGACGAAATTTTTTTTACCCCCACCCCCTTCTTTCATGGCAAAAAAACAGTTTTAAGAAAAAAAGGGGGGGAGGGAAATCGGTTTTTCTGCGGGCATCTTGCCAATATTGGCGGAATCGAAAAAAAAAAACCATTTTAAAGTAGGCATTCCAAAGTGTCATCTCCCATTGGTTGGGCCCGAGGCCCCAATATTAGCGAAAGTTATAGCAATTTGAATTTTAATTATGATTTTCCCTCCCCCTCCCCCTCTAGTCGAGATAGTGACTTCAAAATTTCAGGCATCATTGAGGACACTGCTGTCTGTCGATGAAAAAAAAAATTAAGTCCCTAAGTCGCGGCGGAACCCTGAAGAAACGGCCTTAAAATTGAAAATGCGATATCTCGAGAACCGTTTGACAGATTTGGACCAGTCAAAGTTCAAATTACGCGTCTTCGAGAGCTCTTCATTTTTCGATAGTATATTTACTATGCTCAGAGTTGAATTAAGCGAGTTATGTGCAAAAAACCCATTGCCGATGTCTTCGCATGCACATTTCTCCGCCAGGGCGTCGATTAAATTTTTGAAAATGCCACCAAAATGAAGAGAAACTTTATGAAAAAAAAATAAAAAAAAAATTCTCGAGTCCAAGGCGGTTTGAAAGTTAGACCCTCTCTACTATGTAGTAATACTTGTTATTAATCATTAAATATTTGTGTATGTGATCAATAAACAAAAATAATTAATGTAAATGGTAATTTCGTCGCGTTTAAACATTTAAAACTAAGCTAATAAAGTAACTAAATATTCACAAACACAAACAGGTCGATCAATTTTATCAGTAAAACATTTCAAACAGACGTGGTAAATTGAAAAGCGTAGTGGGACTAAAATATGAAAATTCGTGATGCGAATTTGAAATATTCATATACAAATAAGCCTTTCAAGTTTATTCTGCATCAGAGTAGTTTTAGCAAAATGCGTTTGGACTTTTAGGGTATAAAATTCACAATCATTAGGTGCATAAAAAAATTAGTTGACTTGAGGAAAAATTACAGAAACATTTAGGTCGTATTCTTTACCGACAAATATTTTTTCTACGCATTGTATTCATAGTCACCAAAATGTTCGTTATTAAAACTTGTAACACCTTTAAAATTTGCTTTAATATAACAGTAAAGAGTAGAAGTTAATATCGTAACACTTTTAATAATCTATGGACAGGCATACTGGACCATTGAATAATAATTATGCTTGGGAAAAAAAAAGGACCAATTATTGGTCCTTTGAGTTGAATGGAGAGCATTATCGGCAGCTACTTCATAAGGAGAAATTGGAGTAATTGGAGCTCTGTTCAGCTTAAACCTGGTGGAAGAGTTTGGTGCCAGCACAATGGGGTCTCGCGCATGATAGAGTACCTATAATAATTATAATAAAAATTAAAATTCTGTACTTGAACGAAACATAAGAATTAATAACACAACAAGTAATAAATCAACAAATCCTTTAATAATCCCATGCACGCTGTTAACAATGAAGTGAAAAAATGAATTAAAAAACACTGATTGTATCGAGAAATGAAATAAATTCACATTTCTAGGCCCTGAACAAAACATTAAAAATAATAATAGCTCAACAACTAATAAATTAACAAATCCAAATCCAAAACAATTGAACCAAAAAAATAAATTAACATTTCTAACTTTGGTCCATAAATAAATGGAATATTTTTTAAGTTTATTTATTAAAACATATGGTAGACTGTTATAACAACGGCTGTTACAAGAAAGCTGTTAAGTGTTTTTTTTTCTACTCATGCACTTATTTTTCATTGCCACTTACTGGGCTTATATAAACATTTTGACATTCCTTTTAACCCCCTGATTCTATTCTATGGCTTCTCTCACCTCACACTAATAGATTTATCAAATTTTTTCAAATTCTTTCATAAGAAATGCTAAGCCTTGATTATGCCATGTTGCAACTTGATATACGCCTTTTTTTTGTCAACTATCACACAGACAATATTTCTGGAGCCTCCAGCTCCTCTGTCGGCTTTTGGAACATTTAAAAGCTTTTCTGTTAATTTTTTTCTCGGAAAGCTTCTTCAGTTTTCTTTTTTACTTTCGCAACGCCCTTTCAGTATACAGGGTGTCCCAGCTTATTCGAAGCGGTCTCTGTAGGCCAAACGATGGACTTTTTCGAAAAAATGTTTGAAAATTCAAGTACAGAATCACAATGACCATATTTTAAAATTATTTTGGAGTATACAGAGTGTCCCATATGACAGTGGCATATCAAAGTTATGTTTTTTTAAATGGAATGCTCCTATATGTTATTGCATTTTTAGATTGTCTGAGAAGAGAAAATAAGATTGGCTTTTACAGTTGGTGCTTAAATTCAGAAGTTTTTGAGTTATAAACAAGTAAAAATCGTCATTTTTCAAGTTCAAGGCCCTGTACAACGAAAACGGTTCAAAATAGAGAAAAACGGCTTACATGTCCCTATTTTAACTTTTCATGTACTATCCTATGATGTGGATGAAATGTTTATACATGGTGATAAAAAATTTGAAAAATTCTGAGATTTCTCCACGCGTCGCCAATTAAAAAAATCAAAGAAAGTACAAATGTTTCTATACCATAGGATAGTACATGAAAAATTAAAATAGGAACATGTAAGCCGTTTTTCTCTATCTTTAGCCGTTTTCGTTGTACAGGGCCTTGAACTTGAAAAATGACGATTTTCACTTGTTTATAACTCAAAAACTTCTGAATTTAAACACCAACTGTAAAAGCCAATCTTATTTTCTCTTCTCAGACAATCTAAAAATGCAATAACGTAGGAGCATTCCATTTAAAAAAACATTACTTTGATATGCCACTCTCATATGGGACACTCTGTATACTCCAAAATAATTTTAAATTATGGCGATTGTGATTCTGTACTTGAATTTTCAAAAAATTTTTTGAAAAAGTCCATCGTTTGGCCTACAGAGACCGCTTCGAATAAGCTGGGACACCCTGTATTATTATCATCCATGTAGCATGTAGCACAGATTACAAAATAGTGACAATTCTTCCTGGGAGATTTCACTATATAATTGAGAACACGAAAGCACTTCTCACATTTTGGTACTTGTCCATAATCATAATCTCCACTTTCTACAACTTGTGGACTTGAGAGATGGTCATCGTTGTCATTTTCACTCTGTCGGCTTTCATGTGGATTATTCAAATTGGAAAAAGCATTGTCTCCTCCAGTCATAATGCCGATTAACTCTTCCTCTGTCGTTAATGTTCCTGCCATTGATTCTAGTGGTATATTTATTGCTAGAGGTTAACCCAACTTAACGGCCATTATCGCCTTAGATTATGTTAGGAATTTTATCCATTTGTTTATGATCGATTTCGTTCTATAATATTCGGTATAAAAAGTTGTCTAAAATTTTTTTATTTTTGAATGTTTTTGTGTTTTTGTCAGATGGATAGCTCTTGACGACTTATGTAAGTCTACAAAAAATTATTTAATTTTTTCTAATAATAAGAGAGCTATCGCAAAAATAAGAAATCTCGATTTTTTCAGTTTTTTTCAGGATATTTCAGGAACGGTGAGCAACGAAATAGTTATAACCCTGTAGTTGTAAAATTATTGGATCTACCAGCAACCACAGTTAGGTATCTTACTAAATCAAAAATATATGTAATACATACATACAAAACAGCTTAAATATTACAAAATAATACACAAAATTTGTTAAACATAAAGACAATTTATTATTATTTTTTTTGAGTATTTTACAATTATTTCTAAATTAATAAACATTTTAAATTCATAATACAAGGGCCAATAAATGAATCCTTATAGGTATAACATTTTTAATAAACGGGAGTTTACTTTTCACTCTCATAATAAGGTCTCATCCTTTCACATGCTTCACTTTTTGGACCAGACATGGCACAGTCGCGGCTCTGGGCCAATTTAGCCGCCATAAGTGAAGGTTCAACTCTGCTTGTTCCAAAGTCCTTCCTATAAATAGAAATTGTGAACATTAAAATTTTTAAATTATACTTTTTGGAGTGTATTATGGAGTTAAGTACAGTATATTTTATATTGGGTGTAAGTGTCATGTTTTATCGACTGTTACTGTGAAATTTAATCAACATTTTTGAAATAAAAACTAAAAATTATAATAATTGATTTAATTTTTAAATTATATATGATAAGTTAATAATGGCTAGGATACTAGATACATAACTACTGCAAAACAATCAGGGCGTTATAGGGGGCATCATATCTATAATGCCCTCATCTGTAACGCCCCGGATTATTTTTATGACAAATACGCAACAAGCAACTTGTCTACCAATGCAAAAGTTACTAGATATTCTAGAATCCATATCTATTCAATCATTAGATAAAAAATTAAATTTTGTATAGGGCCAAAGGCCCTCGGGCTCGATCACATCGACCACCGGGCATTATCATCTATGTAACGCCCTTGGTACATAAATAATTACTATTATTTATCTAGTGTTAAATAATTATTATAGGTATAATGTTTTTCATTTGTTGTATTTTGTGTATTCGGTGCTTTCTTGCATATGTATAGGCTGTTTGTGAGGTGTTTATTTGTAAAATTGAATCAAAGAAGACTTACCGAAATTCTTATTATTTTCGTCCCGCTTTGTAGATATTTTCTTATTAGAAATTTGACAGCATTGTTGATGAATTTTACCAAAGCATTGAAGACAGAACATGAAAATAATAGTAGGGAAGAAAAATGTTTTGTAGATGTTCCTGAATGTCCTTTGTCACTAATTTTAGGTAACAGCTAGGAGCGAAATAAAGGTATCATTGTAAATTCTAAAGAGAGAACTGAAACTTCGTTGTCTATATTTTCAAATAAAGAAACTAATGAGTAAACAGCAGTTCACTTTGTTCGCCCACATTCTACATCTTCCTGACTGTTTTGCCAAGGTGCTTGGAAATTTACTCCGAACGTTTTGTCCACAACTGCGGTACACATTATCAGCACTAAATATAGAGAAATGACAGAAATCCTGTTCACCACGTCACACTATAACAACCGTTTACATTGTGTGAAAGTTACATCCAAATAATATCAATGGACAGGAGGAAGTAATGAAACTGCACTGAGTCATCATTCGAGAGACCGACCGTTGCGAGGACGGATAAAGCTAATGGAGTGTTATGACGTCATGTGGCCCTCTGATGGTATCTGAGGGGTATCCTTAATAACATCCAGGAATGAAGAGGACGAAAAATGACTTAAATATGCCATAGGGATCTAGGCGTTATGAGTTATAAAATAGTTAACAAAGAAAAAAACCTGTTATTATTATTAATAATTGTCCGGCCAGTTGTCAGGGGGCACAAGGAGTGAACGCATTGATTATGTGCAGTTTTGTGGACATAAATGTCAGAGAAAATCTCTAAGAACCATGGAAAAACAGCCCTAAATAACTTATGATTTCAGTTGAAGCTGCCCATAAAAGATTACACACATCAACTTTCAAAAATTGTTCGATAAGTTCGCAGTTGTTACTATGTCAGCAGAAAGACACACCCCTTTATGGTCAATGTGGGATTTTGAAACTCGCATAGATAGTAATAATACAATTGACATTGACAAATTAAGATCTTTTTAAATTAGTAAAATTTTACTAGCTCTGTTTAAAAATGTATGAAATTTATGTATACAATGTAATTCATCACTCCTCTGTTATAGTATCCATATTTTACTGCAAAATCGTTTCATAGGACATGCAGGAACGTTCTAAATCTAGGGAGAGCTAGTAAAAGTGTCTGGAATTGTGTTAAAAGATCAGATTACAAAATTCAAATTATATTTGTTTATTCTGCTGAAATTTTTCCATTGACACCCGGTATAATTGCATAATAAAAATTACAGAAAAGTTATCTTAATAGGTACGAGTAATAACAAAGCTTTTATAAGTAAAGCATTCAAATTATTTCCCAAAACTAATTTTAAAGGCTTTAAAGTAATTTCCATCAAATGAACACGAACACACAATTTCCTCGGTGACACATTCTGAGAGAAGTAATTTCCATTTTATAATAGAATCCAGTAAATTTCATGTAATATTCTAAACACAGGGATAAAATGTATAGTTTCTAAACAAAATAAAACAAAATAAAAAATAAGTCACAGATTTCTTTATTTGCAAAAAAAATAAAATAAAACAAAATTTATTTTAACTCACTAATACCTACTCAAATTTAAGTTAATAGATGCGTAGTATTATTATTAGTATATCTTAAGTGATTTAATTTCATAACGATTTTTGATAATAGATAATTATTTATAACAAAGATTTTTAATTGACATTTCATATTGATTTCCCATACTTATAACCAGTTTAGGCTGTCGCAGATCGTTTCTTTTTCCCTATTTGTTCTCCATAATATTTATTAAGGAGTTGCTGGTTTAGGACCCTTCCGGAGGCTCCCCTGCTTAAGCCAAAATCTGGGCGGCCTCGTTTTACTAAACCCATGCTGGAGCTCAATTCGGAACTGGAAATATTTAATCAACTACTTTACTTTGCTCAAATAATTAATTACCGAAAGTTTATGTATTAACAATAATTTTATTTTTATTACTTATATTAAGTCGTACAGAAATTACCCACACCCCACACCTACATAAATAATTTTTCTCTGCATTATCTCAAGGTGTCGGATCAACATTTTTGTACTAACTTGTGTCTTATCGTATATAAACGATTAATCTTTTTGATTAAAAGTACCTACCAATAAACTTTTTATTAAAATTAGATACAGACGCTCATATTCACAATGATAATTTTCTCAATAATTACGTAATCACAGGTTTCCATCTCATTCTAATGCATATAAAACTGCATACCTCCATCGCATTTATTTAATTATTTTCGAGATCTTACATGAAAGGAACGCTTTGTGAATACGGGCAAGAGTGTCCAAAAAGTCTGTAAACGGTCAAATATCTCGAGAAATCGATACACATTGCATCCAAAAGAGAAAAAATATCCTTAATAATTTTAAGAGGATTGCACGGCAAAATTTATTCAGTTAGTCTGAAACGTTTGATGAAACGTTCGTCTGCAACGTGAAACTTCCCATTCTTCCATAGAAAATTTCTTGAAAATTATGAAAAAAAACCTCGCCATCTGTCGCGAATTGAAACAAACTTGACGTTATCTCTGCCGCAGAATCAAATTCTGCAATTAATGGCGAGGGATCCCTTTTGAGGGGAGGCATCCCTAATGGGAGGTAGTGTTTAGTATCATTGAACACTTTTATGTTTTTTATTTTTTGGATCGGATATGTATCTCTCGAGAAATCTGACTGTTTAAAGACTTTTTGGACAGCCAATGGATAGCCAATCTATAGGGCGAACCAATGTAAATTTTCCTAGGAAGTATTGAAATGCCAAAAACTAGTCTTTGCTTGAAATTTAATCTGAAAATGAACATCTTCCACCAAAATATTTCAAAAATTTTTGTTCAAAACAGATGCTCAATTTCTGATTTATTTTAAATAAAAATATTAAGCGGATGTCCGACCTTTCAACCGCTAAAACAACCAAAAATGTTTTGACACTACAACCGGGTGCTATAGGCGATACGAGAACGCTTCAATGAGGAAAGTTTTAAAGAATTTTATGATATGTAGCTGAAACCGCTCGTCAAACAGTCATGGATGGCTATCTTAGATTTTGAGATATTTTGAAGAACTAAATATCCTCATAACTTTTTTAAACCTTATTGTTATTGTGCAAAATTTTTTTTTCTAATGACAACTTTTTATCCTTAATCTATCCGTGTAGTTTGATTTTTTGATTTTAATTTGATTAATTTAAAATTTAATGATTTTTAAGATAGTCAGGCGGTAGGGAGTTTGAGCTGGAAACACATTCTACCTCGCTTCATTTTTGCATACTTTTTTAGGCCCCTCTCAGGATCCCAAATGCACAAAATACCAGTTTCTCCCCTTTTAGTTTTGTCGTAGCTGCAACGGTTACTTTACCGATTGCGGGGGGAAGCAAACTTTTTTGGAGCAAAATTTTGTTTTAATTAAATTGACCTTTTACAACGCGTTTTTACTATTTTTAACCATTCTACACTGTTTCTATTATTTCTTCATGGGCTGTATTGACTATGAATTCAAATTCAAGAATTGTAATTGATATTGTAAATTGGGAAATATCTGCCTCCTCCCGTTCCCCCCGTAACGCAAAGATTGTAGACTTTTATGATGCATTTGGGATACTGAGAGGGGCCTAAAAGCGTGTGGTAAAACGCAGCGAGGTAGAGTATGTTTCCACATAAACATAGGGAAAATCTCTCTGCCGCCTGTACTTAGACCAAAATGTTTTACTGCACAAAAAGTTCTCGTTGTGAGGAGATTTCTTAATGAGGTGATAGATATCACACATGAAAAATGCACTCCAGCTGATCAGAAATAACCATTGAAATGTTATCCATTGTAAAACAAATATGTATGCGAATTTTGAAGACAATCCCTAAAAGCGCTCCAACTTGTACCGTG
Source organism: Malachius bipustulatus (assembly GCA_910589415.1). Lineage (NCBI taxonomy): Eukaryota > Metazoa > Arthropoda > Insecta > Coleoptera > Melyridae > Malachius > Malachius bipustulatus. Next base: position 50,100,263 of record OU342633.1, read on the forward strand.
AATTTTAGACCCTCCCCCAGATGTTTTTAAATTATTAAATTTATAGAAAATTTCTATTTATTGACAGAATTATTAAATAGCATTTTGTTTTTTAATGAAACAAACGAATAAATATGATAAAATTTTATTTTAATCACTATCCAAGTTGGGGTAAATTGATCGATAAGTAGTTTTACTCTAATATAACGATAAATTGATGTATAAAGAATAAATAATAAAAATTCTTATAGTTTCATTTTGCTCTGAATAAATTAGTATACCTAATCTAATAAATAGTTTGTAACATATTATTATGATATAGTACGTATTGACATTTCGTGATGATTTCCCAAGCTTATAATGTTGAGTCTAGGCGGTAGCGGTTCGTTTGCGTTTCTATTTCCCCACTTGATCTCCAAAATATTTAGTAAGGAGTTGCTGGTTCAGTAGCCTTCCAGACGTTCCTCTGTTTGTGCCAAAATCTGGGGCAACTCGTTTTACTAAACCCATGTTGGAGCTCGATTCGGAACTGGAAATATTTAATCAACTTCTTTACCTAGCTCAAACACTTACCCAAATTTGATGTATTTACATGATTAGTTTATTTACACATTATATATGTATCTACATTGATTTATTGTGGGTATTAATAATTGACGATAAAAATATTCTTATTACCTAGTTCTAGTAATTTTGTGAACAAAATAAATAAAAAATTCTGCCATAGGAATTACCCACTTATTAAAAAATAATACAGAGAAAAACTTGACTATTAAATTTTGTTTTTATTATACCTTGAGATATCTTCAATATCAGAGTGTTTGATAAATGAGTATGAATAATTTAATAGAAATCCACTAATATGAGAAAATGAGTCAATCTATTTTTATGATTCATCAAATTTTGAACCAAGAACCAAAAGTTCCAGATCGAATAATCATTCCATAAATAATCGAACCCTGGAAAAATTCTGGTAGTATCTCTGCTGTTGTTTGTGTTCTGAAGTTTGCTGAAGTTTGTGCAACGATCAAGCAGTGATGGATAAGAAAGAGCTGCTAATATTTCAAAAGTTCACGAAAAGTCTGGGTATTACAAAACCTTGCTTCATAATTTTTGATACTTAATAGAAGATCAAGGTAGAACCAAGGTAGAACTCCTACTCCAACCATCCCTACCTTTATAAAGATCTTTCCATGAGAGGAGTTCCTTTTCTTCATCTTATTGTGTGTCCAACTCAAAGATTGGTATGTTGGCCGGAGGTTTCTTTTTTTGAGTCAAAAATTAGATTATAAACTCGATTTTTCAACACATATTCTTATTACTTATTTATCAAACATCCTGTATGTAAGATGACGTCACATTCTGGTAATAATAAATGTAATAAAAAAAGTAAAAATACTAACTTTTCTACATCGTTGTCCCAGTCGATAGCTTTCCTGAGTCTTGCAATGGTCTGGTAGTCAGCATTTGGCTCTTCTACTGCATCAATTGGATAATAAGCCAGGTAGCTAGAAGGCAAGTAAATATATAAATCAAATTTCGTTTCTCTTATTGATTTTTTCGATTTGAATAATAATTATAAGCACAGACCTTGTGGATAACCAAAGAAACTCCTTCTTACACTATTACTTAAAGAAGCAAACTGATTCAGGGTTGTTATAAATAACCGTTTATGGTCATCCAATAATATCAAACTCGATATTATGCTGCCCCCCTCCTAGGAGAGGGGGGCAGCAACTTTGAAATCTTAAATGATAACTCACGTATTTTTATTGTAAATTCGAATTTTATGACTGAAAATAGGTATGAAATTGCCCTTTCCCACTTTCCCTCCCAATTCCCCCTTCCCTCTTCATGAAGGTGGGGTGGGAGGGTAAATTTGAAATTTTGGTTAGGATTAGGAACCGCTCTATTGTTAAATTCTTTTCGCGATCACGTGTATATTTTTCGTTAAATCTAATAAGACAAATCGAAAAAAAATGGGTAATTTCGTCACTTACAGCGCCATCTATCATGAATCGAAATTTTCAAATTTACCCCCCGCCAAACCTTCATGGAGAGGGAAGTGGAGAGAAATTTCCTGAAATCGTGGATTCTTATTTAAGATTTATACGTTGCTGCCCCCACCCCTAGAGGGGGGGAGGATACGTTGGTCGAGTTTCGTACCATTGCATCATGTCCCCCTTCCAGACAAACAACTTTTATTAACCCCTTTCTTGATCCGATGCGTAGCTTTTGAAACATTTGAACGTCTCCTGATAAAATGAGCACCCAAAAATGTTGTAAAGTTGAAATTCATATTTAAGCAAGACCTTCGAAATCTTGCATTATCGTGACCCTCCTTAAATACATTTTTTATTCGCAAGAAAACTTTGAAATTCAGCGGAAAATATTTTCTTTACAAAGACTTATTTTTATTGCGACGATGAATTACAAGAAGCATGGACTTACCATTTTACAAATATATGTTGACGTATAATTGACCAAAAACCTGCAAAAATGTCAGAGGAGGGTCTTTTTTAAAATAAAATCGACTTGTCAAACCGATTTTTGAGATAACTGATTTTTCATAAAACGACGCATGATGGAATTAATAATTAATAGAAAAAAAGCAATTAATAGAAAATAAGAGAGAAACTATTTCGAAGGACGTGATTAGATAAATTATTAAATTAACGAGAGATCATCTGACTGAAGGAATTAAAGGAAGGGTTGAATATCTTCGCTGAAGTAGGTCAAATCTTCAATGATTTAAGAAGGCAGATGGAGTCATAATTTTAATTTCAAATTTTTGAAAGTTAAGTTTCTTGACGTGGATTTAAGTCGGAAAGCGTTAGATTACAGTGTTATGAATGGACCCTCCTGAAGAATAAGAATTGAGACGCAATTTACTTATTTTTTTCATTAAAAATTGTTTCTTTTTATAACGAAATCAGGAGAAAAGTGAGATGCGAAGTCCAAATCGCTACACATTTTGGACCTTTGGTACCTTTTGGACTTTTCGGACTAAAGGACTCAACGACGACGAAGCTCTTCGACGAAATGCGAAGAAAAATTGTATCAATCCACTCTGTAGACTTCTATTTTAGCAAATCCTTGGGAAATAATTTTTTACCATTATTAGGAAGCTTATAAATTCGAGTTTTCGACCATCAATCTCTTGCAGATGCTCCACCATCTTGAATTAAGTCACGAAACGTAAAGCATCAAGCTTCTTTGGAGCTCAATCGATGTTGTGAAAGTTTTTCCACTTCCAATGTAATAGCCACAAAGTTATTGCTTATTCAGACAATTCAGCACCACAAAAAATGTATTATTTATTTATTTACAAACAGCCTCTATTTGCGAGTTTTAAAAGCTCTAAATAAATAAACATAATACACATACGTGGTAAATTTAGTAACGTTTAAACTCAAATTGGTGCCTAAAACTTATGAACTGAAGAGTAGATAAACCCAGGCAGTTCACCCGGGGTCAGAAATAAAACAAACTATGCAAGCTACCCTTCCAGGGAGTTATGGTTAGCAAAAAGCAAACATCACTTGAAAATTATACCATCTACTTAGGAATGAAATTTCATCCTTTTGCACCCCAAGGCAATCGGGCAATATTCATCTTTGCACAATTTTTTAATTGACTGAATTTGTTTGTATTTTGTTAGACGAGTTTTCGAGATAATGGCTGCTTAGTTAATTTAATTGAAATTTATACAACTACCTTGGATGCGGAGCTGCTGTTATTGTTTTGATTTCAAACAACAGGACTCCTGCAACAAGAATCATCAGGATTGCTCTGTTGATACTGCAGGCGCCTAGAGGTCCCATTTTCCTGCAACAAAAATATATCCTTAATAATTATGTTTTTACATCAAACATTGATATTATTTATTTATAATAATATTTTTTATCAAGGTGTTGAAAAACCCCTGAAATAAACGGAACACATTTTTTGATTTCAAGATATTGCAGCAATTACTTTTTAAAGTGCATCGAATTTGCAGGTAAGAGAATACAGTCCGCAATCTCTTTTTAGATTGCTATTCAATGGTTGAAGTTTGCAGTTATATATTTTTTTTAATATAAAAGAGGGAAAATCGGTCTCAGACTGAGTCTTATTAGAACTCAGTCTGAGGCAATTCAACGGTCTATTAGTCTGCCCTTCTAACCCGCCGAGCCACCGCCAGCTCTGTTAGTCATACCTAAATGTCAAATTTTAGCTGTCTTGAGAATTTGAAAATGATGTAACGTTATCAAATGTCTAATAAATATTTATTAAATTACTTTTCCTGTAATAAAGGATAATAATTATTGAAGCAAGATTTCTTTATTGCAAGTGTGCTTCCCTTATTACTTGAAAAAATATTTTTATCTGACTTTAAGAACGTCAAATAATTAATCGTTAAATTGTGTCATTTTCCTTAAATATGGTAAGAAAGAAGGTTTACAAAGAAAAAGTCGATTTCCATATAAATCGTACAACTATAATGGAATCCGCAAGGCCTGTCGACACATCCTTTTTAAATCTCACTTCCCTGAACATCCCCCATCTACCACCAGCAACATCCGGAAGAGTCGGGAAAGCTCCGTTAAGAGAATCTGCAGCCAGTAAATACTTAAGTCGGGCAATTTGGATCAACAATAACAGACTGACCGATATAAAATATCTGGATAAATTCGTTAACCTCTGTTTGGAATTCCCTGAGAGACTCGGTTGGCTGGATTTGTCCTTCAATTACATCAAGACTCTCGACTCGGTCATCTTGAAGTTTACAAACCTCAAGATATTGTATCTGCATGGAAACTGCATCAGTGATATTCAAGAAATTGTGAAACTGGAGAACTCGAAAAATCTTAAATGCGTTACTTTTTATGGCAATCCAATTTCGAATATTTCTCATTACCGAGGTTGCGTAATGGGGCTCTTGCCTCAGGTTAAAGTTCTCGATCACAGTCCTATTTTGAAAAAAGAAAGATTCGCTGCTATCCCACCGCAAATTGCAGATCAGTTGAGAAAAACTAAAGAAGCTGCGACCTTATAAAATGATGAAAGAAACGTTTATTGATTCCTGAAGGCAAAATTGTAATTTAACTATTAAGACTTTATTAATTTATGGGGCTAGGGTATTATTTTATTTTATTTTTATGATATTTTATTCAATACAAATATACCTAATTATTATTCTTATTACTGTTTAGTTATTATTGCGTTGTTGGCCGCTCCAGGCTCATATCGTAGAGTTGCATGTCTTGTCACCCATTGAAGCCTTGGTCGTTAGTTATTTATAATAAGTAAGGAAGTTTCAGTGCAAGTTTTCACTTATTTCCTCAGGGATTCAATAAATCCACGAACTTTACGGAAACTTAACCTGCACGTCATTATTAAAGCACTGCAATTAACTGCATCTGCAAACGGGCATTCATAAGGCAAGGGACATGATTGCTCTAATTTCCCCACGGATTTAAGAACTACGATTTTATTAGATGAGTTTACCATCGAACTATGACAATAAAACTGGATTATTTAAATTAGCTATAAGAAAAAATATACTAAGCATATAGGAATACGTCGAGTTGGTTTCTTGTGGTAATCACTGCCAATTTTCTGGATTCATCCGGGAAATATTTGAAACGGAAATTATATTCAAAGCCGGATATTTCCCTGACGACATCGCGGAATCATCGAAATGAAAACTCGCTGAAACGTTGTTTATCTCTACATATTATACGCTCTCTTAAAAATTAGAGCCAAAAAACAAGTCTGTTTGAAGTATCTGCTCTTGAATGCTTGTAACTCAGTTAGCATGAACTTGTTCAGCAACTCAAAACTTCAAAAGACGAGTTTACCTGAACTGTGGAAATGGCCTTAGTTTACCACAGCTGTAATAGGGTTTACTCACCTTCAGTTGGATACGAGTGTGTTTAAATTGATTACACTCATACGAGCAATGTTTCGATTTCTTGGTTGTGATGCATGATACGAGAGGAAACGCCTCTTTCTGTGCATCTAAGATGTATTCTTTTCAATTTTCATGGTTCCTATCCATTCGTTGGCAATCATGTTGGCTATCATTACTTTTTTAACCCCCCCCCCTCCTCTGAATAACTGAGTCATTGTCTCTAAAAACCTTGCTCAGATTCCTTAACCTTGATTATGCTGCATCTACCGATACCTCTCCGGCCATGTATTTTCCCCTGAAACTTGTTTTCATTCTTCATAATCTGATCGAAGTGTTCCAATTCACGCGTTTTTACGACTCTAAGCACTACTTTCTGTTTGCAAGTCTTTGAAGCCTGGCCCGGATGGATATTATTACTATGCACCGATAGTCTGGCTGCCACAAAAGCGCTGGAATCATACAGGATTAGCTTCCCGCTGATCCAGGAATGTAACGAGACGCTAGGCAGGCTGGCCGACAAAAAAATGGATTTCTACACATTCAGGAATATCGAGCAACGAAATGGGAAGCTCGGTGTCAGGGAAAACTTTTGTGGACCTGAGCCCGTTCTGGGTCTGAAAAATGTTTACAAGAGGAAGAAGAACTCCTCGATGAAAAGACACTCTAACCTTTATTAAAAGGTCTAGAAGGTTTGAGACGAACTCCATCATGGTGCGCAAATGGCGAAAAAGGCCCTTGGTAGACCATACCCATATATAAAATGTTAAATTTATTGGAATTTGTACTGTGTAATACAAAATGGAAGAACTACTTGCAGAGAAACTTAATGATTTAGAAAAAACTTGTACCTACTATTACTTAGAAAGATTCATTGTCAGGAAAAATACGAAAGTAGAAGTTGATAAAATTTTGTATAGTAACGAAGGTTACGAAGATGCCAGTTAACTGGCGGGCCTGGCATTCTAGATCATAAGGACTGGGAAATGAAATCTATGGCCCTGCCAAATGAAGTCTCAAACTTAAATCACCGAGCAGTGTGAAATGGATCGCACCTAGGTAGGATGATAAGGAAATTATTTCCATCTCCCTCGTTAAATCAACTCAAACCGAAAAAGCAAACAGTGCAAGAATAGGTACGTAAATACCTGAAGGTAAAATTGTTAGGAAATTAAATCGCCACTACGCACCCTAAAATCGAATGAAATATTGAAGTCAACAAATTTTATATTCATAAAAGAGAAACCGCTCTAGCTAGTGACATTCCAGCACTTTTAAACATCGAAAGTAGCCGCAAAGCGATGAGAGGAGCGGACCAGATGTTGGTAGATGTATTATGAGACACCCTCGTATCGAGTGAAATAATAGCACGACCTAGATACAGACCGGGTGGAAAGATTTGTGAAATCATGAATCAAACAATAACCCCTTGCAAAGACAATAGTAAGTCGCTAGGTATTCCACCCACGATAATGAAAATTTTACCAATCGATAGAGCGAATTAATGGATGACAACAGCCGAAAGTTCATCATAATCCTCAAACAACAAGCAGGTGAAAATGCGAAATGAAAGTTAAGCCGGTGTAATTATAATAGCTAGGTACAATGAAAAGACGACAACGCGTCGGCCGAATTGAAGGAAAATTTAAGTAGTTGAAGTTCAGGACAATTCAGTAAGGTAGCCGCGAGGTCAACTTGCCAAATCTTAAGATAAGGGAGATATGATAAGAAACAAAACACATCAAATCACGGTGCCAATAAGGTTCATTGTTGCGTGTCGTGTTTAGAAAGCGGGCCACTGCTTCTATAAAAGCAGACATCTTACAGCAGCTCCAGACAGATTGAGATCAGCTTTCGGGCAGGTCAAATCTGACTTCCTAACCCTTTGTACGTAAGCCCGTGAGACGGTTCTAAGCGAACTCTCGGTCGCCCAATCCTTATCTAAACTCTACCCTTTGGACGTAAACCCGGGAGACGGCATCTAGCGAACTCTCGGTCGTCCAATCCTTATCTAAACTCTATAATTCAGATACCGACGGCGTTATAAGCGGACTCCGGTTTGAATTTCCGTTATCTGTCTTAGAAAAACTCCCGTGGAAATCCAATTGATTTGCATCTCGAACTCAATACTCGCAGTTGGCAAATTCTCTTCGAACCAATTCACTAGTAGATGGCAAAGCGCCTATTCTAAGGGAATTTCCTTCACAAATTAGGGAAAATCCATTGAGAAAATAGTTAGGGAAGATATCTCTTCGAAACAAAATCCACGAAAATAAATAAATAAACCGATTCGCAACTTCCACGTGCGCAGATCCCGTTTCAAATCCGACAGCAAGGAAATAGGTAAATAATAGGTACCTACTCGATCACGTCATCGAATATTAGGAAAGAGAAATACTTCAACAAATATTTACAAATTCACGTATAGGAAATCGAGATAGAGCTAGGAGAGAAAATAGACCCAGGTCAGGAATTAATAACCTGTGAATAAATAAAACGGTCCATGATTAGGAATAATTCAATCATCCTATTTTTCAAAGAGCCCGAGTTTATTTAGTGCAGATGTAAGCAAGTACCTGCTGTCCCTTTAAATTATACGACGATTTAGAAAGTGAAACCGAGCAATTCTTCCCATTGTAAGCGCCATAACTGGAACTCGCAGCCACAGTAGGCAGGGTTGTCAGGTGTAGCACCTGCTACTCGCATATATTATCAGGAAATACCAGTTCCATTGCAACAACCGATTAGGATTTATGATAGGTACTCGATTACCCCACGTTGGGGGAGGCATTCAACTCGATGTCCAGATGGAGACCTCAGATAGCCGGTAAAAGAGCATGACTCTTTAAAGTGGAAATCGTGGAGCGCAACGGGGCAAAAGGCACCCTCAGAGTAGGACAGAGTAAAGCAAACCAAAGCAGCGAAAGACGAACGGGCCCGGGTCCTTTACGTTACAAGTGCAACAACAACAATCTCTGGATTTCGTCGGGGAATCGTGGATGTTTATTAGAGTGATTCTGCTAGTGTATAGCGAGTCAGGAGTAGGACCATACCATAAGGATGAGTAATCATCGAAAAAAAAACTCCCCAACTCCTAGCAACTGTGATCGCAGAAAGATCCATGATCGACGATCCTCGGCAAGCAAAAACATGCTCGTAGGACAACGGAAAAATTAAACCCAGAAGCGAAGGTCTTTTATTGGGAGACACTTTGAGAAATAGCATGGACTCTAAGGTGTAGGGGAGTCTAAGAACGAACTTCTTGCAAATGAATAACAAATGACAGTTGCATGACCTGGAAGAGAAAAAGCAGCTTCGAAACTATTTTAGTACCCAGAACTTACTCTTAAATGCCATGCAGTCGACCTCAGAGACTCCCCATGGTTAAGACGAACCATAGTTAAGGATAATTTTATTATGCTCCAGGAGAAGATTTGGTGATAAGTAAGACGCTGAAGGCAAAAGACGCAACAATGGAGAAGACATCTTTGTTACAGGTGTCCATAACAAAGTTTTGTTTTTGGACACTTTTTGCTCAAAAGTGGAAGATTCTTGAGCAGGCCTATAACTAAGTACTTGTTGTAACAAGCTGGAAGCTAAGTAGGTACCATATAAAATATTGATTTTCATTTTGAACATTCCATAAAATTGCAAAAAAATAGGTATAATAATATAAATCATATATAATTATGTAAAGTTCACTACCTATTTACTAGATGTAAGTATGTACTTGTTATATTTTTCTTAAACGAAAGTCTTTATCATCTCAACATGTAAGTTTTTTTAAGTAGGTAATTGTGGTGGCTTTGCATACGACTTCTCAACTTGCAAGATTTGTATAAAATCTAAAAATCTTACATTAGGTAAAATCGCCATTATATATTTCCTGTACTTTGAAATATTCGAAATAGGGTTTCCATGAAAAGTTACAGATCTCAGATTTTTCAATCCGTTCAACTTCCTAACTTCTCCTAGATTACCAATGCAGTTCCCATGTAGATAGAGAATCCTCAGATTTGGGTACTTAAGGATGCAGTCACTGATAGCTGTGATATAATTAAACGAAATATCAAGTCATGCCAGTCTTATGGGGTAATCCAAAATTTGCTCCATAAACTGGGACAAATTTTCTAAATTCGTTAAGCTGTTGTTATTTAGCAAGACGGATCTGCTGGGGAATTTTCTGTAGCTGGAGATACGGTGAGATGCACCTCCCGTCCTGCACGTTCTGACTGCTTTCAAGTACTCTTTGATTAGTAAGTTCGTGTAATTCTTGAATGATAAGTCCACCGGTTTACTGGTTGTTATTAGTAATTCTTCATTTCGAACTATTTGTTGTCTTTTCTCGTATTCTGTCTCCGTAACCATATTAGTGTATTTTTTAACAAAAAAATACACTATTGAGGACGACATCACTTTCCAAAAATCACCCAAACTCATCAAATGTCCACCGATCATGACCCCCAGATTACGAAAAAGTGGTTTTCCAAAATTCACCTGCCCACGATATATATATATATATATTTATATATATATATATATATATATATATTTATATATATATATATATATTTCTCCAAAATCGCGAAATTTCGATTTTAAAAACGCTCCTGTGGCTTTATCTTTTAAGATTAGTGAACGAAATTTTGGGTCCTTGTAAAATTTGGGAATGACGTTGGATTTTCGTTGAAAAACTTTCCAAAAGTCCCATCACTTCTACAGGGTGTCCCTTCAAAATTCCAGGTATCCGGTTTTTGTCATCTCATTTCAGGTCGCAGTTTTGAATCTAGGAGGCTGAAATTTTTGTGGGAGTAAGATATCTATAAAAACTGGTCTGGTATTGTACTTGAGCAAAATCGGTCGAGCCGTTTCAAAATGGCGGTCATTTTAATTTTTGAAAAATTTGCTAATATTTGAACCCCTGTATGAGCAAGATGGGAAAAAAACTTTGAAATCAAATTAACAGGATTTGAAGAAAATTATTGGAAATTTGAGTTAATGCAATAAAATTAGCATATTTTCCATTAATAAGCCAGTGTCGTGGGTAGGAAAAAGGGTGAAAATGTGTCAATTCTATAACCGTTTATGAGTCCATTTTTGAAGAAGTTGAACCGAAATTTTCCATTTTTTTTTGCTTTAACATATAATTTGATGTCTTAGCTTCAATTCTCCTCGATTAATGTAGCACTTTAAACGAAAAACAAAAAAGTTTTTCGCTTGTGCAAAATTAGCTTGCACTTATTAAATCGATGAAATGGTTCGCAATTTCTTTTTTATTTTTTTTCACATTCAATTATGAATGGTTCTGAAAATTAGAAGAGCAATCGCAACGACAATTAAATCACCTACATGCGGGTGAAAAAAGTATTCAAATTGGTCTTTTAATAACTAAGATATGACTAGTTTAAAAAATAAAATGTGTAGGATGAAGTATTGGACGTACTACATATACCTACTCGATCATCGCTACATATTTGAAAGGCACCTTTAGCTCAGTTAGTTAGGCAAGCGAACCCTTGCCTAAATAGTAAACTGTTGATGCGGGTTCGAAACCACGAGAGGGCTATTCTTTTTTTTTGGTAGGTAGGTGGTTTTCCGCTTTTCCCCCCCAAAAAATCGGATAATTTTTTCATTATATTCATTATAAAAAAAAAATAGGAAGAAAATATTTATTATTGAATCGCATAAAAATACACTATTTCTGCGATTGATGCGCAAGAAGGTTTTTATTTTTTAATTAATAAACACTAAATGATTTTATTTTTTTTATATTTATTTTATTTATGTATTATATTATTTATTTTATCTCGTACATTTGACGAGATAAAGATATGTCTGCACCGTCGTATTTTCCTCCGAAAGCAACCGAAAAATGATACATATTGCACCCTTTGCGAGTTAAATGAATAATGAAACGTGAAATTATTGCATTTCAATTTTATAACAAAGCTCATTTAAAATGTCATTGTTTTGTTTAAAATTGTAATTATTTTTTTTATGATCGGAGGGGGAAATCCTTCATCAATGCAAAATCAAAAGTGTAAACTAAAGGCTAAAATATTCCAAATAAATAACAAAAATTTAATATTCTAAAGAAATAGGCAAAATATTTCTAAATCCGTGGCCGAAAGCGTGGCTGGCCGAAGTGTGGCTAATTTGACTTAGGTAGAGACTTGAGTAAATACCATGAGTACCATGAAACTTTCTGTGAAATTGAATCTCCTCTGGAACTGACAATTTTCAGCTTGATCGCAGGTTTGGTTACTGAAAAATGCACAATGTTAAATTTCAAATTTTCTTCTTTAAGGTGCCATAACGTTTTGAAGAAGCACTTTCGTTTAATCGCTTTTATTTGAGGTCGCAAGCTGCAGTTGAGCTGTGTCCCATTCACTTATTACGGATACCCTGTATAATATCTTTAAAATCCTCAAAGATCTGATAAGAAAATATTATTAAAATCGCTTTAGGAAATCTTAAAGACATTTTAAGTTTAGATTTTAAGCTCAAAGACAAAGACAACTTTGATTTGAAATCTGGACATCCGTGAGATACGACTTGGGAAATCTGAATTAATCCAGAGATTTCCTTTCTGACTTTTGATGGACGTTTTAAATTAATTTTATATGACAGATACAAAGATACTTTGGGTGTTTAAAAAGACGTGAATAGGTAAGCTGGATGATAGAAATTCTTGATAATAAATTAAGCGGCATACTTGATATTCTACAGGATGAAATAAATCTTAATCTAAAAATTGGATAAGTATGATTTATATGATTCTTTTCAAATTATTACGCAGTGTGCTCAAAAAGTAGCACCTAATGGTGTGCTCATATTAGTGAGCAATAATATCCTGTTGGATGCTGCTCAAAGCTGCCTTTTTGATATCGTTAACAGTATAATTATTCTGATTTGTATTTTTATAACAATAATTAGAGGAGTCATATTTTTAATAATTATTAGGCTTGACAGCTTTTTTGAACTCCATATATTTAATCGACTTTTTTTATTTATTTATCTAACCACTTTCAACTTCCAGCCTCAATCAAACCAAGGCTACACCTATATTTATTCAAGACATGTAGGTAAACTGAAAAGTTACAGTTGGTTTTTGCATAATACACAATTTTTTTATCAGGGGATTGCAGGAGAAAGAATCAACGTTTCAAGAAATTCAAATTAAATTTTTTCCAATTCTAATAAATTGAATTAAATTTAAATTCAAACGTACTTGTGAACAACCCGGCTAGACTTATATGTATAAATAATTTAAAAAAGTAGATTCTTGAAGAAGACTACAATAAAGAGTATACATTAGCCAAAGAAAAATTTCAATTGACAACGTCCCCAAGAAACTAACATTTTTGACTTGTGTTTGAACATATTTATAGTAATACTTTTTTTTCATTGATATAATTTTTCTCATTGATACCGCTATGCTCAGTGACTAAGAAAATTATTTTCCAATTGAGAGAAAAATTCGAATGGAATCATCGGATTAGTTCCTTAGAAATTCTCGTATCGTTTTTTTCCATTTCGCACTAAATAAAACGATTTTATTCATTTTGAATTTTCACCGAAGTAAAAGATGCAGGAAAGTAAGCTCATGTTGATATTGATTCAAGTTTACTCTTATTTGTTTTATTTATATGAATAAGTTAATTTTAACGATGAAAAAATTGAATCTTTGAGGATTCGTGGTAATTATTATAGAACCATGGAATTGCAAAATTCTCTTGAGATAGGATTGATGGTGCATGAAAGGTTTCTTTGAGTTGTAGAAGTCATGACAACATTTACGTCAGTTGTAAGTATATAGGTAGCTATTATTTAATTCAAGATTCTCATTATCAGCTCAAATAGGTAGTAATTGATTGGCTTGGATAATAAGTACCTACGTAGTCGGTTCTGGTAACATTTTCACAAGATTCTTGGTTTATCTCGTAAATCTTCCATGATTAATAATTGTAATGATCCAATTACACTGATCCGATTCAGGTAGGTAAGGCAAATAGGTATTAAGGTTACACCGCCCCCCACACCAGAGAGTAAATTACGATTTGATTGCACGACAAAAAATCAAATTTAAGTAGGTACAGGAAATGGCTTTTTAAATCGAGATGAGTTGATCTAGCGACCACTTTACAACTTAATCAATGTTTCATTTCTAAGTTCGCTAGGGTGTTGCAGAATTACATTCCCGTGTATTCGCACGTGAATTTCTCGAGTGGCAAATTTACAAACTCAGCGAAACGCGTCCGGAAGGTGCACTTTCTTATGCTTTTCTCTGATTTGAATACCGCGAACTAACCAAATCGGATTTGAGATACTTTTAAAACACTAGAATATTCTAGCAGTTTAAATATTTATTAGAAGAATAAAATACGGATCCAAGTTGGCGGACTACCACGTCATTTTCTAAACTTGCTGTCTCTTTTCATATACAAATTAGCGTTTTCTAAAATTTCATATCAAATTATTTTGTAAAACTGAAGCTATTATTAGACTTGGATGTGCATGTTCACAACGATGTCTGAATACATGCAACAGTTTCGACTGGGACAGGAATTTAACCAAGAGATAACCAAACCAAGCTTATAAGATAAGCTTTAAGTGTTTCCAAACCCTGTTGTTTGTGGTGAGGTGGCTCAAGCACAAGCTCGTTCATTTCTACCAGATCAATGAAGTTCAGAAATTCTTTCATGGGAAAAGTCGAAGAAAAAAAGATATTGGGAGATAGACAAAAACCTTTGGGAGATAGATGAAAACCTATCACGCACTTTTGAAAAACGTCATCTGGAACAGGAGATACATAATAAACTTAAAGATCACAACGTTAAGAAAAAGCAAATAAAAAAAAAATACGATCAGAAAGGTCAATCAAAACGGTTTCAAATTTTAAACCATCTTCAGGACAAGTAACATGATAGCAACATGATAACAAGTAGCAACTTCGATTAAAAAAACTCGCTTGTCAGCTCAAAAAGGTCCGTGGTAAACAGGTAAGAACATTATCAACATCAAAGTATTGACAAGATGTTGAATTACTATAAGAAACATTGTTTAAAACAAAAAAAAGTTCAAAACACTTCAGAGTAAAATGGGTTTTGAAGGAAAATCCAATAGCGTGACCCAAAAACCGACAAGCGTTATTAAAGTTTTAACAAAAATTTCAATTAAACGGAGAACAGACTTCGCTTCAAGAGCCTGCCTCCGAAGAATGTAAGCAAGCTAGATATCCGGAAATCTATAATTTGTTCCTCAAATCAAGCCATATCATCAAATCCTCTGGTGATTTATTGTAGTAGCTGCTCAGTTGTGATTGGCTCTAACGGGTGATTTTTATTTTATTATTTCACCGGCTGAACTGTTGTGATTGACTTCCATGCGTGAATGTGCGTGCATGAGCAATGCAAAACTGAAAACAGCAGGATAATGAACGTTTTTTCAATAGTCGTAGAAAATAATGTCTTATGATATCGTAAATGGGGGATAATATACAAAATGCTTCAATTTTGGGCATTTTTTTCTTAATTACTGAAATTCCAAGACCTTCTTTATCCAGCTTCATTCTGCTACAGATCTGGTAACGTTTTTTTTCGCCACATGACAAATATACATGAACTTTATGAAATAATAAGAAAAGTTCATGTAGAATTATCTCTTTCCTTATCTTTTTTCTTTTTCAATTTTTTTTTTAAATTAAATTTCAAAGGTTGAAATTTAACTCCGAGTTAACTAAGGGAGCCCAAAATTTAGTGGCAGCGAGTTAGTTTTGGCCTTAGTTACACGGGAAATGGCTCAGTAGTTTCGAAATCTCTCATGATTTCAATGCAAAATTTTTTTATTTTTTTATTTTGTGGAACTAGCCAGCATCTTACATCAGGATAAGCTTTCTGCAGTTATTGATCTTGAAAGACAGAGATTGAATTTAATTTCTATTTCTATTTCTTTATTAAATTTTTTTAAATGGTGGAATAGTATATGTATGTATTGTGAAACAAGTGCGGAAAAGAGAAAATTTCTCACGAGTGTGAAATTTATTTTCCGCACGTGATACACACAGTACTTTTCCTACGACCACAATTTAACAGATTAATTATTTAACTAATTTAACACATAAATTATTTTTTCTGACAATGCTCTGCTTTTATGACCTTTTCTCCAATTTATGAAATGTTTATAAGCAGATTCGTATTTTTCTCTCGAAACTACAGGTAGCAAATTCAAAGAACACAAACCTGTTTGTTTTCTGACTTCAGGTGGTGTATTTTCTGCTTCAGATTCAGAGGAATCAAAATCCATTATAATGATAGGTACCTAACTAAAGATTATATTTTCAGACTACCTAGGTAGATATTATTTTCAATTCTACCAATGACTTTTTAATATTACTATTATACATGTTAAATCATTGAATTCTACCGACAATATTATTATTATTTATTATTAGACTCCGTATAAACTAAAAATAAGTGACGTGAGCGTGGAGACGTGGTAGATAATAACAATTATTTAAGAGAGGTTAGTATATCATTGATATGCAACTTCTACACAACGCAGGCGCTGTGCGTCGTCGATTGAAGTTAGTAGGTGGTAGAGGTGTGCGAGTTATTTTCACGATCACGTTCGTGAATTTGAACGCTACCAATGGTGTTATTAGCGATCAACTCGTAAATTTTAATAATTACTGCCACAAGAGAATAATGAGTATATTCTATAGTCTTGTCGGGTTCTATGTTATCCCATTTGTGTTTATTTTATTACCTTGAAGCTTTAAATGAATAGTTATTCCATTAACAATAAGTAACAGTTGAGTTCTCAGTTACCGCCCATCACTATTGTTTACATTAAAACTGTACGGAAACGATTTTTGGCTATGCGTTATGTCACTTTGTTGCACAGTTTTGGATACGTGAAAAATCTGCTAGTTTGCGCACAAAAAACGATGCGCAAAGTAGTGTTTTGTATAGTGGTCGTAGGAAAAATATTTTTTATACTACAATCTCATCTACACCGTGTCTCTTGAATTTCTGGACATAGGGAATTCCCATGTTAAAATAAACTATTGTAAATATTGGCTCCCATAAATATTTTACAGTAAAATGTCAAATGTAAAACTTTTTGAGAAAAAAAGCTGCTTCTTATGCTACAATTGAATTTTTATTTGGTTCATCCTTTTTCGAGAAAATCAGAAAACTTAATGGTTTTTCGTAGTTTTCCAAGGTTGCTTTGCTTTTGATAGATAATGCTAAAAAATTATTAATTTTATAAGATTAAAAGTAATTATTAAGATTAAGATAAGATTATTAAAAGACTTAAATAAGATTTTTTTACTTAATTTTTTATTGCCCATAAATAGACAATATATACCGGTAAGTACCTCCTAGTTTCTCGGGAGCATACAGGGGAGGTCAAAATAAACCTAGTCTGCCATAAATAAACCCTAAAGTGTCCCTAAACGGAGATACAGAGCCCCAAAGCGTACCCAACGATTTCCCCGGAAATTTTTATTTTTATCACAGACTAACTTATGACCTCCCCTATATGCTTCCAAGAAATTAGGAGGTACTTACCGGACAGCCTGTGAATAGATAAATGGAAATACGTAAATATGAAAGCTAATTTTGTCGGTATTTACTTAGTCACCAGGAGTTCCACTCTCTTGATCTTTAATCATGCACTCTCCTTTGGGTATAGTCGATATTAAATCAAATTTTCGACTCTCAGGGTGAGTACGTATATGCAAATTTCCGTATGAAAACTTCCAGATGGGAAAACTCTTTTTGCGTTTTACTTATTTCGGATTGGGTAGGTATACCTAAATCTAATAAGAACCCAGCATTGCTCCAAATATAAAAAAGTACCTAGTGGATCATAAATAATTGGTTATAAAATAAATATCGTTCGTATTTTTGTTTCATTTTATCTAATTCAGTTCCTCAATGTAAGTGAATTACTTTACTCTCGTAAAGAACACCCTACTCTTGTGATAGGTATACCTAATCGAAAGTAAGCAAGTTTATTTTAGTGGAAGTAAGAAATCGATCGAGTATATAATTCTTTAACAATTTTCTCCGTCTTGTTGATACAATCTAGATAGAGAACTTTTTATCCGCACTGTCTAATAAATCTATCATTATACAGGGTGATTTAGGTATATTTACATAACAAGGGGCGAATTTTCAAAGTAACCTGGCTCGGATTTGAGGAAAATCTTAATTACTTTCAACAACAAAGGTGAAATTAATTAGCTTCCACAACAAAAGGATATTGCAATAATGATATTATTATTAAAACTTAAAGAACATTGCTCGTTCATTCTCGTTTTATCTAAAAGGGGTCATAAATGTGGAACTGATCCGGAGTTTAAGTTTCACGGTCATATTAAAACAAAGTTTTTTATAATAGACTTCATTTAGATCATCCCACGTAACTTTTAATTATTAATTAAACTAATATAACAGTCTAAAGCATACTAAACAGCTTGAAAAATTTATGCGAGACAATAAAATAATCGGTAATTTCAACACGATCATAATCATTAAAGGCAAAATAAAATAAATTGAGAGAATCAAATTCAAATTATATCATTTATGATTAGAATACTTACACGTTGCGAGAGCTATCTATTTAACTTATACAACCTCGTCGAAAGGTGCTACCAGGCTAGGGACTATTAAAATAGGATAACGCGGTTCTTTACTTTATTGTTTCCGCAAAGCTGGAATATTAGCACCAAATCTGGAATGTAATCAGAAAACTGGGATGTAACCAGAAAGAGAAAAGATAACTCTTAGAATGTAAAAGTAGTACCTACCTACTTTTAAATTGTGATCAAATTTTAGGGGGTTGTTTTTGATTTATTGTAATCATAATTTATTATTATAATAAAGCAACTGTTATAACGCAATAACTTGAAATCAAATAAATATTATTGATTTTTTTCATTTTCAGTATTCCCTGTAGTAGGTCCCTAAACACTCATTGAGTTTGGAACCACTGCATCAATTTAAATAATAATAGAAAAGAGAAAAAAATTAAATACAAAAGCTCATAAGACAAGTAGTCTGGTATAAATTTCACATTATTATAAAAAATCTCGGTTTTCCCTGGATGTAATATTTTGTTTGACAAACAAAGTTTGTATACGTAGGGGAGATTATAAAATTAAAGCAGGCTCTTTATATTTCATTCACTATTAAAAAAAAAAGTGTCCACATAAAGTGTATTACTACAGAAGATAATATATTATACAAAAATATTAGCTTTACGTATTTTCAGAAGAACGGGGAGAGATAATTGAATACTAAATTATTAATATACTGCTTATTTTTTTATTAATTGACTTGATGTGTTGGTGACCGTAAAGCAAGAACTTAATCATTCCCTTTTGAAAATGTCGTATAATTGCTTTTAGGTAGATGACAAATTTTGCCTTTGTAAATTCTGTTTCACTTTAATGATTTCATTAATTTATTAGGTGACAAAGAATAATTATTGTTGAAAGGTAGTAGGCCAATTCGGTAATTGGGCGGTGCTTTTAAAAATAAAACTTTACTTTTTATTAATTAGAGAAATTTCCCTGTTTTTACTTTTCAATCATATGAGAAATATGAAAATAAATTTATCTTCGAGTGATTCATAAAATGCACTTTTTTAGACGTTTCTTAGTTCATAAAATGTATGATTATCTTGAAGAGTGAAATAAAGTAGTTTGGATGAAATAAAGTGCCGTAGCGGTTCATTATTTAACGCTAAATCTGACAGGTTACTGCACGCTCGCCGAGTGCAAGTTCTAGCTTCAATCAACGGTTCTAGTGAAGTAGTGAGCGGAGCCGGCTCGGTCGTTCGGACTGAACGCTGAATTACATACTAAACGCCAACCACTCCTAATGCTTGTTGACATCATGCACCTAAACTAGAGAAACGTCGCAGTTTATTAGCAGAGCGCCAGATCTATGTACAATTAATATTTTGTGTTTTGCGTCATTTTAGTTACCTAAAATGGATACCATTGTAGATGATTCAATGAATGAAATATCTTCTACCCACAAGAAATTATTTTTCAATCAAATGTGTGGCTAAATAATTTATATATTTTATGTTTACATTTAACCATGAATGAAATATCTTCCGCACTACAAGAAATTATTATTCAATCAAATATGACTGCACAAAATCTGTTAGGTAGGACCTACCTAAAAAATCTAAAGAAGTGTATATTAAGCAATATGTCACCTTTATGAACTGACGTGATGAAAAAAACTAAGTTAATAGCTTCAAAGAAACACTTACATAAAATATGAATGCATTGGAATTTTTTTTTAAATTTTATAATAATAACTTTTAGTTCTAATTTAAGTCACTCGTAGATAAAATTTTGAATGCAACATATGCATAAAGTGCCTTTTTTTCACTTCTGGGATTGCCGCATTCGCCTGCGGCTCATGCGGTCAAATTTCCCAGTCGTGAAAAAAAGTACCACTTTATGCACTTGTTGCATAAATAACTATTATTAAATTTAAGCTGTATTGGTAATATTATAGTTTATTTGTATATTGGATGGTTAAAAGTATTATAGGTATTGGAAGATTTAGCTGCCGATAATTATTATTAAAAACTTTTTAATTAAAAAATAAAAAAAAAAGAACTTTTTTTACTTATTAAAGTCCTGAAACAGAATTAAATTACCAATGAAAGATGAAAACTCGTTGTTTTTAATTATTACATTCTGCTCTCTAAAGAAGGTTTTTTGATTCTGTGATGCGAGGTATAAAAGTTTTCATAAACAAAGTCTCATTTTCTTCGAAAACTTTGAATTGATAAATCCGCAAAACAGTTGAAAAAAAAGCGTGTTTTTGATACTTATGTCAAAAAAGCTATGTAGGCAAAAGAAGTTCTGCTTGCTTGTAAACTTATTTGGCCCCTATCAGATATACAGAGTGTTTTTTACTTGATGTATATGAAGAGAGAGTACTGACGGATGATAAATAAAACACCATTTAAAAGTAGCGAAACATGTGTAACGTTTATAATATCAATCAGTATGCAGAGATTCTACAAAGTAAGGGTTGAAAACAAAAATTTTATGAGAGTCGCTTCTTTTGAAAGTGTGAAAATTAAAAGACAATTTTTGTATAACGTGTCAGTTTTACCCTACTTGGTAGTCTAACAGCTTAAAAAGAAATCATTTTGTATAGTTTTCTGAAAAATATTATTTTTGAAATTCAGATATTTTAACTGACTTTCAAAAAAAAAAAATTCTGAAAAGTTTCATAACTGGTTATTGTATATTGAACTAAAAAAATAATATTAGTCCTCCAAATTTCTTATTATTAAACTAAACGTGACATTTTGTAACTATTTTCACGTTTTTAGTGCAAAAGGCGATTTTCCGGAGGAATATTTTTAATAGCTTCATAAAACACGAAACTGCTACGAGGGTCATTTGAAAAGTTTCCGTCCTTACCGGCAAAAAGTCATGGTGCATTCAAGTTCTCTTACCAACCAATAGCGAGCCTTTACATATGTATTCCATAAAAATTTCAAGTCATTCCGGTCAGTACAAAACACATGGTACCCTTCCAAAGTTGACAGGCGACGTTTGTTAACGACAATGGATAAAATCGAGTATCACGCGGTGAAAAAGTTCCTGTATTTGAAAGGGAAGAAATCTCGGGAAGTGAAAGAAGAGTTAGACTCCGTGTATGGTGAATCGTCGCTCTCATTTACAACCGTGAAACATTGGGTGGCCGAGTTCAAACGCGGCCGTACAAGCATTTTTGACGATGAACGTTCTGGTCGTCCAAACTGTTTCCACGGAAGATATTGTCAGTTTAGTGCACACAACCGTGATGGAAGATCGCCGATTAACCATTAGGGAAATTGCTGAGGCTTGTGGGATATCAACTGAATGGGTGCATAATAAGATTTTACATGAAGATTTATGCATGAGAAAATTATCCGCGTGATGGGTGCCGCGTTTGTTGACGATCGACCAAAAGCGCGTACAGATGGACATGTCGCGCGAAACTCTTCAGCTGTTCCAAAAGAATCCTACTGAGTTTTTGCGCCGATTAATTACTGTCGACGAAACCTGGATCCATCACCATACTCCGGAGACTAAACAACAGTCAATGCAGTGGATTGAGGTGGGGGAACCAGCTCCGAAGAAGGCGAAGGTCGTTCTTTCTGCCGGAAAAGTTATGTCGACAGTTTTTTGCGACAGCCGTGGAGTAATTATGGTTGATTACCTTCAAAAAGGTAAAACATTAACGTACCCTATTACTCTGCGTTGCTGGACCAATTGAAGACGGAACTCAAGAAGAAACGACTACACGTGGCGAGGAAGAAGGTGCTATTTCATCAGGACAACGCGCGAGTCCACACGTGCATGGTCGCAATAGCGAAATTGGACGAATTGAAGTTCGAATTGCTTCAACACCCACCCTACTCACCAGACCTAGCTCCGAGTGACTTTTTTTTGTTCCCCAACTTGAAAAAATTTCTGGGTGGGAAGAAATATGGGTCAAATACCGAAGTTGAAGAGGTAGTAAACCTGTATTTTTCTGGTATTGTATATTTAGGTTTACCTAAAGAATTTTTTTCTGATGGCCTGAAGGGTTGGGAAAAGCGTTTGACCGAATGTATTGACTTGCGTGGAGGCTATGCCGAGAAATAAATTTTTGTTTGGCTTGAATTATGTGTTCTTCTTCAAAAGGCCGGAAACTTTTAAAATGACCCTCGTAACACCGTAAAATAATTATTTTGACAAAAAATATCCTCTATGCCATTTTACTGCAATCAATGAAAACATTAATCAATTTAGATGTTTGATAATATTCCAAATCTATTAATCAATTAGTTTTCAAAAAATATCACTTTTAATAAGATTTTTACAATAAGAAAAAACAGTGATTTACTTACTAAGTAAAAAATACACCATAAGTATTAATTCGATTTGTACAAAGGTAGAAAGCATGTATATAGAGATCTCGTCAAGACAAATATTTTTTCGCTAAATTGACCATATATTATACTCAACAATAAAATAAAACAAAGAACATCATTAGGTCAATGCGTATAAGTATATATTTTCGTTCAGAAATTCCAAAATATTTTGTCGACCGGTTTCGGGTGTTAGCCCATCCTCAGGACAATTTTCAGTTTACAAGATTCGCAGTCCCAAGGTAAAAAAGCATGTATATTATGTTGAAATCAAAAATAAACCTTTGGCGAGATGTAAAAGGGAGACCGTACACCTAGCTCCGAAATTTCGGATAATCACAAAAACGAGACAAACAATTATTAATTAAAACTTTTTCAGAGTGAAAGGGTGGCGTTTTGCTATTCCCGGTGAATGATGATGATTCATTGATTCATTCATTCATTAATGATTGATGATTTATCATTCACCTGGAATAGGTGCCTCACGTCGGTTCACTATCATATTCAATAACGCTACCCTTTAATTCTGAAAGGGTTTCAATTATTAATTGTTTGTGACGTTGTGATTTTCCGAAATTTTCGAGTAGTCAATGATTAGTATCTTTGAACCACGTGTCCGGTTTCCCTTTTACATTCCTCATGATGGATTAGCACCTGAAACCGGTCGAGAAGATATTTTGTAATTTCTGAACGAAAATATACACTCATTGACCTGACGTTCTTTTCGACCATTTTTTGGATTTGGAACCTAGATGTTGAAATATGACCATCTTCTGGTTCTCCGTTTTTTAGCTCTAAACCGACGTTTTTAAGTCCCCAAAATTAAATCGTGGCATGCCAAAGCGTTTAAATAATGTCAAACTCATTGGCAAACCGTCATTTTGGATCCAACATAGTAACTGAAAATAAGGAGTTTCCAAAATTATGATTTCCTTTTCAGGAAAAAATGAAAGAGGTCGCTTCTGAGTCAAAAAACGAAGAACCGGAAGTTTGTCTTTATTTCAGCATCCCCAGGGTCTAAATTTGAAGACTCGAATAAAAAAACGTTTCGACTTGAAGAGTGTTCCTTTATCATTGTCTAAGTCGATTTGATACATTGGTATATACAGGATATACCAATGTATCTGATATGGGCAAAATTAGTTTTAAAGTGAGCAGTTTTTCTACTTTCAAAAAAAATTTTTATACAGAGTGTTAACCACCAACTAGTACAAAATAAAGGAGGTGATTCTAATCCGACTTCTTCTAATAAGAAAAAAATTCCTATTAACATGGGGTCCGCAAACGCAGCGTTTTCAAGATACTGGGTGTTTAAAAAAAATATTTTCTTACTTTTTTGCGATATCTCAAGAACCGTTTGAGCTACAGGCTCCAGCTTTTGTACAGATTTTTACATTAATAATAGCTATACTTTTAAGATTCCCAAACTAATGTTCTACGATTTGCCACTGATGGAGATTTTAAAGTTGCGTGAGGGTTTCACCCCCTAGCTTTTACGGCACTGAAAAAATTATTACTTTGAGAGCAAATTCCAAAGCGCCAATGTTTTTTACACAAAAAAGTACTCTTGGTCAAAAACTGTAAAAGTCACCGTTCTCGAGAAAAACGTAATTTTATGATCAAAAACGTACAAAATTCAACATGAAAAATAGAAGTTCAATCATACGTTTCTGGTAGATATGAACGGCCAAATGCTCTTCATGTTCAGGTGGAAGAATCTGTTCTAGACGAAGTTGAAAACAATCTGGCTACAAGCACAAGAAAATTAGGTGCAAATTTAAATTTGTGATTGGAAAACTTTGCAAATAAATTTTTTCTACTCCCAACCTTTAATCTGCATATTAAATATGAATCACCAGTGCTTTAATGGGTCTCATTAAGATACAAATTTTCATTAAAGCACTGGTCAAGCTATCCAATGGCAGAGGAGCATTTGCAATCGAATCGGTTCCTTTCCGCTCACAATCGGGTCGACAAGCCAACCGAAGTCACAGAGTTCTCATACTCACGACAAAAATTGCCTTGTGATATAAGTTCTGTATTTCTGAAAAAAAGTTCTGAACGTTTATTTAATTTAGAACATAAGTAACATTCAAAGAAAATTTATCAAGATTTTATGTTACCTTAATTAATTTGATAGGTAGGTATATCGTGTAAAAGATAGGAAGATAAAGTATTATGTCATTCGTGGCGCTCCGTGATAGTATTCAAAACGGCAACGCTGCGACCGTCGCGTTGCGCAGGTAAACAATATCGTAATTAATGGCTGTCAATGTTATTAAAATTATTGAATCTGAAAATCAAAGCGTAAAATTCGGAATTCGAACTTCGCATAATAAAAATTACGCAGTAGTGAGTTTAAACTTGTACCCTTTAAACTTGATACTAAAACATGTCTCAGCAGAATAACCTTAGCGACGAAGAGAAAATTTGGTAATATACGTAAACAAATAGCAACCTATCTTAACCTCAATGATCCGCAATTGTACACGGGTCATTGTTAAAATATATAATTTTTCAATCTTTTCTATGAAATAAAAAAGGGTCGTAGAAAAAATAGTGTATGGAACTCGCAGATAATGGCTATTAATACGCTCTTATGATGATATTAAGACACTCGCCTACGGCTCGTATCTTAACCATCATACTCGCGTATTAATAGCCTTCATTACAAGCTCGTTGCATAATATACTAATTTTGTTTTATGTTGAATTTTGTACGTTTTTCATCATAAAATAACGTTTTCCTCGAGAACGGTGACCTCTACAGCATTTGACTAAGAGCACTTTTTTGTGTAGAAAACATTGCGCTTTGAAATTTGCTCTCAAAATGATAATTTTTTTCAATGCCGTAAAAGTTAGGGGGGTGAAACACTTACGCAACCTTAAAATCTCCATCACTGGCATTTAGAACATTAGTTTGGAGCCTTAAAAGTATCTATTTTTTTATGTAAAAATCTGTACAAAAGCTGGAGCCTGTAGCTCTGACGGTTCTTGAGATATCTTAGAAAAAAGTAAGAAAAACAATTTTTTTGAACACCTTGTATCTCGAAAACGGTGTGTTTGCGGACTCCGTGTTAATGGGAACTTTTTTCTTAGAATAAATTAGTCGTGTAATCACATCCTTTATTTTGTACTAGTTGGTAGGTAACACTCTGTATATGTATAAAATAAAACAATTTTCCCACATGTTTCCAATTTTTGGGGGACCTTTGTATACCTACTAAGCCACTTAAAGATTTCTATGAATATGGGACTCCGTTCATGAGGGTTTTATACTTTACTGTAAAAAAAATCCTTTAGACAGAAAGTTATAATACTTTGAAAACAACCATAGGGGGTTGTCGTGACCAAAATTATAGCCCAAGATTCTAGTAGAATCAGAAGAAACCGGATCGATATACAGAATTAGGGTCTGATTACTAAAAATTTTATAATCATTTCAGTATTTATTATCATAATCAGTCAATTCATTTATAAGATCAGATTCAAATGAGCTTATAAAAACTTTACAATGAATGGCTTCTTTTGCTTGACTGGCTGTAACAAAATCCGCTCGAGGGAGCTTCACTCGAGGCTTCATTGCTTCATTTCATATTTCTACGTGTACCTAAGCTCAGTTGTAAATCTGCTACTGATCAATAAATCGCATTTAATCATTAAATCATTATGATCGCCAAGACATTAAAAAATTTTGAGTGGAAATCAAGAATTAGTATCAAAAATAAACGTTTGGAGAACTAAAAAGAACTGTTACTGTTACTATTGCACCATTGTTGCCAATTATACTTTTAATTTCTTTCTTTCAATAATCAAGTTTAGTGATATAATATCACATTTGAGGAGGTCACTTTCCCAGTCCCCCTGCTGTGCTTAGAAGTTTATGATTTTCCAGAAACAATCTAAATGAGGCATCAAGATATTGCTTATAATTTATATTATTATATGACCAAGTACAGGTAAATATTGACATTATAAGTAATATAAGCTCCACGGAGTAAGAAGATATGAAAAGAAAACAAGTCGTGGTAAATCAGGAACGAAAATCCGAAATGATCTTTCTTTTTGAAGATGTTATCAAAGATGAAATTTCTGGATAAAAGTTTTTTCTATTATGCCTATTTCTACGCCTATTTCAAATTTCCTCTCAAGGAAATAAAAATTGTACTTACTATTTTACACCTTGAAATTATGAAACGTATCTAGGTAGGTAGGTAAGTATAATTTTTTCATTCGATGTTGAAAAAATTGTAAACAAATAAACGCTACCTCATCAGTTAATTTTCCATCTTTTTAGAAAAGCATAAAAGTAGGTACCTATCTAGTTTCTGATTATTATTATTATTATTATTATAATTATTGTTTCCTGACGGTTGATGAACTTTACTCATTAGTAGGATCTTGCCCTTTTTTCTTTTGTATCTCCTATTCTCTAGTGAATTGATTCATCCAGGACAGCCCCTTCAATGATATTGTCTCTTCCATTGTAAGCTTGCAGATTTGTTTTTACAGCTAATTTTATTAACCAGTCGGGAATAGTTTGTGTTATTACATCACACATACGCGTTAGCTTGGATTGTTTCAAACAGGACATAATATTCTCCGCTATCAGAGCTATGTGGAACCTGGAAGTGGATCTTTTATTTTTCGCCCAAGTGCAAAATTGCGGACAGTGGCAACTCGTTCCGCAGATGGACTCTGTTAACTTTGAAAGTGTTTTTTTTTAACTAATAATTTATCTAAAACAAATATGTTTCTGCATTTTTCAGTTTTTATCATTCCAGGACTTTATTGGAAAAGCTCGATTGAGATTTAGTAGAAGTTATCGTTCAATAAGAAGACCCAACATTAAGAAGTGGCTTCATCCTGCTAGAGAACGAGAAATAATAAGAATGACTAGAATAAGAATAAATTTAAAGTCTTCCCAGGCAAACTATCGCATGCTCCAGTAAATATTTCATCAAATCTTGTTTTAAAAGAGAGAGATGACCATTAAACTCATATCTGAGCTTATTTTAAGAAAATAATTTAAAAATACCTTTACTAGTTCAAATTCTCATCTCATCTCATATTTCCATTCCTTCCAGTTTTAATTTTTTAAAATATTAAAGATAAATTACTCCATATTTTTAATATTAATATGGCTTTTACCGATCAACAAAACGTTCCATGCTGGAAATATTCTTCAGAAATGAACACAAAATCAATGGCCAATGGACTCCTATCCATGATTCCTATCAAGAATTTCGAGAAGAGTTTGTAGTTGATTTTGATCGGTTTCGTAGAAATGTGCAGCGTTTAGGGAATTCATTCAGAGAAACGGGAAGTGTAGACCGTGAAAAAGATAGGTAGTGAAAGATTAAGAATAAAAACTCAAGAACAAGTTGAAGCTGTTCAGCAAGTAATTAAAGAGCACCCTCATACATAAATTCGTTACTTACAACAAGAGGTTAATCTGTCTTATGGTACTTGGCAGCGTATTAAAAAAGATCTGTAGCTTCATCCCTACCGTATGTAAGCTTTCCATGAACAACTTGCTAATGATCGACCCCGATGACAAAACTCCTCCCAATGGTTTTTTAATAACTTTGATAATAATGGGGAAGCAGTTTCAAAAAACATTTTTATCGATCAAGTTGGTTTTTACCTGTCTGATTATGTTAAATCACAAAATATGAGAATGTGGAGTGATGTTAATCCTCATCATTACGTCAGAGCTCCCTACATTCCGCAAAAATTGAAGTTTGGGCAACCACAAGTAAAAGTAAAGTAAAAAAAAAACAAGACAAGTAAAATAGGTCCGATATTTTTTCAACATAAACATTAAAAGAAAATTCTTGTTCACTTATAAATAAATTACACTTAATATTCAATTTTAGGCACACTAAATGCTGAAAGATATTATGGGATACTCATACCATTTATATAGAGTCCTTACATGATGATGAATTAACTGAGGGCGATTTTCAACAGGACGGAGAACGTCTACACACTACAAGAGACAATTTTATTTTTTTAGCTGATTACTTTCAAGGTCCCATCGCTGAAAATATGCCGACAATATGGCCCCCTCGGTCCTGTGATTTAACCCCATGAGCTTCTTATGGCCGTACATAAAAAATTCAATTTTCAACACTCCTCTTGTCGACTTGAACGATCTTCAACAAAGGATAACGTTTAAAATTTCAAGAAATAAGTAATTCACCACAGATGTTAGAGAATGTTTCCAGCTCCATCAAAAAGCGAATCAGGTTATGCCTAATAATTATTTAATATTAAGTATATTATGCTTAAAAACTATTAATCAATCATTTTTAACTTTTCTGTAGTAAATGTAATTTTCAAAAAACTCATTATGTAAGTCATGGCTTTTATTTATTGATCTATGATCTGTAGATCACTGATTGGAGTAGTTCAATTACACACCTTCCAATTGTTTCAATTTTATTTGCAAGACATTGAGCGCGGAACGCCCGAATAAAAAAGCTTCGCCTCAAAACGTCATTATGAAGTTGAAATTGTACTGAACCGTCATGGACCAATTTCAGTTTTTGGGTCACTTGATTGAATCTTAAGTGATAGAAAAAATTTTCTCATCCCGAAAAACCGAAAAAAATCTTGAATTTTCCCATTGGAGTTAACATTATTTATCGCTACTCGTGCAGAAATAATGTCTGTTTTTGTGTTTTCCATATGACTTAAAAGGTTGCGATCACTAAATTTATGTTGATTTATTTTCGTATTTCTCTTGTAAGTATATTTTAACTTCCATCGAATTCGCTTTTATTTAGTCAGTCCTCGCTTCTAAAATTTACAATTCATGGAATGTTCTTATTCTCAGACCAATATCACATTTAAATTATAATAACTTCAGTTTAGTTACAAAAAATCGATTTGTTGCAATTAAAATTCCGTCGGTATTCTTTAACTTTTCTAATCGTATAATGTTTCGTTTACTTTGGTCTTTTCGCATTTCGATTTGCGTCCTCCTTCACTTAACTCTAATAATGAATATCTCGTTTCGATTGCAAATGGAATTCAAATTAATTTGAACACCTTGTACACGTATAATCCCGTATAATAATGCTGGTATTCTAATTCTAATGCTATGTAATAAATATGGTAATTTCGGGGATAACTAAAGGAACAAAATCAGGAACAATTAATAGGTATTATGCCTACCTGTGAGAAATCTCGTAGATTTAATTGGTCTATGAGGTCAGATCACTTTTCAATTACCAAAACAATACTATAGATTTTATTATAACGTGCAAATACTGAGTTTTTTTATATGAGTACATAGACAAATTGACCTGTACGATTCTGCTGAATAGGTACTGAACGTTTATACAAAGGGAAATTTTTAGGTTCAATTGCTTGTTTTTTTTTATTTATCCTGTCCTTGGCTAGTCCAACAGTTCCGTGTCTTTTACAAGGCTCAATATCAGCCTGGTCGCAAAGGAGTTTCCTGCTAACAGTTCTCTGGAGCTAGTTAGCCCCATTTCTGGTTCATGTGAGTACCGGTGGTTCTGGTTCTTCTCTCTAGAGCCCTACCTTATGCAGATGTTCTCGGATGGCAGTGCCTTGTAAGAAGTCCCACCACTTCCCTGACCTGTGTTCTGCTTAGGAGCAGTATTTTCAATGCCAAGGATTTTTTATAACATTATTTCGCCATGGTTATTTTCTGATAAATGATTCCAGTATGTTTTGTGTTGGTCCCAATGCGTCACATAGAAGTCCGTTGCAGAGTCTTTCCTGCAGCTTCCTTTCAAGATAGGTATCCCTCGATGACCCGGTATCCAAACAAGTAGTGTTACCTTCATTTGTTTGGCCAGATCATTGGGGTCCTGCCAGGCTTCCCAAATCAATTTAATTTGATTTTGTAGCATGCGAGAGCCTTTTGAAAAACCTGACTGTTGAAGAGGATATAGATTTCTTTACCCTGATAGTTCCTTCTGACATTCTTCCCCACCACATGCATAGTTGCATGTATTTCGGCTTGGAATGTTGTGGTGTGTATTCACAGCTGCAGAAAATAACTTGACAATATGAAACTTGATGAAAAAAATTGACTATAGTGTGTCGTCTTGACGATGGCTTCCTAATCTATTGATCACAGCTAATGGGGGAAGATTTTTGCGACTTATAAGACAATAATTTACACTTATAAATGTCTTCAAAATAAATTACATACTAACTTTTATTATTATTTAATTTTTGTGTATTTCTGTCAAGCTGATTCATAATAAAAATTATTTTTATTTCTTTGTTTCAATGCGCAAAGATCTCTTTTACATGAACAGCTTGTTGTATTGTATTGTAGTACGGGGATGCATCTATACTACGACTTGGCAGATTTTTTGTCTCTCCCTCCCGGTAATTATTCGTTTTTAGCACCCCATTTACTTCTAGTTCCCCGGGGAGATTTAGGATTGTCGATTGTTCTAAAGACTAAAAATGATAAGTATTTTCCTGCTGGTTGGTAAAGACCGAGATGGAATCTTCTTGGAATCGTATTGGGGTTTCCTCCCCCTCCTTCCATAATCTACAGGTTTGGTCATTTTGTGGACCAAACTGGACTCTTCTTTCTTTATCTTGCCTTTGAAAACATTTTCTCCTAGTCCTAAAAAATATTCTGGTCCCATGTGTGGCGTTAGTTGCTCCTCGCTCTGCTAGGTTGTCTTTGTTTCCTTTGTCTAATTTATTTTGCTTCATTGGGAGGGAGACATTCTCGAAACAGACTTCGTATATGTTTTGTTTTATTAATTGGTAACTCGAGTTACTGTTTTTTTGGTATCGATTTTTATAAGAACCATAAAGTAAGAGATAAGCCAAACTTATTTTAACTTTTGAAAAAGTTAATCAAAAATGGTTAAAGCCGCTCGACCAGTCACTTCTACAACTAAAAAATTACCATCTATGTCCATGTGTTTTTATAATTACGAAGAGACTACATTGGAGTAATAAAAAAAAGATACTCCATAAAGTTATAATAAGTACCTACACGACTATATAGAACTAATAGATCGTTTAAATTAAGAAATTGGACCATTCTTATCAGTCTCGAATTTTCCGAACCGTATAAAGCAAGCAAGCCTCCCATGAACTTTTGCTTAGTTGGGAGTTGAAGCGAAAAAATTCCCACCAGTTGAGTTTATCAAGTGGCAAGGCCCTGGAGAGGAATTATAAATTATTTTGGTGAATTAACGTGTAACAAAACTGAGGGCAACTTCGTTTCCTGCTAGTTCATTAAACATATTGATTTAATAATTGAAAGGTATCCAATCAAAAAGTTTCATTATTTGTACATTAAATATTTAATTAACCTGATGTTAATTAGGTTCCTTCTCATTGAGTATTCATGTTTGCAACTTTCAAAATTATATTCACTGTAACTCCTCTATGATAACAGATGAGAATTTCTATGAATTACTCCCTTTTTGGGGAATGATGAGGAAAACCATAAACTTTACAACTTTTCTAATCACCTGAACTAATCTGCAATAACACTCATGCATGCATGGCTGCAGAAATTTGAATTAGACAGGCTGTTTACTGTGAACTAGGCCAAACTATACAGGCTGATTATTTAGACTAAAATAATGAAAAAAATATATATACAGGAATGTCATTTCCAAAGATACATATTCGTCTTCGAGGAATTTAAGTTGTACTGTACCTATCATACAGAGTTTTGTGAAAAAGTACTTTTAACCACACATTGTTTATTGGCCGAAAGGAATTGGACTTTTCTCATGTCATTTGTTCCATAGGCGTCACTTTTTCCAGATAGATAGGGTATTCAATTTATTAATAAATTTAAAAAATAATAAGTTGAAATTTTGCACATATTTTTTTTTTATACCGCCACACTTTTTGCGGAATTTTGCACAAGTTGTAGAACACATTGACCCCCAAACTTTTTCCCGTGCACGCCTCTGGTTCAAAGGTATCGTTTTTAAATCAAACGTTCATTTATTTTATTTTTGTCACCCTTGCAAGATTTTGATTTATGACTCGGTATATCTACGAGATGCTGCAACTTATTTGCCTATGAGTCATTGATCAACTCATTGTTTTAGACTGGTAGTTGGCTGTCAGTTGGCGCCACAGGTAGTCCACTTGAATCAGACCCAAATATTTGGTTTTGCTGTATTAAATCATGTATAGTTTCAAAAGTTTCAGGAATATTTAGGGGGAGGTTCACTGAAAACTCCTAATAATATCCAATCGATTTCAAAAGCCGCGAAGGTCGAAGCTTAAAAATTCCCTTTCTTAATTTTTGGCCCATATATCGAAAACGTGGGCACAAGGGGAAGTTTTTCTGTCAAAAATTAAAGCTCATTAAACTCCCAATAAAATGGTAGATTCGCATGTTTTTCTACTTGTCATCTTGGAGATATGAGCCAGCGAAAATGTAAAATCTTCAGAAAAAATCTTCCTTTTCAGAAAATGGTAAAATATTCCATTTTCGCCGTCTCATATCACATTTTAAGCGAATCTCTCTACATATTCCTGAAACTCTTGAAACTACAGGGTGCACCATGTATCCTTCTCTATATTGCTACCTCCTGAACGCTAAGAGATACAGGGTCGGTTAAATTAGAAAAAAGATGCGCATTTTTGTGGCAATCTCAAATTCTGTGACCGTTCCTGAAATATCCTGAAAAAACTGAAAAATCGAGATTTCTTATTTTCCTCATATCTTTTTTATTATTGGAAATTAATAAATAATTTTTTGTAGGCTTACATAAGCCGTTAAGAGCTATCCATCTGACATTTCAAAAATTTTCAAGGCCTACTAGATCCAAGAGTTTTCACAGTCAACTTTCGTTTTTCTTATGGCCGCTATATTATTTTTTTTATGTCGTTCGATATGAAAAAAATAATGGAAACCAAAAAATTAATAAACTTAAAAAAAAATTTTAAAATTTTAATTCTTAATATTTCAAAGGAAAACCTAATAAAAAATCGTCGAAAAACGTCAACATTTGTAAAATACGCCGAAATAGTGCTTGCCTTATGGTTTTTTAATTTATCTATGAAATTCGGTCTAAAAATGTGTCTTTTTTGTAAAGAAAAAAGAAGAATAAATTTTTTTTTAATTTATTTTTTGAAGTTTTACAATTTTTTGTTTTTATGATTTTTTTTATACCGAACAACATAAAAAACACTATGGTGGCCATAAGAAAAACGAAAGTTGACTATGAAAATTCTGGGATCTAGTCGGCTTTGAAAATTTTTGAAATGTCAGATGGGTAGCTCTTGACGACTTATGTGAGCCCACAAAAAATTATTCATTAATCTCCAATAATAAAAAAGATATGGAAAAAATAAGAAATCTCGATTTTTCAGTTTTTTCAGGATATTTCAGGAACGGTCACAGATATCTCGTATGTCTCGACGGAATCGAGATGGCCACAAAATTGCGCTCCTTTGGACTTGTTTAACCGACCCTGTATCCGTTAGCGTTAGGAGATAGCAATATAGAGAAGGATACATGGTGCACCCTGTATATGATTTAGTGCAGCAAAATGATTTTCTTTGTGCAACATTTCAACTTAATATATCAAGAAACAAGGACGCGAGTTACTGATCATCCTGTAGTATATGCATATTATGAATTTTGTTCCGAATAATCCATCAATTATTCCCATTTAATTTACAGTTATAAACATTGTTATAATGAGAATAATAACTGAGAAGAAATGAATAATAGGAGACTAAAAATAAAAACCAAAAAAGTTTCAATTTTTGATTTAGTTTTTTCTAACTCGAATATTCTTGTTCTCGTTAAATGTATTGTTTCAATTTGCTCATAGAAGCTTTCTATATAACATTAAGCCATGATTCCTTAAAATTAAAAAAAGAAAT
This sequence comes from Malachius bipustulatus, assembly GCA_910589415.1. Lineage (NCBI taxonomy): Eukaryota > Metazoa > Arthropoda > Insecta > Coleoptera > Melyridae > Malachius > Malachius bipustulatus. The sequence goes on from OU342633.1 coordinate 50,134,958, forward strand.
AAAATTCTGGAAGAAAATTTCCTTTGTAGGTTCATAATAGTATACAAAAAATCAATTAATTGAATGCTTGACTTGAACCTTCTAAACTACCTCAACTAAAAATATAAAAACACCCCAATTAAGGATATTTCATTATACCTACCTACATGTCATCAATTATTAAAACAACGTTAAAGCGGAAATCAGAAAAAATCTCCTTTAATAGTATAAATAGTAGTAGATATATGAAAAAATTCAAATAGGCACTAACCTGGTTAATTGTTAGTGATTGCGATGTGGATTCTTCAACTTCCAGGAGTTCCCGGTGCCGATGGGTCGTGGGTGCAAGTAGTGACTGGTAACGGCGCTCTCTGGACGGCTCATCTTATACCTGCGAGGCGTCCCGATGCAAGGCGTCCCGCCCTCTCGCCAATGGGACGCTTATCCTGCATGCCCCCGACACTTTATCTCCATTCATTCAATATGTGTGGGTTGACGATTAGGTTTGTAGTACTACCTATTATTATGATAGTACTAGTATTGTCTAATTAAATTGTAATTAAAATTTAAGTACCTATACCTAATATATTTTTTTGTATAGTCATAGATATACTCGCAATTAGGAACAAAATTATAGTTACAGAAAAATAAAAAAAGAACGATGTATCTTTTGAATATTCTTCTCTATTTTACTGCATGTTTGAATGTAAGTTATATGTTTTATTTGTATCAATGTATCATGATTGTGTGTATATTATGTATAATAACAAAAATTTCAAAAAAGCTCAGTTTTCTGAACGTTCTCCAATAAAATCTTAAATACGACCATATGGGGAACTTGAAAAAAAAAACTTTCGAATATTCATTTCACTGAAACAACCTGGAGTTTTTTCACATATTGACTTTTTTGGAGGAAGAACATTACACCCTGCTTATACAGTGCGCGAGAAAAGTAAGGAATAAATTCTCAAACTTTGTAAAAAAAATTCGAAAAAATGCAAAAACCCCATCTTCGAAAAGTCAAATGGAAAAGTACCCCCTGCGACCCCTTGATCGATAGATTTTTTTATACAGAACACACATAACAAAAGTAAAATTGTTTAAATCGAAGGACAAATGACGAAGATAATTACCAAAATGTGCAAGAATTAGAAATTGAGAAAGCATAGGTAAAGAAATAGAAACCGTTCTTCAAAAAATAACGCAGCAGAAAATTTTTTATTAAAATTAAATGTTAAAATTGTTGTCTGAGTGCGTTCTGTTTTTTTTACAAAACTTTTTACGCTTTCTCAATTCCTAATTCTTACACATTTTGGTAATTATCTTCGGTTAGGTATTAATTAGGTACAGGTTGAATTTATTTCAACCTTTTTTGGTTGACTAGGCCTTTAAATCCAACTCAAATTTTAGGTATTTGAAAACGTGAGTGCCCTTTATATAAATACTCTTAAAATCAAAATATTCTATTTCATATCACTGTTTCAATTCATATAATTTTAATAATTTTGAAGGTAAAAAAAAGTTGAATAGCTTCAGACAGTTACACATAAACTCGATTTTGTTCATTGCGAAGCCTGCATGAAGTAATTTTCTATAAATTTAAAAAAGCAATATGGATAGCAGGTTACACAAGCCTCGGGCCGCTGTCACACTTCATGTTTTGAGTCCCTCTCTTTATATTTTCTTTTTAAATTGCTCCGAATCCAGTTTTTTTCATTTTAGATTTAATGAATTCTTATCCCTCAGACTTTGTGTAGGTTGGCAGCACTAGTACTAGCACTGTCCCATAATCAAATCTTGTCCTTACTCTCGAATATAATGAAATATATCTTGAATGAGGTATGTATATGTTATTCAGATATGCGTATTGATTATAAACAATTAACTCGCTCATTTAGAGTTGATATGAAATTATTATGCGAGAAGGCAAGCCAAGAACAACCCCTTACAAGTCAATATGAAATTCTTGCTGACACATTTAGGGAAGAGAACATGAACAACAATACTCCAGAATTAGTTCAGAGCGCATTTATGGAAACGTTTCGTTTCGATACGATTTAATAGAGAAACGTGATATGTTCGGAAACAATTATTCCACATTAGAAGATATTTTCTAAAAATTTTGCATAACGCGTATAGGTGGGCAATCTTCCGGGATAAAATTAGTTTGATTTACCACAACTTTCGAACGCAGAAGAAGTTCTTATCCAATCCTGGAACTTTTTTGAACTTCAAATTTTTGATATGTAAAAAGTATTATTATTGATTTGATAACTCAGGTGAAGCTGCTTAACACTGAAAATATTATCTCTACACTTCACTGTATACAAAATGACATCTTTAAACTGACAGAAATGCTACACCTCCGATAAATTTTAGTTTGTTAATTTATATACAGGGTGTTACACCAACAGACCGACATGGCTTAAAGGTAGGGGTAGTTTTTCAAGGTATAGTTCAGGATCCGGTTTTGAAATTTTTCCGAGGTCCTTCGTTTTGATTATACAGCAGATTGATTCATCATGTATTTTGGAGAAATTTTCTCTGAGCATTATCTTTTAAACGAATTGATGGAATTGCTAGTATACAGGGTGTTTCACCAATAGACCGACGACATGGCGTAAGGGTAGTTTTTCAAGATAATTCAGGGTCCGGTTTTGACATTTTTCTGAGACCCTTTGTTTTGAGTATACAACAGGAAGAGACTTCAAGTACTTTGCAGAAATTTTATATGAGCATTTCTGGTTAAACGAATTAATCGAATTGCTAGTATACAGGGTGTTTCACCAATAGACCGACGACATGGCGTAAGGGTAGTTTTTCAAGATAATTCAGGGTCCGGTTTTGACATTTTTCTGAGACCCTTTGTTTTGAGTATACAACAGGAAGAGACTTCAAGTACTTTGCAGAAATTTTATATGAGCATTTCTGGTTAAACGAATTAATCGAATTGTTAGTATACAGGGTGTTTCACCGATAGACCGACGACATGGCGTAAGGGTAGGTGTAGTTTTTCAAGATAATTCAGGGTCCGGTTTTGACATTTTTCTGAGACCCTTTGTTTTGATTATACAGCAGGTTGATTCATCATGTATTTTGTTAATGCAAATTATGTAAGACGCTCTACAAATGACACTTGATACCCCGCATTTCTCCGATCCGCGGACTACAGGGACGTACTTAGTTTTTCTGGTCCCTTTCGGTTTTGTCAAAAAGTTCACCCTGTATGCATTTTTTTCATAGTTAGTGCCATTTTCGAAAACTACATGAAAAATTCTACAATTCTGGCAAAAAAATTGTTTGACACCATTAAACTGAATCTAGAAAAAAATAAAGACTTTTATTAGTGTTTTCAGAATTTTATTTCATGGTTGTTCATTATCTTCGAAAAATTAAATGTGACTTTCTAGAACTTGCTTATTTTGTAGTTATTTCTAATAAATTCGCTTGTTCTAGAGATTTAGACAGTATTAAGGACCGTACTAGATTTTTTTTTAGCTAACCATAAAGTGTTAATAACAAAAGCAATTCCAAGAACGCAGAAAGAAAATATCAACACAAATTCAGTGCAGAACCCCCACAACAAAATAACCTATAGTGGCTGTTTTCCATCAACAGACTAGGCAACTGGTTTCCTACGAAATTAGCATAGATCTGTCCGGTCAGTCTTTGTTCGAAAAAGTGGAGGCCAATGAGTTTGTCACCAATTAGAACACAATACACATTCACGAAAAAATTACGCTGCGAAAGAGTCTCCCTCGTTTTGCACGGGAGTACTTTTCTGACCAAGCATGTGAATTTCGGGCCATATCTATCATAAGCTGAACTACGTCGGTGAAAAGAATTCTAGGATATTGCGACGTATGTCCTAGATCCACTGTAAAAATTCCCGTCTAGCAACCTCGTCAGTCGTCACCTACTTCGAGCCTCTGAACTTTCTGGTCATGATACTCATAGTCATAGCATTCCTTTTTGATTATCCATGCACCATACTTGAGAATGGGGTACCTACTTCCAAGGCAGCGCTTATCCGCCTCGTGCTTGTTTGGGGATTCTGTTGATCCATGTGAATGATGTTTTCAACCAAAAAATTTAACTATCTTTATAATGACACAAACGGTCAAGAAAATGTGTCGAGTCTGATGGCGGCCTGCTTGAACATCATCTGCAATGAATTGTAGTTTTTCTGCCCAACATTTTTGTAGATATTTCCTTTCTGTTTCACTTATGTACATTGTTTGGTTGTTTTTAAAATTACCATCCCTTCTTTGAGTTGTTTTTCTTATTAACGCTTATGTTTAGCTCGAAAAAAATTGAGTACGGTCCCTAATCCTGGCTAAATTTGTAGTACAAATAAGACAAGCGAATTTATTTGAAATAACGACTAAATACGATAGTGCTAGAAAAGCACATTTGATTTTTAGGAAATAACAAACAATTGACGAACAAATTGAAATTCCAAAAACACAAAAAAAATTTATCTTTTCAATTTTATGGTGCGAAGCAATGTTTTTGTCGGAATTGTAGCATTTTCATGTCGTTTTTGAAAATGGAACTAAACTTGCATAAGTTTAAGAAGAAAATGCATATGGGGTGAACTTTTTGACAAAACCGAAAGAGACCAGAAAAAACAAGTACGGCCCTGCAGTTTTCGAATCAGCGGAAAATGCGGGATATTATTGCGATATCATTGGTAGAGCATAATATCTACCAAATTTCCTTAAATTCCATCAATTCGTTCAAAAGATACTGCTCATCAAAAATTTCGGCAAAATACATTAATCTCCGAAGAGTCTCAGACAAATTTCGAAACCACATCCTGAATCGCCTTGAAAAACTACACCCCTATCCCTTAAACCATATGTGGGTCTGCATCTAACATCTTTAGAAACAATCAAAACTAGCATGAGTAGACTAGTAGACTTTGAAACAACACTTGAACTCACTTCCGTTCATCTTATGAAGGCGAACAAGTCCTGGAATTAGTACTTAATCCCTCATATCGTTATTGTTGTCTCTTGGATAAGGTTTTGGCGTCTCCAAAGGCGTATTTCAGTCTTTTTTTTACTATTTCCAGTTCAATGAATGTCAATGTTATTTCTAGGTACATAAGATAAGAAATGAGAAACATCCATTAAATATCCCCAAAACATACGCGATTATAGCCATGTGAATGTCTATGACCAATTTATACGTACAAAGAAATGCCATCCTCCCATCTTTGTTGAGTTTCTTGAAAGTTTCCCATCTCCTTAAAGGTCTCCAAGTACTAGAAAGGTACCTACCCAATTTTACCTCTACACAATTTTAAGAGTATGTATTCCGTCTTCTAAACCTTCTTTCCGCGGAACTTCATTTTGGGACTGCTTTTTTGGCAGTCCTTCTGTCCCTTCTTTATAGTTTGTGTCCTCTTTGTGATCTTCAATTAGAAGCTGTAGTTATATTTTTATAGGTACTTTAGAGATACTTCTCTGTTTCTTCTTCGTGTGGTTCTTGGTTTTTCACCACTACCCCATAACCTTATCGGCATGGGTAGCCCTAACAGCAATAACGTGACCGCTTTTCGGCGGGGGTGTTTCTGATTCATGATCTGACCTGAGAATGACCTGAAATTCCTGAAATTTGTAGAATTGATTAACGGAACTGCCTCTCAAAACGGGATTTTTTTAATTTTTTAATTTTTATAGAAAGTTCGAAGGTTAGAACGGAAAAATTGTAGGTAAAGTTGATTTTTAAGATTTGCCGATATACAAATAATGATCGTATTTTTGTATAAAAATTGTTAAATGTACCAAAGTTGTGAAATTATTAATAAATTCCACTTAATTTTATGCCAGCTTTTACAATACGTGAATGATTGGACAAACAACATTTTAGTAAATTCACTGTAATCATAACAAATGTCACAAATCGGTTCCAATGAGACAAGCAATTAAATAAACCCCAACTGAGCAAATAAATGTATCAGAATCTAATTACTCAAAATGTATGATAATTTTGACCAGGTAGGTACATTAATCAGTTCAGCTAAACAGAATTCAATTGAATAAAGTACCTAATAATAATTATTGGATTTAACGTTTAATTTAGCATCAGGTTTGCTTTGTAAAAAAACAAAACGTAACCTTTAATCGAGTATTGTTACAATAAATATAAGCAATAATAATTAATAATAATTGTTTCTAGTCCATGCAGTCCATTTAGGAATTGACGCAAAAATTTCAGGTACATTTTTCTTGTAATGCTTATTTGGAAAGGTCTTCGATGAAGACCTCAACCCTGATTTTTCGCATTGTCCGCAACGCATCACACAACAATCCGGGATCGTTGGGCTATTTTTCAGTGCATCTAAGACCCTCATCGACGATTTACTAATTTAAACTAGACTCAATTCAGTAGGTACTCAGATAAAAAAAATTATGAATGGTTGATTCCTCGCCTACCAATCCATTTTATTACCGTACTGCTTTGAAGCCTCTAATACTCGCGCGTGGAGCTTTGACGCGTTTGCGGTTCGCGCTGCATTACTCGCTTTTGTAACAAATATTAACGCAAATTAACTAAGATCAACGACTTATTCGATCTATGCTAAAAACACAAACACGCTTTTTACTTTAATTTGAAGGTATTCAGAACGGCAATAAAATCTGGCAGACCCGAAAAACAATTTCGAAGCCAGACACCTGAAAATGTAAAATGCGCAAAATGTAAAATGTAAAATGTGACAACAAGAAATGTTACAGCTGTCAAGGAAACATATAAATGTCGTTAATGAGACCTTTTCTTCATTTTCTTCAGGCTGTTTGTTGAGGTGGGTGTTGCCATCCAGATCTGCGAGCAGACAGTTTTAGTTGAGTTTTAGTGGATATGTACTTGTTAAAATAATTTTTTGGACAAGCTGAAGAGGAACTTGTCTGACCTTGTTGGCTTTGTTATCAAATAATGACTTTCTTGACTTTCAACCTCCAACACTAACATTTAGTCGACTCGAGTCTGGGACCTGGAAGAAAGTGCCATTAAAACTGCTCAAAGCTCCCTGATGGTAGCACGAGCCGATACGATCTATAGTGCCTACATTACCTTAGAAGCCCGTGAGGTGCCTCTGAAAGACCGTGGACACTTGAGAAAACACCTCGGAATGTTGCAAATAAAAGTTTGAATCGTGAATTGAGGAGGTTCTGTGTGAATTTTGGAAAATTTATTGGTAAGTAAAAGAGTTGATCTAACATGTAAACCTGTTTTCTTGCAAAAAGGCTTTCTTTTTCGCATTCTTGTTGCATGAGCGGGTAAAAAAGATTGCAGCAGATCTGATCGTCGGAGGGGCTAGAGCTTAAAGGATAATCAATGGGTACCAGAGACAGCAATGAACCGTAATGTCTTATAAAAATGTTTTTAAATAACATCTCATGGTCAAAAAAATGTGTTAGAAATAATCACCTACCAGATGAAGAGGCTACAAATACTTTGGATCCACTCGTTTGTGATGAGAACATTTTTTGAACATCTTGTGGTCGCTTTTCCAGGATTACGAACAAGAAAGTGCCTCTTCACAATGAATGACGATATCGGCACAAATTTGGTAGGTACAGAGAGTCTGCAAGGAATTTGAATCAATCATCAAAATCTGTTTGTTCTCTGCCCAGGTGTATTGTTGTTTTGGCGATATTTGAAGATATGCTGACAACTGATTCTGGTTCAGGAAATTTCTATTCATCAGTTAGTTCCCCTTCGGCCAGAGATCGACTTTTTCGTTCTCTCCAAAGCCATAATGATCTGGAATCCAGACCAGAGACAAGTTATTGTTTTCAGCTACTGCGTTGAGTGCTGTTTGTTTACTAAGTGCCATACCAGTTTAGAGTTGCAAGGGATGGAGCAAAGGGCTTCAAGAGCCGCTTGATTGTCTGAGTAAATTTTAATTGTTTCAATGGCATGAATTTATGCCTGAAATACTGTTGCAATGATGACCCAGACTCTAGAAGAATTCTCTTCTCGACCCGGCGTTATAAGCTCTGGATCCAGTTCCCGTTGGAGTCTTAGAGACGTCGCTCTACCAAGTGAGGTCCTCTTTGAGGGGGACGTTGGTGTTGCGCTCCCATTCGTCTTTGCTTGGAAAGAGGAAAAGAGGGCGTTATAAACAATTTTAGTAGGTACTTTTTTAGGCGATTAGCTCTATTTGATTTCTTACTGTATCCGTTCCCTAGACAAGTGTTTAAACTTACACGAATTCAACATCTTTATTGGAAATTAAATATTGTTTAGGTAATTAAAAAATAATAAATTGTAATTTAATTTAAAATCCAATTAGGGACTATTAGGGAAGATTGGGGACTATCGATCTTAGACAAAAATTTGCATCATCTTTATGCGCTCCCCCTCCTGAAATTTAATTGTGAAGAATTTTCTGAAAAGATAACTTATCGCTTTTTGGAACGTTTATAATTATTATTAAAGTGAGTAGGTAGATGGATTTTTTCCAAGGGCACTGTAATTTGGAATTTGTAGGTTCCTGAAAAAAGGATGCGGTCATAGAATTGAATATTTACTCTGTTTTTTGCTAAACATATTGATTGAACATCAAAAAACTATTCATAGGTGCTAATCTTTTCATAATATGTATAGTTATGTATACAAAAATGGTAAAAGTAAACTTGTATTATCACAATCAAGCACACAGTAGCCATATGGTGAATCAATAAGCTACTAACTTTCCAATCATTAATTTTTCTACCTCAATTCTCAAGTTTCTGGCATATGTTTAATTAATTGTTATTACATAACAATTACTTCAATTAATCAATACGTGCGTAAAATTATTATAATACAGAATCCTGTTATTATTAATTCCTTCTCCCTCTTTTACTTGTGTTAGATTACTCAGTGACATGGAAAATTGATCGTTTTTACCCACCCCCGTAAACAATGTCCGTTGATATAATCGTTAAGCTTCAGCAAACATCCGTACCTAAATATTATATAGGTGATTGGGTGATTTGAGGTAAAGGGTTTTTTGCCCTTGACACGAAATAGTTTTAGAGACGATAAATTTAGCCTCCATCCACTGATTGTTGGAATACTTGGAAGCAAAAATTATTAATTTATGTATTAAAGAATAATTTAGATTACCCCTAACATTTGGCGAAGGTTTATGATGGAACCCTTATCACCAGCGTGATGGTAAAATACCTTTAATGGTAAAAAATGGAGCTCTGGATGCTGTTACACCTTGTTATGCGCGAGTGGATACTGCGCCTAATTAATGAACCTAACTATACCTAGCGACTTTTACTTTATTCTCGTAACAAGCTTCATTTTATAATAATTGTATTGTACAGTCAAAATTTATTTATTATGATAACCAAATTAATCGCTCAACAATAATCACTTCTTTTTCTGTCTCAGTCTACTTGTTAGCGTTATTCCTTACACTATAAACTATCATTTCCTCACTTACAAACGGAATAGACTTCATATAAGTACTTGTTCTGAACCATACTGGCAGCTTTCTGACATACTTCCAAAACTGTACTGCCTTGCGCCAACGAGCCCATCTCTTCTATTTTACATAGCAATACACGAACTCTCTAGAAACGTCACTGTTAACACGTTCTCGAACTCCTGTTTCGGTACGTTTTGCTCAACATCAGATCAAGACACGTGACACGTCTACAATTTTTTTCACTCTGGCGTGTAACACTGCCGCCTCTTAACTTTCAAGGTTCTAATCGAAAACGAACAATGGAAGATGTACCTATATTTTTCAGATAAGCAAACGGATTCCATTTCTTTCAGTCTCACGTATAGTGTATAACTGCCCAAAAATGTAAATTTTATAGACAACGGGATTTGTTTTTACTGAAAACTAATAAACCATGCAGCAACGTCTTGTATATAGAAATGGGAAATTTGGCACACCCCACTATGCGCATGTAATCTGGAAATAAAATTATCTAAAGAAGTTGTGAGTTTATGCACGAGTATCGTAAAGTTTAAATGCGATGCAACTGCTATGGTGCTGTAGTCAGTGTGATGGGGATATACATAAATGCCAAATGCAAATTAAATACCCATACAACGAATTATCAGAATGTGCACACAAGGTTGCAGAATCCTATTTAACCTAGACCGATAAATTGATTTGGTGGTAAATTTAGAATTGAATTAAGGGCCGACAACCTCAAATGCAAATGGATCGACCGTTATTACTTATAATGATTTCATTCTTTCTATTCAGAGGACGAGGTATCTTGGTCGGGGTGAGATGAGGACCAGTTACAAATAGCTTTGTATTACACATATACCAACTTATTCCAGTGGTTCTCCCAGAGGTTGTGACTATTATAGTTTTATAACGTGTTTTAGATCTATTCGTGGAGTTGATTTTTTTCGAACGGAAGATCGGATGGATCTTCCAGATCTTCAGAAGACAAGGAGTGGTCTGGGATTGCACTCGAGCAAAATCGGTCCAGCCGTTTCAAAATGGCGGCCATTTGAACTTCAGGATTAATAATATAACTGAGATTACTCGACTTTATTCAGAAAAGAGCCATCCACTTGATTGGGGATCCAGATTTGACAAAAAAATTAGACACTCTCGAACATCGAAGCGTACCACCCTATTTCAGACTTTTTCTTTTATGTATAGAACCGCATTACTTTGGAATAGCATTCCAAAGGGCGTGTTTCCCGAAGTCTACAACCTGCAGCGATTCAAGCCCAACGTGAATCGACATCTCCGCTCATGCACCGCTCCCAGAGCGTCATAGGGATTTCCCTGCAGTGCATGTGCATTTTCAATAAAAAAAGGAAAAATTGTTATTTTTTGAACCCCTGCGTATGAATGAGCAAGATGGAAAAAACTTTGATACTGAATTAACATATAATTAGAAGAAAATTATTTGAAATTTGAGTTAATGCAATAAAAATTTCCATTATTTCTATTAAAAATTGGCTTTAAAAAAGTAAAAAGTGGCGTGGGTATGAAAAGGGTAAAAAAGGCTAAATTTCTACAACTAGTAGAGCAAATTTTCAAAGGAATTGAGCTGAAATTACAAAATTTCAAGCAGCAAGCAATAAAAATGACGGAGATATTCGAAATTTTTATGTTTACTGTTCAAAAATTTCAAAGTTCAGCTTTTCAAAACTCCCCTGTAACTTTCTTCGAATTTCAAGATTGCGACGAAAACTGCGATTGATGCGCAAGAAGGTTTTTCATTTGCTTATACATACATGGTTGATTTTGATTCTGTGCGCAGGACTTCAGGATGTGATATAGTCGGTTCAAAAATATTTAAAAAAGTTCCTATTAACATGGGTCCGGAAATCCACCATTTTCGAGATAGAAGAAAAATATTTTTTTCAGTTTTTTTTTTACGATTTCTCTTTCAGAACCCTTTCAGATATAAAACTGAATTTTTGTACGCATCTTATCGTTTTAATATTATTTACTTTTTGGGCTCTTATTAAATTTATTTCATACGGCAGTGGCGGAGATTTTGAGGTTCTAGAAATTTTTTGACCCTAATTTCCACGACACTACAAAAATTGACATTGTGGAAGCACATTTAAAACTTTGCTACAAATATAGATACGTACTCTTGGTCAAAGACTCTAATAATGTGAACTGTTTCCGAAAAAAACAACATTTTATGATGAAAAACATTTTTGCTGTGACAAAAATATCACTTATTTTTGATAATTTTTTTTATGATTTGATTCACTGCCACATATTAGTGTATTTTTTAACAAAAAATACACTATTGAGGACGACATCACTTTTCGAAAATCACCCAAACTCATCAAATGTCCATCGATCATGACCCCCAGATCACGAAAAAGTAGTTTTCCAAAATTCACCTGCCCACGATATATATATATATATATTTATATATATATATATTTATATATATATATATTTATATATATATATATATTTCTCCAAAATCGCGAAATTTCGATTTTCAAAACGCTCCTGTAGCTTTATCTTTCAAGATTAGTGAACGAAATTTTGGATTCTTGTAAATTATTCGAATGACGTTAGATTTTCGTTGAAAAAATTTCCAAAAGTCCCATCACTTCTACAGGGTGTCCCTTCAAAATTCCATGAGCCCGGTTTTTGTCATCTCATTTCAGGTCGCAGTTTTGAATCTAGGAGGCTGAAATTTTTGTGGGAGTAAGATATCCACAAGGAGTGGTCTGGTATTGCACTTGAGCAAAATCGGCCGAGCCGTTTCAAAATGGCAGCCATTTGAATTTTCGGAAAATTTCCAATTTTTTGAGCCCCCGTATGAGCAAGATGGCAAAAAAACTTTGAAATCAAAATAACAGGATTTGAAGAAAATTATTGGAAATTTGAGTTAATGCAATAAAATTAGCATATTTTCCATTAATAAGCCAGTGTCGTGGGTAGGAAAAAGGGTGAAAATGTGTCAATTCTATAACCGTTTATGAGTCCATTTTTGAAGAACTTGAATCGAAATTTTCAATTTTTTTTTGCTTTAACATATAATTTGATGTCTTAGCTTCAATTCGCCTCGATTAATGTAGCACTTTAAACGAAAAACAAAAAAGTTTTTCGCTTGTGCAAAATTAGCTTGCACTTATTAAATCGATGAAATGGTTCGCAATTTCTTTTTTATTTTTTTTCACATTCAATTATGAATGGTTCTGAAAATTAGAAGAGCAAACGCAACAACAATTAAATCACCTACATGCAGGTGAAAAAAGTATTCAAATTGGTTTTTTAATAACAAAGATACGACCAGTTTAAAAAATAAAATGTGTAGGTGTATAATAACCTGACGTACTACATATACCTATCTATCAGCACTACAAACTCGAGACCCACCGTGGTTCAGTTGATTACACGCATGTTTTATAAACTGTTGTTGTGGGTTCGAAACCACGGGAAGATATAATTCTTTTTTTTTGGTAGGTAGGTGGGGAGTTTTCCCAAAAAATTTTCATTATGATGTTTATTTCTTTAAAATTTTAAAACCGCTGCTGTAGCTTCATATTTAAGGATTAGTGAACGAAATTTTTTACCCTTGTGAAACTTTGAAATGACATTTGATTTTCGTAAAAAAAGTCCCTAAAGCTGCGTTACTTCTACAGGGTGTCCCTCCAAATTAAAAACAAAAACCGTCTATGAGGCACGGTTTCTGGTCGCAGTTTTCAATCTAGGGGGCTGAAATTTTTTATGAATAAGATAGCCGCAAGGAGTCGTCTGGTACTGTATTTGAGTAAAATCGAGCCGTTTCAAATGGCGGCCTTTTCAATTTTAGAAAAAATTGCCAGATTTTGAACCCCTATACCTACCTACCTATAAGCGAGTTAGAAAAACAAATTTAAACCAAATTAACACGATTGGAAGAAAATTATTTTAAATTTGAGTTAATGCAGTAAAATTTGCATATTTTTCATTAATCAGCCAGTGGCGTGGGTAGAAAAGGGTAAAAATGGCTAAATTTCTATAACCGTTTATGAGCCTTTTTTGAAGGAATTGAGCTGAAGTTTTTCCAGTAGACAACTACACGAATAACCCCTAACTCTGAAAAATTTCAAGAAGGAAATAAGAAAAATGGCGGAGATATTCGAATATTTTTACATGATGTTTATTCCTCTAAAATTTCAAATTTTCGGTTTTCAAAATTCCCCTTTCACTTTTTGCGAATTTATTAAAGGTAGTGTAAAGAATAGTATTTTTTAAGTAAAGTTAGCCAGTGGCGGACACAGGAAAAGGGAAAAAAATTTAAAATTTGTCAATTTTTTTTTATTTTGTTAAATTTAAAAATCCATTCTAAGACACGTTTTCAAACTAAATGAAATGAAATTTTCTCAGTAAACCACTACGCTAATATGACCTGACTATGGAAAATTTCAGAAAGCCAATTTAAAAAGCGGTGAAAATATTCAGAATTGAATCGCATAAAAATACACTATTTCTGCGATTGATGCGCAAGAAGGTTTTTTTTTATTTGCCCTCTGTAACGTAGATATAATGTTTAATGACTAGATGTGTACAAAAACTGAAATCTTCAAAAAACTGAAAATAATTAATTTTTTAACACTGTATCTCGAAACGGTTCTTTTGCAGACCCATGTTAATGGGAACTTTTTTTCATATTTTCGAACATCATGAAGTCCTGCGCACATATTATGAATCACCCTGTATCATAAATTGATCATTATGAACTTCAACTTTAAAAACAATCCTTACTGGATTTTCTCATAAAATCTAAAAATGTAATAACATACAGGTGTCCTTTATAAAATAAAAAAGTTGCATGAAAAGTTGAGAACAATTTTACAATTTTCATTTTTTTTGGCCACCCGTTTGCAGGGCTTTTTGGTTCATTTCCGATATCTTTAACGGTGTAGGTATAATCGAGCTATTTCTCTTAGGTGGGTACCCTTTAGTATTATATTGTGGAGTGTCGCCCTGTAAGCGTAAATAAACAATTAGGTAATTAATTATTAGTGTGTTGTGCAGAAATAATTATAAGTAAGTAGGTAATTATTAAATAATAGTTTACTGATTATTGAATCTGAGATTACTTTATGGACCAATCTTTTTAAGTAAATCCACTATACCGTATTATAATAAATGCTCAAAATAAATTCCATTTTGTTGAATACAAGAGCAGCAGCATCGTTATTTTTTTTTTAATTACAAAATTCATTTTAGAATAAATTTCTGTCTTATTTAATTGGGAATCGGGTTCTTTAATGAAATTATTATTTATAAAAAGATTTTTATAAAAAACGAAACGTTTCAAGGCCGATTGATCCCTTGTTCACTCGTAATGTAAAAAACTTAAAAATACTTTAAAAAACTATAATTAATATAATAAATGGTCGAAATATGGGGTTTTTATGAAATTTTTCAATTTTAGAAAATATAATAAAAAAAAACAAAAAAAGTCATAATCAAAATCAAGACAATTTATTATATTTTCTAAAATTAAAAAATTTCATAAAAACCCCATATTTCGACCATTTTATTATATTAATTATAATTTTTTTAAGTATTTTTAAGTTTTTTTACATGTTTTTTACATTACGAGTGAATTAAATAAGACAGAAATTCAACAATTATTACTAAGAAGGTTCAAGAAAAATTATCAAATTTTAGAATAAATTTATAGTGACTCTTAAAATCTGAATATCTTAAAAAACAAGCCTTCAGTCAGAGACCTTTATAAGAGTATCTTTTTACAGAATAATTTCAAAATAATTTTTAAAAATAATTGATTTTCTACAAGTTTTGGGGCTTAAAAGAAAAAATAACCCACACAATTGTACCACTGGTTTCGTTGGAAAAGTTTATTGTACTTCCAAATTTTAGCCCTCTGTTACTATTTAACCTATACCAAAGTTGAGAAAAATATCTTCAACAGTTAAGAAGAATTTCCATTTTTTTTCTTCCTTTACCTTGAAAATAACACGTTTTAGTGCAAAACGTTATGAAAAAAAATATATTTTTACATGTTCGGCTGTTGCCGAAGTTATGAACACACAAACTGAAACACTCTGTACATTTTTGAAATAATTGTTAAATCTACATTACCTACGTTCAATGAGAAAAAATTAAAAAAACTATATTTTAGTAAAATAAAAATTTAATGACAATAATTATATTACATCAATTTTGTAATTATTATTGTAGGGCAAAATAATGAAAACTTTAGTGAAAATTTATGAACAAACTATAAACTTCTCACTTATGGCATCAGGGATTTTCCTATAGAGAATTTAATTGTCAAATGAAAAGGTCCTGTGTAAATATTTGCAGGCTGCTCCATTTTGTAATAATTGAGATATTTAACGGAAAACGTTTTTTTTTAGATTTTTCAACTTAAATTGTTAAAAAAAGATAATGAAAACTTATTTGGTGAAAATTTATGAACAAACTATAAACTTCTCACTTATGGCATCAGGGATTTTTTATAGAGAATTGAATTGTCAAATGAAAAGGTCCTGTGTAAATATTTGCAGGCTGCTCCATTTTGTAATAATTGAGACATTTAACGGAAAACGTTTTTTTTAGATTTTTCAACTTAAATTGTTAAAAAAAAATAATGAAAACTTTGGTGAAAATTTACGAACAAACTATAAACTTCTCACTTATGGCATCAGGGATTTTTTATAGAGAATTGAATTGTCAAATGAAAAGGTCCTGTGTAAATATTTGCAGGCTGCTCCATTTTGTAATAATTGAGACATTTAACGGAAAACGTTTTTTTTAGATTTTTCAACTTAAATTGTTAAAAAAAAATAATGAAAACTTTGGTGAAAATTTACGAACAAACTATAAACTTCTCACTTATGGCATCAGGGATTTTTTTATAGAGAATTTAATTGTCAAATGAAAAGGTCCTGTGGAAATATTTGCAGGCTGCTCCATTTTGTAATAATTGAGACATTTAACGGAAAACGTTTTTTTTTAGATTTTTCAACTTAAATTGTTAAAAAAAAATAATGAAAACTTTAGTGAAACTTTATGAACAAACTATAAACTTCTCACTTATGGCATCAGGGATTTTTTTATAGAGAATTTAATTATCAAATGAAAAGGTCCTGTGGAAATATTTGCAGGCTGCTCCATTTTGTAATAATTGAGACATTTAACGGAAAACGTTTTTTTTTAGATTTTTCAACTTAAATTGTTAAAAAAAAATAATGAAAACTTTAGTGAAACTTTATGAACAAACTATAAACTTCTCACTTATGGCATCAGGGATTTTTTTTATAGAGAACTTAATTGTCAAATGAAAAGGTCCTGTGGAAATATTTGCAGGCTGCTAAATTTTGTAATAATTGAGACATTTAACGGAAAACGTTTTTTTTTTAGATTTTTCAACTTAAATTGTTAAAAAAAAATAATGAAAACTTTAGTGAAACTTTATGAACAAACTATAAACTTCTCACTTATGGCATCAGGGATTTTTTTTATAGAGAACTTAATTGTCAAATGAAAAGGTCCTGTGGAAATATTTGCAGGCTGCTAAATTTTGTAATAATTGAGACATTTAACGGAAAACGTTTTTTTTTTTAGATTTTTCAACTTAAATTGTTAAAAAAATTTCGAAAGGAAAAAAAAAATTGTTGATAAATTAAAATTCCCCGAATTTGAACCCCACAAATGGAATATATCGTAATGGGCCCATAAAGTCGTTTACAGTTTTCAATTATTAGGAAGTTCACCATTGGGAACTTGGCTAGTTTGACTGGTCTATTATAAATGACTAACAGCAGGTATTATAAAGGCTCATTTAAGTTAACGGGCAGATTTCTGTGTCCATTTCTGAAGATGGTATCGAGTCTAAGTGAAATATTTTTAAATTTGTCTATTCTTGACATGAAAGTAATTACAAAAATGTTAATAAAAGTAATTTGACGTCGATGTTAGCTTCAAAAACAAGCACAGAAATCTGACCGCTGGCCTAATGAGCCTTTATAATATTGGCCGTAACATCTTGAAAGTACCTTATTTTAATTTTTGATAATCTTGGTAGCTTGAGTAAAAAATTAAAAACAAAAAAATCGAGGAATTGCTTTTATTAAAAATAAATGCCCAAGAAATTACAATACGCTTTTAATTAACACGTTGACTGCCAGCTGGTCTCATGGGACCGGCACACGTTTTCTTTCCTTTGTTTTTACTAACTTATTGATTTTTCAAATGTTGGCTACAACATAAATAGTATAAATTCTAAGTTAACAGTTAACATATCACATATTGCCCAGTGGGGGAATTTTCAAATTTACTATGGCAGCGAACGTGTTAAAATCAGTACTTTCAACTTAAGATCTATTCAAAGTTAAAAACTTAACCATAACCAGGCTTCATAAAAAAAGAACATTTAATTTCGATACAGAAAGGAATTGCAGTTTTGGAACCATTCACAGCTTAGGCGATGTGAAAGCATCCATCCATTCATTCATGTATGAAAACAAACACACACCTTTTACTTTGACCGATCATGCATGTGACTTTTTGTATATGATTTAATAATCAATCAATCCTGGTTCATCAGAAGTTCCATACTATGGCCATGGGGGTACAGAGGGTGCCACCAATTCAGTATTTTAACATTGATCACAGGATCTAATATTATTAGAGTACAACCAGTGCCATCTGTTGGTGACTTTTTCCCCTTTGCCTGGAAATTATTCCCAAACCCCAACTGGAGCCTATGATGCATAAATCCCTGAGAGAGATGCATAGAGACCGATGTCAGAGTTAGTCCTAATACTGGCGGCACAGCAATGAAATTACAGCAGGTGACTTGCAAAACCTGACAGCTGTCATCCGGATTGGCAGATACGTCATCCAACATTTCTAATAAGTCTGGCTTTTGTATGTTGGGTCTACGATAATGCGGGGGTAGATTGCTGCAGTCTGCTTTCATCTTGAAATAGTAGATCCATCGTTTGTTTTCTTCTTGGTACCACATTAAAATGCATTGCCGTTGCAACAATACATCCGGATGTTCCTCCAGTGTGGGGGTGGATTTAACTCGTAAAATAAAAGGGGGGTACATGTAATGCAGTGCTCGTATTACGGAAGTTCTCAAGCTGTATTTCCGGAGTAGATTTTCTGGTTGGAGTCGTTCAGGTAGATTCGGGGCGCTGTTGTAATAGCGTTTATAAATTGAGAACCAAAAACTGGCTCGATTTACTACTTCGAATGACCCTCGAGATATGCCAGCGAATCTTCCGACGTCTTCTGGTCTGATGTATTCGGACAGCAGGAACCAGATATCCAACGGGTACTCCTTGCCTTCTGTATTATTATTGGTTTCGTCGCTTGAAGACACCGTTTTCTTTCTTCTTCTAGGCTCTGATGGTTTTCTTAGAATGTGAGTGACAGTTCCATCGTCGTTCTCGATTTCTACAAATTCACCTTCGTAATCGTCTGTCTTTTCGTCCCAAGGCTTCTCTTCCAGTTCTTTCTCTACCAGGTTCCTTACATTGTTCGACTTCTTTAGACGATTTTTACTAACAGTTGAGTTTGCAAAGTCGTTGATTGTCACATCTAGAAATAGTAATAATTATTAATAAATTTTACCTGAATTGTTGAAACTTGTTTGGAATAACATAAACGTGACCTTCCTGAGGGATATTACTTTGGGGGGATTTGTCACATGGATTTTTTTGAATTAGTGCAGACTGTTTACCTGATAGAGTTTTTGATGAATGCCTTTTTCCAGATTTTTTTTGTTTGGACATTGTAAAACGTAAATTAAAATAAAGGTCAAATACTTAATCGGTAACATATTACAGCAGGAATATAAGAAAAATATAAAAACTTGGACAGTGTGAGACCACCGCTATCGTCAGCCATGATGGACTAAACTTTTCTTTTTTTTTTCGCTGTTATTGTTATCACGATGTCGTTTTTTTGCAGGTTCCTTTTTTTTTATTCAACTAAAACTAGCTCTAAATCTAAATTATGAACTGGCTAAGTTGTATGTTGTATTAAAGCGAGACCAAGGAAACTTAGGATAGAAAGAAAAAAAAGGGCTTAAATAATGCAGTCTCGACTTCTCGACTCTCGAGTCACAAGTCAATGTCTAATAAAATAGCACTATGAAACGGGTCCAAAGAAGAAAAAAGGTCTCCGCCTGTCCGACGACCGTCCGTCACGTAACCAATGAATTACAAACGTATACGTTTACGTTTGTAATTCATTGCACGTAACAGCCAATACCGGCCGAGCTTTATGGCATGGTTTGGGTTAAGTCAACTGTCAATGTCAAATTTGGATTACCAAGATGGCTAACTTCCGTCGCATTCACTGGATAAGTAAAGTAACGTTATTCTCTTTCCTGACCTTTTTTCTTCTTTGATCGGGTCAATGATAACATACTCATCGTCATGAAATTGTCAATGAAATAGTCATCCGCATATACTCCATTCATGATACAACTACACAAGATATGTCAGCTCGAGACGTAAACTCGTCCGCGCTGCGCGTGACGTCACTATGGTGATTGAATACCGAGCGCTAACGGAAACATTGAAAATATTTGAAGATGGAAGTCACTATTTGTGGGTTGTAATAATTAAAAGTACTTACTAGTAATATGATATTTTGTAATATCATATACATAATTGACTATGCTAGCAAACTAATTAAAAACATATCACTTTCCCTTCCGTGTTTCTTGGGTGATTCTCACACCCCCACTTATCGTACAACAAACCATTTTTTTCCATAGACACTCAGATATAATACTCAAGCCAAACTAATTAAAATTACCTCACTGCAACATCTACAAACTCGAAACAAGCTACTAAATCCCGGTTTGACGTTGTTATTACTGCCGAGTTGCATGTAGCTATCACCTGACTGACGTCACAGACATGAGTAGGGTGAGCTGAGCGGCAGCACTGGAGACATTATTTGATCAATAAATACCCAAAATTATTATTTTTTCCCTAAAAAAAAGTACGAAAATTATAATAATTACAATCATACGTTTCATTCAAGATTGCAAAAAAAATTTTTTACAAAACGGAATTTTTCTCGAAAGGTTTCCCACCTACATCAACTCCAGCGTGATACAAATAAACATAAAAATGAACATAAAATTTACACTGTAGTTGTATCATAAACAAATTTTTATTGTTAAAACATCCTCTAATGCAACAAAAGTATACCATTTTTATAAAATATACGCGAACTGAATAACAAATTGTGTGAATTTTTAGACAGTTGTAAGTAATTTTATTGGTAAATCTGACGTTTTTGAAGTTAAATTTGACACTTTCAACGATTTTACCAACTTTTTGTGAGAATGCGAAGAGAATGCGCTACCATGATTTTCTATCTTCTAATCTTATAGTTGGAGACTTTCGATTTGGAATTGAAGGTGAACGGTCGTGCAAAATCAAAACTTGATTCAGATCATACCAAAATCCAATAAAAGTAGGTACTAACACTTGTGTTTCTTAAAACAACGCTATCTCCCAACCACATTGGTAAGTCCTAATAAATAAAATATAATATTACAATAGTTATAATAGTCTTCTAACAAAAAGTTAGGCCAATATTTCGCCATGCCTCCGGACCCCGGAGGGGGTAAAAAATTATCGGATAGATTAAAGTTTTTATATAAAGATTCAGATATCGGTCCCTATCAAGTTAACATTGAATCAATTTCCACTGTTAATAAACTTCCAGTAACTGCTACGAATGATTTTTCCCAATCTAATAACTCACAAAATTCTAATGCAAATGCATCAACAGATAATGTCAATAAAGCAAACACGTTGCCCCAGACTCAGTCCATAAACAGTCAAAATCGCAATGTGGGGAATTTTAGTCCTCTGGCAGTTGCGAAAAAGTTGCTACTACTGAACTTTGAAAATGTTGTAAAGATGGAAAAAAAGGGCCGTAATCGGCTAGCCGTATTTTTCACGGGACCCAAAGACGCTAACAAGTTTATTCAAGATGAAAGACTTATAAGTTGGGGATATAATTGCTATATCCCTACAAATCTAGTTTCCTGTAAAGGTATCGTAAGACATGTAGACAAGGACTTGACAGACACTGAACTGATCAACTACTCGCGTGCACACAATCAACAAATTCTAAATGTTAAAAGAATGAATAGAAGAGTCGCGGGAGTAGGAGGGGAAGCCACATACGTCCCAACCGGAACGGTCCTGTATACTTTTTCTGGAAAATACATACCATACGAGGTAGAACTATTTAGAGTACCATTGCGAGTGGAAGTATATGTTCCACCAATAATCCAGTGCCAGGGATGCTTGCTGTATGGACACATACAGAAACATTGCAATTCCAGGCCCAGGTGTAAAAACTGCGGCTCCAATACACCACACACAGGAGAATGTCAACCAAAATGCATTCACTGCAATTCAAACCAACACCCTTCAATTAGTAAACAATGCTCAGAATACGACCGTCAGTTAAATATAAGACAGATAATGGCAGCTGACAATTTATCATTTTACGATGCAAGCCTACGTCTACCCAAACAAACTAGCCAAAATAAATCTTTCCTTACTAGATCCAGAGATTTTCCAGAACTTCCGGTAACGTCCAGTTCCACCTCTACACCTTCTCACCACTCTTTAATGCAAACTCATGATAGGCGAAAATTCCTTTCACAACCAATGCTGAGTTACAGCAGTAAGGTTATTACTTCCACCCCAAATAAAAGGAAAAAAATTGTCCAAAGCCCACAACCAGGCTATTCAAAAGCCGAACACAACTACTGCCTGATTTCCCCCAATTCCCGATCACATAGTACTAACCAAAGTACTCCAATCTCCAATGCTCAGACCACAAACATAAAACCCACCGGTACACAATTGACTACAGAAAGAGAATTATCCGACTTTATTACAACCCTAAATACTTTACAAAGAGAGCAAGCGCTCAAACTATTAAACAATCTCAAACTACAAACAAATAATACATCACAACACCAACTACCAGCCCACCAATCATTAATGGACTGTCAGTCCAAAGAGGTACACCCAAATGTCAATGAAGAACTTGATGAGTATTAATGCAACCCAAACTTCACAAACCAACACACTCACACTCCTACAGTGGAACATTAGAAGCTACCAGTGTGGTATAGATAATCTAAAACTACTCATCAATGACCAAAATCCAGATATAGTCCATCTAAATGAGACATGGCTCAAATCCAAGCATGTGACACGACTCAAAGGGTACAACATTATACGTGCAGATAGGGATGATGGCTATGGTGGCATCGCCACAATAATCCATTCCAGAATCCCATACCAATTGATTTCTGTCAGCACGGCAGTAAAACTTCCACCTCGGTTTCAAATCCTTGGCATTAACACAACAGGTATGAATTTCTTTAACATCTACTGCCCCCCAACTACTATCATTCGGCCACATTTTTGGACCCAACTATTGAACACGCTTCCCAAGCCATTCATTATAATGGGAGACCTCAATGCTCACCATCCCACATGGGACCAACAGCCAGCCAACATTAGCGGCAAAACAATAGCCACTTCGCTGGAAACTAATAATTTAGTATCACTCAATGACGGCTCCCCCACCCTACTGCACCCGCCCACGGTACAGAAAGTTAGTGCAGTGGATGTTTGTATTTCTTCGGCAGAGTTATCTCCCCTGGCTACCTGGCAAACAATTGACAGTCCCGGTCTCAGTAATCATTATCCAACAAAGTGTTCTATCACCATTGCCCAACAGCCGCGAAAGAGTAATAATAACTCTATTTATAATGTGAAAAGAGCTAATTGGGAAAAATATCACAGTACCCTGGCCCAGCACCACTGGGATAGAGGTAATATAACCTATCACGAATTCACCAATGTAATCATCGGTGCAGTAAAAGAATCAGTACCAAAAAATAACAATAATCACAAGCAACATATAATAGGTATGCCATGGTGGGACGAGGAGTGCCGTGATATGATGGTAAAAAAAAGAAAGGCGCTGATCACTTTTAAAAATAACTGTACAATGGAAAATTACCTCAATTTAAAGCAACTTATTGCTGAATTCCGGAGGTTAACTAAAGAGAAGAAACGACAATCCTATGCGAAGTTCTGCTCAGGTCTAAATCGAGAAACAAGCCTCTCAAAAATATGGAATTTCTTTAGGACAATGAGTAAAAGGCAGAGTAGTCACTTCACCAGTCTACCGTCCAGTAAACTGGCCGAAGATATACTACAGACAATTGGAATCTGTGATATAAACCCTGACTTTAACCCGGCCCCTAACAATGACCCGGAGCCTTTTTCCCTATCAGAACTGACCTATGTATTGTCTCAAAAAAAAGATACTACTCCTGGACTAGACCAAGTCACCTACTCAATGCTCAAAAATCTCCCCGATGCAGCCTTTTCTTTACTTCTTGAATTTTACAATCAGGCGCTGGCGGGTTACCCTCTACCCCCTCCATGGAAAACATACCTAATATATCCACTCCTGAAATCAGGCAAAGATCCACTTAACACAGACAGCTATCGTCCAATAGCCCTGTCATCTTGCGTAGGTAAAACACTAGAAAGCATGGTTAAAAATCGCATCGAATGGTACATTGAAAATCAAAACATCCTTCCCCCAATGCAGTCTGCATTCCGTAAAGGACGCTCTCTAACCACTAATATTGTCTATCTGACTAATAGAGTTTTACTAGGTTTTACCCGTAACCAGTACACAGTGGCTGTATTCTTGGATCTCAAAGGTGCTTTCGATAGTGTCAATCTCTACAAATTATACTCAAAAATATTGTCAATAGGCATTGACTCCAGCCTCGCCAACCTCATTCTTAACCTTTACATGAACAGGGATGTATACGTGAAGGATAATATCCATGACTTACACGGTCCAGAAAAAGTCTATCGAGGCTTACCTCAAGGTTCATCCTTAAGTCCAATACTATTTAATTTATATATTGCAGACATGCAGGATGTTATCCCCCCATATATGGAACTCATCCAGTATGCCGATGACATTCTTTTAACAGCCACTGGACACGACATACCGCAACTAATTGATAAAATGAATACCACCTTGACCATCCTATCACACTGGTTAGATGATAAAGAGTTGACTGTCTCTGTTCCCAAATGTTCAGCAATGCTCTTCCGTAAAAGGAAATCCACTCTTCCCCTCCCACCAATTCAATATGAGGGTAGGCCCATCAAATGGGAATCCACAACCACATATCTGGGTGTTAAATTTACAGAAACCTTGTCCATGAAGCCCCACATTGAAAACATCATCAGCAAATCCCAAAAAGGCCTAAACGTCTTACGAGCATCTGCAGGGGTTCGATGGGGTGCTGACCCAAAAATTCTAAAATTAATCTATAACGGCATCGTTCGCTCTCATCTAGACTTTGGGTGCCAAATACTTCAACCCTGTCCAAAATACCTTCTGAAAAAATTAGATACAATTCATAATCAGGGCTTAAGAATAATAACAGGATGTCTCAAGACTACACCAATTAATGCTTTGCAAGCTGAATGTGCAGAACCTAGTTTAGAGACCCGCCGTAAAAAATTGTCGAGCAGTTTCTGGGTAAAACTTGCCCGCCTTCACGAACATCCCCTAATTGAGATCACCCGTACCCTTGCGACATACTGTAACCACCCCTCAGACTACTGGCGTAGAAGACAACCCCCTTACACTGCCCAGTCGTTCACCCACACTGAAAAATATATAAACAATAATCACGCGACAACCCAACAGTCTCTCCCGTGTTTTCAAACTGAGTTGCAGACACAGTATCACACCATCGACTACACAATAACTGACCTTCACAAAAACGAAGATAACAGTATGCAATTCACAAGAATGCAGGCAGAATGGCAGCCAGCTACCATCATTTACACTGACGCCACATACAGTAGCGACAGGTCTGGAATAGGAATATACATCCCAGCATTGAACTTAAAGTATGCAGCCCGCCTACCTGATTACACCACCATCTACATAGCTGAAATTCTAGCCGTCCATAGGGCATGCACCATGGCCCTGGAAAACGACCTAAAAAACATTGCTATCGTCACTGATTCCCAAAGCGCTCTGCAGAGTATAGCTGAACCTTCATTCCGCGGCGACTCATTATTGGTCAGTTTGAAAACTAAACAACTTATTTTAGACTCTCTGGGGGTGGACAAACTAATTAAATTGATATGGGTCCCTAGTCATACTAATATAAAAGGGAATGATATTGCTGACAGTTTGGCCAAATTTGGCTCTGCGTTAGGTTCTACCTTATCGGTGTCCATAGATGTGACAACTGTGCTACCGCCAATTACTGCTGACATAAAACGTGAGT
Organism: Malachius bipustulatus; assembly: GCA_910589415.1. Classification (NCBI taxonomy): domain Eukaryota; kingdom Metazoa; phylum Arthropoda; class Insecta; order Coleoptera; family Melyridae; genus Malachius; species Malachius bipustulatus. The sequence continues at coordinate 50,160,772 of OU342633.1, forward strand.
GGATTAGAGACTGGGGCAATCAAAGTGTAGTTACAGGTAGGGACTATCATTCATTAGTAAAAACATTCCCAGTTAATCCTTATTTTGTTGCGATCCCATACATCAATCGTAGGCACATCACAACAATCATTCGTCTACGTACGAGGCACTGCCTCACAGGGAAACGCAAACACCAATTAGGACTTCTAGATCATCCCAATTGTGAGTGTGGACAAATTGAAGATCTACAACACATATTTTTTTCTTGCCCCCTGAACATCAGTAATCTCTGCGATATTTATAAAGATCTCAGCTCCATTATTCCCACTCCAATCGATTTTAACACATTGATCCACAATTTAAATAAGGATACAATTCCCATCATTATACGATTCCTGCAGATCAATAAAATTATGCTATAACTTATATCAGACCTAACTAAATAAATCTTTTTACCCAGATCTACCTAAATGTTTCTCCGTCTCTTTTAGAACTATCCTTCCTCATCCTGGGCTTATCCAGGCAGATTTCGGACTGTGTTAAGCTCTGGACCTGCCCTAGAGCGAGAAGAGTTTTTCCTCTGTTTGTGATGTCCTTACTACTAACTGTCTATTATTAGAGAGGATACAAGAAAGCAAAAAAGTGAAGAATAACCTATCGTACCACAAAAGAAAGTTCACCTTGTGAATTGACAACAATGACAAGATAGTTAACAACTGAAAAGTGAAACACGAATCGATTTCCTAGTGGAATCAAGGTTATGGAAGCTGGCCATATTTCCAAAGGGATCAGGCCATTAAACAACTAAGAAGAAGAAGAAGAAGAATGCGCTACCATAGTGGTAAGCGTCAGTATCGGTAGTGCAGGTTTCCTAACGCCACCGTCACGCCACAGCCGCAACAACTCCGGTGGCAGGTAGCAGAGCAGAGCAGGCTGCTAGGGAACCTCCATTTTGAACAGCTGGATGTCATATTTTGGGCACATTTGGACACAGGCGTGGGTATCACTTGGAAAAATGTGAAGTTTGAAAAATGAAACAAAATAATAACACGAACAGAAATCGAGGAATCGTTTTTTAGTGGGTATTAAAAACATATTACGGGTTTATAGGATCTATGAAGCTGTAGACTTTAGTATTAAGTATAATTTTTAACTCGATAAGTATTTAAAGTTACTGAGAAAAAGCGTCTTGGTAGACACACGAACGGAAGTGTGATCTTAATACCCCGCCAAGACCCTCCCATACTGATCCTTAAAAATAAGATTTATCAAGGTAATGAAACCTATCTGACAAACTTTCAGATATACAAAAACTCTGAGCCCCGTATATTTTCTGCAATCATAACTACTGTCTCTGCTGGGGCTGGGTGTATTTTTTGTCCAGAAAATCCCAAAAACAGGTAAGTATTGATAGAGGACTAGAATGAGTTTAAAATATTAAGAAAGTTACATTTAAAAAAAATACGCGGACTTAATAACAAATTATGTGAATTTTTAGACAGTTGTACGTTAATGGAAAATCTGACGTTTTTGAAGTTGTATCTGACATTCCCAACTTTTTGTGAGAATGAGAATGCGCTGCTCTACTAAGCGTCAGTGTCGGTAATACAGGTTCCCAATAGCTATCCTATCCTGCCTTACGGTGTACCTGATCTAAGAATAAAACAGTTTTCTGCTTGGTTCTTAAACAATCTGTAATGCCGGTAGTTCCGTAGATTTAATTTCATTACAGAAATCAATCAATTTTGGCATTATTGCCCTCTACGGATCAGTATGTACACTAAATTTCTACATTAGCAGCTATACGGCAGCGCTCTGCCTATTGTGCCTGTCAACTGGCGTTCATGTGTTCTGTCTTCCGATTCTGATTTGACATGGGTTTTAAAATGGCTGTCAGGCGAGAGGTTTGTGTAGATTGGACCCTCGGTTTCGGTATTTGTAGGTGTGTCAGAGTGAATATGGAAAAATTATGCACGTACGTTTAATAAGTGCCAGTTCTAAAATGTGTCTGTGCGAGTCGGAGTGCCGGCGGGACTTCCTCGAGCCCACCTTTAGTTAATACAGATGCGTGAACATTTCCGAGGGGGTTAGAAATTCCTGTATATATCGGTCTTCGGGGGGTAGTTTTGTACATGTAAATAAGCCAAGATGTGGAACATGATGTGTGATGTGATGCCGACAATCTCCGAGGACAGTATCAGCCAGAGGAGTTCGCAATTCTCTGGCGAAGATGCGAATTTCGAGCAGCTAATGGTCTCGATGCTGGACGAAAGGGACAAACTCATGGACAGTTTGAGGGAGACACAGGAGAGACTAGCTGATACTGAAATCAAGCTGGCCGAGGTCGAAAAGGAGAGGGACTCTTTGCAGAGACAAATCGCCGCCAATCTCCCCCAGGTAAGGGCCCTTTTCAGTGACCCTTGCGGGTGGCGCTCGCGCTCCACGCGATAAGCTACGTTAAAACACTCCGTGACTATTATTAGGTACCTACTACTACCTACTGGCAAAGGAGATAATTATGAAAAGATCTAGTAATCTAGAAAGCCTTGATTGCATTTGTTTATTTTTTGTTTTCCAAGCCGACTAGATTGTTTTTTAATGCTAGATATCTGAATGCATTATTTATGATTTTCTACTGGCGGCTACAAGTGCCCTATAATTTCATTTCGTATTTCCCTCATTCAACCAGTAGGATAACTTATAACTTAATGCCGTATTGATTCACCCCCTGCTTGAGGAAAAACGCCTAAGCGCGGTCGAATATACGACCCCGATTAGGTGTTTAGGTAGTGAAATATACAAAGTCTTATTCATCCCCCTCAATGTAGTAGCCCACATGTGTGATTAACGATCATGAATAGTACGCTAAACTCCGCCCCGAATGGTTCCAGGAAACGCAACCCCATTTTAATCCCTCCTTAGTTGTATTAAAATAATAACCAGAGCACTCTTTCATGGTTCCCTGTAATTTATTTCAATCAAAGTGACGAAAAAACTAAAATCTCGGCTCCGCTCTCTCGCCATACACCTCTTGATAGTACGATATATCTGAAGTGTCGATAAAGGGGTTGCGTTTGAGGCTGCGCGTTGTCGAGATTTAAATGAGGTCGGTTGTGGAGAGTTCTTATTCAAAACTCGTGTAATGATAATAACGATTATTTTTACGGTTTAGTTTGAAATCTCTTCTCGTAGTAGTGAAGCAGGATCAAGGAGATGGATGAACCTCGGGGTCGCTTTTTCGTTGACCTCTTTCCCGTTTCGAAACTCGGGACTCTGTTCTAGAGTGTTCAGGGGTTGTTTATTGGGTCAAGTCTTTATTTTTAGCCCCGAGGTATTGACAAGATAAGAGATGTGATTTGTCACTGGAGTTTGTCCAAATACGTGCTGTATTGAATTTTTGCTCTGCATTTGATATTTATGGATGTTGTTCTTTTACACCGGGAAACGATAAAGATGCAAGGATGCATCTTAAATATTAGGATTTTATAACACATCAAAATAGTTCGATCCTGGCTATATCACATTTTCTGTAAAGATCACTTCGGGATTTTTTTGTTTTTTTCCTTCTAAGCATCATCATTAACTCAAGCATTAACTAGAGAGGAAGAAGAAGAAATGGTAATTCTCATTTGTGCCACTTTAAACCTAATTGTTGCACGAGAGCAGGACTGTAACCAGAGTTCGTGTTTTGTTACAAAAAGTCTCGGAAAAAGTAGATCCCCAAAGTTTTATTTATCCACACCACTCAAAAATGAATGTCGCAGTGGCACCCCAAAATTTTGCCTGATTTTGATTGAGATGAATTTTCTACAGGGTGATATTTGAAGACGTGCAAAATCACTCCGCGGTTTTGATGATATGTATTCCCTTTTTCCAGATAAATTTTTCCTGTATTCCTGATGTACCATACATTGAGACGGGTTTGGTATCTTCCGTTTAGCAGGTGTATGTACATGGTGATATCATAGTCCGCTCGTGGAATGATAACACCGATTTTTGAAGCTTAGGACCTCATATTGACGCCATAGAACTTAAGCGCGAAAAGATCCAGATCGCCGAATTCCATCTCTCGGGCGCTAGTCGTTTCAAGCTATTGCGCCATTTCTCATTCGGCTGAGTGTTCTGTGGATGGTGCTTGTTGGCAGTTCAACGCAACTGCAATGCTTCGAGCCGAAGCAGCACCTTCTGTCATTCTTTGAACCATGGCTAATAATTGCTCAGAAGTCAAGAGAGTCATTTACTCGTATTTTGCATGATTATGCAACTCATAATGTCAGCTATCGATAGTCAAGCACCTGTGAATTGACTACAGCGATAATCATGCCTCGTGTATCATTGGTGGATGAGGCATGTTGCCATAAAAACTGTTTGGTGGTTGCTACAGATGCTATAAAAATCACCATACGTTTTCATGTCAACCAAATATTATTACCTAAATGTCACGTTTTGGCGCAGATTTTCTATATTTTATTATTCGCTGTATAATCTAATGAATACAACACGTGAAATCCTGATTAATTAAAAATCACATAGGTCTCCACTCGACAAGTTGTCAAATAATTACCCTCGTCCTTCGGACTCGGGTAATTAATGCTTAACAACATTTATGTTTCGTGGATTTTTATAAATCACGATTTCACTTCTTGTATTATGTGCCCATTTTATCTGAAGACATTTAAATATATCAAAAATTACGCATATGATCAAAAATGGGTAATAAAAGTTGTTCTTCTCGAAGAGGGGCATCCAATGATAGGTAGGTACCAAACTCGAGCAGCAATTTTGCAATCATAAATGAGAAAAACCCACGCTTTTTATGGCAGATACGGATTATACGGGTGAAAACACCTAGGAAATTGCTCCCTCTTCCCCCTCCATGAAGGTGTGGCGGGGGGTTAATTTGAAATTTTCGTTTGGAACTCTTATTTTTTTTCAGATTCGAATTTTATGACCAAAGATACGAAGGATTTTTCTGGAATATTCTCTTCGATCCATGATAGATGGCGCTGTAATCAAGGAAATTACCAATTTTTTTCGATTTGTCTTAATACTGAAATAGAAAGAAAAAGATAAACATGGCCGAGAAAAAAATTAGGACAAATTCTAAGTGTTTTTAGCCATTAAATCCGAATATGCAAATAAAAAATGAAATAAGGGTTCTTAACCAAAATTTCAAATTAACCTCCCCGCCCCACGTGCATAAAGGGGGAAGGGGGTAGAAATTTCCTACATGTTTTCAACCATAAAATCCGAATATGCAAAAAAACCTGGGTTCTAGTTTAAGATTGCAAATTTGGGGGTAGGCTGGCCGAGTTTGGTATCACAGAGTCGATACTTTTTCTATAAACGGCGCCAGAAATCTGTACGTTAACTTAATGAGCCTTGATAATACTCACTGCAAGGTAATTAAACGAATTAAACGTCTGACCCTATAGGCCCGTATTCATCAATAAATATAACCCCTGGGGTTATATTTTGGAACATGCCATTGGTTCAAAATTCGTAGCATTCGTAGAGTTTGACCATTAGACCAATCAGCTGTCAGAAAATTCAAAATATAACCCCAGAGTTATATTTTGAAGTTTGATGAATACGGACAATAGTGATTGTTACTTTTTTTCCAAAAACGGTTTCCAGAAGATATTCAAATTTGAGTAATTTTGTTAATCAATCTTTTGTTTTTTCTCGGTTTTTATGTTGATCTTGCTTGAGTTAATTCCTCGGTTAATTCCGAGCTTGATTTCATCCCTAGGCATTTTTGCGTGAATTTCTCTTCAAGATGAACCCAAAGATTCAAAAACTGGTCGAAGAGGAAAAAAGTCGTAAATTTTTTTCAAAAGTCCCTCGATGTGAGACCTCAAACTTTAGAATTTGCTCCTTAAATCATTTTCAAAACGGGCATGTTAAAACCGCGGGCGGAGGGATTTTGCACACCATCAAATATCACCCTTAGAAAATTTGTTTAATTTTTTTGAGTTTTTAATCCAACAAATCAGGAAAATTAAGGATGGGCTGCTGATGTATATTATAAGGTGTCCCTTTCACCGTTGTGCAGATAATTCAAAACCCCACCGACTCATCAAGGCCAGTTTTTACTGCCCAAAAATCGAAAATTAGAACACCTGAATATCCGGATTCGGAATTTCAAAAAATCCCGGCTGGCGTTCTGGGCCCGGACAAGAGGAGTTTTCGCAACGGTGTAAGAGGGTTGATGTTTTTCCGTCGTGTGGAAAAATAGAAAACCCATGCAGCGACGTATCAAGGGGATGAGTTTTTATAGCCGAAAATTGGACATCGCAAGATTCGCAAGTGAATATCCGGATTCGGTATTTCAAAAAATCGTGGCGGCCATTCTGGCCCGGACAAGAGGAGTTTTCACAACGGCGTGATAGGTGAAAAGTCCGGATCCAGAACAGCCGCCACGATTTTTTGAAATTACGACTCCGGGTATTCACTTATTCTTGGACTAAAAGAACTGCCCACGGAACTGCCCATTATAGGTTGCTAGGATTTTTTATTTTTATGTGTCAAATGACTTCATGAAAATGGTATGTCATTGTTATCAAGGAATAATGGCAGATAATGTAATTAAATTATCATCGTACCCGAGCCGGATGTTTAGCCACTCCCGTCGCTAACTTTTCGTCATTAACTTTACCCGATTTTTTAAGAAGCCAGGCTTAACTGTGTGAGTAGGGCTTTGGGCTTTATCACCATAGCAACATTTGTTACAACAAACGTTGTCATATAAACTAAAGTCTATACTAATACTATAATAGTAGTCCTCGTAGTAGTCTTGGTGGTCATGGACTAGCATTCGTCACTCGATTCGTTATCCGAGTTTGTCGCCTAGAGTTACCTATTCGTCTCAGAGTATTCGTCGTATTCGTCGAAGGTATCGTTTAGGGAGATTAATTTATTAAGTTTCAACTGTTCGTTTGGACTCCGCAACTTTGGAGCCTGTCGCCTGGAGTTTGTCGTCCGATTATTTTTATTTAAGATTTATCGTATGTGCACTGTGCAGGCTTATCAGCTGGAGTCCAGCCTGCCATAAAAAATATTAACTGTCACTGTATGCACTTTAACTAGGGATGTGATTTTATCTCGGAATTTACCGTCTGGATTAAAGGTAGACTCTGCCGAAAGTTATTATCTAGGATGAGTTTTTTTCGTGAAAATTTTAGATATTTCTAGTAGTAAGCACTCTACAAAAAGGTCCATTAACTTCATCATTCCATGCTCCCGGGAAGGTTAAAATTTTAAATTTGTTTGTAATCCAATGTCGGGTTTCCACCAAACGGACACAACAAAAACAAAACAGAAATCATACTTTTGTTGTAGATTGAGACAAAACTGCAACAATTTAGGAACTTTTTTTAAAACATTTTGGAAACAGCAACGCCCGGTTTTCAACATCAGACAAAGCAAAAAAAAAAAAAACATAAACTCGTGTCGATCACAACAAAACTGAGACAGTTCACGAACATTTTGAAAACATTTTAGCAACACGAATCGCCGGCAACATTTTCTGTTTTGTTTTCGAGTCCCGTGCGGTAAAGGGTAAAGATCAAAGAGTTGCTACTATGCAGTATTTTATTATAACCCTTTATTATAATAATAATTACCACCCTACAAGTAACTTGTAGATTGTGCCACAAAAACCATACATACGCGACCGACGATCCACAACTATCAAGCCTGGTTGATTGTAAGCCCCCTTACCTCGGCCGCTTATCAACTTCAACCACCGCTGGTATTTGCTCTATATCGACCTTGTGTCGTTATTACTTAACAATATTTGTCGTCTGCAGTTTTTTTCTTCTAGATTATTTCATCTCGTGTAGGCCGTCAACCTCTAGACATCGTCTGGCTACTTTATCTGAAATGTGAAATATGCTCGGGCTCGGAAATATGTCGCCCTAAAGATTCAGGTTCAGTCGAGGGTTCAGTATGAGTAAATACCGTTCGTAGAGCGAGAGGCGGGATTCAATATAATCGGAGAGGCTTGCCAATTTTGTCTCCTCGCAGATTTATAAAATTATTATCTGAATACGCTCCAGTAAAATGCAGCATGTAATAAAAAATAAATAATTACAAAATTGTAAATATCTTTAGTACATAATAGTATGGGAAGAACAGTTCTTCTACTGATAGCGTTCGCTCATCCACAACGAATGATATTCAATTTATTAATCAACGACGGATATAAGCGGATAATTTTCTGATAGTAGTAGAAAAATACCAAGTAACCCTTGTCCTTTCTCCGTTGTTTAACTGATCTTGAACCGCACGATGCGCTTCTGGGTATCACTTACCACGCTCGTTATCGTAAATAACGGTAAAGACTGTAAGACCCTCGATGGCGCCAAGCCATATAACAACTAAATTGTCTTGCAATTTAGATACGTGTATGTGATAGCTGATAAGTGACTGGCACTGTGTCTGTGTAGGCAGGAGAATTATTAAAAGACCTTAACGGGAAAAACGTTTTTTAATCGCAGAGGTTGACGTACTAATTGTATTTATTTATACGATAAACACTATTAATGAGATAATTGGCTTTATTCCTTTGACAAATGTATTGGTTTCGTGAAATTAGTTTTTGTGTGCTTGTTTTTTTTCATCAAGAATTCGTTGGGGACTTATTCCAGAAATCCAGAATGACTTAGTAAACTCCAAGTCTTATAAGGCAGGCCACCTATAAGGTAACACAGATCATTACTTTGGTGCGAGTTAAATAGAGCTGGATAAAGAGAGGTAACTTCCATAATAATGTTATGGAAGTTCCGTTCCAGATCGTGTAAACATAAAAGCGTGAGTAAACAGTCTCATAAAAATATCGAGTCCTCGATGTAAATGCATAGAAATAAATCACATTTAAGCTTGCAGAATCTGGCTGGCTACGGTATGGATGTATTACGAGTGTTACGACTCATAAGTCGAGCGTCACAGATCTCTTTTACTAAATCCGGTGCTTCAGAAGTGTTCAAACCAACAAAGTCTAAGAGGGTCAACAATAACAAGCGGGTCAGCAGAACAACAGGTACTCTTTATTAAAATATAAAATATATCACAGTGATTAATATTACACTCTTGAGCACGGTTAATAGATAATAAAAAAACAAGAGCGTGCGGTGCTAGTCGAATGAATAGATCGGGTGCTAAGAGTTTACAAGGCACTTATCTTCGTATGGCTTGGCTCCAGGAACTTGCTTGGTTTGAAAGGGTGACTTGGTATCCAAGAAAATCTGCCTTGGTACGTGGAGTTCTTCTCGGTACGAAAAAGATGGCCTCCAGGGAAAAGAGTGAGCTCCAGGGAAAAGATGACCTCCAGGGAAAAAGTTGCCTCCAGGGAAAAAGCTGTAATTTCATGGATATCAGAAACACTCCTGCATTAATGAACGGTCCGATCGAGTCTGCTTGTCAAGGGTACATAGAATTATGTCCCGTCCTCAAGATAGGTTGAGATCAAAAAATGTGACTGACAAATTTTACATGCGAAGCGAAACTCGATCGGATTTAAAAGCTGTAATTAAAATTAGCATACGGTATTATGAAAATATGATCTGTATAATTCTAGCACAATTAACAAAAACATTCTACGACACTCACCAAGCCAAAAACGTGGGCGATGTTTATAATAATTTAAGTGAAAGTTCACAACGCCATTTCGCTAAAAATTCCCTGTGTTTGCGGAAATGTACCTTCCTCTAGCGAATCCAGAAGTGAAAAGAAAGTGAAAGGGCCGGTATGAAGATGAACGCACCTGATTTCAACTCGACAGTCGAAGTCGACGAGACTCGACGAACTCGACTCGAGGCCTCCAGTCGGCCGATGCACTAAAACCCACCATCACTCACTCACTGCGCGCGCCCGCCGTTGTCTCTGCGTCGCTGGCATTTAGCCGGTACGTACAGGGTGTACGTTACAGGTTCATACCACAAACATTGTATCCAAGCACCGAGTTTGATAGGGAACTAGAAGTTAATTATTTGGTTCAACCACATAATAATTCCTGATAGATCTAAAGAGAAGAAACACATTCAAATTCCATGAATTTTACTCCCATTGCGAAAATAACTTTCAACTATAGCAGTTTTTCCCTCTTGCTTACGTGAGAGTGAGCACCTTTAATTAATATAAATAAATAAGCAAACATCATTAATTATTTTCTTCGTCTAATGAAAATGATTAATCTTCTTGATTATTTATTTTATCAGCATTTCCTTTGAAAAAGAACGGCCTTCAGTAAATCGATAATGTAAATGTCAGAAACGTCATAAGTATTACATTCATTTATTCCATACATTCCAGTTTGGACTGGAGATGGGAGAACCGAATTAGGGAGTAGCGATCGTTCTAAAATAACCGTTACTGTGAGATATCAGGGCGAAAAACACTGTTTACGACTATTTGACGCATATCTACTGAATTAACATGCAGTTACTGTTGGTAACCGTGACAGCGAATCACAATCATAGAAGAACGTTTTACGCGAACTTTCCGCTAGTGTAATTTTTTAACTTTTCGATTAATAAGCCAGTGCATGGCATGGGTGGGAACAGGGTATTAATTGCTAAATTTTTGTGATCATTTATGACCACATTTTTAAAGGAGTTGAACTGAAATTTTTAGAGTAAGCAACAAAGCTTCAAAAAAAACTTCAAAAACTCCATTTCCAAACTGGCGATAATATATCATCCACTATTTATGCGATTAATGCCCAAGAAAGTTTTTATGAATGACCTAAGGTCCTCGCGCTTCACCCTGTATTTGTTGCACACTGACCCTGTTCGTCACGGACGTCACTAAACTTTCCTCTTGTTCTCGTTTATTTATTTGTTGAAATTTGTTGGCTCATATTTTCTTCCATTTGTTGTGAATACTCGAAACATTATTGTTGACTTGACATGTTTATAAACAAGATACTTACTCACTTTTCTCTCGAGGCAGCGTTTAGTTGCAAGGAAATGGAAATAATAAATAATAATATCCTACTAATCAGTAAATATCAGTAAAACGCTCAGAAATAGGTATAATGGTGCAGAAAACTTGAATGTTCGCCAATTTTTGAAAAAATTACGTGTTTCTTAAATATGTAATAATAAATATCAGTGTAGACGAGGTAAAGTATCTCAATTTAGGTAAAACCTGATACATTTCTCCAACCTCCAACATTTATTTTACTAATTAACATCTGCCCTGTTTACTTTTTCCTAAGCCGGCGTCTCTCTTTCATTCACTTCTGGCAGCACTTCCAAATTTTATACTCGAAACTTGGTAAGCTCTTCCCCTCTTATTTAATTACAGATAAGCTCATTTCATGCGTTCACTGCGCCGTGCCCGAGAGCCCCGAATAATGACCTTTTTAAAAGGGGGTGCCTTCCCCAGTTTCACCTGTGCAGCGGAAGTCCATCGACACGACGACGAGTCCTTTGTTTTCGGACACTCTCGCACTAACAGGAGAGCGGCCACCGGTCGTCGTCGGTTAATTTGGCTTAATCTCGACCCATTTGTCCGGACCTGCTAATTGCTTGTTGGGGGTTTAAACGCGGCCATTCCACGAGCAATTGATGCCGGTGGGCGGCGTAGAATCACCGTTGTTACATGGTGTCCTGCCTCCGAGGCACTGTTGCATGTGTTTTTACTCCTCCGTAAAGCTGGAAATGTCACGTGGATAATGTCAGAGAGTGTATACCTGGTGAATGTTTTATTTAATCAATCGTGCACCATTTAACCCTATTTTAATTCCGTTTTCGTTGTTGCTAATTCATGCCGGTTTAAGCGAGCCGAAAATCAGTTAAAAAAACAGGAGGTGCAGTCCGGAAACGTAATTTAAATCAAAAATCTAATTTCTTTATGATGTTGCCGAAATGATTTATATACAGGCTGATTTTTTCTCGATTGATGGTGTATTAGAAATACAGTGTGTCTGCTTAAGTTGGAACCATATGGAAAACTTTTTTATTGTTGGTTTTGTGAAAAAATATATTCTTTATAAAAAGTTGTGCGTGGTCCAAAACTTACAATGTAATCATCAGATATCGATTTTTTTAAGCCGTATACGAGGTTTGTCAAAAAATATAAATTTACCGCAAGAGTAAAGTACCTACTTGTATTTTCGACAATATCAAAAATTGATATTCAAAAAAGTTGATCAGAATTACAAATAACATTCAAATATGCAATAACATGCAGTTGCTTAACCAATAAAAAACAGCATAAAAGCTAAACCGCTGCTGATAAACCCTATCTCTTCGATAAAACCAATATTTGATTAATTGCATATTTGAATGTCATTTGCAGTGCTGATCAACTTTTTTAAGTAACAATTTTTGATATTGTCAAAAATAAAGGTACTTTACTCTTGCGGTAAATTTTTATTTTTTGACACACCTCGTATACGGTTTAAAAAAATCGATATCTGATGGGATGGCTGCATTTTAAGTTTTGGACCATGCACAACTTTTTATCAAGAATACATTTTTTCATAAAATTAACATACCTGAGTTCATACCTCTATGGAAGTTAAGCCAGTTAGTTTCAGGGGGTCTAAACTTATTCAGGCCGTTTGATCATCGTTCGTTTTGCACACGAATAACCAGTCGTTGAAATCATTTTGCCGTCCCGAGGACCACCCTCTCAAAAAAATGTTCTTTTTTATTTTCGACTAACTTCCCGAGAAGAGAAAAATAATATCTTTTTATCTGAAGATGGTCAAACATAAGGTGGTCATATAATATATTCGGTTTCATACAATAACTATTCGGTGGCCATTCGTCTTCAGGGGATGGTCAAACGGCTTAAGCAAGTTTCGACCATCGGAAACTAACCATTCCAGAGAGATGCGTGAAGTTAACCTGAATGGAGAAATGGAAAAAAAATCTACATTTTTTCTTGACGTGGTCAAAACATTATTTGGTGGTCAATAACGTGGTCAAACGATGGTTATCGAATATCGAATGAGCAATGCAACGTCACTACTACAGAATTTTGTAAATTTTGTGAACTTATAGCCGGGACCGGCGCGAGAATTCGTTGTTTTCTCTCTTATAGTTTTCCGAGGGGGTGGTGAACCGATTTCAACGGCTGTTCATTATTTTTAGGGGGATGATCAAACGGCGTGAGCATGTTTCGACCCCCTGAAACGAACCACTAGCTTTTCAGAGAAACGCGAAGTTATCCCCGTGACGGGAAAAGAAAAAAAAATATTCGTGTATTTTTAAAGAAATACCGAGAGAAATACACTATTGAGGACGACATCGCATCAAAAGTGGTTTTCCAAAATTCACCTGCCCACGATTTTTTTTTTCTATTTTAAAAACGCTCATATAGCTTCATCTTTCAGGATTAGTGAACGAAATTCACTTCTATACAGGATGTCTTCTAAATTCGAAAAAAAAACGGTTCTTCCCCCCCCCCCCCGCCATTTCAAGTCGTAGTTTTCAATCTAGGGGATTGAAATTGTTGTGGGAGTAAGATATCCGCAAGGAGTCGCCTTGGATTGCCGAGGGGATTGCATATGAGCAAAGTCGGTCAAGCCGTTCCCAAATGGCGTCTATTTAAATTTTCTGGAAAATGGGTAAATTTAAACCCCCTTGTATGTATGTATAAGCAAGATAGAAAGAAACTTTTATAACCAAAGTAATAGGGTCGAAAGGACATTTTTCGAACTTGACTTTGTGTAAAAATAATTGCAATTTTTCCATTGATAATCCAGTAGCGTGGGTAGGAAAAGGGTAAAAATGGCTAAATTTCTCCCACCACTTATGAGCACATTTTTAAAAGGAATCGAACTCAATTTTTCACAGTAGACAGCTATACTAATAACTTTTAACCTCAAATTTCAAGAAGCAAATAATAAAAATGGCGGAGATATTCAATTTTTTTCACATGTTTGTTTTTCTGAAATTTCAATTTTTCGATTTTCAAAATGCCCCTGTAACTTTTTTCGAATTTCTAGGTAATGTAAAAAATGCATTTTTAAAATAAAGGTAGTAAGTGTAGTAAAATAAGGTAGTAATATCAAGAGCACGGGCGTAAATTTTGAGACACCTGTATATGAGGTTTAGGAAAAAAAAGAAAAGAAAAAGTAAAAAAGAGAATAAAAATATGTGAGTGAAAAATATAAAGATAAGAAACAAAGCAAAAAGAGAAAAAAAAGCAGGAAAAAAAGGAAAGTGAAAGAAAATAATAAGAATAATAAATGTCACTCCTGCATACTATGTAGCTGTAACTTTATAAATGTTTATAGTTTTTTTATTTGTAAGTGAACCTAACTCTTCAGCGACTAGTAAAAAATTCGCCAGGGTTATTTTTTTTTTGTCAGATGTGCCTACATCCTAACCTTGCTCTGACCTTGCAAAACTCTGTGGCTGATGGAGCGAGCTTTCCAATGCCAAATGCCAAAATAAACATACATACATTTTGACATACATACATACAACTCCTCAAACTAGGCGTTTTGGAAAAATTTTCTTTGGAAATAAGTTTTCCTAAAAAAGAAAGTCTTAGAAATTGCTGAATTATACAAATTGCAGGTTTCACTGTTTTTTTAAATATTTTTTTTATAAAAAGTAGAGGGCCGCAAGGCAAGTCTTTTTGGTCCACGAGATTAAAAATGAGTGCTCATTGGAAGAGTAAAATTTGGCCCGCCTAAAATTTCTAACGTCTGTATAGGATTATGACAACCTTACAATGTTCGCTGAAATCGCTTGGCACTGAAGAAACAATCTCCCCTAGAATGATCTAGATAAGACACTAAAGATCTTTTAGGTCGTAGTGTAGATGCATCCCTAAATTAATACAAATGATTTAGATGGGCCGTTTAAACAAAAAAAGAAGTGAAATGGCTCGTAACAAATTGACCAGAATTAGTTATTTCTCGAAATAGCGGGTTCAATTTAAAGCCACCTGGTTACAGGAATAATTCAAATTAAGAGTCAGACTCTTTCAGTATTTCCGTGTACAAGTTTACAGTGTCCCGAAAGTTAACGTCAAAGATACGTCAAATCACTGACAGGTAGTGTCATTCTAAGACGAAGAGTTCCTATGCACATGGGTCCGGATCCGGAAACGACTCTTTTAATCAGAAAAACGGCAAATTAAACACCGTTTATTGAACATAAATATTTAAATTCTAGTTCAAACCAGAACGAAAAAATAAAAATCACATTTAACTAAAAAATTGCTCCAAATGTCACTCATGGTTACTTTGACTTGTCAGTACCAAATTGTTTGCACAACTCTAATTTCTCTTTATTTAGGCAAACTTGTACTTGGTTAAGGAGCCGTTTTCTGATCAGCATGTCCCCAAAAAATTGCCTATAATTATTATTACTAGTCGCTCATTTAATTGCTACTGTCAAAGTGACAATAAATGACGTTTTTGGCAGTTTATTCATTTCAAATTTCAATTTTCAATAAACGTAGTTCATTGTTCTGGTTAACGAGTCGTTTTTGAACCCATGTGCATAGAAAATTTTTCTGTCATTATTTACATCCGCGGCTCCTACAGTTTACTATGGTTTACTATGGCACCTATATAGGGGTGGAGGACATACCTATAGTAACACCAGGAAGGTATTAATTTGCTTTGCAAATGAAAGATAAGCGAACAAAAGGGCATCAAAAGAAGGTCTTCCTGAGTGCGGGCCTGTTTAGAACAGCGAAAATCACAATAAACATGCAAGGTCAGAGTGTCGAGTGGACGGCGGAAACCGAGAGCCGGTCGAGAGCCGGTCTGGTAACATACGCAACATACGAACCGCATTCAAACGTAGTCGGACCATAATAGCGAGCGATGTCGCGTATTTTGGAATATAAATGCAAAATAAATGCAAAATTCAAAATAAAAACTGTGCTATTGTTAATCTCGAAGATATTCCTTGCCCTGAAAGTGAAAAAAAATAATAGAAATTCGACCGTAGTGCCAAAGAGGCCTTAGTGGTGACTTTGATATTAGTTTGCAATGGCTGTTTTTGGCTTCTTACCCACCCAGCACCCCTATTTCGCTCCTCGGTCCCGAAAAAATTGATGAAACGTAGGAGCCGCGGATGTATACAATTACCAATTTTTCTCTTACAATGACGATTTAGTTTCGGTACATCCCCTGTATATGACAACTAGACATACCTACAATAATATTGTACCGTTAGTGCCCAAGTCAAATAAGTAAATAGTATCTAATCTAACGTTTTATTATTGATTATTAGTGTTAAATAAATAAACTCTATACCTACTAATGGTAAAGAAATAATTAGTGGAGTCTGAACTAAGGTAGTTCCATAATTAACTCGAAGGGTTCGTCACAGTAATTAGAAAGCTGGAAATGCTATAGATAGACGAATATCGCCCTGCTTTGTTACAACTCCCAGCCCAGAGTTTTTTAAACACTCCCACCGATAAGATTAACAGGGCTTTGAGTACCTACATAATATCGTACTGCAGTAAAATTACCGTTGATTATCATCGAATATTATTTATTTGATATGCAGTTATAATTTATGCCTTCGTACTTACGCATTCGTGTGTATTGTATGTACATAACATACGGTAGGTATATAAGAAATTGAAACTGCAAACGCGGATCCACTTTCTCGCTCGCTCCTACCAGTGAATTAAAAATATTTTACTGGTGTTTTATTAGCGTGTGTGTGTTGTTTGAAGTCATTAGCCTCAACTTCAGCTGCTGTTTGTTGCTCTCATGACAATTTCCTATAAATAGGCTAGCTCGGTATAGAGTCGGATTCTTACAAGTATCGCGCAGGGGTTGAACTGGAAGTAAAATATGTCAGGCTTCCGGTTAGGTCTGAAAAACGGGACCGTCAGAAAAGATCTATTATTGTTGTAAAGGAAGGCGGGATCAAAAGATTCGCTAAGTAAATTACTCCCGGCCCTGGGAGCGAGAGGTGGGTCCGCGGTGTTGGTGTTGGTGTTGGTGTAATAAACTGTTTCAATTTTTCATTGGAGTGTTTATAGACACTTGAACGTCATATGGCTCGATTGCTTCATCATAACAAGCATTTCGATATTCTTGCATATGTATAATGTTACATGCGATCAGGAAACAAGACGAACCCCAACAATAAGTTTCCCCACGATTTATTTTGCGATCTTTCGTTACAGTCAATGTGACCCACCTCCCACCTCCTCTGAAACCTCACATCAGGTGGTTTCGATGATAATAATAATAAAATAATAATAAATAAAGTTATATCTGGATTGGAGATTTTTCAGCGTAAGGTTCGCTTAACACGCACGCGGTGGTCAAGAATGTAAGAATGGAACGATCGGGTTAAAAATGGCACACGCAATAATAGGCGGCGGGCGCGATGCGATGCGATGAATGAAAAGTTCATTGTCGCTCGTTTATGGTAAACATGGTGGGCCGGTTTTACGATACTACTGGCGTTAATAATTTACCGGGTCTAGATGAAAATAGACTTTCTCTACAGACTTTCATCCGTCGTTTCGGCTATGAATAGAGCCCGGACCGGCCAGACGGGTGTTCTGTTTGGATAGTCGGTTTTTTCTTCTCTCTGTTGATGTTGTTTTTAAAAGGGTGTTCGTGCGCCTGTTTCAATTAATAAAGCTGCTGAGCAATCGAGAATATTTAGGATTGATGATCCGGTCTTATTAGGTTTGAAACCTGGCGGAAGTGTAACGAATGTTTCTGTGGTGTAGTCACACCTGTCTTTTACTCAGCAAATTTTGGTTGTATCATCATGACATGTATACAGGGTGATTAATTACCTACTAGACATTAAAGTATGCCAATTTGACCCAATCCTTATTTCAATAATGTAACTGGGTTTAATAGCTACAGGATGTTCATTTTGACCATTGTGAAACAAAAATATGTCGTAATTTAGATAGTTGAAGGGAAGGTACTAGCGCCCTATAGTGTCATTTTTGTTGATGCTATTATATAAAGATATTTCACACATTCAAAAATCTTACTTTGAACATCCCGTAGCTGTTAAAACAGGGACATTGGTATAAATAATAAATGAAGAATGTTGAGCCCAATCGTCATATTTCGATTTCCTCTATCGCCAGTTTCGAGATCGCCCTTTCTTTATGAATCAGAATCACCCTGTATAATCTAGAATTTACTGCCTTGTAATAAACATTTTACGATTCATTGGAGTGTATGTACTGAATATCATGTTTACCTATAACTATGTCCGGAATCGCTAATACAGCCGAGTATATCGGTTATCCAAGGAAACCGCATAGTAGGTATTGAATCTCCATATGAAAAAAATCGGGAGTTACAAGTCATGATTAATTAACTTTCTACTTCATGTTGATTCCTATTCTGTAGGATGATCGTCAACAATTTTGAGTTTGCAAAGCCAAACTAAATTTATGAAAAAAACAAAAACAAAACGGCTGCAATTTTTTTTCCAAAAAAAACCTGTTTCTAACATGAATTTTCTGCTATAACTCAAAAACTGGGAGGGCTAGAGGAAAATATCTAAGAGACAAAATGTTCGCTATAAAATTATCTAAAACTTTGTTTATTATGCTTTTAGCAAAAAAATCGACGGTTTGGGGTAAAAATCTGCCACAAAAATGGTTAATTGTAGTCTAAAATCCGGGATTAGAAATATACAGGGTGATTCATGAGTGACCTTACATAGACCAATGGTGATAAGCGGACTTCAAGGCGGGTCGAAAACCACAAAAGAAATTTTTTTTTCGTGATTGGTTACGAAGTTACAGGGTGTTTTATGCCTCAGGTACAAAACTTTGATAGGCGATATTTCTGAAACGGCTGGAGATATTTTGTCGAAATTTACTGGGAATGGTGCATTCCGGAAACTCATCAAAACCGCATTCTGAGTTAATTAAAAATCCAGGACCGGACTTGAAATTTTTTGCCCCCATGGTCTTTGTTGAAAAAGTTAATTTTCTGACGATGTTTCTGAAAAACTGTCATCGAATTTGAAAAGATAAGAAAAAACTCTATAGAAATCATTCCTCAATTTGAACGGCACACCCAAACCGTCTCGAAAAAAAAATGTCAAAGTAAAACTTTTCTGTAAATTATCGTTTTCGAGCAGACATATTTTACTTAATGTTCGTCTGAATTCCTTCAAATTTATTTTTTGACTTGTTTCTGTGGGAAAAATGTTTGACAGAAGGCCAAGCGTTATTACTGGGAAATCAGGTGTCAACTGCAAAATTTTCAGATTTCACTAATAATCACAAATCATTTCACTAATAACGAATACGCAAATATTTATGTTTGTGTATGGTTTCTGCAATGGAAATTCAAGAGCAGCTGCGAGAGAATACCATAGAAGATCACAGTCGAAGAACACCGGCCCATGTAACGTTTCGCGTCTGTTTTCCAATTTTCTCGAAACCACGGCATATTTCCCTGAGTTCAAAGGAATGCTGAACCTCAATTGGAAAATCTAAACCATCAAAACATCGTGGAGATGGTGGCAGTAAATTCAAGTACAATTACGGGAAGAATTGGGCAAGCACTGGGCATTTCTCAATCAAGAGTATCGGGAACCTTGAAAAAAAAAGAAGAGCGCGGATGCATCCCTCCCAAGTAGCAAAATAGAACGTGAAAAGAAGCGAATTGTTTTATAATTATCGTGAAGTGTTGTCATAAAGACAGTTTTGTCTTTTAGTGCATACATTTGAGATAATTTCGTTCAAAAATAAAATTTATTTTGTGTAGTCCATTTATAATCGCTTATAAAACCTTTCTTATACAACGAATTATTCTTGTACTTTTAAGAATTTTATAAAAACCCTATAAAACGTTACACAACCTTTAAAAAATTATATTTTTAGGTGTTATAATCTAGTTGTAAAAGAGTTGTATAACAGTTTATAATATCACCCTTATCAAATATTTTTACAAACGTTTTCTATTAAGAATATATAATGCGAATTACAGAACTATTTTATAGCGTTGGTATACGCGTAGTTATAAAATGGTCTTATAAGTGTGTTCAATGCAGAAAAATACTTCCATCCTCTAAAAACATGTTAGAGGATGAAATTATAGTTTACCGCAACAAAATTTGTTAACCTCATTTTTTCAACTTTACAAACTAGTTAATTCAAAAAATTATTTCTCCGTGGAAAAAATTGAAAAAAACCGGTAATTTTTGGAAATCTTTGTATCAACTAAATTTTGTTTTCAGGTGAAAAGAAATTTAAAATGTCGACTTATGTAGCGCTATAAAAGTATTGTGTTCTATACAGCCATAAGTTGCACTAAAATATTGTGTAAGGATTGTGTGCGGGATAAAACGATTGTATTATAATGCGCCATTTTTATTTCACAGCTTGTTGAATCCGGGACTGTCGCCATTTTGTGAAAATGAGCACAATTTAACTTTTATCTTAATTTTCTCAAGTTTCTAGATATTATTTTATCTAATAAACATTATTTTATCCAATAAAAAACTGTAAATTGACAGTTAAAAGAAAATATGTCAAAATTGAATAAAAATATAAATTTATATATTTTATTAATTTTTAAACAAATGTGGTCAAAACTTGGGCGCATTTGTTTTTTACCTCATAAATATACCCAATTTATCGATAAAATTTTCGGCGCAATGAAATTTGTTCTATACCTAACGCCACAATCGAGAAATTGTGCAAAAGTATATTATGAGAGGGTAGTAGCCTATACCTAACTGTTTACAAGCGATCATCATCGCCATACCTATTCAGTTTAATATTGACAAGTGATAAAACTCTTTTATTCCAATATTCCGCACTAAAAGTATGAAACATTTTTTAAATAACAGTATAGTATTATTATACAACTCTATTTTGCTAGTGTTTATTTTGGTTCTCTAACTATAGTTTTATAATGTAATACATCATCAGTATAGAATATTTTCATAAGACTTTTAAAGTGTTGATGTAATTGCTGTATAACTATACCAGCAAATACACGTAAAAAACGGTTTTATAGTCGCTGCATAAAATAGTTTTATAAAATTTGTATACCCCTTATAGAGGCGTTATAGTATCAAAAAATGTGGGCCCTTTTTGGTACTATAAATATTATATAAGCACTTTATAGGAGTTTGGAACAATTTTTGACTCCTATAAGGTTTATTGTATAGCAGTTTATGCAGACTTTATGAAACTTATTTTGCTACTTGGGCTGTCACGTACAAAGCGTACAGAGGCTTCAACCATTCAATGAAGTTCCATTGAATGGACTGCGTAGAACTTTGTTTACTGATGAAGCTCAGTTCACGCGGGATGGTGTAACGAATAAAAAAAACTCCCACCTATTATGGGCATAGAAAATCCGCGCTCTGTTGTTCAGAAGAACTCGCAACAGATTTTCTATAAATGTGTAGTGTGGCATTGCAAATTATACCCTAATAGGACCCCATATTTTTGCTGGGCGGCTCACGGGGGAAATTTATTTACTTTTCCTACAAGTGATTTTTTGCCCGGCTTGCTTGCAGAGGCGAACGTGAACAGGCGTGCTCTTTCCTTCCAGCAAGATGGGGCACCACCGCATTTTTCTCGACAAGTCAGAGAGCATCTCCACAATGAGTACCCCAATCGTTGGTTCGGGCGCGGCGGCCCTCATTCCTGACCACCTAGGTCCCTCAACCTCACTGTTTTAGACTATTACCTATGGGGCCACATGAAGCAGGAAGTCCAAAAAACGGAAGTAAGTACCAGAGAGGAGCTCAGGACGTGAATACTGGTAGTTGCTGATGAAATTAGAAACAACAGGCAAATAATTCAAAAAGCAAACCAAAATTTATGGAAACGCTGCAGGAAATGTATTGAAGTTGGTAAAGGACATTTTGAGAACCGTTTATAACATTAATATTGATAACATTTAATTTACACTGACATTTTTCCCACAGAAACAAGTCAAAAAATAAATTTGAAGGAATTCAGACGAACATTAAGTAAAATATGTCTGCTCGAAAACGATAATTTACAGAAAAGTTTTACTTTGACTTTTTTATTTCGAGACGGTGTGGGTGTGCCGTTCAAATTGAGGAATGATTTCTATAGAGTTTTTTCTTATCTTTTCAAATTCGATGACAGTTTTTCAGAAACATCGTCAGAAAATTAACTTTTTCAACAAAGACCATGAGGGCAAAAAATTTCCAGTCCGGTCCTGGATTTTTAATTAACACAGAATGCGGTTTTGATGAGTTTCCGGAATGCACCATTCCTAGTAAATTTCGACAAAATATCTCCAGCCGTTTCAGAAATATCGCTTATCAAAGTTTTGTACCTGAGGCATTAAACACCCACCCTGTAACTTTGTAACCAATCACGAAAAAAAAATTTCTTTTGTGGTTTTCGACCCGCCTTGAAGTCCGCTAATCACCATTGGTCTATAAACTTTAAACTTTACTTATTTATAATAGGACTTGCCTAGTACATAAACAAATAAGTTTCATTTCGTTTACAGATAAATTATACCAATTACCCGAATTACAATACATGTATAATACACTCCCAAAAACACTCCCCACATATCAAGCAAAAGACAACAATTTTCATTCTTACTGACTAAACCTTAATCTGTACTTACAATTATATATTTACTCTATTCTACATGCTTTATGTACATCAATAATTATTACTTAGTTTTAGATAACGGTTTAATTTCTTCCTGAAAAGATTAATATTCTCCACCGTTTTAATATCATCGGGCAACGCATTATAGAGTTTCACGCCCTCATAAAATAAAGTTGTAAAGATGTAAGGTCACTCATGAATCACCCTGTATACCCTCACATTCATCTGTTATTTGATTACGACTAAGATTATACAGGGTGTTTACTGTAAGGTTGGTCAAATTTCACAGGCTGATTCTTCACACTAAAATAAACAAAAAAATTCCCATTAACCTGTGTCCGGAAATGCACCGTTTTTGAGATACAGGGTGTCGAAGAAATATTATTTTTCCAGTTTTTTGACGATATCTCGGGAATCGTATGAGATACAATGTTCATGCAGCTCTTATACACAGTATGTGTATGTGCTCATTGATTCCCTTATTTTCGCCGTAAAATAAAGGTTTTAAAAAAATTCAGTGGCGTAGATTTAGGGTATTTTGAGGGTTTCGATCCCCTAATTTCTACGCCACTGGAATAAATGCGATTTTAAGCAGCGCATTTGAACCGCTCATGTTTTCTATACCAAAAAGGTACTCTTGGTTAACGGCTCTAAAATGAACCGTTTCCGAAAAAATGGAATTTTATGAGAGAAAACATCACTTTTTAACGATTTTCAACAGCTTTTTGAAAAAATGAAAGTATGTAAGTGAAAACTTATTCCTATAATTATTAATGTTTTCTCTCATAAAATGAAATTTTTCTCGGAAACGGTTCACTTTAGAGCCGTTAACCAAGAGTACTTTTTTGGTGTAGGAAACATGGACGGTTCAAACGCGCTGCTTAAAATTGCATTTATTCCAGTGGCGTAGAAATTTTAGTGTAGAACACTGAATTTTTTTAAAACCTTTATTTTACCCTGTATATTAGATAGATATAACTAGGCAAATGCTGAGCCACTGTTGAGCCATTTGAAAATCGGGAAGGAGTTTTTTAACGTTTTTGTTTATTGTAATTTTTATTGTTATAACGTGAATGCAATAATTATGAAAATTTCACGCCATCAATTTTCAGCCAATAAAGTACGAGCATTGCTTACCGTTGCCATGGTTATTTGTGTATTATATCGGAAATTTTCTCCTCCAGGGCTAAGCTGGAGAGTATTATAGTGGAAATTTTTTGACGTTTAAAAGTGACAACTAGGAACTTTATAAACGTCAACTGTTAACTGTTGCTGTTATTAATATTAATCAACCAATGCGTTTTGTTAAAGTTTCTATTATAATTTAATATTAAAGTGATGTTTTCGCGTATTACCACGTATGAAATCACGGATTCACTATCGAAAAAATTATCTGAAGAAACCTAATTTACCTAATTTAGTAATTCTATTTGAAATAGGTAGGTACTTACATAATTTTTCGGATTAACACACGGCGAATTCATGGGGGTTCGACCACTTTATCTTTATAATAATTAATTATATGGCACTTTTTGTTGGTAGAATCCATCTGCTGGGCAAATCCTTGCGCTTTGGAAAGAATGGCATCTAATCAATACTAATCATAATTACTATTATACCGCAATTGTCGACTTATCATTATCAAAAAACACATTCGGCTGGTGAAGTTTATAAACTAAAATTTGTGTTTGACAGCGCTAATAATGGCGGCGCAGTTATTAAACGTCAGTTTGGCGTTGTCAAGTGATTATGTTACGCCTCCATGTCATATTTTTATTTCATAATAAAATTGTAATTTTTCTATTCAAAACTAATTTTGTTGTGAAATTTTCTTTCCAAATACCACTCGAAATCAAATTATACCAGGAAATTTTGTTCTCGCTTACGAATATTTTAAGAAAATTATCCCTCGCCTTCGGCTCGCGATAATTTTCAAAATATTCGTGAGCTCGAAAAAATTTCCGGAAATAATTTGACCTCTAGTGGTATTACATGTGAAAATTATAACATAAAATTAAAACACTTTCCTGTTTTTTTTTTCGAAAATGGCTCAATAATAGACCTAAAATGTAACTACTGCAAAAGACGCAGCTTTACGATCTTAAGTTGGGGCCCACATGTAAACATAAATGCTTGACTGTAATAAGAAAAAAATTACTCTTCGGAGGTGAATATCTCGGTAAAATAATGGAGATTTATGGTTTTCGATTATTTAAAAAATATTTTTTTACAAATTTCATAAAATATAATATTACATACCTACTTAAGTATTTGTTTCAAGTATTTTATTAAAAATTTATTATACAAGAAGTGGTAAATATTATTCAAGCGTTCAAATTTTGGGGTCAAAAATATTTAAAATAAATGCAAAAGCATAAAATACACCTAAAAAGGTATGAGGAACAATCTAAAATTAAATTGTTTATTTCTTGGAAAAAATAACTCACAGAATACGATATTTTTGTATTTAAGAGTCTTATTATTCAAAAAATTTTCTGGGGGGGGGGGACATCCCTTTCGCTGGGGGATACTTCGGAACATCCGATTGTCCTTGTCCACCTGACGGATACGTCAATCCTTTAATACAACACCGTCATGTTTGCAGATGTCCGAGCCACCACTGTGTAATATTGAAGAGGCCCTTTGTCGAATGTAACAGGGGGGTCCAAAATTTATAGTTACGCCACTGGGACTACATCTAGGTACTGTACATTTGGCTTTTAAATTCCTGAATTGAAAGATAAAAACTTTCTAGATTCTTACGGACTTTCAACAATAAACAAAAATATTGAAAAGCATTTTTCTCGTGAACTATTAGATTTATCAAAAAAGTAATCGGAAAAGTTATCATCAGGAGCACAAGTTATAGATTAATTTATACTGAACATATTTTATATACAATGTTTTTGTGTAACGTTCAGTATTTTTGAGTTTTGATAAAAATAATAATTTTTCGTCAGAAAAACATAGTTTTGAACAGCCGTCATTTTGAATTTTTGTAAGGAGAGTTTGCCCCCGCTTCAATATTATTTAGTAACAGTTTAAAGAATATAATATAGTTGCCGCCGTGGAAGCAAACTTTATCATGACTTGTAACTCACACTTGAGGATTCATATACCTACAGCAGTGAAATCACAAATCACTATGGACGAGGAAAAATTCGGATTGGCATGAAGGCAAAAGAAAAATGAATTTCCTTTAAGCTAAGTTGTAGGCGCAATTCAATTTAATTATTCTGAAAATTCAAAATTAGAGATGTCGTATTAACCTCTTAACGACCAGCGTATCAGCATATAATTAACAAAAAACTTTTTTACTTGCCATTCCCTTTTTCAAATTATTCAAAGGAATCAAGGCGTACTGATGATTCTGAAAAAGTATTTATAAAAATTCCATTAACTTTTAATTAAAACTTAATGGGTCTAATGAAATATAATTTACCAGTAATAATTAATTCCACTGATTTCACTTCACTTCGTATGAAATTAAAGTTTATACCGTCGCGAGAATCTGGAAATTTATTCAAACCAAATAATTGACCTAGATACTTTGGACCAGCTGTTACAATAATTATTAATTTTTTTAACAGGCGCTAACGACAGGTAGAAAACTCGCAAAGCTTGAGCAAATAAGTCGTTCGTGTCGTGCCAGGCTGAAGCAGAGAAAAAACCTGTGGTGTTAATTTAATTCTTGATCAGAAATCATAATTGCTCAGAACTGTATTATTCATGACTCAATGAGCTAGGAGAAATTACAAATTTTAAATCTGTGCAAATATTAATAAAAGAGAAATGATCTCTTGTTGCTTTCACTGTAATTCCCGCAAATGAAACCTAATTGAACGAAAAATAATTCATACCTACATACCTACATAATTCGTTCAAATATTGACGATCTTCCATTTGAAACTACATAGAAGGTGTTTGATTTTGATTTCAAAAATTATTGAATGGAAATGAAGGAAGAAAAATTGAATTTGAATTCGTTATTTTTGTAAGATTTAATTAATTTAACCAGAAACGTCTGGAATCCAGTCAGATTCATTCTTGTTTATCAATAGGCTGTTTATAGGATGATACAGCGCTTGATAAGATTACGCTTTAAGTAGATTTTTCTTCATATCTGTGTTCAAAATCGTTGTCCCTGATGGTGTAAGCGAGGTAGAGAGAAAGAAAGAGAGAGAAGAATGTAAATAGGAGACATTTATGAGCGTTTTGACCGTGTTTCAGATTTTCACTTGTTTATAACTCCTAAATAATTACTAAATTTGCAATTAAATTAGACAATTAGAAAATGCAACATTCCATTTAAAAAATAAAGTGGGGAACTATTTTCGGTATGACCGGAAAGGACAGAAATCTTAAAATATTTTCGAAAGATGAAGCACAGCAATTATTATTATTGAAATGACCAAATTTTCAGGAAAAGCATATGCCTCGTTTTCCGTAAACGTACCTACGACTGTGATTATTATCCTTTCGAAGATGCATGGGAAGGACGAGTAAGTATGTGTGTATTCCAACAGGACGGGCCTCCTCCGAATAAATAGATGTTTATTCGAAAAATGTATTCGGATCAGTTTGGGGTTAAAAAAAAGACACGTTGAAACCAAATTGGTGATCCGCCACCTGCATTCTGAAATGCACCCACCATTAGGTAACTATAGGAGCTATTTAGTATTATTACAAACAATTATGTATGTGTTGTAACACTTAACAGAAAGTGAATTCCAATTATTGCCCACGTCTCTGTAATCAATTATTATTATTAGACCTTACCGGGTGATTAGTAAAGGCGTACAAATAACGGTCGTAATTTGTTTCAGGTAAGTGTGACACTGCGGCAGTAAGTTGACATCATTCGTCTCATCGTGATCGAGCACCTCCTCTATGTTTTTCGCGTTGGACGGTTGACGTGCAAAAAGTATCCAGAGAGAGTATTGAGTCTTGAGAGCTATTATCGTCAAGATCACAAGGTCGTCAAGAGACATTCCGATCGCTTATTCAAAGCGATTAGAATGTAAGGTAGGTATGCAAAGAATTCAGCAGTTATGCAAGAATTTGCATAAATCGCGGTGGCCAATATTAAGCTGACAAATGTTTTCGTTTTTTTGTGGGTACTGTAGTGTGGATTAAGGTTGCGGAAGGCAGTTTAAAAAGCTGGTACAGTATAAATTTTATATAGGAAGGCGAGTTCAGTTCACGCACAGCCTCTCGCCTTCTTATAAAAATTGGACTCTATATCAAAAAATAACGGCCACCTCTTCTAGTACATACCTACATAATAGCCCCTTTCTCCACCAGTTGATATTTCGTACTGGCACTGCAAAATTTAATCAGAATAATTAATATTATTCTTAATTTAATATTTAATTAATATTAATATTTTTAATTTATTAATTTCTCCGCTTGTGCGGTTTATTTACGTTTTCCACTCCATACGTAACCTGGAATTTGTACAGGGTGTCTCTAAAAAGTATAAAAAGCTCTACCACAGATTCCCGAGTAAAAAGTATGACCATTTAACCGAAGTTATCTATGTCCAAAAAGGTACCATTTTCAAGATACTTTACCCTTTCAAGAAAATAATAAGTCAAAAATGGATTAACTGACAAACTTCAAAATTTCATCGCCTACTACTATTGTTAAAACCAATAAACTGACTTAGTTTTACAAATATTGACATACAGGCTGTTCCTGTTTTTGATATTACCTACGTCTCACTTTTTGCTCCCGAACTTTTTATCCGCACCTCACTGATAAATGAAAAACTTTTGTTTTACCACCTACTACGATTTTGTGAAATAAAAACTATTATTTTAATTAAAATGAGATTTACACAAATACGTTTTCGTGATGTAGGTAAGATACCAATACCAAACTTTTATTAGAGGGCAAAAAGTTTAGTAATCTTGAGCTTCGCGCGGATAAAACAGTTCTGGGGTAAAAAGTGAGAATGACGTCAAAAAACATGACATCCTGCTAGTCAATGTTTATAAAACTATACCTATGCCAGTTTATCGATCTCAACAATAGTAGTAGGCGGTGCAATTTTGAAGTTTCACAGCATTTTTGACTTATTCTGGTAAACGTGAATTTGTTTGTTGTGAAAAAACATTAAAAAACTTGTTAAAAAAAACTTTTAGAATGCTTACTTGATTTTTAGTATTTTTTTCTTCCCAAACACATCATGATACCTTGTCATTGACAATTTTGATATGCCTTATATCCTTACGTCATGGTAAAATACAATAGCGAATGGCGACAGTAATTTACCCATGAGTTGGCAATTTGGAAGCCCCCGTGGAGGCCGCCACGATTTCTGCGTTTCTCGGTAATAATTGCAAGAGACAAATCGTCGGGCTAATTATTTATTTATAAACCATTAGATTGGATAGTCCCCTCCCTGTTCATTGATCCGTTTCGTCGTTTCGCCCGTATGCAATATGAATGTAATAATGTCTAATGTTCTCTCTCAGATGTTTTGGTCCGATAGTTGCCGTTGGACGTTGATATATATTACGTCTGACTTCATTTCACCGAACCTTGTCTTAAAGAACGATTATTAATCTTTGATGTGGGTTCGGGGGCACCGAGACGTGTTCATCTGGCCTTAGCGATTTGCGGAACGGAAATCGATATGATTTTTTTCTTACGCGTGGCGTCGAATTTTACCTCTTATTCCTTTTGCGTTTTCATTGTTTCTCGCTTCACTTTATTCCGGTAAATAAATTATGAAGCTTTGTACTGGTGTAGCTCCGGATTAGCAGTAGGTAATCAAGATAATTGGTCGATTTTGAATTACAATCCGTTTTGATTATTTGTCACTTTGATGCTCTAATAACATTTTGATAGAATAGATTTAATTTGTAAATGTGATAAATTTTCAAAAATGACAGGCATACAAGCAAAATAATTGATCACTGGATCAATTTTGTTTCCTTCATTTTAATCAAAACAACTCATGAATCTTGGAGGTATGATACCGGAGGTAGGGTCTTTTAATCGGTGGATTTCAAAGATGTTTATTTCGCCCCTTTTAGAGAAGTTCTTTGAAAAGCAGAAAAACTAGAACTTTACTTACAGTTCGCTGGTGCTATTTCATATGTTTTTCGAATTAATTTGATGCAATAGGCGAACTATTAATCTGCTAGCGATGGCAGCATCATTGGTTTAAAGAGTCTCTTGAAGATTACACTGATGTTGGAAACCAGAAAACTTGAAGTTGATATTAATCTGGTGAATATTAACGGGAAAAACTCTCGTTTAATTCACCAAGTTAGTTATTTGTTGCAGATATTCGCAGTAAATATGTCACAATCCTTGGTAAAAATCCTTTTTTTTTTTAATAATTTATATGAAGGTTAATTCAGACAATTATTTTAGTTTGTATTTTTAATACTAATTAGCGTCTTTTTAATATAACGTAAAGGATGATGTGCTACGGAGTTTATGTACATTTTTTCACCGCAAATACTATAACCTCCTCAAGTTTCGCACCACCTTTTTGAACGCCTGGAACACGCCCTATAATTCGATTCCGCATTCCAGTTGCTCTGGTTTTAAATTAAAGGTTGGACTAACTGCCCAATTAAAGTATTAGCTTCAAATTTCAATTTGGGCGATTTCAAATCAACGTTTGCCAAAGTTCAAAGAACGTAAATGTCAAGAGTAACAGATCGAACTTAAAGACGGTGATTTGATCGTATTTTTATGGTGTCGAATTTTTGTGCGTAACTTTCCAGTCATTTTCAGATCAGAAGTTCCATTTCATGTGGAGTATCACTCTGACTAGTGCACTGCTGAAAAAAAGCAGGTGCGTTAAAATTTAGGGAATTTTGTTTACACCGCTGGTGTGATTTAAATAAAAATGTAGGCGAATTTTAAGTCTGGAGATAAAAAAAAAAATTAAAATAAAAAAATGTCAATCAAATCAGTACCATATTGTTTTTGGGTGATAAAAATGCAGATAATACGTTTCATGTTCATGTACTTCCGCTGATTAGTCGACTAATCAGTTTATCAATGCTTCATAGACATACCTAAATCATAATAATAACATCGATGATAACATTGACCATCCAGCAATAACAATAATAAATTTAACCTTACGTAATATAAAAATCTTCTGGGTTTCATGAATAGAATGTGATAGATACATAACATATAAGTCTGACGTAGTTCTTGAACACTTATTAAGGTCTGTTGCACATTTCTAAATAGGCAATGAAAGGCACTGGTAATTTTTTATTATTATCATTTGATAACGGATAAAAATAGGTTTTTATACGAGTTTGTTGCGATGTTGAGTGAGTGAGTTAAGGTCTTTTGCAGTCAGAATTCTGACGTCACAACTGCCGCGGCTGCTCATGACAACGGATGTTGAACGTTCACACTCTGCACTGTGCGGTGTGAGACTACAAATATAATTCCAAGTATAACAGGACATGTGTAGAAGTGAGCAAGTTAAGGTCTTAAAACCAGCAAATAATTCCTCCAAAACACTTCCACCTGACTTCTGACATTTCAACTTGGCCGTATTTCTGGTCCGTTGATCCGGTTTAGTTAGAGGTTAGAGAGAGGTCTCCGGTGGAATTTTTCCCTTTAAAACAAACTCACTCCCGGGTCTTCGACTTCATATACGAAAGAGAGAAAGAGAGGAGAGTAGAGGAAGCCGGAACGGCCGGACCGGAGTAGGAGAATTCATGAATCAAATCGGTGCCGGACCGCGCATGCCGACCGATCTTTACTCTTTACTACACAAAGTTGTAGGTGTAGAGGCGGTAACCGCTTCAGGTAGAGGCGAATTGAAACAAACGGGCCCCCGGATTCGGGGGCCCCCGGATTCGGCCTTGTCAAGGATGTGAAGTGTACCGACGAGTTCTCCGGTCGCCGGCATAATATTACGAAACCGGAATGAGGTAAACGACGGGTCAAGATATTTCAAACACCCAAGACGTTTGAGACTTGAGAGGAACTTGTTCCTGTAAACTCACATCCTATGACGCCAAACTAATTTTCGCATTGTTCAGAAACAAAATAAAGACAGGAATTGTCCCGAACTTTTGATTCAACCTTTATCAAAGTGTTCTGAAATTGTAAAGTTAAAGTTTCATAAAGCATTCCAAAATCATCAACCCCAACACTACTAACACAAGTCTCCTGAACAAATCTTCCTGAGTTTTCATGAATAACAAATTTGGAATGATCGAAAATTAGACAGAATTCACGAGAGTTGATTGCTGGATAAGATAGGCTACGAAGAGCTGCAGTTACCTTTCTGTATGGCAACTCTTGATGCTTTCTTAGACAAGTAAACTTTCCTGATGTATCCAACGTTAAACTAATAGCACCAACAGCGCCCATAGGGACTCAAAATACTTCGACGAATTCTGTTATGTCGACGAACTGTCTAGAAGAGCTGATTGCGTTCAAAGCGCCGATAGCTGCTGGCAGCAAACCGGAAGCAAACATCACTGAACGTTACGCTGTCTACTGATATCCACGCTTTTTCGAAGCAGCAACATTGCTCTCGCTGTCTATTGTTTTTTAAGGGGGTTGTTAATGTAAGGGTCGTTTTTGTTGGCCTCTAACACCCGTATAGTTTTTTTGTGCCAACTTTTTCGTGAAAGATATTTTGAGAAGTTCGGTTGGGATTTTACAATATCACCAATCTTTCCGATCTTTACCCTGCGGTGCTAACGAAATGTCGTGGATTCTGTTGGGAATATCCTCCGTAGTCGCTTCAAGCTTCAATCACATCAATGTCTTCAATCACTCTTGATTCAGTATCTACATCATCTACAATCTATTGGAATCAACTGGCCTTTCAATCACCAAATTAATCACTTTCAATAGATAACAAGGTTAGTGTTTGAACCCGGCTCGAAGGCCAAAATGTTTTACGACGGCGAAGGACCAGGGCTATTAACCCCGAAGGAAGCAGGAGTAGATAGATATGCCCAATAAATAATTCGAATAACTAGTTACTGACCATCGGTCTGCTTCTGTCTCCTGCTGTGATGGTTGGTAATCACTTTAATTTTAACGATTATAAGCCGCGGTTGTAAGGCGCGGTTCACGATTCGATTTAATTGATGCGACACGATTTGTCGAATCACGAAAGCGACTTGCTGCCACGAGTTCGGCTGATCAAGTGTCTGTTTTGTTTCTTCTTCCTTCTCATTTCTGTCTTTGCATGTGCGGGTAAAAGGGAAGGAAGGGATCGGTGTTGTTCTCTGAACCCACGAGTTTTGCGATGACGAACGAAATGTTGCTGAATGAAATTAGCATATCGTTCGTCGCGAGTAGATTTCAATTTCGAACGACCAAATTAACTACGATGACGGAACAGTTAGTGTTCCGTTCCCATGTTTTCCTTTTCCATATAATTCCCTCCTTATTTTGAATTATGCACGGGGGGGAGAGGAACGTGACAACATGGTGCGCGAGACCATGTCCTATGGGCATACAGCCAGAGGGTGCCTACCACTTACCACTTCACCCATGATTATCAGATGAACTGTCGTCGCGGTCGGTCCACGTCCGTGTGTATACATAAGAAGTGTTTACATTGCAATCCACAAGTGCTATGCGACGCGATAGTATCTTCGGCCCTGGTCGCCAAATGAAAGCTCACTAAGCTGTCTACATGGGATATTTAAGGTAGGTGCATAATTATAATCCTAGAAATTATTCCCCTAATTATTTTCCCGCTGGTCCTTCGAGTAATTAAATTTAATCAAAATTCCAAACCGCGTGACTTACTATACAAATAGAACAATTGAGTTCTTGGCAGTAAGTCTATACGCAACAGTTAGGTTAGGTCTATTATGGGGAGGGTTTGTGCACCCCTAGCGATTACGCCACCGAGGGATCTCTCCGCCATTCCTGTAACATGGTGGAACGCCATTCTCGTACTCCTACTCAAATCTTCCCGACCTTTTTGTAAAGGCGAGATGGTCTTTCCATGAGTCCCAACAAATAACAAAAGAAGATTACTACGAAATCTTCGTAGTCTTAGGCCTGATAGGAGGAGGGTGTTCTCTGAGGAAATGCAATGCCTGATCGGAGGAAGGTGTGCATGCAGGTGACTTTGAAGTGGAATGGCCTGCCATGAGGAATGGGAAGTCAACAACCCCAAGCTGGTATGGAGGATTTTGGCTGCCAGGATCGATGGTAAGCAGGCGACTTCGAGCTGAGATGTACGATGAATTAAGAATTGAAGACCTGGACCAGTCTGCGGGTTCCGCTGCTGGACTCCCATAAGACTTGGAGCCTTCCTTTGTGGAATTCGAGAACGAATCTGTCTCAGGATGGACGAGCTGCTAGGAGACGGTGGCAACTGGCAACCGACACGAAACTACAATAATCACTTTCGGATGGTCAAGGCTCAAGGCCACAGCAGGAATCTTAATGGACCATTAAATAGTGACTTTTGCTTATGGACAACTTGTGCTATCTGTGAAGTACGGAGGTGTATGGGCTTTTACAGCCGGCTGCCATGAAATCGTAATTGATTCCGGGCTGTTGTGCCGTGGTCCATGGAGATTTGCTCCGAACGTTTCGTCTACAGCTGCGGTAGACATTGATCAGTGGTTATGTGAGCTCGGTAATTTCATTGTTTTAGTTTAAAAGGTATAACTGGCCGGTTTCATAATAAAATTAATGTCTCTTTATAGAATTTTATTTTTAATTTCACATTGCTATATTGTTATAATAATATTCAGTTTTGAAGCGACTTTTAAAATTTTAAGTAGGAGTAACATTTATTATGAAATCCGCCCACGAAAATAAGTATTCATAAATTGTGAAACCCAAATCCTTGAAAAATAATAACTCCGTCATCTTCCCCTGCATGCAATCAAAACGTGAATTTATTGAATTCCAATGTTTAAAAGTATAACAAATGAGGTTTGTCAAAATTTAATAATGGCAACGATAGCTTAGAAGCTGTAGAATGTTAAACGATGTAAATATCATGCAAATTATAAACAAAACAAAACGATTTTCCTTTCGACCATAATAATAAATTGTTTGCTACATCTAGAATAGACGGTTCATGTTATTTTAATTTTCAGGTTTGAGGAAAATTTTCATTCACAAATCACAACAACTCGGCGACTCTCATTTTTTTTTGTTCTCCGTTGTGTAAACAATAATTTTGATTAATTTATAACACGTGTTGCTGCATTCTAATCTAAACTTTTATTTGCCAAGTAAATAACTCGAGACGTTCTTCGTATGGGTCGTTTTATATTAGTGCGTGCTGTGTTGAAATGCTTCCGGCGTTTATGTGATAAGTTTTAAAAGCGTTCGGAACTTGCGTTTTCGTCAAGGAAAAGGAGCTTAGAGATTTAGATAGGTCCCATTAGGTCTATAGATTGGTCGAAAAGGAAAATCCCTATAACTATTGCACTGGTCGCAAATCGAAATACATATACTCCCCTGTGTGCGGGATATCCGATTTCAGAGGAACTGCTTCGGTTTTCAGTAAATTAAGTTTCGGTATACATCAAAGTGGATCCTTTGTTCGCCAGTTCACAAAGTTGTCTGTTTCGTGTATTTGCTCAGATGCTCCAACAAAATTACGGTTTCGGTGGGAATGGTAAATCTAACCACGCACCCCGGTTATTATGACCGAAACTTTGCTGCGCGTTTTCTTATATGCGAGCGGCAGATATAATACCTACTCATAAAATGCACCTTCAAAAATCATTCAGCTCAATTTGGTTTTTTCCTATTCAGGAATCTATACAAATAATTGATCCTCTTGCTGAGTTGGTACCACTAATGTCCGTATTCATCAAACTTCAAAATATAACTCCGGGGTTATATTTTGAATTTTCTGACAGCTGATTGGTCCATCTAATGGTCAAACCCTACGAACCCCAAGGGTTATATTTTGGAGCATGTCATTGGTTCAAAATACGTAGCGCTCGTAGGGTTTCAGCATTATAGACCAATCAGCTGTCAGAAAATTCAAAATATAACCCCAGAGTTATATTTTGAAGTTTGATGAATACGGACATTAGTGGGCCTACCCAGGGGGTAAGCAGTTTTTCCGAGCATTTTGTACTTTCGCAACATAACCCTGTACTCGTTGCCCCCGACTCCCCTCAGCCAGGATGGGATGTTGTAGAGGAGTCGCGTGGGATGCAGCAGCGGGTCTCCAAGGATATCGATGTAATCGTTCTGCCCGAAGACAGCCCTCCTCTGCACCCACGAGTAAATGGGCATCGGTAGTTTTTGAGCGTCCTTCAGTCTAGGTAGAGTGCCACGATGTTCCAAGCCATCCTCGTAGCCGCGACGGCGCACCAATGGGCCCCTCGCTAACTTATCGGCGTGAAAACGATACCTCACTGTATTCACCTGTGGGGTCCAGCTGATTTGTTTAGGAACTACTTTTATTAAATTACTGAACCAGGACATCCTAACTTTTTTTTCTTGTTACTATTGTGTCACATTCGACAACATCATTCGTTGTAGTGGTTTAATTCAATTTATTGTATTTGGAGAGTTTTTTTTATATATTTTTATTTTACTAATTATTATTATTAAATTATTGAAATGAAAATTGAATTTTTTTTTTAAATTCATTCACTTTATTAAAGTTAGGTTATGTAATAAAATTGGAGAAACATCAATCTTGACAATTTACAGATACACCGAAAGAGTACCGATTTTTGCGACTTAAATTACAAAACATTCGGCAATATCTTAGATTAGGTAAGCTATCAGGATACATATTTTACAGTGATGTGCCTTTACGCGTAAAGAATTAATCCTCTACGTTTGACGTAAAGAATGTAAACAATGCGTGAGAATGTAAAGAATAGGTAAAGAACGAAAACAATTGAAAAGCAAGGTTATGTTCTATATTCTATGTGCTTCACAATGGGTACCTATAATTTATGTTCAACCCAGTTTATTGCCAAACAAACCCGTACTCGAGTGTGGTTTTGGGAATGGTGATGGTATGCTTGGCATATGAATTTTTACTTCAAGACCCACACGTTCTTCTGTAAGCTCAGCCAGGTTCAATCTCTCATTTTCATAGACTGTTGAAGCTCCATATTGTTCCACAACTATTGTTGTAAATATCAAAGCAAATAAAACCACTTGAGACACCATTTCTTTCGCTAACGTTACCTGAAAAAATTATGAGGTTAACGAACGTATACCACGGGAAACATACTCGAATGCGTGAGGTTTGGAACATTGCGTATGCAAGTATGGCAATTTTAGTTTAGATTTTTAAAACCCATTTGCTTTAGGCAGTGAATTTGGAAAACCAGTTTTTCGTATATGATTCTATGGATCAATGGGCATATTTGATGCTCTAATCTAAGGTGATTTTCATGAGGTAGGCGTGATATAAGTAGTGAGGATATACTTGTAAGAAAAAATAAAATTACTTACCAATGATATTTTCAAAGCTGCAAACAGATAATTTTAAAATAGACTGGGTAACGTATTAGGTCTGGATGCTTTATATACCAAAATTCTAAGCAAAACCTTATAATTAGTTGAATACTATTAGGTACTAGAAAACTAAGTATTATAGTTGCATGTCTTGGATGTGGCATATACATAGTGTTGCATAGAAAAGGTTACCGTGTTAAGAATATTTCAACAATAGTTTGAAAATAAATGACATTCTTCAATAATTACAGTTCCCTTGGAAACTACCAAGTTTCCTAGGATACTATGCAGTTTCCTAAGAAACTGCATAGCTTTTAAACCAGAGTGGCTTGGATTTTTGTGAAAATTCACTGCAGTGTTTTCCCTATGTTAACTTTCCTATGCAACACATTGTATAATCAAGCCCATATACCTTACAGTCAGCTTTAATTATTATAAATAAGTATTATAATTATTATTGTTATTATTATTATTAAGTATACTCATTGCATCTAGTCGACCCAGAAATAGGATAACGATATAAGTCATTATCGAGGTCATTATAATATAAGTCATTTCGTATACCGGGTGTTTCTCCAGCAGACCGACATGTTTTAAGGATAAGTGTAGTTTTTCAAGACGATTCATGATTTGGTTTTGTGATTCTTGAATTTTGACGAAATTTTTGATAAGAAGGTATATCTTTTGGTCGCCTTGTAAGTAGATAAGGTCGTCATTTACATCGTTCAAAATCCGAATAAAAAATACATTTTCTATTTTATACGCTGCAGTGTATTCTTTAGAAGTGGGAGTTTGAGTTTGATAAGGAGAAAATTGCAGCCTGTTGTACTTTAGGGACACAATTCTCTGCATACACAATGGCCGTCATGTGACAGTCCTGACGGAGTAGCGTCTTTGGAATCTGAATGAATATTCTTCACATAAGTAGTTCTGCCGCCCACGGGAACCGTCCTGCGGGAATACTAGTGAGAATTTAAGATGCAGATTCATGTCGCCATTATTTCTCGTCCCGCTCATATTCGTTTCGTGAGCTGGTATACAATGATCGGGTAGGATTCATGGTGGGATCTGCTACGAATTAACGATGGAGAAATCGTGTGGTAGGATATGTTTTATGATGAATAAATTGAACGTTTCTTCGGTATATATAAAAGGATATTTTTTCTCCAGTTTTGACGGAAAGTCTGCAGAAAAATCGCACAATTTCTTAAATTTTATTTCGTTAGGGTTTGTTAAATAATTTTCCTTTTATACGTTTAACGGAGTAACATGATGGTAACAGAGTTTTAACATGGTAAGCGGTTTAACATGGCATTGGAACGGCTTATGTATTTTAAAATTATAGAAAAAGGTCTCCCTTCTACGATGTGTTTATAATTTAATGTTACGTATAAAGTTGGAGAATGTTGGATGTTTTTTATCTTTCAAAAGGAAAAAAAAAATAGGAAACAAATTTGCCGGATTATTTGAAAGCATGCATAGGTACATTTTATATACTCCCTTTGGACAAGACTTCCATTATGTTATGACAGTCGATTATTTTTAATTTTTATGTTTGTCATTCTTGATAACGTACTGAAGAATATCCACGTGACTAACGGGAAACCCTGTTTACTTCTTAGATAAAGCATAGAATTATAAAAGACAAGGGCACAATGCAGACTAGAATGTTACAGCACTTGCTGGAGGCTGGTATGCGAGATTTTCTTGTTTCAATATGCAAAGATTCACGATTGACCTCGCAGTGCCCGTATACCTATCACGAACGTGCAGACCTGTCCATCAAAGCTACTGTCCAGGAAGAGGCTGAATGGTCCGAGAATCTGGGTCTCCAACGGCAGTCTCTGCGTATATGTCCTTGCTTTCTACATTTAAAGCATTGAATTGGAATCAAATAATTGGAATAATCCGAGTATCTGGGGCTCCCATTTCTGCTGTCTTCTATTGGGCCTATTAATAAGCTCTTTTAATTTGATCAGGACGACTTTTATTAGCTCCACAGAAGTGGCTTTTTCGTTGGCCGGTCTCTTACAAAACCACTTCATGGACTCGATGAATATCACCTCGTGCAAAACTACGAACACTGCTTTGATGCGTAGAGCCTGAAGTATATATCTTCAGCCCGTATATGAAGATTTGTCTTCCTATATCTATTGGGATGTCATTAGGGTAGCTCGATACGCCAGGTTGACAAGCCTTTCAATATCTACTTTGAACTTTTGCAGAGTCTCTCCATACCTCTCTTTCTTCTTCTCAATTGCATTCGAAACAGTGAGTTCATGATATCTCGTGCGTGTGTACCATTTTCGTGGTTCATATTCCTTCGTTGACGTGTCTCGAATGCGATCTTGCATCTTTTGCACTTCTACATTTAGGCTTTGCTCCTGTTTCATTGCTGATGTTCGATGTTGATCAGGCAGGATTTTCGATGGTACCATCATCTTCGTCGTCATCAAGTACCTCGTGAAGACAACATTGTCACTTGTCTCACCACTGTTGTAGCTTTGGCATATAACTGCAACATTTTAGTCCTGTCTTACGATATCCGCACATTATGCCGCGATCAGTCTTGTATTTGCATGAAATCGTCCTGAGCAACAATTCGGGTGAGGGCTCTGCAGTGGTGGTTATGGGTTCTAATCAGCGGGAACCTCCATTTTGTGGCATTCATATCGTACTGCAGCCACATTTGCACCTGAAAATACGTCCGGTAAACATGGTGAAATGTAAACTTGGTGATGTCAGCGTCTAGTGGTCGCTTGAGTCCCATTAGGCTTGCCATAGGTGTAGAACCCTTAATATTGGTTCATAATTGGATAATTATACTTTACCAATTTTTTCCTGTTAAAAAATATTGATTGCACGATAAAAATTGTAACAACTAAAGTTGTAGATAATCAAATTTCCAACAACTTGGAAGATGCCTCGTCAAATTCAAGATCGCGACTAATGCCGAGGTGGAATTGCGTCGCGATTTTGAATTGAGACTACCGGTGGCTCCCCCCCCCCTCCCTAAAGGTTAGAGCAATAAAATTTCTGTCGGTAGTTTTTGCACGGTCATAATGTTAACCCGACTGGGCTAACGTCCAATGTTTTCGAACAATCATTAGTGTCAATTGCACTCTGGAGTGACGTTTTCGAACACAGCCCAGGATTAGCACATTACGTGAGAAAATATGTTGATTCTTATTTTTTTTTTTAATATATTGAGATTAAATCGTTATCCATTTAGCGTAATTTATGTTTAATTTACCTGAAGCGCATCATTTCCGCTTTACCGAACTGTACCCTTCAAACTAGAAACGGGGTAATTATGAAAATATCAAATTTCCGGGAAATATTTCCTCCCATGTAGGTAGGTATGTACAAAATATTAGGTTATCTGTATGTATAATATTAATATGAACGAAGACAGTATGTACATACAAGTCTAGAGTGGAGACGATGCTCGGGAGTCCCAGCGTTTAATCGACAAGCTCTTTTAGCGCGTCCCAATTTCATTTCTGGAGTACTGATGGGAGTGTTCCATTTTCACGGGACGGTTATTAGAGAATCTGCGGACGCGTAATTGCCGGCAGACTCACTCCTCTTTCTCCCGGTGTCGACCTTGCGATCTTTGACGGCCTGAATTGCATTCCACCGCGAGATCCCGAAGGCTCCTCGTATTTATTGTCTTCGTGACGCCGATCGAATATGGAGTCACTGCGGTGGGTGGGGTTATTGAAAAATTATATCGAATAAACGAGATTTAATCGGACCAATAAGGAATGGCAAGAATTTTGTATTTATTTTTGATCAAAAAAGACAAGAAAAAATGAACAATAATCGATATCCTTCTTTATTGTGACGTTATCTGCATATCGTTTGTCCACTGAGTGTTGTCCGTTGTCATGCCACACTGATTCTGACTAAACAATTTCATTTAATTCGATTTGAATCGTACACTTATTTCTAAGTCGAACCAGATGTGGTATCGCAGTTCGTGTCAGTGGCGTGTGTTGAGGAATAATGAATATCCTATAAAAATATATTATTTCGACAAGTTATTGACGAAGTAGTGCCTTGCAACTTTTTGATAACAAATATTATATAATGCAAGTAAATAAGAATGATAATAATTATTGTTATCATCATGATTAGAAAATATATCATGTCACCTACCTGCTGGTTGCCGTTTAAAAAAAAGCATAACACCTCCGTTTTCTTATTCTGCAAGTGAAATATTCCAGCAATTTAACCACGCAAGACCACTTACTAGGGAGTTCAATCGTTTCCCAGGCATTTTGTGTAATTTTTTGTAGGTATTTCGTTGCGAGAATATACCCAGTCCGTTTTTTTAACCTTATAAAAACAAGGAAAGAGATTTTTAGGCATTCGAGCAATTATTAAGTTACTCGTAGTTTATCACACCGTACAATATCACAGGTAATTCTGCTAATTTCGTATTAAAAACGTTTCAAATCACAACACAAACCTCATTACTATATTTAGCGCTGTCACTGACACTACTGACAGTAGCCGATCAGCTGGACGACAATCTTATCGTAATATCGTATCAATCTAAGCGTATCAAGACGCGAGTCGTACTTCCGTCTCACTCTCGCTCATATTTTTAGAATTGCTGACGATTCAAACGTATTTCTGACAATACGTCCCATTTTAACTCGATTGACTATGCAATGCAATAGAAGGAGTAAGAAACATAACGAGATGATCCTTAGTTATCACAACAGACAACACTCAGTGTACAGACTATAGTTGACTTAATTAATAATTATTTCTTATTATTTTATTTAATTGAAGTAGAGATTGCATGGAAGTTGGAAAAGTATAATTGAAAACAAAATAAGGAAAGTAAGGTACCTGTCCAGTCCACCTACTTCGTAGGAGTTTAATGTGATTCCGGCTCGATGTTCTGCCGTGTCATTTTAACTGAAAAGTGGGGATGTTCCGGATGTTCGGAAGCGCGATGAAGTTTTTCAATCTGTCTCCTTGCGTCCGGTTTTAGCTTCAATCCCCTCGGAAAATTACCGCGTCCGAAATGAACAGATGTGGTCTCTATCTCTGTGGAAGAGCTCGGCGGCGACGTTGCATCTGTACCTACAGGGTGATTTATGGATGCTGTTGGGAATAATAATTAAGTTTTGTATTGCGTGCCCTATTGGGTGTTTCATATACTCGAAGAGTGGTCTACTCTTTTTTCCATTAACTTTGGAACGTATGAAGATTTTATATCAGCCCTTCTTTTAATGAAATAACTTAGTTTTACTGATAGAAACGGTAGACAGTTAAAAGACTGATGTCATGCTGGAATGAATGAATAAGTACGTTTTAATATAAAACCAGATTAAAAACATTTGATAGTAAGAGTGGCAGAAGTAGTAAGAATTTTCATATCCTAAAAAACCAAGAAATCCTTTTTAAGTTGTCTCCGGTATTCGGCGTTGGAATGACATTTGTTTTGTTGCTAAGAAGTGTTGCGTCATGTCTACAAGATGAGAAATTCGAAGAGGAATTTATCGCGTGGTTGGCAGGGTTCTTAATTGAGAAATTGTTCGCATATAATAGTGAACAAAATATATCGGTTTACTCCATGTAAGTATGTTATATGCGAGAATGCGAAAA
Organism: Malachius bipustulatus; assembly: GCA_910589415.1. Classification (NCBI taxonomy): domain Eukaryota; kingdom Metazoa; phylum Arthropoda; class Insecta; order Coleoptera; family Melyridae; genus Malachius; species Malachius bipustulatus. Next base: position 50,203,351 of record OU342633.1, read on the forward strand.
GGAAATACCGAGCGTAACCTTTTAACATAAAAATGTATTTAAGGTCCAAGCCGATACAAAGACTAAAACATATTGTAGGAACTTTTATACCTATGCACAAAAATTTTGTCTTTTTTTTTTCAAAAATTAGTATAAACCTTTGTTTGGACATTCTAAAGGCTGGTTACTCTCGACACACCCCACTATTGTCGATTGCACGCGCCCCTCATTATCTGTCATTTTAATTAGAAGTGTTTCCGTAAGTATCAGAAATTAGCGTATATCAATTTGAAGTCAAGCTATCAAAACACCTTCAGCGAATGACCCAAGTCAAGTAATTAGTCACGCTTCGGCCAGCCACACTTTCGGCTTTCGGACAGGAAGAGGAACTTTGTTTAATGCCCCACCAAATTTTTTTTTCGTTGTTGATGGCTTGAATGGAAAATAATTATTTGTTAATAATAATAAATATTGTTATAACATTTCAAGATCTTTTCAGCAAATTTTCAGTAAAAAAGCTGCATTTCAGTTTATAAAAGTCCGACTGAAAGCGTGGCTGCCATTATTATGAATTTTTTGACTTTTTAAAGCAAAATTACAGCAAAAATGACTTTTTTCAATTTATTAAGTCGTGGCCGAAAGCGAGGTTGACCATTTATGTTAAAATTTCGGGCTTTTATTATGAATTTTTTGACTTTTCTGAGCAAAATTACAGCAAAAATTAAATTTTTTCAGTTTATTAAGTCGTGGTTGAAAGTGAAGTTGGCCATTATGTTAAAATTTCTGGATTTTTCGTCCAGATTTCTGCCAGAATTTTTTCCAGTTTCGTAAGTCTGTGGCCGAAAGCGTGACTTTCCATCGTTATGAATTTTTTGACTTTTTGAGCAAAATTACAGCAAAAATTACATTTTTCAGTTTATTAAGTCGTGGCCGAAAGCGTGTCTGGCACTTATTATGAATTTTTTGACTTATTTGAGCAAAAATACAGAGCAAAAATAAAAATTTTAGTTTATTAACTCGTGGCCGAAAGCGTGGCTGTGCACTTTATTATGAATTTTTTGACTTTTTTTGAGCAAAATTATAGCATTTCAGTTTTTTAAGTCGTGGCCGAAAGTGTGGTTGGCTATTATTATAAAATGTCGTACTTTTTCAACAAAATTTCAGCTTAAATGATTTCTTTAGATTATTAAGTTTATAACTCTTTTGAGTCAAATTTTAGCAAAACGGATTTTTTCAGTTTTTCAATAAGGCCGCGGCCGAAAGTCTGGCCGGCAATATTATAAAATTTCGGACCTTTTTGAGCAGAATTTCAGCAAAAATTATTTTTTACAATTTTTGAAGTCCATAGCTGAAAGCGTGGTTAGTCATTATTATAAAATGTCGGATTTTTTTAACAAAATTTCAGCAATTATGATTTTTTAGAAAATGGACGAAAGCGTGGCGGGCCGAAGCGTGGCTAACTTGACTTGGGTAAGCGAATGTTATTAAAAATAATTTTTAACATTAATTTACCTGCCAGGAATTAGCCGTTAATTTGCTGTTACAAAATGGCAATGCGCAAAATCACCCCTCGGCTAATTTGGCCATCTATTAGCGATTATTATTGCTAAAAATTCCAAGAAGTTATTCTTGTAATTGCAAATGAGACACAAAAAATGAAAACGACAAATTCCTACGGCCAGAAACCCAGAAAATCTTCGGTACCTAATTATGTAGAATGAAAAATTCTCATATAGTGTATTGTTGGGCACGACATCGTATTCACCGTTCATTTGGGGTAGTATTTGACGGAAAATAGCGAAAAATAAATAAATCTTCGAGAATAATCGGCTGAAATTATCCACAACAATTCCCCGAGACCACAGCCTTACCCATTTCAGAGGGTGTTTATCTGCGAATTCCCAAAAACCCATTTTTCTGGCGGAAGAGCGAAAGTTCAATCGCAGAAAATTCCCCGTGGTCAACGGCAAATTCGGCCGAGGCCGACGACCAATTCCCACGTGTTTTTCGCGCGCCATAAATTGAGCCTTACCCCTTTCAGGAGGTGTTTTGCTGCGTTTCCCAAAAACCCACTTTTCTGGCGGATAAGTGGGAAAATTCCATCGCCGAAAATTCCCCGAGGTCCACGGCTAATTCGCCCGCGAAGCCAATGGCAATTTCCCACGAGTTTTTTTTCACGCCAAGTTTTGCGCAGACTGACAGACAAGAAAGCGAGTTTAAAATAACGTGGTAAAATGTAAAATGGAATACTTGTGCACAAGTACATATTATATACAAGTGTACAAGAAATCATATAACTTCAAAAATCAGCACTCCCACATACATATTTCTTATTTTTATGAGCGTTGCATAACTTTTTTAACGAGAAATCGTATACGCGGCTTGATAAGCAAATATTCTATTATCTTATTCCAGCATTTCCAGCAATTGTTTTAACCTCGTTTGTTCACAACAAATAATAATTAGCGTCACGTAAAAATATCGTTAAAACCCGGCAGCGTTGCTACTTCCTTATCTTACCTATTCTTACATTATTCATAAGAACACTTTCGGTTTGGAATTTGAAACATTACATAGAACCAGGGATGCTGTGCTAGTGCTAGTGTGCCGCACCCGTTACGTGCAGCAGCCAATGGAGCATGCAACTCTTTACGACAATATTAACCGCCCCCAACTATGAAAGACACTCGGGTTTTCTCTCGTTTAATATCCTAGATGCTTTGCAGGAACAATAGATCCTGGTGGGATTTTAAGCGTTATTACGCTAAAATTTCAGAGCTTTACGACCTGCGGTAAATCCCATAAACGTGAGGAAATTATGGCAGTTGAGTGACGTTCACTCGAACTACCTATCTCTTTGACAGTTTTGATAGTTAAGTTTATTTCCCTTCATTAATAAAATGTTGCTTGCTGCGTGCTGGTTTCAATTCAATGAAAGAATTGGTTAATTTGTAATGTTTCTTGAGGTGCTGCTGTTATTTGAAGAATCTTTCACTTGAAAGATTACATGTCTACGAAGAGAAAGAACCGCTCGAGAAGAGGCCTAAGAAGTAGGATCCCGATCTGTATTAAGAGCTTTTCCTTTGAACTTTGAACTCTATGAGACTACACTACTACTCGTGTCTGGGTTCTGTTGTTGAATTTTTATGTAAGAGCTCACACAATATAATTCTTTTATGGTGGGATTTTTTTATCAAAGTGTGTACCCTGTAATACGTAGACGTAGAACTTTGTCAATGGGAATTTTATTCGAATTAGTAGACGAATCCAGTTTAATTAATGTGACTCGAGCTGTAGGATCATTAATATAAATAAGCAAATAAAAGCCAGCTAATGTCAACACAATAAAAATTAGATCATTTATTTATATCAAGAGAGGATTTAGATAATTTACCAAGTTAGGAAGTTCTCTTTGTGTTGTTGTTCAGTTAAGTCATTTACAATGATCGACAATAATTATTCTTGGCGAGAATGTAGGACGACGATTCATGACAGATAGAAAAAACAAAAAAAAATATTTTCATGAATTTATTTGGCCAAGTTATCTGCCCCTTGAATATCAAAAACGACTTTACATTTTATAGAATGTCAAACATGGATTCTTTGGTTATTAAGGCCTTCCAATTATTATGTTTATTAAAAATAAAAACCAAAGACTTAAATTTCCTAAATCGGTTGGCGAGTAAAAAAGTTATGCACTTTGGAAACAGTTGACTTTTTGAGATCACCCTGTAAAAAATACGGGTGTGTTAAGAAAATTTTAAAATCGTCTCGAGGTAAGACATCAATATTCAAAAATTGCTCAATAAAACTTTCAAGGAAAAATTAATTTTGAAACCGGGGCTATGAAAACCGCGGAGTGATTTCGCACCCCTTCACATATCACCGGGTTAAAAATTTTGTTGGCAGTTTTTTTGAGTGTAAATCCAATAAAGCAGAAAAATATAGGATAGGGCTGCTGACATGGGGAAAAAATCGAAATACCTAGGAAATATCGAAAGTTATCTGCAATCAAAATCAGGAACTAATCTATGTAGAAAAAAATGGCTTATGTTTACTCTAATCAGGAATTCTTTAGTTGGTTCGTGATTGGTTGAGTGGTTAAGTAACCATTGATTAAGTGGTTAATAATTTTGCATTGATATAAAAATTGTATTTTCCAATTAAAAAGTTAGTTTCTTACGAAAATAACGCCTTTTTAAATTAAAGGCGTAAATTTACAAGGCCCTAATCATTGGAACAACGTTCAAATTATAAAATCAGTTTCAAAATTCAAGTGAAAACAAGTGTCTATTATTGAACAATCGTCTTAATTTAATAACTTTAAAATCAAAGTAAAAAAAATCAAAAAATTAATATGACGCTCCCTAATTAATCTACCGAGTTTAATCATGCCTATTTTCGAGACTGATGTAGTTAATATTTTAAAACTATCCTGAAGTAATTTTTATTGCATTTATATCTTTCATGATTTATTGGTTTATTTAAATTTTCTTTAAAACAGCGACAGCTGGTGTAGTGTGACAACGCTGGATAGACGCACGCATGTTTGTGATTTGTTTTCTGTATTCGTCTGCCATCTACCGACGAAAAGCGACGTGATTTTGCCGAGCTTTCCGATCTGGGTGTGTGTTCTTCAATCACCGTTTTAGTGGGACCACTCCACGTACAGATGGCGCTAGAGGGATCACCGATCCATGATTAATTCGGCTATAGATAGAAGGTGGTAGAATTTCGCTTTCCTTGTTTAAGGTTTTCTCCAGCAGGCTTCTGAAAAGTCTCAAGATTTTTTATTGTTACTGGAGAGAAATGTGTTGGGAAAATTAGGGACGCTTTCATCATATACCGAGTCCTGAAATATCCTGAAAAAACCGAAAAATCGAGATTTCTTATTTTTACCATATCTTTTTTATTTATGGAAATTAATAAATAATTTTTTGTAGGCTTACATAAATTGTCTAATGAGCTGCCCATCTATCGTTACAAAAATTTTCAAGGCCGACTAGATCCCAGAATTTTCATAGTCAACTTTCGTTTTTCTTATGGCCGCCATATTATTTTTTATGTCGTTCGATATGAAAAAAATAATGGAAACCAAAAATTAATAAACTTCAAAAAATTTATTTTTATTCTTCTTTTATCAAAGACAAACCTAAAAACAAATCGTCGAAAAACGTCAGCAACTGTAAAATACGCCGAAATAGTGCTTGCCTTTATGGTTTTTAATTTATCTATGAAATTCGGTCTAAAAAGTTGTATTTTTTGTAAAGAAAAAAGAAGAATAAAAAAATTTTGAATTTATTTTTTGAAGTTTAACAATTTTTAGTTTTTGTGATTTTTTTTATACCGTACAACATAAAAAAAACAATATGGTGGCCATAAGAAAAACGAAAGTTGACTATGAAAATCCTGGGATCTAGTCGGCTCTGAAAATTTTTGAAATGTCAGATGGGTAGCTCTTGCAGACTTATGTAAGCCCACAAAAAATTATTTATTAATCTCCAATAATAAAAAAGATATGGAAAAAATAAGAGATCTCGATTTTTCAGTTTTTTCAGGATATTTCAGGAACGGTCACAGATATCTTGTATGTCTCGACGGAATCGAGATGGCCACAAAATTGCGCGTCTTTGGACTTGTTTAACCGACCCTGTATCTGTTAGCGTTAGGATATAGCAATGAATATGGTGCACCCTGTATACATATTTTATTTCTTCACCTGCTCCAAAACCTGGAGATTTTTTGCTCATAGGAGACTACCTATAATGTAAGTAAACCATTGTTTGTATTTTTTTTTACGGCTATTTCAAGTTTTCTCAAGCTTTCAGACACGTGCAAAGATTACGCGACAGAACAATAAGTATTGTTTGGATATTGTTTGATTGCGGCATCTAATCGGTGCCTCTTGTCAGGACCGCACTCTCAAAACCATTTTTTTACACCGTTTTGTGGCTTTCCCTTTCATTTGCCCAGCAAATGAATACCTTCCTGGTGTTACTATAGGTATGTTCTCCACCCCTATATAAGTTCCATAGTGAAACTGTAGGAGCCGCGGATGTATACAGGGTGTCCCATAATATGTGGGCAATCTCCCGGATTTGGGTAAATTTCGTAAAAATAAATGAAAAAATAGCTATAAAATTAATTCCTCAGAGACACCCCTACAAAGATATTAGCTGTTGAAGTTGAGGGTTGAAAATCAATTTTTTGCAATAACTTTTTTTATTTCTTGACCGATTTTGATATTTTTTGGTTTTGTTTTGTATTATTTTGAACTGTTTAGAATTGTGTTTCTTAATCTTTGGTAGCACATACATAGACCTCGGTATAGCATAACCCCCCTCATTCACTTGAAAGAAAACAATAAAAATAATAATTTTACAGTTTTTTAAGGTTAATTTTCTTTTTATTTGACATTTTTTACATAAAAAATGTATCTTTATTTATTTCGATAGAGCGAACCGTTATCGAGATAAACGTCCTTCTAATAGATGATGCGTCGCAGGAACTTTCTAAATTTCAAGTAAATTTTAACAAGATGGCTGACCTGCTATGACAGTAAATTGAGCAGGAAACAAAACAATAACTTAATTAAATACACGTCAGTGTCAAAAGATTTCATTTCATGCAGATTCAATTCTAACTGATTTTCTGCGTATTCAGCGTTTCTGTAACTCATTTTAAAATCAGTTAGAATTGAATCTGCATGAAATAAAATCTTTGACACTATTTGACGTGTATTTAATTAAGTTATTGTTTTGTTTCCTGCTCAATTTAATGTCAAAGCTCAGCCATCTTGTTAAAATTTACTGGAAATTTAGATAGTTCCTGCGACGCATCACCTATTAGAAGGACGTTTATCTCGATAACGGTTCGTTCTATCGAAATAAATAAAGATACATTTTTTATGTAAAAAATGTCAAATAAAAAGAAAATAAACCTTAAAAAACTGTAAAATTATTATTTTTATTGTTTTCTTTCAAGTGAATGAGGGGGTTATGCCATTCCGAAGTCTATGTATGTGCTACCAAAGGTTATGAAACACTATTCTAAACAGTCCAAAATAATACAAAATAAAACCAAAAATTATCAAAATCGGTCAAGAAATAAAAAAGTTATTGCAAAAAATGTATTTTCAACCCTTAACTTCAACAGCTAATATCTTTGTAGGGGTGTCTCTGAGGAATTAATTTTATAGCTATTTTTTCATTTATTTTTACGAAATATACCCAAATCCGGGAGATTGCCCACATATTATGGGACACCCTGTATAATGACCGTAATTTCGAGAGTAATTTGATGCGTGATAAGAAAACATGAAAAATACAATAATCACCCTGTATTAACATTTCATTCACACAACAGGATATCCCCAGAAAACTTTAAATAGACTTGTAAGTTGTTTTGAAAATGGAAAATTTAGATTTTCGCTTGTTTATTTAAGAAAAGCGATGCCGTCATTACTGAACCAAGGAATGAAGGGCTATACAAAATGTAACGTCAATAGAATAATAGTACCTATATTCTTTACCTGCTCAGTTGTAATTGGCTCTAACTGGTGATTTTTATATATGTATTATTATTTCACAGACTGAGGTGTGAATGTGCGTCTATTATCTTACGGAATGAGAAATGTACGTAATTATTGAAATCACCAGGATAATGAGCGTTTTATTCAATAGTCGTAGAGAAAATTACTTTCATTTTAAAATTGACTTTTTTGGTTTTTTCATAGTTCAAAATTTAAAGATTTATTACACCATTGCCGGACTTTAGCCCCACCCCTTAGGTACCTACTACGTAATGCTCATACTTGTTATCTTGTTATAATATCTACTAACTAGTAAGTTCAAGTTTCCTATGTTGGCAGCACTGCATGTAAATTAGCCAGCTGTCAGTAAGACTTGTTCAAAGTGTCAAGTGCTAGTTTGCAACAACAACACTTTCACGAAATGGATCGCTTAATAATTATTGTTGCGTAACTCAGTGCAAAAAAAGTGCATAAAATTAATTGCAATTATAATAATTATAGTACCGGGTGAGTCATTTAAGAATGGTCTCGGGAATATCTAAAAAACTGGGCGTCCTACAACCTCAGGCAGAAAATTTCCAAGGAAAGTGACTCTGAAAATTCGTTGGCGGTGTAAGAGTCATGACTAGATGAAAATTTTTAATTTTCTCATCATTTTTCTAATTATTTAGTAATAGTCTAAATATCAATTCTTATTAAATAGCTTTAATTTTTTTGATCTTGTAAATAAAGGGGCGGGGAACGTCAAAACTTTGTTAATTTAAATATCGATTTAAATGAGTCAATGATCGTAAAAAAAAAGAATTGTGTATTACTTTTTATACAGGTGTCATTGAAAACTGCTAACTGGTAGATATCTGCCAGCAAAGTTGATCTTATGAATTTTCAGAGTTTGGACCCCGCACGGATCAAATGGAAATCATCGCTCTGTTTAAATGGCTGAAATTCTAATATGATTATGGCGATCAAAAGTCTCCATGGGCGTAAAGTGAATATGTATAGAGGGTGCAGGGTGATGAAAAATCGACTATTTTCTGTGATTTCTGTTAACTATTGCTAACTTCGTTATTATTGGAGCTACGAAGTGGGCTCAATTAGCAAACATGAACATTTTTTGTCGCTTATCACAGTGGTGAAAACAGAAAAACAATTGAAAGTTCACGTCATGCGATATTCCTATTTTTATATCCAGAAATTGCGTTTTCTGGAATATCTCATGAGGTGAACTTTCAATTGTTTTTCTGTTTTCAACACGGTAATAAATAAGCGACAAAAAAATTTCATGTTTGCTAAATGAGCCGACTTTATAGCTCCCATAATAATGAAGTTACCAACGGTGGACAGAATAATAGAAAATATAATTTTTTTTTATTTGCCTTTATTTTCAATTGACTTTTTACTTAGGGAAAAGATCTATAGGATAGCAATATTTTTTTCGTCCTTGAGTAAAAGAACTTGAATTGGACTTTGGGATTAAATTGATTTTTTTACCAGAATAAATCGGTCGTTTAGATTTAGAAGATTAACCTACAAATATTTAAATAATTAATAAAATGCCGGCTTAATTTTTCAGGAAAATTTTTTTCTGCTCGAGGCATAATTATTTGATTTAATTAACGTCAGGGTTTTAATATCAGCAGTGAATTACAAAGGACCAGGTTTCCTTTGATAATTATCAACTTTCATTATGAACTCTAATGTCTTCACTATAATATTAATTTGGCACTTCCTTTCCTCTTCGGAGTTGAGTTAAATAATAATTGTGCATCTATTCTAGGATCGCAGTCGCAGTAGGTATAAGTTTTAATTCTGCCGCTATTCTTTGATTAATCTTACTTCTGAAAGTTCGAAAGTCCCCGTCTCTAGTTCTAGTAGCCTCTAGAGAAAAACTTTCAACGACGCGGGTTTTGTGATTTATGTATTTATTTCGCGAAGTTTGGTTTTGTGTTGTGTTTGGAGATTGAAAAATTTAAATCAGTCTCTCTCTGTCGAATTTTACTATTCGAAGACTTCGCTGCAGGTGAGGTTTTATATCAGCACTGGAAATTCTGAAAATGAGAGTGTCTCTTCATCAACAAAAAAGACGATGTAGTGTTTAGACGATCAATCTTCCGGTTGTCACTCGCTTGTTGTATTATTTTCCCTAGAGCTGTAGCTATTTATCTTAGAAATTTCGCTATGCAACAGTGTAGACGCTTCTAACAGGCGAAAAGAGCTATTTTACATTTAGATGAGCTTGAGCCGGTAAGAAAACTTCTTACATAAACATTCCAACCTTGGAGGACGAAACAAATAGTAGCCCGTCCCTTGGTGCCTTCAGGAAAACCAGAAAAGTGGCATTTATTTCTTCAGTCTCCGTTCTCCAGACGCTACCGTCTAAATTTAAAGTTCATATTCTTGTTCCCTAATGATTTCACAAAAAACGTTATGTTGCCGGAATTTTTGTTGTCTAACGGCCGTATAAAAAATTTGCAGCAGCTTGATATTTTATATCTCCTTTTAAGAGATTATACTTAGTTATAAAAAATTGCCAATTTCTTATGAATCATATGAAAAGTTTGCTTTTCTCTATGATTTTATATACAGTGTCACACATAAAAAAATACACATCATTCTGGAATTTTTTTTCGTTCTCTGGTTAAGGAAAATTTTAACTTTGCCAACTAGAATTGACATCGAGCTTAAAACCATATGCACTGCTGTCTGCAGTGACAATTTGATGAAGTCTGCTTTCAGAGCACAAAATCATGTCTACTTTTGTTTTGCATTTCTCATATTTTTGTCCAAAACAAAGCAGTTGAAGAGAAATAAGAAAAAAAAGTAAGCAGATCCAGATGCTCGTTTTTGAAAATATTTAATACGTTTTCTGGAAATTGTTATTACTTTTTATTAAGTTGAATAATAATTTCCATTCTTCGAAAGACTTTAATTACTCTCGACTTTTCCTAAAATAAAATCCAGTCAAGGTGTAAGTACTTGGTAGTTGTTTTTACCTTTTATACCAGTCCCGAGTTCACTCTAACGTGAAATCCGATAATTATAAGAAAATTTCCCTTTACGAGGGGTCCGAATCGCTTCCGATTCTCCGACTTGAAACTTTGCTCTTCCCTTACTTTTGTGCGGGATCCTAATCCGGGAAAATGTTTCGACAATGAGGTAAAAGTTGTTTGAATAGCAACAAGTTTGGAGAATATTAGGAAGTTCCGTGGAGTTAGCCGAACCGGAGCCGACGACGTACTTTCCTTCCCGGCTATTTGCATAAGGAACAAATCATAGATAATTCCGTAATTATACAGTATACTAACACCAACACCGCTTGTGCCGGGGTCCTATTTCAGTGTTTCTCTGGGGATGGGGCTTCCAGACGGATTGCATCCCATTTATACGGAAGGGATGGGCAATAAAACTCCTGAGTTGCGGTTTCTCGGACGGATTCTTTACACGTTCGACGATTGACGATGAAATAGCGTACGTTTACTATTGGACTAGCTGGATGAAATGGTAAAAACAAGCCGGGAAATGACCTTTTATTTTTTTTCAGGAGGAATGGCTGGTTTGAAGGTGTTACGACTTCATTTTGTTCTCCCCCTGGTAACACTAAAACACTTCTTTATGACCGCGAATTCATTTACAGGACTTTAGTTATTGTGGTTGTTCAATGTCAGTTATGAATTACAAAATTCTAACTATATTATTTTTGATACTTGAAAAATTGGAATCCCTGTCAATTGAAGACTGAATGACTTTCAAATCAATCAAATTACCTTTCAGGTAATGAAAAACAAAGATTTATTTTACATTTTTGTATCTGATAATAATATCCCAGTTCGATAGGGGCATTCTCTACAAGATTGCATTGACTGATTGTAAATTTGAGTCATGGCTTTCAGACTCGGCATGAATCATATGTGATATGATATATGTATTGTCCGTATCAATTATCTGCTGTTTCCGCTGTGTAGTAGTGCTTAGTGCTTAGTGCTCGTATATCTTCCAGGAAAGCGACATTTGATATCTCTGTCAGGATCATTCGGGAAGGGTTATAGTCCGGATCGAGACTCTGAACGAGTCGTAATATCTGAAGTGGTTTTTTGGTTGTTTTGTACACGGACGAGTAGAAGTGTTTCAAATTGTCAAAAGTCGTTTGTATTCATTGCGAAGTTATGTTATCTCTGGGGCGCATCTGTACTTGTATCGGTTGACATCTCAGTTTTACACCCATCAGACGTCTATTATTATTAAACTCTCTGGGAAACAAATTGAAAATTCGGAGTAGACTATAATAATTATTTAAGTGTCACTTTCATTTATCTTATTAGCTCTATATTTGACGAAATAATGTTTTAATGCTAACCAGAAAGTCCTTGCAGTCCTGGAAGTGCATCCTCAACTGCATTCGGAAGATCAATCACGTTTCACTTGGGTGTTACTGTGAGTTAAGAAAAAGTCTTAGAAACAGGGCGAAGTTCTAAAGAAGAGACAGTTTTATTATCTTAATATGTAACTTCACAGCCGGAACTCCATGTTTTTAGTGATATAAAGTTCCCGAAACTTGCAGTTTGCTCGTTTAACCCTCTCGCCACACCCATAATACTGCAAATTTACTTTACCACCATTTCTCGTGCCTCTATGACATGGCATATCTGGGAGCACATCGGATCGCTGGGTAGCGTTCATGGCTTATTGCAATTCCAGTGGGTCGGCGATTCGTATTCCGTCATTAGTTGCTACAAAATTTCCTTCAAGCAAATCCTGCAATATGAAATTCACGTTTGAATCTTGATAATCGTTTGAATCTTGATAATATTGAAATGGGGCCAAAAAAGGATTTTTGTCCTATAGTTATTAGGTATAATCGCTGCCATCCAAATGTGAGCGGCAAAATTTAATTGTGTAATAATTTGAACTTTAAATCATAGGCGCCGAAAAGCCGAAAATGATGAAAAAATGAATAATAATGAAAGAAGAATAATTGGTGGGCTTTAGGCTCGAATAGCGAAGCGAGCTCCAAGGCAATCAGCAAGCAGAGCCATCTGGCCGAAGACACAGACAGCTGTTTCGATCTCCTTATGCTCTCTTCAGTGTGCCACATCGATGCAGAGTATGCTTTGACGACTGCCTGGAGCGCCTGAATCCTTAAGCTGAATCCATTTGCACTATATTCTATGTTATCGGACTTCATGGATTCAGTAGATCCGTCATCGACAAGTAGATGTCGCTGAATCCATGAAGTCACGGAGAATCGTGCAAATGCATGGATTCAGCTTAAGGATTCAGGCGGCAAAGCATCCTCTGCATCGATGCGACACACTGATCGATGTGACACACTGAAGAGACCACAAGGAGATCGAAACAGCTGTCTGTGTTTTCTTGTTGTTGATTGCCTTGAAGCTCGCTTCGCTATTCAAGCCTAAAGCCCACTAATCATTCTTCTTATTGATGCCAAATAAATATATTTATTTATTGACGCTACTGGACAAAGTCTGACTTACCATGATAAAATTTAGATGAAAATTCCATAACAAAAAATAAAAAAAAAGCTGCTTTTGAGCCAAATCCAAAACCTCATCGATTTTTGTTTTTATTAAATTTTCACTTTTCCACCACTCCATCCAAACGACCCTCATCTCAAGACTCAAATCAAGTTAGCCGCGCTTCGATCCGCCACACTTTCGGCCAGGGAGAGGGACTTCAATTAATTTTCAGAAAAAATTATTGAATGAAAAAGATTTGGTTTGTTTTTATTGATTATAATAATACTATTATTAAATTACGGACCTTTTTCAGCAAATTTTCATACAATTTTTTTTTTCAGGTATTATGTCCGTAACCGAAAGCGGGCCTGGTCATTATTTTAATATTTCAGACTTTTTTCAGCAAATTTTTAGCAAAAATTATTTTTTCAGTTTCTTAAGTCCGTAGCTGAGACCGTGGCTGGCATTATAATTAAATTTGGGATTATTTTAACAAATTTTCAGCAAAAATGATTTTTTCAGTTTCTTTATAAAGCTTTGATGGCTGAAAGCAAAGCAGTGATGGTCATTATTATAAAATTTCTGACTTTTTTGAGTGGAACTCCAGCAAAAATGATTTTTTTCAGTTTCTTGAGTCCATAGCTGGAAGCGTGGTTGACATTATTTTAAAATTTGGAATATTTTTCAACAAAATTTAAACAAAAATTATTTTTTTAGTTTATTAAGTTCGTGGCCGAAAGCATTGCTGGCAATTTTTATGGAAATTTCTTACATTCTTGAGCAGAATTTCAGCAAAAATGTTTTTTTCAGTTTCCAACCCCATGACTGAAAGCGTGGCTGACCATTATTATTAATTTCCCTACTTTCTTCAGCAGAATTGCAGCAAAAATTAATTTTTGAAGTTTATTCAGTATATTTCTACAGGGTGATTGATTGAAACGCCACATTAGAAAAAATTCGACTTCCAGATGATCTAGAAATCTGAAATTTGGAACTTAGGCAACATACCTAATATCGAGTCAAAATGAAATATTACCAAGATGGCGGCACATTTAAAAATGGCAAAAGCAATTGGCCATGCATCTTTGTTTTTTTAAATGGGACACCCCATATATTATAGCATTTTCAGATTGTCTGAGAAAATATAATAACAATGGTGTTTATAGTTGCATTTTAAATTGAGTAGGCTATGAGTTATAAACAAGTGAAAATCGCAATTTTCCAACTTTAAACCCATTTACCACGAAAACGGCCCATAATATCAAAAAACGGCTTACATGTCCCTATCTTAACTTTTTATCTGGTATCCTACTGTACCGGGTGTCCCAACACTAGTGTCCACCCCCTAAATCGAGCTTAATTTTAAAGATAAAAAATTGAAACTTTGAGGATTTGTGTACTTGATATAGGACCACGGAATGGCATAATTAGTTTCATTAAAAAACATTTTTAATATATTTTTAATATTCACCTTTTTCATGAGTCCATACTACGACACTGTCCAGTGCAGGTTCATTGTGCCGGCTAGCCCAGCAAGAGCCGTCCTCCTATTTATTTGGGCCTTATTTACTTTGTCTTAAAACTTATTGCACCTACCGTTTTCAGATTATATTGATTATATTGTTCAGATTATATTGTCTACCTGTCATTGCTATACAGGGTGTTCTACAAGCTCTATGACAAACTTTGACAGATGGTAGGTTGCTTGATTTTAAACATTTTTTTTTTAATAAACATGGGTCCGATTCGTTTTTGTTTAGAAGTTACAAGCATTTAAAAAATCGTAATTTTTCAAGTTCAAGGCCCTGTAAAAGGAAAACGGTTCAAGATAGAGAAAAACGGCTTACATGTCCCTATTTTAACTTTTTATGGACTATCCTATGGTATAGAAACATTTGTACTTTCTTTGATTTTTTTAAATGTGGAGAAATCTCAGATTTTTTCAAATTTTTTATCACCCTGTATAAACATTTCATCTACATCATTGGATAGTACATGAAAAGTTAAAATAGGGACATGTAAGCCGTTTTTCTCTATCTTGAACCGTTTTTCTTTTACAGGGCCTTGAACTTGAAAAATTACGATTTTTTAAATGCTTGTAACTTCTAAACAAAAACGAATCGGACCCATGTTTATTAAAAAAAATATGTTTAAAATCAAGCAACCTACCATCTGTCAAAGTTTGTCATAGAGCTTGTAGAACACCCTGTATAATTATATTTTATTTAATTAAAGCCTTAATTAGTTTTTTCACATTTCTTTCAAGCGATATTGATTTTATTAATCGATTTCTACGTATGTATTGAAAAAAATCAATTTTTTTTTTCGACAATTTACCACCATCTTACAGTTTTTTATCGCTGGCGCCCGAACCAATTTTTTTTTTAATGAAACTGATTATGCCATTCCGTGCTCCTATATCAAGTACACAAATTCTCAAAGTTTCAATTTTTTATCTTTTAAATTAAGCTCTATTTAGGGGGTGGACACTAGTGTTGGGACACCCGGTATAGTTTAAATGTTTATACAGGGTGATGAAAAATCTGATAATTTTCACCACCTTGTATAAACATTTCAACTGCATAATTGGATGCCTTATAAAAAGTTAAGATAGGAACATGTAAGCCGTTTTTTTTATTATGGGCCGTTTTTGTGGTAAATGGGTTTAAAGTTGGAAAATTGCGATTTTCACTTGTTTATAACTCATAGCCTACTCAATTTAAAATGCAACTATAAACATCATTGTTATTACATTTTCTCAGACAATCTGAAAATGCAATAATATATGGGGTGTCCCATTTAAAAAAACAAAGATGGCCATTGCTTTCGCCATTTTTAATGTTCTGCCATCTTGGTAATATTTCATTTTGACTCGTTATTAGGTATGTTGCCTAAGTTCCAAATTTAAGATTCCTAGGTCATTTGGAAGTCTATTTTTTTCTAATGTGGCGTTTCAATCAATCACCCTGTATAATATTGAGTAATATTCAGCATATCCGTGGCCAAAAGCATGGCTGGCCATTATTAAAAAATTTCGGACTTTTTTCAGCAATTTTTTTTCAGTTTAATAAATCTGTGACCGAAAGCCTGGTTAGCCATTATTTCAAAATTTCTGACTTTTCTAAGCAAAATTTCAACAAAAATGATTTGGGGGCGTGGCTGGCCGTGGCGTTTCAATAATTCTAGGAATTTTTTGCAGTTTATGTTGTTTTTTATTAGGTGAAATTTCATAATTTATTATCAACAAAAACAAACGCTTAAGCCGTGAGTAACGGAAAAAAAATTGCTGAAAATTATTCGACATTCCTCTTCCTGGTCCAAAGTCTGGCTGGCTGAAGCCACTAGCTTGACTGGGGCATCTCAAGAGGGAGGTAGGTAACTATCTCTCTGAAATTTTCAAATCTTAAGGGGTGTCGCTTGACTAAAGGTTCTACTAAAGATAAATTCTCTCTTTAGCAAAGATAATTTTTTTGAATTTTGATCGTCAATTTTTTTTACCAAAATTTTGTTGAAAAATATGTTCCATTTATCACATCATTTGTGCAATCCTTGATGATGTAACCTTTGTACTAGAGTGCCGCGGAGTACAACAAAGAAGATGCGGATGCCTAGATCTTTACTAGCTAGCGGAAAAAGGTATATCATCTTTATGAAGAACCATCGAAACTCCTAAATCTCCTACGAGAATTGGAACTGGATGGGGTACTATTTATAATCGAGTAATCCACCACAATACAATATTTTTCTATTTTTCTCTGACATTTTTTCGAAAAGTTTTATTTAATTCTTGGGAAAAAATTCTTTCGAGAATATTATTTTTATCGAGAATTTAATTTAATCGGTCACAATAGCAAAACTGCTAGAGTTTCGGTCAAAAGATCTCTAAAGTGCACCATGACTTTGCTTGGTCAGTACCTACTTAGATGGGTGACCAATTATAGTATATTACCAAAAAGTTCCGTGACCGATCGTGCTCCGGAAGGTACGTTAAAAAGGGGGTCCCGGCTGCTTCACAGCAGTCGTTAGGTTACGTCAGAGGCCCTTGAGGCTACTGAAAAACTTCCGACACTTGGGCTTTACCACAGCCATACGATATTTAGGTATATTTATTTATTTATTTAATTATGAAAAAATTATTAAAAAGAAATTTTTATTTAAAAAAATGAACCGCATCAATAAATATCCAAATCGCTGAATTGAGAATTTAATTATAAACCTTTGAAATAACATGTCATTCTTTTCACACAAAATGTCACATTTTGAAAATTTAAAAGCGGTAGTTACTCCTCTAAGGGTTGGAGTCTGAGGGGCGGATGCTGAGAAAAAAGTGCCAATAAAAAAAAATAGATTGATTTTGGCTCATTTTCCTTTAATTAAATTTACCTATGCGAGACCTTATATTCACACTGTATGGGCTCTAAATTTTATCCATAATGTATAAATTCATCTCATCTAATTCTCAATTGACGTACTTCCGCTGATTTCATTTCATTATAATTTTTTTATAGCCATCTCGAGGGGACATCCAAGCATAAATAAATGATGAAAACGACCAAATTATAATTAATCGCATAGCCATGAGTCAAAATTTCCCGACCTTTTTTCATGGTCTTGGGAGAATTTTACACTTTTTGCAATCTTCTGGCCGCGCTTGTAGTATAATAATTCTCGTAGAGCTCAATTATTGGAGATCTTCCTCGAGTTCGAGCTCCTTAGATACCTTAAAAGGTATTTCCTTGTATCAAGATATTTTTCAGCCTGATGACCCGCGTCTGTACAGCCAGAAAGTAGGAGAGTTTACTTTGCTTAATATTCTCTTTAACAAAAGAACGATTTTTTTTCAATGTCCGTGAGTGAATGGTATTTGACTATTTGACATCTACAGTGATGATATGTAATAGTGATTACCCATTAAATTTTATAAAAGACAGTTTTGTGCTCTAAATCAGTCACAACAAAGTTTAACCTGCTTTATCCAGAGAGAAGTTTCTCTAGACTCGTTTTTTTTACTATTGTAATGGAGATTGAGATTATAGAAAATTACTACTACTTACTAAATTCACACATTATAATAAAAAAAATTAACTACAAATTGGTATGAGATTTTAATAGAGAACATGAAAAATGGTTATTTCATGACAGAACACTTGAAATCATGGAATGGTAACAAAATGATTGCTTTTATCTATAGATGCCAACCGAGCATGGTAAAAAACTCGGGTTTGGAGAATAAACGTATATATTACGTAGCCATTAAATTTTTTGCTTAAAAAAATGTATATTTTATTCATTATGTATCTCAGGGACTCATTCAACCCTCTCTAAAGAGTCTAAAGCTTTTTAATTGAAAATTGAAAAAAAAAATTACATCTACCTGTCAGATTTTATAACAGTATCTTCAATACAGGGTGGGCCACGGTATACGAAACGGAAGATTATGGCCGTGTCTCTGGATTTTAGGATCTTTTTATTTTTGGAGTGAATAGAGACCCGGCAGAGGTACGTTTTAAAATTATATTCATAATGTACAGGGTGTCCCAAAAGCATAAAACATATCAAAGTTATGTTTTTTTAAATGGAATGCTCCTATGTTATTGCATTTTTAGATTGTCTGAAAAGAGAAAATAAGATTGGCTTTTACTGTTGGTGCTTAAATTCAGAAGTTTTTGAGTTATAAACAAGTGAAAATCGTCATTTTTCAAGTTCGTGGCCCTGTACAACGAAAACGGCTGAAGATAGAGAAAAACGGCTTACATGTCCCTATTTTAACTTTTCATGTACTATCCTATGGTATAGAAACATTTGTGCTTTCTTTGATTTTTTTATTTGGCGACGCGTGGAGAAATCTCAGAATTTTTCAAATTTTTTATCACCCTGTATAAACATTTCATCTACATCGTAGGATAGTACATGAAAAGTTAAAATAGGGACATGTAAGCCGTTTTTCTCTATCTTCAGCCGTTTTCGTTGTACAGGGCCACGAACTTGAAAAATGACGATTTTCACTTGTTTATAACTCAAAAACTTCTGAATTTAAGCACCAACAGTAAAAGCCAATCTTATTTTCTCTTTTCAGACAATCTAAAAATGCAATAACATAGGAGCATTCCATTTAAAAAAACATAACTTTGATATGTTTTATGCTTTTGGGACACCCTGTACATTATGAATATAATTTTAAAACGTACCTCTGCCGGGTCTCTATCCACTCCAAAAATAAAAAGATCCTAAAATCCAGAGACACGGCCATAATCTTCCGTTTCGTATACCGTGGCCCACCCTGTATAATTAAATTAAATGTATACCTACATATTACGAGTAGTATAGAATATGGTGAACGAGAAAACCGATAATTAGTTAAAAAAATATAACGTGTCAGTGTATTAATGGAGAATCTATGTAGGATGTTCCCCTTTGGTGCACCATAGGGCATTCGACATAATTCCGACTGGAAACGGAAAAATCTCCCACCGGAAAATAATGACAGGGAGGTAAATTTCACCGGATCCGTGTAATTGCATATAATTGGCAGTATTTTATGACCAAAGCGTCTCGGAGTGATTTTCAGTGTTCCTCCAGTGAATACGCTGTTAAATTTGATACCCCGCAGGTTTCTCTCTCTCTCTTCCGCGTTTCCGCACGTCGGAATTTCTTCCTACCACTCCAGAGCAAGTCTCTAGATTCGTCTGGGAAGATGAAGTGTTCAATCCGAACAAGAATTTCGTTCCACTGCGATCAAATAAGTGATTTGTATCGTTTTTGGTGGTAATGTGACCTTGAAGAACACTCTTAGAGTGACCATTTGAAAAAAAAAACAGTAAATTAATTTTTCGGCGCTTCGACTTTGTCTTTCGTTCGAATAGTAGTAGATAGTCGAATGTCACACTTTTGGGAATTTTCAGAGTAAGCGTCGTAGTGGAATAGTATTTTTCTTTGGGATATCTTTGAGTTTCGTTAGATCTTGGATGAAACCCATTTTGATTTTTCTTCATCGGTTGTTTGGTTTTCGAGTAATTTAATTTTTTCTAGAGGCTGCGCGCCAAAAATTTAAAATAAACGAAAAGTCGCGCGCATCAAAAATTCAAAATTGCATATCTTAAATATTGAATAACTCGAAAACTATGACATAGGTACTTATTATAGGTAAGTAGTACAAAAAATTACAAGATACGTTTTTTTAAGAAAATCACTCATGCCTTTTTTTCTGATAAGTATTTTTGATACTCGTACTTCCAAAGATAAACCAGTTATTAGCCAAAAAATACTTTTTTCACCAATGGGGGACTTTTTGAGGGGGACACGCTGCAGCCCCAGAACTGATTTTTGAGTATTTATGTTCTTTAAACTTTTGGTTCATTTTTTTACTTTCCCGAGTGGACTACACCTACCAGTGACTAAACGTTTGACAGCAAATTAGAAGATCGCGTCCCCCTCTAGGAGACACTTTTTATTTGCTTTTTTTACTCTTTTGGGCTTTATACCTGCCTTGTACTTGGAAAAATTCTGATTCTAAATTTTTTGCTTAGCCGTGATTTTAAAATATTTTCAAAATTGATTGATTTTTCTAGCACCTGATGGCTCGGTAAAATTCTTTGATAAAAAACATGCCTACAAAAATAACAATTTCACATTGAAAATTTCCATTATATTGACTTTTTGGTTAAATATTTCTGAAATATAAGAACACCCTTCGTATATTTTACTTCTATTTCAGTGCATGCATTGTTGAGGTTTTAATATCTAGCTGGATATCAACACGTAAGAACTATTTCAATAGCTAGGAATAGACGAAGCGATTTGCTGGCCGATTTGATCCTCACGAGCAAACCCGGAAGATAAATCTCTTCGTCTGTGGTAACTCATCGCGCCATGCCAAGAGCCATGCCAGCACCGTAGACGCCTCTGGCACGGCTTGATAGTATTTTTTGCCATAAACGAACAGACTTTTCTGTCAAACTAGCGCGATACGCAATACGCTCACAGCAGCTCGTTTTCCCTTTTTGCTATTATTATTATCCTGTGACATTATTATCAAATATTGTAAAAATTATTTTCACTAACTACAACTAGGTAGGTACTTGCACTCTGAGTATAAGCGTTAAAAAAGGATTTTAGGCATGGCTCGCGACCTCTTAACATTTTCTACAGATCACGAGCCACGCAAATCCGACCGATAAATCGTGTAGTTTCCCCATAAACGTACACATTTGCATGTGATGAGCCACTCCGACGGATAATTCGTACGATTAGCGTGGACGTTTATGGTGTGACTTGAAAAATCTGTCGACGCTGCTCGCCACGAGCAAATCCGTCGAATTTGCTCGTGGCGGTCAAATCGGCAAGCAAATCGCTTCGTCTATTCCTAGCTAATGGCGCTTCGGGATACAACAATGGACTGCCCTAGTCGTGGCTTGATTAATATGAAATTCACATGTCTTAGGTCCATACTGAAGCAACGTCTTTGAAATATTACTTTTAACTGTGCTTTGTTAAGAAATAGTACAAGAATATTGAGACCAATATAGAACTGAAAGCTTTCTAAATCTAAAAGGTGCGTCGTTTACCTAATTTTTATTTTCTGAACAAGACGATACGTTATTAGGGTAAACATTCTAATAGCAGCACATCCATTCTCATAATATACGAATTTTCTTTAGATCTGATTGTGATTTGCCGATGTTTTCCACTTTTCCATTATTCCCATTTTCCGAGACGTCCGTATCGGGATTTGTGTACAGAAGTCTGGGAGATTTTTCCATCCATAATACTCGAGTCAGTGACATCTGTTTGGACACCGCAGCTCTAAATGGTTATTGATATAGCTTTGGAACTCTATCAATCTCTTTCAGCAATAAATTAAGTTGAAGGGAGTCTGTCTAGTCAAATTTAACACCGGAATCGATTTGATGAGATATTAATAACTATGATTTTAATGGATGTTCACAAAATGTCAGTAGACCTGTGTACCCGACAGCTGAAGAATAATTATTGTAAATTCATTTATAAAATGTCACTTTAGTTTTGAACGCGCATGGATTGAAAGAAATCGCAGAAACAGAAAAAATATTATTTTTTCCGAGTAAGATTTAAAAAAATGAACTTGTTCAAAAATACAACGAGATAAAAAAAATATAAACCAGAATTGGTATGGTAAAAAAAAAAGGATTGAGGTAATAAAACAAAACCTTGAGGAACACCATATAAGTTGTTGGTAGAGGATTTATCAGAATTATCATCTGCAATTGCAAAATCAATATGCAATGATCAATGAAAGAAATAGCTATAATTTCATATCAACTACCACTCCA
Organism: Malachius bipustulatus; assembly: GCA_910589415.1. Classification (NCBI taxonomy): domain Eukaryota; kingdom Metazoa; phylum Arthropoda; class Insecta; order Coleoptera; family Melyridae; genus Malachius; species Malachius bipustulatus. The sequence goes on from OU342633.1 coordinate 50,225,643, forward strand.
GGTTGCAATTTAGCTCAATACCTGTTATAGACAAAGCACAATATTCACAAGCGTAGCCGAACAGGTGGACCAGGACTATAGGATGGGAGTATACACCTATAGGGTCCCGAATTTCAAACCCTTTCTGAGGCGCTCGTTATGCTCCAAGTAGCTTCTCGAGCTTTCTCAGATTTATCAAGTTTTTCAGCTTATGAGGTTCTTGGTGGGACAAATAAGAAATTGCTGTTCTTGTGGAACTGGTTACACTTCTGAAGAATTCCAGGAGCGTGCAAAATTTTACCTTGACCAGAAATACGCTCATACCGGTATTTTTTTTTTGTGAATTCGTAAGTTTTGTTTTTCAATCTTAAAAAACATCCTTTTGCATTTGATGACAGTCATTCCAATTGAGCAGGCGCCTCCTTCACCAATTCTTTATTGAATTCGTTTCTTGCCGATTGATCAGGTAATGCGTGATGAGGAGAGGCTTCATCCAGTTGAATTATCTCTTTCATCATGACTTTTACGATAATTCGTTTAATCAATTCCAATTTAGACAAAGTTTCAAAAATATCAACCTGATCGTTTATTGAACGTTTATCTTGTTGGTCAAGCAAGTAATTTATTATTCCCATGCTACGGCGACTACATTTTTGTATCTATACCAACATCCAATATGATTCCGTTCGATTATTTTCGGTTATTTAGGCACTGCCCGTTTTAATTAATCGACACCCAAACTTTTCGGCCGTGGTCGTGCACATAATTGCACGAACCATTGAACAGTATCCCCGTCAGTTGTCTGGAAGATTTTATCGTCCCATCATTGAAAGTAAAGTTCAGCGATTCTCGGTCTACCCTATGTCTGACATTTTCCTCCTGCCGTTATATCGCGGTGCAGTTTTATTACCGGGCAATAACGCGCGTTATAGCCGAGGCTTTTGCCCAAGTGTCGCGTTAATTCTTCTCTGGATTGAGTCGTACGATGTTGCAGTTGTTTTCATCCCTCTTGTGTATGTGTGCCTGTTGTGCCGATGAAGGAGTTGTTGTTCCACCCCCATCCCGGGGGCTGGTGGGGGCAGAGACGCCTGGTGGGGAGGCGTCTCGACGGCTCAGTAAGTCAACGTCGCTGCAACGTGTCGGTTGCGATGCCGGCGAGAGTTTTCCTCGATTTTCTCGAGTTTTAACACGTGTTGCCGGGTTCGTCTCTTATCGAAATTATTAGATCTGGCTGTTATTGGGACTTGTAGTCTCGACGTTATTTTTGAGTGGAGCAATTTTGTACGTTTATGTGTATGTACTTAAATCAAATTGGTCGGGGAATAATTTTTTATTTCTTTTTTTCAATTAGGGAGGCTTAGCTTAATTGACTGTTTTATTTGTGGGCTATAAAGTGAATGGTTGAAGTTTAAGTAGTTAATTAAGTTGGTTTGGGAACATGGGCTATAATAGAAAGATAAGGAGGAATAGGGGTTGTTTTTTTATTAGTGTGATTTGTGATTTTTTTTTTAGAAAATTGATATGAGTTACTTGCTGCTTGTTGCATATTATAAACAGATGGCAAAAAATAATTATCTTAACTTTTTATGCATTTACCTACATACAGAGTGAAATATTAAATTATTTAATTATATGGTTTCAAGAGGTATACCTACTCGTGAGTTGTTTCAAGTGAAAATTCCTTTCTATTTTAATTTTTCAAGATTTTAAAATATTTTTAATTTTTTATTATCAATTTTTTGTTGAAATTATTTTATTTTTATTTTGTTCGGTTTTAATTTTTTTCAATATATTTTTTCCCCCATCCCCCGCAAAAAAATACAAAAAGCTTTTCTTAAAAGAAAATATGGACATGCAACAAAAAATACTAATGATAACGTCTATCGAAGAAATTTTTCGTAAGATTGCTTGTTTATTTTTTTTTGTAAATTGCTCATTCTTTTAGAGAATAATAATTATTATCATTCTAAGCGCGGGTTTTTTTTGCTTAGGTAATTATTTCATATTTCTTTTTTGCATTTTTTGTCTCCAAATTTTATCATTTCTCCTGCTTTTAAATTGGATATTCAATCCCGAGAATACTTGGTCCATGACAATTTTTTCGACTAAACCGTTTTACTCGCTGTTTTATAACTACCTACCTAGCATTATTTTATTTACGATAGGATATTCTATACTGGGAAAATCTGTGCGAATTCTGAACGTTTTCTTGAATTTTTTTTATATTTGAAAAACTATGAGAATTCTAAAAAGCTTTTTTCTTTAATTATTGTCTGATTTTTTCGCTTTTTTTGGAATCAAGTTTAGAAGATGTGTGAGAATTCTACAGAGAGCTTTTTATTTATACAGAACATTTTATGCCATACTTTTTTCTATAAACCGCGGTTTTTTTTTTTTTTTAATTATATTGTGTACTTTATGCTATCCTGCAAAAAATTGATGATAATTCTAGAACAGCCTCCGTTATTTTTTCGCTTAATAATATCTCTTTATATAGATTTATTTTTAGTTTATGGACAGTATTGGCAATTTTTAGGCTTCTGCTTTTAATTTTAAGTTAAGTATTCGTTCTAGCATTTGTGGAAATTTTAAAACTCGCCCTTTAATTTTTTGGTTTTTGGTATAATCATCTTTCTAATCCAATAGATGCCTGTGGAATTCGTATATTCAACTTGGACTCTTCAAACTCAAAAATATTCCCTTTTTTTGCCTTAATTTTATTTTACACTTGATTTTTTTTCTAAATAGTCTGCCAAGGTCTTATTAGCTTATGCTACACTACGCTGTAACATTGAACATTATGACACTAAAAATGACAAGTAGAATTTGACGGTTACTATAGAGACCAATTGAACATTTTTGGCATTTAAATTTAAAATTAACGAATTGATAGAGATTTTCTATAAGAGTAAGGAAGTCAAAGTTTTTAAGTAAATAAGCCAAATAGATGGTTACAAATATGATTCAATATTTTGAAGATGAATCAATAAATTGGGGCCCATTATTATCTACCCCTACCAGTAACATAAGTGGATCGAATTTAGTAACAAATTGACGTCTAACTTTACAAGTTGAGATTTATTCCCGATCGTCTTATTAGTCTTCTTCCTTCTGCAGTTGTAGGTCCTACATCTAAGATGCTATTTTTCTTCCTTAAAAAATGAAAAAAACGATACTTAACAACAGAAGAGTAGCACAGATTACATTCTCCGTTTTTTTCTCGACGATCATTAAAGTTACGAAAAAATTACAAGATATGTAGTTATTTTATTTAGAACAATCAGGTTTCCGAAAATGAATTTTACATCAATGATGTTACAGCTGTAAGAAAAAAATTTGCGTATGCGAAATATTTTCCAGTGGTGGCGTTTTTACCCTTTTAAACAGTAGGAAAAAATTGACGAATTTTCCATTAATTGTATTTTCAATATCAGACTACGCCTACTAATTCAATTACTGTCACTTTTTCCGTAGGCATTTATGAAAAAAGTTGAAATTACTTTTTTGACACCCTCCTTACAAGGGGTCGTATCTCAATAGGATGGAAGCGAATGATTTATTTTCATTGGAAAAATCTGCTTACTTTTCAACAAGCAGTCATCCTGTAAATTTTTTCTTACCTATTAAAATTTAACATCCCAAAACCCCATCATGTGTAAAACAAAAATGTAAAGGATCCTATTTGTAACGTTTTCAAAATGTCATTTGTATGATAGACTGGTACCCAGATTTGAAGTAATTTCATAAAATAGTAACTTATTTTATGAAACTCTAAATATTTTATGGCCCAGAGTTCCATGCCCCGGCGTAACGTGTTTTGCCACTTTCAATTACATACATATTTAAAGCATAATCGTCCGTTCCCATGAAACGGAGCGTTCATTTTCATATCTCGTGATGTGAGGACATATTAAGATGTTTTTGCCCCCCAAAAGTTTTATCATCCCTTATAATCTAACCGGAAACCCTCCCGGAAAAGCCCGCGCTATGCAGAAGGAACCGGATTGCGAGAACTGCATCGGATTTACGTTTGTTGAATTGGATCAGATTAAGAAAATAATTTATAGCCAAAAGTTTGCCGGGAACAGACACGGTAGACAATTAGCATACAAATTGGAAAAATTCCAAGTTGACGGCCTCAATTTTGATTTTATATTCACCCAACAATAATCGATAAAATCGCGCCAGATGTCAGATACGCGCCTATTTCCAAACATACATCGGACTTGTTTTCGCTCGTGTCGACGAGAAACGCCAAATCATGAATTTTTTGCTCACACTGACGCCTTTTTTTTTACTATTTTCTCTTTTATTTGTCTGCTGGTTTGCTTTTTTATTTATCCTATTATTCGCATTTTTGGTTATTTGTGGTACCAGATTAGATGAATGCATTAACCTGTAGTGTAAAAAGTGTAGGGAAGACGCTTTATTGTTTTTATTTTGTTTGTTCCTCCCAAGTCCCAATTATAGTACATACTGTATAAGGGGATTCTGCCACGTTTAAATAGTAAAGAAATGCCACGACAGAAACTGCAGCAAGTAACTCAGAGCTCCTTTTTCTCTCATATAGTTAGAACGTTCCAATTTAATTTTCCAGTTCCATTAACAACCAGAAATGTCTCCCGGTCCAAGAACAACGCCAAAGCTTTTAAATACAGGTCGCACAATAAAGCTTCCGTGATTTCTAACTAAAGAACGATTCGATCTGCGTCGGTGCATTTCGCGATGTTCTTTTCCGTGAGCAACATCAACAATTTCAACAACAACGACGGGAACGGTAACGACAACGGGAACAATGGTAATAATGGGAACAACGGGAACGGCTACAAGCTGCTCTCCGCGCAGGGAATGGAAACATTGCAGGCCTTCCTCAGGGAACATGGTAACGACTGCATCAAGCAGTTCGTCAAGGTAGGAGTTTATCTTTACACTACACTGGCAGGGCATGATCATGATGGTAACGTATGTAGCAGAGCTTCTGATTCAGTCTTCGGTGGAAACTTTCGGTCGGAGTTTTAGTTGGCTTGGCAGATGTATAGATAGGACGTGGAGTTGTGACTTCGGGGTTCTGTTCATTCATTATCGAACTTCGAAGGAGCGTGTTTGGATTAATTTCATTAAGGAAATGACATTAACATTACAAATGTTCTTCTATAGGGGGATACCTTGGTTATATAAGGGGATCTGTAGATAATGTACGGTGGCCATTAAATAATTGTTGAATTAGTTACTTGGCTTTGAGTTTTCCTCGGAGTTTTCCTTTTGTAAAGGAATTAATTCTCGATTTCAACGTATTTTTAAATCGTATGACTTAACTAAAGTAGGGCCTAAAGTAGTTATGATTAAATTGCACATTCAAACATCTTGAAGAGAGTTATAGGATAGGTTAGGTGTCCACAGCTTCCAATGGTAATTGAGCCGATTTCTCCGTTCGGCAACTCGACTATTCTCGAGAGGGTTCCAGTGCACGGCTATCTTGAAACGAACTATTTAACCCTTAGAGGGGAAAAATAGTCGCTGAGAGCATGAGACGAAAAAAAACAAGGGTAGTAGGTTGAGTCGCTAGTCTAAGAGGGTCAACAATAACAAGCAGGTCAGCAGAACAACAGGTACTCTTTATTAAAGTAAAATTACAGATGTTATCACAGACTCTTGAGCACAGTTAACAGATAATAAAAAAACAAGAGCGTGCGGTGCTAGGCGAATGAATGGATCGGATATGGATGGTTCACAAGGGCACTTATCTTCGTATGGTTCTCCAGTACGAGGATGACGATTTTCGGGTCAGGTGCCCTTCAGTGCTAGGTACAAGTCCAGTTGGTAGTGGACTGGATCTTCAGACTTGGCTCCAGGAACTTGCTTTGGTTCGAAATGTGGACTTCGCAGGAAAGAGTGGCGTCGGTACAAAAAAGCAAGGTTGGTACGGAAAAATCTGCCTCAATCTGCCTGGGTACGTAAAATTCTTCTTGGTACGGAAAAAGCAGTGGCCTCCAGGAAAAAGCTGCAATTACATTATGTATCAGAGACACTCTTGCATTAATGAACGGTCCGATCGAGTCTGCTTGCCACGGGTACATAAAATTATGTCCCGTCCTCAAGATGAGATGAGATCAAAATGTGATCGGCGAAATTTTACAAGCGGAGCGAAACTCGATCGGATATAAAAGCTGTAATTAAAACTAGCATATTGTATCAACAAAATATGAGCTGTATAATTCCAACACAATTAAGAAAATCATTTTACGACACTCACCAAGCCAAAAACGTGTGTGATGTTTATAATAATGAACGGTAAGTTCAAGACGCCATTATGTCTATTTTCGCGACAGATATTTGCGTGGACCTTCCTGAGCGAATTCCAGAAGTGAAAAGAAGGTGAAGACGCAGGTATTCGCAGATTTCAACTCGACAGTCGAGGTCGACGAGACTCGACGGCCGAAGTCGACGAACTCGAGGCCCCCAGTCGGCCGTGCACTAAACGTGTAAATCACTCACTCACTGCGCGCGCCCGCTGTTGTCTCCGTGTTGCTGGCATTTAGCCGGTACGTACAGGGTGTACGTTACAATCTTACTCTAATACTAATTTCTGGAGAATGGTTCTTGTTGTTGGCGTATAAGTTGCCGACTTGAACTAAAATCATCATTGATTCCGGGCTGTCTTGCCATGCTCCATTGACATTTTCTCCAGAATGGAAGAATTTGCCGTGATTCATGTACATATATAGCAAATCTTCCTGAACTCACGAAACAGCCCGGTATCAGTTATGATTTCAGGTCTCCTTGTGTCTTTCGGAGCAGGTAACTTGCGATCTGATGACAGAAAAAATGTTGTTTATTATACATGCAAAATTGTAGAGAATTTTTTTTCCGTAAAAAAGTTACCGTCGTAAAATGCAAGAAAAAAACAAATTGATCCCTTAAACCCAATTTCTGACTTCTGAGGTCGCATTTTTGGATTTCGACCTACCATCGACACACAAAATTCCGTTTTCCCTCTTTAATTGCATAACGAGTTATTGATTGTGCATTTTTCGTCGTAATTTAACTGAACTCTACATAGACATAGTACCTACAATCTTATGAAGAGCGGAATCGAGGAGTCAACTTTCGAAGTAAATTTTCGTTTTCAGAACTTTTTTGTTTGCTTTAACTTCTTCCGATGGATAAATAACAAGTCTGAAGTTTTCCTGTGTTGATATTGAATAGCAATTCTACAATCAAATATTAATAAAAACATTAGCATTAGAGAACTTTTCTTTACCAGAATGGTAATGGTATGGTAATTTCGCAGTAATAATGTAATAGTTATACAGGGTGAGGCGTGAGAACCTTTTTTATATGGAGGAGTGTTCGGATCAGAAGCTTAAAAATGTGTACATGTATAATTTGAATTTTGACGAGCTGAACTAAAATATTTACAACCCCTCACCACTTCCGGTTATACCGGAAGTTGCCATCAATTTTCTTATTCACATGACACCCTTATTGTTACTTTTTCAGATTGCCTGAAAAAAAATGTAATGAAAATGGTGTTTATAGTTAAAATTCGTAATGAGTGATTTAGTTATAAACAAATGAAAGTAGCAATTTTCCATTTTCAAACAGCTTAGATTGATAACGGGTCAAGATATCGGAAAACGGCGCCAACTATCGTATAAAACGGCTTACACGTCCCCGAGCACGTCCCCCTATCTTCATTTTTCGCATAGTATCCTATTTTGTGGATGAAATTTCAGTACAAAGTGATGAAATATCAACGGTTAACAAAAAATTCTCAATTTTTTAAAAATATTTTTGTACACAGAATACTTAGGTACTTAATACATGAAAATTTAAGATAGGGGCGTACAAGCCGTTTTCCGATATCTTTGAAAAAGGAAAATTGTGATTTTCATTTGTTTATAACTCATGAATCACTCGTTACAAATTTGAACTATAAACACCATTTTTATTAAATTTTCTCAGAAAATCTATCAATGTAATAATATACAGGGTGTCCCATTTAACATAAGAACGTTGATATCAACTTTAGGTATAACCGGATGTGGGTGGGGTTGTAAATATTTTATAATTCTTCTAAAATACCCTATGTAGTCACCTTTATCCATCATGAATACGCGGTAAACGGAATTACTTTTTTATTGAATACAACTTTCAATGCCCCACCGGTTTCGGCCCAGCGACCATCATCAGGGGCAAGGCACGAATGAAACTTTAGCGGTTTTAAATGTCCCGAGGACTGGTAGGTTGATCTCAGATCTCTCACATAATCCTCAACTCGGAGCCAGAGATCATTCAGGGCAATAGCTACACCTTCATTAAAACTTCGCTTCTGACGGGACCATGTGTATCCTCGTTTGAAAAACATTTTAGGAAAAAATAAATTCTGTTTTTCTTTATTCTTCATCTACACGCCCTCCAACTTATGGTACCTCATTTAGAAACACCTTGTGTATTAAGAAAAAGTATCTTCGCTTTCAATGTATTGCCAAAAATTGGGTTAAGTCGGTATGAAGGTTTGAAAAAACCTATACGGACAATATACGAGGTGGGAAAAAATCCGGGAACGGTCCAATTATTAATCGTAAAGTTTTGAGTTTTGAGAAAATGATTCCATTGACATACTTCAAAAGAATAAGAAAACTTTATAAATTTGCTTGTTCTTAAGAAAATTAAAAAGATGAAGGACTCAAACCTAGGGTACCTGTATTACCGACACTGGAAGTGTTAGCGTCACCATGGTCGAACGACCCTCTTTTTATTCTTACTCACAGGGTCACAGCAGGTATAGTACGATTAAGTTTAAAATGTGATATGCATCGATTAAGAATACACATCCTCTTGATAGTTCGATTTATTTTGTTTCATGTACGTTGTTCTCATAGAAACCGTCAAGTTTCAAGTTCGTTTAGTTTGTCTAAACACTCCATCCCGCATAAATAAGTATACGTCAACATTGGTTTTGAATGAGAATTAAATGCACAACACAGAGGATAGAATGTCATTACGTGAATAAATTTTCTGTAGTTGTCAGTGGCTGTCAAACTGACTTAAACCGTTCAATTCATTGTTTGAATGATTCCTTTAATAATTTACGCTCGTTCATACCTTGAAATTCAACTGTTTGACATTTTCTGGTGAAATGAAAAATCTTAATTCGGACGGTTAGTATGACGTCACATATGACTTTTTAAACTTAATCGTACCATAAACAAGAATGATTTCAAAAGAAATAAGAGTATCTAATTATTTAAGAAACGTTAGCGTCATATCGAACGCTTGATCGTGTAACATCGATCTAAATGACAGACAGTTCTGTCATCTTACAGAGTGGCTGTGTATAGGTGCGCTCTAATGTACAGGGTGATGATAAAGTTTGGAACGGAAAACAAAATTGATAAGAAATTTGTAATTTAATTTACTTTCTAAAAAAAATTTCATAGGATAGTACCAACCTACATGAAAAGTAGGGAAACGCTTTTAACGTAAACAACTTTTAAAATTGAAAATCACGTTTTTCATTTGTTTATAACTCAATTTTTTTTTTAAATGGACAATGTCGTCATTACTAAAGCAAAGAACATCTTGTATAAAAAATTACATCAATAGAAGTGAATTAAATTATAAAATTGACCTGTCCGAGCGGTTTTTTTTTTTAAATAACGCAATAATGAATTAAGTTCCGAACTTTATCAATCATGCACGCTGTATAAAGGTGCGTTTTCTGATAAAAGTTCGCAACACCCGTGACGTAACCTGGTGAGTTCTATTCACTGAAAAATAGTTTACACGTATGAATTACATAATATTGTATAATATTTGAAAAATTAATATGAAAAGCTATAGCCGTATAACACCTGAAAAATCAACAATGTTACCTAGATTCTTAGAAAAGTTTCACGGCTATTTGTAACCAGGGCAATTTTCTAGTGGCTATTAAAGTTTTTTCTAAAACAAATTTTTATGCCTGTTCGGAAGTAAATTATTGTGGTAACATGATGCTCAATAGTTGTTAGTTACATTGCTTCTTGAATATTTAACAGACCGTTGGACTGTGGTTGAAACTTCATTGATTAATAGTTAAAATTTCATGAACTTTCAAATCTGTCCACTATGGTTGGATGCGTCAATTTATTGGTCCATTAAATGCATATTTAAATAGTGTTCATAAAGCACTCTATATTCCTGTGTGAAGCTCGTTCTACCGAGGGCCAAAAAACAACATTTTTTTATAGATTATATCCGAACATAAATTCCATCCGATGGCATGATGTGTAATTTTCAGGGCGAACTATTCCAGATTCCTCCCATCCTTTTAGCAAACCGCCTCGCAATTATACAACGCATTTTCCGCGCGTTGAACAAATAAAAGACCAGCAGCGTTAACACAATAAACTCTAAAACATTTAGCAACAACAGCAGATAAGACACACAAGAGGTAGCATTCAGACCAACACACTGGCAGATTTCAATTAACTACAATGATAATGTCGGAGGCGTTTTGTCTGAAAGTCGTTTACAGATCCTAACGTGCTTAAAACTTTAGGGCCGTAACCGCGTGGGCTCGGTTAAGGGGGTCGGAGTCTTAAACTCCCATTCAACAATGCAAATTGAGCCGGCAGTCTGGTAAATGGGTGGCCCCTTCTCATCGGGATACGGGACTCAATTGAATGAACTCCTCTCTCCTGCCATCTCGCTTCCCCGATCCTTTGGGGGTTCGAGGGGTGGGCGATAAATAAATACAACCTCAACAGATGCTGGAGATATTCGGTATACGGTTAATCCGTCAGGTTGGCATCTCGGCGCCGGATCCCGGATCTTTGGAGAACCGGAGGTTGCGTTGTGTCTAATTGATTAAGTGGGAAATGTTCGGTTGTTGGGGGTAAAGAATTTGTTTTTGTTTATTGCTTGATGATTTATGGAAGGGTATTGATATTATGTAGATATAAGTATTAACTTTGAGATATTGTAACATTTCCTATTAATTAATCCAAGTTGGACAGAACTGTAAATTTCACGCAAGCGGAGATTGAAATATTTTTTTATATAATTCCGGCATATAAGCGGGGTTTAAAAAAAATCCAAATTAGAACAAATAATTTTTTTGTATTTGATCTTGATCCTGAGGTTTTTTGGAGATGCATTGTTAGTCGTTACTTTGGTTTTGAATATGAAATAAAATCTAAAGCAAGCTAAATATTTGTTTTATGAGAGTTGAAAGAGAAAAAGAGAAAAAGAGATTTTCTTCTCTTGGTTTCATCTTTGTCGGCACTTTTGTCATTTACCAGAATCTGTTTGTTATTTTAACTTCCAGCGTGTGCCTGCCTATACACCGTTTTACATTTTCTGTTAGTGTGGGTTTTTCTCCAGTCAGTAAAAAGTATTCTGGTGTAATTTTGACTCTCAAAGAGACTAAAATCACACTTATTGTAGAGTGATTTATGACTGTTGATATTTGACGATTATCAAAGCTATGAAGGGGATGAGATGAACTAAACGTGCCACTATTAGGGAATCACAGAAATCTTCTGTTCCGCTCGGTTGAGCTATCCAGATTCGAGCCGAAGGAGATTGATGATGAGAGTGTATTCCTGATGAAGGAAGTAAACATGGGATTTATAGGGGGGCTAGAGATTCAGATCAGGATGCTTTCTACTTTTAGAGGGAGTATGAAATGAAACACAGTTTAACTTTCGTGAAATCAAAATCTCACCCCTGATTTGGTCTGGGCGTTTGTTCTGATCGAAGCTTTGTGGTCATAGATCACTTCAACCCTACAAATTTTGTGCCTTGTTGTAACCAAAAGGTGTGAGTTTCGAAAGCGTGTGATCAAATAAAGTCTTCCACTTTTGGATCGGCCGGTATAGCGCAGGGGACCATAATGTTTGCGACTAAATCTTTGTACCTGCCTCCGTATAGGTTCGAATCCCAGTTTCGCCATGGTTGTTTGTGTTTGTCTATTTAATTATTTATTACATGTAAAATTCATGTGTGGGCATATGAGCTAGTTCTCGAAGCCAAAATTGCTAGAGTGGAGCAACTTATGTTTTATCCATCTTCCACTTTAAAATAATTTTGGTTTTTCATAATCAGAACAGGTTAGGACGTCTTAACGGATAAAAATTGGTGAACATATCGATTCTGGGATAAAACTGCTGAACTCTTGGATTTGAACGTTTTCTTCATCCCGCTTTTTGTGATTGTATTCAGATGGTTTAACACGGGGGAAGGTATTTGAGCGCATAAATATAACTGTCATTATTTCCTGACAGGTATAAGCTGGCCCAAAACATCGTTTGACAAAATTGAATAAGAACCACTGCGGCAAAAGAATGTCTATGATAAATTTCCTAGATCAAAAAATCTTCCATTTCTTTTGGATGAGTTCGATTCTGCGTCACTGAGTTGGATCGGAACAGGATGGATTTCAGTCACGTGGTAATAAGTAAAGGGGATGAAAATCGCTGACGCACGGATTGAAACGCTTAACTGTCATTGACAGTGCATGTCGGTTTCGTTGCAGTTAAGTTTGCTGAGAATATCGCTAATCAATCAATAACATGATTAGTCAATGTGGAATGATTTTTTTTTACTTGTGGTAAAAGCACGATATACATATTGTACATACACGGTATGTCAGTAGCTTTTACAATTTTGGCCCCTACTGCGCGATGACGTCAGCGGTTGGATTTTGACTCAAAGCGTTAAGTGCGGCAAGGCTGTTTATAAAATAAATGTCAAATTTTATTGCTTCCTTCCAAAAGTTGCAGAATTTTATGTTTATTAAGAATCTGAAACAAAATTTATGAAAACTTCAGACGCTGCTGAAATATCCTGAAAAAAAATGGAAAATCGAGATTTCTTATTTTATGGAAGAAATTATATTGTTCTTCATGTCATTCGGTCATTTAAAAAATCAAGGAAACCAAAAATCTATCACATTCAAAAAGAATTTGAAAATTTTATTCTTCGTTATTCATACGACGTCATCCGGTGAAAAACTTTTCTTTTAGTTTCAAAAAAATAATAAAATTTTTGAAACTTTTTAAAACAATTTGTTTTTAAGAGACAATTTTTTTTTCAAAAGAACTGGCCCTCCAAAGTGTGAATGTAAAGATAAAAAAAAATATTAGGAAAAAAGTTTTGGAAAAAAGACTTTTAGGGGTAGTATGATTCAGACCCTTGCAGAGAACAAGGGTGGATAAAATTATGTCATTATGGAGGCTTCATGATATATCATGAAGTATTATTCGAATACCTAGCCGTATTTTTTTATTTCAAGTCATTTTTTCAGAAAAATCGATAAATGTGAATTTTTTACCCTACTTTAAGGGGATGTAACTTCTTAGGGGAGGCTTTAAGATTTTTTTTTATGACAAACTACCCTTAAAATTCAGCAAGGAATCTCCAGTTGAATTTTCTGCACTGATTAATGAAACACCCTGTATAACGTCATGCAACTTAATTCAAGGAGTAGGATCAAATTATTGTGGTTCTGACATGCCAGTACCGTCCTGTCTAGATTTTCCACCCACCTAATTTTTTTTAGCAATCTTCCTCATTTCTCAAGTTCCATCCCAATCAGATTAATGGTATAGGAACACAGAAATAAACATTCATTTTTATATACCATACCTCATACCTCATGCAGACCTATATTAAAGAGTATATAACGGAACGATTATTAAAGCTTAAGGTACATAAAGTGAAAAGATTAAACTTTTGATTTGGCGAGTTGGCCCGAGGGTTCAAAAAATAAGTTTTGTGACACTGACGCGACTCGGCCGACGTAACCGGTTCCCCAGACACTGCGGCTATAAAATGAGATTTCTAAAAACTTCAACTCGGTATTAAATTTTCCATTATTCGATCCCCTGGAGATCTCATGTGTTAAGTCGGGAGTTCTGAAATATTTGAAATGGAAAAGTGAAAAGAGTTATTTAGTTCAAGAGTCACGTTAGAGTTTATAATTGCATTCGAGTGCCTTTCACGACGCGGTTTGTAATTTTCCACTCGTGTATGCCATATTTCTGTTCCCGACAATAATTATTATTGACATGACATGCATTCAGAGGTAGGTTAGGTAGGTACCTATACATTTTAGTGGTAAATTGAAAGTTTGATAAAAAAAAATCGTTTAAAAGATTGACCGCAATTTGATGAACTACGTTTATCTAACGGATGGACCAACAAAGGGCAAATCAAACTAATGGCTCGGAAATGTCACGGCGAGCAATTTCTTAGATTAGATAGTAAGTAGGTACATCTGTTGAGTAAGGGCTTTATTATGTCTAAGCACCATAGGACCAACACCAGCACCATCTGCTACTTTTCTCCAAGAAAACTGGTGTTGGGAAATAGAGGCTCGGACCTCCTGGGTCACACGTATTCCTATTTTACCCTAATTGAGAGTTACATTCATACGATTTACTCGTCAATTCTCCCTGAGGTTGTTCCGGAACTATAAATTCCGCTTTGAATTCAGTCTGTAGTAGCCAGATTTAACAGGATTAGGTCCAATAATAAAATAATATATTTAGTTAGTGGAAGGGAAATGGACACCAAAACAAAGAGTTCTTTTACCTATACTACACAGCTTTAATAAACAAAAAGGTAGAAACAATGATGTATCTAAATAATTAATCTAAATTTGGACAACCTTTTTGTTAAAACCCTGAGGGCGAACTCTACCAAAACAAATCATAAACTGCTTATTTCGTGATAAAATATTCATAATATCGAGTCCCGGGAGGCCCTAAATCCTACACAGTGTCTAAGTATAAATTAGGAAATATAAGCCCCGAAGTGATAAATCAATTGAGCAAAGGAAGTGGATGAATTAGAGAGGAAACAACCTGAAATAGTGGGTTTTCCTTGATTATCATTCATTGTTCCCGAAGCGAGCCTGGAACGCGGACCTACTTATCTATTGTCTGAAATTATCCTTTCATTTAAATCATCCCTTGTGAAAAGCCACTGGGAGAGTTTTGGATACTAACGGTGGCGCGGTATCACTACTAGCGAGTTTATTTAATATGCCGTGACAGTGTCTAGTAAAGTCAGCGCTGTCACGTCTTACAACCACGTAAACCAGGCCGAAGGAAGGGACGGGAAACTTTGTGTGCTTTATTGCGTCATAATTTTACATTAGGAGTAAGGAGAAAATATAACGATAATTAATTTTAATAGGATTACTTCGCCTTAATATCATAAAGACATTAATGAAGATTATTCAGAAATTGCGCGGCCGCTTGTTTAACATGTTCGGTAAAGGACTCCGTGTCGAAACTTTCGTCCTCTAATGACGGTTGGTAATTAAGATTGGGTTTTGTAATTTAAAGCAACGGGATTCCTACGATTTTTATTAGAACTAACGGCGATTTCTTTTACGAAGAAGAGAAAAAAGAGGAACGGATGCTAAATCGTATCAAAAAAACTCTCAAAACATGCCAATAAACAAAAAAATTAATAATCGCTAAACCCTGTTTTGAGCGATATTGGAGAGGAACCAAAATGGCTTCCAAAAAAACTTATTTTTAGCTCGAAAAAATCTAGAACGGTCCCTAATCTTGACTAAATCTGTAGATCAAGCAAATTTATTTGACATGGCTATAAAATACGCAAGTTTTAAAACAATCACATTTGATTTTTCGAAAATTATTAACCACAATGATTGAAATCCTGAAAATTTTCTTCTCGATTCAGTCTAATGGTGCCAAGTAATGGTTTTTACCGCAATTGTAGCATTTCTCATGTAGTACTAAACTTTGAAGAAAACGTATACAGGGTTGTAACGAATTCCGAGGCATTCGTAGTTAATTATTATTTATTTTAATTAATCGAGGGGTTTATCAGAAGGATATAGTTTTTACAGCGATGATTAGCAGGTTATCTCGCCGGCACCGGCTATATAAGCAGACCCAACGGAGATGCAGGTCAGATAGATCTTCCGAGGTATTGACTCGCGAACCATCTCCCTCCCGGTGTACTGAGCTAGGAGGTATTCGGCAGGAGGCATGTAATGAATGCACTCCGTCTACAGCAGCCGGCTACAGCAGGACGATGAAATGAGTCGAGCCTATGGGCGCCAATCTTGTAACTGGATTTTCGGTATGGTAGAGAAGATTCCCCAGGGATGGGTAATTGCCCCTTTTTACCCGTGACAAGTCAATTAGAATAATAAAAATCTTTATTTACAATAACGATATTTACACCTATCTGTACCTATTAAATTAATGTTGTCGAATCCTGAACAATGTGGGCCGGCTCTCGTTCACGGCAGCCCCTCTGATTGGCGAAAGATATCGCCTCGGTGCACGCACCTCTGTTAATTGGTCGATTGGACGGTCGGTTCACCTCTGGCCCTGCTGCTTCAGTAGCTCTCCAACCACCGCACATTGCGTGTCGGATCTACTGCCGCTGCTGCCTGCGGAATACGCGTCGTGACGGAATTGCCGGATCGACAACTCATTACGTTGTGATCCGACGTCTGGTTTACCTGGCCCTCAATACAGGCCAGGCGTCGTCTGAGAGAATCCGCCGGGACTTCAATACAGCCCCGGTTGATTCCTTGTTACGAACGGCAGTCGACAAGAGCTCAGTTCACTCTCATCGATCTCCCGATGTCCAGTTACAGCTAGGCTCGACTCATTCCATCGTCCTGCTGTAGCCGGCTGCTGTAGACGGAGTGCATTCATTACATGCCTCCTGCCGAATACCTCCTAGCTCAGTACACCGGGAGGGAGATGGTTCGCGAGTCAATACCTCGGAAGATCTATCTGACCTGCATCTCCGTTGGGTCTGCTTATATAGCCGGTGCCGGCGAGATAACCTGCTAATCACCGCTGTAAAAACTATATCCTTCTGATAAACCCCTCGATTAATTAAAATAAATAATAATTAACTACGAATGCCTCGGAATTCGTTACAGGGTGAACTTTTTGACAAAACCGATAGAGACCTAATGAAAAATGCATTTATCGAATCGGTGAAAAATGCGAGGTATTTAGTGTCATTAGTAGAGCATATCTACCAAATTTCATTAAATTCAATCAATTTGTTCAAAAGATACTGCTCATCAAAAATTACGGCTAAATGCATGAATCACCCTATATCATCGAAACGAAGGGGCTCAGAAAAATTTCAAAACCAGATCCTGAATCGCCTTGAAAAACTACACCTACCCTTAAGTATGTCGGTCTGCTGGTGAAACACCCTGTATAAGGGAGTAGAGTTTCTTTTCAGCAATATTAGGCCAATATTTTGATAATACGGGCCATTTTAAACTTGGTGATTATCTGACAGATTGTCAATTACGTTCGAGCAACCGGGCGTTTTCATTCTAAGTAAACCTTAAATTTCCACCCACCCCCACTATAAAACTTTATTTAGCAACCCCCCTCCCATACTTTTGATATACTTGCATCGTTCAAAACCTTTGAAAAACTTTTCAGAAATACCAAATGTGATGATGTGACATTGTGTCGAATATAAAGGGATGGATACACGTGACCGAGTCAAGGAACACTGTTTTTATTTAAAAAAACAAATGCAATTTTCAAAACTCAAAATTTACCGTTCCCGGACTTTTTCAAGCAAAACAAATTTAGAAAATAGTAGAAATTATTTTGCCCGATATACAGGGTGCGGCTCGATTAATTATAGGATTTAAATTTCTAAAAATTTCTTAAAATCAAGCTTTCTCGTTAATGAACGTATGCGGTGAACGTATGCGGAAGCCGTCTCGTTTTATTCGCCTCTATGACCGACACAAAGCAATTTTTGACTGGAAAATTATAATTGTATTTGTAATTGATTTGTAATTTCAGAGAGTATTATTAAAAAGTTGAATTATCCGGTAGTATACCTACCTATATCTCGCCCTGATCCAAAGTATGATGGTGAATGATGGCTGAAGGATATTTGAACGATGCGTGGTGTACAGAACGATTTGTTTTTTAAAACCGAACCTGTCTATCTGAAATTTCTCACCCCCCGGCAATACGGTTTCTGTTAGAAACTTTTCCGTATCGTTGAACATTTTTTAAATAAACCGTCAGTAACAAGTACAATTTCCTCTGTTCTGCTGATCGAAAAATAAATAGCATGACTTCTGATCGTGTAAATTCATATATTTACCATGCAGGCTCCCATCTTGCGACGCCAATTTTCAATCCGGGAAATTATGCTCACTCTGCATATATGATTGTACTTATATGTAATAAAGTTGTATTTTGTTCTTTCTTACTTTAAGTTTTAACTAGTTATCTAGGTGGCCCTCAAAGTAGGTACTGGTTCCCTAACTTAAGCAAAATGTTAAATAAAAATATGAATATTATAATTGCAGCGTTTCGGGTGTGGGCATGCATTTAATCTGCCCAATGAATAAATTTCTATCGAGCTTTTGTTTAGTTGTTTCGTTGCAGTGTTCAGTGTCAGTTTCTCTGGAGACCAGTAATTTTTATCGCAATAATTAAACATACAGTATAAATGGATGTGACAAAACGGTGGTGCATTTTATAACACGGGAGCGGAACGGGGAGAGTTTAATTTTGAAGGTATTTCATTGCAAACAGTACCGCAGTAATAAACAATTTATTCATCTCCGCGTGAATTTACAAGCACACCCGTGTGCGAATAGCTTTTTTATCCAGTTTACTGGAAGTCGCTTTTCAGGACGACGGTGCATGTGCGAGTTCTGCGACAGGATATTATGACGTGCCGGATTGTTGATTCTTCTAAAAGGAGTACCGTTCGATCTTACTTTAATCGATCTTAGGAGAATTGAGATTTGAGTATTATGTGAATTTAGAATATAGATGTCTATAAACATCGATGTCCCTGTCTTTATCATACCATTAGGGCTTTGTGATAAACAAGCAGGATCGCCGCAGGCAGGATAAAACTGTAATAATTGATAATTGAATTGTAATTGATTCTTGGATAGAATGTCCATCTATCATATATCGCTGGGTCAATGCCAACGCATTGCTTACCCTTAGTCAGCATTATTGCAAGGTCGGTACCTGGCTTGTCTGGTAACAGCAACGCTTGTTTTGATAACAAACTAGTTCGTGAATTGACTTATGGAAAGTAAGATTTCCTTGCTAAAATAATCTTAACTGGTCCATGACACCTATCCATCACAGGCTGTTTCGTTCAGAATACGTTATCGGTTAGTTGTCGTTTTTTTTATTCAAATATGGGTCTTTAAAATTGGTGTGAATCTGACAAAAATAAAAAAGTCGTTGAAAAAAGTTGGCAGTTGGCGTCTTATATTTACCCTTAAAAACCCTTATATTCAAATAGTATTATGTCACAAGTCCAAGTCGAAAGACGCGTAGGAAGTATGAAGACAAGATGCTTGCCGAGTATTCCTTAATACTGCTTCGGAAATACGATTGTGCTCAAATATGACTCGCTATTTTTTTATGCCAGCCAGTATAATCGAAAATTAAGTTAGAAATTGGTAAAATATTTTGACATTTTAAAAACTTTTGTCTTTTTTACTAAACATGGTTGGTTTCAGCCTTTAAAACACATGTGCTTAAAAAGATCTTATCGCGCACGCGTATTGAGGATTTGTTAGTAATGTTTTTTTTCTCTTGTTGCAGGTAATTGAACCAGATAAAGCTTCTGATGGAGATAATAAGATAAACCTTCTTAAAAAAAAAAAAAAACTGTTAAATTGGATACCTACATCAGGTAAGAAACTTATGTTTTGAGGTTTCATGAAGTTTCATGAAGATTTTATTTATAGTTCTGTCACTTTTTTATTTATAGTTCTGTCACTTTGACAATATAACATTTTTTATATTTCATAACGTCGTAAGGCGCATACTCATTTGAGCACGAACGGGCGCTTTCAAAACTAAAATGACAACTTTATAAAATGATTTAACAAAAATAGCCTATTCCGATCTGGAAGTGTAGTAGTCTATGGTGCACTAAGTAAAGGGCCGACTTCAGGACATGCGAGAAATGTAGCCCGAGAGGAAGCAGCTATTAAAGGTTACACGATACGTTCGATCCAAGCGCTGAAACTCCTTTCGGGGCGGGGGTGGGGGGGGGGGGGATTGGTTTTAAAGCATCACATATTCCGGGATCGTTTTCATGGTGGACATCACGTGCCGTTCTTTTAAAATAAATGCATTCGTAGTCCGGATTATTTTTACTTATTGGGTACGAGGCTCGTCGTGATCTGCCTTCAATGGGGCCCTGAGAGAGACTGCTTTTAAATTTTCAATGACCGGTAAAGTATCTGAATTTGGTACGTATAGTGGTAGCTTTGAGAGTGCATCGTGTTTTTTTTTCTTTTCATTTCTTTGCTTTTTTCTTTCATTTTTCTGGCCATAACTTCAGTCCTATTTTATTTTATATGAGCCTATTAGCGCTGATTGATGAACGTATTATTGATTTACTCGTTTTATGCTCGTGTCTCGTTATTATCGTATGATATGGTGTATGGATGTATGAATTGCTTATTAAAAAGTAATTTTGTTGATGTAGTGAGGACCCCAAAACGAATTAACCAAATTTAATATTTTTTATTGATTTTTTTAGGCGCTAACTGTAACTAACTCTGGTGCTGTTTTCTTGATTATCCACTCGTGGAGTGCATTGTTCGAAAATTGGATCTCTCTATATTTTTATTTACTACAAATTTAGGTTCACTTCACGTGAAAAAAGGTTCTGTTGTTGTTTCCGGTTTCCGTTCATTGTCTTAATAATTGTATAGAGTAGTAGAGAGATACCTAACGGTCCGACAACCCCTTTATTACAATTCTAATTCCGTATTCTAATTAATCAATCGATTGCCTAAATATTGAAATGCTCAAACAACAAAAGTGATCTGGGTATTGGGCTACAAAAAGCCTTCTCTTTAGATAATTAATTACGCCGAATCGATCAAACCAACCGGAAAACAGTAAATTATATTAGTAAATTGATAAATCAACCGGCAATTAGCTCTATTTTGTGACCTACGAACGAATTACTTGCCCACAGTAATCGATTTCCCATCGAATCGTTCCAATTCAAAATTAACGATCTGACAACGAGTAGGTACAAGCACAAGCCGAGTCCCCAACTGGTTTCATTTCGTTCTTTTGACCGAGATCGGCGTCAATCACAAATTAATTTTTCACCGGACCTTGCGAAGTATCATCCTAACTGTTTTATGAATTGTTTTTTTGACAGAGCGGTCCTTTGTGGCCCGGACTGCCCCTTTGTGGTTTTATCAATAAAAATGTAAATTTTAGTCATAACCCGACCGCGTGGTGGAAACGGATAAGCTTTTTAATTTTCCCTTCGGAGAATTGATTATGACTTTTTCACTTCGGAGGTGGGCCGGGAAGAGCATATACATCATGGGAACGATCGTGCGTTGTTGCGTTGTTCGGGCACAAGTTTGCATGTTGCTTCGGTGGAGAAAGTCTCCGTCTCGTCCGTTCGGGGATTTATTTATTACACCCCTTTACCTCGAGGAGCTTTTAATTAATGATGCAACAATCTGTTACGTGAGAATTATCATGTGTTTGTGACGAGTAAATTAATGCGCTGAAATTTCAGCCGTATTTCTCTGGATCAGTCAGTTGTCTGTCAAAATTTTAGTAGACGCATTCTCGAGTATGTTACAGAAATTTTGGGCTGAGAATTGTTCATTAAACTAAAGGAAATATCTCTGTAAGAGAAATTAATTAAGATTGGTCTTTCTGGCATTTAAATTTGTTTGTATGTATAATTTTTATTTTATGGTAAGTGGGAGTTTGCCTAGGAGTATTATGCTTGCTTTTTTAAAGTTCTATTATCAGGCGCTACCGTTTTGATATCGTTACAACTATATCTCAGAAAAAAAAAAAAAAAAATGGGGGTGTACCATATTCTGAGCCCATACTCTGCCAACTTTTTAAAATAACTTAGTTATAATAGATATAAGTAATCTAAAAGTATTTATAATAAATAAGTAAAATATTTAAACTCTCCAATTGTCTCTTAACGTACCCCCACATAATATTTTGAAACATCCTGTATATCCCTTTACGGATTACGAGCTGTTTAGACCTTTTTTATGAATTGTTACAGAGGATGAGACCTAATTATGTTTAGGATCCTTGTTTTGTTGATTCCTTAGTCCCTGTTTGCGAAAAAAGGAATCTTCCGCCAGCTCGGAGAAAGACATTAAGACAGTTAATTGGAGCTATTATTATGGGCTCGTGAAGCAACCACCAAGAAAATTCTGCATAAAAATAAAATTTACGATTGTTAATTTTAAACTCATTCGGTTATGGCTGCCTTTCTGAACAACAGAATGCGTAATAATAATCGATAATACCAGGAATCATTAAAATAACGAAACAAAATTGCTCGTTTAACCTACAGGGTGGACTTTTAAAAAGGAAACAGAGGGATTTTCGGACAGTTAAAGACGAATTCTAGTTTTCTGGTATATTCCACCAAATGAAAAAAAAAAACTGAAGTTAAATTGGAATTTTTATGATATTTAAAAGAAGAGGCCGTGCGTCTTTTAAGCTAACAAATTCTTTAAAACTGCTAATATTAAAGAAGTTGAATTCTCAACTTTACGTCTTCATATCTCGGCGGATTTACAAAAAAAAGTTTTTCTATTTTTCTTTGCTGCACGAATTGCTCCCTACAATGTCTCTACATAATTATTATTTTACATGCTTAATAGTAATTAATTCATATTAAACTCTAATTAGTTTAATTTATTTTTCATCGCAACAGAGGCTTCGAGAGCTTCAAAACCAATGGAACTGTTCCAAACGTGTTGGAGTATTTTGCTTGGAGAAATCAATTTTTTTTTTGTCATCTGACAGATGTTGCTGAGAAATTCTTGACTAAAATAAAATTGATTTTATTTCATGTTTCCCAAAAATATCACGATTGTTCAATTACAGCGAACTATGCGGATTCTTAACCGACAACTTAACCAACTCCCCTATTTGTCCCCATTTGTAAGCTCGAATTGCAAGAGTTACTTTTGTATAGAGCGGCGACGACGGCGTGCGGTTCCATCAAGCGAACAGCAGCTCTCGCAAATAATCCGGTTTTGTTTTTGTTGGTGTAATCAACGTTTAGCCGATGTCAAACGAAGGAAAGCATCAGAGGTGGTTTTCCTTCTATGCGCAAAACACGGCCGCAAATGCTCTTTCATTCCGACGACACTAATTAGACTAATTGGAAAGTAGATGGATACACTCTGTGAGGCTGTGTTTACTAAAAATTACGCTTCCGGGCCGAAAACTCGAAAACGCACACCAAGAGGGAGCCCATTCATCGCGAGAATCGCCCACATCAACTCCGACGAAGGGAACCACGAAACCTGGGCCTTCCTGATGATGATTAAAGCTTCAACATCCGAACGTAATGACGTGACATGATAATTTCATTACGACTACCTGTGTAGTGTGTGTTGGGTCAGATATCATTCTGTACACTTTTGCACTGAAAATGTAATTTGAAACTCCCGATATGAACTTGCTAATTATTTATTTCTATGATTCTATTCAAACGAGTCGTATCGTCAGTTCAAACGTCAGATTATTTTTTGACGAGCAACCCGGGAAAGTCGGACAATAAATGAGTCAGTTCTGTTTAAGTCTTTTCGTAATTAAAAACTTTTCTGTGAATGTGTGGGTAAAGAAGAAGCATTCATTCTTTCTTATAACGTAATATAAGTTAACTTGGCTCTTGGCTCATGTGAGAAATATCTTGATGGCGTAACGTTTTGTCACCCTTATAGGTATAGTAATAAAAATTCTCATAGACCCTTGACATTTCCGCCATATTTTTAATTTCTTCAACTCTCTCAAGATTTTCGTCTTTTTTATTAGTATGTAGTTGTAAGAATTCTTTAATGAAATATTTATTGGATTACTTGCTGTTTAAAACATTCCTAATACCCAAAGAAAAACGTTATCGATGATTTCGTGTTCATGCTTTGATTGCCTAAGCCTAAAGTATTCCCCCCAAAGGACCGAAAAGAAGTTATCGTCACCCTCGCGCTAGATGCTAAACGAAATTATAACGCCAGTAAAAGTTTTTGTGGCGGCTTTTAAAACTTTTATGAACTGACAGCGAAAGTTTTATATTCGATCAGGTGGTTTTTGTATTTTGCAATTTAACCTTTATCGATTTGCATTTTCATCACTTCGGGCTGTTCATTTTCATCGCTCAGCCGCCCGCGGTTCACACCTGAATTTCCCGCCGAATTGAAAAGTTTCCATGATGAGCTCAAAGTACGCCTTATTATACGTATAATGTCGAGTTCGAGTTTTGTAACATGTGCTCGCGGGGAGGCCATTTTTACCCTTGAAACTTCTAGTTTAATAGATATGTTAACTCCGCGTCAAAGAGCAACACGAAATATTAACGACGCGATTCGATCCTGAAAGGGGGCTAAATTAATGCGGCTCGATGCCGCGATGGTAATACCGAATCGCCACGGATGACAGGATCAAAATTTAGGGAAGGACCAGGCTATAATTGCCAATGATTGACAGGAACACAATTAATTAATAATTATCGAAATTACTGACCTTGTGTCTTGTCCGACTAAAGGGGCACTTGTTTTAATTTGCGAGATGTTGTAACTATTATTATTGTTCACTCTGCTTCACTATGTAGGTACCCACGATTGTTCCACTACTTTATACCGCTTCCTTATTTCATTAAGGAACTAGGTATCCCGTTCTCGTAACACCAGCATCGACGAGTCTGGTACGAACGGCACTCTTGGTCGAGCTCTCTCCTCTCTCGATGTTAAACCTCGACTCTCCGTGTGGTCTCTCCAGTCAGGTGTCCTTTTTCCTTCTTCCCGATGTGTAAAGGGAGAGGAAGGGGTAGGAAACGGTGGTGTCTTAGAGAATACGAATCGATTATTCGCCAAGGACGAAACATACCGCCCACCAAAATTACCGGAGGAATTTTCCGCTATCAGAAAATTGAACCCACAACGAAATTAACGAAAACGAAACTAACGACAAAAACGAAACCAACGAAAACGAAACTAACGACAACAACGAAACTAACGAAAACGAAACTAACGACAAAAACGAAACGAAACGAAACGACGAGTCAGGGACGAAATTCCCTGAGTCCGTTACTGGTTAGGTAACGGGCAAAGTTTGACCAGAGGTCGTCTACGAAGACCTTTGGTCGTACGAACCGAGGCAACCCTGGCGACACCATCCGCATCAGGGTGCAAAGAAACAATTCTTCCTAGAGCCCATTTCAAAGGAGACAACAATTCATCCTTTATCAACACTAACGAACCGATATCTGTTGACTCAAACAAATGTGTTTTCGACCATTTACTCCTCTGGTGGAAATTATGAAGATATTCAGCCCTCCAACGTGTCCAAAAATCACGTTGCATCCGTTGCACCAATTGCCAACGAGAAAGACGAGAAATCTTCAGATGTGACAAGTTCACATCCGGCACCGACGACAGAGGTTCCAAGGTCAGAAAATGACCAGGGGTCAACGCGGATAGATCATTGGGGTCGCTACTAATGGGGCAAAGGGGGCGCGAATTCAAGACGGCCTCGATCTGAACGATGAAGGTGTTCAGCTCCTCATAAGTCAAAATTTGACCACCAATAACACGGGCCATGTGTGTTTTGACGGACTTAACACCGCTCTCCCACAGTCCACCGAAGTGTGGAGCTGAGGGTGGATTGAAGTGCCATCGAATACCTTCCCCTTCTGCGGCGATTTTCAAATTTGAGTTGAGCTCCTTGTTAGCTCCGACGAAATTGGTTCCACAGTCACTGTAGATGTCACTACAGCGACCGCGGCGAGCGACAAACCTCCTAAGAGCTGCCAGGAAAGTCTCTGACGATAAATCAGAAGCGATTTCGAGATGAATCGCGCGAGTCGCGAAACATACGAACAAACATAAATAGGCTTTAGAAGTTTTGACACCCCTATACCTCGACAAGACAATAGGAAAGGGTCCCCCATAATCGACCCCGACACAACTAAAAGGCTTCAATTGGGAGACACGAGCGACAGGTAAATTCCCCATGGGAGGCTCCAACGAGAGGGGACGAGTGCGAAAGCAACGATTGCATTTCGACAAATAACTACGAATGACCCTACGAGCAGACAGGATCCAAAAGTTTTGTTGAAGGAGATAATGAGTAGTGTTCACTCCTGGGTGCAAATTACCTCGATGTATCTGATCAATCAAAAGTTCAACCAACCTATGCCTTCCTGGCAACAATGCGGGATATTTAGCGTCGAATGCTAAACCCGAATGCAACAGTCGACCCCCGACTCGCAAAATACCGAAATCATCAATAAAGGGCGACAATGACTGCAAGTACTTGGCACATGGTTTACCAGAGCGAATTTTCTCCAATTCCGAAGAGAAGACCGAAGATTGAACAATTCTAACAATGTGCATGAGAGCAGCATGCAACTCAGAGACACTCAATGCACCAGTGGTCCTATTGACAGCACGACAATTGTTAGTGAAACGAAAACAACGAGCGATAATACCCTGAATTTTCCTCAAAGAAGAAAATCTTTTCAACAAAACATCGACATCCGAAATCTCTATCGTAGCGAACAAAACAATATTCCTTTTCTCCAGTTCAACATCAGAAGTGGGAGCAATGGGAACGAGTGCTGGCCAAGATTCCAGCGGCAATCTGAGGAATTCAGGCCCCGCCCACCATGCGGAAGCCCCGACTAACTCCTCTGGTAACAAGCCCCGAGACGCGACGTCCGCTGGGTTGTCACCTGAACGTACATGATTCCAACAATCCGGAGGAATTCGATCCTGAATGTGGACGACACGATTCGAAACAAAAGTCTTCCACCGATGTGGAGACGACTTGATCCAGGATAGAGCGACCGAAGAGTCACTCCAAGCGAAAACCTTATCAACAACAATGGATTGAGGACCTTGTTCAAGGACGAACGAAACGAGATCTGATAGTAAGACTGCGGCACACAATTCCAGCCGTGGAACGGAGAGTGGTTTGAGCGGAGCAACACGAGACTTGGCAGTAACGAAACGAACCTGCACATTGCCATCGGCGTCCTCGAAACGATAATACACCACACCCGCATAACCTGCAGTCGACGCATCACAAAATGCGTGCAGTTGACACGACACGAAAGATCCTTCGGGAACCAAGCACCTAGGGATTGTCAACTTGGATAAAACATGAAGAGTGGACTTATATCGATTCCACTTTTCGACAACATCAGCTGGTGGATCTTCATCCCAATCCAGCCCGAGATACCACAAATGTTGAATGACTCGTTTTGCCATAAAGGTCAATGGGCACAAGAAACCCAACGGGTCATAGATCTTAGCGACTTCTGAGAGAATGCTTCTCTTAGTACAAGGTGAATCTATGGACTTAACCATGAACGAAAACGAATCAGTAGCCGATTGCCACTGAAGGCCAAGAATTTTCACCGAAAAGTCCGATTCCGAATCAAAGTTGGATGACTGCTGTTGACAATGTTCAACCGGCAGATCCTGAAGCAATTGTGGATTGTTAGCAGACCATTTCCGCAACTCAAATTGTCCCAATTGCAATAGCGAAATGAGCTGATTTCTCAACTCCAAGGTTTCCTCGATTTGATTTGCCCCAATGGCAAAATCATCGACATAAAGCCCGAGACGAATGGCTTTCGAAGCGAGAGGAAACTTCTCAGAATTTTCTTGAGCTAATTGTAACAAGCACCTAATGGCCAAATATGGCGAGGACGAAACACCATAAGTTACAGTGTTCAATTTGTAACTTCGAATAGGATCCTTTTCTGAAAAACGCCAACGAATTAATTGATACTGTCGATGTGAATCTCCAACTAAAATTTGCCGATACATCTGCCTAATGTCACAAGTGAACACGAATTTGTTCTCTCGAAAACGAAGCAAAACACTAGTGATGTCATTTTGCAACTTCGGACCAATCAACAAGGTATCATTTAACGAAAGATTGTTCGATGCCTTGGCCGAGGCGTCGAACACGACACGAATTTTCGACGATACTGGGGCGAGCGAAGACACATCAGAAGACATCGAAACACCAGGGTCTTTAAAAACGCAATGATGCGGAATGTAATAAGAGTTTGCAGATTCCGACTCCAATGGCACCAACGACATGTGCCCAGCCTCCAAATAATCTTTCATAAACTCTACATACATGTCTCTAATGTGAGGCAACCTCGACAATCGTCTCTCCAAAGCGAGCAAACGACGATCTGCGACATTCAACGAATCATTAAAGATAGGCAACTCTTTGCTATCCTTAAATGGCAACAATACCCCAAAACGACCTGATTCTTCTCGATAATGAGACTCAACGAACAACGACTCAGCCTCTTGTTCCTCATTAGAGCAAACCTCAACTGAAGGCACCTCCTCAACTCTCCAAAATGCCTTAAGAGTCTCTTCAAGGGTCGAATCTACCGACGCAAAACAAGCTTGAACCTCGCCCGCAACCTTCGACGAAATGGTTCCCAAAAGAACCCAACCAAACGTCGTGTTCATTGCGGCTGGACAGTTATCACTGCCCGACAAATAACCACCATGAACAATATTGGGAAAGATGTCAGCTCCTAGCAAAACATCGACAGAACCAGGCGTGTACCAATTAGGATCCGCTAACTTCAAATTATCAAGCGCCTTCGATGGCGAAATGTCAACACTGGGAAGTTTTCCACAAATATTGGGCAAGACCAAAGTACTTACTTTAAAAGTAGGTGATGGTACCCCAACGGGACGAATAATGCAATCAGATGATCCCTGGGCCGATCCCAAGGTCACGTGACCCAAACAAGAAATAGGTGTTGATGATCGATTCAAGTGCAAGCCCAAACGCTTGCGGCACCGATCAGTAATAAAAGACGACTGACTGCCAGAGTCAATTAAAGAACGAACCACTTGATAGTTGCCCCACTTGTCTTGAACTTCAATACATGCGGTTGCTAAAAGAACCGTAGTATTGCTACGAGAACGAGAACGAACATCCTGAAAGGATGGGAGAGAAGACATGGCAACCGTGGATGCGACTGGAGGCGGCTCAACTCGATGAGAAGCTGCTCCATCCGAATTACTAAGTTTAACGAAATGTAATAAAGAGTGGTGCCGACCTGCACACTCCTTACACGAATGAGAAGAGGGGCACTGCTTCACCAAGTGTGAAGGGCCAAAACAATTTAGGCACAAGCGCGCTGCCTTCACAGCCTCAAAACGCTTGCGCGGGTCCAACTTCAAAAAAGAACGACAATTCGAGATCGGGTGTTCTCCATTACAATGGAAGCACGACTGCTTCGATGAAGACGCACTCGACGTTGACAAAAATGCATGTGAATTCCTCGATTCCACTTTTCCACCAGACTTGACGCTACTCCGCTTACCAACGACTGCAGACGGAGATAGGTCATTCCCCAAAGATGATTCTAATGCACGACACTGTGACGACAAAAACTTGTGCAAATCCTGATATGATGGAAACTCTTCAGATGCAAATTGGAGTTCGAAACGCTTTCGAGTAGCGTTATCCAATTTCTGTAGCAACCAGTTGAACAAAGTGAAATCCCAGAGAGAGACGCCTGAGACCTGACCCAAAGCTGTAATATTTTCCGAAAAGGTATTCAACAATTCACGAAGCGATTGTGAGGAATCAGAATCCGTTATTTTGGGAGCATTACAAATCGACTGCCAATAACACGTCGCAAGTACTCGCTCATTCTGATACCTTTGGACAAGAGTATCGAAAGCTATCGAATAATTGTCATCTGTCAGTGGTAAATGTTTGACAAGGGTAAGAGGTTCCTTCGACAAAGTCGAAACTAAATACTGGAACTTCTCAATTGGAGCTAACGAATCATTCGAATGAATCAAAGTCCTAAACAAATCATAATAAACCGACCACATCCTCAACGAACCATCAAAAGTAGGTATACCGATACGAGGCAATTTCACATGTGAACTTGCAGAGGGGGGTAGCGCGGGAGCACCAGACTGTCGACTATTTAACGATTCACTCGAACCATGACGTGATTTCACCACCGTATCCTGAGTCGATTCCAACGACAATTGAACCGCTCTAATCTGAAAATAAACCGAATCAACTTCGATAAGTAGTCCCGAGTATGATTTCCAAATCTCCGATGACACATCTACGACCAAAGCACTCTTATCTGCCGACTCAACCGTAATCAGGATATTTCTATCAACCTCCTGCACCTGATTGTACAAATCTGAAGCGCTGTCGCATGCAGCCAGGACAATAAAACGCGACTTTTCATCAATGGGTGCTGAAACTACTGTCAGAATCGAGTTCAAACGAGTCAAAAACTTCGAAACAGAAGCGTTTGCTCCGACCAAAGTGTTGGACATTTTGCTAAAGAGTATCAACAAAACACTAAAGCAATAAACGAATAAGGGTTATTTTTTACACCTGTAAAAAATACAACGACAACGAAATACGAACAATAACTAAAAATAAGTACCTAACCAAGTGAAGGTTACTTATTTAAAAACGAGTTGAAAATAAATTGACTTTGAAATTCACCAAAAAACAATACTTGAGATACCGAGTGTACCCAGTAGGTATACCGTGAATACAAAAATCAATATTTTCCCTGTAACAACGAAAAAGGGTTATTCGTTAAAAACCTGTAAAAATACAACAACAACGAACGATGAGCAATACCAAAAATAAGTACCTAACCAAGTGAAAGTTACTTATTTAATATCGAGTTGAAAATAAATTATTGAATTCGAATTCACCAAAAACAATACTTAAGATACCGAGTGTACCCAGTATACCGTGAATGCAAAAATCAATATTCTGCCCTGCGAATTCAGAGAGAAAATATTTCAACTATTACAGAGGTTTTTAAAACGAACACCTGCAACGAACGAAGAAGTGGAGTGAGGTGAGAATGGAGTAAAATTAGTGGAATGGGTGAAAATGCCGTCTGGCGTCCTTTGGATCGACTATTTCGAATCCTTTGACCTACAAACAGGCTACCTTAACACAGTGAGTGAGAAACTAATTTCAAACAAATGATGCAACCAATTAATGAACTATATTTCCACGAGCTTTCCTATCCGACTACGGAGGGACCAAAAAAATGTTAACTCCGCGTCAAAGAGCAACACGAAATATTAACGACGCGATTCGATCCTGAAAGGGGGCTAAATTAATGCGGCTCGATGCCGCGATGGTAATACCGAATCGCCACGGATGACAGGATCAAAATTTAGGGAAGGACCAGGCTATAATTGCCAATGATTGACAGGAACACAATTAATTAATAATTATCGAAATTACTGACCTTGTGTCTTGTCCGACTAAAGGGGCACTTGTTTTAATTTGCGAGATGTTGTAACTATTATTATTGTTCACTCTGCTTCACTATGTAGGTACCCACGATTGTTCCACTACTTTATACCGCTTCCTTATTTCATTAAGGAACTAGGTATCCCGTTCTCGTAACACCAGCATCGACGAGTCTGGTACGAACGGCACTCTTGGTCGAGCTCTCTCCTCTCTCGATGTTAAACCTCGACTCTCCGTGTGGTCTCTCCAGTCAGGTGTCCTTTTTCCTTCTTCCCGATGTGTAAAGGGAGAGGAAGGGGTAGGAAACGGTGGTGTCTTAGAGAATACGAATCGATTATTCGCCAAGGACGAAACAAGATATTAATGCTAAATAAAACCTTCTTGCGCATCAATCGCAGAAATAGTGTATTTTTATGCGATTCAATTATGAATATTTTCACCGCTTTTTAAATTATTGGCTTTCTGAAATTTTCCATAGTCAGGTGATATTAGCGTAGTGGTTTACTGAGAAAATTTCATTTCATTTAGTTTGAAAACGTGTCTTAGAATGGATTTTTAAATTTAACAAAATAAAAATAAAAATTGACAAATTTTAAAAATTTTTTCCTTTTCCTGTGTCCGCCACTGGCTAACTTTACTTAAAAAATACTATTCTTTACACCACCTTTAATAAATTCGCAAAAAGTGAAAGGGGAGTTTTGAAAACCGAAAATTTGAAATTTTAGAGGAATAAACATCATGTAAAAATATTCGAATATCTCCGCCATTTTTCTTATTTGCTTCTTGAAATTTTTCAGAGTTATATGGGTTATTCGTATAGTTGTCTACTGGAAAAACTTCAGCTCAATTCCTTCAAAAAAGGCTCATAAACGGTTATAGATATTTAGCCATTTTTACCCTTTTCCTACCCACGCCACTGGCTTATTAATGAAACATATGCAAATTTTACTGCATTAACTCAAATTTAAAATAATTTTCTTCTAATCGTGTTAATTTGGTTTAAATTTGTTTTTCTAACTTGCTTATAGGTAGGTAGGTATAGGGGTTCAAAATCTGGCAATTTTTTCTAAAATTGAAAAGGCCGCCATTTTGAAACTGCTCGATTTTACTCAAATACAGTACCAGACGATTCCTTGCGGCTATCTTTCTCATAAAAAAATTTCAGCCCCCTAGATTGAAAACTGCGACCAGAAACCGTGCCTCATAGACGGTTTTTGTTTTTAATTTGGAGCGACACCCTGTAGAAGTAACGCAGCTTTAGGGAATTTTTTTTACGAATGTCAAATGTCATTTCGAAGTTCACAAGGGTAAAAAATTTCGTTCACTAATAATCCTTATATGAAGCTACAACAGCGGTTTTAAAATTTTAAAGAAATAAACATCATATGAAAAAAATATTAATATCTCCGCCATTTTTCTTATTTACTTCTTGAAACTTTTAAGGGTTAAAGGATATTAGTGTACTTATGCCTACTGTGAAAATTTCAGTTCAATTTCTTTAAAAATGAACTCATAAACGGTTATAGAAATTTAGACATTTTTACCCTTTTCCTACCCACGCCACTGGCTTATTAATATAAATAATGCCAATTTTATTGCTTTAATTCAAATTTCAAATAGTTTTCTTCCAATCTTGTTAATTTTATTTGAAAGTTTTATTGCCATCTTGCTCATACAGGGACTCAAAAAATAGCAAATTTTCCAAAAATTCAAATGGCTGCCATTTTGAAACGGCTCGGCCGATTTTGCTCAAGTGCAATACCAGACCAGTCCTTATGGATATCTTACTCCCACAAAAATTTCAGCCTCCTAGATTGAAAATTGCGACCTGAAATGAGGTGACAAAAACCGGATTCCTGTAACTTTGAAGAGACACCCTGTAGAAGTGATGGGACTTTTGGAAATTTTTTCAACGAAAATCTAACGTCATTCCAAAGTTTCACAAGGATCCAAAATTTTGTTCACTTATCTTGAAAGATAAAGCTACAGGAGCGTTTTTAAAATCGAAAAATCGCGATTTTGGAGAAATAAATATATAAATATATAAATATATATATATATATCGTGGGCAGGTGAATTTTGGAAAACCACTTTTTCGTGATCTGGGGGTCATGATCGGTGAACATTTGATGAGTTTGGGTGATTTTCGAAAAGTGATGTCGTCCTCAATAGTGTATTTTTTGTTAAAAAATACACTAAAACGGTTCCAGGGTTTTGAGTAGCGAAAAAAACCGTCCAAAGGATATGGGGCGAATATCCAATTTATGCAATCAATTTTTATGATCAGAGTCTACGTTGATAATCCCACAATATAAATTATTGTGGTTTTTAATGCTTGATTCAATTTTGAATATTTTCGCCATTTTGGAAATTGAGTTGTTGAAATTTTCATGATGATATTAGTTATTTACTGCAAAAATTTTAGTTCAAATTCCTTTGAAAACATGCCCTAAAATGAATAAATAAAATTAGCAATTTTTACGGATTTTCTACCTACGCCACTGTTAAACTACGGGTGCTAATATGATTAGAAAATAATATTAAGTTTTGTATAAATGTATCTACAGGTGCTAAAAAATGCAGTTTTTACAGAAGTTCAAATGGCGGCATTTTGAAACAAATTGACGAATTTCTCAAATACAATACCAGGCAACTCTTCCTCCAGAGATTTTATTAAAGATTGAAGAACTGTTCAAAAAAATTCAGTTCTCTAGATTGAAAACTACGACTTGTACCTTTAAAACGTGTTTTTGCGAAATTTGAAGGGACACTTGTTTGTACCTACAACGTTTTTGAAAGCATTTTTTTAACAAAAATTCACAGTCTTCGATGTTTTAGATCAGTTTAACGTTTTGTGCCTTAGGGTCTTGTTTAAAATCCAAAATCTTAAATTCTGGAGAAGTATACCTACATGATATTATAAAAATGTTGAGTATCGATGCCGTTTTAATTATTTGATTCCTGAAATTTTTGGAAGTTAAAGGTTATTAGCATAGCTGTCTACTCCAAAAATTTCAGTTTAAAAATGTGCTCAATAGTGGTGATAGAATAGAAGTGTAATTTTGATTGAAAATCTGCTACCTGAAAGGGGGGCAAGAACAAGTTTTTCCGAGTTTTAAAGGGACACCCTGTAGAAGTCACGCAAAGTACTCCATAATTTTAGTACGGATTGTTAGTGCGGATCCCGGAAATTCTCCTGATTGATTAAATAGAAGTCAAGTCAAACGATAAGTTCATCTAGCGTTAAAGCTTATCAGTGAAGTACTACACAGCGCAATCAACTTGGTACGTGACTCTTTTTCTCTTTTTCTTTTTTTTTTATCTTACAGATCTGGCACGTTAAATCTTCTTCTCGTCCGATCGTTTTTTCTTTTTTTGTCTCTGAGGCTGTTTGAGTTGATTCGATTTTATCACCTATTGAACCACCGCCCTTGCACGCATAGTGTTTCCCCCTCGTCCTTTATGACAGGGAGAGATTTAAACATCCCCTGCTTCCTTCCCTTCGGTGCCCGGTCGTGTATCTTGGGGATGTGCCATGCTAATATCCCGTCATAGATGGAAATGCTCCTCGCTTCCATTTCACACCTTAGCAACCGATGCTTTAATATATATATATATATATATATATATCGGAACAGGCGTCATGGTCGATCCTTATGGGATATAAAAGGCCCTGTTATTTCCAATAAACAGTTTCCACTTTATGTAAGGGAGTGTGCGGCGTCGTAAAATTGTGTTTATGGCCGTTTGGTGCCTGCGTGGTGTTTCCCTAAAAGGGTCAAGATTTGTAATTGTGGAACGATGATATGGGTTTTCAACGGCAGCATCATAAACGAGAAGTCGGGAAAACACATGGGACTGCTTAATTTAGATATTGTGTTTGAGGGAGTGCAACCTAAATTTGGTTTTAAATTTATGGACGCCGCGGCGCTGTGCTCTCGGTTTATTTAAGAGAAATTATATGAAATAAATTTCCCATCGAAGATTCTTCACGTTCTTGCGAGAGAGACTGAGGAAATTTCGGAGAGAAACTGGCCGAGATACTAATTAGTTCATTATACTCTGATTTATAGGCACCCTTAATTTTCGCTTCCCGAATGTTAACTTTAATTTTTCCGAGCGAATTTTTATTATGTTGACTTTCTTTAACGGTAATTGAAATTTAGTAACCGGGTTTATTGGTCGATTTTTTAAACGACGATTCGTGGCATTATCTTTGGACATTTTGATCGATTTTCGCGTAATTGCCTCCAGGTTGTAAAAATTCGCACTTAGGGGTGCCAACTTCACCAAGCTATAATTCTTCCAGGACAAGTCATGTTCTCCATCAGCTCGACGAAATTTTGATGCGGATGCAACAATTTAGGAGTGTTGACGACCACGTACTTAAAATAAACTGGCCAAGGGGAAAATTTTATTATCAACTCTTTTGTGAAAAGAAAAACTACTTTTGGCGCGTTGAATTAATTTATCTTGCAAGAAAACAAGATAAGCATCCTAATTAAATCCTGCTGTGCCGAAAATGCGAAAATCTCGTTATAAGGACCTCTCCAGTCTCCATGCAGTTTCAAGTGCTCAAATAAAAATGAAATAAGAGGAACGAATTTAATTTGGTAATCATGGTCGGGATATTACATTACCAGAAAACTATTCCAAGTCTGTTATGATGACGAGAGTGGCAGCCGCTCTTGTATTTGTCAAGGAAATCCCCGATTTGATTAAAAATAACCCCCCCGCTTTCATCTGTGCATGCAGCATTCCTCGCTCTGTAAAATTGGAAACTCTCCAGGGTACCGTCCTGGTCGTTCCCCTGCGGTCTCCCTGCCGAAATCACCATGAGTTTATTGGAAAATAAAATCAATCGGACTCGCGGAGGCATGAATGTAATACTCCCTCGTCACTGCGCGCGGTGGCGGATATTTGCACCTCCGATCCGGGGCGCGTTTAAATATTCATCCCCTGTCGGGAGTTACTAGGAGCCTCCTGCGGACCCGCGGCATGCATTATTGACGAAGTTTGAAATTATCGGGAACCTAAATCGATTATGATACGGTTATAAGAGGCATAATTGTGGGCAGAGCTAATCCGGAGAAAGTCGCGCGCTGCCAGGTTGGAATGGGGGGTTGACAAACTTTAAATTGCTTCGGCGACAAGACAAAGGGGATGGTCGGAGTTGGAGATGAGAGTTTTCAGGTTCCAGCGTGAATCCCACGAAGTATCGGTGATTGTGTGGATCTCTAAACTGATCGAAATCCCGCAAGGAATTATCCTTGAAAAAAGATAGTACCTACAGTGGGTTTTCCAGTGTTTGACGATGGGAAACTAAACCATGCATGCAAAGTCTTGATGCATAAATTGGAGATTAGAAGGGGTTAAAAAGTTCTAAAAATAATATTTTTATAAATATATTATATTCATATGGGACAATTGGTTATCATTTTAATTGATGTTAGAAAAAATTGCACCTGATGAATGTGAAGATATTCTTTATTATAGAACCACAGCTTTTTCTGCGGACCAACTAGATTGTTAAAATGTCAACGTCACCCATAAATGACCATTTAATTTTTATTGGAAACCTTTCTCGTTCTACCACCTACCATCACCTTCACATCTTCGTTGATCTATTAAAATGAGCATACATAATACAAATTGAGTAATGTAAAGTAACAGTAACTGTTTAGATGTTCTATGCAAAAATATAGTTTGATTAAGGTGATAATGCACCAGGATCGTATGGTGACTCAAGAAAGAGATAGAGGTAGGATGTGATCACTTCAATAATCTTCTCTCCCGTTTCGGATAAGATCAGGTCTGTTGTTATTCCTGTGCCCGTGACACCAGCTTGTCGAGTTGGAATGAAACGAAACCGCACAGGGA
Organism: Malachius bipustulatus; assembly: GCA_910589415.1. Classification (NCBI taxonomy): domain Eukaryota; kingdom Metazoa; phylum Arthropoda; class Insecta; order Coleoptera; family Melyridae; genus Malachius; species Malachius bipustulatus. The sequence goes on from OU342633.1 coordinate 50,262,842, forward strand.
GAGCATCGTACAGGGGTGTCTATGCAAATACGCCGCCCTTGTAATCTCTGCTTCTGCAGCTCCTGCGGCCGCTGCAGGGGACGTGAACGTGAACGAGGATGTTCGCGGAACGTTTGCCAGGCGGCGGAGTGTGTGCGCGAATGTACGACGTAATTAGCTTTTGGATAATTTGGATAATAATTGTGCTCGTACTGCCAACCGCTGGATGGTTGAGTTGGTTAAAAGTGTGTAGTTATCTCGTTTAAAGTGCACATTTGATGTGTTGTTTACCTTTTTACTGCATGTCTGCTTTGAATGTAATGACACTAACCTGATGTAATTAATTCCGGTGCATTGTGCATATACCTACATGTTGTGGGGGATTTAATTCGTGCAAGATTTTTTGCCACAACCACTAATAATACCAACCGTCAGTGTGTTGTTTGTACTTGTAAACTTGAAAATCAACGTAATAATTTTCATTATTGTAATAGAATCTCTAATAACATATTATCTACATTGATAGACTCATCAAGGGATTCACTTGAAACGCGATGTCTAAGGGCGAATAAATATAATCCAAGGTCTGTCCTGTCATGTTGTCAGAAACACAAAAGGATATTCCCATTCAAGTGATTCTCCAAGAACAGATTTCTTTGATTCTCTATTTCCCGTTCAAGTTAGGCCCTTTTATTTCTCTTAACAAGACAGACATATATCCTCAACCTAACCGCATATAAATGTAAACCTCTAGTAATTCCCTTTTCTTGGCCATACGAATCGTCCTTCAGGATAACTCCACACAAAAGGATTTTGCTTCAAATTTCACTCGTTTGTTAGAGGAAAAAGAAGCAATCTGTTATTGTCTAGCAACTGCCATTACAGGAAAATTGCAACGAAACCAATAATTCGTTTCGTTGAGGTAATTTTGCAACGAAAATTTACGATTAAACTAAAATAGAAGTTTGATATGGAAAGAATTAAATCAGAAGTATTTTTACTGGCCAGAAAAATGTGTAATTAAAATTCGCGGGCTGGGCATACCTAGGAAGGTATTGTAGTTATTCAGGGGAAGCTTTTTTTGTTTAACCAAATCCGCAATAAAGAAGAAATCTCATAATAAAGAAAGAATGCCCGTTGGCATTTTTAATTACTAGCGGTGAAGAATTATGCAAAGTTTACCCGGTCCCCTTGCTTATACAAGTTCGTCAAAGTACACTGGGAGAAGAGCGCTTATTATATTGACGGTTCCTGAAGCCCAAGTGTATACCTAAAAGCTCACTTCTCGGCTGAAATTAAAGTTCTTTCCGCCGAGTTGGAAATTTCTCGTTCGAATCAAGCCGTCAACATCGGAAATTTATTTATTAAAGAAATACGTCAGGTTAAAATCAAAAGAAAATCATAAATCATACACCGGTCCGCGACCGGGCCTATTATCATGAAAGTTTTACATTTTGGAGGGTTCAACATGAAGAAAATTGAAGTTCACCACTTTCAATTTATGAGGAGTCGAGCGATAAAGAATTTAAAGTGCAAAACTGCTGAGTAGAAGGGTTCTCCTTTGTAAATTTTCCCATTAAGATATACCTTCGTCTCAAACGTTGTAATTTATTCATGAACTCACTGCCATGAGATTTTTTCAGCGCCACAACTAAAATAATACTCGCTCATGCCTTGGAAACAGTGTGAAAATTTTGAATGTATAGGTAATTCCAGCACCTGAATTCTCCTTGGAATGATTTACGAAAACACCAACAAAAGAAGCCGCGATTTAATTTATTTCCTCCATAATAAGAAAAGCTTCTTATTGTAAAATATTAAACTTCACCTGCACGTATTAATCAAAACGTGATTTATTTTTCGATGAAGATATTCGGAGCATCGATTCCTGTTTTTTATAAAGCGTAATTTCAGTGCAGAAATTTGTTTTTTTTTCCTTTTACCTTTGAATTCTTTGTGAAGACCTTGGAATATTATTTGACGAAAATTTATTAATTGATTAATTTTATTCTTACCAATCAATTAAATTTACGTTTAAATTAATTAGAACATGTGCTATTTAAATCTATTTATTTAATGTAAATTTACAGCTGTAAGAAAAAATTACGTGCGAGGTAAGATCTCTGAGTGGCATTTTCTACCCCTGAGAACTAACACTAGAGGAAACTTAACGAATTGTCCACTATTCTTGCAGCAGTCAACACCTACCTAATAATTAGGTACCTCCTAAATTTTTCTGCACTTTTACAGTAACACCTTGGATCTACAGATTTTACAAATACGAAAACAAAAGTTTAAATTCTATTTAAGTCCCTTAAATCAAAAGTGATTTAATTGAAGTCATCGTTCACTTACTCGTAAGCGTAAGTACGAAATATAAATGAAAATGCTCCTTCATTGCGAAACCAAAAGAACTGACTGTATTTCACTTCCGCTTGAAGAAATTAATTTTGTGTATATACAGTCGAGAGATTCATTCCTTTCCTCAATTTTATTAAGCTCTCCATGGAGGTAGTGATAAGAAAGACGTGCATTGCGAAATTCTCCTCTCTTCATCAGAAGAGAACATAATCACCTGACTACGGTTCGGTGATTCCGCACGTATTGTGTGTACAGGGCGATGATTGATGGTGGTTTGCGGTTTAATAAAATGACACGTCGACACCCCAACTCCCGGCTCGGAGCTCCATCTTTCCGCGATTTCGCCGGCTCCGCCATCTAATATGCTCCGCCCGGGCATTAGGAAAACTCCATCCACTCCATAAAGTACTGGAGGAAATTATACTGTTTTTATTGCCGGTTATATTTCTCATATAAATGCAAGTTCTGCGGTTATTTGTGAAAATATTTGAAAGATATTTATTACGATGAAGACTGCCGAGCAGTCATTTTTTTTAAGGAGGGTTTTTATTTTAGTGACGCTGACAGGTTGGCGGGCGTAAGAATTAACGCTCCCGAATTGTTCCTGTTCCTTTAGAGAATTGAAACTCCTTCCTGTTCTTTTAAGGAATTGATGGATACAATATTGCCTTTATTGACGGTTATATTTTTTCTGGAAAGCCGGTTGTTTGTAAAATATTGGGATAGTGGTAGGTATTTACTAAGATTAAGAAAAATCTGAAAGGAATAAGAATAAGGGAAGCGGTACAGTTCATTTTAGTTTTTTAAAGGAGGCGATTTTTATTTTAGGAGTGAACTTGACAGGTAAAAGGAATGTCTTCTTTAGAGAATGTGAACTATTCTTAGTTCTCGTAGAATTCCCTGGAAAAACTGGAAAGATAATAGTTAAGTGACGGCAGTCTAAGTCTAATGATAAGAAAGGACTTTTAGTACCACTAGAAATAGTTGCTGCTTTTGCATTAATTTAATTGTAATTTATGTAGTTTCTCGAGATGTCACGGGACGGGACTAGCCTAAATTCATTTTATATAAATTAAAGCCAAGGTTTGTATTAAAGATGTATTAAAATAAAATAATGTAACGTGTAATGGCACCGTTGTCGCTTTGTGTTGCACAAAATAGTGCTGTTAATCATCATGCTGATGTTTTTTTGTGATCCACTATATGCTATCAAAAAACACGTATGCATCACGCATCACTATTGCATAACCTTTGCACAAGGTAGAAGGGTCCTTTCAGTTTTTAGATAATAAGATACTATGACCACCATTTTCTAATTCAAATATGTTGGGCGCATCTTTACTTAAAAAATCAACTTTAGCAACGTAACTCAGGGAGTTTCCTTCTGTATCTTCTTTACCCCTCCCCCTCCTCTACAGGCTTGTCGGTTTGTGCACCCACCCCCTCTCTGACTTCTGTTACAGAAAGACTAATCTCGGTCCGGGAATTCAGGTTTATGCTTTCACCTGTATTTCTAATCATCTGTCGTATTGAAGAGCTTTTCCAAGCATTCTCGCCGACATTGATTCACCGTTTTTAATAAGCTCCATTACAAGCTCTCTTTAATAAATCCTAATGAGTTTTCCCCTGGGGTTGTTTCTTTTCTTTTTTTTTTTGAGATAATATTAGTATTCAAGCACCTCCTGTTCCAACTGTACTTATCCAGGGTTATACAGGGTGTGCAAAAAAGGGGATTATTTCTTGTTGCAAATTGAGCAGGTTTTTGAAATTAAAATAAATCTTTCGTCCCTCTCCTGTTGAGATGTGACCCCTTGAAGGAAAGGGGGGGGGGGGTAAATAAGTCGTGTTTAACTTTTTTTCGTAAATTTAATGATCTTCAAGGGAAAGCCTGTAGTTAGCCTGTCTGTAGAAAATTTTTACCCCATGCAAATTATGCTACTTAATTATGTACATTTAAATTAATTTTTTCTCGAAGACACTTTAAGTAACTATTTCACTCATCTTATGATTTTCAAGTTATCTAACCAATCAATTGACCAAGCAGAGCTGTCTTTCAATTCTGATTGGTCTATCAGCATGGCGATTTTCGACGTCTTAACCATGATATGATATGGATCGCTGAACAATGTAAAGTTTGACAGTTCGACAATAAATAATTGTAGTTGCACTCCAAAAGGTGTCGCTTACGGCTTATAGTTTACTAACGGCATAATGTTCATAATGACACTATAAGTTTTAAATTTTTTTGTAATGTTAAGTAGCGAATTTAACAAACTAAGTTGTGAATATTTTCACCGTACAATTTTTCTGAAATAAATTTCGAGATGGCACAGGGCACAGAATTTCGTGATCTAGGTTCGAATCGATGAGGTATACCTTACTCTTTAAGAACATTTCACTTTATTTAATCATGACTGGTCATGTTAATTTTTTGCGCGTCCTGTTTCAGTTTTTCAGGACGTGGTGAAGTCAGTGAAATGACACAAGTACCTATAGCATAATTTAGGATTTAACTTAAAAGGGTGGTTTGAGAGTCTGCTGTTTTAAAAATATTATCGCTATGATTGAGAAAGCAGAAGAATATTAAAGACTTTTTTATTCTTTGAGGAATCATTTTGTATGTAGAGTGGTCATTTGTAAAAGTTTCATTGTTTGTGAGGTACCCGTGCCTTGCGCTGTGCGCTGTGAGGAGAACTTTGTATAAATTCTGAGTTATATGAATGGAAATGAAGTTTGTTTATGCTCGCGAGTGGTTTGAAAGACGCGTGTAAAATTTGATATTAAAATTTCCAAGATGAAGAATGAAATTCAGTTAGAGTTAGAGGTACCTAACGTAATTTGAACAACTTTTATAAAATAACGCTTTGAAAAGTCCCAAGTCTGTAACGTCATGTAGAAAATTCAAAACTAGTTCTGCATTCGCGAGAGATTCTTTTTTTTTTGCATCATATCTCGAATTTTCCGTCCTGTCTGGATGAAAAACATCAAACTACCATATCGCTTTAAAATTTGGATTCTATCGGCTACTAAAATCATATCAAAGTTTTACGCTTTCTCATTATGAATTCCTTATTAATATGAATGTGGCATTTCTGCTAGGATTACTTCGAACTCGAACACTTTAACTTTACCTTCAGTTTTTGCCGCTGCGAAGTTTGTACAACCAATCTACATACATTCTGCCGTTTCCGCAAGAGAATATGGAGAGTAGATTCAGGCTGCATCTGCATTGCAGAGCAGGACACCGATAGGAAAAAACAATGGTGTCGTCGTGTCGTGTATGTCGTCCCTTCTGAAACGTAATTCGTTTCTCCCCATTTTGACGGGATCAGTCGTATAAAATGTTCCAAATTAACTGGGGAAATCATTGTGGCCTTAACAGCGGTTATCTTAATAGGCTTTGTAGTTGCTTATTTTAGCGTTCGGTGACAACGCCAGAAAGGTTTTTCTGGATGATTTAAAGCTGGGAAACTCTCAAATGATCAGATATCTGTTACGAAATATATCAGTGTACAGGTTAGATGTCTCTTCAATTCATAATTAGAAAATCCGATTCATTTGAAACGATAATTTTTCTCTGTTAAATGTACTTTGTATCCGTTAATATCAATATACAAGCTGTAATTATTCCGGAGACAAAATGGAGGTTAATGGAAGAAAAATTGAAACTTAATTGGTGGATACGTGTAATCAATACACCATCATAAAATGTCATAAACAGCACAATAAAAAAAATAATTTGGTGGAGGAAAAGCTATTAAAAACAGTCATTTTTATCGATAGAATTATTGTGGGAATCGAGCTTATTTTAGCATCCTGTAAATAAATAAATGTAACATAATTTTTTTAAGAGGGAACATAGGTCTTTACTATGTAGGTAAGACACAGTCGCTCCACTCTGGTAAGTTTTGGCTTCGAGAACTAGCTCATACGGCCACAGACAATTTTTTAAATATATACATAGCTTTATAGACGAACACAACACCCAAGGCATGAGTGGGACTCGAACCCACGCGGTGACGGCGCCAACGGATTAGTAGGCTGCTTTCGCAGCTTCGTGAAGTGAGCCGGAAAAACTCGGGAAAACCAGATTGCTATAGCGTATTCGATTGACCATCGTTTGACCACCCAATAATTTCGTTTGACCACCTTTAGTTTTTGTGTAATTGCAAAAAGAAAAATTTCCGGCTAACTTCACAAAATTTCCAAATTGAGTAAATGGTGATGTTTAAATGCTAATTCGTTTGACCATCGTTTGACCAGGTTTGACCACCCAATAATTTCGTTTGACCACGTCCAGACAAAAAGATATGATTTTTTTTTAATTTCCGATCCGGCCAACTTCACAATTTCTCAATTCTCTCTGGAATCTAAACGGTTTGATTTCCGGAGTCGTAACTGACTTACCCCGTTTGACCATCGTTTGACCAGGTTTGACCAACCAATAATTTCGTTTGACCACGTCCAGGAAAAAAGATATGCTTTTTTAAAATTTCCGATCCGGCCAACTTCATATAATATTTCAATTCTCACTGGAAGCTAAACCGTTTAGATTCCAGAGAGAATTGAAAAATTGTGAAGTTAGCCGGATCGAAAATTAAAAAAAAAATCATATCTTTGTTCCTGGACGAGGTCAAACGAAATTATTGGGTGGTCAAACGATGGTCAAACGAATTAGCATTTAAACATCACCATTTACTCAATTTGGAAATTTTGTGAAGTTAGCCGGAAATTTTTCTTTTTGCAATTACACAAAAACAAAAGGTGGTCAAACGAAATTATTGGGTGGTCAAACGTGGTCAAACGATGGTCAATCGAATGGGCTATAGCAATCTGGTTTTCACGAGTTTTTCCGGCTCACTTCACGAAGCTGCTTTCGCTGAGCTACCGCCCGCTCTTGAACGTAAATCAAAACTACGGATACTACGAATCAAATTTTATACAGAAAGGCTGTAAGAATAGTTGACAAACATTTTTTTGTCATTTAACATTGTCGAAACTTGCTCACGTCGTTTGACCATCCCCCGAAAATGAATGACCAGTCGTTGAAATCATTTGACTACCACCTCAAAGAAACAGGAAAAACATCCCCACATTATTGAAGAGCACCTTTTACGAGGAAAGATAAAAGACGAGCGAAATTTGATGGTTTTATTTTTGTGTCCAGTGACGTTTAATACATAAGTAAGACGAGGATTGCCAAGACTCCAGGGTTAGATAATAATAAAAATGAGATTTTAGTAAGTCCCCGTAGAACAACCAACGCACGCATTGTGAATTCGCTTAGTAGTTGTAGGCTAGACGACTATTTGCGAATAGAAAAGTCATGGAAGGTAGACCTCTCTGGGGAAATGCGCTTTCGAAGGCTCTAAACCTTATATTTTAAACTAAGCAGCGAAAAGCTTTTACCCACTAGTGGATTGTTAGAAACAGGTTAGAAATAAATACATCAGAATGATATTTATTTTATTCCTCCATATGCGTTACCGTTCCACCGATGATATTATTTCACGTTTAGAACAATCCTATTTTTCAACTAATGATTTATGAAGATATCCCAGCAGAGTTTTGTGACATTTCAGAGACGGTCGCATGAACATAACTTGAACTTTAAAAAAGATAAATTGAACAGATTTGAAGTTGTAAGTTTTGTTGCAATAGTATATTACATAACAAGAGTTGAAGTGACATTTTTCCGCAAGTGCGAAATTGTCTTTCAACTTTTTTAGTTACCAAGAAATGTCAAATTAATTGTAGCGTCAATTGTCAATTAATATCAATCAATAACTACTGAATCAAAACCATAACTGAATGAAATTATGATTTCTGTCAATCAGGAACTATGATGCAATTTAATGGAAATTATTAAACAAATACATAATATTGCGTGTGCCACTCATTTCGATAATAACAGGTTTATGAATCTTATACCTTTTCTTTCATGCTTGAAATTTTTTACGTATCGAGTAATACCTATACCTTCTTAATAATTATTATTGTTCTACCATATAGCCGCTACTTTTGACTGATGGTTTATAAGACCGTGTTGTAATGAAAAAAAAACAACACTGTTGTGACTTTCGTTTCATTACACAACAGGTATGTGCAAAAGGTTCACTTTCAAGCTATGCAAGTATTGGTAGGTTTGTAACTGTCAACTTTCATATAAGGGAGTTTACCGCGACTGTCCAGAGAGAAGGTAAAATGTCTCTACCTCCATAGATTTGACTAAACACCTGGAGAGTCGATTGAGTAGTTCGGCCGTTTAATAAAGAGGGTGCATGTAGAGAGAGTATAGTCGGAGTCCGAGCTTATTTAGATAAGGGTGGTTTGTGAGGGTAATTCCGTGTCGTGTGTATTATCAGGTCGTTTCTCTTCTCTCCTCCATACTTGACCGAGCTGATTGTACGGGTGGTAGTAAAACAAGACAAGAACCATGTCGGAATAGGTAGGTCTCTTCTATGAGGCTCTAAAAACTCTGGAGAGGGATGCTCGTCTTTCTGTTTCACTTGATGTCGGTTTTATTCTTTTACGCACGATCGAACATTTTCCGGCGTCGTAAAATTGCATGATTGTTTGTATATAGGTGTGCGAGACGATGTGTAGTAGAATAGACGAGGGATTTTGAGAGATGTAATATTTCATTCAATTGCTTTCAGAGGCTCGTGTGAGAGAAAATTACATCGACCGGGAAATTTTTTCTCTTTTACAGCAGTTTATATAACTTATTTTTTGGTTTATTAATACCTAACCTGCAGAGATCCGCGACTTTGTTCGCGTTAATAATAATAATAATGATAGAGCGTAATCTCGGCTACCTGAAGCCTGTTTAACCCTCTGAAGCTTCTGAACCCTCGGCAGCCTCGGTGATAATTATTATACTATATTAAAATTAAATAAAGGGTGTTCGAAAAGAAATCCGTTTGGAGTAAGCTCTGCATAGCAGCAAGAAGGTTTGTCTTCACTTGATCCACTTTTTATCAGTTCGGATGTATCGTTTATCTTTATGAACTTCTCTCGACTTCTTAATTAATCAGTCATAAATAGCAAGTCATTGATGTTGTAACGAATTCCAAGGCATTCCTTGTTAATTATTATTTATTTGCATTATTTGAGGGGTTTGTCAGGAGTGATACAGTTTTTGCGACAGTGATTAGCAGGTTATCTCCGCCAGAACCGGCTATATAAAGAGAGCCAACTGAAGAGCTCATCAGAACGGATCCGAGGAACTGACTCGAGAACCAATCTCCCTGCTTGTGAATTGAGCTCGGAGGTCTCCAGGAGGCATGTAGTGAGTGCACTCCGTCCAGTCTACCTAGCCGGCTGCAGTAGGTCGATGAAATGAGTCGAGCCTCACTGTAACCGGGCGTCGGTGGACCGACCAGAATGGAGTGAGTTCTGGCCGGCAACCGATTCAGTATAGGGAATCCGTCGGCGCTGCGTTGAAGTACCGGCTAGTCCCTTCAGTCACGACCCGGCCTGTATTGAGGGTCTTGATCAAATGACTTGATCATACCATATCAAGAAATCACATTTAAGAGCGCAGCCATGCTGTTGGTGATGTATTATACGACTGATAAGTCAATCGTCACAAAAGACCCCATCACTAAATCAGACGTTTCGGCAGTTTTCCAACAAACACAGCCGTGTTCTGTGATTCTGGGAATCGAGCTACACGATATTTAACATGGAAAAAAATCTTGCTGAAAACTACTTCCTATTTTGTGAAGTTTCGGGAAAATCATCGACAAAAATTTTACCTACCAGGAATGCCGAAGGACAAAAGTAGCACCTTTCCTAAGCAGGTTCAACAATAAACTCAAATAACCCATTCAGTTTGATGTCGAACTGATGACGAACAACATCAAATATTTTGATTATTTTGATTTCACTAGATTGATCCACTCACGGGATTATGTGAACAAAACTATGCTGTGTTGGTAGATACATTGTACTGATGAGTCCCAAATAGAACGAAACAGGTGTCTACAATTTTCACCTCTACTAACATCACAACGTCAATGAATGGCATGTTGTTTCACATGTCATTCATCTCTTGTACAATTCAATAGGGTTAGATTTAGGCAAGAATATTGCATATTTAACAAAATTGTTCATTATTTTATTGCCTACATTTTGTTTTTTTATTACACAAGCTTTTTTAATATTTCCACTCATAAGAATGTCATAGACAAAAAACGGAAATTGTTTGAAAAAGTTTCAATTTTAAGGGACTTTTGATATGTTTAACAGGAAGGTAGATCGTAGGTGTAGAATTGTAGGAATTTTTTTTGAAGTTCCTGCAATTTTTTTTACCTCGCTTTTTACTTATTTTAACCCCACTATGGAAGGCTATACAGAAATCTGAGAAGCAGTGTCCATTTTCAATACATGAAATCGTTGATATAATTGCCAGTCCCTATTTCATTAATAAGCCTCTCGAGTAATCAATTTCCTTTAAATTTCCTATTAGTTTTAATTTACGTTAAATATTGAATTATTGGAGCGGAATGAAAACTGGCGGTCCCTACTGGTCCCAACATAATTAACACCAACGCAAGTAAACTTTGCGTATTTGAGCCGGTTAATTTATACATGGTGGCTATACAACCCTAAGCTAGGAAAATCGACATCCGCACATGCAGATTAATCCGTTTTGACTTAGAGTGGTTGTTCGGGATTTATCTTTGAAAATATTTGCATTTGTTTACAATTCCGCCGCTTTCCGCTTAATTCCCCAAATAATAGGCATTGTAATGACCGGGAGAGGCAAACAGAACGACGGGGAATTTGTTATTTTACGAGCTGAACGCGGAACTTGATTGTGATATAAACTTCTATAGATATTACCAAACTGTTCCCGGCGAACTTTGATTAATGCCATTCAATGAATAAACTATTTGTGTTTATTCTTCAGCCATCCCGCATTTAAGCTGGAAGTTCTTCACATTTTTGTATACTTATTCTGTGACAGGTAAAAATAATTATTTGTTCGGTGAATGAGTAATGAGACTTCAAGATGTATAATAAAAACGTGACAACTCGTTCTTGAACTTTCAAGGAGCTCATAATATAATATATAATATTACATGAACTAGAAATCACGGTTTCTCCTCGAACTGACCGGGAGTGAGTATATTATCATGTAGGCATCATCCATCATGGTCTGTACATCGTCTGCCCATTATGATTCTCCCCAAATTACCATATTCGACACTTACAGACTGCTGTCTGCACGGAAGGGCAAGCTAGTCGGAAAGAGCAAATGTAGCGTATGTAATTGCATCAGGAGAACAACCTTTGAGGGAAGGGATGCGTCGTTGGACATTGCAAGAACTGTAGGAGGCAGTGTAGCCAATTTGGGAAACAAGTTTCCTGGAGGCTGGAGGTAAAATGCACAAGTAACGTGACATGTGAAATGTTAGCACTTGGTAAACGATTTGTTCTTTTTAAACTCCGCATACGTCTCGAGATCAATGAGATGTAGAGATCGAAAGGGATTGCTTTGGTATGTAGAAAATTGGTGTTTTCGGGACGTTTTAAGGAGAAAACCTTGGCAACAGCGGGGAGGAAAAGGTCTGGACGAACGGCTTCATAAAATCTAACGAGCCCTGTTGGAATAAATAGGGTGGAGCTGTTGGCGTGAGATGGAGAGGTGGAGCAGCTCCGCGTCATGTGCGAGAATCCTGCGAGCAAATGTGTGAAATTAACCTTCTCCCGCGAGTAGTCTCGAGTAGTTTTCATCGGTATTAAAAAGAAAACTGCAATTTTTCTATAATGAATATCACAAAATTATCTGAAAACTTTTGCGTGTACAAATACCTACTTCCATTGAAAAATTGTTGTATTGTATTTGAATAAATCAATAAAAAATATTTTTTTAATATTTTTATGGTAATGAACTGTTGTTAGTTTCCTGGAACTTTCATATTTTTAAAATTATCACAAACAATGTTTTTTGTTGGAGTGAACTCCTTTGCTTGGGACACCTGTGACACATTATATGATCAAAGGAACAAACTTTGTGATGTGATAACAAAATTGTAGTAATAAATCGTGCACATATACCTACTTAGGTATGTTTATGTGATCCTTCTTTCTAAAATATAAATCTGGATAACAAGATAGTCAGGTTAACAGCATAGACAGGAACAGAGGATAGAGGGTCGAAGTCTAAGGTTCGACTTTGAGTGTCCTGGACCATTTCGTTCCCTATCCAAGAATAATAAATATGGATGGGAAACCGCGACGCGGTGTATTGACGTTCTGTCGACGACTCTGACGATGACATCTCCTATCTTCGTGTACGTGTATTAGAATCTTGTTTGGACGCGAAATGCGATGCGTGGGAGGAATTCATAAATTAGCTGCGGAAAATGTCGGATATTGTGTTGTTTTCAGTTTGAGCGAGTATTTTTTAATGCTGGCTGATTTTTTCTATTTACATGTAATGTGCATGTAAAATTAAATTTTTTAAATACATTCCGGGAAAATCTGGAAATCGTTGGAAGATACATTATTGTGAACGTTTTTCGGTCGAATAAAATGTATTAGGGTAACCGAACAATGTTTTAGTCTGCATGTTAAAAGAACATCTAAAACCTTCAACGAAAAATTCAGGATTCGAACTTCTGATGAATATAAAATTCTTGCTTTCTAGCCCGGTAATTATCATCAATTTAGGTGATTTTGAACACCACACGGAGATCCGTGTTAATTCTTGCCTTAAGACGCCCCAACTTCCGTTCATCCGACAGCATCCTCCAGACACTCCAGATGCAGCACACTGATGAGTTCCAGTAGAACGAAACACGTGTCTGTGCTTGATTTGGTACTCTGGAAGGCTCTGCTGTTGGATATTGGAAGCTCCTTCTCGATTGGAGTTTCGGGCACTGCCAGCATGACAACTGTTATGGGCGATGGAGGAATTCTCCGAACCCACCTAACAGGCTAGTAATTGCACTCTATATGTGCTTTATACTCATTGACCTACAATTCACTATTTTATGAATTAATCGTTGAGTATACTTGCCTTCTGTTTTCTTCATTATTCGATTGTCATCGACCGGCTTTGGTAGTGTCTGAAACTGCAATTAACTTAGAGTGAACTCACGGTTAGTTCTTTGAACTAACCTCTCTATTTACACCACACGGAGATCCGTTTTAATTCTTGCCTTAAGAGGCCCCAACTTCCGTTCATCCGACAGCATCCTCTAGACACTCCAGATGCAGCACACTGATGAGTTCCAGTAGAACGAAACACGTGTCTGTGCTTGATTTGGTACTCTGGAAGGCTCTGCTGTTGGATATTGGAAGCTTCTTCTCGATTGGAGTTTCGGGCACTGCCAGCATGACAACTGTTATGGGCGATGGAGGAATTCTCCGAACCCACCTAACAGGCTAGTAATTGCACTCTATGTACTTTATACTCATTGACCTACAATTCACTATTTTATGAATTTATAAATTTTGTTCCGCAATGCTGCATTAGCTCTGCTATTGATCAAGTGCCGAAGAAATATTCTGTTGCCGTACCTTTAGCGAAATTATTAATTTTTTTACCTGATCAACTTTGATAGCTTACTTTGATCAAGAACGTGACTTTGGAAGAGCCGGCTTTTGAGAGAGGTAAATACACCATTATTTAACTTTAAAAATGAATTTTAGATAGTTCAGTTATCAAAATTTATTCAAATTTTCATCAGCGTATTGCATCGGCTCTAAAATTAAGTTTGAAAAGTGTCGCCCGTGTTAATTAGTTCTGAGCGAGGTTCTGAGGCAAAATGCTGGAGCAACATGATCCAGTCCAAAAAGATAACTTGCCAACAGAAAACCTGTTAGCGATGTAGCCGAAAGCACAAATGGGGAAATTCGTAATATTATTATGTAAGATGAATGAATTATGTAAAAAAAGTAAGTGGCCCTTCTTAAAATATTGTCATTGAAATTTTTGTTCATTTTTTTTTACCTTTTCAAGTTTTTCAATGTAGATAGGTATTAAATGTTAAATGGTAAATTTGTTTCTGTAAAGCCTTTAAGCTTCTGCTTGTAAGCGACGGAAGCATTTCATTACATAATATGCCACTGAAATATTTAATATTCATCCCTCATCTCTCCTATTGATTTTTGATTAGCGATTCTATCACTGGTGTATATTAAATTTAGCAAAATGACTCGTTGAAATGGGTGGATAAACTGGACATTAGCAGTTACGTCGGTTTTGCTGGTGCCAAAATAGCAAGAGGGTTAATATTAGCAATTATGATCCAATATGTCACAGCGTCAATCGCCCCGGGCATATCACCCTAATAAATCCATTTTGGCTTACCCTATGTATCTCAGTCTCGGGCAATTAAGATGTTGCTAATAAACCCTTGGGTTATACAGGGTGAATCCGAGTAATGACAGGTTCATGTATACGAGGACAAAGAAAATATTCATATTTCCTTATCCGTCCTAAATATTGAGCAAGATTATTTGTCGATAATTTTTGTATAGTAGTAAGAGGGTGCGGGTATAATTAATTTTTTAATATGCCTTAGCCATATGTATTCAAAAAATAGTTTAACTTGTAAAGTTTGATCCAGTATTTCAAGCAGGTATGTTTTGCGAGAAAGTTTTTATTTATTTCATAACTTGAAGTTCATGTTGCACTGAAAATTTATCAGGTTTTATTAAAACATGCAAATTCTTGTTGTGAAAAGGTACTTTAATAGAGCTCGTAAGTTGGGGAGTGCACAGAGTAAAGCGAAAAGGAGATTATGATACACGGTTTTTACTTAACTCTAAATATGTACCTACTTTGGGTTGTTATTTAATTTGTTACAGTATCCTAAACCGTAGTTGCATATTATTATATTAAATTTTCCTGGACGCCTGCTAGCTGTTCGCATACAAAATTTAAGAAAACCTATTTATTCCTGATAAATAAATAATGTGGGAAAACTCTACTCGTTTTTCAATTAACAAGGGATCTGTCCCTATCTTTCGCCTTTCGCACAGTGTATCATCAATTCAGGGCGAATAAAAGAAAAATAAAATGAAAAATATCAAGCAAATTGAAGTAGCGCGAAGGAGCTTTAGTTGCTATCGACAGGCATGAATGGCGGGATCATCTCCGCAAATGCGGTACCACCCGGAGGGCAATTTTTTTCAATTGAATAAGAAATTTTTCCGCATTTCCGCATAGCCGGTGAATTCTCACGGAATTCTTCTATCTGCTGAAAGTAGCAGACTGTGCAGGATGTTTTATGAAAAGAAGTTTTTAGAGATCGCACGCTAATCTGACATTTGGCAAACTTTCGATTTACGGTCTTTCATTATTTAAGTTTTTCTCTTGCTACGCCAAAAACCACCGTTTAACTATATATGTGTCTGTTCTGCAAATGATATTTAAAAGTTTCTCTTTCTCTCTCTCTCTCTCGTTCTCGGGTTTCAACTAAAAGAAATAATGTAATACGTTTCTTAAATGAAAGGCATTGTTGTCTGTGACCTCATTAAGCGAGTTTTTTTATGTCAATTATATACAAATTATAACATGAACCAGGTTTTAGCTGCTGGAGTTTAAATTAAGAATGGACAACTAAAAACGTCTTTATTTTTTTTATGTACGTATACGTCATGACCGATATAACGTGCAGTAACTGACATTACTATAAAAAAGCAATTTCGGAGATACCGCCAGCATAAACTTACTTAAGTTTGTTCTTGCACCTTTCCAAATTCGCTTTTTTTTTAGTAATGTGAGTTACTGCACGGTATTTCGGCCATGAGGTATACCTACACATAGATATCTATATTTTATCTAAAAATATATTTTTTTTGTTCCAGGTAACTCAGTCATCCCTTCCATTTCTTCCATTTGAACATTTAAGGTAATGTAAATGTGGGAGGCTGATCGGCGTAAGTAATTTTTTCACGGCTAATATTTTTATGATACTTTTTTACGTTCCAATAAAAAAATCCGTCTTAATTTGAAATTATAGACGACTCCTGTTTATGCATTAAAAATTGCCACCGACTGATATTTATTGAAGTTTCAACACCCTATCATATTTTAAAAACAATCAGTTTAGGACCAATTTTTACAGGGACTTTTTGCTTTAAAATTGAGTCAGAAATAATCCTTTGTATAAAATAAATCTTTGTATAATGTGCTCAGGATAGCTAAATAGGAAATGGCGCGTCGAAAATAGCTGCGATAGAACAGAGCTGCGACAAAATAGCACATTGATACAGTAGCGCATGACAAAATAGCGCATAAACACAATAGCGCATGGCAATAGTATATTGTGAAACAAGTGCGGAAAAGAGAAAATTTCTCACGAGTGTGAAACAATTGTGACACGAGACGAAGCCGAGTGTCACAATTCACACGAGTGTGAAATTTCTTTTCCGCACGTGCCACACAGTACTTTTCCTACGACCACAATTTAACAGATTAATTATTTAACAAATTTAACACATAAATTATTTTTTCTGACAATGCTCTGCTTTTATGACCTTTTCTCTAATTTATGAAATGTTTATAAGCAGATTCGTATTTTTCTCTCGAAACTACAGGTAGCAAATTCAAAGAACACAAACCTGCTTGTTTTCTGACTTCAGGTGGTGTATTTTCTGCTTCAGATTCAGAGGAATCACAATCCATTATAATGATAGGTAACTAAAGTTTACTTTTTCAGACTACCTAGGTAGTTATTATTTTCAATTCTACCAATGACTTTTTAATATTACTACTATACACCGTGTTTTATATTAAGTCGACACTATTGCTAACTTCGTTATTATTTAACCTAGAAAGTCGGTTAAATTAGCAAACTAGTAGTATTTTTTCTCCTAAATAAAATGGCGAAACCAGAAAAACAATTGAACATCGCGTTTTCGAGATATTCAAAAAAATGTAATTTTTTTAATGGAACACCCTGTATATTTTTAGATGGATCGGTTGCAAATTTTTTTTAAAGGAAAAAGTCTTTATGCAGTATGATCCTAAAATAATAGATTCATTAATTATTCATTATTTTATTACTCCCAAAGTAGGCTGCGACAATTATTGTAATTTAGTGTACCTACCTACGTAATGTAAGGTAAAAAAATTATGTCGTCCTCAATAGTGTATTTTTCAATAAAAAATACACTAAAAATTTAAATTATTACCTTGAAAAGGACTTGTTGACAAACAGAACTTGTTTGTGTTGTAAAATTTTATTATTTTAGGATCATAGTGCATAGAGACTTTTACCTTAAAAAAAATTTGCAACCGATCCATCTAAAAATATACAGCGTGTTCCATAAAAAATGTTCATTTTTTTAATATCTCGAAAACGCGATGTTCAATTGTTTTCCGGTTTTCATCGTTTTATTCAGGAGAAAAAAATACTACTAGTTTGCTAATTTAACCGACTTTCTAGCTCAAATAATAACGAAGTTAGCAATAGTGCCGACTTAATATAAAACACGGTGTATACATGTTAAATCATTGAATTCTACCGACAATATTATTATTATTTATTATTAGACTCCGTGTAAACTAAAAATAAGTGACGTGAGCGTGGAGACGTGGTAGATAATAACAATGATTTAAGAGAGGTTAGTATATCATTGATATGCAACTTCTACACAACGCAGGCGCTGTGCGTCGTCGATGGAAGTTAGTAGAGGTGTGCGAGTTATTTTCACGATCACGTTCGTGAATTTGATTTGAACGCTACCAATGCTGTTATTAGCGATCAACTCGTAAATTTTAATAATTACTGCCACAAGAGAATAATGAGTATATTTTATAGTCTTGTCGGGTTCTATGTTATATTTTTCAAGAATTAACGCTGTTTTTACGTGATTAATTTTTGTTAGTTTTAATTGATCCTCACATGTTTGGTAAGAAATGACTTGGCTAATATGTTGAAAATCTAGTATATAATAGCTGTAATATTGTTTTTAGCATCCTGAAGAAGGCATGTATACGATGTCGAAACGTAGATGTAATATATAGAGTACACTAATAGGCCGGAAAATAAACTGCTGTTCATTCCTGTTAATTTTCTTTCCTTATACGTTCTATGTTATCCCATTTGTGTTTATTTTATTACCTTGAAGCTTTAAATGAATAGTTATTCCATTAACAATAAGTAACAGTTGAGTTCTCAGTTACCGCCCATCACTATTGTTTACATTAAAACTGTACGGAAACGATTTTTGGCTATGCGTTATGTCACTTTGTCGCACAGTTTTGGATACGTGAGAAATCTGCTAGTTTGCGCACAAAAAACGATGCGCAAAGTAGTGTTTTCTATAGTGATCGTAGGAAAAATATCTTATATGTAGAAATAGCGGATACGGGGTTATCAGTTGAAGGTACTGAGCAGCCATATCTTGGGAACAAACTTTTGTTTCTGGAGCCTTAAAAGAAAAAAGTTTTCCGGACGTAAGTATCTAACAACGAGAAATTGAATGAAAATATTTTTTAAATGGCCGCACTTCCGGTATTTCCGTTTTTTAACACAAATATTTAACTTCCGGAAATACCGGAATTGACTCATACAGTTTCAAAACAGCATACATCGGAAACGGCTCAAGATAGAGAAAACGGCTGACATGTCCCCATCTTAATTTTACACGTGCTGCCCTATAGTGTACTTGAAATTTTTATACAGGGTGAAGAAAATCTGACGATATTCATGTGGGTATAGAAATTTAAATTAAGTACACAATAGGATACTACCTGAAAAGGTTTTATTAAAGGAAAATGCCATCAGATTTGGGAGAAATTCTTTTTTGAGAATTTTGTAGAGTTTGATTTATAAAAATTGGTAATTGTCATTGCAACTCGTAAGTCTTGCATTTCACATTTCAACCGATACAGGAAGGAAAATAAACGAGAATAAGCTGAAAACCTCATCGATTCCCCGTTTGCTTTACCACTTCTCCCCTGGACCGAAACAGACCGTGGCGTGACTAATTTCGGGTTCCCGACATCCCGACCGAGGCCGGGAGTGGCAAAAGGGTCCCGGATTAATATTTCAGCGCGGAAATCCGAGCGGACTCATCTGCGACCGCATGACAGTTGTATTTCTTGTCTGCGACAAGAACTCATCTTCCATCACGGAGTTTAAATTTCGGGCCGGGGCAGGTCACATGTGCGTTATAAATAACGGCCTCGTTACAGCGTGATCCGGGACGCCGCCGGCGTCGGGGCGCGTGTTAGTGGAATGTGGACGCTCGGCGTACGGGAGCTTGTATATACCGACATGAAAAAAATAAACTGCCGCAGCGGCCTATATAATAGGCTGGTAAAATTCGGCGAATTTTTTACGAATATCTGCTTGATTTTAGAAAGGTACGCTGTTCGCGTTGTGTACAGAATTCATATGATCGGTTTAGGTACAAAAGTAAATAAATATGCGTTTAAAAAGTCCTGCATTTTTCTCGATCGGAATAAGTATATAAAGAATTCTGTATGTAAAACTCTTGTATGCAGATGCTTTTTTTATTCTAACCCCCCCGGAACCCCCTAAATATAAGTAAATTATACATCAAGGGAGAGAAATGCACGATTGAAAAATTCTGAGGTGTAATTTGTAAGCCAGAGTGTGAGGCCCGAAGGCAATATGGCACGTTGGAAAAAGGTTTTCGTTTATGTGAGAGTTGGCCATACAGGCTGTTCCAGCTCATTCGAAGCGGTCTCTATAGGCCAAACGATGGATTTAAAAAAAAATGCAAAATTCAAGTTCAGGATAGAGTATCCCATATGATATGGGACATTCCTATGTTTTTGCATTTTTAGATTATCTGAGAAGAAATAATAATTAACCAAAGTGTCCCCCTCAATAACAAAGTTGACCTGTTTCGGCGTTTTTCGCGTACATTTTCAGTTTCCAAATTTATTTATTTATTATTTATTATTATTTATTATCAATAATTTCCAACAGGTCTTCACCCATTTATAGGAAACATTAAATACATGAGATACATGTGTAAAAAAAGAACATTTATACAGTATACATTGGGGTTACAATTTCAGATAGGCAGTCATCAGCCGCCATTGAATACCTGCGCAACACACTCCGATATTAGTGAAAAGCTATCAGCATGAATGTCACAGGAGTGAGCTAATCTGTTGAAGAGCTGGCACATCATAGAGATGGGTGATCTTACCAGTATATTAGTGCGTCCACTCATGCAGTAAAATGGTTGAGTTTGTCGCGAATTTAGACGAGGTACCATAAAATCAATTTTACTGAGTAAGTAAGTGCAATCATTAAAATTGTTAAGCAAACCATACAGGAATCGCAACATCCCAGCAACCCGTCTGACATGCAAAGAGGTAAAGTTAAATCTGGTTAATACCAAATTTATTTAATAATTTGGTAATTTAATAATTTAATTTAATAATCTGGTTAATAAAATCAAATTATTAGGATTGTTTCGTTTTTTTTTTTGGCCACCCTGTATTTAAGCTAAACCCCAAAAGTGATCATTGTAAAGAGAATTTAAGTAGCTTTTACATGATGTATCATTCGATATCTGGGATAGCTACCCCTGCCAAGTCGAGTTAGAATGGAAGGAAGAAGTAAAATATCTGGGAATAACACTGGATAAGAAGCTAATGTGGAACAAGCACTTAAGTGCAACAGTAAGTAAGGCCACATCCGTACTCATGGTGTGCAGGAGAATGGCGGGGAATGCATGGGGTTGTAACCCATCCATTTTACGCTGGATGTAGGTACACCATGCTAGTGAGACCCATCATCACATACGGAGCGGTCGTCTGGTACAAGAGGACCAAGCTAATAACAGCGAGGAAAACACTCGAGAAGATCCAGAGACTTGCATGCCTCTGCATCACAGGAGCAATGAGAACATGCCCAACAGCAGCGTTGGAAGTAATTCTAGATCTCACACCACTGCACTTAGTGATTGAGAGAAGTGCCGCAGAGGCTCAACTCAGAATGTCAAGAATGGGGATCAGAGGGGGACTACGGACCGAGGGGAATCAACCCCTGAACATCTGTAAAAACCTCCTGATAATGCCAAAAGACAAAACTGTCAAGAAATTCAGCTTCAAGAGAAACTTCATCATGGAACTGTCTACGAAAGAAGAATGGAGCAACACATCCATTCACACTTTCAAAGAAGGTACAATAAGATGGTACACAGACGGCTCAAAGGCCACCGAGGGAACTGGGGCAGGAGTATATGGGCCAGGCACCAACTACTCCGAGCCGATGGGAACATCCCCAAGCATACTTCAAGCGGAACTGTACGCAATAGAAGTATGCGCCCAAATAAACCTCGACAGAAACTATAAAAATAGGGAAATAGCAATACTGACAGACAGTCAAGCAGCCATAAAGACGCTGAGCTCTTCTATCATCAGCTCAAAAATGGCATGGAACTGCCTACAAAAACTCAATAAACTAGGCAGAGAGAACAAAATTCACCTCAAATGGATACCAGGACACACTGGGATTGAGGGAAACGAACGTGCCCACTCATTGGCAAGAAAAGGAGCATCGACACCCTTTATAGGACCAGAATCATTCTGTAGCCTTGAAGACACGTTCTTCAAGGCAGAACTTCGTAAGGAAGAAGAAAAACTGAGAGAAATCCATTGGAATAACCTCTCAGGATTGAGACAATCCAAGGAGCTCCTCGGGAACTTTAACCGAGAAAGGTCAAGGAAACTCCTGACCCTCAACAAAGGAAGTCTCAGAATGCTAACAGGATTCCTAACAGGTCATTGCAAGCTCAATGAACACCTGAGGAAACTTGGTATAGAAAAAGATGGCGTTTGCAGACTCTGCAGGGAAGAAAACGAGACTCCTATATACCTATTGATGAACTGCGAAGCACTAGAACGTGAAAGAAACGAAGTTCTGGGCCAACACCAGCTCAACGGGGGGGCTTTGCCCGGCCTTGATCCTCTTCAAATCCTGAAATTCATAAGGGAAACGGAGTTGGAGAGGCTGCTTCAATGAAGGGAATATACTCCAAAGAAGCAGAGAAGAGGGGGCACAATAGATCTTAATAGGTCGCAGCGCATCTGACACCCTCAATATCAATATCAATATCAATATCAAATACCCCTGCCAAGGGAATGAACTTGGGTAGTTAAATTTGTCACCAAAATATGTCCCCCTCGGTAATAAAATTTACCTGTTTTAGCGTTTTTCGGGCCCATATTCAGTTTACAAGTTATTAGGCCTGTTAAGTTTTCGTTGGAACACCTTGTATATATTTTTTGATGACTTAGTATCCATGGGTTGTTGTTTCTTGGTTATTTAACAAAAAAACTTCTGTGGCACGTTGCAAAAGTAGTGTTTTAGCACTTTGACGGTTGTTAAACTCGGCCTTCGGCATCGTTTGGCAATTTTCGTCCGCGCTTAAAACTCCATTTTGAGATCACAAAAGAAAAGCAAGAAAATAACTCTTTGGCACTGCACATCAGTTGTTCCATATTCCATACCTCCAAAAAGCCACCATGTCCATATTCCATCCATACCTCCACAAAGCCACATGGTGCCACTATAGCGAAATCACAATTCCAATTTCCGTTCTAAACGTTGCCTATCAACAACCATAATTTTGTAAATTTCAGCTCAATTTGCAGTCGGAATCCGGATTGTGGCGAAACCCGCAATTATTGATTGTAAATGTATCTTTTCTATGGTACTCTCTTTGGTAATACTGATGATGTTTCAAATGTCAAAAGTGACTTTTTGAGCCGAATTGAGGCAAAAATTTTGAGCCGAATGAGATAGAACACTTTGGTACAAATAAGGATAAATTCAGTGGGATGAATTTTACTACTTTTTGACTTAAAACTGAAGATTTTACGTCCTTTAAGATTTAAGAAGTGACGTACATCAGGAAAGTGTTATTTCTTAACCATCATCAGTTAAAAGGAGTCACATCCTTATTATTAGCGGAACGGACTTTTCTAACAACGATGATAAATCCCGCAAAGCAGTTACCAAGTTTTAGCGAAATTTTTCACGAACTAAAGTTATTCATGTAACCGTTTTCCACGTGGAAACTTGTCTGGAAATGATGATAAATAAAATGAAACCGTCCGTGGAGGTGGTCGGAGGGTCCCCAAAACCCGGGCGTAATTATTTCGCTTTCAGGATAAATAGTTGCCGCCGCACTATACTCAACTTTTAACCAAGAATTTACATTCTGTTCCCGTAAATAACAGGAACGTAGCGCAAACTTTATAATTAAATGAAATAACATTGCCGTAATAAAATTAACTATGACTTAAAATTTTAATCCTTCTGACGGCTGCAAAAACAACACGGGTCGTTTCCCACGTAGAAGAACTGCGAGATATAAAAAACTAATCGCATAAATAAATTTATTTCTTTGCTAATTGAAAGTGCATTTTTCTGAGTGCATATCCGTGTATAGTCACTCTATAAGCTCTTTGAGTAAGAACATGTATTGTGAGGGAGTGTTTTAAATACAGGCTGATTTATAATAGGTGTAAAATATTTTGGCATCTTGTTCGGGAGGTTATTAAAAAAAATCATATAAATGGTGGGTCTTATTTTACTTTTGTTTACAGGGTGATGGTGATCAGTTAAGGGTACGGAGCGGCCATATCTCGGGAACTGTTGATCTTAGAGCCTCAAAATAATTTTTTTGCTGATGGATTTTCAAGATGGCCTTCTGCATAATTTATTTTGCTAGTCATAAAAGTACATTCGCTACAGGGTGCGTAAAAAATTGAAAGGTTTAATAACCAAATTAATTTTATTTTTACTGATTTATCATTTTATTTAAATAATTGATTAATCGAGAAACAGTAAAGAGAAATTACAAACAGGATAGTTTTACTCGCCATGAAACCCTCCTACGTCAACACACTTCTCTATCCTGATGCGAAATTGATTAAAAACATTGTGAATCATATCTGCTGTCACAGTAGCAATGGCATCAGTGTTTCTCTTTTTTTGAGATCTCAATATTATCACTCAAGTCGGTGGCATGCACTCGTGGCTTAAGATTCCCCATAGAAAGTGATCATTAAGTCAGTTTGTGATATTAGTTGCAGGATGCGCTTGACAGCCATCCTGCTGGAATATCAAATTTGTTTTAAATTTCAAATTTTCTTAATCGAATTGAGGTATAATTCTAAGAATAAACTAAGAATTTTTAAATAATAATTTGCATTTAACCTCTCTTCCTTATTACTTTACTTTATTGAATGTCAACGCACACCGTCCGTTTACTTTCTAAATTTCTGACTGTTTGTACGAGTTCCAAATTCTAATGTTTTAAAATTTTGAAGTTAAAGTTAGTAAAATTTCAAAAAAAAATTGCGCAAACACGGAGATCCGTGTTGCTGGCTTATTTATTAAGACAGCCAAACTTCCATTCATCCGGCAGCATCCTCCGGATACTCTAGATGCAGCACACTGAAGAGCCCCAATAGGGCGAAACATGTGTCTGTGCTTGTTCTGGTACTCTGGCTGGCTCTGCTGTTGGATGTGGAAGCTCTCTAGATTGGAGTTTCAGGCACTACCAGCATGACAAATGTTATGGGCTAGTAACAGGCTAGTAATTGCACTTTATGTGCTTTATACTTATACTCATATATGACCTACCTTCATTCTTTCATTTTTAATTAATCGTTGAGTTTATGTACCTGCAATTTTTCTCTTAGTTTAACTTTGGTAAATATTTCTCCTCATTGTTTTTGATAAAAAATAGAAATACAATTTGTTAAAATTTAAAAGCTGCTTATATGTTGCTATATCTTGGTCTGTTGGTGTTTTTCGAAAAAATTGAAAAACAGTTTTCGATTTGTGAAAATGACATCAAAAAAATGAGAATATTTTCTTCCCGATTTTCTCGAAAATATCTCATCAGAATGAAAATGTAACAATAGCAGCTACACAAGCAACTTTTAAATCTTAACAAATTATTATACTTTACATTTCCGTTCTAAAATATTTAAAACAATTATTGGGGGAGCGGGGGAGATAGTATTTACCAAAGTCCCATTTTTCCTGTGATATCCCTACAAGCCTCAGAAACAGATTTACGTCGTTTATAAAAAAAGTACCGCACCTCCCCGTTTTACTTCCCCGTTAAATATCCAGCTCTCCCCTCCGTTCAATTCAGAATTTCCCCAGTCAATAATAAGGAATTTCGACAATTTTGGCACGTCGGCCCGGAATTTATTCGGTCTGGTTTTAATATTTCCTTCCCGAATCTGGCGGTGTAAGATTGTGCATTGTGAACGGGCAATTTAATTCCGTAAAAGAAACCCTCCCACGTAATTTGGTTGTGATGTTGCGGTCCACGGACTGGCGCATTTCTTTCCAGTTCTTAATGTCCCGGCTTGTTCCCGACGCCGGGTCATGAAGTGCAATTGTGCCTCCGGCAGCCTGAAAGGGTTCCCGCTCCGAGACTCACACAATTGGGTTTCTTTTCCTCCGGAGCGCCTCGCCGGGGGCTTTCAGGGGGGTTTCGCGTTGCCGTAGCCTGGAAAAATTATTGTTCACTCTTTCTCTCGCGGAGGGCAGAAAGACCCTTCTAAATTGGGAAACAATGTCTTTTTTTTTGATGCTGATTAATAAGCTTTTCTCTTTATGTGAAGACGTTTCTCTCTGCTCATGCCGGAACCGTGTTCGTTACTGAGGAATTAAATTTGAAGGGAAGCTCGTTCGTTCTCTTGTTTTCGTTGTTTCTGCAACTCGACCTCTATGTACGGTTAGTTATGTGGTGACGGTATTATATAACTTTTCTTATTATGTTTTTCTTTTCGATAAAAGGTTCATAGGTATGTTTAATTATTTCTCCAAACGTCTTTCTTTGTGAGATTTATTTGCTGCGGTATGCAATCTAGACATCGAAGATATGAAAGCAAGGCTCGTTTGTGAAAGTTTCAGTAGCGATTATTTCGGCGTTTCGAAAAAAAAGTAGAGATGGCGATGTTGTGTTTCGTAGGAATTATTGCTTTATGGGTTTGTTGTAAAATACATGCTGAGTTTGTAACGAGTAGTCGATATTCTACCGGAGGATAGAAAGGATTATTTTAAGTCGAAAAGGACCAATGAAGAAATGTCCGGTTCAAAAAATCCTTGTTGCAGATCTCGATGGACCATTGTTTATTCAATCTCTGGTAATCTGTGCCTGATCTGTACACATCACATTTTAGAGAAAACGTTCCTCAGTACTGACTGCTACGGCTGCAGTGGTGTTACTTCAAACATCAAAATTTCCAGAACTTCGGCTAATAAAAGAACAAGACTTGGTGACAGTCATAGTCAGCTTATTTTTCTGGGCATGTCTAAAAAATATTCCTATCTTTATTTCTGAATCTTCTACGTATAGTTCTTAACTTCTTCTCTTGAAGTTGTAATACTACAAATGCATTTACCGTACTGCATGTACAACGGATCATGATTTCTGCGCACGTAATTCGTAATAATTATTGCAAAATCATGTCGGTTAAATGTAAAAGCGTTACTAAACGGAGTGCTCCTGCTGCTGCAGACAATAAAAAACAACTTTGTCGGATTGAGATAACTTCGGACAAGTAACTTTTCCGCACCGCACCTTGACTTCGTGTACAATACCTACACAGAGGAGTTTCAGAAGTCATCCGTTTTAATTAACGCCATTTGCATGCTACCAATTAGCACGTCCCTCTCCCTCCCCGAGCTCCCAGCTAATCCGTGTAGGTCCGTCCGTCGACGGTCAACGTCGGCACTCAGCATTTGTACTGGATGGATATCCTATCCAGTTCCTGCGAAATTACTTCGGAACTGCTGATGATTTATGCCATTTTTAATATCCACTTGAGCCTTAGAGAGATATACCTGCGAAAGGGAAAGCGAAGAGAAACGGGAGGTTCGCTGTGAGGATTTCGTTAATTTGCGGAATTGGGGCGGTTCTACTTTATACAAACTTTGGACGCGCTCACCATTTAAATCAGCCTGTTTAAAACCGAGACAAGTAATTGTGACGAGAAAGACTTGGACCAGGATTGTTAGTGCCCTTGTTTGAGCGCGTCTTCTATCTAAATTGGCTTGCGCTTGGGAATTTGAAAATTTAATGTGATAACAAAATTTAGCACTGATTTTTTTCTTGCCAACATGTTCTGACATCTCTTGATTGGTACCTAATTCAGTAATGCAGAAAATATGATGCCACTTTTCTATGAGTTTTATTTATATTTAGTCTTACCCGAGTGAGTGACCTATTTGAGTTTTGAAATACAATCAATTACTTATTATTGCTGTGAGAGTAGAGCTTCGTGAAGCTCTATATGGTCGGGAAATAGGATGAATAAATTGTTCCGAGTGCTCGAGCTCAGTAATTGATAGGGAAATGGGTCTTATTTTCAAATTTTCACTTTGGAAACTCTGTATAGAGAAACTTTCAAAACATCTTCTAATTCGACTATAATGAACCCAACTTCTTATTAATGCTCTTTATAAAAGCCCTTTTACAACTTAGTAGAGATTACTACTTTCCATTGGCTGAATGCTGATGTTAGGTAATGAAAAGCTTGCAAGTTCGGTGTCGATTCCAGACGAGTTTTTTTCTAAACTGACTTTCGCCTCTATAATTACCTAACTCTTTAATGTCGTTTAAATCTGACTTATTTCTATAGCAGTTCAACGCAGAGGACTAAAGGGAAATATTGACATGATTTTTTCACTATTGGGTAGAAGATAAAATTCGCACCGCACTAATTATTCATTTACACCTGTCTATCTAGACTCTGGAGTTGTTTATGTTTTTGGTCCACTTTTAGGACAGTCCTCGTATTACTAATTAATTTATTCATATTATGCTCGCTACTCTTCACTGCTCATTCTTTTCGATTGAAAACTCGAAATGGGTGGAGTTGACGCCTCGAAGTTTTCTTAAATAAATTTTATTTGTTGCTTTTTTTGTCAAAGTAATATAGGTAATATTTTATTATAACGAAGGAGCATACTCGCGAAATATTCTGGATTCGTAATTCGTATTTGACCTTCTACTGGTGTGATAGCAATTCGATTCGAGACGGTTCTCGGCTGACATGACAGGAATGACATATTGCCAGATCGGAATAACTCACATTCTACAAAATACCAGAATGGTTCTGCTTTCTACGCATGTTCGAGATTGCTTGGAGATTTGGGTCAACTTATATTTCCATAAGTTATGCAACTCGATTTTTTTTTATGAACAAAAAATAATCTGTGAGAGTAGCACTAGCACTGCAAGAACAGTGGTGTTAGTTGCTTGGTCAGATCATTTGACGCACGTTGATATCTCTGAAATCTAAAAGTCTGTCCTAATTGCAGGAGAGATGTCATGACGGAGTCGCTTTGAAACGTAAAATATAAGCATTTTAATTCCACGGCAGCAGAGGTACATTTTGGTAATGCAAATTATGACTCGGGTAATTTTTTATTTCCGGCATTTCGGCCTTCGTTCCAATTAAAACTGCAATTTCTCATCATGTATCTTATTTATCTTCGGTCTCGTTCATTTATTTTAACGCAAAATTCCCAGCGAGGCACAATCAACCGATGTCGTATCTGCGTTGAGTAAGACGAATGACAAGCACACGGACGGAGTGATTTCCTTTCCCGGAGGAGTAGATTCCGAGATAATAGGGAAGCCGGGGGCGAGATCGAAGGGTCCGGACTAATTAATGTGGTGCTTGGTTGCAATGAATTTATGCAAGGCGGGGACACTTCATAAACTCAAGTATTCATTAACCCATTTATTATGCAGCCGTGCCAACGTCCCGGATTAAGCCGGACCTGGGCGTCATTAAAAAGTAACCGCCACAACACAAGTATCGGTCCACTCTCCCGTTCTATACCGGGGTATACCTTTGCGGAACACGAGCTTCGCACTTCGTTTAATATCAATATTAATGAACGGAACGGTATTAATTCTGAATGCATATGCAATTAATTTCTATGATTTATATAATACCTTCGTCACTCTTGTAATTTAAACAACTCCACGATTCGTTGAAATGAAACGGCAAATTAAATTTACAGGATAACATGTCACATAAATATGTAGATTTCGTTGTAAAAATAATGGAAAAAGTAACAAAATGCTGATTTATATGATGCTAGGTATTTGCCTGCACGCATTTAACTTCATCCCGTAGCATGGGAGAAAAAGAATAAAGTCCCAAATAATAATCCTCTTATTACACTCGACCCAACTGAGAGCGTGTCCCCAATTACGGTGATTTTTAGCATCGGAGAATCTTTTTGGATATCAGAAGTTTTCACTTATGGACTGGGTTTCATAACTGCATTGGAGTGAGTATGCAGACTGATGTGTTTAGGCTCCCATGCATGACTGGCTTCAACTGAAATTATAATAAGCGATTCCAGGCTTCTTTGTATGGCATCAGGTCTTCAGTAGCAATTGGCTGGACGCCTGGAAGAGCGTTCCTATTTGTAAGCGGATGGTTCAGTAACATCATACCCTTCCACTAGCTGTCTTCGCCCTCGCAATGGCCGGTCTCCCCGATGATGTCATCGATTGAGTCAGATACTGAGTCGTTCAGGTCTTGCGTGAACCCGGATGCCAAATCCCTTTGATTTCTTCCTTCTTCCTAATGAAGTTATTGGAATGTTTGCAAATATAAATTTCTGCACGATGTAAATGGGTATAATACGAATAGTGTGGCGTTGGTGGATATGATTTCAATATTTTCGTAACAAATGGCGTGGTCATTCTGAAGCAAGGTATGGTCCGCGAAAGCTGACTTGTCTGGTCACATTTTCGCTTGTTTCGGTTCGGCCACGCTGGTGATGCGGATTTGCATCATTCTTGAGTATTGCGCGTCGAATGCGAACGACCAGAGAGATTGCGATCTGGCGGTGGTACGGTTCAGACTTCTTCTATATGACTTCTGCTTATCACAGTTGTCAATATTATTATCACACCAAAAATAAGGAACCTTTTTTGGTAGCTTTTTTCTCACGATTGGACACCGGGATCGCTTCATAGATTCAAATGGCGTTGTTATGTGTAACGTTGCGTCGGGACTTCCAAACGATTCAAATTTCTGATCCTGATAGGTTATAAAAAAGTTAGACTTTCTTGCTTCAGAACAGGGTGTTCCTAAATATCGGGTATATACGAAATGAGGTAATTTATGCCTAAAAGTGCATATAAACATAGGTCCGCAAACGGTTCGTCACGGATCTACAGGGTGTTAAAATTTCAGGATTTGTTCTTTTTTTCTCTATAGCTCCTTGAGGTTATAGTCAAACAGGGTTATCGCAGATTAATTTTTTAAGCGGCAGTGTCGACTAAACTGTCGAAATTAATAGAATTAATATCGAATTAGAGGAAATTCTTTCTTTTTTTTCTCAATAACGGTTGAAGATGCAAAAATGCTATAAGAGACCAAAAAGTACTTAATGAAACGGAAAATTGATATTGTATTAATTCAGAATCCACCATCAGCAGCGCATCGCAAAAAAAAATTCAAAGCGAGAAATGGAGGCAAAATGGGAGAAATTCCGGGGAAAAATCTCACTGTATGCTCTATACAACCATTTTTTGTCATGCCCAAAGATGTATGTCCTACAGATTATTCCAAATTAGGGCTAAATATCTCAAAAACTGCAGGAGCTATAAAGATAAAGCTATTGTTTTTTATTTAATTTAAACACTCTGTAGATCGGTAACAAAGCGTTTGCTAACCTATACAGCGTGTCACATTTTAATTGATTACCCTGAATAACTTTTGCAGGTGATGCTGAATGAAAAAAAGTTTCAGACAAAAGTTGGACAGTTTGAAGGGGGAAATCCGACGCATCTTGGATGAAAGTTCAAGGTCATTGAAGGTCAACTTTGTTTTTTCAAATGGAAACCACTATAATATTTCATGTGCGTAAAGTGCACGTAAAAAACATGAATCTTTTGCCGGAAACATTTCTTGTTAAATCACCAACTTGATTGAGATATCCAGTCTACAGGGTGTTTCATTAATCAGTGCGGAAAATTCAACTGGAAATTACTTGCTAAATTTTAAGGGGGGTTTGTCATAAAAAAATTTCTTAAAGCCTCCCCTAAGAAGTTACATCCCCTTAAAGTAGGGTAAAAAATTCACATTTATCGATTTTTTTATGAAATCACTTCCAATAAGAAAAAGACGGCTAGGTATTCGAATACTACTACCAGGAAGCCGCCATAATTACATAATATCCACCCTTGTTCTCTGCAAGGGTGTTTTTTTTCAGAAATTTTTTCCAAATATTTTTTTTCATCTTTAAATTCACACTTAGGAGGGACAGTTCAATTGAAAAGAAATTTGTCTCTTAAAAATTTCACGGAATCTCAATACTTTCCACTAAAGAAATAAAAAAAGAGGTTTCAAGAAAATTTTGCCCATTTTGAGCACTGTCTTAACAAAATATTGTTAATTTAAATTAAATTGATTGTGTTTATTGTCAATTATGTTTTTTGTGTTATTTAATGTTTATTTATTTCTATAAATATTTTACATATTTTACATATTTACATATTTTTGTAAATTTTTTTTTCCCTTGCAGAGAACAAGGGTGGAAAAAATTATGTGATTATGGAGGCTCAATGGTACTAGTATAGTATTCGGATACCTAGCCGTCTTTTTTTATTTCAAGTAATTTCAGATAAAAATCGATAAATGTGAATTTTTTATCTTACTTTAAGGGGATGTAGCTCCTGAGGGGAGACTTTAAGAATTTTTTTTATGACAAACCCCCCTAAAAATTCAGCAAGGAATCTCCAGTTGAATTTTCTGCACTGATTAATGAAACACCCTGTATAAAAGTGTATTTTTAAAATTTTATGAATTTTTTACCAGAGAATGGTTAGGCGTGGAGAAAAATACCAAGAGACAAAAAATCTCAAAATTTTTGCAAGAAATCAGAATCAATTTTTTCTGGGCAATTGTAATTTTGTTGCTTCTAAAACTCTGCGGTCGCTTTTTTACCGGCGACGTCAGGGTTACCCAATTCCTTGCAAAAACGAGATTTTTTTTGTCTCTTGGTATTTCTCTCCAAACCTAACCATTCTCCAGTAAAAAATTCATGAAGTTTTAAAATTACACTTTTGTAGGCTGAAAACGTCAATCACGTTGGTGATAACAAAAAATTACAAAAGATTCATGTTTTTTACTTGCAATCGACTGCCCACAAGAAAAATAGTTTTTTTTGTACCTCCTTCAAACTGTAGACAACTTTTGTCTTAAACTTTTTTTCATTCAGCATCGTCTTATTTTTTTTTATCTTAAAAAGTTATTGAGGGTGGTTATTTAAAATGGGACGGTCTGTATGAACTTTTAGTCATAAAATAAACCATAGTATGGACCTTTCGTATATGTACCTGGTATTTAGGAACCCCCCTGTATGTTTAGGAACCCCTTCCCTCAAATTCTTCCTATACAGGGTGCTCTACAAGCTCTATGACAAACTTTGACAGATGGTAGGTTGCTTGATTTTAAACATATTTTTTCTAATAAACATGGGTCCGATTCGTTTTTGTTTAGAAGTTACAAGCATTTAACCTTTATTAACAATCAACAATAAAAATTTAAATTAAATGATAATCACAAAACTTAAGACTATAAAAATTGTTCGAACTGTCCACCCTCAGCTTGAATGCAAGCCTCACATCGACGAACTAAAGATTCGGTCACTCGAAGAATGAGATTTGGATCATTTCTTATTTGGTTAGCTGCATCTTGAATTCTTTCAAGTAACTGCTGATGGGTAGCGATTTCAACATGGTAGACCAGCTGCTTCATGTGTCCCCATAAATAAAAATCCAGAGGATTCAGATCGGGAGAACGAGGTGGCCATGATATTGGACCTCCTTGACCTATCCATTTATTCGGGAAATGTTCATTTAGCCAAGCAGCAACTTGTCTTCCTCTATGTGGTGGTGCACCGTCATGCTGATACCACATATTTTGAATAATATTGATTTGCACGTCATCGATAAACTTTAAAAGGTCGTGTTCTAAGAATGCTTGTAACTTCTAAACAAAAACGAATCGGACCTATGTTTATTAAAAAAAATATGTTTAAAATCAAGCAACCTACCATCTGTCAAAGTTTGTCATAGAGCTTGTAGAACACCCTGTATTGTCCGTTGGTCAAAATAGGAAAAAGTTATCGTTTACAAAATAATATTCACCGTATAAGAAACAAATTGATACAATAATTAAATCATATCAATTACATACCATTAGGGTTGTGTCGTTCAGAAAACGTTAATATTCTTTATAGATTTACCTATAATTTTTACCCAAATAAGGGCTCAATAAGATCGCTATGTTAGCCGCCTCCTTGTAAGTTTTAATTATTTTTTGCCGGATCTTTTTTAACTCAAACCGAGATTTTTTTCTTGAAAAGCTGAGTCACAGTCTACTTATACGGTAGTTATAAGTCTACTACGGTTATTAATACATTTATGTATTTACCCATGCATAAAACCTGAACATGATGTAAAAATTGCTATATAAGATTCTTGCTTGAAGATTCTTGAAGACGATTAAACTACATGGAGAGACCGGCTTTCGTCGTCAAACGGAAGACTCGGTGGCAATGAGAACTAGATAGCAAGAAAAATAATTAACATTTTGACAACTTGAGGAAATAAAAGTTATCGGGAAAGCCACTGACGCAGAAAATATTTCAGTTACTGCTGGGGCATTATATTGTGAATCACCCTGCTTTCAGCAACAATCTGTCAAGTTATTTCTCGTATAAATATACCTAAGTCATATGAATTATATGTATTGTAGTTTTTTCCTATTTTCGGCAAAGCGTGAATGAGTGGGCGAAAGTATTTTCACTCATGCACTGTTTCCACCCACGCGTTGTAATAGAAATAACTTACGTGAATCAAACAAAAGGTTTCTATCTTTTGTATCCAAGTAAGAAACAACTGTTTCAGCAGCAGTATGAGGCGATGATCAAAAAAATCATATTTTCTTTTATAAAACATTGAACATAAAATAGGATCCCTCGGTTATAAGATTAGTAAGTTTTTCAGGTAATTCATTCCAGATCAATTACAGGATAATCCTTTTCAATTTAATTTATATAGGTACCCATCTTTTTAAGATTATAAAGTTTAAAATACGCAAGTACATCTCGTTGTTATCCACAAATATCAGAATTTAATTACGGGAACTTTTAATCCAGTTTTTTTTTAATTTACAAGGTTCCAATCAGGATCAATTATTTAATGACTCGAGAGGTGTCTTGAAATACATTCTCCTTGCATTAAACCCAAGATTAAAGTCCTTCCATAAGATAAAGCATAAGAGTGATTGATCAGGGTTTTATAAAGAAAGAAGGTTGCCTATCGCTAAATCTGGATCTTATACCGGGATCGCCTTGTGCGGTGATGGCGATTTTGAAGTGGGAGGATTTCTTGCGGTTTTTCTCTTTTATCTATAATAGGCGGTTTTATTTACAATCCTTATCAATTGTGTGTTTGAGAAAAGAGCGGGATGGAATCGTTTTGACGGAGATTTCAACAACACGTGACGTTTCGCAGATCTGGGGATTGATACCGGGCCGAAATTACGTTCCGAAATCTTTTGCCGGCATCTCTTTCATGTTGATATAATTTATTTAGTTATGTTTTAATTATTTTGAAATTTAATAAAGAAGAATAATGAGGTTCTTTGTAGGGAACAATTAATTTTCTCCTTAATATTGTGATGCGAATTTTAAATTAAGATGAATAATAAATAAGAAGTATAAAGCGATTTAAAGGTTTCGCGTCCTTTAGTATTAGGACGAACTTTTATAGAAGAAAAGCGATTAATCAACTTGTACGAAGTATCGAAATTAAGGGGCTGTGTACTTAAAAATTCAACTTTTCCTCTCTCTCGAAAAAAAATAAGTTTCTACATTAGAACTTACATTAGAACTTAGTCAACTAAGAATTCGTAGAAATATACTTTTGATTTTTATATTAGGTGTAAATATAGATTTCATCTGAATGCTTTGATCACAGTTGAAATTTACAAGATTTAACCAATTCGTTTACTTTAAGTTCTTTTATCTAAAATGTTCATTAGTTTTCTGAAAATAGCTTTTCATAGGTATATAAATAAAAAAGTGATAAAAAGCTAAATCAAAAAGTCTCGACCATGGTGTTAAAAGTGGTGTTGCTCATTAATGGAAACTAAAAAAATCCAATAACGACCAAACTGAACAGAAATCAAATTTACTCTGGCATCCATTCCTATTTCGGCTACCAAGTTCCAGTCTGTCGAATCTTTTCGGCCCGGCCCGAATACGAACGGTTCTGCGTCCGTGAATAATATTAATCTATATCTTTAATAATTATTGCTGCCGGGCATCTAGTTTGATTATCGCACACGTATCAATAATTTCCAACGGAACAATTGTCGATAATTCAATGGAATGCTCAGAGCTCAGAGGAAGCGAGCCTCTGGGCCGGGACGTAATTGCCAATATAGCAACAGGATTGTATCTGGAATCGGTAACATTTAGGTCGACCTCTTGATGCGTTCCCTCGGGACCGCACGAACTCTTCATACCAGACGTGTTCGCCTGCCTCTGCCGCTTATTGCTCTTAATAGATAAGGTTCTCTTTTAGCGATATTGCATTAAAATTGTATTCCGTCCGGGTCTGGCCCTCGCGGGCTCAAATTGTCTAAGCCGGTAATCCGGATTGGCATTTATTTTCATATAAAGGGGTTGTGATCGGAAGTCGTTTTTAGAAATTTTAATAAAAATTGATTTATAACGTTGTCTGTTTTTTTTTTGTTTGCAGGAATTCGCAACCCTTACCAAAGAACTCAATGCTGCTCGGGAACAACTGCTTGAAAGAGAAGAAGAAATAGCAGAACTAAAGGCTGAACGAAACAATACTAGGGTGAGTATTAAGATTTATTATCTCTTATTTTCGGTTTTTTTCTTACAAAAAGAAAATTAATCTCGATAGGATATAAAAAAAGAGTTCAACATTTTTTATTTGAATCATGTTTCATGAGGTGTTTGTAAAAATCGTATCTTTGTATATTTATTTTTCTGCATGGTAAACAATAGGTAGGTATTTGATTAAAAAAAGTTCCGGTTTTTTTAAAAGTGAACATTGGTCTGAGCTATACATATAGATAAGACACAGTCGCTCCACTGGTAATTTTGGCTCTCGAGATCGAGCTCATATGGCCACAGAATAGTTTTTAATCATATAAATAGTTATACAGGGTCCTGCAACAGTGCGTCCGTCTTTCCTAGCGCCTTTCCCGTGGTGGATAAAAAAAAATGTTTCCTACAAAAAATTATTGGTTTGGAAATCTTCATGCCATAAAATTGTTTTACACTATACAGGGTGTCCCAATTTTGAGATATTCCAACAACAAACATTTTTTTAAATGGAAAGCCCTGTATTTATTCTATTTTTTCGATGTCATTTTTTACCATCTACGCTGTTGTCTATTTACTATTTGATTATATTACAGTGTTGCCGACTTACAAATGTTTTCCTAAAATTCTTGTATAAAACAAGCTGAAGTTTAAAAAATGGTAGCGACCTCGTTTTTCAGAAGGTAAAAATTATTCTTAGCAGTAACTTCAGTGCGGTTACTAAGCAACATTATTGTGATAATGAGAAATATGAATTTAGTAAAATAGGGTGTTCAGAAAAAAATGCCAAACTTTGCAAACTTCAAAGTAGTTTAACTATTTTTTTTCAAATGGAATGCCCCTATTTTTATATCACCATTCGATAGGACTTTTTCTTCTCTTCAATTTTATGGTGCATGTCGTATGTCTAAACCCCATAGTTGTTGACATGATCAATATTTTCCACAAAAGTTACCAAAAATGGGACAGCCTGTATAGTGTAAAACAATTTTATGGCATGAAGATTTCCAAACCAATAATTTTTTGTAAGAAGCTTTTTTTTATCCACTACGGGAAAGGCGCTAGGAAACACGTACGCACTGTTGCAGGACCCTGTATAGACGAACACAACAATCAAGGAAAAAGTGGGATTTGAACCTACCCGGTGACAGTCAACGGACCTAGTAGTAGTTACCACTTCTAAATTGACGAGAAATTTGACTAAATTGAAAAATTGACGGACGGGGCAGTGTACCTAAACCTAAGTTAAAACAAGACTGCATTGGAGTGCGATCGTACTATTTCTTTTGTGTTGTTGTGCCAGTACACGATCAATGTCGTGATCATTATTCACTTGCTGTGGTTGACTCCCTCCGTGAATGTGAATCTTATTTTCTCACGGAATGATAAAATAAATGTACGTCATCATTAAACTGAAACTAGCAGATAATGAACGTTTGATTCAAAAGTCGTGGAACAATATTTATTAAGTAGCTTGTCGACCGGCTTTTACACGAGTCTTAATAGTATATTGTATACCTAGGCGGTAAAGTGGCACTTTTCAGGCCTCAAGAAGATATGGCCAGGCGAGGCGCAGCCGAGGCTGGCCACTTCTTGAGGCCTGAAAAGACACTTTACCGCCGTGGTTTACACATAATTTTTTATCCTACACAATAATAATAATATTTTTTTTTTGAAAAAAATTTGTTTTGAAAGAAAATTTATTGAATACCTACATATTATGATGTTTGCTTAATACATTACTATCAGTAAGCGTAGATTAGTTAAATTACAATCAGTAATTTATTTATTTATTTATGGATAACATTAATAGTGAACGTTGGATTTTGAATATTACAATAATTATGATTGAAAGAAATTCCTTGTTTGGATAAATTTGACATCAGTACCTCACTATTAGTATTTAATTTGCTGGGTCTTGCTGGTCTATTGACATTGACAGATTGACATACAGCTAGCTTGCTTGCTATTGGTTCCCTCTGGAAATAGCATTCAATTGCAATTGGGTGGCCCTCTAGCGTGAAAATATAAAAATAATTTTACCGCCTAGGCAGGAAAAGTGGCACTTTCTCCGGGGGCATGCAGTCGAGAAAGTTCAATTTTCTTATGGGGTAGGATAAAAATACATTTTCCGTCTCATCATCATTAATTTAAATTGTAGTTTTGCCCTTAGTACCTAAATCTTTGGGCTTACAATAAAATTATTGTAAATTCTTAACTTCGATCCTCGCCACGCCACATGGAAATGCACTTTACCGAGTTGTTTTTTCAACCAATTTCCCTCCTCAGACACCAGTTCTGCACAAAATATTTTCGTAAAATTAACTGAAAATCAAGACACTTGAATATTCTATCCACCCTTTCTCATAAATACATAACAGAATCCGGCGGTTCATCGACACAAAATCAGGCCTCCCGGAGTAAGTAAAGTAAACTGATTACCCTCCTAGCTCTCCACTCTTACATCCCACATTCGAATAACTCCCGACACAGCTCCACTAAGAAGCTCTCATCCGGGCCGCATTAAGAGCATGTTTTGTTCCCGTACAGTATGTTCCGTGCATTAGCGGCCGAGTCAGAAGCCGACTCCCAGAAGTTTCCATCTGTCTGGCGGCTCCGGGATTCTAATTAGTTACCGGGCGAATCCGGGCTTCGGTCGGTGTTCTACCAAATCCCAGACGCCGGATCCTGGAGTGATGGAACACGGTCGTCGCCTCGGACGGAGGGCGCGAGGGGGCGGTATACGGTTTGCGGGCGCGGGATGATTAGCACGGGCGTTAGAAGCATAGGAAAGCCACACGGAGCGGCAAATTAATAACAGAACACCGCACCACTGACTGAATGGTAATCCGGAAAACCGAGGTGTGAGCGGATATGTTGCCGGTACACGTTATAAATCGTTATGGGATTCATGTGTTGAGTTCGGTAATTTTAAGGGCGCGATTTTCAACTGTTTATATTTACTTTTGTTGCTTAACGTTGACGTTTTGACCTGGTTTACAAACTTTGGGCGCGATTTTTATATACCTACATGATATTGCTTTCGAGGTTACTTTTTTCGTTTGAGCGGCGCCGGCTTACCTCGATAAAATTTAAAAACTATCAATTTGTATCAAAAGTTCCAATTTGGTTTTATTTTATTTGATCTTTGTTGACTGAAACAACCATTTCTGAATAACTGGTATGGCTGGCGACCTTTAAGAAAATTCTTGCGTCAAGTTCGACGATGTAAAAACAATATTAATTCTTTCGATATTGATAGAATGAATTTAATTTGCAGGATTGGTCAGGCGTCAGACTGTTTCATTAGAGCAATCTAACTCCAATTGGGGGGTAGCGCCGTGCTCATCCATTGACAGACCGTCTCTCTCTCGCAGTCTCCACTTCCTACTTGTAACTGAATTACGTTACGTTTCAATAATTCATAGTCGAAGGGAGTAATCTTCACGGATCCCTATAATGGCCGGAGTGAATGCTTCATGCGCTTATGATCTCCCCCGTGCCATCGAGGGGATCGCGGGATAAATAAGTAATGTCGTCCGGGAAGAGCGCCGAGAAGACGGATCGCAGGATGTTAGTCTTCCCTCAATACACGGACGAATTAACACTTTTCATCTGCCGCTGAACGCCGAAGTGTTCCGCATCCACTTTGAGAGACTCTCCCCCCTAGTCTTTTCCTAACTATACCCTTCTACTCGTTAGGGATAGACTTATATGTATAATATGCTACTTCTTGCACTCCGCGCTTTTAACTTTTATGCGAGCACATAACTCACGCTCGAATTCGCTTTATAAGCTGCTGGTGCTGGTGTGTGTGATGGCGGCAAAGCCGGCCCGAGTCACTGAATTTATCAAAGGGGTGTTAGTCGCTTCGCGCGAGAATATCGTTGTTTCCGTCTTTTTATGGGGAGAAATTGGATTTTACCAGTCGTAGTCGGTAATGGTGATAGTGAAATTAGTACTATTATCGTTTTGTCTTGCTTTTCTGCAAGTTTCATATGTTTTGAGTGGGTCGCAATGAAATGGTCGCTTATTTAACTACAGAGTGGTTCATCGTGCCCTTAATTTTCAGGGGAATGTGGATTTTATGAGATACGTTGGGGGAAAATGACCATGACTCGGTGTAACTTTTCCTCTGGGAAAGTGCAAAAGTTTGAGTTGCACCCTGTTCCAAATTTCGAGTTCCATATTTTCCAAAATCAAACGTCGAGTATTATTGGTGAAAAACATTTTAGATTTCTCGTCGATGTAACTCTAGTTGCAAAAAAGTATCATCATTTTCTTCGTAGCGCTCGGAATTTACCGTTACTGATCGACCATTTTTCGAAGAAGTTAAGTCCGATGATTTCCAACAACACAAGTACTGAAAAAAATCACCTTTGGATTGTACAGCGATTTTTCATGAGCTAATTAGAAACCAATGATAACGATAATTCTGATTATTATCAAAGTGATATTAGCCAAGTCATTATGTACGAGTGCCCACTTTTAATCTAGGAAAAATTCCTTTGTCGATCTTTCTTCTTACTCTACCCGTAGGGGCTAAACAACTGAAGAAATTTTTTGTGAATTTGATCTCCCCAAAGACTGCCAAAATATGTCCTCTTAACTTTAATAATAACTATTCCTCCTAATTATTAAGACACAAGGGTGTCATGGTTACAGGTAAGTTTAAAAATGTGCGTCTACTTTTTGTGAAAAACGCGATATTCTCAGTTAGTAAAAATCAGAATAACTCTATTTTATAAAATATTCAAACAATTCTATCTAGGATTTCCGTATCTAGCGTTCCGTAATGTTCTGTTTAATGCCAGAATTTAACCCGTGTTTGGAGCTGGGTGTAGTGTAATACTCGTAAATTATTTACAATGATGTAAAACGCTCAAACATTCCCCTGTTCATAAATTCACGTTCACGAATTCAACATATGAATTTTTTTCCCACAGTAAGGTATTCATTATTCAAATATTTACTTTGCCATGATAATAACAACATGATTTAATTATTTAAAGCGGTTTTCAGAATGCCTGTGGTATTTGTAATTATTTCACCCGGGATCGATTTTCGCTTATTTAGCCGTTCTTCTAGATTTATGACGGTTTTAAATTCAAGCAAATTCGCCGTAAACGATTTATTAGCCGGGTAGGAGGTGCGTGCACTTTTAGCAGCGTGCGCCAGGTAGGTGGCGGCTACGTTACTATAAGTACGGTTCTCTCATTTTTGCCGAACCCTATTTTATTATCCCGGGCGTCCCTCCGGATACGACCGGGATATAATATAAACATAGCAACTTAGCAGTATTCACGGGATGACGGGAAAATTTTAACAGGCAGCGTAAACTGAAAAGTAAACTTTCGAGCTTCGTTTAACTTTGCCAAATCCTCACTTTCCTAACAACACTCATCCCTGAGCGAGTTTGCTGGTGAATTGGGGATAACTTACTGACTTTTTGTTTTTTAAAAACGACGATGTAAAAGTCAATTTTCCTAACTCGATGAAGGGGTGCGGTAATAAATTATTATGTAAAGCAATGGAAAACCTAGCTTACCGCAGAATTTGCGAGATAAACCGCAACGTGATTATTCGAAAACGTGTACCAGCGTAACATTAACATCTGTTGAGCTAATTGAAGCTTTGTCCAATTTATTATTAAATTAGGTCTGTTTCCGATAATAATAGAAACAACACACGCACAATTAACACAGTTCGGGCTAATCCGTCAGGGGCCCAGGGGCGTGTATGGTTTGTTTGTCTACAGCACTATAGCACTATTATTTCTTGGAGACAGTTTTCGAGAAATTGATAACAGCCTTCGTTGCTTTCACTTGAAGAAACTAACTGGCAAAGCACAGGCTAATATTTGACGACATTTTAATGGATTGTTGTAAAGTAGGACTCTCGTTTCAAGTTGGTCAGATCAAAGAGAAACGCCGCCGTAAGGGTGCATGCGATAGTTGGCGACAAACCTTGCCATTTTCAAAGTTGTCCACAAAAAATGAGACGTGGATAGGTGCAAGTTCAATATAAAAA
Organism: Malachius bipustulatus; assembly: GCA_910589415.1. Lineage (NCBI taxonomy): Eukaryota > Metazoa > Arthropoda > Insecta > Coleoptera > Melyridae > Malachius > Malachius bipustulatus. The sequence continues at coordinate 50,305,102 of OU342633.1, forward strand.
GACAAGAGGATGAAAAAGAAGTGTGACTACCATTGATAATGCCCGTAGAGTAAAATTTTGCGAAGACTTCTTGGCATTATTGGCCGATGAAAGTGATCCGAATGTTCTTCTAGATCGCATGTTATGGAGCGCTGATGAAGCAACATTAATTTACGTGGTAGGTCGCCGCGTAATTGTTGCGTGTATTTTTATTTTACCTATTTTTGCAATGAAAAGCCATGTGTTGTGGAGAAAGATTTCGAATCCCCTGGAATACATTGTGGTCACTGGATTTGATCTGGATCTACTTCAACAAAAAAAATTGCACTTTAGAAAACTTTACTTCATAGATGTATAAATCTGCACCAAGACCTCTTCATGGTGCTGTTCAAGTTCCATAATTCTTACGTGCAAAAATAAAAAAATAAAAATTTGCACTTTCACCGTCAACATTTGAGACAGAAAAATAGGTCCTGCGTCTTCTTTGGTAAAGTAAGACCGACAGATTCCTCATGTGCATGAAGAATTTCAAAAAATATGGAAAAAGTCTGAAATCAGGATTACTGAGAAAAATAAATCATCACAAAATAATCGCCTTGTGCAACGTCATAATAAGCTCACATCGTCATTTGTCATGTAGGCTTATTAAGAACATGGAGATTTCCTAAAAAAAATACTCTTCAGGAACATGTCTTTAGTTGACCACTGTTTACTTACCACGTCGACCCCAGGGTATTTTGAAACAAAGGACCAAAGATGAACTATTGGAGCTTAACAGAAAAGAACTGAAAGTCTTAATAGGCCTATATACTGATGGGCACTGCAAAATGAACCATCAACTGCACAGGAGGGGTTTAGCGAACAGAATGCCGCCTGTGCTATGGAAGTTATGCGAGTGTCCCGCTTTGGGAAGAATCAGAGAACCAGACTACGAACCTTCGGGAGAGACTTTCTCACACCGGAGGACCTGGATACATTGTTTTAATAAGAATTTGACACAATAATAATGTAAATTTTCTAATTCTCAAACTAACCCTCTTTAATTTATACAATATATTACGAATTTAGCAAAAATCATCATTTTGAATGTTTTTTTTTTACCAAAAGTGTCTTCCAACTATCTCCATGTTCCACCACTGCTACTTAATCTAGTGTCTTTCCCTTGGCACGCTCGTAACGTCGATCGCAGCCAATAAAGTCACTTAACGATATGCTCCGTCATCAATCCTAATTTAAAGTTCCTCGTGCGCGGTTAATACTTTACCATCTTCGATCCACTATCGACTACACCGCCCAACCTACACCTACTACCCATAATAATAAGTGTCTCGGCAGGAAGGAGTTGCATCCATCTAATATAGGCTTTAATTTATGGTCATCGGGAGAGAGAGAGAGAATAGAATGATTCCGCGTCATGGTGGAATTGCTCCGAGTCGGAATGATCATTACAATCTGTCAAAGAGTCGATTATCCTGAAGGGCTCTGTTTCGGTTCGAATGTTTCGGGTAATCGTCACAGGATTCCTGGTTAGATGTAGACACTATATCACTGCAAGCTGGGGGCAATTAGAGTCGATTATTAGACGGGCATTCCTGGGAGTAGGGAGGATGGGGAGGGGAGGGGGAGCTATTCAAACTATGCGGCTCGAGACTGGGCTCGGTCCAGATAATATGCACGTCTGCTAAGAATGTTGGAAGCTACTTGGATTCATTTCATTGCATAACACATGTCGGCTTTGTGCCAAGGGTGGTATGTTTGGATTATGTTTAAGCACTATACGACTGGACAATTGATTTATTTTCATTACGGTTAGAAAAGATTTATCGGAAAAGAAATTGTAACAGTGTTGTAATGCCTCCTCCCTCAATACAATAATTATTGGTGGTGACTTTGGCTGACACGGTTGCCTTATTCTAGGTCTGTCTTGAGGCTCGAAGCTTTCCAGAACTTTTATCAACTTCTCTAAAAAATTGTGTATGACTTGTTATAGATCAGTGTTGTGTTTTTTGAATAATAAAATATCAACGAGAAGAGACCCCAATGTCCTTCACAAGGAAATTTCTCATCTTATTCCAAAAAATTCCTTGTGAGTGGGTCAGCGATATTTTTTATTTGCGTTGATATCTTTCACTTCTGGAAGATCAACAATTATTATAAGTTGTATTTTGACTAATTCATTACCTGACCGAACCTTTGAACTGAGTAATCATTAATCCTGTTTTGAAAGCTGGGCAACCTTGCAGTTTTTATTATCAATGACGTCATGACCAGTTTAACTGACACCGTCCATAGAAAGGTTGTAATCTTTCTAGAGTTGAAATTAGTAAGCCAGCATGAACCAGTAAAAAAAATCGTTCATGCTTTATCTGGAAGCTCAATTTTTAATCTTACGTCTCTTGAGATAGGTTACATTTATAAAAGAAAGAAGATTTGTAGGTCTCACGTGATACGTTCAAAATTGCCTGGCGTTGCATATTAAAATAAACCGAGCTTTGGATGTCTTAGAAACCAACTGAAAATCGATGATGAGAAAAATCCGAGGGTCTTCTATCAAAACTTTTCATATTAACTCGAGTCTATCTACACACATGTGAGAAGCAATTCCTTAGAGTTGACGATTTTTTATGATTAAAAATGGGTCTTCAAACATGAGACATGTTTTTTCTTACAGGCTCAGTTTATTAGTTAGGTATATATTATGCAATTTATATAAAAAATTATAGAGATAAAAGTGTTACGAGATTTTGTAACATTTGACCTTAAAAAAAGAGACTCCTTCCTAAGTGAATTGAATGTTACACCCTTTCAAGTTCCGAGACAGGGCCCTTGCGATGTCATTTCTATCTCCAACAACTCCGGACAAGTTGGACATTTTGAGCGTTTTCAGTTTCGTTAAGTTCATTAAATAAACCAGCCCGTCGTCAGAGATTCCCGGACAGTTGGACACTTCCAGATGGCAGAGGGTGTCCTTTAGTAACGATAATTTATTCAGCGTCTCGTTCCCTATGGATAAACATTTATTCAGGCTGACTTTCCTGCAGGCTCTCAGGTCTCTCAGATGAAGGAACCCGCGATCTGTGAGCGCCGCCCCCGACGTGTCGATCTCCTCCACGTACCGACGACTGTTCTCGTTCGGCAACTTGTTGTAATCGATTAGGAATTTCCTCTCGTCCACCCATCTGATCCGGCCGCCGTTCCGTAGGAGCCATTCGGCGCACGTCCTCTCCGGACCGACCACTCGGCGACGCTCTTCGTCGATCTCGTTGAATTGCTTCTCCACCCATGCGAAGAACGTCCTCCCGATGGAACGAACCGGTCTGCCGCCACTCAGAAGTTGTCGCCTCGGAATTGCCATTCGAGAAAGAATTGCTTTTGCTTTCGAAGGAGTTTGAAGTTATTGCAGCATAAATATGTCAGAATGACATATTGAAGTTGAAGACTATTGCCCGTATTCACAAACGATAATTTCCTAAATAATTACGTAATTATTTAAATGAGTGAGATGGAGATATGCAGTTTTTTCGCAATAGAATGAGATGGGGATATTTGATTACGTAATTATTTAGGAAATTATCGTTTGTGAATACGGGCGTATGATTGATAATGATTTTTTTATGACTTTCATTTTTATTTCCTAATGCTCCATGCAGCGATGATAAGAAATGGAAATCACGTGGTGATATACCCGGACTATAATAAGGCGGAAGTGGAGAACCTCCCAAGCATTTTTTCGAGCTTGGTTTGTTTTGAGTGTGGTAGTAGGTATGAGATTGGGCGTTAGATAGACACTCCTGATTGAATGGTTTCTCCTTTTTGAACAAAATATAGGTTCAACTTGTTAGAGTTAGAACATCAGAATAATAAGAGAAATTCACTATACCTACGTAGTTCTCTCAAGAAATCGGTGAAGTGAATACTGTCCCAGAAGAGGACAGCTTTTAGTCACTCTGCGGTGAACCCAGATTTCGTCGCATTCATCTTGGTCGTCGCCTTTATCGTGGTATAGTCTGAGAAGCTCGGTATAAGATACTTCAGCACGTCACTGTTCCGTAGTCAGCAACCTAGGCACCACCATCTTACGCAAATTTAAGGTAATAGTCAGGGCCGTATTTAATCTTTTTACGCTCCTAATAGGCTAGAGCTACCTAAATAAAGCGCCACAGGCATAATTTTTTTCAGTACCTATTCATGGTCACGCGTGCAATTTCCCCGGACTCTTCAAATTTTATTCACTAAAGTTTAATAAAATTTATAAAAAAAATTTGCAAAAAATTAAAAATTTTCCGTCTCTAATATTTTGCCACCGGCAGTCTTTAGTATCAGGTCAATCTTGCTTGTGTCGTCACGGCTCTTCTTGAACCTGCTACTCCGTTTAAACTTCTGGGTTTTTGATAAGGGGATTAGGTACCATTGCGTTTGTAGTGTTCGCAAAATATATTTTTTTTGCACCCTCATTCACAAGAAATCTAATATAATTATCGTTGGGACTTGGGACCACATCACTATATCGTACTATACGACCGTGTGTGATTAGGTGACATTAAATACATAGCTCGGCACGGACAGGTTTTCCGGTCACAACACGGTTATGTGTGGCTTAACGCGTCTAATTTCATTGTGCGAGTATTTCAGAAAATTACAACGAAAAATTCTTAGTTTATTGAACACACTTCAACCCGAGCTTCAACCATTGCAATGATTTATATAAATCTCCATTGAATTATAAATCCGGATATTAGAATGAATCAAATCGAAATCGTATTCGCAGGATATAACAGGATCCAAAAGCGGCATTAACCCAGCAATATTTTAAGCATAAATTTCAGTCGTTATTCTGAGGGAAACTTGAAAAATGGCTTTAGAGATTTTCCTGCTGATGTATTGTAAATTCTATCAAGACGTTACTCAGCTTCGGCTATTTGTTTCACGGTTTCTAACGAACGATCGCCGATGCAATAATGATCCTGACCTGGATTCCTATCCAGAACTTGTAACTGCTGCAGCAGTTCTTGTTCCCTGCTATTATTCTCAAAGAACTTAAAGTTGCCGACTGATAGATTAAAGCCATTACTTTTCAATGGGTCATGGATCAGTTGTTTGTTAATAATGAATCTTTTTTATTGTGTCGAAATGATCTCCATTTATCTTTGATCCAAAAGGTCTAGACGTGAGAGCGGTCTTGAAGATTTGAATCCATTTATTGGCGAGCTTCGCCGTCGTGCATAATGTGGAACCGGATCAACGTCAAATTTATTTATCACCTCTATTTGTTGGTGAATTTGTTACGGATAGTTCAAATTATTGTTGCGGTTCGTCCTCCCCACAGGCTTCATTAATTCTTAATTTTTGTCAACTCGTGACAGAATTCAGCAAGTGATAGTATTCCTAATATTCCATATAAATAAAACTTAAGCCTTTTTCAAAGAGGTGGAATGGAACCCTACAACTTTCGTATTTGATATTTTTTTGTAATATTTAAAATTAACAGTTACGGGGAGGGGGGGGGTAACTTTAGGTCCTTACTTTTTACCATAGATTTGTATACTATCATGCAAGCGCAAATTCATTATAACGCTTAGTTTCTTCATAAAACTTCAGTTTTAGATTTTTCCTCAATTCTCGCGATCAGATTGTTGAAAAAAGATAATGAAGAAAGGACGAAAGCATTAGTTATTTCCGCTACATGAGATTAGCTATAACCGCGGGAAAATCTTTTTAATTAGATTGATTTATGTAAATGTCTTTTTTTTTCAGTTATTATTGGAACATCTAGAATGCCTTGTGTCAAGGCACGAGCGATCACTCCGTATGACCGTGGTGAAAAGGCAGGCGGCCGCCCAGTCCGGCGTGTCCAGCGAGGTGGAAGTTCTGAAGGCACTTAAAAGTTTATTCGAACATCATAAAGCCCTGGATGAAAAGGTGGGTAACGCAATCAGTGAGATATGATTCCATCGGTTCCTTGTCCCCGCGCGATATCAGAAAGAATTGATTTACGGCCGATTTCATTGTTCCGTCTTTTCCCCTTTTTTGCAGGTCCGCGAAAGACTTAGGGTGGCGCTGGAGAAAAATTCTAGTCTGGAAGAGGAATTAACTACAACCAAAGACGAGGTGAGTTTGGAGGGCGATCCGAATTGGGGGAAGTATTTCTTGAGCCTATAAAATGGGGACAATAAAATTAAGCAGGGGGAAGAAATCACTATATATTTTTGGAACGCGAGGGAGAAGAATATTTCTATATTGTATATACCTACTCGTACAGCTTGATAATGGTCTATTTTATTGTAGCTACAACAGTATAAACAAGGTGTAATACCTTCTAGTGTACCTGCAATAGAAGACAAACCCAAAGAAAATGGACAAGTGGAATCAGGGGACCAAGTTTCAAATGCTAACAATAAGGTAATTTTTTTTTTCGTTAATTAAAATCACATTCATTAAAAAATAGCATTAGGTACTGCATATACCTACCTACTTCTTTCAATCTCACATCATAAAATTTAATTCAGGTATTCATAAATGTTCATTATTACTCCACTTCAATTTATTAATTATTATTGTGGGTTATGATTTTTGGCTTATCATTGTTCACTCTAAATTCTGTGTTCTCTTCCTATCTTGGCTTTATAAAATTTATTTTAAAGTACCTCGCTTATTTTGGGAGAATTTATTTATTTCCATAATTTTCTCATGCCTATTCTTATTCTTACATGCACTGGTGCTTTCATGAAGAACTTTATTGTTGTACCTCATATTTTTTATTATACTTTTAAGCTCTTTATTGAAATAATAATTTGGATTTTAAAAGACTCTAGAATTGTATTATGATTTGATGAATGCATCCATCACTTGAGAAGAGAACGTTTTTGTAAGAACCATTATTAATATTATTCTGGAGTTTTTTTAAGCAGCTTTGTGTCTCTTCTTCCTCTAAGTACCTATACAGAGTGGGACGCCACTACCGCCTCGGTCTGTATGCACGTTTTAAATATTTTCGAAACTGGATTTTATACAGGGTGCTTATATTTTAAAATTATTTTGGACTAGATGGTGATAAAAAATCTGTAAAAATTTGCTTCTCAACGCGTCGCTAATAAAAAAAAAAACACAAAAAGAGTACATAAAAACTTAAAATAAGGACATCAATCTATTTTGAGCTGTTTTCTTTGTACCTACAAGTGTCTTGAACTAAGAAAATTGCGAATTTCACTTGTTTATAATTCACAAACTTCTCAATGTAAACACCAATCTTATTTTTTCTTCTTAAACAATCTAAAAATGCAATAACATAAGAGTTTCATATGTCACTCTAATATGGGACACTCTGGATAGTCAAAACAATTTTAGGTCACAGGCACTATACGACCATGTATAAAATGCAGTTTCGAAATGTTTTAAATTGCGCACGGTTCAGGCTACACAGACCAAGGCGGTAGTGGCGCTCCACCCTGTATGCACCCTGTATAATACATGGTTAAAGTTTTTTTCAATATAGTACAGGGATCTCGTAAAGTACTGGTACTGCAGTTATAGGACCGGTTGGTTAAAATGGGAAAAGTAGTGCAGTTTTATGAGCTTAACTCAAGCAACTTTTTTTTTTTTGAAAATCTTCATGGGTTTTTAGATATTTATGGTTTATGTCCTAACTCGAAAATGACACGAAAAATAATAAAATTTATAGCGCCGTTTTATTGGTTATAAAATCATCTAAAACCTTTACTTTTACGATTTTAAGATTGAAAAAAAAACAAAAGTTGCTTCGAATTTTGCTCATAAAACTTCACTACTTTCCCCATTTAACCTTTCCTCTAACTGCTGAGATAAACCAGCCCTAGGTACGTAAAATAATTACAATTTTTTTCTTCTCTCATTCATATTCACGGGATAGCCGGCCCGAGAATAATAATAGGAGAGGAATCTAGGTCACTCGCCTTCTTTAATACAGACGGTACGCACAGCAAGTCGAAACATCAACACCAACGGAAAGTCCCCGTTGCATTATATTACTAAAGAATCACGCGAGCCGGCCGTGTTAGAAAGCAGCTGCTAGTACGTTCTCGCGCCCAAATAAACAAAAGAGCCTGGTCGAAATCTGGCTATAAAAGAACGCATCAGATGAAAAGGATTAGACAGTCTTGCTTCGAACTCAATCGCTGTCAGGCTGTCTATCTCCTCCTCTATCCTTCCGGTGGCAACTACTCGAGAGTATCACACCGACTGTTTTCCGCATCCGTCTGGTGGCAACCCTTTTTTGGGAGTATCGCACCAGTGATTTTCCGCATCCGGCCGGTGGTAACTTCCTGGAAAGTATCGCACCGATTCTGTCATCATCCTGACGGTGGAAACTACCTAGAGAGCGTCGCAACGTTTCCTTTTTCTTTTTGATCGCTAAATAAAAGTCGATTAGGCACCTTCCTGTTTTCGTCCACGTTGCTAAAATTAGAATTTTCTCTTAAAGAACAATATTAGGACTATTCGAAGTATCGAGAAATTCATACGCTGACACAACAAGCATTTTCTAATTCACTCCATTCATAAGATGCGAATTTAGTTTCACTAAGAGTCGAGGAGAGGTCCGCGATTCATAGGGACAATTTCTATCTCTAGAAAATAACCATGTTCGACCACAAAAGGGAGAGCCCCGATTCAAAACACCGGCCTCAATCGCCGGCACCGTAATAAGGAAGACGCCCCCGATAAATAAACGCTCGACAAATAAACCGACGTTAAAATAAGGTAAAGAAATAAATTCACTATATAGGAAATCGAGATAGAGCTAGTAGGAAGATCAAAACCCAGGTGAGGAGTAAAATAACCTGTGAATAATTAAAGCGGCACGTGATTAGGAAAAATTCAAGTTAGGCAGGAAATAGAAATACTACAACAAATAAATTACAAATTCGCTGTACAGGAGATAAAGCTAGGAGTAAAAGTAGGCAATTCAACCCAGGTCAGGAAATAAGTAACCTGTGAATAGATAAAACGACCCATTATCAGAAATAATTCAGTTAGGGAATTGATCAGGAACACAATAAACAAATCATTCTATTTCTCAAGGAGTCCGAGTTTATTTAGTACAGATGTAGGATCGACCGGATATTATAAAACGAACCGCCCCTTTAAATTATATGACCTTTGGAAAGTGAAAGGAATGCCTCGCCATTGTATAACACCATGAATGAAGATCGTATAGCGGAGCACCCTCAGATATAGAATAGAATAGAACGGGTCCAGATAGAACAAAGCAGCGTTGTCAGGTGTAGCACCTGCTACTCATCTACATTATCAGGAAAAACCAAGTACATTACGATACTACGAAACACAACGTGCGGTTCTACATCCAAAGCTAGACGATCTAAAGGCCAACTTTTAGCGGAAATGAGCGGGTAGGGGGGGCGGCGTGTTACACTGCAGTAGTTTACGAGATCCCTGTACTAAACATTGAAAACAACTTACCGTGTATATACCTATTATTGATGGAAAGAATTTATTATTATCCTTCTGTGATTGAAATTAACCCATCATCACTAAAGTTAACCGCTCTGATGCAGTAGAAGAGAGTAGAAGAGTAGAAGAAATGTTGGAGCAAAGTAAAATCCTTTCCATTGTAATAGTTAACGTATTTATTCCCATCTACTTGGAGTTCTTACATTAGGTGGTTAGTTAATGCATTGAAGGTTTATTTACCTACTCCTGATGAAAGATTGGATGAATCATGGTGTCAAATGGTGGGCCGTAGGCAAAAGAGCGGATATGTAACGCTCATTTATCAACTGTAGCAGAAAGTGTGACCGAAAATCGATCATCCAGCCATTTTTTTTTGGTAACGATAAATCTACATTAACTCAACTAACAAAACGGTTAGAAAGGTAAAAATTACTCACTTTCATTTATATTTCATGCAGTAATTATTATAATAGAAGGAAACATATTAAATTAATTAACAAATATTATTCTGACGGGTCTATTTGGTGCCGTACAATATTTGACACTAATTATTCTGTATGCATTAGGGCATTGTTCTAAACTCTGAGCAACCAGGAGACATAATAGACATGACTTGATTGCATTAACTCTTATACTGATGTAGGGACTCTAATTATTATTCTTATTATACCCATGTGCCCTCTGAGATTAATTTCGATTTATACCTACTTGATAATGTAACCACAAAGTTGCATGTATAAAAATAGATGTTGTGATGTGGCATGTTGTTGTGGAAATATAGGCGACCGCCAAGCCACGACTTACAAATGGGGGGATGGAAATCGACACTGACTCAGCAGCACGGATAACCGATTTGCAGACAGCTTTAGAACAACAGGTATGCAGTATAAGTTCTTAAGGTTTTAATTTTCTAAGTGAAATGATTAGTTTTCGACGTAAAAGATTGAATTTACAAATTAACAACGCAGGAGTAGAAATGAAAGTAAGGCCGTGGTAGAGTTCGTGGATAAAGATTTTTATAAGTCATCTCACTGAAAACTTTATCACCGAACGTCTACATTAGAAGACTTGACAATAATCCTTAATGATGTGTCGATCTTGTAGACTGGTGAGATAAGTACGTGGCAGAGGAGAGTCGCGGAGATGCAAAATCGGGTCGGGGAACTGGAGGAGAACCTGTCGAAAGCGCAGAAAGAACTCATCAAAGCACAAGAGGTGAACTCGAAGCTGCAGCGTGACCTGAGAGAAAACGTAGCACAAAAAGAAGACCAAGAGGAGAGGATAGCCACGCTGGAGAAACGTTACCTAAATGCTCAACGAGAGTCCACATCCTTGCACGACCTGAACGAGAAACTGGAACAGGAACTTCAGCATAAGGAAGCTCAACTTAAGGTTTGATTATTTGTTGATTTACACCATTTACAGTTTTTTATTTAATTTTGTTACCCTCCACTTACAATATTATTTTTTTGAGTCTTTGATAAATAGCAAATGTCATCAATGTTTGTGAAGAAAACCTGGTATAGTCTTCGGACTGATAGAAGCAGTCAGGTTGATAAAATTGCTCATGATTTCCCCTTGTGGATGTCATATCGGGTGATCCACAAAATTTTTCATCAACTTTTTTCATCAAGCCTTGGAAAAAATGAAGCATGTCTGCCAGTCTGTTAGATAAAATGCAAACTATTGGTATAGTCCAATAAAGTCTAAAAAGTCATACGTATCGATTAAGAATACACATCCTTTTGAATAGTTCGATTTATTTTATTATTTTATTTATTTATTTCATATACGTGGTTTTTATAGTAACCGTCCAGTTTATCTAAACACTCCATCCCGCATAAATAAGTATACGTCAACATTGGTTTTGAATGAGAATTAAATGCACAACACAGAGGATAAATGTCATTACGTGAATAAATTTTATGTAGCTGTCAGTGGCTCTCAAACTGACGTAAGCGCTTCAATTCATTGTTTGAATGATTCCTTCAATAATTTACGCTCGTTTACAACTTGACATTTAACTGTTTGACATTTTCTGGTGGAATTAAAAATATTAATTCGGACGGTTAGTGTGACGTCACATCTGACTTTTTAAAGTTAATCCTACTATAGGTGTGCTCAGGTGCAATAAGCTCAGACATGACTGCAATACCTATCTCTCTCTTCCAAGGCACTACTTGATGAAAAAATTGTGGATCACACGATATAATATTATATTATTTGTAATGGGATGATTTTTTTTTCTTTCTTCATTTTTATACCCATTCAATTCTATACCTATTGGGTTCTTTTTGAGTTTTACGATGATCATTTTTGAGAGAAATAGTTACTGAGAAGAAAACGTAACTATTTTTGATATTGCTAATGTAACTATTTTTGAAGACTGCTGGAGATTTCTTTTTGAGAATAATACTTCATATTATTTTCCATCTGTGAATATAATTTTGTTTTTTAGTTGCACGAAGAGAAGATATCAGCGATACAGGAGAAGCTGGAACTCGCCGAACAGAAGCTGGCCCAATACTCTAAACTGCCTGAGATGGAGGAGCAGCTGAAACAGCGCATGGAGGCGCTGACTCAGGTGAGACCCCAGGTACGGAGGCTCTCAGCTCACTTATTATTATATTTATCAGTGTTTATTAGCACCGTCCCATTCCCTATTAGAACAGATCACAACATAGTCTCCTATGTTCTAGCTCTGTCTTTCTTATGGCATTATGTGTCTAACACCTCGGCCCCCCCTCCCCCTCCAGCACAATTAAATCTCTGTGTATTTGTGCACTCTTTTTTGACTGACTGCATTCTTTTTTCATCCCCTTAAATCTTTACTAACAAAATTGCTGTGTTTTTACATTGCCCATTTAATTGTTTTACCTCTTTCTAAAAGTTTTTTTTTTCATAAGTAAGAGCTAATTAGGTGTCTTCTCAGCTGATTAAGCTGATAAGGAAATAATTATTAACTTAAATTTCAGTAATAATGGTGGTAAAATCCGGCATAATCAGTAAAAAATCCATCTACTCTTTCTGAATTAAAAAGTTTATTATTTTATATACAAACATAACATACATAAACAAACAACATAGATACAGGGTTACCCATTTAATAATAATAATAATTTCAGATGACATATGTTTCTATAAAATTTAGCATAGAACTCTTGAAATCTTGATGAAAGAGTCACATAATGCCGTAATCTATCCTGATTGTGTAAGGCTTTAAATGTTAGATGATTAGTTTAGTATGTCTAAAGTGAGCCTTGGGCTAGATTTAACAGTTACGGTCCCTAGACATAATAACAAAACACACCAAAATGACATGACAATACTCCTCTTGACCACTCAATTTTAAGTGACACCTCATCGCAATTTTTCTCCCTTTTCAAAGCACTAATATTGATCCCACCACGTTGCTAGATCTGTCCGATGTAGAATAATTGCTTGCGATCATTATAAACCCCCGCTTTTCACTATCGTTGCAGGCCCAAGAAAGACACGGCTCTGCCGAAGACCGAATCCAGAGGCTGGAGGCGAACCTGGAAGAGAAGAACACGGAGCTGGTCCGCCTTAACCAAAGACTTAAGATGAACGAGGAGCACAACTCCCGTCTGTCGGCCACCGTCGATAAGCTGCTGTCGGAGTCCAACGACAGGCTGCAGGATCACCTGAAAGAGAGGATGCACGCCCTCCAAGAGAAGAACAGCCTGACGCAGGAACTAGACAAGACGCGCAAGATAATGGAGGAGCTGGAGAACCAGAAGACGGACATAATGAAAGAGCTGGGCAAGTCGAGACTGGAGATCGATAACGTGAAACGGCAGATGCTGCAGCAGGAGATCGCTTATAACATCCAGCAGACGGACGCGTTGACACGTTCGCTTTCGCCTAACACCGTCGTCGATCCAAACAGTTTCTCCAGAAGTGCTAGTCATTCCAGCTTCGATACTCATTCCTTACCTCGTAGAACTAATAAGAGTAGAACGCCGATCGAGGAGGATCCCAAGATGGCTTTCGGTTCGAGAATCTCCGAGCACGAATGGGAGAAACTGCAACAGGTAATGTAGTTCTAATTATTATTGCATCTATGGCAAAAAGCAACTACAAAGTTATGATTTTGAACACTAAATTGTAGTTCTTATTGGAGCTTGCATTCAGGAGTTTTAAAAATTGAGAAATGTATCCAATTCTTCAAAATATGATGGAAATATTATGAGTATAACTGTTAGATCTGTTAGCACTAGAAACTATTCCCACCATTCAGGTGTTCAAACGTGTGCAAAATTTTTAATTATTATTGACTAGGAAAATCTTGAGCTGTTCTCTGTTCTTCATTTACAGAGTGTTTCATGTTGAAGAACAAACCAATGCAATCATAGAAGAGTTGTTTGGTGATCAAACACTTTTGCCAGATATAAAAAATATAGAACACTCTCAGAATTATAATTTTTGAAGGTAAAAAGAGTTTTTTGCTGATCAAACAAAAAGCTCACATTTTGGCAGTTAAAAAAATTATTCGATAGCTCAGATTATACAAAGTGTTCCAGTTTATAGTAGCGTAACTTCACCATTCAATAGAAAAAGTCATTTTAAGGAAAAAAGTTTATCACATGCATTGAAAAGTTCTGAGTTTTCGAGATACCGGGTGTTGAGTTTTCTGAAAGAGCATTTAATTTTGGCGGAGATCAGGGTATGTTGTTACCCTTCTTAAATAATTTCTACGCCACTGACTTTAATGCAAATATGATATCTTGAAATTAGTGCTAATAGAAATACTCATTTCCAGAAATTAATCATTTTTGTGATTGAAGCATGTTGCATTACAAAAAACTTGCATGGGTTCCTACATTGTGAAATACCTTGAAAACAGTGCGTCCTACAACCAAAAGGTAAAATGACTTTTCTCTTCTAAATAACACAATGAGGTATCTACCAAAAATGTCATACTCGCCCAAAAATGTCTTACTTGCATTAAAGTCAATGGTGTTAAAATTATTTAATAAAAAAGGTAACAACACACCCAGATCTATGCCACTGGATCGAATAATGTTTCTTTGGGAGCATTAAATCGTGTACTTCAATTAAGGCAGCTATGTAATTTTGAGAAATTCCATTGAACCAATTTAGACTAATAATTATGATAGAAAGTGTTACTTCTTTTTTCCCAATAGTGTTTTGTTTACATGCAAAAATCATTGAAAATTAATAAAAGGAAAGAGGGAAATTACTAAACAAAGTTTGAAGATCTACAGACAACTGATATAGGTAATTGGGCATTTGAATAAATAGTTAATATATCACCAACAGAAATGTTTTAGTTTTTGGAGCAGGCTAATAATTGGATATTGCTTGAAAAAATTAGTGAAAATCCATCAAAAATGGGAATGAAACAACTGAAAAATGCCAAAACTCCTAAAATGCCTTTGTTTTAAAATACCCCAAAATGGATTTTTATTTTCGAACCAAGGCAATTTGGCACTTTGAAAAAAGGTATAATAAATCATTAAAATTAGGTCTAATAATTTATCGAGCATTTGTTAAAGGATCAAGGGTGTAGCGATTGTGGGATTTTATATGGTGGGATTTATATTGCCTGTAGACATGCGAGCTTCGGAGTGCTAGCCCCCCCCCCCCCCCTCCCTGAACGCCACTATTATATAAATTTCATCCTATGGCTTATCCAGTTTCTGAGAACATGGACCATCCACTGTTGTGGTGGCTCCCTCAGATAAGTGGCTGCCCCTCCTAAGCAAATACTCTAACTGTAGACTATAAAATTGACTTTGAATGGAAGGTAATTAATTAAATAATATATTGGAAATTTTTTATGTTTCAAATTTCCTTTTTTTATCAAGTTTTGCTTTAATTGTTTTGAAGGGTGTTCTTACAGGATGAATCAATCTCTCTGTATTTGAAAAAAAAACTTTTGGGAAAACATTTCATGTCTGAGATTGTATCTGTAAAACTAATCAGATTCTTTCATTTTGCTATTTTACAAATTCAATCTGAGACATGATATTTTTTTCCATAATGCCTGCCTAGTTTTTTTGTTCACGGCTCTTTTTTCATGTAAAACGACCATGACGTCATCTTTATACCAACTTTATTTACACAATGGCTTCTAACCGTTGACTATATGATTTGAGTTGCCAAGCCTGAACAAATTTATTCCGATGCAACTTCATGTCAAGTTATGACTTTCAACATTTATGAATATCATTCACACAGTAATTTCATGTCTTATTCTGAGAAAATTTTGATGTAAATTTTATTTAAATGGTGTGATAATCTGAGTTATGACATCCTGTTTTGAAAAATGGCAAACTTGCGTTATTGTTAACAATGATATCATAATATCTTGAGTGAAAGGAACCATAACAATAGAGTGGTTCTTACAAAAGTAAAATTGGAAAGTAAATAATAAAAGGAAGCAAAGTGGAGACTGTGTGTGAAAGATGGAAAACAAAACATGGCTCTGAATTGTAATGAGAATAAGTTTATTTTAAGAAGAGATTACATTAACAAACAAAACAAACATTTTTGAATATTTTCCGGTTAATAATGAAAGGCTCTCGAATGGGGCTGTTATAGACAAATCATCAAGAGAGACTATAAATAGCATTGATTTATTGGTTACTAAAAATAATACACTCCAGATTCTTCAAACTGAAGTGTACAAATATAATGTAGCGCAGATCATTTCATATTTCAGTAGTAATTTGTTCTGGTTCTAACTGGAGTGAATTTGCCCTTCGTGCTTTTTAAAATACCGCTCCTCTTAAGAAAGTGAGCAAATTAATATCTCTATTTATTCTTTGTTAATTAGATCTCTGATGAGCAGAAAAATTGCTTTTCCTCCGCATGTCTTTTAACACGGCAATATCTCCAGGCGCACGTCCTCGCCAACGTCCAGCAAGCCTTCGACGTGTCCAGTGACGCCGAGGCAGACGACAACGACAGCCTCTTCAGCACGGCCGATATCCTCTCCCCGTCCGGCCACACCGATGCCCAGACCCTGGCCATGATGCTGCAGGAGCAGCTGGACGCCATCAACAACGAGATCCGTCTCATCCAGGAGGAGAAGCAGAACACCGAGGCCAGGGCCGAGGAGCTGGAGTCCAGGGTGGGCAGCATGGAGCACATGAACCTGCTGGCCAGAGGCAGGAGCCTGGAGAGGCAGAGCCCGCCCGTAAGCGGGAGGTCGACGCCCAAGAGCCATCACTCGCCTCAGAGGGATTACCTACATAAGTATCACACGGTGAGCTTGGGATCAAGGGGTTCGAGGAATTGGGGTAGTTTTTGTTTTGTGATTGTGTGGTTTTATTTTTTGAAGAGTAACGATTGGTTAGTTAACTCAAAAATTCTTTCATCAAAATGCAGGAAACGCCGATTTATTAAATCAGAACTAGAAAATTTAACTTGCATTTCGATACTCTTCAGGTTCATATAAAATGTAAGATGTTTAGTGAAAGAGAAGCTGTTGCTACTTTTAGAGTAATGCGCAAACAATTTTGATGTTGCTATTAACTAATGAATGTCTTAGGTTTGTGCATAAATTTTTTAAATCAAATGGTCAACCTCTGCAAGTAGAAGACACGATTCATTACAAAAGTAGGTTGAGGAAACTGTAAATAATATTCAATATTTTATGTATTTATTTAATTTATTGTGGATATTGCAACATGTTCAATGTTTGCTTCTTCCTGCTTTGGATTCACCAATTTCTGTTCTATTTTGATCAATGTAACTGCCAATATTGTAACACTTTTACAGGAATAATTATAAAAGAATATTATTTTGCTGAGAAGTTAGTGTCCAGTTAATGTGTTACTCCTATGGAGCAACATCTTCTCTTCATTTTGTTAATGCATGCCCTTTTTTATGTCATTGCACGTTCTGAGGTTATAAAGCCAACTGTCATAATCACAACGTTTACCGAACGATATTAGTGATAGGTGTGTGACCCTGTGATGTTGTAGGCACCTGCGTCAATGTCCCCGGCGCATTTACAACAATATCATTCGACTTTGAGTCCCGGAGCCCTCTCAGAATCGTTGCCTTCCAGTCAGGTTTGTTCATTCAACATGGTCGGTACTCTCTCGTCAGCTGTAAATGCTACATATAGAATTTTTAAATCAGCAATGAAATCGGTTTATCAAGTCTTTTTAACTCTATTAATCACTATGACAGTTTTTGTCAGGAGAGAGAGATTAGTAAAGATTAACATGCACAGAAGATTTATTTATAAGTCTTCTTCCAGGTGTCTCCGTATTTTTCCCAATTTTGATACATACGAACATAACATAAATCTTCTCTCGTGACACTGATGATTGGCTTTGCTTTAATTATTGCAAATTAATTAAATTTAACTATATAGTATCTATGTTACCTGCTTTATCACCGGCAACATAGTTACTCTCAAGTTTTCAATACTTGATCAAGCTATTTTTATTATTATTATTATTGCTGGATATTTACAGCTGAGTGAGGTGTATAATTTTGTTGGCTTTAACAGACATCACACGCACATGAACTTTTTACTCACTGGCAGCATGTTTTGGAGTCTGGTCGGTTCGTTGCGATGGGTTAGGTATAAACTGATGTTTGGTGATTTTTTAGCTGCAGTTGGCACCGCTTCCGTCTGAGATGTCGAGAGAGGACATGCACATGGGCGGGGACAGCAGCAGCGGGGGCGGGGCCTCACCGCTCACTGCGAGATCGTTAAGACTGGAACGAGTAGCTCAAGCATTAGCTCATAGTCAGGAGGAATTGAGAAGGTGAGCTGGAAATGAAAAATATGTATACGACTTCATTGGTAATTATTATGTTGTATGTGTGTCGCAAGATTAACATGTAAAACAGTGAAATGTGTAACAGTAGTTTGAAGTAACCAGATATGGAGTTTCGAATAATGTTTCCTCCGTAATTAAGTTACCAACTGGGGTAGGTAGAGTTTGCCATTAACCACCAGGTGATGAAATCATTTTCGTTTTTATTTAAAATTGGAATGGATGCTTTTAGTTTTTAAATTGTATACAAAATATTGTATAATAGTTATAATACACAGGGTGTATGGAAATGATGAGCAAAAAACTCTGTGGGGTGATTTTACTCCACTATAACTTGGCATGCGGGCACTGCAAAGTTGAAAAATTCGTTGTAGTGCTATCACACGTAACACCCCAAACTTTGAGTCCTGCCTCACTCGACAATTTCAGAGCATTGTTTATTAACTCTGCTTCAAGAACAGAAGTGCTCTTGGTTTTGCAGGAAATATACAATCAGCCATTTCCATTTACCATTCAAAACTAACCAGCCCCTAGCAGGTGTTTCTTCACTTTATTAAACAAATATTCACCACTATGTTCACAAAAACTTACCTGAGAAATCAATATGGGCATCCTGAACCAGCCTCCATTAGATTCCTTTTTAACTTGAAATTTATACTCCACTTAATTTGTTTTGCGACACATATAGACATATGTACATGAATACAGGATGGCCTTTTTTTTTTGGGAAAATGCATAGGGATTTTGCTTATCTTAAGAGATTGGAAGTATGTAGGTTAATTGTTTGTTATCTGAAAAGACATTTAGGATAGTGCCGGTTGCAGTGGTTGCTGAAATATGCTGAAAAACTGAAAATTCATGATTCTTTTCTAAAGTAAGGCTGACATATCTTTTTTATTATAAAAACTAAATATTATTTTTTATAGGTTTTATAAGTCGTGATGAGCTTATCCATCTGAAAAATTTTCAAAGCTGGACCAGATCTCAGTTTTCCTAGTCAACTTTTGAGTTTCTTCCAAAATATAGAAAATTCAAAATTTTCTTCTCCTTTTTTTTGAATAAAAGTTACTTTTTTTTACTGAATAACGTTATAAGTACTTTAAAACTATTTTAATATTTTAAACAGAAGAATAAGACTTAAATAAGAAATCTCGATTTTCCAGTTTTTTCATCATTATGTATTTCCAGCAACACTTTCCTTAACTTCTTTTCAGATAACAAATCAGCACTGAAATATGCAACTTGGCCAGTTTGTATTTTCCCAAAAACCGATGCCCTGTATTATTATTTTATATCAGCGCGTAAAATGATAATTATTATAAACCCTTAACAAGATGTTTGAAATTTGACAGGCGTATAAACTGTTTTAAAGTTGAAAATTTTATTTATATCAAACAACTTGTTCTGAGTTCAAATAATATTTTACTCGATTTCTTAACATTTAACTGGCTGTTGAATTTTTTACGCATCAGACGGACTGGAGCCAGTGGCTTACCACCCGGAGTGGCTTACAGGTCATTAGAACTTACTTACTGTTGCACCTTTAAAATCTTTAAGATGCACTGTTTTTGTTTTTTCTATGATATTTTGCTGTTTAAATTTATTGGCTTCGAAATTTATTGGATATTATTGAAAGTGTTAAAAAATTAACTGAAACAAATGAGTAAACATATAAAAGATAATGGAGCTTTCGATCGAAACATCAAGTAACCGCCATAATACTGCTTACAATCTTTTAAGCTTTAATATAAATGCCAGGTTGTGCATTTTTTAAAATACTGGTAATTACATTTATGTTTTCAATTATTGATAATGGTTTGAAGAAAAAGAAAAATTCTGTAAATGGGAAATATGGTACTTACTTGGATGAGAAAATATAATGTGTGATAAAAAGTCAGGTAACTGGACTCCCAATTAATTTTTTTGAGGATTTAAGATCCTTCTTCTGCAGCCAGATTGAAAAAACAATCATGATAATATCAACTTAAGTATGTAATTGCTTTGAACTATTTGAAGTTTATTTTGAAAACCAACATTAGTCTGTTCTCATACAGTTGTAGGACACTAGTACATTGAGGAATTAATCTCATGTGCTTCTAATAAACTTCTTCCAATAATGTCCAGTTAATTTCTTTTTCATCTGTGACATAGATTATCTGATATAAAATTGCAGTAATTGTTGGTATGGGCACTGAATTTGTAAGAAGGATAATGATATCATCAAATCTAATAAAAATCTTGCTGATGCCAACAATTACTCCAGCTTTAAATCAAATATGCTATAAATAGTATACCTAGAAACGTGTAAAAATGTAGTGTTTTTGAGAATTTAGATTCAAAATTTTTATTTTAAGTTATTATTATTAGGAAAATGCAAAAAAAACCTCATCAAAATGGCTCATGGAAAATATGAAATGTTTTTAGAAGTACCTACTAGAAGCCGTAAAAGCCTAATTAGTGTAGTTAAATTTGAAACTTTCAAGCTAAATTCTCATAGTCACTGTTTAGTCTGTTGTCTTAGGTGCTCGGTATATAAAAATGAAAATAAATGAAATTGTTGTTTGGAAAATCAGGAAATTGTTAGACATAGACAAGCGAAAAAGGTACTCTGTTGGGTTTGAAAATGTTTAAAAGGATGTTGTTTATATGGCAGGAAATGTTTAATTTTTCATTTTCAAAGTTGCATGGAAGCTGTGTATTACTTCTTTTCTCAAGTTACTAAATTATTATTATTAAAATTTGTTTCCTTTTCTAAAATGGTTGCTGGGTGAAAGGAAATTGCTCATAAATTTAATCAATCTATGGAGAAAATACATTTGTGTTAAAATTAATCACCATTTTAGGGCTAAAAATGTGTAGGGTTTGTCTAAAACAATTTTTTCCCTATCTAAAACTGTAATGATTGATGAAATTCATATTTTTTGATTTGTTCTAGTGAAATTAAATAAAATAGATTCATGAAACAAGAAGAAAATGTTCCTATTTAAGATTATAAAGTTACCCCCATCCCACCTATAATGAGGGGAAGAGGGATAATTTTTGACACTAATGTGTTTCCTCTTAGGAATGATAAAATTTTTGTTATGGACCCGTTTTTCATAGAATTCTTATTAGATACTTACTCGAAATATGTGAAATCATTATAGGTTTGATTACAAAAACTCTTATGAAGTTATGATTTGCTTAAATGTAAACAGTTCTTTTAGAATGCCATGTTCTGGTTGACTTAATGTCAGTTGAAGTAAAAACCTTGACTGGAAATTTGAGTTTTTAGTTATAGGTGAGTTGGTGACCATGAACTTTAACTACTGTTGGTATTGATTTATTTGATACATTTATGACATTGCTACATAGCTAGTTAATTAAAATTTTCAACACAAAAACTACAATCAACAAAATATAAAAACGGAAGTCGGAAAGTAGAATGTTGAAATATTGTTCTCATTTGATTTGTTAAAAGAAATATTATGTGGATTCCGGCAGAGAAGAGCTGAATAACACAACAACAATAACAATTGAAAAAGTTTATAATTGTTGCCTTAATTGAATTTCTAATGAATTCATCAGCAGAACAAAGGAAAAATTAAACCGCCGTCCTATTTATATGCCGAGCGCCTATTGTGCTCTAGGTAGGTGTGTGTGCGTTCCGTTCTGAATTGAAGTTCGCCATGTCGCATGCTCCCCTCAACTTCCACCCACAACTTGGAATCTGTACAAATAATACAAACATACCAGCATGCTTGACTAGTGATAGTTTAGACAGTAGAATGCAGTGTGTTTAGGCAAGGACAGACACACACACCTCCATCTCCTCTGTCCTCTCGTCACAGCAGCCAGGAGAGCCTGCACAAGAACACCATCCAGGGCATGCCGAGGGACGTGTCGGCAGCCGCCGTTGCAGCCGCCCAGAAGAAAAAGGGAATCAAGTCCTCGCTCGGACGGTTCTTCAGCAAGAAGGAAAAGGTGAGTCTGGTTTTTTTTTTGTTCCACATTTTCCAAAAAAGATTTTTTTAAACCAACCAACTGGAAAGTTTGGTTTTTTTCATAAGGAGCTTATTCATCGGAACACGGGTGAGGCCGAAAATATGCCTCGTTTGTAAGTTTTTTTGATTGCAAACGATGGGCGCCGAGGCAATGAACAGAGCACCAATCCATCTGTGATAATACTAATTATTAGTATAGTAGTCAAACATTAAGTCTTTTTGTTGTCCCAACTTATTTTTAAAAACTGCCAAATATTATTCTAATTATGTAAATTTTGAAATCTGGTAGATAAATAATTGAACAGAAGAAAAAGTTTCTTCACGGCAGTTTTGTATATGTATGTGTGTATTATTTTATATTAAGTTTGAATAATTAATTATTCATCATTAACAGTAATTATGTCTTATTTCTTTAATTTTAGGTGAAAGGAAAAGATGTATCCGATGGCTCCCTCAGTCTTAGCCAAAGCACTCTTGGAATGCCCGATGGAGATATCAGTGAATCGATGAGTATTTCCGGGAAACTGGGTCAAAAAGCCGAGTTTGATAGGCGACAGAAGAAAAAGTAAGTCACTATTACTGTGCCTCATATTATAAAACTCATATAGGTGCACTTTAATTTTCAACTAAATGGGCTCAAGGTCATATTAACTTATGCTAGGCACTTAGGCAGTCATATTGAATATTATTGAAAAAAAAAGGCGAGATTGGAGCGGGTGGTAGCTTGGTGGGTTAGAGTGCAGATTACTAAGCCGCTGAACTGTCATCGTCTGGGTTCGAATCTCAGTCTCACCATGGTTCTTTGTGTTTGTCGTATGAATTATTTATTTCCTTAAAAAATGTGTCTGTGGCTATATGAGCTCCATCTCGAAACCAAACTACCAGAGTGGAGCGACTACATCTCATCTATACATAGTTAAGATAAGATCAAGGTTCTCTCTTTTTATAAAAATAAAAAATGGAGAGTACAATTTAAAATTCTGACATGAATAATCTCTCCACAATGTTGTTACAATATAATCACCAAAATCAACTACTATAATTAGTTCATTCATATACAAATAACATTAATCTCAAATAAATCCCACAGGTCTTAGATGTTTATTCTGATTAAGTAACCTTGTAAGCGCCCATTTAGATAAAAAGTAGACTGTATTTTTTGCAAGATTTGAGGAAATAGAACAGTTTTTCTGTATTTTTTTGTCAATCATGATTAACATAATAACTTTTCTTTCCTAGGGAGCGTGATTATCGCCACGATCTCCTGGCAGAGGCGATGAAGGCCGGCACCCCGTTCGCCCTTTGGAACGGTCCGACCATTGTCGCCTGGTTGGAACTGTGGGTGGGCATGCCGGCATGGTATGTGGCCGCTTGTCGGGCGAACGTCAAGTCGGGCGCCATAATGAGTGCGCTCAGCGACACCGAAATCCAACGGGAGATCGGCATCAGCAACCCGCTGCACAGGCTCAAGCTCCGTCTCGCCATCCAGGAGATGGTCTCGTTGACTTCCCCGTCAGCGCCCAAGACCTCCCGGACGACTCTTGCGTTCGGGGACATGAACCACGAATGGATCGGGAACAGCTGGTTACCTTCGTTGGGGCTTCCGCAGTATCGGACTACGTTCATGGAGTGCCTGGTCGACGCCAGGATGTTGGATCATCTAACGAAGAAGGATTTGAGAGGACAGTTGAAGATGGTCGATAGTTTTCACAGGTTTGTGTTTGTTTAATTTTAAAAGTTATTATTTTTGAAAGCTTTTACGCTACTGGTAGACTTGTTGCTTGCTGTTTTTAAAATTAATCGATTTTTTTATATATTTTTTCAGAACTAGCTTACAATATGGCATATCATGTCTGAAAAGGCTAAATTACGATAGAAATTTATTAGAAGATAGAAGGAAAAATTGTGAAAATTCAATATCGGACGTTTTAGTGTGGAGTAATGAACGTCTAATTAGATGGGTTGTCGCCGTAAATCTAAAAGTGAGTTTTGCCATCACTCCAATCCCAGCCCGGGGGGACATCATTTCATTTTGTTTTGTTTGATTTTTCAGGAATATGCAAATAATTTACTGGAATCCGGAGTCCACGGTGCTTTGATTGCTTTGGATGAAAGCTTTGATGCGAGCAGTATGGCCCTAGCGTTGCAAATACCAACACAAAATACTGCAGTAAGTACAATTTATCTAATTAATCTTTTTAGGTAAATAACGTATTATGGAAGCTATTATGACTTTCCTTTTTTTCCATATTTTTTTCTCATATTGTTTCAAGTATGTGGTGGAACATGTTTTTTTTTTTACTTCACTTCTAAATAGGGGTTTGTGCTCCATGAAAAGCCATGCTTTCCCTACATTAAATAATAAAAGGATTTTATTTTGAATGATGATAGATTTTTAGTTTCCAGAATTATTTAAAGAATGTGAGAAATCAATATGGCATCCATTAGAAAAACAAAAGTCAATATACGCGCAAAACTAAGCAAGTTTAGAAAAATATTGAATGAAGAGATAATAATCTCTTCATTAACCCTCCTCCTAGATTAATTAATGTCTTTGTTAACAGGCGAGACAGATGTTAGAAGTGGAGTTCTGCAACCTTCTTCGCGTGGCAACAGAGCGTCGTCCGGAAGACATAGGCCGGTCCTGATACGGACAGCCAGATGTTCATTGAGCCGAGACCACCTAGCAAGTGTTCGGGCCCCTCCGTCATAGCGGGCCAGTGCATACCTAAGCAGCATACTGGCGATGAAGACGACCTCCATGGACATAAGAAATAAGAGCTTTAATGAACTAACCTGTATCGTACATAACTCATAGTATTATAAATTAACTGTACATTGAAGTTGTTGTTTATCTGTTGGAAAACCAGCGAGTATATTGTTGATAGTGGCGGCGAAAGTCAGTATTATCCCACGCGTGCCTGCACTCGTGCTGCCACCTGTTGAGCTTGTAGACACTGTTTATTTGGCTGTTAGCTGGTACATGATCGGGGGGTCGGTCGGGGGTTGATATGTCAGGTGGTCCGTATGGTGGTTTTAGTTGTGATTTCTCCATAATAATTGTAACAATAATAATAATAATAATAACAGCAGATGAAATACTGGAAATTTGCATATACCTGATGGAAGTTTATGTAAATGGATATGTATGTATGGTTTATAATAAATAATGTGAGTCTAGAAGCTTTATAGTTGCTACCTAATTATTGTGATTTCTAAAATGGTAGAAAGGGATTCAACTTTGTAACTTTATAAACTTCATAAATGGGTGTGACAGGTATTTTTATTTTTTATCATTCCAACTCTAAAATTAATATTTTTTCTTTATTAGTTTAATAAAATTGAATCAGAAAGGATATCGGTATATTTGAAAAATCAGTATTTGTATCATTAGCAATATCAGTCTCGTATCAGTATTTGTAAGGATGTAAATTATGCAGTGTTATCCTTGCTTAGTTTCAATTTTTAATTAATTTGAAAGGGGTTTCTTGAGATTTAATGTTAGATGGAATTCACATATCCAAAGCGTACATTTTTTAAGTTATTATTTGTACCCTGTTTATTGTGTAAAAAATGATATTTGTATGGAAAATTCACTCATGCCATGCGTAGAGTTATTGACATTCACAAGATTTTATGAAAATTGAAGACGAATAACCCAGATATACCTGCTATCTTTTTTTCTCAAATATCTGTCAACATTTTTGCCAAAATCACTCAAAAGCCACCCTTTTAACTTCTGTCGAAAGTTTTTCCCGTCATATGATACCACAATCTGGCTGTTCATTTAAATGTACAGTAGACAGAAAATTACAAAATTACAATATTGGCAGCAAAGTATCATCTACCGTAAAGCAGGGCCGGGTTTATTTTTTTTCTGCCCAGAGTAATAATTTTTCGGCTTCAATACCAAAGGAAGGATCCCCCAAATAAAGCATCACAGGTCTAAATTGTTTTTCTTATTCTGTCAGGCAATCATCGAGGACTTCAAATTTTACTCATAAAGGTTGAAAAGTTGTAAACAGTTCACTAAAAAAATTAAAATTTACTGCCCCTAATATGTTTTCACCATAGACTTTGGTCTAGCCAAGGCCTGATGTAATGCAACCTAGTACTTGATTCAAATAACGGAAATGGCTAAAGACAAACTCTGCAACATTTGGCTTTTCTTGAATACTTAATTAATTACAAGAGTTCCTGGGGTAAAGTTCCTGCAAAATCTCTGAGAGACTGAAAATTGTCCATTTAGGCATATCTGGGTTAATGAGGAACTGCCTCATGCAGATGAGAGTAAAGCAAAATTTTCTGCAATCTCATTTAATCGATTTTACCCTGTTAGCAATAGGTAAGTAATTCCAAATAGTTTTTTCTCTCCATTAAACAAGAAAAATTCAAATTATTTTTTCTATAAATAAATCAAGAATAGGAGGAATATTAATTAGGTACCAAATTACAGAGTTCACCTTTTTATATATATTTTTTTTAACTTTGAACTGAGGATATATACTTTCATCCACACTTTTTTAATCACTACTTACACCAACTATGAGTACTCCTACTCCTTAGGACCACTTCAAAACAATATAAACAGAAAATGGTTACATAAATGATAGAAATGGTATTTATTTATTGCTCACATTTATAAAAAATTGGTGTAAAAGGTGATTAAATAAAATAGTGGAAGAAATGTTCAATATTGCACAACTGTTTGTCCACACTTAATAGATTATTATTTCTATAATCACATGCAAAGACTGACTAGGAATGTTAAAAAAAAAAAACAGAAAATATGTACAAAAACTAACATGTTTCATGTTTAAATCATCTAATAATTTTTTACTCTGGCAGAGTGGAATAATGGTCTCCCAGAGACATTATTATTAAGAGGCTTTTTTCTTTGTGTTTGTATTTTTCCTACAGCTTTGTGAGAATGATCTAGACAATTCCTTAAATATTTAATGGACCATTAGTGCCAGGAATGAAATCATGTACATTGTAGATTGAAATCGTAAAATTTATAGAAACTTTTCAATTTTCTAACTATTTGATGACTGTAATGGAACATTAAATATAAAATAAGCTTTCTATGTGTAAATGATACCTGGGTCACATGAATTAAACTTCCAATACCTGTATGTATATTTGTTTAGGAGTAATAAAGTAATAGGTGTATGCAAATTTGCAGTAAATAATTCTTTAGGTGATTTTTTAAATCGGGGACTTTGATTTGACTTCACTAAAACTAAAACTACTACTGAACTAGTATCCGACTTGTACTCAGCTACTATTTCCAAGTCTCTCTCGGTTAGCGAAATCCAAGTTTCAGTGACAGTTATTTCCGTTAGTCCTTTATTCCAACCAATACTTATTAAACTTACCTACCTACCTACCTACCTACCTAACTACCTACCTGTCATAGTCATTAGTTAGAATATTCTGTATATATTATACAGAAACTGTATTTTTAACTTTTATTACATTTAGTATGTTTTATACAATGATTGTAATATATTTTGTTATTTATTTTGAAATTTAAATATACTACTGTGCTTATACATTGTTATTAACTACGCGGAGTTGTACTGATTACTCCGGGAATGATTGTCATTATTCGTATTTGACCTACATAGTGTTAATTTATGTACATTGCATTATACATAAATATACCGAAAAGCGAAATATTACTACGACTTTTATTTTTAATTTATACAGGGTTGAAAAAATTACTACTGTTTAATACTTTGAAATATATTTAAAAGGTTATATGTGCAAACTGTGAAGCATACCTTTGGTTTGTATATTATTTGTATTAGGTAGATTTAAGGAGTGAGATGAAGTGAGGAGGAGAGTGCAATTAATGACCACCACGAAGCTTGTTGGTTTTGTTCAGTGGCATACCTACCATACCGGCAAGCCTTGCGGTCGCGGGGGATGACGTCAAGGGGGCCCTGAGCTCTGGGCCTCAGCTTCGCCCACAAAAGGGCGCCCCAAATCAAAAAAGTATTACTCATATTTCGATGGTGTGAAAATTTCAAAAAAAACAAAAAATTAAAACATCATTCCCTTTTTCTAAAATATCGGATATGTATCCGCACAACCATAATTGTTTTAAGGTCTGTTGGACTTGCAATTTCATGTTTTCAGGGTGAAATTTTAATGCTATCTATAGGCCAACACACTATTTTTCTGCCTGAAGAAGGGTAACAATCAGTGCAGTGTTGTGACTTTTTTTGACCACAAAGATATGACCACAAAAGTGGTCATATCGGGAACACCTTGCATAAAATTGTCTATATAGATTCTTATCGGTTAAAACATTGGGGAAATTCCCTGTATCTCATAAAAGGTCAATATAGACATATATGCCAAGTATAATTTATATAGAAATAATAAATGGTTTTTACATGAATTTCTATAAATTTTTTCTACAATAAGGTTTGTTACCCATACCCTTCAATAATTATAAATTCTGAAATAAAATTCAAATCCTGAGGAAGTATTATTACCTATGTATTTATTAGACTTGACTGTATGTGTGTAATATTTAGAAGTGGATAAATAATAGATCAATTTCTATTGCCCATTTATATAGACTTTCCAGTATTAAGCTTGTGAAGATATTCCTTCCTGACATCCATTTCATCACAGGGTCGGTTGTAAGCAGTCCACACAGGTTCTCCAATGAAGTATCTTTTAGCACAAATGAAATTCTAAAAAAAAACAATTAAATTATAACAATAATAATTAACATCTACATTAGACATGGGCAGAATAAGGATTGTTATTATTATTATTATTATTATTATTATTATTAAATTGTCCGGAATGGTTTGCAACTCTTGTAACTAAAAAGATTTATTAACAACCAATATAACCTTATTATCCAGAGTGAACCGATGATATATCCCGCCTGGCAGAATCAGCAAATCTCCAGCGACAACTTCAATCCTGATCCATTCATCGTTCTTGTCACGGACGTCAAAATAACCGGAACCTTGTGCAACCAGTCGAATCTCCTCATCAGTGTGAAGATGTTCGTCGTAGAAGGTTTTCAGGACTTCTTTCAAATTTGGTATCTTTTCGTCGGGCAATATGCGTTGATCTTCATAGGTGTAACCTCGTTCTTTTTTTATTTTTTCTAACACACCGTCTGTTTCAAAAGTTTCAGGATTTAACTGAAACATGATATCAAGGATGAAAAATATTTTTCTTGTTCATGCTGTAAAAAGTTGAGCGTTCTTTTATTGGTCATCAAACGAACCCTGCTGATAGGGGAGAGGTTATTTGCAACAAAAAATTCCCATAAGCAGTGATGTGATTATTTACGGTTTTCGGATTATTCAATATTTCATGATTTGTGAAATAAGGGTTACATCCGAGAACAAAAAAATTGTTGTTTGTAAATAAATAGGCTAGAGGCTACCAGAGTGTGATGTTTGGGAATAACGTCTTATTCACACAATTGTTTTTTTTTTTAGAATTATTGTTTTATTAATTATTATTATTTATTTATAATTAAAATTATTTAGCATGTTAAAAAGGTAAGTTTGGAAATATCTAAACAATGCAACAACATTGAAAATAAACAGGTTGGTAAGGTATGTACTATGTTTTTATCTTACCTAATTTTATAACTTTATTATTTAAATCACTAGCCAGCTTAGTAACTCTCTTTTTATAATGACCATTTACATTTATAATACTCGCTGTAGTACCTACTTACAAATTTCCTAAGAAGCATACATTTTTTTATGCAGGTAAGAATTAATTTTTTCAATTTTTGATTCTGCTGGTAGAGAAACCTAGTAGCAGTATTATTATAATACTTTATTGAAATATTACATCAAACTGAAAGTTAATTTTGTATTCTTTAAATTTTTTACTCTAATGATGCTTATTTGAGCAATTATGCGCAACTTCAAATTAATTCACATTTTAGTTATTAGCTTTTTACATTTTATCCTATGATTTATGAAAACGTACTTTGGGCAGGCTTTACTTATTTCCTTATTATTATTACCTACTTAAATCCTTATTTTTTCCTAACGCATCTTTAAGAAGTTTTGGCTGAATTTTTTTCTCAACACTCATACTCTTCAAGAATTAAAATGTCGAGGAAAGATTCTAAAATGAGTTACAAAATCACGAGTTTGAGTTTCATTGTTTGTTTCTTTTTTGACACATTTAGGTTTAACCATTCACAAATCAATAAATAAAATGAGAATCTCACCTTGAAATATTCAACTCCTGTAATTTCTTGAAGCTTTTCTAGGGGTACATAAGCAGGGGGGCTGCGATGATGTTCGTTTCTTGGCTCAGAGAGATCGTTGTCCATATACCAGGCCCGAACCATGATTTATATTTTCTACTGTAATTTTATCTGATAAGAAATAATTCAACTTTTCATTTTTAGAATTTGGTATGTCGGAAAAAAACGAGAGTTTGTGATTTTTGTCATCATTTTTTGAATAAAAAGAAATAATGGCTTATGGGAGGTATTGTACATTTCTATGCATTACTTTAGATTAATATATTTTTTGATTTCAAAGCATGTAGATGCTGAGTTCATGTTTTTGACTAAACTCCACTGTTTTTGATTTTATCAAGCTTTTCTGCGAGGAAGAAAACAAAATCAATACTCCCAAAAAACATAGTTATTCTTATGCTGTGCGACAAATATTAAGGTTCATTTGTCAGTGTAATGCGCAGATCACTTCTCAACAATGAACATAATGAAAGAAAATCATAAAAAAGAGTACATATTTTGACATATACAGGGTGCGGAAACTTGTGAGTGGGTCATATAGGAATTTAACATGCAATTTCAGTTTTATGCAGATATCTTCAGGTTCATCTTCAGAATGAAATTTTATTTGAATAACTTCTGGCAATAATGGCTAAAATGTACTTAATTATCTACTTTTAATTTTGAATAGATTAATATTTAATGAAAAAAAATTTTTTTTTTTCGAACATACCTACACATTTAGTTCATTTTATTATCATGTGGTGCTATATTCTTCTGCTGTGTGATTGTACCTGTACAGTATACCTACTACATTTCGATATAAGTTATCAATAAAATCTTGAAAGTAATTTATTATGGAATTTGTCTGATTTGACTTCAATGTACTTATCATCATTATTAAATAATCCAACAATGACAACAATCCACCTTGTCAATAAAACCGGAAAAATTGGTAAACCGGCAAAATTTCCACATTATTAGTAAAGTTTTTTAACTGAAAATATGTATAGAGTCATTAAATAGAAATCGTTATAGCCAAAAATTATTGCCTCTATCATTTTTCTCTTAAACTTAAGCTGGAGATATTATTTTCACAAAACTAACTTTGCATGTTGAAATGCTATGAGTCATTTACAAGTTCCCAGTCTGTATGTGTGATACGATATCATTGTAATTATAAAAAAAATTACTGAAAAATACCTACCTGGAAAAATATAAAATTTTAAATGTCGCTCATAAGAAATTAAAAGAGTCAAAATCTTGAAGTTAAAAAAAGTCATGACAAATTTTAATTTTCCGAAAGTGTCCCTATGTCCCTAATAATGTCTATAACAAAAAATCCACCGCTTCAGGTAGGTAAATATTAAAAAAATAATTTATTTTGGTAATTATATACAACCGCGGCTCCTAAGTTTCATCAATTTTTTCGGGACCGAGGAGCGAAATAGGGGTGCTGGGTGGGTAAGAAGCTAAAAACAGCCATTGCAAACTAATATTAAGGTCACATCTAAGGCCTCTTTGACACTACGGTCGAATTTCTATTTTTTTCACTTTCAGGGCAAGGAAAATCTTCGAGATTAACAGTAGCACGATTTTTATTTTGAATTTTGCATTTATTTTGCATTTATATTCAAAAATACGTGACATCGTTCGCTATTATGATCCGACTACGTTTGAATGCGGTTCATATGTTGGGCCGGCCCTGGTATTGATATTACGAGTTTCCGGCCGCTTAATGTTTATTCCGTCCACTCGACACTCTGACCTTGCATGTTTCTTATGTGATTTTCGCTGTTCTAAACAGGCCCGCACTCAGGAAGACCGTCTTTTGATGCCCTTTTGTTCGCTTATCTTCCATTTGCAAAGCAAATTAATACCTTCCATGGTGTTACTATAGGTATGTCCTCCTCCCCTATACATATAGGTGCCATAGTGAAACTGTAGGAGCCGCGGGTGTATATAATGACCTTTATTTTTTCCGATATCTCGAAAACTAAAAATAAGAGATACTTACCCTTACTCTCGAGAAAAAACCGGCACCTGTAATTAAGACAAAAATTACCATTAATTACCTACCCTTGCAAAAAAAAAGTAAGAATATGCACCTAGTTTTGTTAATTAGATATAGCAGGTCCTAATTTAATCCCTAATTAAATTAAGTCTATTTAAGAACTCTTAATTATTATTGGTTGATATCTCATAACAATAACTTGGGTCAAAAATTGGTCAAAAATAGACCAATAAAAGGTTTCCTAACTAATTATTGTAAATTAAAGAGTAGTAGCTGGGAAGATTAGAGCGTTTATGGCTATAACCTACGTTTTTTATTTAATATTCTAAAATCATCCAATTATTAAATACTTACTTACTTATAGCTTTAAATTAAAACTTGTTTACCTATTAGTTACTCTTATTAAAGATATTTTTTGACCTTTCGTCTCTCTCGTCGCTGAGCTTGTTTTGTTAATAACAGTTCAAATAAGTTTGACGACGTTCAACAAGCGAACGAGGATGAATAGTCGTGCGATTGCCGATTACTGTACTGATTGGTGATAGCAAATACGCTAGACTATAATACGTCCAACTTCGACTGAAAACCGGCAGCGAGGCGACGCTAGCGAACCTGGCGGCTCGAGGACCGCTACAGTTGTTCTACTGGGCCCGGAATAGAGATGGGAAATACTGTTACCGAAGAGTACGACCGTTCCAATCCAACTGGTACCGCGACAGAAAAATACCGCGACAAAATACCGGTATTTTGGAACTGTTTAGCCATAGCCACATCGCCGACTGGAGCGGAGCCGTAATCGCGACACGCATACCCTGACCCTCGGAACGGTATCTCTACTATAAACTCCTGCTCCTGGAGTGCTGGAACTGAATTATGTATAATCATAGTTCCTTGTTCCACGTGATGTTTTAGCCCATATGGCCTTGTATCTTGTATTGCATCTCTGTCCGTACTTCGGTTCGGTACGTATACCTATGTAGGTATCTTCATTTTTTTTTTCTTACAAGACTGAAGTAAATGAAAAAATTTTTTTTTGCTTATTTCACATTCCATCTCAAGTATTTTTTCATTATATGTAATACAGTTACATATTTACATTTTTATTTGATAAGTATTATGTTATTACTTATAATTTTTAAAGAGTCAAGTATACCTATAATTATTCCTTTTTTGTTTTCTGGCTTGAAATTTTTACTTTTTTTAATTTTCTTAGAGGACCGAAGTAGCCTTGCATAACTAATCAGTAGGTACTCAACGATCCCATAGAGAAATATCGGGTCCGGGGTCTGGGTATAATGATTAAGTATCAAGCAAGCAAAAGTAATCAAGTAATCAACTCAACGTATCAGATACTTGTGACTAATGTATCAATATCTACTCGATACTGTTATCTGTTGCACATCACTATGGTGCAGTGTGTTAGTTACAACTCGCGACACTAAATGGCGCTGCCACAGCGGCTGCCTTCGAAATGCATGTAAAATTGCCGGAGTTGGACGTATTAATAGTCTAGTGTATTTGGTGATAGCAAATACACTAGACTATTAATACGTCCAACTCCGGCAATTTTACATGCATTTCGAAGGCAGCCGCTGTGGCAGCGCCATTTAGTGTCGCGAGTTGTAACTAACACACTGCACCATAGTGATGTGCAACAGATAACAGTATCGAGTAGATATTGATACATTTAGTCACAAGTATCTGATAAGTTGAGTTGATTACTTGATTACTTTTGCTTGCTTGATACTTAATCACTATACCCAGACCCCGGACCCGATATTTCTCTATGGGATCGTTGAGTACCTACTGACTAGTTATGCAAGGCTACTTCGGTCCTCTAAGAAAATTAAAAAAAGTAAAAATTTCAAGCCAGAAAACAAAAAAGGAATAATTATAGGTATACTTGACTCTTTAAAAATTATAAGTAATAACATAATAATTATCAAATAAAAATGTAAATATGTAACTGTATTACATATAATGAAAAAATACTTGAGATGGAATGTGAAATAAGCAAAAAAAAATTTTTTCATTTACTTCAGTCTTGTAAGAAAAAAAAAATGAAGATAACCTACATAGGTATACGTACCGAACCGAAGTACGGACAGAGATGCAATACAAGATACAAGGCCATATGGGCTAAAACATCACGTGGAACAAGGAACTTATGATTATACATAATTCAGTTCCAGCACTCCAGGAGCAGGAGTTTATAGTAGAGATACCGTTCCGAGGGTCAGGGTATGCGTGTGTCGCGATTACGGCTCCGCTCCAGTCGGCGATGTGGCTATTATTAATAAGCTTTTTATTTTTTATAAATTTTATTATGGCTAAACAGTTCCAAAATACCGGTATTTTGCGCGGTATTTTTCTGTCGCGGTACCAGTTGGATTGGAACGGTCGTACTCTTCGGTAACAGTATTTCCCATCTCTATTCCGGGCCCAGTAGAACAAGTCAGAACAACTGTAGCGGTCCTCGAGCCGCCAGGTTCGCTAGCGTCGCCTCGCTGCCGGTTTTCAGTCGAAGTTGGACGTATTATAGTCTATACTGAAGTTTCAGAATAGTAGGCACTAAGTTCTTAGAAATATTACGGACTTAAAGTAAACACATTGTTGCCAGCTTTTAATTCTTGGTGTTTTATCATTTTGTATTTTTATCATTCACATGCAGGTAAATGGTTGTAGGATAAAAAATACTGTGTTTTATTTGTTGAGTAATTTTTCTGCTATAATAATTTCACAACATCGATATTTAATAGCAAAAGATGTAGAATTTCAATGAGGTTCGGTCCCTTAAAATATAATATATGGCAACATTACAGCAGTGTCAACAAGTACAAAGGATAAGCAGGTCCAACTTGCAGTAAGGTAAAGTAAGATGGATATATATCGAGCATGCTGCCAGTCCGTCCAAGGCAGCTCCGTATTCAGTGGCGTATCGTTCATGCTATTTTCGTGAGGGGCTGCAATATAACATTTATCGCTCCTTTAAATCCTTAATATTTTATTTTTATGTTTATATTTGCTGAATTATTGAAGCATCACAAAAATTAAAAAACGCATGAAAATGAATGAAAAAGAATTCGCGGCAGTGGAATAACCTGAACAAAAAGAAAAGTTGTTTGTTTTGGGCTGTTATTGGATGTCGATCGGGACTTGTATATTTTTCTCTTTCTGTTTTCTGGTTGTCAGAAAAGAAAAATTAATATTACCGGGGGAAGAAGATTCTCGACTCTCGGGAACAACAAAATTTTGAATATTTCATATTGTTCATAGACAATCTGTGAAGTAATTAAGAAATACAAGCTATAAAAAATCAATATCTTACTAATTTGTTAATAATTAGTTATTAGTTAATTATTTGGTAAAATAATAATACAATAATGATTCCTGTTTTGGGAATGAACTGAGTTCCAGGATACAGAAAAAGTTTAACTATAAGAAATTTACGGAATTACCATCCCGGAAAAACCCATACCCGGTCGACAATAAAGTGCATAATTAGTGGGGATAGCTTGGTTGCTTTAAGGGTCGCTCATCAGATTTCCTGTCTGAATCTTATTTCTCAGTTCTCACTGTGGTGTAAACGGGAAAGAAGCAAGCTTCTTTGAGTGCCGAAGTGAAATACTGTTTAAATTTAAAGTTGTGAGCAATATGGAAGGCGAGAGCAGCCAAAGTAAACGTCGTCGTACGAATTTATCTACAGGAGAAAAAACTATTATATACAACGTGTATTGTGGACTCCGTGAAAGGAATCAAAGTATGTTGGTAAACGATGTAGTTGCTTTGTGTAGTGATTTAACCAAAGTGTCAACTAGGAGTGTACACCGAATCTTGAAAACTTTCAAAGAGTCCAAAGGCGGAACAGAAAAGGTAGCTGAAAATATTGAAACAAGGGGGAGAAAACGCATTGACATTGATGATGACATAAAATACGCCGTTCGGAGAAAATTTCATTCGTTCTTTTTCCGAAATGAAATTCCAACATTAAAAGCAATCGCTGCCGAAATCAATTCGGATGACGCAATGCCGAAAATATCGCGACGTGTCTTATTGCGGACATTAAGACAAATGAACATAAGGCATATGAAAAGGCAGAGAAAAAGTCTTCTTATAGAAAGAGAAGAAATAATTTTGTGGCGGAGAAATTATTTACAAAAAATTCGAGAGTATCGTCATGAAGGGAAGAAAATATATTTCTTAGACGAAACTTGGCTGAATCAAGGTCATACTGTTTCGAAAATTTGGCAAGATTTGGAAATAACAAGCCGTCGACAAGCTTTTTTTGAAGGTTTTTCCACAGGACTAAAAGCGCCAGCGGGCAAGGGGCGGAGGCTCATAATAACTCACATAGGTAGTGATTCGGGTTTTTTGGAAAACGGATTGCTACTTTTCGAATCGAAGAAAACTAGTGACTACCATGAGGAAATGGATGCGGAAAAATTCGAAAGCTGGTTTTTAAAAATTTTACCAAGCCTTGAGCCAAATTCGGTCGTGGTAATGGACAATGCTTCCTACCATAGTCGACGATTGGAGCCATCGCCAACAACTGCATGGCGAAAAGGTGACATCATTAACTGGCTGGCTCAAAGAAATATACCATTTGATGACAACATGTTAAAAGTGCAACTATTAAACATCGCAAGGGCACAAATACCTCATTTTAAGAGATATGCTGTCGACGAATTGGCTCGCGAGTGCAACATCATTGTACACCGCCTCCCTCCTTACCACTGTGAACTGAATCCTATAGAACTTATTTGGGCTCAAATAAAAAACCAAGTGGCGAAACAAAACGTGACCTTCAAGATGGATGAAGTGAAACGCCTGCTAGCTACTGCAATAGGAGATGTGACGGCTGAAACATGGAGAAACTGCATCCGACATACTACAAAAGAAGAAGACAGAATGTGGGATCTAGACACAATAGTTGATGTTTCGGTTGAGCCATTAATTATCAACTTGAACGATAACGGTGATCGGGATAGTTGTCCATCATCCGACGATTTTTCTTCTGACGATGACTAAGGTACTATTTTTTTCCTATTTTCTTTGCTATTTTTATTTTTGCTATATGCTATATTATTTACTATATGCTATATTATTTGGAAGTTTACAATTATATTTCTCAATAAATTCATTATTGTCTGAACCTATTTTGATATTTTGCGTCCGCCACTGAATGCTCCAACTGAGCGCTTATACGTCACGACCACTTCCGAGAACTTAGTGCCTACTATTCTGAAACTTCAGTATAGCGTATTTGGTGATAGCAAATACGCTAGACTATAATACGTCCAACTTCGACTGAAAACCGGCAGCGAGGCGACGCTAGCGAACCTGGCGGCTCGAGGACCGCTACAGTTGTTCTACTGGGCCCGGAATAGAGATGGGAAATACTGTTACCGAAGAGTACGATCGTTCCAATCCAACTGGTACCGCGACAAAATATGTACCGGTATTTTGGAACTGTTTAGCCATATAGCCACATCGCCGACTGGAGCGGAGCCGTAATCGCGACACGCATACCCTGACCCTCGGAACGGTATCTCTACTATAAACTCCTGCTCCTGGAGTGCTGGAACTGAATTATGTATAATCATAAGTTCCTTGTTCCACGTGATGTTTTAGCCCATATGGCCTTGTATCTTGTATTGCATCTCTGTCCGTACTTCGGTTCGGTACGTATACCTATGTAGGTATCTTCATTTTTTTTTTTCTTACAAGACTGAAGTAAATGAAAAAATTTTTTTTTGCTTATTTCACATTCCATCTCAAGTATTTTTTCATTATATGTAATACAGTTACATATTTACATTTTTATTTGATAATTATTATGTTATTACTTATAATTTTTAAAGAGTCAAGTATACCTATAATAATTATTCCTTTTTTGTTTTCTGGCTTGAAATTTTTACTTTTTTCAATTTTCTTAGAGGACCGAAGTAGCCTTGCATAACTAGTCAGTAGGTACTCAACGATCCCATAGAGAAATATCGGGTCCGGGGTCTGGGTATAATGATTAAGTATCAAGCTCAAGCAAGCAAAAGTAATCAAGTAATCAACTCAACGTATCAGATACTTGTGACTAATGTATCAATATCTACTCGATACTGTTATCTGTTGCACATCACTATGGTGCAGTGTGTTAGTTACAACTCGCGACACTAAATGGCGCTGCCACAGCGGCTGCCTTCGAAATGCATGTAAAATTGCCGGAGTTGGACGTATTAATAGTCTAGTGTATTTGGTGATAGTGTATTGTTCATTATTTATATAATGTCTATTCCAATGTTGCCAAATTATGCAGAGGTAAATTATGTAGTTTTTTTTTTAATTGGAAAAAGAGGGAACATCATCGGTCGTAGATATGTAGGTAAGACATAGATACCAGAAACATTTTAAAGAAATAATAGTTTTATAAACGAACACAAGTAACTACTGACCTGGGATTCGAACCTCAGACGGTGGCAGCGTCAACAGCTGTAAAGTTGTAATTAGGAAAAAAAAATTGCCGCCTATACCCTCTCCATTTAGAGGGGATGAGCAGGGACAATTGTCTAAACATTTCAATCAGGCATACAGATTCATCCGGCAATACTGGAATAATTTATTGCAGTCAATCGATGGGGAAGGGGGTAATTTTTTATTAATACCAGCACTTTGATCATTTACAAATTTAATGCATGAATAAGTAGGTGGAGTGCAGGTGGGTATATACCTTATAAATAATTCAAACTTAATTAATGTGCCTATTGATAAATTATAAAATTGATGTGGTAAAATAATATAAGGGGTTTACATTAGTGAGTTGTGCTTTCCTAGCAGCCTTACCGTTCGAGATAGAAGAGAAGTGAGAGAAAAGGTGTAAGTTTGAAGAGACCTATCTGTACGGCATACAACTTTGTTATTTTAAATAGGACACCTGTATATTATTAAATTTTTAGATTGTCTGGGAAAATTCAATAAGAATGGTTTTCACATGGTTTGGAGTTTAAACTGAGCTTATTGAGTTATAAACAATAAGTGAAAATCGTCATTTTCCATTTTCAAAGCAGTTCACAATAATGAAAACGGCTCCAAATATGGGAAAAACGGTTTTACATTTACCTATCTTAATTGTTCACTTGGTATCCTTATTATATGGATGAAATTATTATAAAGGGTGATGAAAATTATCAGATTCTTCATTAATTTTATCAGATTTTTCATCACCCTGTATAACCTTCGAAATCAAATCTTGCCTTCGAAGAGAGAGATTGCTATTATTATTGCAGTCATGTCTGAGATCATTTTAAGAAAAAAAAATTAAAATAACTGTAGTAGTCAAATTCCTATTATGTGTCAGTGTCATAATTTTCTATTCCTGTCAGTTTAAATTGCTAATTAAATAATTATTTTTATATTAAAAATGGATTTTCACTGAAACAAAAGCGTCTCAGTAAAACGTTCCATGCTGGAAATATTCTCCAAGAACGGACAAAAAACCAATAGCTGGTGGATGTAATTTTCAAAAAAGTTCAGTCATGTTTTTGTTTATTGATCTATGATCTGTAGATCACTGATTGGAGTTATTTGTTGCGATTTTAAAATTACTAAAATGACTAAAAGAATTTAAATTCCGATTGACTTGACAACCACGCAACGCGTTCACTGACATCTCGTGTAAAAGTGGACGAATTCTCTTGAGTTTACATTTACAGACAGCAATAAATAACTTTGGCGCCATTCTTTAATTTTTTCAGAAACTTCTTTTTAAAGTAATAAATATATTGCTAGTTTCGCTGATAGGGCTCGTACTTACGCACTTTTTTTTGACTTTATTTATTCTTAATTTTCCTAATTAGGTAGTTATTAAGGTTTTTATTTTTATTTTTAAATTAAACTATTTGGAAGGCTTGCCGAGAAATCTAATAGATGGCGCGAGATATCTTCGAGCAGCCCAGCGATTTTTATTTGAATTCTTGTAATAATTACATCTCTCTTATTTTCATGATTTAATGTTCTTTTTTGCGTGAAATATTGTTTGAACTTTCATCACATTTCGCTTTGAAATAGCCATCATTGTCATACTTCAAATTATAATTAATTTCCCAATGAGAATTATTATTCTAAGGCCAAACGCGCACTAGCGATTTTAAGTCGTTTATGCTTGGTCTCGGTATATTACAAGAAGGTATAACCGTTCCAATCGGGGACAAGCTTTACCTATTTCTCTCGCGATTTTAATGGCGTAATGCGTTTTTATTCTCTAAAATACTATAATTATTGTTAAATTTTTTCGACCAAACAAGCGTGCAACTAAAAATCGCTAGTCCGCGTCTAGCTTTACAGCATATAGCTGCTCTTAGAATTTCTTCGTTGGGTATTATCTAGTTTGCTACTTAAGCTGGTAAAATGGTCTTTTGCGAGAACTTTTTGAAGTCTTCCGGCTGTTGGAACTTTGTCTGTTATTTTGCAGAAGGTTTTCCGTGTCCTACTCTTTACTTTCTCAAACATTTTGTTACGTATGTGTATTGGGTTGAGAATTCTCTATATTTTCTCGATTGCCCATGTGCGTTGCCTTATTATTTATTAATCCAGTTGTTCTGGGCCACTGCTGTGAAAAATTAATGATAAAATTTTTATTTCTTCCCCTTTACTTCTTTCACTTTTTAATCCGTTTTTACTATTTTATCAATTTCTTTTCCCAGTATGTCAAATAATCTTCTCATTTTTCTATCTATCAATGTATATAGGTATGTATATAGCTAGAACACATTTTTCATAAAACTATTTTCCTCTTACAATCAATTTAGATAAAAAAAATCGGGTCTCATAATTTTAAATTTCAGCCTTCTCGGGTGTGACGTCATACATGCGCAGTAGCATACCGGGTTATGTGTATCGTGCCTCCTACCGAGTAAGTATAGGTACCTACTCTGAAAATTTGAAAGGTGCTAAAGCAATTTCTAAAATTTGTTACCTACTCGAGAAATCGAGAAATAAATACAATAAAAGTACCTACATATTCCATGTATAAAAACGATGGAGTTAAAAGTAATGTAAATTATTTTTCTGAACATACTTCAAGTTAGCCTATTACAATTCTTTGAAAAGCTGTTTAAGGTTTTTTTTTCATATACCTAAGTGGGCATGGAGCAGATATCGTCTTCTACTCACAGAGAATGACTAGGTACATAATTCACTTGGACGATTCCAACATTTGGAAATTGGAGAAAGGACTGAGTAAAAAATGGACTTCACTCTCCCTATTTTTCTTTTATATGGATGGGATTTCGAATCTGTTCCTCATTTTATATTAGATATTATTAGCGGTAACTGATGGATTTTTTTATTTTCTTGCCTTTAACTCCCAGCAATTCTTTAAACTCAAACATGTTAAAACCGAAAACTTGATGTGTAACTAAGTAGGTATCAAATTATATTTTCTTCAAATACTCCACTTGACCAGTGACCTGGAAAGTGGAAAGATGACTCGACGTTTCGGGAATTCTGAGCTCTGATAGTGTAACGACGAGGACCCGGGCCTCATGGTCTGTGGCGAAAAGCCACCGTGATCGTCTATTTACCTCTGGGTTTCCCCTAATAGGACCTTTGTGTTTTCCTCGTTGTGTTTACCGTAATTACCGTAGTCACTCCTGCTCTTTGATTGAGGTATGCCAGGATTACTATGGCCGAAACGGATGCTCAAAAGAACCTACTATGACTCATCGTGTCTATTGGGATTTCCCTAATCGTAAAGGAAAGAGCGTATGGAGTGCATAGAATCTACCATCTCGTTTACGCTCCTTTTGGATAGGAAAATTCACGGTTTTTCTGGGTTGCTTGGTTAGGAAATTTGTAGCGAGTGCATAGAAACTACCATCTCATCTACAAATTTGGTTTAAACAACGGCAGACCTGGAGTGCGCTAATAAAAGCCGTCTCGTTGATCTTCCAAGCAAGAGTTAAGGAATATGACAGAGCTCGATCGAAGTCTGATGCTCTCCGCTGTGTTAAGACGTCTGCTTTTATAGAAGCGGTGGTCCGCTTTCTAAACACCACGCAACAATGCACCTTATTGGCACTGCCCTATACCGTGATTTATTTCTTTATTGTATTTCCCTAATCACGGGACTTAGCGATTTGACCTCGCGGCTACTTTACTAAATTGTCCTAAACCTGAACTACCTAAATTTTCCTTCAAATCGGCCGACGCGTTCTGCACCTTTCCATTGTGTTTAGCTATTATAATTGCACCGGCTTAACTTTCATTTCGCGTTTTCACCTACTTGCTATCTCGGGACCATGCTGTATTTCCGGCTGCCTTCATTTATTAATTCGTGTAATTTTCATTATCGTGGGCAGGATACCTAACGAGTTACTATTGTCCTTGCAAGAGGTTATTGTTTTGATTCATGATTTCACCCGGTCTGTATCTTTCCACCCGTTCTTGTATGTAGGTCACCTATTATTCTCCGTCACGCGGACGGAGAGTGTCTCGACACAATGCCTGCCCTAACCATCTGGTCAACTTCTACCCTAGCTTCGCCGTCTCTTCGATGTTGTTAAAAGTGCTGGAACTCCACTAGCTAGAGCGCTTCTATTTTATGAATATTTAATAAGCTGGCAGGAATCGTTTCTATTGATGTAACGGCGCGTAGCTGTATTTAATTTCCTAACAATTTTACCTTTAGGTATTTACGTACCTCATGGTTGCACTGTTTGCTTTTTTGATTCGGGCTGATTTAATGAGGGCGATGGAATACTTTCCTTATCATCCTACCTAGGTGCGATCCATTTCAATAGAATATATAGGCTGCGTTTGGTAAATGGAAGCCAGTTTAGCTTGTATTGCTAAAGTGGAGTTAGTCAAGAGTAGAATTTAATGAAAAGTAAAATAAAGTATAGTTGTGGTATTTAGTGAAA
Source organism: Malachius bipustulatus (assembly GCA_910589415.1). Classification (NCBI taxonomy): domain Eukaryota; kingdom Metazoa; phylum Arthropoda; class Insecta; order Coleoptera; family Melyridae; genus Malachius; species Malachius bipustulatus. Next base: position 50,348,463 of record OU342633.1, read on the forward strand.
GACAGAGAAGTAAATTAAGGCACTGCTAGACGAAGTGTGTATGTTAACTGTTTATTATTGTGGCAGAAGATTGTTTACTGTTGTTTTACCATTAAGAAAAAGATTGTTGTGAGGTTAATGAATAAAGTTGCTGCAGGATATTTTATAACTGTATAAAAAAAATTTCCTGGTATACCAGGGTGCTTCAAAACATGTGTCGGAAGAGATAGAATAATGTAATTCTTTGGCGCGTTCTGAGAAAAAAAGTTCCTATTATTATCATGGGAACCGCAAACCCACCGTTTTAGAGAGTTTGAATAATTTATTTTTCAGTTTTTTGACGATTTTTCAGGAACGCTTTCTGATACATATTATAAAACTGAATTTTTGTACATATCTTATCATTAATATTATTTATCTTTTGACTACATTTATTTCATATACAGCAGTGGTGGTGATTTTGAGGTTGTTTGAAATTTTTTTGCCCCTAATTTCCACGATACTGGGAAAATTGGCATCGTGGAAGAACTGAAAAAACTTCAGTGTTTTCTTCAGTGTTTTCTTCAGTGTGAACTGTTTTAGAGAAAAACAGCATTTTATGATGAAAAACATGAAAGTGGTAAAATGTTTTGTTGTGGACAAAAACATCACCGGCTGTTGATAATTTTTTTACGATTTTTTTCACTGCCACATGAAAAAATTATTTGGCCCTCAAAGTCGATAATAATAATGACAAGATGTGTCTACTGTATCTCAAACGATTCCTGAGATATCGCCAAATAACATAATTTTTTTTTTTATACTCTGCTGTATCTCGAAAACGGTACATGTGCGGATGTACCATGTTAATTGGAACTTTTTTTTAGAACGCACCTTAAATTTTCCGACACATGTTTTGAAACACCCTGTAAGCCTTTCCCTCCCAAGTTGCGGTTGCCTTACAATACTTTATGAACCCAGTCCCTTTTCAATTTTGTCTCTATTTTTCATTACATAAACTATAGAGCAATCATAACGAATAAGATGAAACGATGCTCATTCCCGCGATTGCCCACATCTACCTGTATCTCGTTATCCGTCCAAAGTTAACCCAATTTGCAGGGCCTATCCTCCAGATGAGAGTATTTCTCAAGTTCGACACAGTGTGAAGGCCCACCGTAACCAGAGTCCCTAAAGCCGCCACGTCCATACATATTCACATCACTGATATAAATTACGGGCGTACTCTGAAGGGCTTCGAATTGTAATTGAAATTGATGTTGCCTGATCAGAAGGCGATGCTCGAGGCAATTGTTATTCTAGAAAGGAATCTTTGGATACTGGGATCATTGATTGGTACCTTGAAAGATGCGAACAAACAGAAAAGGTGGAACTAATTTTTCACTCCGAAAAACAATAAAGAATTTTGGAATTTTGTGTCGACTGCAAGAAGTACATTTTCTCGTTATATTCTATGATAAATGAAAAGTTGCTGGATAGTTTTGTTCTTGAATAAACGTAAAAACTAATTTTATTTTGTCTTATAATTATAATGGAGATTTAGAGACAATGAAAAATTTTGAATACTTTTTGGTTTAAATCCGGAAAACTAGACCCAGTGGCGTCGATACATACAATGTTTTAAAATTTATGTGAATTGTAAGCAGTATAAAGATTTATTCTCCCTAAGGCTTTCAATTTACGCGCTCCTGAACTCTACGTTATTCTGAACGGGTTTATATATCATCCCATACAGGGAATCCCATGGGATGCGAAATGACATGGCTACCTTGTCTAGATATGAAGTTGATTAAATTGGACACATAGCTAGATTATATAAAAAAGAACTGTAATAATAATAATAGTGTCGGGAAAAAAATTTATACCGAGTGTGTTGATGAGTCATGGATTTTGTAGGATCAAATACCTACACGTAAAAGCTGCAATAGTAATAGCCGGCATTATTTTATATCAATCACATGGATTTTTTTTTTACATAAATGTAATAATAAATCGTAAAAGTTTTCTAAAAAAAAAAGAATTTTTGAATAAGTCTTGAAGTCCAAATATTTCGAAATCGCTTAAGATTGAAATATCAAATCTAATTATGCTATATCCTAACGGAGGTAGGAGGGTAATCTCATGCCCATCTTCCTGTTACTTACGTCCATTTTCGTAAAGTTTTCCCGTTACTCAAACATATCGCTTAAGAGTGCTGAGCTTCCCTTTAACGAAACCTGCAGCGGATTGGTAATCTTTTCGTTGCTAAATTTCATTTTGTTTAAAACTAAATTTACCGAAGCACATCGCCCAAGTGTCTTGAGAACTTCTTCTACTTGCAGCCCATCGTCCAAAAAAATTAAATGCTTGTTGCAGAAACCTACTCTACAGGAGTTCTGTCTTTCTCGTTCCAAAATCTATCGCCCAAGAGTGCTAACCTTTTTGTTACTGCAAATTGTCCAAATTGACAATCCCAAATTGCCAAAAGAACTCTTTACAAAAAGGGTTTTGTAAATTGGCAAAAAATTCCAAAAGTGAAAACATCAAAAGTACTGTCATTCAAGTTACGAAAACATTTCTTAAGATTTTCTTAAACTGTAATATTAGTTCCTTTAGTCACAATTTTTGAAATTTTCGTGTATGATCACGAAAATTAAATTACAATTAAATTACAGTAGAAACTGATAATTTCCATAGATCAAATTGGTGAAAATAATTCAAAAGGGATAACCTAGTTGACATCCACTGACAAAAGTCATTGCCGTAGTTTACTGACAAAAAAACATAACAGATTAAAATATAATCAATCAAAAATTTTGCACGCAAGACCAAAAATCCGTAAAATGACTTATTCCATCGTCGATATATACAGGGTGTCTCTGAAAGGTGCGGAAAAAAAGCTACCACAAATTCCTGAGGCCTAAATAAGCCGATCTAACCCAACTTATCTCTGTCCAAAAGTGGATGATTTCGGAGATACAGGGTGTCAAAAGTTCAATTTGGTTTCCGTTTTTCTTAAATAACTTTTTTAATAATTGGTATATTTTCACAATATTCGGCTGAAGGGGCTTTTGTGGGGTGAAAAATTAGAAACTGCAATCATTTTTATTGTAAAATTTAGAGGGCGCCACCTGCGGTACCTTGAACACATTCAAAACGGACTATCTTTTTTGGGCCACTCTGTATTTAACTTTTAAATAAAAATTCTTATTCTCCAACGTCTTTTACCAAAAAAAGGCATACGTGGTAAGAGTTGATTTGAGCAGCCGTTTCTGAGATATCTGGATTTAAGAAAATCACTACGTGCATGGCCAGGCCTAAGTAAGTAAATGTATTAATTGAACACAATTTGAAGCAAAGGCGTCGAATTAAAATAACTGTCACTGAAAGCTACAAAAAAACGACTAGGTACATAAATGTGGATTTAACTTTATAGGTACTTTAGTTGAAACAGTCAATAAGAGATTTATCAACAACAAAAATTTAGTTTAATTTAATTAAAAAAAATGCTTTTATCAAATGTTCAAAATGATTTCCATTTTCGTGTATACAAAGATTTATACGTTTTAAAAAATTAAATTGAACTCTTTGGAGCATTTCGTGATCATTTTTCAAAACGTCCATTCCGGTTTCAATACGTCTCCTTAATTAACCTTCTGTACTTATTTACTATGGCCTAGAATACACAAGGGTTTTCAAAGTTCCCCATAAAAAGTAATCCATCGGTGTCATAGCAGGCGATCGAGCTGGCCAACTTGTGGGTGCATCATTGGCTCTACCTATCCATCTATTTGGATACTGTTCGCACAAATAATTACGTACATTTATCGAAAAATGTGGAGGAGCACCGTCATGCATAAACCACATTCATCTTTGAAATTCCAAGGGCAGGGGATCAAACAAGTGTGGTAATTCGTTTTGCAGATGTTCCAAATAATTTTCGCCATTAAGTCGAGGTGGTAAAATGACAGGACCAATTATGAAAGTGTCTATGATTCCTGCCCACACATTGATCTTAAACTCATGCTGATAATGGCTTACTTTTGATAAGTAATGGCTTACTTTAATCGCATGAGGATTTTCTCCAGCATAGACATATACATTGTGCAAATTAGTTATGCCACTCCGCGTGAAACAGACTTCATCTGTGAATAAAATTCCTTGTGTAAAGTTCCTATCCTGATTCTTCTTGGAAATGAACCGGCAGAAAGCTAGACGTGGTTCATAATCATGGGGTAAAAGGTCTTATACCCGTTCAACATGAAATGGGTGCAGTAATTGTTCTCTGGTCACCCTGTTACAGTATCTTTGCATACACCTAGCTCTAAGCGCAATCGTCTGGTGCTGATGAGTTTAGGATTTTCTTCAATCCTATTTAAAATATCTTCCTCAACCTCTGGAGTTCTTATCGAACGTGCACGACCTTAATTAATAGAAACAGGCGTAAACCTACCTTGTTTCACGAAGACGTCTTTCATTAAAGGTTTTATGGTTTGGTAAACGACGATTCGGAAATCGTTCACTGATAATCTGCAAGATTCTAAACCATTTCCTTGGCAATATCCAAAAACCAATAACATATCGTTCATTTCTTCATTAGTATACTGTACGGCCATTACTAGAGTAAATTTGAAAATTGTTTGACAATTATTCCAGTGTATGCTTAAATTGTTTTTTTATATTCGATTTGACACCAATTACTTACTTGGTTTATAATGACAGTGATCTCGTTGATGAAAATTCGTTAAGTGGGTCCCGTGGTGTAGTGGATAGAGCGTTCGTTCACCAGCCGGTAAACCTTGGTTCGAAACTCACCAGCAGCCGAAAAGTATTTGTTGTGCTACTCGAGCCAAAATCGGGATGCACCTTGTGGAAGGCAATGGAAAAGCACCGCATAGTACTCTGCCTCGTAATACTTCTCAAATAGTGCCTTTCGGACTCTTCCGATAAAAAGGGTGGCCCCAAAAGTGTGAACTTCAACAGTACGCGCACCACAGGCATATGTGAGAGGTAGCTCACACCTGAAACCTGGTATGGCACTTTAAGTAAAATAATTTTAATTCAATGCCTTCGCTTCAAATTGTGTTCAATTATTACAATTACTAATAACTACTTACTTAGGCCTGGCCATGCACGTAGTGATTTTCTTAAATCCAGATATCTCAGAAACGGCTGTTCAAATCAACTCTTACCACGTATGCCTTTTTTTGGTAAAAGACGTTGGAGAATAAGAATTTTTATTAGTGTATTTTTTAACAAAAAAATACACTATTGAGGACGACATCACTTTTCGAAAATCACCCAAACTCATCAAATGTCCACCGATCATGACCCCCAGATTACGAAAAAGTGGTTTTCCAAAATTCACCTGCCCACGATATATATATATATATATATATATTTATATATATATATATTTCTCCAAAATCGCGAAATTTCTATTTTCAAAACGCTCCTGTAGCTTTATCTTTCAAGATTAGTGAATGAAATTTCGGATCCTTGTAAAATTGTGGAACGACGTTAGATTTTCGTTGAAAAAAATTCCTAAAGTCGCGTTACTTCTACAGGGTGTCCTTTCAAAATTCCCCAAATCCCGTTTTTGTCATCTCATTTCAGGTCGCAGTTTTCAATCTAGGGGACTGAAATTTTTGTGGGAGTAAGATATCTATAAGGACTGGTCTGGTATTGTACTTGAGCAAAATCGGCCAAGCCGTTTCAAAATGGCGGCCATTTGAATTTTTGGAAAAATTGCTTTTTTTTGAACCCCTGTATGAGTAAGATGGAAAAATAACTTTGAAACTAAATCAACATGATTGGAGGAAAATTAATTGAAATTTGATTTAATGTTATAAAATTTGCATTACTTTTATTAATAAGCCAGTGGCGTGGGTAGGAAAAGGGTAAAAATCGCTAAATTTCTCTAACAATTTATGAGCACATTTTTGAAGGAATTAAATTGAAATTTTCACAGTAGGCAACTATACTAATAGCCTCTAGCCCTTAAAAATTTCAAGAAGTAAATAACAAAAATGGCGGAGTTATTTGAATTTTTTTTACATGATGTTTATTTCTCTAAAATTTTAAAAACGCTCCTGTAGCTTCACCTTTCAAGATTAATGAACGAAATTTTATACTCTTGTGAAACTTAGAGATGACGTTTGATTTTCGTAAAAATAATTTTCCTAAAGTTTTGTTACTTTTACAGGGTGTCCCTCCAAATTTCCAAAAAAAAACCGGTCATGAGGCACGGTTTCTGGTCGCAGTTTTCAATTTAGGGGGCTGAAATTTTTTTTGTAGTAATATAACTGCAAGTAGTCGGTCTTGAGTAAAATCGGAATAGCCGTTCCAAAATGGCTGCCTTTTAAATTTTAGGAAAAATTGATAGATTTTGAACCTCTAAATAAGCAAGTTAGAAACAAAAACTTTTAAGCAAAATTAGGATTATTGGAAGAATAGTTATTGAAATTTGAGTTATTGCAATAAAATTTTCATTTTTTTATTATTAAGCCAGTGGCGTGGGTAGGAAAAGGAAAAGGGTAAAAAAGTCTAAATTTCTATATAGCCGTTTATTCTATTTTTCTATTTTTGTACGAATCGAACTGAAATTTTTACAGTAACCCTATACTATACATACTATACATACTATACTAATAACCCTTAATTCTGAAAATTTTCAAGAAGCAAATAAGAAAAATGGCGGAGATATTCGAATATTTTTAAATTAATGTTTATTCCTCTAAAATTTCAAATTTTCAGTTTTCAAAGCTCCCTTTTCACTTTTTCAGTTCTATTGAAGGTAGTGTGAAAAATAGTATTTTTTAGGTAAAGTCAGCCAGTGGCGGGCAAAGGAAAAGGGGCAAAATTGTTCAATTTTACCATTTATTTTGGTTTTGTTAAATTTAAAAATCCATTCTAAGGCACGTTTTCAAACGAAGTGAAATGCAATTTTCACAGTTAACCACTACGCTAATATGACCTGACTAGGGAAATTTTCAGAAAGCCAATTTAAAAAGCGGTGAAAATATTCATAAATTGGATCGCTTAAAAATACACTATTTCTGCGATTGATGCGCAAGAAGGTTTTTTAAAAGTTAAATACAGAGTGGCCCAAAAAAGATAGTTCGTTTTGAATGTGTTCAAGGTACCGCAGGTGGCGCCCTCTAAATTTTACAATAAAAATGATTGCAGTTTTTAATTTTTCACCCCACAAAAGCCCCTTCAGCCGAATATTGTGAAAATATACCAATTATTAAAAAAGTTATTTAAGAAAAACGGAAACCAAATTGAACTTTTGACACCCTGTATCTCCGAAATCATCCACTTTTGGACAGAGATAAGTTGGGTTAGATCGGCTTATTTAGGCCTCAGGAATTTGTGGTAGCTTTTTTTCCGCACCTTTCAGAGACACCCTGTAGAACACCACTCTGTTTCTTGAAAAAATTCTGTGTTTTATAATTGCAAGGTTCACTTCACATGCTACACGCTTCGTAAAATAATCTTTCAATATGAAGGCTTTTAGACAGAATGTCACGCAATTACTGTTGCGTAAACTTACGCTTCGCAATCTCAAACCTACCTACGTTACACACCAGGAAATTGCCCGTAGTTATTGGATTCGGGAGAAGAGAAAAACATCTTTATTTTGTTTGTTCTTATTAATTAGGTGGGTAGGTATATATCATATTCTTCTGTTTATCAGCTTGCGGTAAATAAGTTCTCCTATTCCACGGAATTTGAAACCCTTATTCGAAATCGCTGGCCCGAGAGTTGGAAAATAAATTATTCGCAACTCAATTTGCAGTGTTATGAAAGATGGAAGTATCAATTTTAAATATGAAAATCTCTGTTTTATAGGAATGATTTACGAGTATTTTTAGAAGTTGCTGCAAGTTTCGTGTCCATTAATGGGTTATAAATTGTAAGAATCGATACGCGGGATATCAGTTTGATAGACGACATTAATTTGCTGGAAGCACTAAGTGAACGATCGATTTTGGCTCGTTTTTACGATAAATCGTCATTATTTTACTATTAGAAACGTTCTAATTATTGTAGAATTTTTAAAACGTGGCCATTGTGTCCAATAAAACGTGTTTCATTGGTAAACGGACAAACGGTAACTGTGAATAGAGGACACAGAGGTGATGGTTTTAAAAAACCCATTGTCAATATGGGTCTCACGCGATATCCATAAAACAGGGTGTTTTATTGATATCGCCAATTTCTTTTGAAGGTCATAACTATAAAAAAAAATTACCACTCTGTATAATTTTTTGAAACTTGGTTAAAAAGTTTCTATTTCACTGCACAAAACGTTTAACGCATTAGTAGCGTTACAGTCTATCTATATGCATATTTTTACGCCAAAATACAAATTATTTTATCGAACAAAAATTGCTAATAACCTTTTCTAAAACAATATCGTGTTTAAATCCACGGACCTTAGGTCAGTTACGATTTAACGAGGGGTAAGACACTGGCAATGAATGTGTACAACACTGCCAAACACTGCCAAATATTTCCAAAACATTGCCAAATATTTCCAAACATTGCCAAACATTTCCAAATATTGCCAAATATTTCCAGATATTTCCAAACATTGCCAAATATTGCCAAACATTTCCAAATATTTTCAAATATTTCCAAATATTTCCAAATATTCCCAAACATTTCCAAACATTGCCAAATATTTCAAAACATTCCCAAATATTGCCAATTCCAAACATTGCCAAATATTACCAAACATTTCCAAATATTTCCAAATATTTCCAAAAATTGCCAAATATTTCAAAATATTTCCAATTCCAAATATTGCCAAACATTTCCAAGCATTGCCAAATATTTCCAAACATTTCCAAACATTTCCAAATATTTCCAAATATTGCCAAATATTTCAAAATATTTCCAATTCCAAATATTGCCAAACATTTCCAAGCATTGCCAAATATTTCCAAACATTTCCAAACATTTCCAAAGCTGTGTACAGACATTTCCACAGAGACCCCTCGCGATTTCACTATTGCTCTATCACCTAGCGGGCATCGCACACACTTAAAGCGTATAAACTAGAAAGAGAGGAAAGGAGACGCGCGAGAAGGGCGAATGGAAGAGAGGAGAGATGACACAAGGGTGGATTCATCCAGAGCGCAGTCGTGGAGGCCGACAAGCGGATAAGGAAGACGAGGCTTCAGGGTCGACTAACAGTGGCAAGCCTCACCTGTATCTTACCTCAATTTCTTATCTATTACCTTTTTTTTAACTTATCTACATATCTAGAAAGATAATTAATTGTTTTTACAAAATTATCTTTCGAGTCCGAAACCGAAGGCCATCGAGTGCTTATCTCCGTTTCGAGAATTACGTTTCTGACAAGATTCTCGTGAATTATCGGCCTTATTGCTATTGTGACATCGTGATATCATATCTAAATCAACGACACGCGAATAAACAAAAGTGTCTGTAAATTAATCACTTCCCATGGGATTACATCAGCCGCGATTAAATCTAGCAACGGAAGCCTTTTGATTTCAATAGACTTAATTAATACAAGTAATTAATTTTGCGTGACGTCAGCACATCACCAGACAACATCATTCATAATCAGTACGAAATTTATTTTTATATCGTGTTATTAAGTTCCAATTTCCTACAAGAATCACCTTCTGGTAAATTTGTGCGCACTGCTACAATTTCACCTGTAAAGTAGAGGCTATCTTTCATATTTAAACAACCTCTAGAAGTTTCCATCTGACAAGACAGTTCGAGTATATTTTTATCTACCTACTTCGAGTTTCCTTTTGCAAATTTCGAATGATCAAAAATAAGACAATCAATGAGAGTGAAGAGTGATCTCATGAAACTTCGTTTTTGTAAATGATTTGTTCAATATAAATTAGATTCTAAAAATGTACAGCTGAGGTGTGGTCGACTTTGCTGAAACAAATTTTTTAGTCTTAGTATCATTACAATACCTATTATAAAAAAAAAACGTATGAATTTTTTAGGACCACCTCGGTGTCCTCTATCCATAAAGTTACCGTTTGCCCGTTTACCAATTAAACAGCCTGTATAAGTGTTCAATTTATGTTTTGAATTCATTTCGAAACGGAAATATGCGGCTTCATTATCAGTGGGTGTGAGTGTTGAAAATTTGGTCTGAATGACCGAGTTGATTTGCGAATAGAAACCAAAATGGGATTGCTAATTTGAATATTATATGGAACGTGATGAATGCGATTATAATAAAAATAAAAGTACTGGAAAATTACGGTATTACTGCGGCAGGTCGCGTCACTGTGGACAATGCGGGATTTCCAAATAATTAATTAATGAACACCGCTTGCATATTGCATGATGCATCAATATCTAAGTACATGCTCTGATGAGGATTTTTATGATTTCCATTTTTTGATATTACCAAAGGACAGAATGCTTATGCTTTATTTTTCATACTTCTTGCTTTCATTTGAATTGTGGTAGATAATAAAATTCCGTTTAAATGTACATGTACACACCAGCCAGGGGATGAGGCATGAAAATAAAGGCACATAATTCGTAGTAGGTTTATTGAATCTTTGCTTTGAAGGTCTTAATAACATACAAACTTATGAACACTTTGATAAAAAATATGTCATATTTCAGTCAGAGCAAAGAAAAATTTTGTCAACGTTCTCTCCTGGTTATTATAAATATTATTTAAAAAAAAACCGTTGTAGTCCTAATTCCTGTCATTGAATGAGGGAAATTTAGTGAAAGAAAGGCGGTAGGTAATTTACATTCAAAATTCTCTAAATTAATTACAATCGTCTTATGAAGATAATTATTAATCTTATGAAAAAGTTTTTTTTAATGATATTCCTCTGTTAACCAGGCGCAATCTCTGGTTTATGGACGATGGTGCCACACCGCATTATAGCAGGCAGCCAAGGCAATGGCTTCGTGAAAACTTCCCAAATTGGTGATTTTCCCTATTTTTTCCCATAAACTTCCCAAATGCTAGATAACCGCCTATACAGACTGTCCGTTTTTCGCGTGCCACAATGGGGATCTCGCTTATCTTAAGAGATACGAGGTTGGTTAAATTAGGGCAAAGTAGCGTATTTTTGTGCTGATTGATAATCTGAAAAGAAATTTGAGCTGTCACTATTAGTTGTCAAAATATTTCAAAAAAACTGAAATTTTCAATTTTTGTTTTTATTTTTTTTTTCAAAAACAAATCAAGCAAAGCTATTTTAACTGACACATTGTTAAGACACTTTTCAACAAGGAACCCAAAAATAATTTTACAATAGCTCTAGCACTTGAGATAGAAGAAAATCGATGGTCAGCTTTGGTTTTTCTTATGGGCGCCATATTGGATTTTTACATTTTTAGATTACGTTAATTTTTCTCTTTACAACGATGTATTACACATGTTATTTCATTATTGAATGTTTGGCCAAAATAAAATTTCTCATCTTGTGTGAAGAGTGCTCTGAAGAAATGTCAAGGGCCTTTTGTTTTCAACAAAACTTTGACAGTTTTTATCTTGTATTAGTGTTGTCGTTACGTTTATAACGCGAAAATGCCTTTTTCAAGTGAAGAATAAAGAGATATGCTACAAATTTATTAGACTTCGCACCTAAATGCCTACATCACCGCAGAAACGTATTTGCACCGTTATCCAGAGCGGCAAGAACGCCAATATGGTTCGTTTAAAAAACCTAGACGATATGGCGATAGGCCCAATGAACATCAGCAAGAAATTTTGCAAGCGGTAAGGATTTGTTATGATTTCGATATCAAAATGTTTATAATTAATTCTAAATTAGGCGCAAGACAATCCATCTGTCTCTACAAGGAAAGTTGCAGCCCAGCTGGATTTACCATCGCATCAAACTATTTGGAGAACGTTGATAAAACAGAAATTTCGTCCTTGGAAAGTTCGTATTTCTCAAACACTTCACCTCGGGGATCGTGAACGGCGGGTAGCCTTCTGCACGTTCTTGAATAATCGTATTCAAGAAAACCAGAATTTTCTTAATGACGTCATATGGTCCGATGAATCCAAATTCACAAATGCAGGAATGTTCAATCGTCACAACGAACATGACTGGTCGATTGACAACCCGCATCGATTCCAAGAACGTCGACCACAAATTCGTTTTGGTCGTTGTCGATGAACTTCGACAACGAATTGTTACCACACTCAGGCACGAAATTAGAAGGAGAGACGTATTGAGAGCTGTGTGAATCTTAGGAAAAGGGTGCAATTGCATGTGCTGACATTACCTGTTTGTGACATTACCTGTTGTTAATTTATTCGTCTTTGTTAATTTTTATTTTATTAACAATATCTAATATTATTTGAAAAGTGGATTTTTTCTCGATTAAAAATTCAATGTCGACGCAGCGACTGGTCGAATCGTCAAAGCTTTGTTGAAAACAAAAGACCCTTGACATTTCTTCAAAGCACTCTGCACACAAGATATGAGAAATTTCATTTTCGCCAAACATTCAATAATGAAATAACATGTGTAATACATCGTTGTAAAGAGAAAAATTACCGTAATCTAAAAATGGAAAAATCCAATATGGCGCCCATAAGAGAAAACAACCATCGATTTTCTTCTATCTCAAGTGCTAGAGCTATAAAAGTGTCTTAACAATGTTCCAGTTAAAAATGGCTTGCTTGATTGGTTTTTGAATAAAAAAATAAAAGCAAAAATTGAAAATTTAAGTTTTTTTGAAATATTTTGACAACTAATAGTGACAGCCTCAAATTTCGTTTCAGATTATCAATCAGCACAAAAATACGCTACTTTGCCCTAATTTAACCAACTTCATATTCCTTAAGATAAGCGAGATCCCCATAGTGGCACGCGAAAAACGGACAGTCTGTATAGTTTGCACCCAAAAATTAGAAAATGTATAGATAGTATAGCCAATAAATGAATAATTATCGTAATTCACAAATCACCTTGTATATTAACAGAAAAGGGGAGTTGACACTTTTTAAGGGTCACATGATATTTCCCTTAAGGGACTCTACATATATGGTAGACGTTTGTAAAGTTCCTCATGACTCACGCTGTATATCAGCAAACCGAATGATATCTGTTTGTGCATTTACTGCCATTTTGTTGTACTTTAGTTTTATTAGTTTTTGTAGAAAACGTTTATCAAAAGCGAATAGAGAGAGTGCATTTGTTCAGGTGTCCGCTGTGTTTGAATTCTCGTAATTTAAATTAATAAAGTTGAACTTTACCGAATAAACTTGAAACTTAATTACTGTAATTCCTCTATTGCGATGCAAGATTGCAAAGTTTAAATGAGGCGACATTATGTTTTGTAATTATATGATACGATGCAATGCTGCCAACAGAAAATTTATTCCTAATGGCAAAATTCACTAATAAGAAATAAAATAATCTAAAGCGCACATTACTTTCATAACAGCAAACATTCTCAATTCTAACCTAATACCTAAGATAGGGCTCTCTATCGGTTTTCTTGCAGCTCTAGATCACCTGTGAATTAGAAAATCTAAAGAATAGATCGAGATTTTTACATTACCAATTTTCATTACAATGGCAACAAAACAAAAATTGGCGCAGGTTAAAAAAATTACAATTTCCACAATACGCGTTCACCGCTCTGACATAGTTTTTATGATTTATACAGGGTTGGGATAAAATATGGAACCAAACAAGAACGTAAGTGCAGTGGTGCACACCATTCTTCTCATCATAATTTCGGTTTAAAATCGAAAGTGACAGTAAATGGGGTTCTTTGAGAAAGCTCTAGGTGGTGGCTGCGAAAACGTAAATTATTCTTGTCCGATTTGAGTATGTAGTAGAAACGGACTTCCTTTCAAGCAATAGAGTGGCGGTAAGTGTCTGGGGACGGCAGAGATAGGTACACATTTCTCATTATTTGCAGCTGGGGTGCGATTCGTTCAGCTATGTATGCGAACCTACTATAATAATACACGAAAGTGAGACATAGGTACGTCGGAAAGTAATGTTCTTTATTATGCGACAGAAACGTCAGAAGCGTGTACGGGCAAAATGAAATTAGCGGACGTTTTACGAAGGATGAGATCCTATCCCTTGTCTTATAAGTTAACTTTTGTAGAATTAAAAAAGATAAAAAAGTTGATCATTCCCCCACCGTTCCGTTTGTGGCAGGTTGTTTGGTATGACGGGAATCGCGACATATCCGCCATACCTTTTGGAGAACAGAAATGCGTGCGACAGGAGAGCTTTTATTCCAGACGGGTGTAGTAGGCTGATGGAGAAATTCCCGGCTGCAACTTCGAACACTCGGAAAGTTAGAGAGGGACTTACCGCGCCTTCCACCTTGGCTTGCTTGATGATCCCCTTACTAGAAACTGGATAATGCACATTTATTAACCTTTCCTGTAATTTGAGATATTCCTTTTAAATAGCCGTAAGGGCGATTTTACAATATTATTATGCCGATTTAATAGTATTCCTCACTGAATGAATCATTGAAAAAATAGAAAAAAAATTGTTTCTTTGTAAATTGTTATATAGGTATAGTAGAGAACTTTTCTTTCTGTGGAGAATTTCTGTACTATTCTATATCAAACGATTTTAGCCTACTAGCAAAGCCCGATCACGATAAAGGGTGTAGATGCAGACATTTAAGGGAGGTGAGCCTAAGGAACGTCATAGCCCATCTCTCTTGAGAGTAGGGGCGAAGAGACTAAAAACTTTGAGCGTAAGAAACGCCAACAGTGACTTTTGTCACACCTCGCTTTTATGGGTCCATTGTTATGGTAAAATTATGTGCTTGGTTAGTTTGATTAAATATATAAATAATAACATTATCACAACATTCTATTATTATCAAAATACGCAAACGCCTTGTGACAATAAGTTATTTCTCAAAGCAAACAACTATGCATATAACTTTACCTTCTCCCGGGAACTTCTGGACTGTGAAACTGGAACTAGAGTGAAGCTTGGGTCTGTCATTACTGCTCCCAATACTATTATGAAAGTTAACTGGATGATAAGTAGGTCAATAGTTTACACATTAGTAAGATTATTCAAACATTTCTAGTTCATTGATTGGAACTTATTTCACATGTTTATTGTTGAATTGAAGACAATCCAGGAGTCCTTAAAAGAGGGTAAAATTTACTTCCAGCAATATCAGACCAATATTTTGATAATAAAGGGCATTTTAAAACCATCTTGACACATTTTTGTGCAACCGGATTTGAGAGTTTCGCATCAGAATCACATTTTTATTACATTTATCTATAATTAAATTAATGGAATATCTGGCAGCAATGTTTATTTCCCTTATCAATCAACACTCGGTATTTGAATCTCAACAAACTTGTACTAGAAATGGTCCTTTTGAGAGGTGCGCGTTACTGGGAAGACGCGCACGGCGGCAGCGACGGCGTTGGCAGGTGACGGACGCTCAGTACCGACTCGACGTCCTCGGGCGACGCGTTTCTCGCCGCCTCCACTTGCCACCGCCAACTCTGCATAAAGTGCACTCGCAGCCTGCAAGTTGGAGTTTCGAGGAGGAGTTGACAAGTGAGTTGATCTCAATCATTCGTCACGAGTTGAGTGTTTGTTAATTACTGTCTATTGAGCTGTCGTATTATCGGATATCGATAGTATTATTATAGTAGTAGTTGTCGGTTAATGTCAACCGTGAATAATATCGATGTTATATTTATTTTATGTATTCTTCGTAATAGTTTGTTATTTATTTAATTATGTTGTAGAGAATTGTTTGGAATTTTATGTCCATATAAAATGCGCAAAATGGGTAGTTTCAAAGTTTATAGTTTTAGAAATAGGGTTGAATGGAGTTAATATTAAGAGATCTTGACATTTAAGAGGGTTTTAAATCCTCATACCATTAAGTTAGGTACACTTAATTCTCTCCCTTATGACATGACATTTCAACACTCTATGTTGCCGACTTATTTACTGATGGTACATATGGGAGAGTTTCTTTACGATATTTTCTTCTTAATTTAGAGAAATTGGGGAAGAAATAGAAAAATTAATTATCTAGTTCCAATCTCTTTAGACAGAAACAGGAATAAATTCCTCACTTGGTCTAAACAAGTAACGTTATAAAGAAACATGATGAAATTTTTATAAATTATTGTCCTTCAAAATATCTTAACTTTTTTCATTTTGTATTTTGAGCTTATTCCTCTGTAAATCTCGCAATATCTTTTACAGTCTGAAATCTGAATATAACATAAAAAAATATATATTTTATGATGTCCCAGGGTGTCCAGTATTTGTGCATCACTTAAAAGATAGCGTACTTTTAATATAATACCAAATACCTGTAGAAAAAATACCAAATTATTTTATAATTTGAAGCTCTTGCAAGAGATGAATTGCACACCTTACACCTTCCGTTAGTTTGAAAAATAGCTTGAGCTCTAAAATTGATAACCTCAATTGTGCAGGCTTCGAAGCCCCATTCCTCACGGATTAAAGTACCAATTATTATTTTCCTTTATATACAGGATGAGTCCATATTCGAGTAAATAAATGGAAAGGGTGATAAAAAATTTATGTCATAATTCAGATGTATGTTTAATGTTGCTCTGAATTTTCTCAAACCAGTTTTTTGAAAGTAATCTAGTATTAATTTTATTTTTCTCTGGTATTCTCCGAAACCCTCGAACTCCATTTTCTGACGCTACAGAGTTAGGTAAGTGAATTATTTCTTGACATTCTTCTCTCCATTCTTGAGTTATTTAATTTCCTATCCTATAGGTATTCAAATTATAATATATTTAAATATCTTGTTACATGATAATTATAGGGATTGATTTTGAATTATTTCCTTAATCCACAATAGGCACTAAACTCAAGGAAGAGTTGTTTAATAGCTAAAGTTAAGAAATATACTTATTAAAAAACATATAAACTCAATTGAGGTTTTTTGTATCTAATACCTAAAAGCAACGAAGAAGAATTATCAGAGTCGTTTGCGGAGTAGTTTATCTAATTTAAAATCTTTTTGTCGGGATAAATGGGAGAAAAATTTATTTTGCAATTTAAGCTTAATCCTCTCAACTTGTTCTTGTTCTTTTCCAACAAGTTGAATCACTACTTACCTAAATAAAAATAAGAATTCTTGAGGAAGTGAATGCAAATGGCATATACCTACAAAACATTTGTTCGGTTTTAATTCAGAGACTTGACAATATTTTCATGTCTTTAAATTTTCAGAACGTAGAGAAATCTAGTGTAAATATCTACGCCTTAAAATATGGGCTAAGCTATTTTAGAATAAAAGGTTGAATGATAAATTTATTAAGAAAAAAAGTGCTTTAAAATTATCATTTTTTAAATTATGAGGTGGTGAAGAAAATTTGAAGTCAAATTTGTGATTTGACTCTAAATGGAGAATTATATCAAAAATATCAATTGTTCAAAAATTCAAAACTTAAAATCTTCGGAACTTAAAAAAACTACTTTATATTTAAATTGTTACATCCTTGAAGAAAGCTTTATTAAATTGATTGAAAGGAATTTACTCGAGAAGAATCAAGGCAATGTTCCCCTAGCAAATAATAAGCAATTTTCCCCTAAATGAAACATTTTCTTGCGTCATTTTTATGATTTTTATGTCGATTT